>CM042689.1:130716051-131966051 GCA_023614405.1 Avena insularis | reverse complement strand
TGGGGCGGCTCCAATCGCTGGCTCCCTTCTTCTCCAGAGGCGGCGGGCTCCGGTGAAATTCCGGCGAGGTGGTGCTTGCCTTGCTCTGTGAACGGTGTGGCACGATCAGTGAGGAGAGGGGAGTGAGATGGTGTGAAGAAATCGTGCGGGGGTGGCCTCTATTTATAGTCGAGCGAGGGGACCATCGGGGCACACGGTGAGCTCGTCGGGGGAGAGGTTACAGGCGGCTAATGGCATGGGCAAAGGTAGGGGACGGTGCGATGTCTCCTGGCGATTCTCAACGACATGGTCTCGAGGCATGGGGCAGTGTGGTTTGGTCTGGAACGGGCGGTGCTCTGCGCGGCAGAGGCAGCATCTTCGACGGCGGGCGATGGCTGTGCGGCACGGGGCGGCAAACGGGGATGTCTGGCGGTCTCCTGGGTCGGTGAGGATTGTGTATGCACGCGGCGAGGGCGGCGCACGGTCTGTGGGTGATGTTCGAGGGTGGTGCTCTGGCGCACGCTCGACATGGTCGCTGGCGGTCTGGGCGCGGCTTGTGCGCGTGGTCCAGGGCTTGGCAACGCTCGAGGCTGGGACAGGTAGTGGCGGTGGATGGTGGGCTGCCTCCCAGACAAGGTTGGCACGGCTAGTTCTTCCTCTAGCCTGCTGTCCACAATGGGGTGACAAGGGGGTGCTCGGCTGTTCACCATTGATGGCAATGGCAAGTTCACAGGGGTGCTAGTCCTTAGTTAAACTTCCTAGATGATCTACTGAGCTGTGTGTGAGCTAACTAGGGAACAAGTTAGGCCAATTTTACTGCACACTATAGTGTTTGATGTTTGTTTGATTTGTGTCTGCAACCTGTTTGATGAAATGGCCGCATGAACTCAAGTTTTGAATTTTGAAAAGATTTTTGGTGGGTTTGCTAGATTGGTGCTGGTGAGTCTGCAGATCCTTGGGTTTTGAAAGTTGAGCTTGTTTGAGTAGTTTTTTGAAAAAGTGGGATCTTCCCATATGATAAAGATTCAATTTTGAATTGTCATTTAAACTATGCATTTGAAAGTTTCTGGATGATCACAAAGTGGGCCTTGATACCTTGTTCTGAGTACATTCAAGGGGTGCAAAGATCCAGAAAAGTTTCTGTTAGGTTCTGAAAGTTTGAGACAGCCAAAGTAGGCATGGGAGTTAAATTGGCCAAAATGACCATTCATTTCATATATGTGTTTTGATTTACTTGTCTTTAGGAAAAGTTTGGGAAATGTTTTAGATGATGTTTATTTCACCTAAGAAACATTTTACAAGCAATGGATCACACAAACAAGGTGGTTTTAAAAGAATTCAAAATCAATGCATACACATATGCATGCATTCATAAATTTATTTAGAAAAGTTTTTTGTTAACCCTAAGTTTGATGATTAGAGTTTGATGACCAAGTTTAGTATTTTTGGGATGCTACAAACCTTCCCCCCCTTAAACAAAATCTCGTCCCGAGATATGAAAAAGGACGAAAATATTACCTAGGATTTGAAGAGATCGGGAAACTCCGTCCTGATGTGATCTTCGCGCTCCCAGGTAGCTTCCTCTTCTGTGTGGTTGCTCCACTGAATCTTGAGAAACTTGATGCTTCGGGTTCGGGTAGTTCGAAAAGCTTCTTCCAAAATATGGATGGGTACTTCGGGATAGGTCAGGTCATCGTTTATCTCTATGGTCCGGTGATCGATATTCTTGAACACTTCGGTCTTCTCGGGGACTTCGAGACACTTGCGAAGTAGCAAGATATGGAACACATTGTGCACGGCTGACATCTCTTCAGGTAGCTCCAATTGATACGATACTTCTCCTTGACGGTTCAGGACCTTGAAAGGTCCGATATATCTGGGGGCTAACTTTCCTTTGAGTTGGAAACGCTGCATTCCCTTCAATGGCGACACTTTCAGATAAACAAAATCTCCTATATTGAAGGAGAGGTCTCTACGTCTCTTGTCGGCATAACTCTTCTATCGGGATTGGGCGGTCTTGAGGTGCTCACGAATCTTGTGAACCTTCTCTTCTGCTTCTCGGAGGATGTCGGGTTCGAAAATCTGACTCTCTCCTACTTCCGACCAGTTCAAAGGGGTGCGACACTTCCTTCCGTACAAGAATTCAAATGGGGCCATTTGCAAACTGGCTTAATAACTGTTGTTGTATGAAAATTCTGCAAACGGCAGACAGTATTCCCACTTGGATCCATATTCTAGCACACATGCTCTAAGCATATCTTCGAGTATTTGATTTACTCGCTCCGTTTGTCCATCGGTCTGAGGGTGATACGCGATACTGAAATCTAGGCGGGTTCCTAAACCTTCTTGGACTTCCTTCCAGAATCTCGAGGTAAACTGAGTTCCTCGATCCGATACTATGTTCTTGGGGACTCCGTGCAAACTGACGATTCTAGCGATGTACAACTCCGCTAGCTTCAAACTCTAATATGTGGTTTTGACGGGCAAGAAATGGGCAACTTTGGACAATCTGTCCACTATGGCCCAAATAGAGTCATTTCCCCTACTAGAAGTAGGTAGTCCAGTGATAAAGTCCATTCCTACAGAATCCCATTTCCATTTCAGAATTTGCAAAGGTTGCAACAATCCAGCGGGTCTTTGATGTCCCGCCTTGACTCGCTCACATATATCACACTTGGCGATATAGCTTCCGATTTCTCTCTTCAAATTATGCCACCAAAATTGCTCTTTCAAATCTTGATACATCTTAGTTCCTCCAGGATGGATAGAATAAAGAGTATCATGAGCCTCCTTCAAGATAACTTCTTTCAACTCCGAATCTGCTGGTACACAAAGGCGTCCTTTGTACCACAGAACTCCTTCGTCCTCGGTGAATCCGGGTACTTTGCCTGTACCGATACGACGCTTGATTCCGTCGATACTAGCATTTCCCTTCTGCGCCTCTTTAATCTAACTGACCAAAGTGGGCTGAAGTTCTATGCTAGCCAAAAATCCTTCACTTACTAATTCCATTCGAAAATCTTCCATCTCCTTGTGCAAACTTGGTTGCTCCTTCAAAATCATGGAGTTCAAGTGGCACGGCAATCTGCTAAGGGCATCGGCTACCATGTTGGCTTTACCAGGGTGATAGTGAATGTCCAGGTCGTAATCCTTGATTATCTCAATCCATCTTATCTGCCTCATATTCAACTCCTTCTGAGTGAATATATACTTTAGGCTCTTGTGATCCGAATAAATCTCACAACGGTTTCCCATTAGGTAATGTCTCCATGTCTTCAGGGCTAGAACTACTGCTGCGAGTTCGAGGTCATGGGTTGGGTAGTTTTGCTCATGTTGCTTCAATTGTCAAGATAGATAAGATATAACTTTGCCTTCTTGCATTAGCACACATCCGAGACCAATCTTGGATGCGTCACAATACACATCGAAGGGCTTCGTGATATCCGACATGATCAAGATTGGGGCTGAAATCAATCTCCTCTTGAGTTATTGAAAACTCGCTTCGCATTTGTCGGTCCATTCAAACTTCTTGTCCTTCTTTAGCAATTGGGTCATGGGTCTGGTGATACTCGAGAATCCTTCTACGAATTTGCGGTAATATCCCGCCAATCCGAGAAAAGCATGAACTTGGGTTTGAGTGGTTGGGGCTTGCCAATCTTCTACATCTTTCACTTTGGCAGGGTCAACGGCAATTCCTCCGGCTGATACAATGTGACCGAGGAATCCTACCTCCTGTAACCAGAATTCACATTTGCTAAACTTTGCATACAGCTGATGCTCTCTAAGGGTTCCAAGAATGGTCCTTAGGTGTAGCTCATGTTCTTCTTCTGATTTGGAATAAATCAGAATGTCATCGATGAAAACAACGACAAACTTATCCAGGAAGTCCATAAAAATCTTATTCATGAGGTTCATGAAATAAGCGGGGGCATTGGTTAATCCAAAAGACATGACTGTATACTCATACAATCCATATCTGGTGGTAAAGGCAGTCTTTGGAATATCCTCTGCACGAATTTTGAGTTGATGATATCCAGTTCTAAGATCAATCTTAGAAAACACCTGGGCACCGGTCAACTGATCAAACAAATCTTCTATCTTGGGCAAGGGGTACTTGTTCTTGATGGTGACATCATTTAACTTCCGATAATCCGTACACAAATGGTTACCTCCATTTTTCTTGTCCACAAATAAGACAGGTGATCTTCATGGTGACGCACTTGGTTGAATCAATCCAATTTCTAGCATGGAATCCAGTTGCTTCTTTAGTTCTTCTAGCTCTGACGGGTTCATACTATAGGGTCTCTGGGCTATGGGTCCTGTTCCGGGGATTAGTTCGATGATAAACTCGATATCCCGATCTGGGGGCATACCGGGCAAAACATCTGGAAATACATCAGGGTATTCACAGACTATCTGGACTTGGTCAATGGTAGGTTGGGCTAGACTCTTGTTACACTTGAATTGGCGAGGTAAGGTTTCAGATATATGCTCGACTGATATTCCGGCGGTACTGGTCATGGTGATGGCTTTCTTAGCACAGTCAATCAATCCCTTATGTTTGGACATCCAATCCATTCCTAGCACTACTTCCAAACCTTTAGTTCCAAGTACTATTAGATTAGCATAAAAATCTATGACATGGATTCAGATAGGGACGACTTTGCAAATTTGCCTAGCCTTGGTGGTTGATCCGGGAATTTGCACAATCATAACATGCTTCAGTTTAGTTGGTTGAATTTTACTAGTGCAGGCAAATTCTTCGGTGACAAATGAATGCGAGGCACCAGAGTCAAACAACACTCTTGCAAGTACTGAATTAACAGAAAACATACCCAGCACGACGTCTGGAGCTTCCTGAGCTTCTTCAGCATGCATGAGAAAAAGACGGCCATTGCGGTTGAGTGAATTCCCTGGGGCAAATCTTCTCCCTGGCTAGACACGATGCTGCTGCTGAGCTGGGGCATTGGCATTAGGGGCTGTAGCATTCTTCTTGTTGGGACACTCATTGGAATAGTGGCCTTTATTTGCACAGTCATAACAGGTCACTTGCGACTTGTCCTTGGCTGCTACAGGCACAGCATTGCTTCCAGTCCTCGGGGCAGTGTTGGTGTTGGCGGTAGCATTGTTGGTGTTGAACTTGGGTGGGGCACGGGTGAAATTGCTAGAGTTGCCGGGGTTGTTGTGGTTTCCTCCGGGTCTAGGGTTTCCACGGTTGGGGTAGGTCGGACGGGTCATAGGGGGTCTGTTGGTTCTTGGGGAAAATCCTGGAGATGGGTTGGGGCGATACTTTGGGGTCTGATGGGTTCCTCGTTGATGCATCATGCGACGCTTGTGGTTCTCATTGGCTTGGTTGATCTTTCCTTCCATCTGGATAGCAGAGTCGACAAGGGCTTCAATATCAGCAAAGGGGGTATTGACTAATACCTTCTGCATCTCGTCATGCAGACCATTCAGGAATCTTTCTTTCTTCTTGGCTTCGATGTCTATCTCGTCAGGGGCATACATAGCTAATGACAAAAATTTGTCACGGTATTCCACTAAAGTCATCCTTCCTTGCTTCAGCTCTCTGAACTCGTCTCTCATTCTCTTGCTCAAACCTGGTGGCACATGGGTTCTGCTAAACTTGACCTTGAATTCCTCCCAGGTCATCATATGGCCTCCGGTCATTGCACGAACACTGTTCCACCATGCCCTGGCATCTCCGGGTAGATAATGGGTGGCGAACAGGACTTTCTCGTTGGCTTCCACTCCGGCGACTTCTAGGTTGTTTTCCATGGTTTGCAGCCAATCATCGGCGTCTAGGGGTTCTTCTGACTTGGTGAAAACGGGTGGGTTGGTATTATGGAAATTCTTGAGCTTAGATCCATGGTTGTCCTGATTTTCGTGTTGAAAGGATCGTATGGGCACCTAGAGGGGGGGGGGTGAATAGGTGCTACTTCAAATTTTCTTCTTTTTCAAATTAAGGTTTGACAATAAGGTAAATTCTCTAGATAATGCAACTATGGTGAATTTACCTATATGACAAATATGCAAGAGCTAACACAACACAAAGTAGTAACAAGTAAGTAAGGTGCGCTAAAGGATAGAAGTAACCGAAAAGTGGACGCGGAGACACAAGGATTTGTTTCCCGTAGTTCCTTCCTTTTGAGGGTAAGTACGTCTACGTTTGGAGAGGGGGTGGTTTCAAACCACCAACGCCACGAGAGGCCTCCCTTGTTCTCCGATGAATCTCACCCCAACGGGATCGATTCACCTTCCACTATATCGGCAACCTTCAAGGTGGAAGCCGGCACCATTACAAGTTTGGGGCACACATCCACAACTTAATCGGAGGCTCCCAAATACAAGCAAGCTGTCAAAGCAATCAAAGACAAGCTTGTAAGAACAAAAACAAGAACTAGGGTTTCCAACAAAACACTAGAGCAAAGGGGCCCTCAATGAAATGAGGGGGAAATGAAGATCTCTTTTGGTGAAGTAGTAGATCGGGGCCTCCTCCTTCGATTCCCCAAAGATCAAGGACTTTGGGTGGTTGGATGAGGAGATCTTGAAGATTTGAGTGGCTCCAATGGACTCCAATGGTGGGCAATGACTTTAATGTTCTGAGCGATTTGTCCCAAGGTAGGTGGAGGGGTATTTATACCCCTCCACGAAATATATGGCCGTTGGAGCATTTAATGGCCGGTAGTACCGGTACTCAAGCGGTAGTACCGCTTGCATGCGGTACTACCGGTCCAGTACCGGACCAGGTACCGGAGGTGTCTCAGTTCTTCAGTGTTCTTCAGTCTTTGGGCGGTATCGCCCTTGCGTTACTACCCCCAAGCGGTAGTACCGGAGGTAGGAAGCGGTACTACCAGTTCGGGCGGTAGTACCGGTCCCAAGTACCGCTTGGTACTGACCAAAATGGAGAGGGGTGGGTGCTAGTCAGTATGCCACTTCGTGGTACCGGTGGGTACTAACTAGCACGCACCCTTATCTCTTTTGATCAGTGCCAACCGGTACTGGAACCGGTAGTACCGGTGTCAAGCGGTAGTATCAGTTGTAGGTCCGGTACTACCGGTTGACACAGAAGTTTTTGCAAGGGGAATTGTTATGCCATAACTTGTGCCTCCTTTTATCAATCCTGTGATAAACTTAGTACACAGTTAAATCGATAAGTGTATTGTTATCAAACATCAAAATCAGAGGGATAGAAAAATGCTCTTTCAATCTCCCCCTTTTTGGTGTTTGATGACAATACACTTTTGCAGGATGATTTTAACAATAGGCATATGATATTTGTAAAATATAGAAGAGACTCCCCCTAGATGTGTAGAAACAAACCTCCCCCTCTATTTTACAAACCCAACATGGGTACACAAGTATGGATACTAGCGTTTGAAAACATACCTTTGCACAAAACATGTGATGAGGAATATATAGACAATAGATACTGCATAACATCACAAGATGGATCCAATGAAATAAACCACATAGTCGCATAAGATGGATCCAACCACATAGTTTGACACGACATAAACCACATAGTCTCACACGACATAAACACATAGTCTCACACATAAAATAGAGAGAAATCGAAGTTCACAAGCAATAAAAGGATCAAAGAGAAGAACGAGCTTGTGACTTCCCATGCAACACCCGTTCCTAAAGTGCAACTTCTCCCCCTTTGGCATCAAGACGCCAAAAAGGGACAAGTGCAGAGCTACCGTCCCAAAGGTCAATCATCATCCTCCTCTGTAACTACCTCGGTGAATTACGCTCCTAGTACAAGCCTGGATGTTTAGAAATGGTTGAAATAGTACGGTGGGGCCCAAATGCCACTCACAGGTAGACCTTTCGGCCGTCCCAACCATTTCCAAACATCGGGACAAGAACGGGCGGCGTGTCGGCGGAAGGATCAACTACATACACAAATGAGTATGTATGCAAGCCACCATACAACAGTACATCGAGCCATTCCATCTAAAAGAAAGGAAATATATAGCATACATACGGCAAGATCCAAATATCCTAGATAGATATAATAGTTTAGGATATCTCCTCATACATCAATCAGAGTATCAAAGCGGAAGACAAAATCCGATGCGGATAAGAAGCAAATCGGCATAAGATGCCCCATAAATAAGCACATCCATACAGATCTCACGGATCCCGTTCCGGAATCTCTACACGAATGATCGTTGCCCATATCGTCTGTCTCTTCCACCCAAGTATCCATCTTGCGAGTGTACTGTTCATCCGAACCAATAATTTATCGTGTGAGACCCTAGGGGTAATTTTGCAAGTCTTTATGCCTCTAAAGGGGACACAACCTGGGTGGCGCAATTGCAGCAAAAGATAAACCCTAGCAATTCTATAGATACTACTAACCATCCGCCTAACCAGAGATAGACGGATGTCCGTGAATTAATAACAACAGTTATAACATAATAATGGTAATATCCACAGATCCATCCTCCTCCTAAACGACGAGGAAGCGGACGAACAACCCCCATCCGTTGGCGGTTTATTATCCATTCCGTGAGTGTTGCACTATTTACTAGTCGTGCCTAGTCTAGTCAAATTAAAAGCGGTACTTTAGTTATGCTTGTCTATGATCGAGAAACTATGCTCCAAGTCGTCCATAACCGGACACGGCTTTGAAAGTTTTACCTGCAGGGTGCACAAATAGCAACACACTCGATATGCCTCGGAAAAACCAAATCAAAACCAACGAGGCGATCCACGACAAAGCGATCACAGATTCAGAAATATTTCAGGGGCCACCCCATTGAGCTACCATAGCGAAGTTAGTGACTCGAGACGGCCTCAAGGTTTGCGCCAAAGGCGTGAAACGCAGGAACCGAAAATGTGACTGGGCTTGTCGACACCGTGAAAACACTCCGCTTTCCTAACAAGACGATTAATGCGACTGCACAATTTAAATAAAGCAGTAAAGCATGGCATAAGTACAGGATAGTAAATAAAACCTCAAACTAGTTTGTGGCCCCAAGAAATAAGAATGAATCAAGCTCTGGCTCAGGGGGTTCATAAGCCTCCCGGATGTGGATAGCGCGAATATTCTTGGAACAGGAATCAAGTACTCGGGGTCTTACGGGACACAAGTGAGCCTGAAAAACCAAATAGCAAATATGGCTCACCGATGCCACTTTCATTAGTTATCCCATTACTACTCAGGTTAAGTTGTTTAGGTACCTCGTTATCCATCAGACACTCACATACCCTACACATGCTGTTCTACGACTCGCATGGCTCAAACAACTCCTGTAGTAATGGCTCATGGGATGGAGGAACAAGCTTCGGTGGGGTTTAAAAGTAAAGGCTATGCAATACTTGGGATTCAATTTAATGCAATCGCGACTCAATGATGCAAGAATAAGAAAGAGGCAATAGGTACTATATGTATGCAAGCATGTGGTAGTGCTTGCCTGACAGCTCAGTTGGAGCAAGTGATGGATCTGGGTAGTGCTCCTGGTTCTCTTGATATATCCCCTGCTCAGCGTCTATTCGAAGAAGAACCAAACAAACAAGGGCCAATATAAATAAAGTGCACAAGCATATGAATAAATGCGACAAGCAAACAATCATGCCATGATGAATGATGCACAATTTGCATGGCAATAAGGTAGCATGGCGTGGGTGAGGTGTGGAAACAATAATAAAGCATTATATTGGGTTTTGGCCATATTTTATTCACAATTGAGTTGCTGTACACATTATATTTATATGATGCATGCTTCAAACCAAACCATGGAATGCATAAACAGAAAGGTCTCGTCGAGCTAATCATTTTAGACATATTATTTGTTAAATTTGGAGATATAAAACAAAAGTTATTAATTAATTAAGGAAAAAGGGCATTTATTGTAATTTTAATTAACTTGGGAAAATAAAGTGTTCAAAATATATTTTGGATGGCATATTTGAAATCCTCACATTTTTCTGATTTGAAAACATATATTATTTGCATTATTTGGATTTATATTTAAAAAGTTAATTAAAAACAGAATTAAATTTGAATTAATTTGAAATAAGTTTGAATTAAAAACAGATTACCGAAATACTTTTGTTACTCCAGTTTAGCGGACAGGCAGCACGGTGGGCCTCTCTCTGTGGGACTCCACAATGGCCGAAACATTTTACACCATGGCTGCGCTTGCCTATCTGTGACAGGTGGGACCAGCGACCACAGACCCGACAGAGGCGGCCGAGGCCCAGCAGTGGGGCTAGGCTGGGCCTTGGTTCTGACGAGAAAAGCGGGGTTTCCGTAAAAGCTTCGCGGCTGACTAGTGGGCCTCGAGGTAACGCGGGTTTAGGAGTAAAAAGCCACAGGGGGTTATCACAAAGCAGATCGGCGTCTTGTTCCTCTTCTCTCGAGCCGCGGACGATCGGTGCTCAGCATGACGCAGAGGACTCGAACTGGACGTCGGTCTGCTGGCTAGCGCCTTGAGCCAGTCTGTGGCAGGCTTGGTGTCGGGGAGGTGTCGGCAGCCTAGATAGGTTTACAGCGGAGGAAAGCTAGCGGACATCAAGCGCACGACAGCGCACCGAGGCGCTCGGAGGCGGCCGAGGCTAGGCGCCTGGCGGACCTTGTCCAGGGGTCGAGGAGCTCACCGAGGCTTGCTGGTGGGCTCGGATCGGCAGGCGGCGATCGATCGGCGTGACGCCGGGTGGATCTAGGGTTTGGCCGAGGCAGCGTCGGTGTGTGGGGTCTGGGGCTCCTCTTGCTCGGCTCCGTGTCTCGTCGTTTGGGAGCTCCACGGCCTTCCTCGACAGCCGCAGACCACGCCCTCCTCCTCTGCTGGTGGATGCAAGCCAGCGATGGCGGCGTCGGGTAGTAGGGATGGTAGGGTAGATGGGGAGGGAGGAGGCGGCTGGGCTGGATCTAGACGAGACAGAGAGGTGGTGGGCGGAGGATAAAGCGAGGGGGAGGACGGAGGTGCCGTGGGGTAGAGGTAGATGGAAAAGGTGGCTCGGTGCCACCTTTCTCTACGCCTCTCCTCACGTGCTCGGCAGGGCAGGGCAGGCAGGCATGGGCTGCAGTGGGGTAGGGTGGTGCAGTGTTGAGGCTCGGGGCTGGGGCCACCTCGGCGAGAGAAGAGAGGAGAGAGGTAGCCTCGGGTAGAGCTAGGTTTGGGTAGATGGGAGGCTCGGGCTAGGGTTTGTCTAGGGTTGGAGAGGGGTAGGTAGCTGGGTGGGGCCAGGGAGAGAGGAGGCCAGGTGGGGCCAGCTAGAGGGGGCTCGGCATGGAGTGACTAACGGAGGGAGAGGGGGAGGTGTGGTATGCTAGGGTTAGGGTTTAAGAGAGAGGTGAGATGAGAGAAAGAGGGAGGTGGGATGATCAAGCACATGATCAAGGACACACATGATCTAGCACATGGATTTTGGTGTATGGCAAGACCACACAAAAGAAACAAGCAAAAGAGGGTAAGGGAAAAAGGAAGATGATCCACTAAAAATCTAATAAAATCCAAATGACAAGCTAAAGGGGTACTTGCATGGGCCATGCATAATTAATTAATACCATGTTTATCTTTGTGAAAACAAGATTATTTACATGGCATTTTCTTATGCATTCCAAAGTGTGGAGTAAGGCTCAAGCAAAAGAATTACAAGGAGAGCTCCCAAGTGAAAAAAAGATGGAGATGATCATGTTTGAGTAAGCTTGGGACTTGCTAGTGTGTATGTGCCACTAGGCATTTAGTAAGCCCAACAATATTCCAACATGATAATAACCCCAAAACAATCCATATGGAAGCTAGCAAAAGGTTCCATTCACAAGGCATGCAAAGATGGCCATGTGGCTCTCATATATCAATGATGTGAAACCAACATGATGCCAAGATGAGAGCATGTGGAAAAGAATTGGATCCATCCCAACCCACATGAGCTAGAGGTAAACCAATAAATGCCAAGCTCATATTTAGTTGGATGGTGGAATTATAAGGTGGTGAAAGAAAGGTGGTGGAGTTAATAAGAGATATGCCCCCAACTCAACTTGGGCATTTAAACAATATCTCAAGAACCAAATACAATATCAAGAGGCAATTACAATTAATGATGCATATGAGATAAGAACCAAATGGAAAAGGGTTTTATATGATGCTCAAATGCAAGGTGGCATGATGACATGAGCATGATATAATGATGATGCAACAATTATATATTTGAAGTAGCCATTATATTACTAGACCAAGTAGCATTACAATTGTTAGACAATTGGGATGCTACAACTCTCCCCCACTAAACAGGAATCTCGCCCCGAGATTCTAGGATGAAGAAGAAGACACAAAGAGGGTAGGATACTTGGCACGGAGATCATCTTCACGTTCCCAAGTGGCTTCATCAACGGAATGGTGCGACCACTGCACCTTGCAGAACTTGATGGACTTGTTGCGAGTCCTTCTTTCTACGACTTCAAGGATTTTTGTGGGGTGTTCTTGATAAGACAGGTCTTCTTGGAGATTGATAAGGTCATGGTCCACGGTCCTGCCGGGATCCTTGAAGCACTTCTTGAGCTGAGAGATGTGGAAAACATCATGGACCTTGAGTTTTTCCGGGAGCTCAAGAGCATAAGCAACTTCTCCTCTTCTTCCATGAACTTTGAAAGGACCGATGTATCTAGGAGCCAGCTTTCCTTTGATACCAAAGCGGTGCGTGCCTCTCATGGGAGTGACACGAAGGTAAACGAGATCACCAGGGACATACTCCATGTCCGTGTGCTTCCTGTCGTAATTGCTCTTCTGGCGACTTTGAGCAATCCTCAGATTTTCAAGAATGATGTGAACCTTCTCCTCCGCTTGAGTCACAATGTCAGGGCCAAACAAGATCCTTTCACCGCACCGACCAACCAATCGGAGTTACGCACTTGCGACCATAGAGAGCCTCGAATGGTGCCATCTTAGACTTTTACGGAAGCTGTTGTAAGAGAACTCAGCATAAGGAAGACATTCTTCCACTTCATGCCAAAAGAGATGGCAAGCAAGCATATCCTCCAGAATCTGATTGATCCTTTCAACTTGCCCTTGCGACTGAGGGTGGTAAGCGGTGCTGAAGTTCAACTTTGTTCCCAAAGCATTTTGGAAACTTTCCCAGAACTTGGAAGTGAAGATGCTTCCACGGTCGGAACTGATCTCAAGCGGAACCCCATACAGAGAGACAATTCTGTTGATATAGAGCTCCGCCAACTAAATTGCAGAAATGGTTTCCTTGACGGGGAAGAAGTGAGCCACTTTAGAAAGCCTGTCAATGACAACAAAGATTGCATTGTTGCCCTTCTGCGACCTAGGAAAACTAGCGATGAAGTCCATCTCTACTTTCTCCCATTTCCATTCCGGGGGTTTTAATGGTTGTAGAAGACCGGAAGGTTTCTGATGGACAGCTTTCACTCTGCGGCAGACATCACACTCCGAGACATACTTGGCACAACACCTTTTCAAACCAGGCCACCAATATTGTGTTTTCAAGTCCATGTACATCTTTGTGCTGCCAGGGTGGATAGAAAGAACAGAATCATGCGCCTCCTTGAGAACTTGCTCTCTCAAACCCGGGTAGTTCGGAACAAACATCCGGTGTTCAAAGAAAAGCGTGCCTTGATCATCGACGTGGAAGGACTCATACTTCGGAAGCTGAATCCTGGAGATGATCTTTCTTGTGGATGGATCACCAAGCTGAGAAGAGCGAACCTTTTCTTCCAAGAGAGGAGTTGCTAGAAGGTTCAGGAGATACCCTTGTTCCACAATTTCAAGGTTGAGCTGACGTAATTCCTCGCACAAGAGAGGCTGTTGTTCTTCCATCATGAGGTTGTTGACATAAGCTTTACGGCTGAGAGCATCTGCCATGACATTAGCTTTGCCCGGAGTGTAGTTGATGGTCAAATCAAAATCATTGATTGCCTCAATCCATCTCCTCTGCCGAAGGTTGAGATCAGGCTGTGTAAAGATATACTTCAGACTCTTGTGATCAGAAAAGATCTCACAACGGTTACCAAGCAAGTAGTGCCTCCATACTTTCAAAGCAAAGACAACTGCTGCGAGCTCGAGGTCATGTGTAGGATAGTTGATCTCATGCGTCTTCAAGCTGAGAGGCATAAGCAACAACTTGTTTTTCTTGCATAAGGACCGCACCCAATCCTTGCAAAGAGGCGTCACAGAAGATCTGGAACGGCTTGGATGTATCCGGAGGAACCAAGACTGGTGTGGAAGTGAGCTTCTCTTTGAGTGTCTCAAAGCTTGTTTGACATGCAGGAGTCCAAAGGTATTTCTTGCCTTTCTTAAGGAGATCGGTAAGAGGCTTCGCTATATTCGAAAAGTTCTGAATGAAGCGACGACAATAACTAGCCAAACCAAGGAAACTCCGCACTTCTTTGACATTAACAGGAGGAAGCCATTCAACAATTGTCTTCACAGTTTCCGGATTGACTGCAATGCCCTTGGCAGAGATAACATGACCAAGATAGGTTACTTGAGGCAGCCAGAACTCACACTTGGAGAACTTTGCATACAAGCGGTTCTCACGAAGCTTGTTTAGGACACACCGAAGGTGTTCTTCATGCTCTTCTTGTGACTTAGAATAGACTAGGATGTCATCCAGATAGACCACAACGAACTTATCAAGATACTCCATGAAAACTGAGTTCATGAGCCTCGAGAAGGTGGCAGGTGCGTTGGTGAGACCGAAAGACATGACCGTGTACTCATACAGGCCATAGCGGGTGGTGAAAGCTGTTTTAGGAACATCTTCCTTGCGAATCTTGATTTGGTGATAACCACTTCTCAAGTCAAGCTTAGAGAATACCACAGCTCCAGCTAGCTGATCAAAGAGATCATTAATCCGCGGAAGGGGATACTTATTCTTGATGGTTTTAGCATTGAGAGCCCGATAGTCAACACAAAGTCTATCAGTCTGGTCTCGCTTCTTCACAAAGAGGGTTGGACTACCCCAAGATGAAGTACTATGCTGAATGAAACCCAACTTCTCTTGTTCATCAAGTTGACGTTTGAGTTCAGCCAACTCAGCAGGACCCATCTTATAAGGCCGCTTGGAGATAGGAGCGGTACAAGGTTCAAGCTCAATTACAAACTCAACCTCACGATCCGGAGGCATACCTGGCAACTCTTCAGGAAAGACATCTGGGAACTCATAGACCACCGGAACACTCTGAATAGCTTCCATAGCATCAACATTCAGAGCCGCCAAAGAGAAAAGCTGGATAGCAGGAATCTGACTTGGAGAATAAACTATATGGCCTTCAGGAATCTTCAGAGAAACCGAGCGTTCAGCACAATCAATCACAGCTGCATTTGCTGTCAACCAATCCATGCCCAAGATGACATCAATGTCAGAATTGCCCAGAATGATTAAGGATGCCGAGAACGAAGAGCCACCAATCTCAATTTGATTGCCATGGCTGATTTTAGAAGCTGCCATCTTTGCTCCAGGAGAAAGGACCATTAACCGCTTAAGGAGAGGATCCATAGCTAACCCATTCTCATCAGCAAACTTGGTTGACACAAAAGAATGATGCAGAATCAAACAAAACTCATGCAGGACTGAGTTAACGGAAGCATACCCATCACAACTCAGTGCATGCTCAGCTTGAGCGGCGTTGACCACGATTGGCACGAGCAACGATGAGACCGGGCTTGGTGTTGATGTTGAGAGCCGGTGGTGGTGCACGAACCAAAGGAGAGCTTGCAGATCTTGGAGGTGGTGGAGGAAGAACCTTGTTCTTCAGCAGACGATTCAGTATTGATGCCAGTGTCTCCACACGTGTAACAAGCACCGGTGGACGTGGAGCAACATAGCCAGGACTCCGCCAGCGCCCAGTAGTGGTGGTTGTAGCCCAGGTGCGGTGAGGAAGTTTGGTGGCCTTGCTGCGTAGCTTGAAGGTCTTAGTGGAGCGGGGCGACGGTGGGGTGTTAGGAACCCGGACACGGCGCTTAGAAGGAGCTGACATAGCTGAAGAGCTGCTGCATCACGGCTGTGTTTCTTTGACTCCTCAAACACTTGCCTACTTGCCTCTTCCTGCAGAGTGTATGCTGAAGTTCGGAAAAGATGCCGCCTTGCATGTGTGATTGCATACTTAATCGATGCATTGAGCCCTTGCACGAACCTCTTTGCTTCTTCTTGTCATCGAGATCTCATCGCCACCATAACGAGAAAGGTTCATGAAGTTCTGATGTAGATGTTGACATTATCATTGCCCGCTTGAGGTTGAGAAACACTTCCTTCATCCTCTCCATGACAATTTCGACGAATCTTGCTCTTTGAAAGCTCCATGAACTGTCCCCAAGTAGGCTGAAAACCGGTGCGGTTGCCTTGGTAATTCTCCCACCATAGAGCTGCATCTCCCTTCAGAAGGTGAGTAGCACACTTTACCCATTCTTGCTCAGGAACATCAGCAGTCATCAGCAACCTTGACATCTCACGCAACCAATCATCAGCATCAAGTGGTTGATCAGAAACATCAAACTGGCGTGGGTTGAACTTCAGGAAGCTTTTGATGTCTCCTCGCTTGGGAGGTGGAGGTAGCGGAACAAACTCATTCCTCCTGACACTTTCTTCAAAGCGTTGCTGGTTCTGCTGCATTGCTGCCAAGGCATTGGCGATGCTTGACAACGCTGCCCCCAGTTCAGGTTGTATGTCCTCCTCAGAACGGCGTGGTGGTGCCATCCTGTGATTGATATAACACACAAGTCAGTACTATGATGGAGAATAATAATAATCCAAAATAGTACCAAGATGGAATTACTCAAGATTAAAGGATACAATTTACTAAGATGATATTAAAATATCAACGAAGTTCAAAGCACCTAGAAGATATTAAGCATATACGCACCTTGAAAAGGAGTGTGGTACACAAATATATCAAAGAAAAATTTTCCACAAATTTCGGCATTAAAATACCAATAGATGCGCAAAATCCCTTAACGAATCGAGATTAGTGACTCTACCAACTCAACATACAAGAGAAATGATAAAAGTAGTGGTATGGTCGCGACTCCATCCCGCACTCAAACCATTACTCCGCACATGAATAAGTAAAACACATATCTCAACACCTTCTTCTCACGATGATCCTAAAGATTAGCAACTACGGAAACGAACACCACAAACAAGATAACGTCGGATAACAAAGAGTAAGACAGATCGCGTCGGTATACAACGAATCAGATAGATCGCGTCGGTGTGCAAAAGCCTGTCGGTATGGAATGTACCAACAGTTGATAACCAAAAGGCCGATAAGATAACAACTTGGATGCAACAGATAGACAAAGAATTACACACACACACACAACCTATGGTACTACGGAAACCCAGAACACGTGAATCCTAGTTTGAATTTAAGAAGAGGATTGAAAACGTGACACTTCCTTACCAGAAAAGGGTGGGTGGGTGGGTAAGAAGAAAAGTGGAAGCAGTCCTACTCTCGCGTTTTGTTTTTCCCTAGTATACATAGCTACCAAAAATATTTGCTAGACAGACAACGACCATTTGGCTGAGACCCTGAAGGGCAGGATGGCTCTAATACCAATTGTAACTACCTCGGTGAATTACGCTCCTAGTACAAGCCTGGATGTTTAGAAATGGTTGAAATAGTACGGTGGGGCCCAAATGCCACTCACAGGTAGACCTTTCGGCCGTCCCAACCATTTCCAAACATCGGGACAAGAGCAGGCGTAATGTCGGCGAAGGATCAACTACATACCCAAATGAGTATGTATGCAAGCCACCATACAACGACATCGAGCCATTCCATCTAAAAAGAAAGGAAATATAGCAGCATACGACAAGATCCAAATATCCTAGATAGATATAATAGTTTAGGATATCTCCTCATACATCAATCAACAGTATCAAGCGGAAGCGGAAGACAAAATCCGATGCGGATAAGAAGCAAATCGGCATAAGATGCCCCATAAATAAGCACATCCGCCCACAGATCTCACGGATCCCGTTCCGGAATCTCTACACGAATGATCGTTGCCCATATCGTCCGTCTCTTCCACCCGGTATCCATCTTGCGAGTGTACATTCATCTGAACCAATAATTTATCGTGTGAGACCCTAGAATTTTCGGCAAGTCTTTATGCCTCTAAAGGGGACACAACAGGGTGGCGAATTGCAGCAAAAGATAAACCCTAGCAATTCTATAGATACTGCTAACCATCCGCCTAACCAGAGATGAGCGGATGTCCGTGAATTAATAACAACAGTTATAACAGTAATAATGGTAATATCCACAGATCCATCCTCCTCTAAACTTACCGACGAGGAAGCGGAACAACCCCCTATCCGTTGGCAGTTTTATTATCCATTCCGTGAGTGTTGCACTATTTACTAGTCGGTGCCTAGTCTAGTCAAATTAAAAGCGGTACTTTAGTTATGCTTGTCTATGATCGAAGAAAACGTGCTCCAAGTCGTCCATAACGCGGACACGGCTTTGAGAAAGTTGTACCCTGCGAGGGTGCACAAATAACACACACTCGATATGCCTCGGAAAAACCAAATCAAAACCCAACGAGGCGATCCACGACAAAGCGATCACAGATTCAGAAATATTTCAGGGGCCACCCATTGAGCTACCATAGCGAAGTTAGCTGACTCGACGGCCTCAAGGTTTGCGCGGTGGCTGTGAGCATCGGGAACCGAAAATGTGTGGGTTGTCGACACATGAAACACTCCGCTTTCCTAAACAGTACAGTGTGGAGTACCTTGCACAATTTAAATAAAGCAGTAAAGCATGGCATAAGTACAGGATAGTAAATAAAACCTCAAACTAGTTTGTGGCCCCAAGAAATAAGAATGAATCAAGATCTGGCTCAGGGGGGTTCATAAGCCTCCCGGATGTGGATAGCGCGAATATTCTTGGAGCAGGAATCAAGTACTCGGGGTCTTACGGGACACAAGTGAGCCTGAAAAACCAAATAGCAAATATGGCTCACCGATGCCACTTTCATTAGTTATCCCATTACTACTCAGGTTAAGTTGTTTAGGTACCTCGTTATCCATCAGACACTCACATACCCTACACATGCTGTTCTACGACTCACATGGCTCAAACAACTCCTGTAGTAATGGCTCATGGGATGGAGGAACAAGCTTCGGTGGGGTTTAAAAGTAAAGGCTATGCAATACTTGGGATTCAATTTAATGCAATCGCGACTCAATGATGCAAGAATAAGAAAGAGGCAATAGGTACTATATGTATGCAAGCATGTGGTAGTGCTTGCCTGGCAGCTCAGTTGAAGCAAGTGATGGATCTGGGTAGTGCTCCTGGTTCTCTTGATATATCCCCTGCTCAGCGTCTATTCGAAGAAGAACCAAACAAACAAGGGCCAATATAAATAAAGTGCACAAGCATATGAATAAATGCGACAAGCAAACAATCATGCCATGATGAATGATGCACAATTTGCATGGCAATAAGGTAGCATGGCATGGGTGAGGTGTGGAAACAATAATAAAGCACTATATTGGGTTTTGGCCACATTTTATTCACAATTGAGTTGCTGTACACATTATATTTATATGATGCATGCATCAAACCAAACCATGGAACGCATAAACAGAAAGGTCTTGTCGAGCTAATCATTTTAGACATATTATTTGTTAAATTTGGAGTTATAAAACAAAAGTTATTAATTAATTAAGGAAAAAGGGCATTTATTGTAATTTTAATTAACTTGGGAAAATAAAGTGTTCAAAATATATTTTGGATGGCATATTTGAAATCCTCACATTTTTCTGATTTGAAAACATATATTATTTGCATTATTTGGATTTATATTTAAAAAGTTAATTAAAAACAGAATTAATTTGAAATAAGTTTGAATTAAAAACAGATTACCGAAATACTTTTGTTACTCCAGTTTAGCCAGACACAGACGCTGACGGGTGGGCCTCTCTGCTGACTGGGACTCCACAGTATGAAACATTTTACACCGCTGCGCTAGCCTATCTGCGGGCAGGTGGGACCAGCGACCACGAGACCCATGACAGGCGGCGAGGCCAGACAGGTGGGGCTAGGCTGGAGGCAGATTCTGAGCGAGAAAAAGCGGGGTTTCCGTAAAAGCAGCTTAGCGGTGACTAGTGGGCCTCGAGGTACCAGGTTTAGGAGTAAAATCCACGGGGGTTATCTGCAAAAGCGAGATCGGCCGTCTTGTTCCTCTTCTCTCGAGCCGGACGGTCGGTGCTTTCATGTGGCAGCAGAGGACTCGAACACAGGACGTCTTGGTGCAGGCGCGAGCCCGTCTGTGGGCCGGGCTTGGTGTCGGGGAGGTCAGCGGCCTAGATAGGTTACTCTGTGAGGGAAAGCTAGTGGACAAGCAGCGACGGCCTGAGGGCGCTCGGAGAAAGCGGCCAGCGAGGCTAGGGCCTGGCCAAGCGGACCTTGTCCAGGGGTCGAGAGCTCACCGAGGCTTGCTGGTGGGCTCGGATCGGGCGAGCAGCGATCGATCGGCGTGAAGCGACGCCAAGGTGGATCTAGGGTTTCAGAAGCGTCGGTGTGCAGGTCTGGGGCTCCTCTTGCTCGGCTCCCGTGTCTGGTCGTCGCTGGGGAGCTCCACGGCCTTCCTCGACAGCCGCAGCACCACGCCCGCCTCCTCGAGCTGCTGGTGGATGCCGAAGCCGACGATGGCCGGCGTCGGGGTAGGGGATGGTAGGGTAGATGGGGAGGGAGGAGAGCGGCCTGGGGCTGGATCTAGACGAGACAGAGAGGTGGTGGGCGGAGGATAAAGCGAGGGGGAGGACGGAGGTGCCGTGGGGTAGAGGTAGATGGAAAAGGTGGCTCGGTGCCACCTTTCTCTACGCCTCTCCTCACGTGCTCGGCAGGGCAGGGCAGGCAGGCATGGGCTACAGGTGGGGTAGGGTGGTCTGGTGTTGAGGCTCGGGCTGGGGCCACCTCGGCAGGGAGAGAAGAGAGGGAGAGAGGGTAGCCTCGGGTAGAGCTAGGTTTGGGTAGATGGGAGGCTCGGGCTAGGGTTTGTCTAGGGTTGGAGAGGGGTAGGTAGCTGGGTGGGGCCAGGGAGAGAGGGGGCCAGGTGGGGCCAGCTAGAGGGGGCTCGGCATGGAGTGACTAAGGGAGGGAGAGGGGGAGGTGTGGTATGCTAGGGTTAGGGTTTAAGAGAGAGGTGAGATGAGAGAAAGAGGGAGGTGGGATGATCAAGCACATGATCAAGGACACACATGATCTAGCACATGGATTTTGGTGTATGGCAAGACCACACAAAAGAAACAAGCAAAAGAGGGTAAGGGAAAAAGGAAGATGATCCACTAAAAATCTAATAAAATCCAAATGACAAGCTAAAGGGGTACTTGCATGGGCCATGCATTATTAATTAATACCATGTTTATCTTTGTGAAAACAAGATTATTTACATGGCATTTTCTTATGCATTCCAAAGTGTGGAGTAAGGCTCAAGCAAAAGAATTACAAGGAAAGCTCCCAAGTGAAAAAAAGATGGAGATGATCATGTTTGAGTAAGCTTGGGACTTGCTAGTGTGTATGTGCCACTAGGCATTTAGTAAGCCCAACAATATTCCAACATCCAAAACAATCCATATGGAAGCTAGCAAAAGGTTCCATTCACAAGGAATGCAAAGATGGCCATGTGGCTCTCATATATCAATGATGTGAAACCAACATGATGCCAAGATGAGAGCATGTGGAAAAGAATTGGATCCATCCCAACCCACATGAGCTAGAGGTAAACCAATAAATGCCAAGCTCATATTTAGTTGGATGGTGGAATTATAAGGTGGTGAAAGAAAGGTGGTGGAGTTAATAAGAGATATGCCCCCAACTCAACTTGGGCATTTAAACAATATCTCAAGAACCAAATACAATATCAAGAGGCAAATACAATTAATGATGCATATGAGATAAGAACCAAATGGAAAAGGGTTTTATATGATGCTCAAATGCAAGGTGGCATGATGACATGAGCATGATATAATGATGATGCAACAATTATATATTTGAACTAGCCATTATATTACTAGACCAAGTAGCATTACAATTGTTAGACAATTGGGATGCTACATCCTCCTCCTCATCCTCAAGGTCCTCCTCATCCTCATACGTAGGTGGGGCGCGGTGCGAGGAAGAGACATCATCGTCCCAACGGCTGTGCTGAGAAATCCACTGATCTTCTGGAGTGATGTTGTTCTCGGATCCCTCGGAGATGGTCAAACCTTGAGCAGACATCAGTTCCTACTGACGAGCACAGGCTTTCTTTGCATACACGTGCGCCTCATACATGCGCTTCTGGTTGTCAACCTGGAAGCAGAAGATCTTCTTGAGCTTGACCTCCATCCTTTTGGCCCAAGAGGGCTTGGCGTTCTTGCGGCGAGAGACAACATAGTCAGTGTCATGACCACTATCAGCATGCTCAGAGTCATCCTCATCCTCATCCTCCTCACCTGCCTCAACGCGAGGTTTAGCATGTGTCTTGATCTTGAGTGCCTTTGGCTTGTGCACAACGAGAGAGCGAGTGGAGAGCGTCCTAGCAATGACGGGGCACTTGGACACAATGAGGGCCATAATGTAAGGAGCAAATGGTGGAACCCTCCGAGTGTGTGCGGCAGCAACCATTTCATTCCAAATGAAGTATGTCACATCAAGAGGTTGGCCTGATTCTCTGTTGAGGAAGGTGTTGAACAGCAAGTCAACGGAGAACCCATGTATCTCGTCCTTGTTGCCCGCACGAGGAGAAACAGTCTCACGGAAAATGCGATGGAGAATGTCATATGTGGGGAGAAGATCCTTGATCTTGCCAACAACCCCACGGCCTCGAATATACAAAGGTGTGAGAACATCCTTTTTGGAGGGATGCTCCCACATGTGACAGCGGAAACCACAAGGAACGTCCCGGCCGCGGTCCTCATACCCCAAGATGGCAGCAAACTCCGCAAGTGTAGCTTCCTTGACAGCACCTTGAGTCATCCAGGTAATCTTTCGATTGCGGCCATTGTGGAAGTGTGCAGTGGCATAAAACTGGCAAATGAGTAGGGGATCATAGTCATACTGAAACTCCATAATGGGGAACATGCCAAGGTTTGAGCAGATTTCCTTATCTTCAGCAAAGTAGTCAGAGTTCTTGTCAATGTGTCCCATGTCAAGCCACTGCTGAGGCACCACCAGCTGGGTATTGGTCAAAAGAACCTCATGATACACACGCTCTTGGAAGTCATCATAGAAAAGACTGTCTGCCCTTGACTCGCTCCTGTTGCGGGAGTATGCATTGTCCACCCGGAGAGCCCTAAAGTCTGACTCAGAGATGTCTGAAAGTTTCTTTGGCCCAGATGGCCAAGAGCTGAGACTCTTGGTACGCCCAGTGGAAGGGGGGCGAGAGGGAGGGGCTCTGCCACGCCCAGCTGAGCGCTTGGTAACCCCTTCATGACCCCCACGACCACCTCGATAGGCAGGCAACTTTGAACGGTGTCTTGGCTGTGGCATAACTTCTTCCTCAGACTCAGTCTCTTCCTCAACAATCTCACGGTCAGACTTGGAGCGCTTGCGTGCACCCCGAGAACCACCTGCATCTGTGAAAGCACGAGGGAGGATAGCAAGGAGATAAGGACACAAGAATCAAGAAGGAAAAACCAAGAGAATCTACAATTTGGGCAGAACAATGTGGTCAGAGTGGAGCGGTACTACCGGACCTGACGACCGGTAGTACGCTTACAGCGGTAATCGGAAAAAGTTCCGGTACTACCGGTTGAGCGGCACACAAGTTGTCAGATCTGATGGGAATGGCCCAAATTGACGGTATGAATTGCTAAATTGAAGATTCTACGCGGTATCAAGGAATAATATGGCAGTACAACCTTGCAAGTAGTCAATTTCTCCACAAATCTAAGCCAAAACCTAGATCTAATGGGGAAATCAAACAATAAGAGAAGGGGCGGTTGTACCAGGATCCATGGCGGTGGAAAGTAGTGGGAGCCCGCCAAGAGGCCGAATCCAAGGAGAATCCGGAGAGAGGAGGGCGCGGCAGGGCTCCGGTGGCTTCAAGATCTCCGGTGACGGCGCAGGTTTGAGTGGAGGACGTGGGAAATAATGAGGCACTAAGGGGTGCCTCTCCCCACGCGTCTAATATATACCTGGAAACCATCAACCGGTAGTACCGGTTGTTGGAGCGGTACTACCGCATGTAAGCGGTAGTACCGGTTCCACGACCGGTAGTACCGGTGACCGATAGGACCGGACATGTGGGCGGTAGTACCGTTCCTGGAGCAGTTCGCAGAGGCGACACAGGAACTTCCAGTCGGTAGTACGCTTCGCACATCCGGTAGTACCGGTCCCATCTGAGTCCAAAGCCAGGGATCAAGGATGATTCTTGTGCGGATAGAGAGAGAGTTCTCGTGAGGGAGTACGGAGGCTTGGGTTAAGACAAGTGAGCTGAGAAGCACATGCACTCTAAAAACAATGGAAGAAACAAATAAATACCAAACTAGAGTGCATGAGACTAAGAATGATGATGACAATTCAAATAGATGACAATCATGAGTGAAGACCAATTCAACTAGGTGACAAACACGAGTAAGCACATCAACCTCTCGATTGAGAGGGGGCGGTGGCCTAGGCCACCATATTTGAGTATACTCGGCTTGGCACCATGAAGATGTATCTTGGTTCCATTACCGAAACTCATCATTGAGCTCACATATCACAAAATGATATTAAGAGGAATGATTTTTGTTTAATTTGCGCATAATGGGGGGAGGGATAGTCCAATCAATTAGGACCGCACTCCCCCTATGTCCATGCCTACACCTAAACCAAACATGGGTCGAGTATTAGGTGAGAGTGCAAGATAATCAAGTCAAACTCCTAGAATCTACGATATTTAGTTCATTCCTCAAGTAGCAAAACCTTGCTTCATCAAGTGGCTTCGTGAAGATATCGGCAAGTTGATCTTTGGTTGATACATAGGATAGATCAATATCACCTCTAGCAACATGATCTCTAATAAAGTGATGTCGAATCTCAATATGCTTTGTCCTTGTGTGATCCATCGGGTTGTATGATGGCACTTTCATTGTCACATAGAAGAGGCACTTTGTCACAATGCACACCGTATTCCTTTAAAGTTTGCCTCATCCATAGCAATTGGGTGCAAGCACTAGCAGCAGCAACATACTCGTCTTCGGCGGTGGAGAGAGATATACAATTTTGCTTCTTAGAAGACCAACATACCAAGGACCTACAAAGGAATTGGCAAGCCCCGGAAGTTGATTTTCTATCATCCTTGTCTCCCGCCCAATCCGAGTCCGTGTATCCACAAAGAGCGAATGTTGAGCCTTGAGGGTACCAAAGACCATAAAATGGGGTATGAACTAAATATCAAAAGATTCTCTTGACCACCATTAATTGGCTTTCCTTAGGAGCCGCTTGATATCTTGCACACACACCTACACTAACCACAATATCGGGTCTAAATGCACAAAGGTAAAGCAAAGAACCAATCATAGACCGGTATACCTTTTGATCCACATCTTTACCATTTGGATTTTGTTCTAGATGAGTCTTTGTTGCCATGGGAGTTGGGGCTCCATTCAAATCTTGCATTTTGAATCTCTTGAGCATATCTTGAGTATACTTGGCTTGATTGAAGAATGTTCCTCCTCTAACTTGCTTGATCTCAAAGCCAAGGAATACTTTCAACTCCCCCATCAAGGACATCCGGAACCTACTAGTCATAAGCTTTGAGAATTCATCATTAAAAGCTTTGTTAGATGAGCCAAAGATAATATCATCAACATAGATTTGGCATAAAAAAATCTCCCGTTAACCCTCTTAGTAAAAAGAGTGGGATCGATTTTCCCAACCTCAAAGCCACGGTCAAACAATAACTCTCTAAGGTTCTCATACCACGTGCGTGGGGCTTGCTTGAGCCCATAGAGCGCCTTATCAAGTTTGTAGACATGGTTTGGGAAGTTGGGGTCCTCAAATCCCGGGGGTTGCTTAACATATACCAATTCATTTAAAGGACCATAAAGGAATGCACTTTCTACATCCATTTGTTGCAACTTAAAGTTATGATGTGCTGCATAAGCAATAAGGATACGGATGGACTCAAGGCGAGCCACGGGTGCATAAGTCTCTCCATAATCAATGCCTTCAATTTGGGAATAACCTTGTGCAACCAATCTAGCCTTGTTCCTTACAATAATCCCATGCTCATCTTGCTTGTTCTTGAATATCCACTTTGTTCCAATAACATTGCGGAAATCCTTTGGCTTCTCAACTAACTTCCACACTTTGTTTCTCTCAAAGTTGTTGAGCTCTTTGTGCATAGCTTCTAACCAATCCGAATCTTCAAGAGCTTCCCACACTTTCTTTGGTTCAATCATGGAAATGTGAGCTTGATGTTCACTGAACCTCTTCAATTGTGCTCTTGTGGAAATTCCTTTCCTTAGATCTCCAACAACATTTTGGAGGGTGTGGTCTCTTATTTCCAGCATTCTTTCCTTTCTAGCTTCGCGACGAGCGTGGATCTCCTCATTGTTTCTTGGTGGACCCTCTTCATCATTTTGATCCTCGTCTTGACCATCAACTTGACCTTGATCATCATTGGATTCATCCTCTACACTGGGAGGCAAGGATTGACCTTGGTCTTGATCAAGTGCTCTTCTAGCCTCAATTTGAGCACGTCTCAAAACAGCTTGGATGGATCTTCCTTGGCAAATTGACTTGGCACCACTTGACACCCCATCGAATGGACCAAGCACCCTTTGACTAGAGTTCACACATTGATCACTATGTTGAGGGTCCACATCTTGTCTTTGGCTTGAGTCAATGTCCTCTTCGGTAGATGGAGCATGTTGAGGTTGTGAAGATGAGGGCTCCACTCGAGTGGAGCATAGTTCTTCTCGATCCGCCATAAGGGGTTCCTCAACGGGGCGGATATAACCCACACCCATTCTTCCTATGGCATCCTGAGGCATTTCATCATCTGCATCACAAGCATCAACACGCACCCCTTGGGGACCATCATATTCTTCAAAGGTCACACTACAAGATTCTATGACGGCTCTGGAGATCTTTTCATAGATTCTATAAGTGTGAGATTCGAGACCATAGCCAACAAAGATACCCTCTAATGCTTTAGACTCGAACTTAGACAAACGAACACCTTTGATGAGATAGAAACACTTACAACCGAACACCCGAAAATAAGATATGTTGGGCTTGTTACCGGTAAGTATCTCATATGGAGTATTGTTGATTTTCTTGCGGAGTTAGAGCCGGTTTGAAGCATGGCAAGCGGTGGAGACGGCTTCGGCCCAGAAGTTGTATGGAGATTTAAACTCCGCCAACATGGTCCTAGCCATCTCAATAAGAGTCCGATTCTTCCTTTCCGCCACACCATTTTGTTGAGGGGTGTATGCATCGGAATATTGATGTTTAATCCCCTCATCACTAAGAAAATCATTCAAGGTGTAGTTCTTGAACTCGGTGCCGTTGTCACTTCTTATAATCAACACGGGAACATTGTGTTGCCGTTGAACCAAGTTGATGAAGTCGATAAAAGTCCTTTGAGTTTCACTCTTCAACTTGAAGAAATAAACCCAAGAGTATCTTGAAAAGTCGTCAACAATCACCAAACAATATTTCTTCCCTCCAAGACTTGCATGAGATGGAGGACCAAATAGGTCCACATGGAGGAGTTCCAAGATCTTGTTAGACTTGATTTGGTTCGTGGGCTTGTGAGGAGCGTCATGCATCTTCCCTAGAACACATGCCCTGCAAACACGATCTTTGGCAAAGGAAACATTTTCTTTTAGTCCAACAATATGGCCCTCTTTATGGAGACTTTGAAAAGTTCTCATATTGACATGGGTTAGTCGGCGGTGCCATAGCCAACCCACATCGGCCTTCCCGTATAAGCACATCGGACCTGCAGTGGCTTGCCCCGAAAAGTCCACGACATACAAGTCATTTTTGACGTACCCAACGAAAGCGACCTTGAGAGACTTGCTCCACATGAGGACCACAATATCATTATCAATAAAGACGGAAAAGCCCATCTTTCCAAGAGCACGGACAGAAAGGAAATTGTATCCAAGGGTTTCAACAAGCATGACGTTCACGAGGGTAATGTCGTGAGCCACCACTACCTTGCCGAAACCCATTACCGTAGATTTTGACTTGTCGGTATATGTGACGGTGATTTGATCTTCATTTGACACCAATTCCTTGACAATAGACGAGCTTCCGGTCATATGACTTGTGCAACCACTATCGATCACCCATTTTGACCCTCCGGAAGCATAAGTCTACAAAAGATCAAGCTAGTTTTTAGGTACCCATTTTTCAATCGGTCCTCTTTTGTTAGCAACAAGGGTCTTGGGAACCCAAATAGACCAAGCAATATAACCATCATAAGTACCAACATATTGTGCATACACATCACCATAGTAATCACGCATTAGAACATAGTGAGGGTTAGCACTTCCAGCAAAATCATCATGTGACATAGTTTTACCATTTGTGGTCTTACTCTCCACAATGATCTTGTTGGTCTCTTTTGCGGGCTTGTCCTTCTTCTTCTTGTTATTCTTCTTCTTTGTTTTGGAGACAAAACCAATGCCCCCTTTATCACCACTACGCCTTTGCTTGCTCAAAAGATCATCAATAGACTTGTTGCCTTGTGGAAATGTGGCCTTAGCAAGCTCCCCCTTCAACCTAACATTATCTTCAAGGATAGTTGTGCTACTAGATGGAATGAAGTTACTAGGTGAAGGAATATTGGCCAATTGAGTTTGAAGCGTTTCATGGGACTTTGTGAGAGACAAGAGTTCACTCTCCAAGGCTTTGTGGGCCTTGTTAAGCAAGCTAAAGTCCTCGGCAAGTTTTTCATGAACCACACCAAACTCAACCTTGTCCTTTTTAGCTCTTTTGTATTTAGCAATAGCATGATCATGCTCTTTGATGAGTTTGTTAACAATAATGTCATTAGCCTCATCAAGCCCTTCAAGTTTTAATTCAAGTGACAACCTAGTTTCTTGTTCTTCTTCTAGAGCATTGTTTAGGGCCTCTAGCTCAATCATATGTTCATGCCCAAGTTTACATCTTACATCTAGAAGCTCTTGAGTATGTGATAGTTGATCTAAGATGTTTCCAAAATGTAGCTTAGCATCACCTTCTAGGTTAGTCATAAACTCATCAAAGGCAACTAATTCCTTTTTAACATCAAGTGACATCTCATCATCAATTTCATCATTATCTAAGTGAGTAGAGCGGGATGATGAAGATACCTCCGTTCCTCTTGCCATAAGGCAAGTGGCGTTCTTGGTGGAGGAGTTCTCATTGGAGAATCGAAGAGTGAGAATGTCGGAGTAGATGTGGTGGCAAGATCATCCACACCATGAGAAGTTTCCTCTTCGTCATCTTCATCATCTTCATTGTCGGAGGAGTACTCTTCATGAGTGATCAAGACAATATCTCCCGGCTTCTTGTTGATGGGATTCCTTTTGATGAAGGGTTTCTTGTAAGGTACCTTGAGAGTCTTCTTCAACACAAGCTTACCACCATTATCTTCTCTCTTCTCATAGGGGCAGCTTGCCACAAAGTGATAGCGGTCACCACAATTGAAGCAAGTTCTCAACCTAGTGGTATTCTCTCTTTTCCCATTTGGATTGCTTCTTCGTTGCATTTCCATCTTGGGCTTGGCGGGGTTCTTCCAAAAGTTCTTTGCATAGAAAGCCATATATTGACTATGAGCAATCTTGACGTCATCGGGATGGTCCAAGGATAGGCCTTCATCACTATCATCTTCATCTTCAAGGTCCACAACTTTGGCCTTCAAAGCAACATTGACCACATTGCTTATACCGAGAGCATGAGCACGGGCATCTTTGGCATTCTTGGCGGCGACCTTGAAAGCGGCCATCTCTTGCATAACTTCATTTGAGGTCATGAGATGATAGTTGTGTCTTCCCTGTAAGCTCTTCAAGTCGGTGGGCTCAAAAGGCATGAGTGCACTCACATATTTCCTTTTTATCCATGCATCGTCCACATGTGAGGCACCCACATTTCTAAAAGCGGTGGCGGTGGTCTTGAGCCTTCGATACATGTCTTCGTGGTCTTCACCTTCTTTCATGTAGAAACCTTCGGCTTCATTGCTTAGAGCATCATATCTGTTCCTCCTCATACTCTCATTTCCAACAAACAACACAGTGAGAGCATCCCAAGCTTCCTTGGCAATGCTAAAGTGCTCAATGTGTGGGTAATCTTTGTTCCCAATCCTTGTTGAATCATATGCAAAGCAGTGGCATTGAGTTGACTATTGACAACCTCTCTTCTTGTCAAGTTGTTTGGATCCCCAATAAAGAGTCCATGCTCGATGATGTTCCATATTTCAATGCAAGAGCTGCGCATATGAGTTCTCATTAGTGATTGCCATTGAGCAAAAGTAGCAGACTCTTCTAGCTTAGGTGGGTCACCTCTATTGTACACATGAGGGTGTGGGATGGGAGGATCGGGAGAGTACCAAGAATCACGGTGCTCACCCTTCCCCCCATCAAGTCGTGTGGAGAATTAGCATTGTCTAGTTTGTCCCCTACCACCATACCCTCGGGGGATACCGGAGTATTCCCTTTAGGTACAACGGATGGTAGTTCCTCTTGAGGAGATGGGGGTGATGAGCCATCTTTGTCTTTAAGAAGTTGCTCAAGCATCTTCTTGACTTTGTTGACCAAGGAAGAGCTCAATCTTGTTTCCAAGTTTCTGAGATCTTCCATGGTCACCGGGGTCGACTCACTACCACCATCCCCTTCTTGGCTACCCATATTCTCTTAGGCGGTAAAGCCCGAATAAAGAGCCGAGGCTCTGATACCAATTGAAAGGATCGTATGGGCACCTAGAGGGGGGGTGAATAGGTGCTACTTCAAATTTTCTTCTTTTTCAAATTAAGGTTTGACAATAAGGTAAATTCTCTAGATAATGCAACTATGGTGAATTTACCTATATGACAAATATGCAAGAGCTAACACAACACAAAGTAGTAACAAGTAAGTAAGGTGCGGTAAAGGATAGAAGTAACCGAAAAGTGGACGCGGAGACACAAGGATTTGTTTCCTGTAGTTCCTTCCTTTTGAGGGTAAGTACGTCTACGTTTGGAGATGGGGTGGTTTCAAACCACCAATGCCACGAGAGGCCTCCCTTGTTCTCCGATGAATCTCACCCCAACAGGATCGATTGACCTTCCACTATATCGGCAACCTTCAAGGTGGAAGCTGGCACCGTTACAAGTTTGGGGCACACATCCAAAACTTAATCGGAGGCTCCCAAATACAAGCAAGCTATCAAAGCAATCAAAGACAAGCTTGTAAGAACAAAAACAAGAACTAGGGTTTCCAACAAAACACTAGAGCAAAGGGGCCCTCAATGAAATGAGGGGGAAATGAAGATCTCTTTTGGTGAAGTAGTAGATCGGGGCCTCCTCCTTCGATTCCCCAAAGATCAAGGACTTTGGGTGGTTGGATGAGGAGATCTTGAAGATTTGAGTGGCTCCAATGGACTCCAATGGTGGGCAATGACTTTAATGTGCTGAGCGATTTGTCCCAAGGTAGGTGGAGGGGTATTTATACCCCTCCACGAAATATATGGATGTTGGAGCATTTAATGGCTGGTAGTACCGGTACTCAAGTGGTAGTACCGCTTGCATGCGGTACTACCGGTCCAGTACCGGACCAGGTACCGGAGGTGTCTCAGTTCTTCAGTGTTCTTCAGTCTTTGGGCGGTATCGCCCTTGCATTACTACCCCCAAGCGGTAGTACCGGAGGTAGGAAGCGGTACTACCGGTTCGGGCGGTAGTACCGGTCCCAAGTACCGCTTGGTACTGACCAAAATGGAGAGGGGTGGGTGCTAGTCAGTATGCCACGGTACTGACGAGCGGTACAACCGCCTCAAGCGGTAGTACCGCTTGTACCAAGCGGTACTACCGGTTGGGCCGGTAGTGCCGCTTCGTGGTACCGGTGGGTACTGACTAGCACGCACCCTTATCTCTTTTGATCAGTGCCAACCGGTACTGGAACCGGTAGTACCGATGTCAAGCGGTAGTACCGGTTGTAGGTCCGGTACTACCGGTTGACACAGAAGTTTTTGCAAGGGGAATTGTTATGCCATAACTTGTGCCTCCTTTTATCAATCCTGTGATAAACTTAGTACACAGTTAAATCGATAAGTGTATTGTTATCAAACATCAAAATCAGAGGGATAGAAAAATGCTCTTTCACGTGGCCTTGGTTGTTGTGGGCTAGCTGGGTTATCTGTTGCAGAGTGGCTAGGTTGGCTTGACGTTCCGCTCTTTCAGCTTTGCGGTCAGAAGTCAACATTTGCAGGATCTGCAACATCGGGTCTAGGGCTGAACCACTTCCTCCACGTGGCATCCGAAGATTGATATAGATCATGAGGAAAAGAGGGAAATTTCTAAGGTTTTGGGTCTTTGAAAAGTTTTAAATGTTTGACTCAGATTTTTCTAGCAACTTGCTTTTTCATTCATTCATTCATTCATTCATTCATTCATTCATTCACACAGTACAACACACACCACAACAAGGAAAAACAGATGGTTTTAAGAACCATTCTGGAATCTATGATACAGTGGGACCGACTACTACTCACTACGCTAGTGCTCAGTGCTACTACTCCTCGGAGTCTGTGGCTTCATCATCTTCATCATCATCGATGAAGGCGAAATCATCCTCATCGGTGAAGAAGTCCATGGCCTGATCCTCCAAAAAATCATCGTCATCGCTGAGATAGGAGTAAGGGTCTCCACGAAGATCCTCTCCGGCATTCTCCCTTTCCTCCAACTGCATGTCTCTCTCGTGGATGGTCTCCTCCAGAGATGAGATGCGGTGGCGAAGACGGGCAATAATGCGCTCCTTCTTGTCGAGCTAACGGCGGCGAGACTTGCGATCCTTTGCTAGCATGGCTATGGTCTGATCCTTTGTCTTGATGATGGCCGACTTGTGGTTGCAATAGTCACGACAGTTTTCCAACTCCTGCTGACGATCATACATCATGAAGCTAAGGTGGTCCAATTGAATCTTCAGCTCGGGGTGGTATGGGGCTTCCAGTGGTTGTCCATTTGCACCACGCCTTGGGCAAAACTCAAAGCGAGTACCCTTGATCTGATTCATGCTCTACCCACATAGATGGGAAAGAGCTTCCTGCATTGCTCTGGCAAGTCCATCGAGCCAGTTGTTTTCCCTCAAGGTAAACTGAATTCCCTGCGCAGTGGGAGGTTCAATCTTTCCTCGGAGACTTGCAACAATTAGCCACTGCAGATCTTCTCCTCCTTGATCATTGAGCTGAGCTCCAAAGAACTCAGGGTGCGAACGCTCCAGAAGTTCTGAAAGCTGATCCAGATCCCTCTCAAAGATAAGGTCTCCTCCATTGCCAAGTTGGTAAAACTTGCTATACTTCACGTCCATCTATAAAAATAGAGGATGAGTAGATTAGCAGAGTGATCAAGTGTGTCAAAATTTTATGTATTTTGCAAGGGTTTTTGAGGAACATGAATTTTTATGAAAGAATCAAAGAGATAAGGATGAGAATAAGTTTTTGTAAATATTTGTTTTCTTTGGTTTTGAAACTAACTTTTTGGTTCAAATGTCCAGTCTAACTAGGGTCTCCTATGGTCAGGATGGCTCTGATACCAACTTGTTAACACCCGAATTTTTCAATCCTAGATGCCTGTTATGCCATACATCGCAATCCCAGGATTACCATTTTTGCGAGACATAACAGAATTGGATATCATAGTACATCATCCATTACAAACGATACATAAGTTCTTACACAAATAGGGATCTCATGATCCAGTTCTTAATACAACATCAAGCAGCGGAATCCGTAATAATAACGGTAGCGTAGGAGAAGCTCCATCTTCGGGGTCACAGGCAATGCTGATGATGGGAGATGATCCTAGTTGTCGTAACCTTCCTGGGGTCCATCGTCCAGGTACTCCTCTTCATAGTCTGGCCATGGGAATAGCCCGGGACAAAGCCATGAGTACTCTTTAAATACTCGCGAACTAATGCTAACAGGTAAAGGGGTTTTTTGGATAATAGGACACTAGGCTCTAGGGTTGTTTTGCCAAAGCTAGATTTATCTCTACTAGGTTCCAAAGCTAGTCACAATTTTAAAATTCCTAAGCGGGAACTTGTATTTTATATCACAACTCTGTTGTGGTCAAGTCAAAATCTTAAATCATTTCACAGGTTATTTTGAAAAGTCTGACAGGGGAACAGTATGGCCACTCCAACTGTCCATAACCGCGGACGCGGCTATTCGAATAGTTTGACACTCTGCAGAGATTGTACACTTTCACCACAACATTCGATACATCCGTCAGGAACAAATCCTGAATTCACCATACTCAGTATGCGGATAATCAATCCTAACCTTTCAATTACACGCCCTATTATAAGCACCTCTCCTGTGAGTTTGGCCTCCCAACCATGACCAACTATCATCTTGGGTACTACACAGGTGGACAATCTTCACAAGGTAGCCTCAGCTCAGACCTTGGCCGGGAGGGAACTAATACTAAGGAATATAAGTTTCCAGTCAAGCCCTACCCAATATTTGGGTATTGTGGTTTTACGATAAAATTGGAATGGTATCGCATCCAGACAACCATCAGTTTTATAAAGGGCTAAGGCTCATGCCTCAACATTTCATCACCAAAATCATCAAGTGTTTGGAAACACATGTCCAAAACATATCAATAGAATGATCCATCATTCCAAGGTTTTCATAACCATTTTTCCACCAAGTATTCCCATCTAAAGTTGATCAAGTTTTATGCTTAGCACTAGCATCTATAGGTGGGGGGTAGTACTGATGAGGGGTGGTAACTAGTGGAGTTTCAACTAAGTATAACCATATGTCTCAGGCTGATGTCAAGGTTTCTAACTTAGGCCAAGTTTTATGCTCTTTATGCAACCTTCACATATCTTTCCAATCTCTACCAGTCACTTAAGTAAACTCTAAGTAAGCTTTGATAAAGAAATAAAGTAAGAAGCTTGTAAGTAAAACTAGGATTGGTTTATCAAGTGGGTGTGATCACATATGCTTAAGGCATATAGTAGTCATAGAACAAGTATGGGTTTGTTGCATCAATAGGGTATCTTGCAAGGGTTAGATTGCATAGGTATAGTATCAGCTTGCATCAATATCAGTATAAGCTTTCCTTGTGCAGAGCAGTGGTTGAAGTTCTCCTCGGCTTCTTCTTCGTAGTATCCTCCTTCCTCTTCGTATCCTTGGTCGGTACTAGCGTCTATGAATAAATACGAGGTACACAATCACCAAACAATACTTAACTACTTGCAATCATCACACACAAGGGTCCTATGGATGATCTAGCATCATCTCTAACCTTACAAGGTTAAGGCTTGATTTAGTTCCTTTTATTTTTAGAAAAGTAATTTCTACTCATTGAAAAACTACTTAAGATTTAATATTCTCCAAACCAAACATGGGATCATGTTGACACATGTCATCACCACATATTGTAGTCCATGGGAATGTGATTTAAAGTGGTGTCACAATTTAACAAGGTTTCACCCTTTTATTTTAATTAATAAAAGTGGCTAGAAATGCTTATGTAGCATTCTTTTATTACTTGAACATTATTTCTGCAAGTAAACCTATATATTTTTATATATTCTGAAAGGTATGGTTAAATGTGATTTTTGAGAGTTGGAATCAACTCAAAAGCTATTATGGTTTAAATTTGAAAAATGTTTGAATGCAGAAAAGCTTCTGCCTTGTTATTTTTACCATGGGTGATCTATAGATCCAAATGACTTGAATCCAACGGGCTTGGATTCAGCATTCACAAACCTTTCCAACAAAATTGGTTTCATTAAATTTCGTGCGCTGAATCGATCTGGGTTGATTTTTGAAGTTGGGTACAGAAGTGTGTTTGAATTGAAATAGAAAAGGGTTTAATTTGAATAACTGGGCTGCGCGGGAAAAGTTACTGGGCCGGCCTGCTAAGCGCAGTGCTCCCGCGGGCTGCTTAAGTGGGTGTCCCCACTCGTCAGTGACACGGGGCTAGGCGAAGCGGTATGAGGCGACGTGGATCGTTCGATCTAGTTCTAATCCAACGGCTGGGAGTCATCGTCTACGCGAAACAACTCCGGCGAGAACGAAACCTAGCGCGGCCAGTGAGGGTTGCTGAGGGCTCACCGGGGTACTGAAGAGGGTCGGCGAGGTGGGCGAACGACGAAGTCGACAACGGCGAATCTGCTGGTACCGGTGGCTTCTCCTGGGGCGGCTCCAATCGCTGGCCCCCTTCTTCTCCAGAGCGGCGGGCTCCGGTGAAATTCTGGCGAGGTGGTGCTTGCCTTGCTCTGAGAATGGTGTGGCACGATCAGTGAGGAGAGGGGAGTGAGATGGTGTGAAGAAATCGTGCGAGGGTGGCCTCTATTTATAGTCGATCGAGGGGACCGTCGGGGCGCACGGTGAGCTCGTCGGGCGCGAGGTTACAGGCGGCTAATGGCATGGGCAAGGGTAGGGGACGGTGCGGTGTCTCCTGGCGATGCTCAACGACATGGTCTCGAGGCATGGGGCGGTGTGGTTTGGTGCAGGCAGGCGATGCTCTCTGGCGTAGGTGGCGTCTTTGACGGCGGCGGTGGCTGTGACGCAGGTGCAAACGGGATGTCTGGCGGTCTCCTGGGTCGGTGGGGATTGTGTATGCACGCGGCGAGGGCGACGCGCGGTCTGTGGGTGATGGTCGAGGGTGGTGCTCTGGCGCACGCTCGGCATGGTCGCTGGCGATCTGGGCATGGCTTGTGCGCGTGGTCCAGGGCTTGGCAACGCTCGAGGCTGGGACAGGTAGTGGCGATGGACTGTGGGCTGCCTCCCAGACAAGGTTGGCACGGCTAGTTCTTCCTCTAGCCTGCTGTCCACAATGGGGTGACAAGGGGGTGCTCGGCTATTCACCATTGATGGTAATGGCAAGCTCACAGGGGTGCTAGTCCTTAGTTAAACTTCCTAGATGATCTACTGAGCTGTGTGTGAGCTAACTAGGGAACAAGTTAGGCCAATTTTACTGCACACTATAGTGTTTGATGTTTGTTTGAATTGTGTCTGCAACCTGTTTGATGAAATGGCCGCATGAACTCAAGTTTTGAATTTTGAAAAGATTTTTGGTGGGTTTGCTAGATTGGTGCTGGTGAGTCTGCAGATGCCTGGGTTTTGAAAGTTGAGCTTGTTTGAGTAGTTTTTTGAAAAAGTGGGATCTTCCCATATGATAAAGATTCAATTTTGAATTGTCATTTAAACTATGCATTTGAAAGTTTCTGGATGATCACAAAGTGGGCCTTGATACCTTGTTATGAGTACATTCAAGGGGTGCAAAGATCCAGAAAAGTTTCTGTTAGGTTCTGAAAGTTTGATACAGCCAAAGTAGGCATGGGAGTTAAATTGGCCAAAATGACCATTCATTTCATATATGTGTTTTGATTTACTTGTCTTTAGGAAAAGTTTTGGAAATGTTTTAGATGATGTTTATTTCACCTAAGAAACATTTTACAAGCAATGGATCACACAAACAAGGTGGTTTTAAAAGAATTCAAAATCAATGCATACACATATGCATGCATTCATAAATTTATTTAGAAAAGTTTTTTGTTAACCCTAAGTTTGATGATTAGAGTTTGATGACCAAGTTTAGTATTTTTGGGATGTTACAATATGCTTGTGATATTTTGTCTTGTGAATTTTCTCTACTTGTGTTGGTTCTAACTTTTCTCTATCTTATAAAAATAGATGCCTAATGTTGTTATCAGCACGGCCGAGGAGTTCAAGGGAACTCGTTTTGGTACTCGTCTCATTGAGCTCACTATTGTGCTCAACCTTCAAGGGAACACTTCAGCTCACCAAGTTTGAGAGGAAGGACCTATGGGGCTTCAGAGTCACAGAGCCGAGACGCCAGGCAGGGCCACCCATGGAGGCCATCACTTTCAAGCTGATGCATGACGACAAGGAGAACGTCTTAGATGTAGTCATGCATGAGTTACTTGGGCGCCTGGTAGGGAGGCAGTCCACCGAGCTTAGAGGTCTTTACTTTCACCCCTTCGGGAGACGCAATAAGGAGGGTGAGGCTATAGAGTACGAGGATGCTGCTAGAGAGACGATGGAGCCGATTAAATGCATACCTTGATTACCTAGAGGGTCTTATTAGACACCTTGATACTGATAGGACCAACGTCATGCTTAGAAATGACGAGCTCCAGGTTCAGCTTCGAGAGAAGGACAAGCTCTTCGCGGAGCAAGACGAGATTGTCAAGGAAATGGAGGCCAATTTTGAAAGCCAGGACAAGAAATTCAAGAGCCAGGAGAAAAGAGTCCAAGACAGGAACAAGAAGATTTGGGAGATGAAGGAAGAGCTAGAGGCCAAGGACTTCGAGCTTGAGCATCAACAGGGAGTGATCGAGAGACTTCGCTGAAGAGAGCTCTTAGGGAAAAGATTGAGGCCTTAACCACTAGTGTTGAGGAGTACAAGACCGCCATGGAGAATGAAGGTCTTACCCTTGTTGATGTGGAGATTGATGCGGAGGAGTAGTGTAGACTACTCGATTATCTTTCATCTACCGTACTTTGATTATTGGGTCGCAATGACCATCCAACATGTGGATGGCTTGCTATGGTGTGTTTGATTTTTTCCAAAACTTGTTGTTTATGTCGTTCAAACTCTATGTTATTTTGATGCTTGGTTATTGTGATTGTTCTATGTGATGTATTGTGCATGGTAAGAATCTATGGGTATCTCATTCTTATCCTTATTAAAACCACAGATGCCTCCTCAACGTGCCAACCCCAACCAAAACAACAACAACAATGTCACTCCCGAGATGCAACAGTTGATGACAGCGCAAGCTCAACTGATGTAGATGATGACATCATTCATGCAGAACAAGAACCAGAATAACAACAACAACAACCAGAATAATCCGCTAGGATTTGACATGCTCACTAGATTTCTAAGACTGAGTCCTGCAAAGTTCTTGGGAAACACTGATCCAATGGTATCCAATGACTGGTTACGTTCAGTGAACAAGGACTTATTGACTGTTGGCTGTACCGACGAAGAAAAGGTCAGGTCCGCAGCACATCTGCTTGAAGGGCCAGCGGCAACCTGGTGGGACAACTTTCAGATCACCACTCCCATTGAGGATGTGACTTGGGCTATCTTTGAGGATGGATTCCGTGCAGCTCACATTTCATCCGAAGTGATGAATTTGAAGAAGGAGTTCCACAATCTGAAATAGCGTCACCGTAGTGTGGCCGAGTACATTGAGGAGTTCAACAATCTGGCGCGTTATGCACCGGATGAAGTTGATACAGATTCCAAGAGGAAGGAGAAATTCCTCGAAGGACTGAATGATGAGTTGAATCTGCAGCTGTCGGTTGCCTATGTCCCAACCTACCAATCACTTTGTGACAAGGCTACCATCTTGGAGAACAAGATGAAACAGGTTGAGAGCAGGAAAAGGAAGCATAGCTTTGATAAGCACAGCTCGGGATCGTCTCACAAGCGTTCCCATCATGATGATAGTGGGAGTTCTGGATCCCACAAACATGGAAAGTACAACAACCACCACAGCCACAACTATCATCATGACAACAAGCATCACCGCAGTCATGATAATGACAAGTATAAGAACCACAAGAGTGGACACAAGAGCCACCATAGTGGAGGTGGAAGTGGAAGTGGAAGTCAGCCTGTAAAGAATGATCTCAGTCAGGTTAAATGTTTCAAGTGTAAGAAGATGGGGCACTATGCTAATGAGTGCCCAGAAAAGAAAGTTGATGGTGCCAACAATCCCAATCCCTTCCAAAAGGGACAAGTGAACCACATCAATGTGGAAGAAATATATGAGGAATCTGATGCTATGGTTGGTAAGTTCAAACTCAATTCTATTCTAGCACTTGTTCTTTTTGATACTGGCGCATCGCATTCATTCATATCAAGAGAATTTGTTTCTAGAAATGGATTTTCAACTGAAAATATTGGGTGTCCTATAAAAGTAAGTTCTCCCGGTGGAGATATGATAGTAAGTCTTGGATGTCATGATCTAGTAATAGAATTTGGAGAGCATAAGTTTCCAGTTAGTTTGATAATCCTAGATTCCCAAGGATTGGATGTTATTTTGGGAATGGATTGGATGACCAAGTATGAAGGAGTACTAGATTGTGCCAATCGTACTGTCACACTCACAACCTCGGATAAGAAACGGATTAGATTCAAGTCTAACTTTGAACCAAAAGGGAGTAAGCTAAATTCTCTTAAGGGGGTTAGCATAGATAGTGTGCTAATTGTGAGAGAATATCCGGATGTGTTTCCGGAGGAATTGCCGGGAATGCCACTAGATAGAGATGTTGAGTTTCTGATTGACTTGCTGCCAGGATCAGGACCAATAGCAAAGAGACCTTACAAGATGTCAGTTGATGAGTTGAAGGAACTCAAGAAACAACTTGGAGAACAGTTGCAGAAAGGATTTATTCAACCAAGTTCTTCATCTTGGGGAGCACCAGTTTTGTTTGTTGAAAAGAAAGATAGAAGTCAAAGGTTATGCATAGATTATCGTTCACTCAATGGGGTGACTATCAAGAACAAGTATCCTTTTCCCAGAATCAATGACTTGTTTGATCAGTTAGAAGGAGCCCATGTGTTCTCAAAGATTGATCTCCGGTCAGGCTACTTCCAGCTAAAGATAAGGGAATAAGACATACCTAAGGCTGCTTTCACCACTAGGTATGGATTGTATGAGTACACCGTGATGCCATTTGGTTTGACAAATGCACCAGCCTACTTCATGAATATGATGAACAAGGTGTTCATGGAATTTCTTGACAAATTCGTTGTCGTTTTCATCGATGTCATTTTGATCTACTCCAAGAGCAATGAAGATCATGAAGAACATTTGTGATTGATACTTGAGAAGCTTAGAGAGCATAAGCTATATGCCAAATTCAGCAAGTGTGAATTCTGGTTGAATGAAGTCGGATTTCTTGGACATATTGTGTCAGGAGATGGTGTAGCAGTTGATCCCGCAAAAGTGTCAGCTGTAACTGAATGGGAATCTCCTAAGTCAGTGAAAGAAGTTCGTAGTTTCCTTGGCTTGGCGGGATACTATAGAAGATTCATTGAAAATTTCTCAAAGGTAGCTAAGCCAATGACGGAGTTACTAAAGAAAGACAAGAAATTTGATTGGACTGAAGGATGTGAACTCAGTTTCCAAGAGTTGAAGAAGAGACTAGTGACAGCACCAGTCTTATGTCTGCCATATTTGGAGAAGGATTTCCAAGTGTATTGTGATGCATCACACCAAGGATTAGGTGCAGTTTTGAGGCAAGAAGGGAAAGTTGTGGCTTATGCCTCGAGATAACTCAAAACTCATGAAGTAAATTATCCTACTCATGATTTGGAGTTAGCCTCCATTGTCCATGCACTCAAAACATGGAGACATTATCTTTTGGGAAAGCGATGTGGAGTGTTCACAAATCACAAAAGTTTGAAGTATATCTTCACTCAGAAAGAAATCAACATGAGACAAAGAAGATGGCTAGAACTCATCAAGGACTATGACTTGAGTTTGCAATACAACCCCGGTAAAGAAAATGTTGTAGCGGATGCACTAAGCCGTAAGGTTTATGTGAATGGTCTTACTAAGGGAGAATTGCCAGATGATCTTTGTGCCTAATTCAAAGATCTCAGATTGGAGATACTACCTGAAGGACATCTCATGTCATTGGATGTTCAACCCACCTTGTTAGCCAAAATCAAGGAAGCCTAAAAGATAGACAAGGAAATTGAAGAGATTAAGGAGAAGATTAGCAAAGGGAAAGCCAAAGGATTCCATGAAGACGAACAGGGTACTTTATGGTATGGAAAACTTATTTGTATTCCTTAAGATCCGGAGCTTGGGAAACTGATTTTGCAAGAAGCACACAACTCACCATATTCCATTCACCCGGGTAACACCAAAATGTACATGGATGTGAAGGAAAGATTTTGGTGGAATAATCTCAAGAAGGACAACGCCGAACATATTACTTTGTATGATGTGTGTAGTAGAGTGAAAGCGGAACACCAGAAACCAGCAGGATTGTTACAACCACTACCTATTCCTGATTGGAAGTGGGACAAGATTGGCATGGATTTCATCACTGGACTGCCAAGGACTAGATCAGGATATGATTCTATTTGGGTCGTGGTAGACCTTCTAACTAAAGTTGCTCATTTTATACCCGTGAAGACAACCTATAAAAGTGCTAAGTTAGCCAAGATTTATATGAATAGGATTGTGTGTCTGCATGGAGTACCCAAGAGTATTGTGTCTGATAGGGGAATGTCAACACTCGGATTTTTAATCCCAGACGCCTGTTATGCCATACCTCGCAATCCCAGGATTACCATTTTTGCGAGACATAACATAATTGGATACCATAATACATCATCCATTACAACCGTACATAAGTTCTTACACAAATAGGGATCTCATGATCCAGTTCTTAATACAACATCAAGCAGCGGAATACGTAATAATAACGGTAGCGTAGGTGAAGCTCCATCTTCGGGGTCACAGGCAATGCTGACGATGGGAGATGATCCTAGTTGTCGTAACCTTCCTAGGGTCGATCCTCCAGGTACTCCTCTTCATAGTCTGGCCATGGGAATAGCCAGGGACAAAGCCATGAGTACTCTTTAAGTACTCGCAAACTAATACTAACAAAGGAAAGGGGTTTTTGATAGTAGGACACTAGGCTCTAGGATTGTTTTGCAAAAGCCAGATTTATCTCTACTAAGTTTAGAAGCAACGAATGCTAGTTGAAGTTTTATAACACCTAAATGGGAACTTGTGTTTCATATCACAACCCTGTTATGGTCAAGTCAAAGTCTCACTTTGTTTGACAAGTCATTTTGAAAAGTCTGACGGGGGAACAGTATGGCCACTCAAACTATCCATAACCGCGGACGCGGCTATTCGAATAGTTTAACACTCTACAGAGATTGCACACTTTCACCACAACATTCGATACATCCGTTAGGAACAAATCCTGAATTCACCATACTCAGTATGCGGATAATCAATCCTAACCTTTCAATTACACGCCCTAGTATAAGCACCTCTCCTGTGAGTTTGGCCTCCCAACCATGACCAACTGTCATCTTGGGTGCTGCACAGGTGGACAATCTTCACAAGGTAGCCTCAGCTCAGACCTTGGCCGTGAGGGAACTAATACTAAGGTATATAAGTTTCCAGTCAAGCCCTACCCAATCTTCGGGTATTGTGGTTGTACGATAAAATTGGAATGGTATCGCATCCAGACAACCATCAGTTTTAAAAGGGCTAAGGCTCGTGCCTCAACATTTTCATCACCAAAATAATCAAGTGTTCGGAAACACATGTCCAAAACATTTCAATAGAATAATCCATCATTCCAAGGTTTTCATAACCATTTTTCCACCAAGTATTCCCATCTAAAGTTGATCAAGTTTTATGCTTAGCACTAGCATCTACAGGTGGGGGTAAGCACTAATGAGGGGTGGTAAACTAGTGGAGTTTTAACTAAGTTCAATCTCTTGCCTTAGGATGACATCAAGATTATCTAGCTTAGGCCAAATTTTATGCTCTTTATGCAACCTTCACATATATCTTTCTAGAATCTACAAGTCACTTAAGTAAACTCCAAGTAATAGCTTTGATAAAGAAATAAAATAGAAACCTTGTAAATAAAACTAGGATTGGGTGTCATCAAATATGTCTAACCAAGCATGCTTAGTGCATTGCAGAGGTTATCTAACTTTCATAATTGCAAGTGTTAGCTTGCATTGGTATAGTATCAGCTTGCCTTGTGCAGAGCAGTGGTTGAAGTTCTCCTCGGCTTCTTCTTCGTAGAATCCTCCTTCCTCCTCGTATCCTTGGTCGGTACTAGCGTCTATGAATAAATACGAGGTACACAATCACCAAACAATACTTAACTACTTGCAATCATCACACACAAGGGTCCTATAGATGATCTAACATCATCTCTAACATTACAAGATTAAGGCTTGGTTTAATTCCTTTTATTTTTAGAAAAGTAATTTCTACTCATTGAAAAACTACTTAAGATTTAATATTCTCCAAACCAAACATGGGATCATGTTGACACATGTCATCACCACATATTTTAGTCCATGGGAATATGATTTAAAGTGGTGTCACAATTTAATAAGGTTTTACCCTTTTATTTTAATTAAATAAAGTGACTAGAAATGCCTATGTAGCATTCTTTTATTACTTGAACATTATTTCTGTAAGTAAACCTATATATTTTTATATATTCTGAAAGATATGGTTAAATGTGATTTTTGAGAGTTGGAATCAACTCAAAAGCTATTATGGTTTAAATTTGAAAAATGTTTGAATGCAGAAAAGCTTGTGCCTTGTTATTTTTACCATGGGTGATCTATAGATATAAATGACTTGACTCCAACGGGCTTGGATTCAGCATTCCCAGACCTTTCTAACATAATTAGTTTCATTCAATTTGGTTCACTGAATCGACCTGGGTTGATTTTTGAAACTAGGTACAGAATTGAGTTTGAATCTAAATAGAAAAATCTAAATTCAAACGAGTGGGCTGCGCGGGAACTGTTAACGGGCCGGCCCAGTGACACTCCGCGGCGCGGGGCTCAGCTGACAGGGGGGTTCCACCGGTCAGTGGCTCTTTAAACGCGAAGCGGTACGGGGCAATATGGGACGTTTGATCTGGTTCTAATCCAACGGCTGAGAGTCACCGTCGATGTTGAGCAACGTCGGCGAGACATAAACCTAGCGCGGCCAGTGGGGGTTGCTGGGGGCTCACCGGGTTCGGGTGAGGGTCGGCGAGGCGGGCTAACGACGAAGTCAACGACGGCGAACTCAGGGGTGGTCGCGGCAGCTCCTGGGGTGGACGAAATCGACGACGCCCTTCTTCTCTAGAGGCGGCCTGCTCCGGCGCAATTCCGGCGATGCGCTCGCCTTGCTCCGGGACTGAGGTGGGATGGTTCTGGGTGAGAGAGGAGTGGAATGGTGTGAAGAATTCGAGCGGGGGAGTCCTCTATTTATAGTCTCTACGGTGAGACCGAACGGCATGGGCGGGCGACGGTGGCGACATGGCTACGGGCTGCTAGAGGCATGGCCGGCGGTGGCGATCGCTTGGTGGTCTCCTAGTGATGCTCTATGGCTTAATGCGCGTGTAGGGACGGTGCGGTTTGGTCTGGAACACGCGATGCTCTGCGCGGCAGAGGCGGCGTCTTCGACGGCGAGCGGTGGCTACGGGACACGGGCGGTGCAATGGGCATGTCTGGTGTGTTCCTGGGATGGTGGCGATCGTGTATGCACGCAGCAAGGGCGGCGCGCGGTCAGTGGGCTTCGGTCGAGGGTGGTGCTCTGGCGCATGCTCCGCATGGTTGCTGGCAGGCTGGGCGCGGTCCGTGCGTGTGGTCCAGTGGCTGGCAACATTCAAGCGCTGGACAGGGAGTGGCGGTGGACGGTGGGCTGCCTCCCAGACATGCTGGCTAGGCTTGTTTCTCCTCCTAGCTTGCTGTCGACATGGGGGTGACAAGGTTGGCTTCGGCTGTTCAGCATTGATGACATTGGCAAGCTCACAGTGGTGCTAGTGCTTGGTTTAGTTAGCTAGATGATCTACTGAGGTTGTTGTGAGCTAGAGAGGGAACAAGTTAGGCAAGAATCACTGCTCACAATAGTGTTTTGATTTTATTTGATTTGTGTCTGCCAAGTGTTTGATGAAATGGCCGCATGAATTCAAGTTTTGAATTTTGAAAAGATTTTTGGTGGGTGTGCTAGATTGGTGCTGGTGAGTCTGCAGATGCTTGGGTTTTGAAAGTTGAGCTTGTTTGTGTGGTTTTTGAAAAAGTGGGATCTTCCCATATGATAAAGATTAAATTTTGAATTGCCATTTAAACTATGCATTTGAAAGTTTCTGGATGATCACAAAGTAGGCCTTGATACTTTGTTATGAGTACAATCAAGGGGTGCAAAGATCCAGAGAAGTTTCTGTTAGGTTCTGAAAGTTTGAGACAGCCAAAGTAGGCATGGGAGTTAAATTGGTCAAAATGACCATTCCCTTATTTTATTTGTTTTGATTTACTTGTCTTTGGGAAAAGTGTGGGGATTGTTTAGATGATGTTTATTTCACCTAAGAATCCTTTTAAAAGCAAGGTGATTCAAAAGAATCCAAATTAGAATGCATACACACATGCATGCTTTCATAATTTTATTTAGAAAAGTTTTTGTTAACCCTAATTTTGATGATTAGAGTTTGATGATTCAAGTTTCATATTTTTGGGATGTTACAGGGAACTCAATTCACTTCCCATTTTTGGAGGCAACTTCATGAGTCATTGGGAACGAGATTGGAATTCAGCACTGCTTTGCATCCCCAGACTGATGGACAGACAAAAAGGACCAACCAGATTTTAGAAGATATGTTGAGGGCAGGTGCCCTATATTATGGAGCTAGTTGGGATGAAAGTCTGCCTTACGCAGAATTCTCTTACAACAATAGCTACCAAGCCAGTATTGAGATGGCACCGTTTGAATTTCTCTATGGGAGAAAGTGTACTATACCATTACTATGGAATGGTGTTGGAGAAAGAAATTTGTTCGGACCGGAACTAATCAAGGAAGCTGAAGAGAATGTCAAATTGGTAAAGGATAGATTGAAGATAGCACAGTCCCGACAAAAGAGCTACATAGATCCAAAGCATAGAGAAGTCACCTATGAGGTGGGTGATAGAGCTTATCTTAGAGTATCACCACTTCGTGGAGTGAAGAGGTTTGGAGTCAAAGGAAAATTGGCACCAAGATATGTTGGACCATTCATATGAGATTGAATTGCCTGAATCATTGTCTGCCGTTCACAATGTGTTTCATGTGAGTCAGTTAAAGAAATGCCATCCGGAGATGGAAGAGACTTCTTTGACGGATACTATACCTTTGGAAGAGGTCCAATTGGAAAGTGATCTCACTTATGAGGACAACCCTATCAAGATTATTGAGACTGCAGAAAGAATTACACGGACAAAGACTATCAAATTCTGCAAAGTTCAGTGGAACCACCATTCTGAAGAGGAAGCAACTTGGGAAAGAGAAGATGATCTTCGGAAAGACCACCCTCACCTATTTGCTATCCAATCCGAATCTTGAGGGCGAGATTCACCTTAAGGGTGTTAGATTTGTAACATCACAAAAATCATGATTTGTAAAGCTTGCATAGCATTCATGCATTCATAAGCATTTGATCTTTTTCAAATGAATTTCAAACATAAGAAACCATATTTTTTCCTATTACTTATTCAAGTGAGGCAAGGGTTATATTTTATTTTCTAAATGTGATTAGTAATTGATCAGGATTGATTGAAAAGTAAATACAAAGCCCACACAAAAGTTTTCAAAGAAAATCAAATTTAAAACTATTTATATTCCTATTATAAATATTTAACTAAAGGCATGGTTTTATATTTAATTTCAAACCCAAAATGATTTTGAATACAAATAGATGTTTTAGACATCCTTGGACACAAGAAATACAGAACAAAATTCTGGAAGAAATTTAAATTGAAACGGATTTGAAACTCCCATTCAAATTCAAACTAGAAAAAGAAAAGGAGAAAAGAGAAAAAAATAAATCTAACTAGCTATCTAACCAACCACCCGCGTCCCAACAAGCCAGCCCACCCGGGAAACCCCCTCCCCATCTCTATTTCTCACCCCGCCGTGTTGCACCCACTCGCTCACTTTCTGGCCCCACTGCCACGTCGTCTCTTTGTCCTCAATCAACGCGCGGTGACAGCTCCTCCGCGACCGTTTCCTCCGATTAAACATCGAATCAATCTGATTGAATGCGAGCGTGAATTCCTCCCCGACCCTGCCTACTTAAACCCCTCCCCTCTCCGCTCCTTTCCCCTCACTCAGTTCCCCTTCTCCGCCACCAGGCTGCCCGTAATTCCATTTGCACCGTCGCAGTACCGAGCATCTCTGGCGACATATTCCGGTGAGCACAGTGCCCCCCTTCGCCTCTGGTTCATGCAAGTTTGTTCGCCTGGTTCCTACGCATCATCTCATGCCATTTGTTTGCTCTGCAATGCACCAGGATCTCGCCTCCGTCCACCTCTGCAAACAACAGAGTCATCGCTCAACTCCGTCGAGAAATCCTGGTAACCTACGAGCGCCCCTGCCTTCTGCTTGCCCCTGTTTAGTTTGCCACACTATTTCGCGTCTCCTGATACACCTGGTTTGTTCTAGGGCGATCCAGAGTGTCGCTAACGTCTTCTCCACCATGAACCCGACGCCTGCAAGCTTTCCGACGAGCTCCTCCGGACAACACAACACACCCCCGTCCACACCAGCGAGACGCTGAGCATCAGCGTGACCTCGTGAGTCTGGTAAGCGTCTCTGCCAACCCCAACCCCCTCCATAGCCGCCGGAACCCCACTTGCAGTGTGCCGTTGCCGTGCCGCCGTCACTAGCGCCGCCAGGGAATGGTCGCGTGCTCAGCAGCCGTTGGATCTAGATCTAGCGCGTAGGATTAGATCACTTAACGAAGGGGTACGAGTAGATCTGGCCCATGTCATTTCATTTAAATCATACGGCTGTCGTTGATCGATCCAGCCGAACCGGTACGGGCCAATCAGATTGCGCCGCGTGTCAGGTTTTCTATTTTAAAATTTAGATTTGAATCTATTAGTTATTTAAACTTGTAAATTCAATAACTTTTGTTCTGTTTATGCAAAAAATGCAAATAAGATATCAATGGAATTACAAAAATAAATCCTACACATCTGTAGGCTTAGTTTTGTATTTTTTATGTTAAAACGGAAATTTATGCAGAGACATTTGTAGACCTAATTTGTGTATAAAAATTATTTGTAAAATGTTTTAAAGGCCAAATTAAGTTTATTTGGTGTATAAATGTTTAGTTTATTGTTCAGTACTGTTTTACTTGTCTTGTTTGGTTTAGAAAAAAATCATCACATGGCATTTGCATGCATTCATATATTTTTGCTTGATTATTTGAAATATGAATTTGGTGCTATCATTTTATGTGTAGATTTTGGTGCTAGTGGTGATTGTGATTGTGAGGATTGTTGTTACTCCCCCAACTACCAAGGCAAGTGGTGCTTCATATTTTTGTCCCAATATTTTGACTATGCATTAGTGATATTTTGTATAGGGCTTGATGATAATTTTTTGCTAAGTATCTATATGCTATGCTTGGGAAATCCTAGTAGTTGTAGAATTGTTAGAATTTTCTCTAAGTTAAGATACTTGCTATTGACATGCTTAGACTAGCTAGTAGCAACCAAGGGTGGAATATATACATGCTATGGATAATATGGCTAAGTCTTTGACTTGTGTTTTTGCTTAATAAAACAACTAAGTGAATGAAACACCTGGGTGGAATGGTTGTTTGGGTTATGTTGAGTGGTTACACAAGGCCCATATCTATGGTCTACCTTGTGTATCACACTTGTGGAAAGCCACCCAGGAACAAAGCAATTTGACATGCAATATGTTAAGAAGCTTCTAGTGCAGCCACATGGCATTATGGGCTCTGCCTGGATCATATAGGTTGCAATAACTTAGCCAAATGGACAGTTGGTGGTAGGGGTGATAGGTTTGGAGCGCGTCCATTTTGGTCTAAGGGAAGACTTCTGAAAGGTCATGTCTTGATGAAAGTCAAGTCTTGTGGGGAAAGTGCACCACCTCTACAGAAGGAAGAATCTAAGTACTTAGTCGTGTCCTCGGAAATGGACAATTTGAGCATCAAGACATGGAAGATATCAAGAATCTCCTCATCCCAATTTCTAAGTTAAAAACTTGTGGTTGAACAAGGGTTAAGGTTCCCCAATGTCTATTGGTGGTTCCTTGGGAGTTTTTGCCAAACAAAAACTTAGTGTTTTCAACTGATAGGCAAAATCTATTTTGAGCAAAGCAAGCCTAAGCTACACTTAGCCAAATTCATATAGAATCCATAAACTATTATTCTACTAAGGTATCACTTACCAATACTATTCCAATGTATTGACCCACTGTGGCTGTAACTTGTGATGTTGCAGGTTACTCTGATGAGGATTAGGGTTATGAGACTACACTCAACATGCCTGCCTGTGGCACATGAAGATGAAGACTTCTATTTTTATTGTTAAGTTAAATCTTGTACTACCCTATGGCTATGGAGTTGTAAAAGATTATGTTATCTCTGGAATGACGATGTAATAATGACCTTTGTTTCTGTGTACTTCATCTTAAACTGTGGATGCTAGCATTTGATCCAGGGACTAGCATTGCAATCACAGGGACCTTTACCTTTATAAAGGTGGGGTCTTACATCTTCCTTTGGAAATATTTTGCCTATTCTAATCGCAATCCAACCCAAACATATGACTTCTCCAAGGGACTCCAACATCAAGAATGGTGACACCAACAACCAAGAGATGCACATGAGAGAACAACTACTAGCAAACCAAACCCAGTTGAATCAAATGACAACTCAGTTTTTAGCCAACAACAATAAGTTAGACCCAACCTTGCAAAAGATTTTGGAAATCCAATCCCAATTGTTGCAAGGGATGACCAATCAAATGATCAACATGAGAGACAACCTTTCCCAAGGAGTTTGTGAGAACAATGATGTCAAGTATGATATTATAGAAGGAACTCAAGCTTGCAATATTTGTGGAGACATAGAACACACTTACAAAGAGCATGTGGACCAATGCCCTAATTGTGAGGAGAAACATCCAACTAAACAATGCCCCACATCCCAAGTTACTTTTTTCCTATGTGAGGGAAATGGTCATGTTCCTATCCAATGCCCCATCTATCCTAGAGTTCAACAAATGAAACAAGGTGGAATGCCTCAAAAGTTTGGGAACCCCCATGAGGAAACAACTTCTATCAAGAAGGATGAAGACAAAGGCAAACCTTAGATTGCACCTCCATACATTAGGAATCACCTTGATGGACAAAAGAGGAAACATAGGTATTATCCAAGGAATCATTCAAGGAACCAAGGATACTTTCCCACATTTGAGGTGAGGTATGAAGAGCATGAACTAGAAGAACTCATAGCTTTGGAGAAACCCAAGAAGAAGATGAAGAAGGGAATTAGCCAAGTGTGGTGCAACAACTACAAAGAGGTAGGCCATTATATATCAATTTTTCCAGAGAAGATACATGAAGAACTCAACCTTGTCACATGTTACAAGTGTGGTGACCAAGGACATTATGCAAGCAATTGTCCAGAAAAGTTCCATCAAGATCCCAATTAAGCCAAGATGTAATCTAGTTGAAAACTTTTTTTAAGGGTGGTAGTACCCTAGTTGTCATGAAGCCAACTTGTAATCTCTAGCTTTCCCAAATCTCCGGACGAGATTTATTTTAAGGGTGGTAGCCTATCACATCCCAAAATTTTCCAAATTTTGAAATGTGAAAAAAATAAATAAACAAAAGAAATAATTGTTGAAATTTAGAGTGAAAAGAAACTTTTTGATTCCAAATGGAAACATCAAAACCCATCTTGAACAAACTTTGAATAAAAGGGAATCCAAAAAAATTCAAATCAAGTGAAATGCATTCATCAATGAATGTATCTTTAAATTTAAACATTTGGAAAATAAACCAAAACTCTAAAACCCTAATGGAAGAAAATCATCTCCAAGATCTCTCTAAGACTATGGATTGTTCCATATAAAATTTTGTCAACAAATATTTATAAGTGATCAAAATGACAAATAAAAATATTATAAAACCATAGAAATTGGTTTCACCAAGTTTGGATCTTTAAATAAAAAGATATGGATTTTATAAGATAAATAAATAAATAAGGAATATTTAAAAACCAAATTAAATCTTGGCCAAACAAATGAAATGAAAGATTATGGAATAATAAAGGGAATAAAAGATTATTTAAATAAAATCATAAGGAATTGAACAATATTCAATTTTATTTAAATAAAGATAAATTGCCTAAACTAAATAATAAATCCCAAGGAAATTTTTTAGAAGACAAATTAAAACCTTGAATTAAATCCATAAGCAAATGGAACAAAGATAATCCAAATCCAAATAAAATAAAGGGATAAGGAATATTCAAATAAAATAATATGGCATTAACCAAATTGTATTCCATTTGAATGAAGACAAAATCCCTAATAGAAATGATTAATTCATGGGAAGATAATAAATGGGAATTTACCAAAGTGGATTAAAAGTTATCTAATTCACTTAAAAGAATAAAAATTTAAATGGGATTAAAACCATATTTGATTTAAATAGAGACAATTACCCAATTTAAATGATTAATAAATCATATTAGAATATTTTGTAAATAATTCAAAGCGAATTATTTGCACTAAATAAAACCTACTAAAAAAGGTTTGATAAAAATTGGAAATCAAATAGAAGTTTGAAAATGTATTTAAAATATTATTTGAATAGAGACAAAATGTCTATTTTAAATAAATAACAAACCATAAAGAGAATAAAATAAATATTCTAAAATGGATTATTTAATTACATAAATGAGCAGATTAAAAACCTACTGAAAGTTTGATAAAGATCTGAATTCAAATGATGTTTGAATTATTTGAACAAAAATCAAAATAGAAAAATAGAAAAGGAAAAGGAAAAAGAATTAGAAAAAAAAGAAAACAAACCAGCCCAGCTCAGCTAGCCCATCTTTCCCAACTCGCAGCCCACTCCCTCTCCCCCCGAAACGTTTTCTCACCAACAACTAAACCCGCGCAGACGCTGACTTGCTGACCCCACTGGAAACCCCCTCACTCGCTGACAGAACGACCCCACTGCCCCGTCAGATCGTCATCAACCCCACGACCATTCCTCCCCTCTTTCCTCCGGCCGTTGCTGCCGTTGATTGCAAGCTATAATTCACATTGAATTCGCAAGTTAACCACGCCGTGCCTCTGCCTAATTGAGCGCCTCCTCTCTTCCTTCCTTTCCCCTAAGACTCTGTTGCCTGAGAGCCACCAGGCTGCTCGAATCGCAGATCATACCCTCGCTGCTCCGACGACACCCCGGCCACAATTTCGGCCAAGCCTCGCCTCCCCTTGCATCCCAGATCCCACAAGCATGATCCCCATCTCCCTACGCATCCACCCATAGCCTCCACTCACCCGCGCGCACTTCTGAACATCGGCAAGGACAACGTCTAACAACCAGCATCCTCTGCCGCAACTCCAGTGAGCTCTATCACTTGACCCAGTGTGCGCCTCGACTGGTGGTTCACACCATCTTACTCCCGCGTGTCCTGTGAACCTCCAGGTACTCCCCAATCATCCACACGTGATCTGTAGGCTCGTCTCCGACAAGACCCGTGTGTGTGCCCGAGCCAGTGAGGAACTCTGGCAAGAAATCCCTGCCGTCCTCGAGCGCCCCTTTGACAACAACAACAATGTTGAGCATCCTCACGCCACGGGAAACTCGGTGAGCCCTTCCCCTCCTTCTCTCGCTTCCTTTATCACCGGCAAGGTCACTGCCAGAGCGCGCCGCCGCCGTTCACCACCGCTAGTGTCGCCAGTATTTGACCAGTAGATGCGAGTCGTTTGATCTTGATCGAAGGCGTGAGATTAGAACTTAAGCGAAGGGGTAAGTTTGCATCTGTGCTGCATGATTCTAATTAGATCCAACACACCGCGTAGCTCGACCCGTGCGAACCGGTACCAGCGAATGAAAACACGATGCGTGGCACAAACTTTGTTTTAAAAAGAGAAACATTTGTTTTAGATGTTAGATTTTATAAAATTCATAACTTTAAATCCACATGTCCAAATTTTGCAAACTTTATATCATTGGAATCAAAAAAAAGAATAATTTCCAACCATGCACTTTGTTTAGTGTTTTGATTATGTAAAATCAGTTGTTTGTTGCAAAAACATGTGTAGGCATATTATGTGTATAAAATTTATTCTAAAAATGTTTTTAGGTTAAAATCTTTTGTAAATGGATTGTTTTGAACCTACTGACCATAGAAACCAACTTTTGGATTTAAAAATATATTTTGTGACACTTAGCAATTATTCCTTTGAATTAAAGCATTTCTAGTTAAATAAAAATATTGAATATGTTTTAAAAATGCTTTTTGAGTAAAACCTTTTGAAAATGGTTTGAATTAAACTCTCTGACCCTAAACACCAAGTTTTTGAAATTAAAATATATTTGGTGAACCCTATAAAATTATTACTTTGTTTAAAGACATTTCCAACAAAATAAAATATTACTTTGATTTAAAAATGGTTTTAAGTGAAATCTTTTGTAAATGTAATTGTTTTAAAACACTTTTGACCATAAACACTAACATGTTGTGTTTAAAAATATTTGACAAACACTAGAGATTATCACTTTGATTTAAATCATCTCTAGCAAAATAAAAATTATTTAAATGGCCATTTTCACTAACTTATTTTCAGATGACCTTGCCACTTTTATAAATGACCAATAGGTGTTTAAAATGTTTATAACCTATTAGAAACCACTTCTCCAAATAAAACAATCTTTGGCATGCTTCCATGCATTGTTTTGTTTTTATTATTTTCTGTGATGAATTGTTTGAATGCTAGATTGAATTTGTGCCTTGATTGAATTGTAGTGAAATTTGAAGAGTGTGACTATTGCAAGATTAAGGAGTGAACTTATATTCTCTACCAAAAGAGGCAAGTGGTGCTTCATACTTTTGTCCTATTATTTTCACTATGCATTAGTGATATTTCTAAGTAGGACTTGCATGGAATTTTCTATGTGTTAACTAGGCTATGGGAAATCCTAGTAGATGATGCCTTAGTAGAATTTTCCTAAGTTAAGATCCTACTATCATGCTTAGCTTAGCTAATAGAAAACAAGGGTGGATTATACTCATGCTATGAAATATTTCTAAGTCTATGACTTGTGTTTTGTTTAATCAAACAACTATGTAAATGAATCAACTAGGTGGAATGGTATTGCTTGGATGGTTTTTTGTTGAGTGGTTACACAAGGCCAGGGGACAGTGAACCTTGTGTACCACACTTGTGGAATGCCACCCAGGAACAAAGAGATTTGAGATGTAAAATGTTGAGAAGCTTCAAGTGCAGCCACTTGGCATTATGGGCTCTGCCTAGATCATATAGGTTGCAATAACTTAGCCAAATGGACAGTTGGTGGTAGGGGATGATAGGTTTGGAACGCGTCCATTTTGGTCTTAGGGAAGGCTTCTGAAAGATCTTGTCTCGGTGCATGTCGAGTCTTGTGGGGAAAGTGCACCACCTCTCGAGAGAGTAAAATCTAAGTACTTAGCCGTGTCCCTGGCAATGGACAATTTGAGCATCAAGACATGGAAGCTATCAAGGATCTCCTCATCCCAATTTCTAAGTTAAAAACTTGTGGTTAAACAAGGGTTAAAGGATCTTCAATCAATGATTGGTAGATGCCTTGGGTGATTTTGACAAACAAAAACTTAGTGTTTTCAAATGATAAGAAAAATCTATTTTGAGCAAAGTAAGCCTAAGCTCCACTTAGCCAAATGCATATAGATGATAGACTCCACTATACTATCATAGTATCACTTTCTAATACAATTCAAATGTATTGACCCTTGTGCCTGTAAATTATTATGTTGCAGGTTTGTTTGATGTTAGTGAAGTGTGTTGGTTAGGATTACAAGTCTACAACCAACATGATTGCCTGTGGCACTTTGAAGATGAAGGACTCCATGCTATATAGTTATTTTTGCCGCATTGTAATGAGATAGCCAAATGAGCTATGTAAGATGTAATGAATTATTTTATTCCTGGTTATAAAGTTGTATTATGACCTTTGTTTCTTGATATTACATCTTAACTGTGGATGCTAGCTATTGATCCAGGGACTAGCATTGTAAACATGGGGATCTCTACCTTATTAAAGGTTGGGACCTCTACACCGTGATATAACATTCTAGTGATCAAATCACTTGCTTGCAACCTAATCAATGTGATATCATCGAGAGGTCCTAGAGCATATCTATTCGTCATCGGGATGAACAAATTCCACTCTCGATCCATGGGCCTCAACATAACACATTAGTAGTACTGAACCCATCTTTATAATCACCCTGTTACGGTGTGACGTTTGGTGTTATCAAGATACTCTTCCGGTTTTAGTGATTGACATGATCTCATGGTCTAAGGATTAGGATCACTTCGTATGTTGTTATAGCAATATAAACTCAATGACTTTGATCGTAATGCTAGACTTCGGATGAATGTTCATCACACCATTACACTAATGTTGTGACCTTGTTATTAACAACATCCAATGTCTATAATCATGAAACCTTGATCATCTTGTTAATCAACGAGCTAGTTTACGAGAGAGGCATAACTAGGAACTTTCTGTTTGTTTATTAAACACACATGTATGAACGTTTCTGTATTAATACAATTATAGCATGCAAAATTAACATCTATCATATACATGGAATATACATAATAACCACTTTATTATTGCCTCTCAGGGCATATTCCCTTCATCACCACCACGTCTTCACTCCATGTTAGCGAAGGGGGTCCCGCCATGTTTGACTGGGCTTGACTACACACTGACATCAGCATGGCATCACTATGATGTCACGTTGGCGCCGACCTACAGATCAATGACGGATGCAACATAGGGGATAACGCGGGACTACGCGAGTGGTTGTGTTGGAATCAACACGACACGAGGAACCTAATCGTAGCGCCGCCACCCTAATTTGACTCCCACAGATGCGTCAACAACGATGACCGGCGGTGGAAGACGACAAGACACGTCAGCAGAGAAAACTAGGGAAAGAGCGAGACAAAGGAGAGGTGCTAGACCATCGCAAGCTCACCGGGATTGCAATGAAGTGGTTGCTAAGATAGGAGGTCGAAATGGACGGAGACCTCGGCGGTTGGACTTCGGGAACGAGGTTACAATTGAGGCCTCCTGGCCTCCTTCAGCTTTCATGAGGGGGAAATTGGACGGGGAGAGCAAGATGATCATAGGGGTGGTCTTAGTTGGCCGAGAGGAGCTCTGAGTCAACGGGGCACCAGTTCATCTAGGATCTAGGGTTTCTGGTCAGAGGGGAACGAATAGAGAGAGGATAAATGGTGCATGAAGAGGTTCCTCCGGTGGTGCAAGGATATTTATAGGCAACGAGAAACAGTGGCGCGCATTATGGCGTCGAGGCGGTCGATCGGGCGGTCGTCGGAGCTCCATCGAGCTGCTTCCACATCGCTTCCTTCTGTCATGAGGAAGAAGAAATGAAAAGGAACGAAGAGGTACGTGGGCTGGTACTGGGCTGTGGTCGAGCCATGTTGGAATGTGGCAAAGAGAGCGGAAAGAGGAAGGGTGCGGCGCTGAGAGGCAGTGAACAAACAAGGAAGTGGGCTGCGGCTGCTTGTTTGTTATTTTTCTTTTTCCCATTTCATATTTTTTTCTTTAAACCTTTTAAAATATGAATTTTTTATAAGGATTTAAATATCCAGAATTTTATGGAACACATGAAATACTACAAGAATATTGGAAACTAAGTGGTGTTGGTACCTTTCTTGATTTTCTTTATAATTTTAAAATAATAGGAAACTATTTTATTGATTGCAATATTTATCACTTAGGGTTTTAGAGATTTACTTTTTTATAGTGAGATCTTATAAAATGATTTTTGTTTCCTCTTTATGAGTGTAATGGTAATGGTTTAAGATAGCTAAGGATATGCGTAGAATATAACCATACTTATTATTATATAACAATCATTATATAAGATTGTTTAATTATTAAGGTTCTTAAAATGGTAAATTCTTTTATTCATAAACCACTAATAGGTGAATACTAACCATCCTACTTATTTTTTTAAATATGCATAGATAATCTGTTGAACTAGTTATTCACTACTTGCTTAAGTGTGGTTAATATATGGATATAATATTAGGGTATAATGGTTAATACCAATTTGCATTTATGTGGCACGAATGATTTAGATGTTTGTAAGTGGCAAAGATATGCATAAGTGATTTGCTATAGAACTATGGTGGAATATTTACCAAGGATTACTATATTTAATACTCCATAAGTCTTGGTTTTATCTATATACCTTTCTACAATGATATTAAGTACGAGAAATTCTACTTGATATACTCAAGCAACCAAGGATTACCTATCATCGTAAATATTTTCTTTCTTATTAGTGTGGGTGGCTCCTAGTGATAAATTAACATGTAATGGTTGCTAATGAGCATTAATTATATGATAAAGGTAATTCATTTACCTTGTAGCAACTGTTTAAGTTTTAGAAAAGTGATATATATATATATATATAATGATTTTGATATGGAGTGATATAGTCTTGGTTAATAGCTTCTTGGGAATTCCTACTTTCCCTACTTCATAATTCTTGTTTCCTACTTGACGAATTACTTCCTAGATATACTACTACTTCACATCTATCATCATGTGTTAACATGATGAGCTTTACTTCACAAGAATATTCTTACCAATAATTTCTCCTCCTAAATCCATCTATAAATCCAATGAGCTTGACACTAAAGCTCTATATAATCTACTTATAGAGATAACTCCCACTTCTAGAATGCTTCTAATGAATCCAATTCCACTTGACTGATTACTCTCTTTCTTAATGAATTACTTAATAACCTCACTTATAAATCTCAAAAGCTTATCACTGAAGCTTTTCCTAATCTTATCATATCTACACTTGGTTATATCAAACTACTAGTGGTAACCTTCAATACAACAAGTAGTTACCTTTTAACTCCTATAACATCCCAATTTCAGCAGCCCTAAATTATTGTCCAAAAGGCAAAAATCAGGGGGAACAAAAACTTTTTCTTGTTACATGTTCAATGTTTGTTTACTTGCTTGCTTGTGTTCTTGCAACTGTTTGTGTATTAGGTGCTATACTTCTTATCTTAACACTAGTTGACAAACACTATTTTACAAAACAGATGTCTTGGCACATCTTCCATATTCTCAAATGTTCTGGCATTTCAAAACCCGAGCCAAGATGACTTTGACAAAATAAAAATATTTTACTAGTTCTATTAACACAACTATGGAGAACAAAAATATTATCTCCTTATGTTTTCAAGATAGAACTCTCAACTACTCTTACCCCTATGTTTTCCAAAACCTTTATTCAAAACCTCTTCATTCCAACCTTGGTAGAAATACCAAGAGGTACTTATATTACTTCAAAACATAACCAATTCAAAATACCCATCCCTACCTCAAGCTAGGCTTGATGGTAACCCTAGTAGTAGTGGGCTAAGTTTGATAAGATGAATTGCCTTGATCTACTGATTTCATTGTGTGCTTAGGAACTAGAGTGGGCTACCATAATAGATCATTCCTTAGGACCCAATCTATGCTTGTGATCATCAATCTCATAACAAGCATCCAAGTCTGGATCTATCCCAAGCCACTAAGGTGATCATCTCATCTCCTAATTAGATCAATCAGGGATAATCCCTTTTGATAGTTTCCAACTGAGTGGAGACCCAATCTAAGCATGGATCCTATCTACATAGGGAAAAATTCAACATCACCTCCTTGATAATGAGTTTGGAACCTAGCTTTCTCTCAAAATCATCTACCCTTGAACACTAGTCCAAAACCCTAAATCTGCCAATGACTAAGTCTGGATTTCTTATCTAGATTCAATCTTTGGAGCTCTACATTTTCCAAGTTATAAGCATTCTTGAGAATGTACTTGAACCATCTTATAGTATATCTTTAGTACTACCAAAGAACACTCTTTCCATTGACTAAGCCCTTCTAATTCCCCCTCATCCCTGATGGTTTTGTAGTCAAGATAATAATCTTCTCTGCAAATCTTATCATCTTGCCTAGTTTGGCAGAAGCTCACATCTATATGCCACGTCCCCTTGACAAAATATTTGCATGGTTATGATCTACTAACCATTTCCTATCAACCCCCACTTCCCTTGTTCCCATTGAAGCTTTGTGCTTCTTAAACCCACATGGTTTAGGAGGCTACCTGATGTATCTGCTATGGCAGCCTTATTTTAAACAAAGTTTGCCCTCTCTTCTAGACCACCTCAAATGCAACCAAGCCCAACTCTTTCTTACTTGATAATCTATATAACTTGGTATAGCTATCCATCTATACCTTGTGCCAAGGTGAGCTCTGATGTCACAAATACAACCATGTTTTAGTGGCATAAAAATAACCAAACCCTATATTCCCCCGAATCTAGTTTTCTTCCCCTCTCACCAAAATCCTTAAAAACCCAAGAGGAAAATGATGTATGAATAAAGTTTACATAATGTACTTTGGATATAATCTTTTTCCAAATAATTTTCATAATTATTTGGAGCCTAGGACTATTAAATTCATTATCTGGCAAAATTCTAAAAATCTTTGCCTATAAAGGAAAGTTTGTTTTTCTCCAAATCACTTTGCCAACTCAATTCACATTTGAGTTCTATCTATCCTACCCTACCTTATAAACTCAAAAATAAATATTTTTGAGATCTTTTATTATTTCTTTTTGCCCTTTTTCTTAAATGGCAGAAACAAGAAATAATTCCTTAAAAATACTTTCCCATCTCAATAAATTCAAATAAAATTCTCCAATGTGTAATATGGTATTTAGTAACCTATAACATCAAAAACCAAACATTATCAATTTAAAAATATCCCTTTTCTTCTAGAAATCATTTCTGCACTTTTTGAAGAAATGATTTTTAGTGAACCAAAATTCTTCCTAAAAATCCCAAATAATTATGTGAGGTGTATCTTAACCATGCCCACCCATCAGTACCTTTTACCCATCTTTCCAAGACCAATATATGAAACTTAATTCACACTCATTGCTTGGAACAATTTTGCCAACAAGGCAAATCCTCAAATCAAAACCCACCAAACCAACACCAAGCATGGTCAAGCAAGTTTGTACAGCACACCTCACACCCTTGGTCGTGTGGAACTGTAGCCCTAGCCACTATAGCACCCCCTCCCCCTTGTCCCATGTGCTTGAAAGTGGATAGAAATTGTGTGGCCCTTATGTGTTACCAAAATATCTTCACCCAACAGCCCATGTCCCTCTCTAGTCGTGTATGGCCCCACCACCCCTCTCTCCACCACCCTTGTTGCCCAATAGATGGCAACCTCCCTCCCTCCAATCTCCCCATGGACATGGTCCATCAAACACCACTCCCTCATTGGTTTATAAGCCTAAGGCCACCCCAGCTCACCCCTCTGCCCTCATTTATCCTCTCTTCCCTCTACCTCACCTCATAAAGCTACCTCTCCCTCCCACTTTCTCCGCTCTGCTCGAGGGAGAATAAGAAGGGAGCTTCAGCCTCCCTCCAAAAATCGAGCAAAGCCTCTCCCCTTTCACTCCCGTCCCATGCATGTCTCTTCTCAGCATGCCCCTTCTCTCACTTATGCCGCTGGTACCCTCCTCGTTGACATGCAGACTCCACTGAGGCTACCCGACGAACCCTGACGTGCTCCTCCTTGGCCACCCTCGCGCGAGCAAGCTGGTGTTGTGGGAACCCTTGTTGCCGCCCATAGTCGGGCTCGGCGTGGACCGCCACCTCGCCTTGCACCCTCCCCTTTGGCTCCCCTGCCCTCTGGTGCACCCACGAGCCTCGCCGTTCCTCCAGCTAGGGTTTCCTCGCGCGGCCGCCAGCATGAGAAGGACGACGAGCATGGACCGTCCATCATCATCTAATCGGGCGGTCCACAATGCCCCTTATCCCTTTGTATCCCCGTAGGCGCTAACAAGCGGGCCCGTGATGGCTCAGTTGATGTGGATCCTATTGGGAACCCGAAGAGCAAGGTGTGAAGTAGCACAATAGCAAGTCTTCTCTCAGTAAGAAAATGAGGTTATCGAACCAGTAGGAGGAAGGAAACGTCACACAGGTGTTGCAAGCAACACGGAGACCTGCACAACACAAACTAAAGACTTTGCCCCAACTAACAGTGAGGTTGTCAATCTCACCGGTTTCTTTACTAACTTTTGTGAAACCAAAAACAGCAGAAAACAGGCAACTGGCACTGTGCCAACTTGTTAGTAGGTTAGTACCAGATAACATGTAAAAAGCACCTAAAAGTGTAGACAAGCAAAGCAAATTAGATACTAAACAAGCATGGAGCATCAAAAATTATAGATACGTTTCCGACGTATCAACATCCCCAAGATTAACTCCTGCTCGTCCTCGAGTAGGTAAGTGATAAAAAGAATAATTTTTGAGGTGACATGCACCCTCACAATAAAGATCCATCCATTTGAAAGCATTGAAAGCTAGGATCAAAGAACTCTAAACATGTGCATGAAAGATGGAGTTCTAACAATAGGACATAGTAACTATGCATGCAACATGACAAGCTACAAACAAAGATCATGAATAACATGCATTGAAAAAGTTTGTTACTTTCACATACAGAAAACATGGAATAGTGGCAATTAGCTTGTCCCTCATAGAGTAGCAATATAGATGCATAGGACACCTTCAAAGTTCACAAGGATGACTAGAAACAAATAGCAAAAGAACAAGTAATACCACAATATGCATCAATTAATAAGCTTTGGAACAGTGCACACAGAATGACAACTATGCTCTCTTAATGGTGTATAAAGGTAGAAGGTGGAGACTCAATAGTGGTGGAAGAAAGGCCTTTTTTGCAAAAGGAAGCAGGGATTAAAAGTTTCAAAAGGAGCTTCCAAGAATTATGGTACTTGTTAGCTTTTAGCCCTCATTGCCCCTATCATAAGCATCTTGAAGTGGTTAAGGTTAAAGTGGGAAAGATGGAGTATATGCTTGACGAAGTATAAGTTGGCAATCTCAAGTCCCTTGAATACGAGGGCCACACCTCATGCATACTCAACTTTGGGCCTAGGTAAGTTCTTGTCATTGTAAGTATTTGCATATCATTGAGAACCGCCAACAGGGTACCCCTTGCACATGGTACATGAGCTTTCCCATAACCAAAATGACAAGGCAAGAAGACAATGGGAATCTCAGCAATCTTTTTATTTACCATATGAATAGATTTTTATTGAGGATGCTTCATAGATAGAGCATTATAGTGATGCTGCAAGTTTACACCATGATTAGGAATGGCTTAGGCTAGCGGCCCAGGCGTTTCTCTAACACAGGATTCAAACTCAATGGACTTACAAGTTCCCTCTTTATTTCACACCGGTGACATCCATAGACAAAAGAACATGATATCAACTGAGTACAAAGTACAAGTGCAATGTTGAAAACGTTCGCCGTGACAACACAGTTATGCTAATTCCAACTTATAAGTGAAAGCATATACAACAAAGTTGTCACAATGGTTCAAGTTTATTAGGGGCAAAGAACATAAAGTGTTCCATCAAATTCATGAGGGCTTTAATCACTAAGTTTTCACATAACAAAATAGTTTTTAATTGGAAGATAGTTGAAAACAAGAATATACTTGGAATGGTGTAACACACCATGCATAGGATTTTATAATGGACACTTTGGAATAACTTGGTTTCTTGGGAGTTGGAAGCATGAGTAGAACTTACTCATACAAGTGGAGGCTAGCAAAAGACTGGGAGCAACCAACTAAGAGAGCATCATGGCCATAATCATGCAGTGCAACAAAGCATACTAATCAAAGCAAAGAGTGGTACTACAAGTCAAGGACTAAATGATTATAGAGGCTAATGGTGAATTGTCATAGTCATAACATGGTGTGAGAATGTGCCAAGTCAACCCAAGCAAAGCATCAAAGGAGAATACCACAATACTATGCTTTTGCATGCTAAAACAACGCATAATTTATTCAAGGCACACTAAGCAATCCCAATTGTTTAGAACAAGACATTCTACAACAATAATCACTAAGCATAAGGTCAAAACAACACCTAGCATGTCATGCTAAAGTCTAAGTCACAGTCAATGCAAGCTCCTCTTGCACTTCAAGAAAGAACTTACTACTCCTTTCCAACACCAAGAAACTTATTTGCAAAACAACACAGCGAGAATGGGGATCCAAACTTCTTTATTCAAGAAAACTAAACAAACTAAGAAAAGAAAACGAAAACTAAGACTCTCCAAGAACAACACAACTGTACCTATTGTATATTTCTTGGGATGACACCATGGTATAATCCTCTCCAAGAGCTTTTTATTGATGAAGAAGGGAATGCCTTGGGCATCCCCAAGCTTTGACCCTTGTACGTCTTGTATATTTCTAGGGGTGACACCATGGTGGCATCCTCAAGCTTGATATTTTTTCCATTCTTTATCTCATTGCATAATCCTCTCTCTACACCTGAAATTTTTCCTTCATACAAAACTTCACACAATCTTCATGAGCAACATTAGTGTATTCAAAAGATATTAGACCTCTGGCAAAGCTTTGGAACAACAAGGCTTTTAACTAAAAACACAAGATACTGTAGTAAATCCTTCAAAAAGCTCAATTCACCTAAAGATAACTCAAAAAGGAATCAATAAGAAGCAAATGCAAATGATGGCAGAAATCTATCAAAACAGACCAGCAGGTAGAAACAGATTTTTTCGAACATCTTCTGTCGCTCAATTCAAAAAGTGTTGAACTAACTAAAGTTATCTAACATACTGGGGGATTTATTCGTAAATGTTTAGCTCAATCCGAGTAACAGATACTCCACATGCATATTTATGGTGGAGGACAGAAATCTGTTTCGGGATAGCAACTCTCCAAATCTTACTTCTCTCTCATTAGAGGTCATTCTTGGCACAAAAAGCAAACAAAAAGGATAAGGAGAGACCATTACTGAAGTAATAACTTCCAAGACTCAAGGGAACTCTTGGGTTATCTTCCAACAAGTACTTTTCTTTAACGCCTTTAAGTTAGGCATGATAGCTTGAGAAGATGCTCACATAAGAATTATGAATTGAAGTCAAAGAGAGCATCAAGAAGCAAATTCAAAACACATTTAAGTCTAACCCACTTCCTATGCATACGAATCTTGTATGCAAATAAATTCACAAAGAACAAAGTGACATGCATAGGAACATGAAACAAGAGCAACTTCAAAACTTTCAACACACAGAGAGGTGTTTTAGTACCATGAAAACTTCTACAACCATACTTTCCTCTCTCATAATAATTTTCAGTAGCATCATGAATCAACTCAAAAATATAGCTATCACATAAAGCATGATTTTCATGATCTACAAACACATAATTTCTATCAAGCTCAAAAACAGTGGGATTAAAACGTCCACAGGTTTTATCCAAAGTAGATATTTCAAAAGAATCCACATGAACATAATATTCACCCTCCTTTGGTAAGAATGGGGGACAATCAAATAATTTAAGGGATAAAGAGTTACTCTCATTAGAAGGTAGGCATGGGTAGATCCATTCTTCCTCCATTTGTTCATCACTCTCCCCCTCTTTTTCATCTAATGAGCTTCCAGTTTCAACAATATCTTCTTCCATAGGCTCCTACAAGGGATTAGTCTCTTCCATTTGTGGAAAAAGCCTATTAAAATATTCAAGAATATAGCCATTTCCTTCCTTGTAATTATCAAAGCAAAATTTAAGTATCTCATAAACCTCACATTCATAAAGTGCATCATCAGTATTTTCAAGCAAGCTGGCAAGTTCAAATGCACCCTTGAAGGCAATAAACTCTTCAATTTGTTCCACATCATAAAAGTCATAATTTCCTCTCACATAAGAAGATATGGTAACATTATCATTATACTCACACTAAAAAGGAAGGTGTTTATACCTCCTACAGCAACAAGCTTTATCAAAGCAATAAGTAATATTATAAATAGAGCACACCTCTCTAGCAATAGTATTCAATTTATCAATTTGTTCCCATAAGTGTTTCCCTTTTTGTGACAAACGGTGTTCCTTATAATAATACTTTTGTTCCTCCGTGAACCCACCTTGCCAATAAGAACTAGTTTCAAAGAAACCATCCATTGATAGAAAGCATGACCAAGCAAGGCAACAACAGACCAGCAACTAGAGCAGGAACTAATTTTTTGTGTTTTTGAATAAAGAAAGCAAACCAAACTAGACTAAATTTTTTTGGATTTTTTGAAAAGAGGCAAACAAAACCAAGAAAAAGAAACAAAGCAAAGTAAAAAACAAAGTAAATAGAAAGGAAGTGAAGGACTCCCCTTGTGAAGACGTCCTTAGCCTCCTCGGCAACGGCGCCAGAAAACTTGTTGATGGCTCAGTTCATGTGGAGCCTGTTGGGAACCCCAAGATCAAGGTGTGAAGAAGCACAGAAACAAGTCTTCCCTCAGTAAGAAACCATGGTTATCGAACTAGTAGGAGGAAGGAAACGTCACACAGGTGTTGCAAGCAACGCGGAGACATGCACAACATAAACTCAAGACTTTGCCCCAACTAACAGTGAGGTTGTCAATCTCACTAGTTGCCGTAACAAAGGATTAAACGTATGGTGTGGAAGGTAATGGTTTGCAGCAAGTAAACAAGTAACAGTGGAAGATGAATCAATGGTAAAGATTGGACGGGGGTCCATAGTTCACTAGAGGTGCTCTCCTTAGATAAACAACATGGCATGAAGGGTAAACAAATTACAGCAGGGCAATTGACAAGAACTGAGCAAGGCATAACAATGCAATTACTAGTTAGAAAGATCCTATGAGATTTGATTGGGCAATACAACAAGATACATAGACCGCCATCCAACTGCATCTATGACTAGAAGTCCACCTTCAGGTTATCATCTGAACCCCCTCCAGTATTAAGTTGCAAGCAACAGACAACTGCTTTAAGCAAAGTGTGTAGGGTAATCAGTCCACATGTTCCATGAACAAGAGACTGTTGTTTTCTCCCTAGTGGAAACAACACATCTATAACCGAAGAGATTTCGTTCACTTCCCTTGGAAACTAGAGGCATGAACCCACTATCTAGCATAAATACCCCCTCTTGGAGTCACTAGCAACTACTTGGCCAATATAGCTACTAACAACGGAGAGCATGCAAGATCACAAACAACGCAAACATGATAGAATCATAAAGACAAAACCATTAATCAAACCAACATAATAATATCAATATCCATCGGATCGCCGCAAACACAACATGCATGATTACAAATAGATTAGATCTTGATCATGAACGGAGATCACAAGATCTATACATGAAAGCACAAAGGAGGAGATACAACCATCTATCTACTACATGGACCCATAGTACAAGGTAGAACTACTCACGCATCATACCGGAGAGAAGGCCTCCAGGATGATCTCCCCTCCGGCAGGGTGCCAGGAAGAACCTCAGATCCCCTGATCTAGGGATGATGGTGGCGGCAGCTACAAACGTTTTTGTGGAGATTTGATCGGCTGCTTAGGGTTTCTGCATCGGGCGATTCTTATAGGCGAAGGGGGAGGACGAGGTGGCGGCCAGGGGCCCCACACCCCTCCCAGGCGCGGGGCAGGGCCACTCGTGCCTAGGGTGGGTCTGGCCGGCCTCTTCGGCTCCCCTCTGGACTTCTTGTTCCCAACGGAAAGTATTTACTTTGACGTTTGTCCCGTCCAATTCCGAGAATATTTCTTTACTAACTTTACTGAAACCAAAAACAGCAGAAAACAGGCAACTGGCACTATGCCAACTTGTTAGTAGGTTAGTACCAGAAAACATGTAAAAAGCACCTCAAAGTGTAGACAAGCAAATAAAAGTAGATACTAAACAAGCATGGAGCATAAAAAATTATAGATACGTTTCCGACGTATCAGCCCGCCCCGGCCTTTGAACCTTCTCCCGCGCCACCCCACTCGGCCAGTGGGCCGAATCCCTTGAGACGGCCTAGATCTGCCCTAGAACCAGCCCAGTAAGCCCATGCCCCTTCCTATTTTAAATCAGGAAATTCCAGATCTGTTTTATACTTGTTTGGTTTAATTATTTTCAAAAATGGAAAATGTATCAAAGTGGCCATATGATATTTTAAGCTTGAACCTACATGTTTTCTTAAACATGCAGTGCCTACGTTTGACCAAAATAAGGACCAGGTCTATCTTAATAAATTAACCAACTAGATGTATCCTTTCTACCAATAAATTTCCACAATGATGTATACAACTCCAAATGGAGTAAATCTATTTGGTACTGGAAGGTATTGTCCATACCATGCTTGTCCCACTGGCCCCACATAAAATTGCTTCCTTGATTATCTATAGAAATAATAATAAAAATAGGGCATTTCTGACTTTAGAAATTTCTATAGGTCAAACCAAATGAGGTTTTGACCTAATTCGAAATCCAAAGATTTATTTAGCTTTTATTGAATTATGGTGAATTAAACATTTTTATGCATGGTTTGTTCACCAATAAATTCACCATTTGAGTTATGTAAATCCCAATAGGGTGATTCCAATTTCTTCAGAAAGGTATTATCAGTACCTAACTAGTGCCCTTAGAATCACATCAAAATCTTGTGCAGATTAAATATGATGAAAAACACATCCAGTATTGTCCTTGGGGATTTCTCAAGGGCATTCTGTTAATTTTTTTTTGGTGATTACAAAACCTCTTGTTTCAGTCCACTGAATACTACCTAATCACCCAAGGAAATAATTTTTGGAGCTCCAAAATTTGTCGGGTGAATTATTTCCTAAAACTAGGGTTTTATCCACTATAAAAATCTTTATAAATCAATGGTAATTGATAAATTAGTGAAACCACTTTTGTTGGCTTCATTTTATCAATACCTATCTGATGGTATCATCTTTATACAATGGTATCCTACAGATCAAGCCCTTGGTCAAAAACCCTCTCTTAGGTAGTTCCTAGACTTTAAATCCGAAAGGATCCCCTTTCCCTATGCCTCCAAATCTTCTCCCAATCCAATCAAATCATCATCCAGCACCCTACTGATGTATATATTGTGTTGTATGATTTATTGTTGTATTTATTGATACTTTTAAGCATTGTATTAATTGTCGTGTTGTTTGTTTGCATGTATTCTCGATAACGGCGATAGTTGCGATTTGTGAGACACCGATAAGAAGGAAGCATCGAGTTATCCCATTATTATTATTGGATTTCTGGTATTCTAAAGAAGTCATGGTACATCTCGCTGGTCACAAGCAAGCCACCTTCTTGGTCATACGCCTTCTCCTATTATTTTATCTATGCATGGTTTTATCTACCCGTTTATGCAAATTGCATTGTTTACTATATTAGGTTATGTGGGAAATGTTTGGCTCCTTCAAACCATTACCCCCTTAGTACCATTAAGTACAACCCATTTTTATGATACCTACCTGCACTTAGTATGGTAGATCGTGCTTAACACCATACCCCTTGGAGACCCTGTTTTAGCCTAAGCAAAAGTGGAGGATAGGAAGACCCGGAAAAAGACTTAAAAAAATGTTTTATGAGAAAACCTTGGTGAGGCATGGCCTACCAAGTGGTTTGGACAATGAGAAAGGTTTTGGTTTTACAAAATGGTGGAGGAAAAATGTTTATGAAAACACGCCAGGCTGTATAGTTCCTAATGCTTGAGTAACTTAACCCGTGCAACCACATTACTCTGGAATGGTATGGATCTGGGCTAGAAGTTTATCTAATCTGGTATAGGTGCCTCACACTACTACAAGGACAAACAATCCTCGGGGGGTGGGCCTTCTCTGTCCAATGGTCTATGCATAGCATCGACCGGGAGAAGGAACGAAGGGTCCTCGGGCCTCCACTCAATACTATGAGCCCCTCATTGAAAGCGCACACCAGTTATGGTGCAAAATGCGCTCCGGTTTGCTTGGTTAACTATATAGGGCGTCCCGGTTTTGAGGCGATTAACTTCATAGGGTAGGCACTTGTTTCAGAGAGGGCATTCGGAAGGTCTTGACTGGTTATTCGACCCACGATCGGTGTAGATCAGGGACGGGTAATCGGATGGTCTGGGTACAGTGTACAACCTCTACAGAGTGTAAATCTTTTCGAATAGCCGAGTCCTCGGTCATGGATGGTTGTGATGGCTGCTGTACGGCGGTGATGGTTTTGATTTCGAAAAGGACTTCGGAAAAGCAACGGCTTGGAAATGTTTTGACCATGAGATGGTCAGGAAAAAGGAGGAAGGAGTTTGGTCATGAGATGACTAGAGGAAAAAAAACAAAGGGGTGACCCAATCCTAGCGCTTTCTTAAAACTTTTCAAAAAGTTTCCAAATTGTTTTACAAAAGTTATCAACAAAGATATAGGGACATGCTATATCTACAAGAGAAACTGGTTTATAAAAGAACCTCTAATGGAGCCATCCTGCCACATCCAGATTGCATATCCTTTATTATTGTTCTCTTAAGGTGGTTTGTGAGTACATTCAAAGTACTCACCGGTATTGTCCCTGGCTATCTACTTGGCTAGACTTTTCAGAAGCAAGGGGAAACGATGGAGGTTATTGACATCTATGCGAGCTAGGCCATCTTCCCAGTCAGTTGCCTATAGGTTAAGGCTCGACATTGGATCTGCGTTTGAAGACTTCCGTTATTGATGTTGTATCGCCATAATGGCACCTTTGTAAGTACTTGCACTTGTTATTTAAGGATGTTGTAATGATACCCGTTGATTATGCTCATGGTGTTGGAATTATGCCCTAGAGGCAATAATAAAGATGTTATTATTATAATTCTTGTTCATGATAAAGTTTATATTCCATGCTAGAATTGTATTAAGCGGAAACATTAATACTTGTGTGGTTTGTGAACAACACCGTGTCCCTAGTATGCCTCTATGGACTAGCTCATTGATCATTCATGGTTAAGGTTTCCTAACCATAGACATGAGTTGTCAATTGATAATGAGATCATATCATTGGGAGAATGATATGGTGGACAGACCCAAACTAAGCGAAGCAATTTGATCATATCATTGTGTTCATCTTTGCGAAGCTTTTCCTATGTCAAATATTGTATTCCTTGGACCATGAGATAATACAACTCCCTGGTATCGGAAGAAAGCTTTGAGGTCATCAAACGTCATCCTATGAGAGGGTGATCATAAAGGTGTATCTCAGGTAATCGGAAAGTATCTGTTGGGTTGTATGTATCGAGATGGGATTTGTCCCTCCCAAGTCGGAGAGATATACTTCGGGCCCACTCGGTAATCGATATCAACACCGCTTGCAAGCATGTGGTTAAGGAGTTGATCACAAAGTGATATTGGATTACGGAACGAGTAAAGTACTTGCTGTGAACGAGATTGAACTAGGTATGACGATACCGACGATCGAATCTCGGGCAGGTAAAATATCGCGAGACAAAGGGAATATATATATGGGATTGATTGAATCCTGGCATCGTGGTTCATCCGATATGATCATCGATGAATGTGTGGGAGTCAATATGGGTGCCGGACCCATTGCTGTTGATTATTGATAGAAGATCATGTCTACATATTCTCGAACCCGCAGGGTCACACACTTAACATGTCTCGACGCTAGGATAGATTGGATAATTGGTTTATGAATTTTTGTTCGGAGTCTCGGATGGGATCCGGGATATCACGAGAGGTTCCGGAATGGTCCGTAGAATAAGATTCATATAAGGCAGTGCAGTTTTTGGAGTTCGGAATTGTTCCGGATTAATCGGTATTGTACCGGAAGCTTCTAGAACCTTCCGGAAGGGGGCCAACGTGGTCCCACCTTCCGGAGGGCATGGGCCTATGAGGGAGTGTCCTGGACGCATTGGGCCAGGGGCACAAGGCCCCATAGGGCCCAGCCGATCCTAGATAAGTTTAAACTCGTTTAAACTAGAGATAGGGTTTCTAGATAAGGGATAAAGTTTAAATCGTTTAAACTAGAGATAGGCTTGGAGGATGGGCAAGGGCTGGCCGCACCCCCCCTCTATATATAGAGGGCTGGTGCGCCCCCTCCCCCCCAACCTACACCTTCCTCCAAACCCTAGTTGCCCTGCTGCCCTCCTCTCTCCCTCCCGACTGTTTGTAGGCGAAGCCCTGCTGCAGAAATTCTCCACCATATACACCACGCCGTCGTGTTGTAGATCCAATCTATCCCTCCACCCTACTTGCTGGTCCGAGGAAGGAGGATACGTCGAGGTGCTGCACGTGTGCATCTCACGGAGGCACCGCCACTTGTGGTGCTAGATCGGATCGGATCGCGAGGAGGAGAAGAGAGTACGACTACATCACCCACGTTCCGAAACGCTCAGCGTTCCAGCTGTGAATATTCAAGGGTATGAAGATCTAATCCAATCTCTCTTGTTGTTTGCATCTCCTAGATTAGATCTTGGCTTTCCCTCTGTTCCCTTCAGTAGAAAATTTTGATTTACTATGCTGCGAAACCCTTTCAGTGGTATCAGAGCTAGATCTATGCGTAGATGTGTTTCACGAGTAGAACGCAACATGGTTGTTGCGGGCGTTGATGTTTTCTGTTGCAAGCCTCTTGTTTGTGTTCTTCTTATGGCGCGGGATAGTGAGATTGAAGCGGTCCAGGCCAACCTTACGCGACGTCGTCATGAGACCGGCTCCGCACTTGACGTGTGGCGTGTACCATACATGCGGCTGGTGGATGTCAGTTTCTCTCACTATAGTTGTCATGGGATTAACACCGGAGTTTGGCAACCATAATATCACCGTTGTGGCTTTCCGTAGGTAAGAATCGTTCTTAGCATCTACTCCCATAAGCCACGTAAAACATGCAACAACAAAGTAGAGGCGTCTAACTTGTTTTTGCAGGGAGTGTTTTCTGTGATATGGTATGGCCCCAAGATGTGATGTGTATATTGTATGCGATGATCATGTTTTGTAATGTTTCACAACTTGCATGTTGATGAGTACACAACCGGCAGGAGCCATATGGTTGTCTTTATAATTGTGTATGACCTGCGAGTCAACTTCTTATACGCTATGTAATAGCTTTACTTTATCGCTAAGTAGTTAGCAATAGTTGTAGTTGCTATTCGTGGTGGAGGCAATCATGGTGGAGTGATGGAGATCATGCCGGAACGCACAAGATGGAGATCATTGCGCGAAGATTGGCTATACCATGTCACATAAAGTTATATGCATGTGATGTTTATCCTTTTATGTATCTTATCATGCTTAGATCGCGACGGTAGCATTATAAGATGATTCCTCACTTAAAGATCAAGATAAAAAGTGTGTTCTCTCCAAGTATGCACCGTTGCGAAAGTTTGTCGTGTCCAAGCATCACGTGATGATCGGGTGCTATAGACTCTACGCTCACATACAACGGGTGCAAGCCAGTTTTGCACACGCGGAAATACTTGGGTCTAACTTGACGAGCCTAGCATGTACAGACATGGCCTCGGAACACAAGAACCGAAAGGTTAAGCATGAGTCATATGAATGATATGATCGACACTTCGTTGTCCACCATTGAAACCACATCTCTTCTCGTGATGATCGGATTAGGTGTGGTGAATTTGGATCGTGTTCACTAAACAACTTGAGGGATGTTGAATTTAGTGGGAGTTCATCTAGTAATTTGATTAAGTTGAACTATTTATCATGAACATAGTCTAAATTGTACTTGCAAATACTGTAGATCACATGGCCAAGTCCAACTTCAACTTCAACGTTTTTGCTGAGAAAGAAAAGCTTAGAAAAAATGGGTCTAACTTCACCAACTGGTTCCGCAATCTAAGAATCATTCTGTCTGGTGGACAAAAGGACTATGTCCTTGAGAAAGCGATAGGTAACCCCTACTCAACTGCTACGGCTGATGAGAAAGCATCTATCGATCAAGAAAGATGATTATGGTGTGATTAAGAGCACCATGTTGTTTGCTATGGAACCGGAACTTCAAAATCGTTTTGAAAACTATCCCGGGCCCTTTGAGATTCTCGAAGAGTTGAAAACCATGTTTTAGACTCAGGCCCGTTCTGAGAGATATGAGATCTCCGAAGTTCTTTAAGCGCAAGATGGAGGAAGGGAGTTCCGTTAGTGAGCACGCCATTAAGATGTCGGGCTACACTCAACGCTTGAGCAAGCTGGATGCAAGATTCCAGAGGAGCTCAAGATTGACAGGTTCTGCAATCACTCCCTCCCCTACAAAAGTTTTGTAGTGACTCATAATCAGATTGGTTCCTTGATCGATCACCGAGCTCTTCGCAAAGCTGAAGGCTACGGAGGTGGACATCAAGAAGGATAATCATGTGTTGATGGTCAACAAGCCCTCCTTTAAGAAAGGTAAAGGTGCAAAGAAGCCCTTCAAGAAGGCGGCAAGCGCAATGCCCTCGCTGAGAAGAAGCTCAGTCTGGTCCCAAGCCGGAAACTGAGTGCTTCTATTGCAAGGACAAGGGTCCTTTGAAGCGAATCGTCCAAGTACTTAGCGACAAGAAGGCTGGCACCATCAAAGGTATATTTGATATACATGTTATTGATGTTTTCCTTACTAGCCCTCGTTGTAGTGCTGGGTATTTGATACCGGTTCATTGCTAATATTTGTAACTCAAGCAGGAGCTACGGAATAGACGGCGGTTGCGAGGGATGAGGTGACGATGCGCGTTGGCAATGGATCAAGAGTTGATGTGATGGCCGTCGGCACGCTCTCCTTAGTTTTACCTTCGGGATTAGTTTTAAACCTTAATAAATGTTATTATGTGCCTGCGTTGAGCATGAACATTATTTCTGGATCGTGTTTATTGCAAGACGGTTATTCATTTAAATCGGAGAATAATGGTTGTTCTATTTATATGAGTAACATCTTTTATGGTCATGCACCTCTTGTGAGTGGTTTATTTCTTCTAAATCTCGAAAGGGATGAAACACACATCCATAACATTGAGGCTAAGAGATGCAAAGTAGATAGTGATAATACTACTTATTTGTGGCACTGTCGTCTAGGTCATATTGGTGTAAAGCGTATGAAGAAACTCCATTATGATGGACTTTTGGAGTCTCTTGATTTTGAATCATTTGACACATGCGAACCATGCCTCATGGGCAAGATGATCAAAACCCGTTCTCCGGTATGATGGAGCGAGCAACGGACTTGTTGGAAATCATACATACCGATGTATGCGGACCGATGAGTGTTTCGACGCGCGGTGGATATCGCTATTTTCTCACTTTTACCGATGACTTAAGTAGATATGGGTATATCTATTTAATGAAACATAAATCTGAAAGCGTTTGAAAAGTTCAAAGAATTTCAGAATGAAGTGGAGAACCATCGTAATGAGAAGATTAAGTTTCTACGATCCGATCGTGGGGGCGAATATTTGAGTTATGATTTTCTCATGCATCTCAAAGCAAGTGGAATCGTTTCACAACTCACGCCACGGAACACCACAAGAATGGTGTGTCTGAGCCGGAATCGCACCCTATTTGATATGGTCCTATCGATTATGTCTCTTTCTGATTTGCATTTATCATTTTGGGGTTATGCATTAGAAACCGCTGCATTCACTTTAAATAGGGCTCCATCTAAATCCGTTGAGACGACACCGTATGAACTATGGTTTGGTGCTAAACCTAAGTTGTCGTTTCTTAAAGTTTGGGGATGCGAAGCTTACGTCAAGAAGTTGATGCCGGACAAGCTCGAACCCAAAGCGGAGAAATGCGTCTTCATAGGATACCCTAAGGAAACTATTGGGTATACCTTCTATCATAGAACCGAAGGCAAAGTGTTTGTCGCAAAGAACGGTTCCTTTCTTGAGAAGGAGTTTCTCTCAAAAGAAGTGAGTGGGAGGAAAGTAGAGCTAGACGAGGTTATTGAACCTTCTCTTGAATTGGAGAGTAGCGCAGCACCTGAAATTGTTCCAAGGTCTGCACAACAATAGAGGAAGCTAATGACAAGGATCATGAAGCTTGGACAATGCTGTTATCTTGAACATCGCAGTCGACAAGGTCGCGTGCCCCTCCCGAGTGGAATGCGGCAACCTGTCTTGGTGTCTTGTTAGTAGAAGACGGTGAACCTCACGAACTATGAGGAAGCGATGATGAGCCCAGACTCTGAGAAATGGCTAGAAGCCATGAAATCCGAATTGGGATCCATGAGCGAAAACCAAGTATGGACTTTGGTGGACCCTCCTAGCGACCGAAAGGCCGTTGAGTGCAAATGGATCTTCAAGAAGAAAACAGACGCGGATGGTAATGTTACCGTCTATAAAGCACGGCTTGTTGCGAAAGGTTTTCGACAAGTTCAAGGTGTTGACTACGATGAGACTTTCTCTCCCGTAGCGATGTTTAAGTCCATTCGGATTTTATTAGCAATTGCTGCGTTTCATGATTATGAAATATGGCAGATGGATGTCAAGACTGCTTTCCTCAATGGCAACATTGATGAAGAGTTGTATATGATGCAACCCGAAGGTTTTGTCGATCCTAAGGATGCTGATAAAGTATGCAAACTTCAGCGTTCCATTTATGGACTGAAGCAAGCATCTCGGAGTTGGAACCTTCGTTTTGATCAAGTGATCAAGAGCTTTGGATTTGTTCCAAATTGCTACGAAGCTTGCATCTACAAGAAAGTGAGTGGGAGCTCGGTGACGTTTCTGGTACTATATGTGGATGACATATTGCTTATTGGAAATGACATCAACATGCTTAACGATGTGAAGAGTTATTTGAACAAGTATTTTTCAATGAAAGACCTAGGTGAAGCTGCTTATATATTGGGCATCAAAATCTATAGAGATAGACAAAGACGCGTGATAGCTTTAAGCCAGAGTACATACCTAGACAAAGTTCTGAAAAGGTTCAGAATGGATAAGGCATTGAAAGGTTCGATTGCCTATGTTGTCGTAAGATATTGAGCAAGGCTCGGTGTCCAGCTACGTAAATGATAGGAAGCTATGAGCAAAGTGCCTTATGCCTCGGCCATAGGTTCCATCATGTATGCCATCTTGTGTACTAGACCGGATGTGTCCAATGCTCTTAGTTTGACGGCAGATATCAAAGTGATCCAGAGTGGAACCGGACAGCCGTGAAGAACATCCTAAGGTACCTAAATAGGACTGAAGAAATGTTCTTAGTCTATGGGGGTGATGAATAGCTCGTCGTAAAAGGTTACGTCGATGCTAGTTTCGACACCGACAAGGATGATGCTAAATCTCAGACAGGATACGTGTATATTTTGAATGGAGGAGCTGTGAGCTGGAGAAGCTGCAAGCAAAGCGTGGTCGCGGGATCTACAGTAGAAGCGGAATACATGGCTGCTGCAGAAGCGTCAAGTGAAGGAGTTTGGATCAGAAACTTCATCACTGAGCTCGGCGTGGTTCCAAGTGCATTGGACCCACTGGACACACTGGCGCCATAGCACTCGCTAAGGAACCAAGATATCATCCAAAGACCAAGCATATCAACCGCAAGTTTCATATAATCCGAGATTATATAGCAGATGGAGATCTGAAGATTAGCAAAGTACATACAGATCTGAATGTCGCAGATCCATTGACTAAACCTCTTCCACGTGTAAAACATGATCAACACCTCAGTGCCATGGGTGTGAGATTGTTGCCAGATGTAAACTAGATTATTGACTCTAGTGCAAGTGGGATTTGGAATTATGCCCTAGAGGCAATAATAAAGATGTTATTATTATAATTCTTGTTCATGATAAAGTTTATATTCCATGCTAGAATTGTATTAAGCGGAAACATTAATACTTGTGTGGTTTGTGAACAACACCGTGTCCCTAGTACGCCTCTATGGATTAGCTCATTGATCATTCATGGTTAAGGTTTCCTAACCATAGACATGAGTTGTCAATTGATAATGAGATCATATCATTGGGAGAATGATATGGTGGACAGACCCAAACTAAGCGAAGCAATTAGATCGTATCATTGTGTTCATCTTTGCGAAGCTTTTCCTATGTCAAATATTGTATTCCTTGGACCATGAGATAATACAACTCCCTGGTATCGGAAGAAAGCTTTGAGGTCATCAAACGTCATCCTATGAGAGGGTGATCATAAAGGTGTCTCTCAGGTAATCGGAAAGTATCTGTTGGGTTGTATGTATCAAGATGGGATTTGTCCCTCCCAAGTCGGAGAGATATACTTCGGGCCCACTCGTGTCGATATCAACACCGCTTGCAAGCATGTGGTTAAGGAGTTGATCACAAAGTGATATTGGATTACGGAACGAGTAAAGTACTTGCTGTGAACGAGATTGAACTAGGTATGACGATACCGACGATCGAATCTCGGGCAGGTAAAATATCGCGAGACGAAGGGAATATATATATGGGATTGATTGAATCCTGGCATCGTGGTTCATCCGATATGATCATCGATGAATGTGTGGGAGTCAATATGGGTGCCTGCACCCGCTGTTGATTATTGATAGAAGATCATGTCTACATATTCTCGAACCCGCAGGGTCACACACTTAACGTGTCTCGACGCTAGGATAGATTGGATAATTTGTTTATGAATTTTTGTTCAGAGTCTCGGATGGGATCCGGGATATCACGAGAGGTTCCGGAATGGTCCGGAGAATAAGATTCATATAAGGCAGTGCAGTTTTTGGAGTTCGGAATTGTTCCGGATTAATCGGTATTGTACCGGAAGCTTCTAGAACCTTCCGGAAGGGGGCCAACGTGGTCCCACCTTCCGGGAGGGGGCATGGGCCTATGAGGGAGTGTCCTGGCCGCATTGGTCCAGGGGCACAAGGCCCCATAGGGCCCAGCCGATCCTAGATAAGTTTAAACTCGTTTAAACTAGAGATAGGGTTTCTAGATAAGGGATAAAGTTTAAATCGTTTAAACTAGAGATAGGCTTGGAGGATGGGCAAGGGCTGGCGCACCCCTCTATATAGAGGGCTGGTGCCTCCCCCAACCTACACCTTCCTCCAAACCCTAGTTGCCCTGCGCCTCCTCTCTCCCTCCCATTGTTTGTAGGCGAAGCCCTGCTGCAGAAATTCTCCACCATATACACCACGCCGTCGTGTTGTAGATCCAATCTATCTCTCCACCCTACTTGCTGGTCCGAGGAAGGAGGAGACGTCGAGGTGCTGCACGTGTGCATCTCACGGAGGCACCGCCACTTGTGGTGCTAGATCGGATCGGATCGCGAGGAGGAGAAGCGAGTACGACTACATCACCCACGTTAAACGAGCGTTCATGTCGAATCTTCAAGGGTATGAAGATCTAATCCAATCTCTCTCGTTGTTTGCATCTCCTAGATTAGATCTTGGCTTTCCCTCTGTTCGCTTCCGTAGAAAATTTTGATTTACTATGCTGCGAAACCCTTTCACATGGCTCACTGATCATGGGAACATGAATTGCAGGCATAACGTGTATTCTCGGACCGTAAATCCGGGGTGCCACAGACTTGGTATCAGAGCCATCCTGACTGTAGGAGACCTTAGTTAGCATGGACGTTAGACAGGACAACCCCTATTTCTGAAAACACCGGCTTTCGAAAACTATTTCTAAAAAGATTTTCAAAAGATTTCTTATCTTATCTTCTCTGATTTAAAAGAATTGAAAATGGGTTACTCTATATCTCGTCTACATCAAGAGTTTCGTTTCCAACAAAGTTCGATTGGATACTATGACATGAAGACACCGAGACAAGCAAAACAAAGGAGCTATCAATGACGAAAGACACGACAAGATCGCCCTACCAACGGAGTACTTCATCACCCCCAAATTGATCAAGTACGACATCGACAATATCAAATGTCAAGACAGAAATCAAGACCCCCATAACGTCCATACTTAGGATTCCCCTTATGGCATGTAGTCACCCCCTTAGTACCTATGATATGCTTGTGTGATGCTTGGAAAGTGTTGTTTGTGTGCCTCGGATCATCCGACCCTAAAAGTTTTGACCACCTTGTTGGCGCATCCAGACGCTAACCCTAGCAACCCCATAGCTAAAAACCTCTCCTTAGCACGATGTCCACATAAATAAACCTTTGACAACCCCTATTCATGCTTTAGTCCTAATTGCCCCAAAGGAGCAACAATCCGAATAAAACCCCCTGCCGAAGCAACAGGGAGTTCCCGCCATCACGCAAATGCCCCAAGAAGACGGAAGATAAGGATGCTGAAAACAACAAGTCTACTCCGGCATCGGTCCAAAGGAACGCAAAGTGTACAAGTGAAGACAAATCATCTAAAGATAAATTTCCCCCAACCCGGCAAAGGACTAATAAGAAGCGTCGCTAACCGCTAGAACTACCCCGAGATAACCCATACGGCTTTGATACGCAACCACCATAGGAAGATAGTTGTAATAAGGCGCCACCCACAGACCTCAATTCAAGTGTCACGCCAACGCTCCAAGACGAAGGATTTACCCCAACCCCAACGACCATAAGTAAAGCTCTAAGGTGGAAATATGACGCCTTTCCACTCAAATCCAAAAGACGTTCTATGAGGAGATAAATCCAGGAAGATCTCCAATCAACTGCCCCAAGCACCACCTAGGGAGTCGTCAGAGGAACAGAGAAACAGATCCCATCAACAATCTTCAAGAGTCTGCTCGATCCTCCCAACAACCGAGACGTTCAGATTTAAGATGACAAGACTACCAGACGTAGTCAATACTACTCCCCAAGGAGTAGAAAGAAACACAGGACATAAAGTTTCTCTGAGGACGTCGCGAAGCCCCTTCTTTGCTTATGCTATTAACGACCCACCAAAAAGACCTCCGAATTTGCAAACCCTGAGACGGAGAATGAAGAATTGTTCCCTTCACGCGTATCAATCCCTCTTTAAGTCACCACTCCTAGAAGATCCACTGTTCAAAGAAAACATCAGAGCAAGCACGACCCTCACTGCTGAAGAGCTGAATGTCCCTCATACCCCCGAGGAAATATCGTAACTAAAGTTGGTACCCAATCCAAGTACGGCTACAAGATTCAAGGAGCACTCTTGACATAATCCTTCGTACCCTACCAACTCACTCTTCCAACCTCTGGCAAGTGAGGGATCATCTCGAAACTAGTCAAGTAAGGCCCCAGGTACCTTCACCATTAGCCGACGCAAATCCACTGAATCCTGGATGATCCCGGTTGGATGTTATGCAAGAATGATGTCATTCTTTGCATGTTTTACCCACGACGTTGCATCAGACCGAACCCGAAACGACCACTCTCCAAAAAGGACTGTGTTCCTAGACCGCCAACCTTCAACAACATCCTTCAACCCATTAGACCCCTAACTAGCTCAGAACTAAGTACCCGGAAGCTAGTAGTTGCCCCTCCCGGTAGACCTCCTAATTCAAGAAGTGGGTTCGACGTCTCCCACGAACCGGCTTATACACAGTCGACAGAAGATAACCACCTCCGGACGATAGATGCAGTGCCATCCCGCAACGTCAGAATACGACTCCAATCAAGAAAGTCGGCGACTCCACCAAAAACCCCTAGAGTCACTCTAAGGGGGAAAGACTGCATCTTTCCTGCCCAAGAACCCGATAGAACCCTAGAGTCGAACCTTATTTATTTGTTAGGTGTTGACCACCCCTGCAAAATGCAAATCATCGACCCTGCAAGAAGGACGACAATTGGCACTTGTCCAGAATCAGAAAGACTTTAGGAAAGTCTCCATCGCAGATTTGACATCCCACCCAGCACTCTTGACGTTTCAAGACCAAGAAGGCAGAGAAACTGACTTCAGTAGTAAAGGTTTGAAGAAGGCTGAACTTGCTGTCTCGCCTCAAGAAGGAAGTATCTCGTCGATGTTAAACCTACCTAGAATCGTCTCAAGGGGAAAAGACTGCGTTTTTTCCAGTTGTTTAAATCTAAACTACCCAAACAGAAGCCCCTCATCTCGGACACGTAACTGACCACGCTTATTTGTTGGAAAACGTGTTAAGCGGATGTTATTACCCAACCCTACTCCACCCAAATCTCGGGACGAGATTATTTTAAGGGGGAAAGGTCTGTAACATCCCAATTCCAGCAACCCTGAATTGTTGTACAAAAGGCAAAAATCAGGGGGAACAAAAACTTTTTCTTGTTACATGTGCAATGTTTGTTTACTTGCTTCCTTGTGTTCTTGCAACTGTTTGTGTATTAGGTGCTATACTTCTTATCTCAACACTAGTTGACAAAAGATATTTTACAAAAGAGATGTCTTGGCTCATCTTTCATATTCTCAAATGTTCTGGCATTTCAAAACCTGAGCCAAGATGACTTTGAAAAAACAAAAATATTTTACTAGTTCTATTAACAAAACTATGAAGAACTAAAATATAATCTCCTTATGTTTCCAAGACAGAACTCTCAACTACTCTTACCCCTAGGTTTTCCAAAACCTTTATTCAAAACCTCTTCATTCCAACCTTGGTAGAAATACCAAGAGGTACTTATCTTACTTCAAAACATAACCAATTAAAAATACCCATCCCTACCTCAAGTTAGGCTTGATGGTAACCCTAGTAGTAGTGGGCTAAGTTTGATAAGATGAATTGCCTTGATCTGCTGATTTCATTGTGTGCTTAGGAACTAGAGTGAGATAACCTAATAGATCATACCTCAGGACCCAACATATGCTTGTGATCATAAATCTCATATAAATCATCAAAGTCTGGATCTATCCTAAGCCACTAAGGTGATCATCTCATCTCCTAATCAAATCAATCAGGGATAATACCTTTTGATAGTTTCCAACTCAGTGGAGACCCAATCTAAGCATGGATCCTAACTACATAGTTAACACTTCAACATCAACTCCTTGATCATGAGTTTGGAACCTAGCTTTCTCTCAAAATCATCTACCCTTGAACACTAGTCCAAAACCCTAAATCGGCCAAAATGGCTAAGTCTAGATTTCTTACCTAGATTCAATCTTTGGAGCTCTACCTTTTCCATCTTATATGCATTATTGAGAAAGTACTTGAACCATATTGTAGTACATATTTAGTACTACCAAATACCATTCTTTACCTTGACTAAGCCCTTCTAATTCCCCCTCATCCCTGATGGTTTGGTAGTCAAGACAATAATCTTCTCTGCAAATCTTATCATCTTGCCTAGTTTAGCAGGAGCTCACATCTATATGCCACCTCCCCCTGACCAAATCTTTGGATGGTTATGATCTACTAACCATTTACTATCAACCCCCACTTCCCTTGTTCCCATTGAAGCTTAGTGCTTCTTAAACCCACATGGTTTAGGAGGCTACCTGATGTATCTGCTATGGCAGCCTTATTTTCAACATAGTTTGCCCTCTCTTCTAGACCACCTCAAATGCAACCAAGCCAAAATCTTGCTTCCTTGATCATATATATAACTTGGTATAGATATCCATATATCCCTTGTGCCAAGGTGAGCTCTGATCTCACAAATACAACCATGTTTTAGTGGCATAAAAATAACCAAACCCTAGATTCCCCCAAATCTAGTTTTCTTCCCCTCTCACCAAAATCCTTCAAAACCCAAGTGGACAATGATGTATGAATCAATTTTACATCATCTACTTTGGATATAATCTTTTTCCAAATAATTTTCATAATTATTTGTAGCCCAGGACTATTAAATTCATTATCTGGCAAAATTCTAAAAATCTCTGCCTATAAATGCAAGTTTGTTTTTCCCCAAATCACTTTGCCAACTCAATGCAAATTTGAGTTCTATCTATCCTACCCTACCTTCTAAACTCAAAAGTAAATATTTTTCAGATCTTTTATTATTTCTTTTTGCCCTTTTTCTTAAATGGAAGAAACAAGAAATAATTCCTTAAAAATACTTTCCCATCTCCATAAATTCAAATAAAATTCTCCAATGTGTAATATGGTATTTAGTAACATATCACATCCAAAACCAACCATGCTCAATGTAAAAATATCCCTTTTTATTCTAGAAATCATTTGTGCACTTTTTGAAGAAATGATTTTTAGTGAACCAAAAATCTTCCTAAAAATCCCAAATAATTATGTGAGGTGTATCTTGACCATACCCACCCATCAGTACATTTTACCCATCTTGACAAGACCAATATTTGAAACTTCCTTCACACTCATTTCTTGGAACAATTTTGCTAACAAAGTAAATCCTCAAAACAAAACCCACCAAACCAACAGCAAGCATGGTCAAGCAAGTTTGTACAACACACCTGACAACCCTGGTCGTGTGGCACTGTAGCCCTATCCACTGTAGAACCCCCTCCCCTTTGTCCCGTGTTCTTGGAAGAGGAGAGAAATTGTGTGGCCCTTATGTGTTACCAAAATATCTTCCCCCAGCAGCCCATGTCCCTCTCTGGTCGTGTATGCCCCCACCACCCTTGTTGCCCAATAGATGGCCACATCCCTCCTTGCAAGCTCCCCATGGACATGGTCCATAAAACACCACTCCCTCATCGGTTTATAAGCCCAAGGCCACCCCAGCTCACCCCCATGCCCTCATTTCTCCTCTCTCCCCTCTACCTCACCTCCCAGAGCTACCTCTCCCTCCCACTTGCTTTGCTCTGCTCGAGGGAGAGGCAGAAGGGAGCTTCGGCCTCCCTCCAAAAATCCAGCAAAGCTTCTCCCCCTTTCACTCCCTTCCCCTGCATGTCTCCTCCCTGCACTCCCCTTCTCTCACTGATTCCGCTCGTACCCTCCTTGTTGACATGCATACTCCACTAAGGCTACCCCGGCGAACCCCGACGTGCTCCTACTTGGCCACCCTCGCGCAAGCAAGCTGCTGTGGTAGGAACCGTTGCTGCAGCCCATCGCCGGGCTCAGCGTGGACCGCCGCGTCGCCCTGCACCCTCCCCTTTGGCTCCCCTACCCTCTGGTGCGCCCCTGAGCCTCGTCGTTCCTCCAGCTAGGGTTTCCTCGCTCGGCCGCCAGTGCGAGAAGGACGACGAGCATGGACCGTCGATCGCCGTCTAATCGGGCGGTCCACAGCACCCCTTACCCCTTTGTTTCCCCGCAGATGCTAACAAGCGGGCCCGCCCCAGCCTCTGAACCTTCTCCCACGCGCCCTGCTTGGCCAGTGGGCGAATCCCTTGAGACGGCCCAGATTTGCCCCAGAACCAGCCTAGTAAGCCCCCGCCCGTTCCTCTTTTAAATCGGGAAATTCCAGATCTGTTTTATACCTGTTTGGTTTAATTCTTTTCAAAAATGGAAAATGTATCAAAGTGTCCAGATAATTTTTTACCTTGAACCTACATGTTTTCTTAAGCTTGTAGTTCCTAGGTTTGACCAAAATAAGGATCAGGTCTATCTCAATAAATTAACCACCTAGATGCATCCTTTCTACAAATAAATTTCCACAATGATGTCTACAACTCTGAATGGAGTAAATGCATTTGGTACTGGAAGGTATTATCCATACCATTCTTGTCCCACTGGCCCAACATAAAATTGCTTATTAGATTACCTGTAGCAAAAATAATAAAAACAGGGCATTTTTGACTTTAGAAATTTCTCTAAGTCAAACCAAATGAGGTTTTGAACTAATTCCAAATCCCAGTAAACCTCTATCTCATTAAGTACCAAGAACAAGGAGCCCAAGATTTATTGAGATTTTATTGAATTATGGTGAAGTAAAAAATTTTGTGCATGGTTTGTTCACCAATAAATTCACCATTTGAGTTCTGTAAATCCAAAAAGAGTGATTCCAGTTTCTTCATAAAGGTATTATCAGTACCTAACAAGTTCCCTTGGAATCACATCAAAAGCTTCTGTAGATTAAATATTATGAAAAATACAAATATCATCTAGTACTGTCCTTGGGGATTTCTCAAGGGCATTATGTTAATTGTTTTTAGGTGATTCCAACACCTCTTGTTTCAGTACACTTAATACTACCTAATCACCCAAGAAAATAATTTTTGGATTTCCAGAATTTGTCTGGTGAATTATTTCCTAAAACTAGGGTTTTATCCACTATAAAAATCATTATAAATCAATCGTAATTGATAAATTATTGAAACAACTTTTGTTGGCTTCATTTTATCAATACCTATCTGATGGTATCATATTTATATAATGTTATCCTGCAAATCAAGCCCTTGGTCAAAAACCCTCTCTTAGGTAGTTCCTAGACTTTAAATCCGAAAGGATCCCCTTTCCCTATGCCTCCAAATCTTCTCCCAATCCAATCAAATTATCATCCAGTACCCTACTGATGTATATCTTGTGTTGTATGATTTCTTCCTATATGTATTGATGCTTGTAAGCATTCTATTGATTGTGGTGTTGTTTGTTTGCATGTATTCTCGATAACGGCAATAGTTGCGATTTGTGAGACACCGAGAAGAAGGAAGCATCGAGTTATCCCATTATTATTATTATTGGATTTCTGGTATTCTAAAGAAGTCACGGTACATCTCGCTGGTCATAGGCAAGCCACCTTCTTGGTCATACGCCTTGTCCTATTATTTTATCTATGCATGGTTTTATCTACCCGTTTATGCAAATTGCATTGTTTTACTATATTAGGTTATCTGGGAAATGTTTGGCTCCTCCAAACCATTACCCCCTTAGTACCATTAGGTACAACCCATTTTTATGATACCTACCTGCCGTTAGTATGGTAGATGGTGTTTAACACCATACCCCTTGGAGACCCCGTTTTATCCTAAGCAAAATTGTAGGATGGGAAGACCCCAAAAAAGACTTACAAAAATGTTTTATGATAAAACCTTGATGAGGCTTGGCCTACCAAGTGGTTTAGACAATGAGAAAGGTTTGGTTTTACAAAATGGTCAGATGGAAGATGGAGGAATTTTTTTACGAAAACACGTCGGGTTGTACAGTTCCTAATGCTTGAGCAATTTAACCCGTGCAACCACATTACTCTATAATGGGACGGGGCTGGGCTAGAAGTTTGTCTAATCTGGTATAGGTGCCTCACACTACTACATGGTCAAACAATCCTCGGAGGGTGGGCCTTCTCTGTCCAACGGTCCATGCGTAGCATCGACCGGGAGAAGGAACGAAGGGTCCTCGGGTCTCCACGCGATACTATGAGCCCCTCATTGAAAGAACACACCAGTTATGGTGCAAAATGCGCTCCGTTTGGCTTGGTTAACTATATAGGGCGTATCAGTTTTGAGGGGATTAACTTCATAGGGTAGGCACTTGTATTGGAGAGGGCATTCGGAAGGTCTTGACTGGTTATTCGACCCACAATCGGTGTATATCAGGGATGGGTAATCGGATGGTGTGGGTACAGTGTACAACCTCTGCATAGTGTAAATCTATTCGAATAGCCGATTCCTTGGTCATGGACAGTTGTAATGGCTGTTGTACGGTGGTGATGGTTTTGATTTCAAAAAGGACTTCCGAAAAGCAACGGCTTGGAAATTTTTTGACCATGAGATGGTCAGGAAAAAGGAGGAAGGAGTTTGTTCATGAGATGACCGGAGGAAAAAAACAAAGGGGTGACCCAATCCTAGCGCTTTCTTAAAACTTTTTTAAAAGCTTTCCAAATTGTTTTACAAAAGTTATCAACAAAGATATAGGGACATGCTATATCTATAAGAGAAACTGGTTTATAAAAGAACCTCTCATGGAGCCATCCTATCACAGCCAGATTGCATATCCTTTATTACTGTTCTCTTAAGTTGGTTTGCGAGTACATTCAAAGTACTCACCGGCATTGTCCCTAGCTATCTACTTGGCCAGACTTTTCAGAAGCAAGGGGAAACGATGGAGGTCATTGACGTCTATGCGAGCTAGGCCGTCTTCCCAATTAGTCGCCTCTAGGTTAAGGCTTGACATGGGCTCTGGGTTTGAAGACTTCCTCTATTGATGTTGTATCGCCATAATGGCACCTTTGTAAGTACTTGCACTTGTTATTTATGGATGTTGTAGTGATACTAGTCGGTTATGCTCACGTCTCACTGATCATGGGAACATGAATTGCAGGCATAACGGGTATTCTAGGACCGTAAATCCGGGGTGCCACAACTCCATTCATACACTTCCTTTATCATCCATCACTAATATTACTCCAATAGATGTATATATATCAAATCCTACTTTCCTCAAGTGCTTACTATTCTCTAAGAGGAATATCACTATTTCTATAACTCAATGTTGCCATAGCATCAACTTAATCATACTACCTTATCTTTATTTACCTCCAGTAATTCATTTTCCAACTTTAGATTATATCATTGTGACTTGTCATGATTCACCTAGGATAACATATCTATACTAGGGTTTAATCATGTTCTATCCACCAACGTCACTGATACATGATATAATCATTCATTCTTAGTGACTTGAGCATGATCATTATAATCCTTTGATCATTAATGGCTTAGGTTTCCAGTTGGATAATAAAGGCTTTCATCAATACAACATTTCAGTTGAATTAATTATCTTCTCAGTATCTCTTACTGACTAGGAGATATTATTCATTGACTATGCCTAGTTGATCAATTAGGATTATTCCTTGGTAACTAACTTCATAATTCATCCTTATAATATTCTTTGTTACCACATATATCTTTATTCAAGGTAACTCTTCAATCCATTCGGGAGTGAGTTAACTCCATCAATTATCATATTGATTTGATTCTCTTCAAATACTCCTATACTATAGATGATATCTAGAACTAGCATTACCACTTAACTCCTCTTACTTCTTTCTCTAATGGCTTTAAAGTGAAAGCTATGATAAGAACAAGAGTTGATAGATCATGAGTTAATAGGCTAAGAATTGATTAATCACTATTTGATTACTCAACATTGATGAACAACAGATATTAGAACCTAGTTCAAAAGAGATGATAAGTGTAACACCCTCAGAATCGGCCCTATGCAAGTTTCAGTGATTCCCGCCAAACCCGCATACGATTCAAAGGTGACCACCAGGCACTTTCATGCGGGTGGAAAACGAAGTAATATCATTACACAATAGTCCATGATGGAACCCACAGAACAGATATATACAACAGCGACTCAATGAGTCAAGAATACAGATATACAGTACAAAGATCCAAATCACCTTGAAAACAATATAGTGACCGAGTATGGACAAGATGCAAATTGGGCTAAGAGCCCTGAAGAATAACCAATGGCGTCCATAACCCTGCCCAGGCCAAGCCGGAAGGGTAACCCTGCTAACGACATCGTTCTCAAAACCTTCTTAAACAAAAGGGGTGCTGACAAAGGGCAAAGGAAAAAAAAGAGCGGACAGTACTGAGGCCAGTACACGGCGAGACTAGAATTCGGCGGTCCTCGCCTACATAGGTATGGTGGACTGAAGCGGCAGCGCAGCATGCACTAAATAACCTATAGAGACTCGATATAACTGTCGGCTATCAGAGAGGGATAAGAAAGACCTATTCGGAACCAACCTGATACTACCACCAAACGTACCCATCCTGGTATTTCCCCCTCAAGACCAAACGAGGAAGTCAACTGAAGAACTCACACAATTGGCAGTTTTATTTATTCAGTTATCGTTGCAGCAATTACTAGTCAAGTATAGCTAGCATGAGTCATCCTGATATAATAAGCAGTGGGCAGTTTTAGTTAACCATTCGGTTGTAGTTGTAGTACTTACTAGTCAGATACATATAGCATGGGGCATCCCAAAACCCAGCAGTTGTTGGTACTTTTATTTAGTCATTCCGTTGTAGTTGCAATACTTACTAGTCAGATACAATGGTAACAGGTGACAACCCAAACAAGAAATTGTTGGCACTTTTATTTAGCCATTCCATTATAGTGAAGCTGATTACTAGTCATTATAAAGTCAAATTTATAGCACTACTTTAGTTATAGTTGTCTATGATCGAGATACTGTGCTCCAAGTCGTCCATAACCGCGGACACGGCTTTCAGAAAGTTTTACCCTGCAGGGGGCACAAATAGCAACACACGCACAATCAACCTCGTGAAAAACCAAATAAAACCCAACGAGACATCACGACAGAGCAATTGCAAGATTCATATAAATTTCAGGGGGCCACCCCACTAAGCAACCCGCGACGAAGTTGGCCGGCTCCGAGACGGACCCAGAGGTTTGTGTTAATGGCTGTAAACGACTGGGAACCCAAAAGTGTGACTGGGCTTGTCGATACCGCGGAAACATTCCACATTTGTCCCTAAACAGTACAGGCGCTCCACGCGCAATCGTAAATAAAGCAGTAAAGCATGGCATAAGTACAGGATAGTAATAAAGCCCAAACTACTTTGTGGCCCCAAGAAATAAATATGACTCAAGCTCTGGCTAGGGGGATTCATGGTCCCACATGCGGATAGTGCGAATATTCAAAGAACAGGTATCAAGTACTCGGGGTCCTATGGGACACAAGTGGACGGTTAAAAACCAAATAACATCTATTGCCCACCTATGCCTCTGCATTATTTACCTACTTCAATTTTAGTTATTAAACGGTAATTAAAGTTATAATCATCTGCAACATTAAACATAAGGCATTACTCCAACAACTGTGGAACATCGACGGCGCGACGCAACACCTGCGCAAGCAACTACGACTCGCAAGGCTGACTATCTACCAAGCAACAGGTAATAGGATGTGTCCAAGGAAATTTAATGGCTGCAAGGGATATCACGGGTACGAAAACTAGAGCATCGTATCATAGATAGCAATAGATCAATAGGAGGAAATAAAGACTATAAAAGTAAGATAGGTAGAAATGGGAGAATGCTCGCCTAAAAACATTGCCGAAGATTTATCCGAAGATCGGGTCGACACTTGCATCAACTCATCGGCCTAATCCGTGAAGAAGAAAAGCGCTAGAAGAAACACCGGATGCACCATTTAATACTATGGCAAAATATCGAGCATGATGCATGTATGATGTATGGCATGGCAAGGATGCGATGCAATTAGGCAATATTAAGCGGAACCGGGGTCCCGACAATTAATTAGGTGGTTTATGTTGTTTAGATACCCCGCATTTTTAAATGTTGTATTAACAAGACAAAACATGTCACCGGTTCACTATGCAATTCTTAAATGGGGCCAATATAAGACTAGAAAAGCCCGCATATGGCCCCCATATTTAATTATAAGGTGAATCGGCAAAAGCCCCCAAACCGCACAATATGTATGCAAGCATGACAATTTAATATGCAACAGGTGTATATAGCATTTAATAAAATAGGGGCTCGGATTTGGGGTCACACATTGAGGGGTCTCGGCGATCTTGGGTTTCGAGGGGGTCCGGGTTTGGTCTCGCCGGGATCGGTCTTCGGGGTTTGCTCTTTGCGGTCCGTGAAGGAGGCCTTGGGGTTCCATCTTGTTCATCGGTGGCAAACTTGGGGCTAGACGTCGGGGTCTTCAAGTGGCGCCATGTATATTCTTCGAACTCATGAGCGCCGGTGTATGAGTGCTCGACAAGGTAAAAATGGAATTGAAGATCGTGGACAAACACAGACAACAAACAGGAGGTGGATGTGCAGCTCGGCGCTAGCGGCCGGTGCGCAGGAGATCGAAAGGCGCAGGTGGGCCGACGACAGGGCGAGGGGCAGCTAGCGAACGGCGAGGGGAAGCACGAGGTGGCGCGCTCGCGAGGTCGTCGGAGGCGGCCGGAGGACGACGCGCAGGAGGCAGAGAGGGTGGCGCCGGGAGCTCGTGGGAAAGAACGGCAGCGCGCACGCGGCCGGGGCTACTGGCAGCGGCCGGTTGCAGAGCTTGAGGAGGGAGAGGCACGGCGAGGCTCGAACGGAGGAAGGGTGCTGGAGGCCGTGGCGGTGAAGCTCGGGGGTGCGCGCCACGGTTGGGGTGCCTGCGACGGTGTCTGCCTGAGAGGAAGGCAAGGGAGAGGACCGGTGAGGCCCTACCAGGCACAGGCGGCAGGGAGAGGCGAGGTGGCGGTGGCCCGAGCAGCAGCGAGGCGGTCGCTGGAGCTAGGGAGGCCGGCGAGGTCCGGCGTCGGGGACGAGCAGAGCCCCAGCGGCAGCTGGTGGCGCTTTTGGCGGAGGGCGACCGGCAGGGCTATGGGAGGAGGAGTGCGTCGACGGGAACGGGATCCTGGCAGCAAGGTCGTGATAGGGAGGAAGGTGGGCGAGGAAGAGAGGAGACGGGGATTGCAGAAGAGGTGGGGTGCGGTCGCGTGGGGATCGTGGGGCGTGCGGGAGTGGTGGGTCGCGGGATGGGGCCCAGGCAGGGAGCGGCGATGCTGTGTGCGTGCGTGTGTTGTGCGTGGGTGGCGGCTGATGGGTGGTGGGGTGGAGGATTGAGGAGGGTGTAGGGAATTAGGGTTAGGCTGCCTGGGGGTTGCCAGCTGGGCCGAATTTGGCCTGGTTTGGCTGCCCCCACAAGATAAAATATGTGTTTTTCTTGTCTTGTTTTATTTAAAAACATTTTGAGAAATACTTTTTGAACAAATAATTTGAACAGGACCACAAAGTTTTAATATGAAAGAATTGAGGGAAGTAATGTAGAAATAGAGATAGGGTTTGAATGAAAATACTTTTAGGCACAAAAACATGCATGATGACATGATGATGCACAAAGTAAAACAACACGCGATTTTCTAGTAGTGGTTTTACCCGGGGTGCTACAATAAGGATTGGTATGGACAGAAAGATATGTGATGAATGGTCTTGACTTGATTTCCTTCCTACTCAATACAACTAAAGAGTTAAAGTTAGGTATTACCATGATACTCATGGTAGAAATATATAAGGATAATATATATCAAGATTTAGTTATTAAATTCTTGTTACGTGAGTTAAATACTTTACTTGGTATTCATGAGTTGTTGTAATGAATAATATGATATGATCTCTTAAGGATTTTATATTAATCATTTAGCAATATGTGGTGGTTTAGTTTTGTTACATTTGATCTACCCTTAGATCAAATCATCTTTACCTAAAATAAGTTTTTAGGAAAGGTCATATTGAAACTTATCGTAGTCAACTTGATGATCTACTTTAGTTCCACCAAGTTAAGAGAACATTCAATCACTTTGAGAAGTTTTATTCAAAAGCGCAAAAATTATTCGGATTTTCAATGCATGAATAAAATGCACACATCTGAGTTAAATTTATTTATAAGCTCTAATGATGGGATGTTACAGTCGCTGTGTCAGTTTAACACGTGGACACACATATAGAAAAAAAGTTACACATAGAAATGATACGTAGGAATAATTGTTGACGTGGTTGTCTAGTCATTTTCATGTATTATGTTTTAGACACTATGAAGATTTAAATTGGTCATAATCAGTTACAAATAAGGATCTAATCTGTATCGTGTAGATTATGATAATTTCGTATTATAAAACTTGACAAAACACCGTAATTCTATGAGATTTTGATCTATCCAAACAGCTTATGACCATCTTGGGAGAAATCGTCATAGATTTAGGACGATTTCATTTCCCGTCACTATGAGAAGTTCACAAGTTAATACATTTATTTTAGTGTCCATGGGTCGCACGTGGCGACCTGAGCGTGTCTGTGGGAGGTCGGTAGCCCCAATGGAGGAGGTCGTCGGGGCGGTAGCGGTGGCAGCCGACGCTACTGCGGCAGAGGAACGGCGTGCGACGGCCTGCCGAGGGTGTGCAGGGGGTGTGGTAGAGGTCTGCCATGGCAGAGAAACGACAGGATTTCCTGCTGCGGTAGAGAAAATGCCGGATTTTCTGCCGTAGCAACGGACCCGGCGGGGCAAGGCGGCGACGAGGCTGCCGGTGCAGGGGCGCTCTGGGCCGATGCAGGGGAGCTCGATGGTGGCACGATCGGCGTGCCTAAGAGGTTGCACAGGCACATACGACGATGGTACAAACCAAAAGGGAAAAACAGTCTCATCGAAAACAACATGGCGTGAGACGGGAATTTTTCCAGTGACAAGATTATAACAACGATAACCACGATGGTTAGAGGGGTACTCAATGAAGACATATGCCATGGAAAATTGCACTAAGCTTGTGGGGAGCGGTGGATGCGTGTTAGGATAACAAAGACAACCGAAGACACGAAGATCAGTGTATGAGGGAGGATGACCATGGAGATGTGTGTATGGAACTTGGGATTTGATGGATGTACTAGGATGTCGATTTAAGAGATAGGTTGCAGTGGCTAGAACCTCAGCCCAGAGATAATCTGGGATGTGAGCCTGGAACATAAGGGTGCATATAGTGTCATTGATGGTACATATGGTACATTCAGCCTTGCCGTTTTGCTGGGAAGTGTATGGGCATGACAATAAACAATGCGATGACGTTGGTGGTGAGATGAGTATCAACAGTTTTGTTGAGGAACTCGGTACCGTTGTCTGTTTGCAGAGAGCGAACAGTGACACCAAACTACGTTCGCGGGTAAGCAAAAAAAATTCGAGAGTACGTGCAGTGCATGATTTGTGACGTAATGGAAATAACCAATAAAAGTGCGATAAGTCATCGATAATAACAAGATAATATAGAAAACCAGAAGTGCTAATAATTGGAGATGTCCACAAATCATAATGCATCAAATCAAAGATGGCACTAAAATATATAGTAGAATGACTGAGCGATAAACGAACGTGCTTGCCAAGCTGACAGGCATGACATACCCGAGTATGACTAAATTTATTACACTTGATAAAATCTAGATGCTGAAGGGCCGACATGGCATCATGAACAGGGCGACTAAGACGCTGGTGCTATAAATCAGCGGTGGCGATGACGACCAAGGCGGTGGAAGAGGAACGACGAAGGCTGCTCCTCCCGGGAAAGGTTTAGAGATCTCCGTCACTATTGCAACGAAGAATCACGCGATGGGTCTTCAGGTACTTCAAAAAGAAACCAAAGGCATAAAACTCTATTGAACACATGTTATCGTGGGTAAACTTGCGAATAGAAAGAAAATTGCGAATAATGTGTGGTACTAGAAGAACATGGTTGAGTCGAAAGACTTGACCGAAAGATGTGTGCAGGGCGATGAAACCAGGGGAAGAAATAGGGATGGTGGTGCCATCACCGACAATGACAAAGTGGGGAGTGCGAAGAGGTGAGGAACGAGTCAAGTTACCATCATCGTTGGTCATGTGAGAGGAGGCGCCGGAGTCCATGACCCAACCACCTTGCTGAAGTGCGAGGTTGTTGAGAGCGACGATGAGGGCCGAGTTGTCCCATGTTGGCGTCGAAGCTGACGGCGTGGTGGCGGTGTACACCTGGGGAAGGGGCCGAGGATTCCTTGTCTGGAGGAGGGGGCGCGCCACTGGCCAGCCCAAGGAGAGAAGCAGACCCAGGGCCAGGGGGCGGCAGCGCGGTTGGGCAGGGTGGTTCCTCCACCTTGGCGGCCACCGTTGAGCCCCTTCGGCTTGGTCGTCGTTTTGCCTTCGTGGGACCCGCGCCTTGGGCGGGGACATCACCACGACAGCCATGGCCGAGGCAAGGAGGTGCGGGGCCTCGGTCCTGAGCGACCTGGTCGGTTGAGGCGGAGTTGGCCGCTGCGTTGGCATGCTGCATCTACTCCATCAAGAGAATGGCTCGAGTGCGGAGGAAGGTGGGCAGCAGGTGATAGCTCAGATATGTAGAGCTAGTTGGGAACCCCAAGAGGAAGGTATGATGAGCAGAGCAGCAAGTTTCCCTCAGTTATCAAACCAAGGTTATTGAACCAGTAGGAGTAAGGAAACAACTCCAAGGTGTTGCTAACAACTTGGAACCTGCACAACACAAACTCAATACTTTTCCCCTACTTACAGTGAGGTTGTCAATCTCACCGGTTTGCTGAAAACAGAGGATTAAACGTATGGTGTGTAAGATAGTAATTGCTTATAGGTAATTGCAGAAAGTAAAGGTAAACATTAGATGGTATATCAAGGATAAAGAATGGACTAGGGTCCACAGTTCACTAGGTGTTTTCCATAAGATAGATAGCATGTTGGGTGAACAAATTACAGCGGGGCAATTGACAGATTCAGAAAGCACAACAATGAATATACTAGACATCTTGATCTCTATGAGATTTGATTGGGAATTACAACAAAATACATAGACCGTAATCCAACTACATCTATGACTAATAATCCACCTTCAGGTTATCATCCGAACCTCTTCCAGTATTAAGTTGCAAGCAACAGATAATTGCATTAAGCAATGTGTGTAAAGTAAACAATACAATTGCCCCATGGACAAAGGACTGTTGTTTTATCCCTAGTAGCAACAGCACATCTACAACCTTAGAGATTTCTGTCACTTCCCCAGATTACTAAAGGCATGAACCTACTATAGAGCATAAATACTCCCTCTTGGAGTCACAAGCATCTACTTGGCCAAGATAGCTACTAGCAACTGAGAGCATGCAAGATAAAAAACATTGACATGATAGAATGAATAATAAATCTGACATAGTATCTCAATATCCATCGAATCCTCGTAAACACAACATGTATGATTACAAATAGATGATATTGATCATGAACGGAGCTCACAAGATCTAAACATGATAGCACAAAGGAGGAGAAACAACCATCTAGCTAATGTATGGACCCATAGTCCAAGGGTGAACTACTCACGCATTACTCTGGAAGCTGGCATAGTGATGAAGAAGGCCTCTGGGATGATCTCTCCCCTTCGGCAGGGTGCCGAGAAGAGCTTCTGACCCCCCCGATCTGGGGATGGATATGTCGGCGGCTACGGACTATTTCATGGAGATTTGATCAGGTGCCTAGGGTTTCTGCATCGGGGTGCTTTTATAGGCGAAGGGGCGAGGTCGGTGGGCGCCTGAAGGGCCCACACCTAGGGCTGGCATGCCCCTTGGCCACGCCGCCACTAGGTGTGGCCGCCTCGTGGCCCCACTTCATCTCCCCTCCGGACTCCGTGTTCCTTCTGGTAAAATATTGACTTTGGCTTTTGTCCCTTCCAATTCCGAGAATATTTCCTTACTAGCTTTAAAGAAACCAAAAACAGTAGAAAATAGGCAACTAGCACTGCGGCATCTTGTTAAGAGGTTAGTTCCAAATTTTTTATAAAAATACCTCAAAGTGTAAACAAAACATAAGAAAGTTGATACAAAACATCATGGAGCATCAAAAATTATAGATACGTTTGCGACGTATCAAGCATCCCCAAGCTTAACTCCTGCTCGTCCTCGAGTAGGTAAGTGATAAAAATAATAATTTTTTAGGTGACATGCTATCACAATTTTGATCAAGATATTTTTGAAGCATTGATAGATGAGATCAAAGTACTCTAAACATGAGCATGAAAGATGTAGTTCTAACAATAATACATAGCAACTACGTTGTAACATGAAAAGGTACAAAAAAGATCATGAATAACAATACATTGAAAGACGTTTGTTTGTTTCACATATATAAAACATAGCAAGAGTGGTATTCAGCTTGTCCTTCATGGTATAACAAAACATAAATGCATAGGACACCTTCAAGGTTCATAAGGGTGACTAGATACTGATAATTTAAGAACAAGCAATATCAACATTACAAATCAATCAATAAGTTTTGGGACAATGCACATTAAACTAAGAATGACAACTATGGTCTCTTAATTGGTGCATAAGATAGAAGATGGAGACTCAACATAAAAGTAAAAAGAAAGGCCCTGCACAGAGGGAAGGAGGGATTTCAAGTTTCATAAAGAGCTTCCAAAAATTATGGTACTTATTAGCTTTCAGCTCTCATTGCACCTATCATAAGCATCTTGAAGTTATTAAGATTAAAGTGAAACAAATATGAAGTATATGCTTGACAGATCATAAGTTGAAAATCTCATGTCCCATGAGTACGAGGGCCGTTCCACATGCTACTCAACTTTAGTCACAAGCAATTTATTATCGTTGTAAGTATATGTGTATCATAGAGAACCGCCAATGGGGTACCACTTTCCCCATGACACAGGAGCAATCCCATATCAAAATGACAAGGCAACAGACAGTGAGAATCTCATCGATCTTTTTATTTACCATGAGCATGGTGCTTTTTTTTCTCTTTTTTCTATATATTTTTTCTGAAGATGCTTCATAGATTGCTCACTATGGTTATGCTGAGGGTTTCCACCATGATTAGGAATGGCTTAGGCTAGCCACCCAGTCTTTTCTCTAACACATATATAATACTCCATGGACTTACAAGCTCCCCTTTTTTTCACACCGCCGACATCCGTAAACAAAAGATCAAAGTGTTGAAAGCGTTCCCCATGATAGCATGGTTCTTCTAACTCCCAACTTATAAGTGAAATTATATAAGCAACCTAGATGACATAATGGTTCAAGTTTATTCGGTGCAAGAAAGTAAAGTGTGCCATCAAGTTTGTGAGAGCTTTAATCACTAATTTTCACATAACAAGTTTAATTTGGAAGATAGATAAAAACATGAATATACTTGGAATGGTGTAACACACCATGCATAGGAATTTATAGTGGACTCTTTGGAATAACTTGGTTTCTTGGGAGTTGGATGCATGAGTAGAGCTCATACTCAGTACAAGTGGAGGCTAAGACAAGACTGGGAGCGACCAACTAAGAGAGCAATAATGGCCATAATCATGCAGAGCGACAAAACATTATTAATTAAAGCATAAAGTGATATAACAAGTCAAAAACTAAATGATCATAGAGGCTAAGGTGACAGGTTCATAGTCTTAACATGGTGTAAGCATGTGCCAAGTCAACCCAAATAAAGCATCAAAGGAGAATACCACAATATTATGCTTTTGTATGCTAAAACAATGCATGATTCTTTCAAGTCACATTAAGAAATCTCAATTGTTTGGAACAAGTCATGCTATATCAATAATCACTAAGCATAAAGTCAAAGAAACATCTAGCATGACATGATAAAGTCTAAGCCACAGTCAAAACAAGCTCCCTTTTGTAACACTTAAGCATGAAACTTCCCACTCTTTTCCAACACCAATCCACTTATTTGAAACAAAATAATAATGAGGGTTTCCAACTAATTGATTCACAAAACCAAACAAAATAAAACTAAATGCAAAAAAAAATATGCTCCAAGACCAACACAAAAGCGCATGAAGCAATAAAAATAAAGTGTCTAGAAAGAAGACCTGATATTTTTATCGATGAAGAAGGGGATGCCATGGGAATCCCCAAGAATTGACGCTTCTACCTCTTGAATATTTCTTGCGGTGGAACGGGTCGCGTCCCCAAGCTTGAGATTTTGTCCATTCTTCATCTCATCACATCATTCTTCCCCTACACTTGAAAATTTCCTTCATATAAAACTTCACACAATCTTCATTAGCAACATTAGTGTATTCAAGATAATAAGACTTTGGGTTTAGTTTAAACACAAGCAAAACTTCCACTAAAACACAATATACTGTAGCAATTCCTTTAAAAAGCTCAAGTGATCAAGGAGAACTCAAAAAGAAACCGATAAAGAGGTAAAGGCAAATAATGGCAGAAATCTGTCAAAACATTACAGCAGGTAAAAACCGATTTTTTCGAAGACCTTATGTTGCTCAAATAAAAAATTGTTGAACTAAGGAAAGTTGTATAATGACCTGGTGCATATGCTCAGAAAATTACAGATCAATCCAACATACTGCAATTTTGCACGAATTTTACAGTGAAGCACAAAAATCTGTTTTGGGATAGCAACTTCCCCAAATCTTACTTTTCTCTCATTAGAGGTTATTCTTGGCACAAAAACCACACAAAAAGGATAAGGAGAGGTTATTACAGAAGCAATAACTTCGAAGACTCAACAAAATAAAAAATTACTGAAATAAAAAGAATTTGGGTTATCTCCCAATAGCGCTTTTCTTTAATGCCATTTATCTAGGCTTGATAGTTTGAGAAGATGCTTACATAAGAAATATGAATTGAAGTAAAAGATAGCATCAAGAAGCAAATTCAAAACACATTTAAGTCTAACCCACTTCCTATGCATATGAATCCTATATGCAAATAAATTCACAAAGAACAAAGTGACAGGCATAGAAAGATAAAACAAGAGTAACTTCAAAACTTTCAGCACATAGAGAGGTGTTTTGGTGCCATGAAAACTTCTATAATCATATTTTACTCTCTCATAATAATTTTCATTAGCCTCATGAATAAACTCAACAATATAACTATCACATAAAGTATGCTTTTCATGATCTACAAACACATAATTTTTATCAAGCTAAAAAATAGTGACATTAAAACCTTCAAACCCACTTTTAATAATTTTATGACAAGATGACTGATCATTCTCAAGAGTTATGGAGTTCCAAGATAAAGTCAAGACCCCTCCAATCTCATTTTCAATAGTATTAAAATTAATATTATCAACCAATATAGGACCATCATCTAGAGCTTTATCATAAACATTTTCTAAGCAAAACTCTTTAGTACCATGCATTTCGAAGTTAGGCAAAAATAAAGGATTATAATAAGATTTATAAAAATAGCATGGATTATCATAGATAACAGGATCATAATTATTATCACAAGTTTGACCCATAGTAGAAATTTCATGAGGAATCCAGAGGAACATAACATTCATCCTCCTTTGGTAAGCATGTGGGACAATCAAATAATGTAAGGGATAAAGAGTTACTCTCATTAGAAGGTAGGCATGGGTACTTAATCCATTCTTCCTCCTTTTTTTCATCACTCTCCTCCTCTTTTTCATATAATGAGCTTCCAGTTTCAGCAATTTCTTCTTCCATAGGCTCTTGCAAGGTATTAGTCTCTTCTGTTGGTGGAAAGCATCTATTAAAATATTCAAACCAGTAAAACTAATTGTTTTTTGTGTTGTTGATAAAAATAAACAAGCAAAACAAAATAAACTAAGAAAAAGAAAAAAAAAGTAAAGAGATTGGTTGTGAGAGACTCCCCCTTGCGAGAATCTTATTTCTCCCTGAAAAGTGATTGACGAGGAGGAAGAGATTGAAGCTGTCCTTATCTCCCTGGCAATGGTGCTAGAAAAGTGCTTGATAGCTCAGATATGTAGAGCTCTTTGGGAAACCCAAGAGGAAGGTATGATGAGCACATCAGCAAGTTTCCCTTAGTAATGAAACCAAGGTTATCGAACCAGTAGGAGTAAGGAAACAACTCCAAGGTGTTGCTAACAACTTGGAACCTGCATAACACAAACTCAATACTTTGCCCCTACTTACAGTGAGGTTGTCAATCCCACCAGTTTGCTAAAAAGAAAGGATTAAACGTATGGTGTGGAACATAGTAATTGCTTGTATGTAATTGCAGAAAGTAAAGGTAAACAGTAGATGGTATATCAAGGATAAAGAATGGACCAGGGTCCACAGTTCACTAGAGGTGTTCTCCATAATATAGATAGCATGTTGGATGAACAAATTACAGCGGGTCAATTGACAGATTGAGAAAGCATAACAATGCATATACTAGACATCTTGATCTCTACGAGATTTGATTGAGCATTACAACATAATACATAGACTGTAATCCAACTGCATTTATGACTAATAATTCACCTTCAGGTTATCATTCGAACCCCTTCCAGTATTAAGTTGCTAGCAACAGATAATTGCATCAAGCAATGTGTGTAAAGTAAACAATACAACTGCCACATGGACAAAGGATTGTTGTTTTCTCCCTAGTAGTAACATCACATCTACAACCCTTAGATATTTCTGTCACTTCCCCAGATTACTAAAGGCATGAACTTACTATCGAGCATAAATACTCCCTCTTGGAGTCACAAGCATCTATTTGGCCAAGATAGCTACTAGCAACGGAGAGCATGCAAGATCACAAATAACATAGACATGATAGAATCAATAATCAATCTGACATAGTATCTCAATATCCATCGGATCCTCGCAAACACAACATGTATGATTACAAATAGATGATCTTGATCATGAACGGAGCTCACAAGATGTGAACATGATAGCACAAAGGAGGAGAAACAACCATCTAGCTACTGTATGGACCCATAGTCCAAGGGTGAACTACTCATACATCACTCTGGAGGCTGGCATGGTGATGAAGAAGGCCTTCGGGATGATCTCTCCCCTCGGCAGTGTTCCAGGAAGAGCTTCAGATCCCCCCGATCTAGGGATGGAGATGGTAGTGGCTACGGACTATTTCGTGGAGATTTGATCGGGTGCCTAGGGTTTCTGCATCGGGTTTATACCAGGAAGAGCTTCAAATCCCCTCTGGCCGCGCCGCCACCAGTTGTGGCCACCTCGTAGCCCCAATTTCGTCTCCCCTCCGGACTCCGTGTTCCTTCTGGTAAAATATTAACTTTGTCTTTTGTCCTGTCCAATTCCAAGAATATTTCCTTACTAGCTTTCCTGAAACCAAAAATAGCAGAAAATAGGCAACTGGCACTGCGACATCTTGTTAATAGGTTAGTTCCAGCAAATATATAAAAATACCTCAAAGTGTAGAAAAAACATAAGAAAGTTGATACAAAACAAGGATGGAGCATAAAAAATTATAGATACGTTTACGACGTATCAGCGGGTCGGTCATGGATATGACCGTGGCGGCGGAGGCGAAGCGGGGGACAAGGCCACGCAGTGTGTTGAGGACGAGGGTGCGGTCATTCACAGGGGGGTCATTATCGGAGAGCGCGTTGGTGAGGTGCTTCTGAGGGGACAGTACTCCTAGATGGAGAGCCCCCCTGGATAAGCTAGAGAAAGTCATTGTAGAGGTAGATGGCTTTTTTATCCTTGTTCACGGTGAAGAGGTCACGAGCCACCAGCCACAACTAATGTGTGGTTTGATTCCCCGTGAGGATCATGTCCGCGATGCCTTCGTCGATGGCGGCATGGAGGTGGTTGAGGACGGTGTAGTCGGACGTGCTCCAGGCGGCGTCGGTCGTGGCGGCTGGCGTGGTGCCATCGACGTGGCCGAGGTAGCCGGAGTGGCTGATGGAAGCGCTCATGTAGATTCACCTCTTGGTGTAGTTCCCCGTGGAAAAGGAGCGGACGATGGGGCCGACGTGGTGAGGAGCGCAATCAGCAGGGACGAGGGCGGAAGCGGCGGCAGGGGCGCCGTTGTACCCATCGGTGAGGGTGGGTAACGGCATCACATCAGAAGGTTGTGTGGGCTGGTGGAGGCGGTGGCCAAACCTAGGGGTAGCGGCGGTCAAGGAGGAGGCGGCGGTCTAGGGTTTAGAGGCGTCGACTAGTGTTTTAGAATCGAGGGGAGGCTGATACCTTGTAGAAGGGTGTTGGGGGAAGGCACACACATAAAACATGGGGTTACAGGTTATATTTATAGACGGCTAGGAGCCGGTACAATTACAATATAGTCCTAATGTAAATACAATACATGCAATATAAAAATATGGAGATATGATGACCCATATGATGCTGGCCATTGGAGTTGTGCCACCACTCGTGATGATCAGTCGTGGCGTAATGAATTTGGTTCGTGTGATCACAAAAATGGCTAGAGGGATGTCATTTTGCGTGGGAGTTCATATAAGTAATTTTGAGTTAGCTTGAACTCTATCTGTTATAAACCTAGTCTAAATAGTCTTTGCAAATACAGTGTATATCATGGCACCCCTGCATTCAATTTCAATGCATTCCTTGAGAAATAAAAACTGCTAGACAATGGGTCTAACTTCACCAATTAGCACTGCAACTTGAGGATTAACCTCGCGGACGTGAAAAGGTCCTACATACTTGACGGTCCGTTAGGTGATGCTCCTGCAGATGATGCTCCTCATGAGGAGCATACCGTGTATGACACAAAGTTTGATGACTACACTCTTGTGCTATGCGCGATACTCCAATTGTTGGAGCCCGAGCTCCAAATGCGTTTTGAACTTATTGATGTTGATGTCATGGTTGAAAGAGAATTTCATGATCTCTAGTGTTTTATGTGTTAGATAACAATGCCGAGGGATTATTTAATGTGTTTTGAAGTGATGTAGGTCTTAGCATATTCAAAAGGAGCAAAACAACGTTCTTGGGGGCAGATAATCCGCCCTGCCAAGGGCCAGATAATCCGGCCCTGCCCAAGTCCAAGCGCAGCCAAGGCGCGTCACATTGCATGGGGGCGGATTTTCCCCCGGATTGTTTGGCTAGGCCGGATAATCCGCCACCCAGGATTTCTCCAAGGAATGCCAAGGCGCGTCGTTCTATATGGGGGGCAAAGAATCTCCCGGATTGTCTGGACAGGGCCAAATTTTTTGCCCGGGCCGAATAATCCGCCCCTCGAGGATTTTCGACAATGAGAACTTGGCGCGGCATACTGTATGGTGGGGGGAATCCCCCGGATTTTCCGGCTCTGGGGCGTATTTTCCCCCAGGGCGGATAATCCTCCCCTAGTGGGGCCTGGATAATCCACCCACAAATTTCTCCAACAGTCAGTTTTGGCAGGGGGTATTTAATCCCCCATCACCCCCTCTTGCCAGAACTCTTGATTAATTTTGAAAAAGGCTAGACCTGTTCTTCAAGCTCCAATAAGAGATATCCACCTTCACCACACAAAGGCTTCGATCTTTGGGCAATCAAAGGAGGATGCCTCGATCTTCATCAATAGAAATCAAGCGCTTCACTTCCCCTCCATTCACTTGGAGGATTCTCGATCTAGTATTTCTTGAAAATATCTAGATCCTTGTTTCGGTTATTTGATAATACTTGTTCTTGTGGCAGCTTGTTGTCATCACGGGAGCCTCCAATTCAGTTTTGGATGTGTGCCCCACTAGCGTTGTAAAGGCACTGTTTCCCGCCTCGTAGTGTACCAATAGTGGAAAGGTGGATCGTGCCTTTGGTGTCGAGATCCATCGGAGCATAGGGTGAGGCCTATTGTGGCATGGTGGTCTTAGAACCTCCCACCCGTCCAACACAGATGTACTTCCCTTAACAAGGAAGGAACTACGGTCAAACAAATCCCTGTGTCTCTGCGTGCTCCACTACAGTTTCCTCGCTCCTCTTTACTCGCTTAGTAGTTAGGGTTGCATATAGTGAATTCTCGGAATTGCATACCTAGAGAATTTACTTTGTGTCAAGCCTAAAATTTTGAAAATTAAATAAAATTTGAAGTAGTACCTATTCACCCCCCATCTAGGTGCCTATATGATCCATTTCAATTGGTATGAGAGCCCCGACTCTTTACTCAGGATTAACCTCCTAAGAGAAGTAGGGGTACCAACGGAGATGGGAGTGATGTTGTAGAAATAGTCACCATGAACGATATCAAGATGTTGAAAACAACCTTTAATAGTTCAATGGAGACTAAGATGGAAGAGATGCGTCAAATGATAATGCGTCTCTCCGCACCCACAACACCACCTCCATCTGCCTCTAAGGCCGCCACTCCGCAATCTAAGGAAAACGATAACACTGATTCCAAAGAAGACGCTGTGGTAGGTGATGGCACTAGTAAGAGCTCCTCCTCGAAAAATGGTAGTTGTAAGGAGGAATATAATGAGGTTTCTCATGTGTATTCACCTGATCCACCTGTCCCACACCCTCATATAAACAATAGGGGCGATCCACCCAAGCTTTTTGCATATACTTTTAATCAATGGCAATTTTTGATGAAGTCTCATGTGTGTAGCTCATCCATTGAGTTATGGAAAATCATAGATAATGGTATTCATGTTGGAGATCCAAACAACCTAACAAGAAGAGAGGTTATGGACAATCAACTCAATTCAACGGATCTACACATGATCTAGCTTGGTGTGTGTCCCAAGGACATGCCCCACATAGAACATCTCAACACAATGAAGGAAGCTTGGGATGCACTCATCGAGCTCTTCATTGGAACTGAAAGCATGAGAAGGAATAGGTATGATGCTTTGAGTAACCAAGCAGAAGAGTTTTATATGATGGACGGCGAGGATCAAGAGGATATGTATAGACGGCTCAAGTCAATAGCCACCACATTTAGAAGTCATGGTGCTTCCCACGTTGATGACGCATGGATCAAGAGAAATTATGTCAGTGCTCTTATGCCATTTGAGCCTACAGATTTGAAGAGCCTCCAAGGTAGACATAATTACCACCAAATGACATCCAATGAGGTAATGCAAGAAATGGCAGCTTTCAAAGTGGCTGCCTAGAATGTGGAAGATGCTCGTGCTCGAGCCATTGTAATGCCGAAGGGGGTCAATGTGGACTTGAAGGCAAGTGTGGATGAACAAGACGAGGATGATTTAGAAGATATGGACTGTCCCGAGGATGTCAAGAGGGAACATGGTGAGTACATGGCCTTCTATTTCAGAAACTTTTGGAAGGACCCCGCAAAAGCCAAATCTGAACTTGAACGCAAGAGTGGGTCAAATCGAAGAAGGGAAAATGGTCCTAAATTGAGAACTTTCTTTAACAATGGAGACCGGCTGCACTTTGTAGCTGAGTGTCCATATCAAAGTAGAAAAGATAATGGAGGAAGAATTATCCTAAAAGAGAAGTCAAATGCTCCATGGAAAAAAGCAATTGAAGAAAAATGTTCCATACAAGAAGCAACCAAAGATTATCTTGGTGGCTCAAGAGGAGTATTCATCAGCAAATGAAGATGAAGAAGATGATGATAGCTCACGAGAAGTGGCAGCCATAGCCACTATGTCAACACCGGTATCGCTCTTTGATGCACTCAATGAGAACATCATCAACAAGAACGTCACTTGCCTCATGGCAAGAGGTACCAAGGTATCATCTTCCACTACTTCCTTTCCTAAGACTATGATTGACATGGATGATTCTACTAGTCTTAAGGTTAAGGAAGAAATTATTGCTTTGGATTACTTTATCACTAACTTGTAAGGTGAGCACAAGATACATTTTGAGGCCCTTATGGATCAAATTTCTCAAAATGAAGTGCTCCTTGAAGACAAGGGAATAATTGAAAGGGAGGATGCAATGGAAATTTCATCGCTAAAAAATTCTCTAGAGGTAGAAGAAGAGGCTCGAGTCTCTCTAGAAGAGAGACTTGAGTCAACTGAAGAGTCACATGAAGAAGTTGTGACCAAGCTTGTCAAAGAACGTGATAATGCAGTAGCGAAAGCAAAGAAGTTAAAGAAGGAGAAGGTTGACTTTGGGGCTACTCATGCTAGAGTCACCGAGAAGTTAGAGAATCCTGACATTGCTCACAAGGTTTTGGAAAGTGAATACTCTATTCTCAATGAGTCACATGATTATCTCCAAACTTGACTAAGAAAGTATGATATTCCTAGCACTTCTACATCAACATGTGCACATAAAGAAGTTCATGAAGAAAATGCTAGGTTAAAGGATGAACTTGCCAAGGTATCTACTCCCAAAGGTAAGGAAGTTCTTGATGAGATCCTTGGCAAGCAAAGGTCAAACTATGGAAAAGAGGGACTTGGTTTTGTCACTAAGTCCAAGAACAAGAAGAAAAATAAGAAGAAGACCAAGAAGACAAGCACTACAGAAAAAAACATCACAAAGGACAAGACTAATTATGTTGGTTTTGCAGGGACTAACAATCCTTACTATGAGTTATTTTTTGATTATTATGGTGATGTATATGTTATTTTTGTAGGCCCTTATGATAGTTATATCTCTTGGTCTATTTGGGTCCCAAAGACCCTTGTTACTAAAATGAGAGGACCCATTGAAAAATGGTTACCTAAAACCAAGAAGTAACTTTGTTGCAGGGCTATGATTCTGGTGGATCTAAATGGCTGCTAGACATTGGATGCATTAGTAATATGACCGGAAGCAAAGTTATCATCACGAAGATGAGGCCTAATCACGATCACATAACCGTGTCCTATGGTGATAAGTCAATCTGAGGTATTGGGTTTTGGCAAGGTTGTGGTTACCCATGATATTTCTCTTGTGGACGTCATGCTTGTTGAGACCCTCGGTTACAATTTACTTTCTATTCGTGCCCTTGGTAAGATGGGCTTTGCTATTTTTATTGATGGTGATTCAGTGGTACTCTTGTGGAGCAAGTATCTAAAGGTCGCTTTCATTGGGTATGTCGAAAATGACATGTATGTGGTGGACTTCTCGGGGAACACCACTAAAGGTCTGATGTTCTTATTAGGAAAGACCAATGCGGGCTGGTTATGGCATCGCCATCTTTCTCACGTCAACATGAGAACTTTGCAAAGTCTTCATAAGGGTGACCACATCCTTGGACTAAAATACAATGTTTCCTTTTCCAATGATCGTGTTTGTAGGGCTTGTGTTGAAAGAAATATGCACGACTCTCCCCATAAAAGGAAACTATCGTATGATCTAAGAAGATCTTGGAATAACTTCATGTGGATCTGTCTGTTTGGTCCTCCATCTCATGCAAGCTTTGGTGTGAACAAGTATTTCTTGGTGATAGTTGATGATTATTAAAGATACACATGGGTCTACTTTTTCAAGCTAAAAAGTGAGACTCAACAAACTGTCATTAACTTTGCCAATGAGGTTTAGCGTCAATACGATGTCCCAATATTGGCAATAAGAAGTGATAATGGCTCTAATTTCAAGAACTACACCCTTAATGAATTCCTAAGTGAAGAGGGGACAAGACATCAATATTCCGCTGCGTACACCCCTCAAAAAAATGGTGTAGACGAGAGGAAAAACCGGACTTCAATGGATATGGCAAGGTCTATGTTGGATGAATTCAAGTCACCATACAACTTTTGGGCTGAAGCAATTTCCACCGCATGTCATTCGTCAAATCGGATTTACCTCCGGAAAATCTTGGACAAGAATCCATATGAAATACTCACCGGTAACAAGCCCAACATATCATATTTCGAAGTGTTCGGTTGTAAGTGTTTCTTTCTCATTAAAGGAGTTTGTTTGTCTAAATTTAAGTCTAAGGCTTTAGAAGGTATTTTTGTTGGTTATGGTGCCGAATCCCACACTTATAAAGTCAACAATAAGCTCTCCGAAACTGTTTTAGAATCTTGTAGTGTGGTGTTCGAAGAAAATGATGGCTCCCATGTGGGGCAAGTTGATGTTTGTGATGCAGATGCTAAAATACCCCAAGATGCCATAAGAAGAATGGGCGTGGGATTTTTCCGCCCCATTGAGGAACCCCTTGTGGCTGATCGGGATGGAAAATGCTCTACTCAAGTAGAGCCCTCATCTACACAAGATCAACAAGCTTCACATGTTGAGGAAACCATTGCATCAACACCACAACCCTCTGAGGATCAACCATCCCGTGAAGCTCCTGAACGTCCCAGGCCGGATATTCCGGGTTAGGCCGGATTATCCGGCCCTACCTCATCTGGTGCCAGAAGCATAGAAGAAGACCTGAACTCTACTGAAACTCCCAGGCCGGATTATCCGGCCTCTCCAAGGGGTGGATTATACGGCCCTAAAGCTCCAGAACTACAACAGACTCCTGTTACGGCTGCTGATCAAAATCAAGAACAAAGTTCTTCATCTCCTGTCTGCACTGAACAAGTTGTTGATCAAGGGCAAGCTAATGGTCAAGACTAGGACTCAAATGATGAAGCAATCCCTCCAAGAAACAATAAGGACATTTAATCTCGTCGCAAAAATCGTGCTGAAAGGAACCTTGAATTAAGAGGTCATACTCTTGACAAAGTTGTAGGTGATCTAAGAAGAAGGGTGTCAACAAGAAGGGAGCTTGCAAGCTTCAGTGATCATCAAGCTCAACAGATTGGGTTGTTGCAATGCAGAAGAACTGAATAACTTCAAGCGCAACAAAGTCTGGAAGCTATTAGAGAAGACCAAAGAGTGTCTCAATGTTATCGACACAAAGTGTATTTTAAAGAACAAACAAGATGAGAATGGAATTGTTGTAAGGAACAAGGAAAGACTGGTGGCTCAAGGTATGTCTCAAGTGGAAGGCATTGGCTTTGGCCAAACTTATTCTCTAGTGGCTCGTCTTGAGTCCATTCATATCCTCCTTGCTTATGCTTCTCATCATAATTTTAACTTACAACAAATGGACGTTAAGAGTGCTTTTCTTAATGGTCCTCTACATGATTTGGTATATGTCAAGCAACCCCCAGGTTTTGAGGATCCCAATTTTCCGAACCATGTCTACAAACTTGATAAGGCTCTCTATGGCCTTAAACAAGCCCCACGAGGGTGGTATGAGCACCTTAAAGAGCTTTTGTTAGACCATGGATTCGAAGTTGGGAAAATTGATCCCACTCTTTTACTAAGAAGGTTAATGGGGAGATTTTTGTATGCAAACTATATGTAGACGACATTATCTTTGGGTATACTAATCAAGCTTTTAATGATGAATTTTCAAAGCTTATGACAAATAGGTTTAGATTTCTATGATGGGAGAATTAAGGTTCTTTCTTGGATTCGAGTTCAAGCAACTAAGAGAGGGAACCTTCGTTAATCAAGAAAAATACATCCAAGACATGCTCAAGAGGTTCAAGATGACAGATCTTAATGGCGTTGCTACACCAATGAAAACTAAATATCATCTCGAGCTCAATCCAAAGGGTAAAGATTTGGACCAAAATGTATACCAATCCATGATCGGCTCTCTCCTTTACCTCTGTGCATCTAGACCCGATATTGTGTTGAGTGTAGGAGTGTGTGCAAGGTATCAAGCTGATCCTATAGAAATCCACCTAGTAGCGGTCAAGAGAATCTTCTGATATTTCGATATACGGAATAATATTGGGATGGTGACAAGGATGATATAAAATCAACTTCTGGTGCATGTCAATTCTTGGGCAGGTCTCTACTATGTTGGTCTTCGAAGAAACAAAATTGTATATCTCTCTCCACCACTGAAGCTGAATATGTGGCTGATGCAAGTCCTTGTATGAAATTATTACGTGTGAGGCAAACTTTAAAGAATATGGTGTCAACTGTGACAAAGTGCCTCATTCATGTGATAATGAAAGTGCTATTAAAATTGCATACAACCCGGTGCAGCACACAAGGACAAATCATATTGAGATTCACAATCATTTTATTTGGGATCATGTTGCTCATGGCGATATTTCCTTACCATTTGTGAGCATGAAGAATCAACTTGCTCATATTTTCACAAAGCCACTTGATGCAGCAAGGTTTTGTTACTTGAGGAATGAGCTAAATATCGTGGATTCAAGGAGCTTATCTTGACTACTATTGCATACTCACTTACATCTCTTCCTTTATTTGGTTTAGATGCGGGCATGGAAATAGGGGCGGTGTGGTCCTAATTGATTGGGCTAACCCTCCCCCCATAATACCAAAATCAAGAAAAATCATTTCCCTTAATATCATTATGTGATATATGGGTCATTGATGAGCATTGATTTTGAACTCAAGATACATCTTTGCGGTGTCATGCCATGCGCTCCAACGTGGTGGCTTCAGACACCACACTCTTCCTTGAGAAGAGTTGTTTTTTACTGGATCTTTTTGGATTTATTGCATATCTTGTGTTCTTATGGAAAAAACACCCAATCTTGGCTTTTATTTGATTTGTTTTTGCAATATTGGGTGTGTAGTACCATCTTAGTTTGGTGATATAAACCCAAGGCGTTTTCTCATATCGACCTCTCTATTCTTGCACACAAGTCCATTGTTACCTTGTGAGGGTTTTTGTTTGGAATGCGCTAGCCTGAACCTGTGTTTAACAGAAAGTTTAGAGAGGGCCGGATTAACCGCCCCTATTGAGGGCCGGATAATCTTCCCCTGGCGGTTTTAACCTTTAAAGACTAGGGGTCGAGGGAAGGGCTCAAACATAGCAGCACTTCCTCCCCAAGCACGTGTCCTTCCCCTCGCCGCCGCCGGACCTTCCGCCCCTCCTCGGAGTTGATTCGACCGCAAGATTATCTGGGCCCTCCCTAGATCTTCTTCCCAGCACCTCCAGGTATTCTCTCTTCCGAGATCTTCCACCAATGAGTGAGGGTAACTCCCCCATTCATCTCTTTTGTGTGGAAGTTGTTCTTGGTGGAAAATCGTTTTAGAGGATACTTTGTGATTCCATTGCATGCTAGGATCCGTAGTCTCGCAACCGTAGTGCCTGATCTACATCGGTACATGGAATCTGTGGAAGATCTGAAGATTTTCGCCAGGGACGGATTATCTGCCCCTAGCAGAGCCGGATTATCCGTTCTGGAAGGTTCACACCTTTTCAGAATTTCCACAACTTCTCGTATCATGTGTGTTTGGACCATGGATTGTTTTACTACTTTTTCTAACATTCCTCCTAGACTTGTGTGTGCGCTTATCCCCATGCTACCTATATTTTTATCCTCATAGGTGGTTCGAGTGCTCCGAAGACCTACAAGCACTGTCCCCATTACCTAAGGCCAAATGAAGAAGGTGTGCTTGTGGACGAGGTTGAAATAAGAAGGAAACAAAGAGAGGCAGATAAGATGGCTGAACCGGCTAGGTCTTTGAAGAGGATCACTCCAAAGAAGAGAAGGGGCAAGCAGGCTCGTGTCAATTACAAGAATACTCCACCGTGACTTGTATGCAAAGGCTAACAGTGATGAGCCGCAGGAGGACAATCTGTTTTGGTGTTCGCACTTCAGGTATATTCATGATGACATTTATGCTTCTCTCAAGATTCGCCCCATGCACCCTCTGGATTTGATTGAGGCACAATCCAAGGCAATACTTAGTGAGGCTTTGACTGTGACTGGAAGAATGGGGCTGCACCATCTCATGACCTTGCAATGCAGCTATGACTCGTATGTGGTGAAGCAATTCTTTTCTACTCTAGTGTTCTGCAGAGAACAGATCCGCACAATGAAGTGGATGACATGGAACACTATGATTTAGTCTGATTTCCAAAACTTTTGTCAAGTCCTTGTTTACTCGTTCCATGGTTGTGACACTCCTTTTAGCCATCGCATTATATCTCCGATCAAGCCCAGCAAGGATACTGCACTTGCTCCTTGCCTAGCTCCCTATGGGGTGGTTGGTACTCTCTCTAGACTCTCCCCGTTATATGTAGCTCTTGTTGGTTTGTTCTGGGACAACATTGCTCCTAGTGGGGGCAACAATGACAGGATTCGTGGTCACATTGTGCCACTGCTTGCCTTTTCTGATGAGTGCGCTACCAATGCCGACGTAGATGTAGGGTACAAGCTGGACGTCATGGATTTCATCTACCATGAGATGACAGATGCAATGTTCAACATTCTCTCTATCCCGTTTTCTCCGTATATCATGATGCTTATCAAGTATATGCTTCCCCATGAGGAGTTCAGTGGTAATTTTCATGGTGTTCACAGGACCAAGAAGATTTATAACAAGGCTCAAAAGACCTCCCATCCTCCCTCAGCCCCAGAATCCTTCATGAATGATGCTCGTGCTAGTGGACGTTGGCCCCTAGTGCCTTGTATGGCCCTTGAGGTCAAGCAGCTGAACTAGTTCCAATGGAACATGTCATGCATGGGGGTTGATACTCATAAGGGACAGTATGAGGCTGACAGGCAGCACCATGAGATGGCCCACACCCAGCAGTTGATCCTTCATCATGTGTCAGGGGCATCAGGCATGCCTCCTGCTCCTATTGCTCCAGATCCATATGCTCAGCGGAACACCTCCAGTCTCAACTATGGAGAGCTTGAGCATCACCTGTTTCCTGCACTGATAAGGGAGCCTACTCCTCTAGCTGATGATGATGACAAGTATGATGATGAGGAAGAGGGAGGGGACGGGGATGAGGACGACGATGAGGAGGACTACGAGTAGTGATCTCTTGGGGCATTAGCATCGCTCTTCTTCCTTTTTGGCATTTTGATGACAAAGGGGAGAAGTAGTTCTATTTAGGTCTCCGTGGATTTGCATGGGTTAAGAGCAAGAACTTGCATTTTATCGTTTTCTACCATGTTTCTTGTGCCCATTTAGTGTTGAACTCTATTTGTGTTTGTTTTTCTGTATGAGACTACGTCGTGTGGTACTTGTGTGGATTTTTATCTGTGTGGATGCTATCTATGGTCTTATGGATTTCTAAAATTATATCCATGGATGCATCATATTGGTGAAGTGGTGGGATGTTTCACGACCTAATATTATTGCTTATCATCTTGGCTAGTTCATCTCTCGGTGGTACGATATTATGCTGTAACTCATCATGTTCATGTTGCCTTTTATCTAATACCTTTGTGTGTGCATTTGTAGTCAAATGCAAATTATCCATATGCACACACTTAGGGGGAGCCTATTTCACCTTTGGAATGATGTGTTAGTAGGACTTTATTGCAAATCCTAGTATTGTCATCTGACATCAAAAAGGGGGAGATTGAAAGAGCATTTCATGGTATCTAGTATTTTGTGTGTTAGATAACAATGCCAAGGATTCTTTAATGTTTTTTGAAGTGCTGCAGGTCTTAGCATATTCAAAAGGAGCAAAAAAATGTTCTTGGGGCGGATTATCCGCCCCCACCAAGGGCCGGATATCCGGCCCTGCCCAATTCCAAGCGTAGCCAAGGCGTGTTACACAACATGGGGGGAGGGGGGATTTTCCCCTGGATTATCCGGTCAGGCCAGATAATGCGCCCCTCAAGGGGCCGGATAATCTGCCCCGCAGGATTTCTCCAAGGAAATCCAAGGCGAGTCGTTCTGTATGGGGGTGGAGAATCCCCCGAATTGTTCGCCCCCTCGAGGATTTTTGACAAGGAGAACTTGGAGCGGCGTACTGTATGGGGGCGGACTTTTCCCCCAGGGAGAATAATCTACCCTAGTGGGGGCCGATAATCCGCCCCCAAATTCCTCCAACGGTCAGTTTTGGTAGGGGATATTTAATCCCCATCACCCCCTGCCAGAACTCTTGATTAATTTCAAAAAAGGCCATACATGTTCTTCAAGCTTCAACAAGTGATCTCCACCTTCACCTAACCAAAGGCTTCGGTCTCTAGGGAATCGAAGGAGGAGGCCTCGATCTTCATCAACAGCAATCAAGTGGTTCACTTCCCCTCCATTCACTTGGAGGATTCTCGATCTAGTATTTCTTGCAAATATCTAGATCCTTGTTTCGGTTATTTGATAATCCTTATTCTTATGAAAGATTTTGGTCATCACGGGAGCCTCCAATTAAGTTGTGGGTTTGTGCCCCGCTAGCATTGTAAAGGTACCAGTTCCCGCCTCGAAGGGTACCAATAGTAGAAAGGTGGATCCAGCCTTTGGTGGCGAGATCCATCGGAGAATAGGGTGAGGCCTATTGTGGCGTGGTGGTCTTAGAACCGCCCACCCCTCCAACATAGACGTACTTCCCTTAACAAGGAAGGAACTACATTCAAACAAATCCCTGTGTCTTCGCGTGCTCCACTACAGTTTCCTCGCTTAGTAGTTAGGGTTGCATATAGGGAAATTCTCGTAATTGCATATCTAGAGAATTTACTTTGTGTCAAGCCTAAAATTGAAAAAGAACTAAACTTTGAAGTAACACCTACTCACTCCCCCCTCTAGGTGCCCATACGATCCATTTGAATGGTGGAGGAACTCAAAACTATGTTTGGGGACCAAATCCATGCTGAGAGATATGAGATCTCGGAGAAGTTCTTTAGCGCTAAGATGGAGGAGCACAACTTTGTGAACGAGCATGTCATAAATATGATGGGATAAGCTCAATGTCTTGAGACACTGGGATGTGAGATTCCAGATGATCTCATGACGGAAAGGGTTCTGCAATCGCTGCCACCGAGTTACAAAGCACTTGTAATTAAGTACAAGATGTATGGTGCTGACAAGTTGCTCATCGAACTTGCAGCTATGCTTAAGACTGCCGAGGTAGACATCAAAAAGGAACATTAAGTGTTGATGGTCAATAAAACCACCACTTTCAATGGTGGGCAAGACCAAGGATAACTTCAAGAAGGATGGAAAGTCTGTTGTCGCGCCTGAGACGAAGAACAAGGGAGGCCCGAAGCCCGATATTGAGTGCTTTTATTGCAAGGAAGTTGGTCACTAGAGGCGGAACTGCCCGGAGTACTTGGAAGATAAGAAGGCCGAGCAAATGAACAAAGGTATATATGATTTACTTGTTATTGATGTGTACCTTACTAGTAGTCGAAGTAGTACCTGGGTATTTGATACTGGTTCGGTTGCTAATATATGTAACTCAAAACAGGGAGTAAGGAATATTCGACCACTAGCAAAGGATGAAGTGACGATGCACGTAGGCAATGGTCTAAGATTGATGAGATCACCGTCAGGACGATGCCACTTCATCTGCCATCGGGATTGACAATAAACCTTAATAATTGTCATTATGTTCCTATGTTGAGCATGAACTGTTGGAGATATGCCCAAGAGGCAATAATAAAGAGGTTATTATTATATCTTCATGCTTATGATAAATGTTTACATACCATGCTATAATTGTATTAACCGGAAACATTAATACTTATGTGATTTGTAAATATAAAAGAGTCCATATTATAGCCTCTTGTTAAACTAGCTTGTTGGTTAATATATGATCATGGTTTCCTGATCATGAACATTGAGATGTTATTAACAACAAGTTCATATCATTAGAAGAATGATGCGATGGACATACTCCTATAGTTAAGCGTAGCATAAGATCAAGTCATTCAAATAGTTCACTTGCTACAAGCTTTCAAATACATACTAACCTAAATCCTTCGACCATGAGATCATGCTAATCACCATCACCGGAAGGATGCTTTGATGACATCAAACACCACTTCATAACTGGGTGGTTATAAAGGTGGCATTGAGTGTTCAGAAAGTATGTGTTGAGGCACATGGATCAAGAGTGGGATTTGTCCATCCATATGACAGATAGATATACTCTGGGCCCTCTCGGTGGAATGTCATCCAATTAGCTTGGAAGCATGTGACTGGATCACAAGGGATCACATATCATGGGAACGAGAAAAGAGTACTTATCGGTAACGAGGTTGAACTAGGTATGCAGAGATACCGACGATCAGACCTCGGATAAGTAAAATATCTCGAGACAAAGGGAAATTGGTATCGTATGTAAGTGGTTCATTCGATCGAAAAGTAACCGTAGAAATATGTGGGAGCCATATGAATTTCCAGATTCCTCTATTGGTTATTGATCGGAGAAGAGTATCGGTCATGTCTGCATAATTCACGAACCGTAGGGAGACACACTTAAGGATTCGATGTTGTTTAGTAGATATGGAATGTAAGTAGGGAGACCGAATGTTGTTCGAAGTCTTGGATGGGATCTAGGATATTACTAGGAGATCCGGAATGGTCCATAGAATAAGATTCATATAAGGAAAGTACAATTCCGGAGTCCGGGAATGATTCCGGTGTTTTCACCAGAATGATCTAGAAGGGTCTAGAAGGTTCACCGGACCGGAAGGGGAAAGGTTCATGAATGTGTCATGAATAAGTGGCATGATTGCATCATATCCTAGGTCACTTGGTTGGGCATTTGTAAGAAATAAATTGAGCTCCAAATTGAAAGTCAAAAGGCAAGTTTGAAAATTCAAACTGGGACAATGTATCATAGTGGAGGAAGGAAAGAATCCTTCTTTCCCACCACCCCAAGCCAACTAGGAGAGGGTGTTGGGGAAGGATTCAAACTTCCCTCTCCCAAGATTCCCTCCCTCTCATAAATAGAGGGGATGGGGTTCCCCAAGAGACACAACACCAGCTCCTCCTCACACCACCGCCGCGTCGCCCCCGCCCAGCGTCGTCGCCGTGGCCGTCATAGCCAATGTCAATGCCGCCTTGCGCTGCCCGGTTCACTTCACCGCCTGAAGGAAATATGCCCTAGAGGCAATCATAGAGATAATTATATTTCATATGTATCCATGAGTTATTGTAATGTTCCTTGAATATCCATATCAGGCAACTTGTATTGATTGGCAATTATGTGAATTGTTTGTGACACTCTTTACTTGTATGGTTATTTAATAGTTGTCCCTAGTCGGAGTTCATGTGAGGACACACGTGAATATTAGATAAGCACATCGATTGGTTGATGACTATGTTTCACAAGTCATAGACATGGAGATGTCAAACCAATGATGTGGACACCTGTTATGAACATGGGGTTGTACTGACCCAACTTGAGACTGGCAATTAGACTTGCAGCTCTCTCTACACATCGTGTACGTTTTGTCCTTAGACCTGAGATTGTCGCATGTACTTGAGATGTGGATCGACCTACTTTGGGGCTATCAACCACTAGTCCGTAACTGGGTAGTCATAAAGGTAGCTTTCGGGTTTGTCCTAAAGCATGCTGCAAGGCATGGTCAATCAAGATGGGATTTGCCCCTCTCTACTTGAGAGAGATATCTCTGGGCCCCTCGAGTGATCGGATCTAGAAATGCATGGCCATGCTACATAAGGTTAAGAGTTAACCTAGTAAAGGGATTATGAATCACATTATCGAGAAAGGGAGGTCTGCTTGGAGATAGACCAAATATCGTGAGGCAAAGGGAAAGATATGTACTAAACCTTGTGATGGTTCGTCCGATATGATATTTGTATGAGTTTAGGAGTTGGAACGTCTTTCTAGAGGCCACTACCAACTATTGGCAGAATAAGTGTATTCGTGTCATGTCTATACGTATATGAACCCATAGGGTCACACACTTAAGGGGCTGGAAGCCTAATGAGGATTGGATCCGAATTAGACCAGGCTTAGGCTACTAATGGGTAGCTAATGTAGAAGCCCATGAGGGATGCCTATATAAGAGAGGGTGGGGCGAGCTAACCAGGGTTAGACCATTCCACCCAGCCGCCACACCTCACGCCTGTGTTGCACGCGCGGACCTAGCAGTCCGGCGTCTGACGCTTCCACCCCGCACGTGTGGATACCTCGGAGGTGCTGCATCTATGGCACTTGGACAAGCCGCGCAAGGGAGATTCTCGTGGGACGAGGAGAATGAGGAGACGTGGAATGTCTGCAATGCCTCGACGCGCTTCATCAATTCCGCAACTGTGCGTCTAGTGGTAATCCCGTGATCTATGACAACAGTAATCCTGGTTTACGCGGTAGTAATTTTGATTTGCGCTAGTGTAGCCTACCCGTATCGTGGTATCAGAGCCGATGTTGTTCGGTTATAGGTTCGGGATGTTTGCATATGGTTATATGCAGATTGATATGAATGATGTGATCGTTTATATGGTGGTGGTTCAGGATTGATCTATGATCTTGCTTTCCGTGATCGTGATTCTGAGGTTGTCGAACGACTTACCCCTACCTGTCGGTTTCCACCATCAGGGTAGACAGTGACACATAAATCATGTTGAATCATGCGAAGATCAATATGATTGATCGAATCGGAACCTAGATCTAAAATCGATGTACCGAGATCAAAGGAGTTTGATTGAATCGGGATAGGAGTCGGTTTATGGTAAATTTGATTTGCTGATCAAAATCCTTAAAGAAAATTGTGAAGATTCGATATCTCAAAATCCTTAAAGAAAATTGTGAAGATACCGCGAGGGGCGCTGCCCCTTCGAACCCCGCATGGGGAGACCCCTTAGACCCCCCTTAATCGTAGCGCCTTTTGTATCTCGTTAAGGTAACTAGGTGCTGCGATGTCACATGATCCGATAGAATGCGATTCTATGCATAACTTGTTTTTGCAGGATGTATGTGATCAGTATGGCTCATATATGTATGTGATGCATGTATGAAAATTTGCATGACCTGCATGTCGTGAGTAGGGCAACGTGGCTGGAGCCACATGTGTTGTCATTTATTGTAATGGCCTGCGTGCCAACTTGTGATGATCCCAATACTATGTAATTTTGATTACTAGCTGTTAGGAGTAATAGCTTGTATTAGATCTTGGAGGACTCATCACTTGGAAGATGGCTCACATGGAACATGAAGATGGAGATCATCATGGTGGAAAGGTTCTATGGCAATGGAGATCACCATGAGAAAATGGGCAATACTGTGTCACATCATATGTGAATGCTATTCTTATGCATTTTACTACTATGCATGCTTAGATGATAGAAGTAGAACGACCCTTCACAAAGTTTAAGTTAAACCATGCCCTCCCAACCAAACCTTGCACCATCCTATGCCCTGTACAATCGTTGGTGGGCCTATGAAATTAGGGTGCCGCGGTTTTCCTTGGCTGGATGGGTTTGTATCGGATACCTAGACGCATAAGGGTTGGTGAGCTTAACAAGGTCATCTTAACAGTTAAGGACTTGGGGCATGAAGGTTGGGCGCCTAGTTTTGACATAGAGATTTCACCAAACAACAAGAGTCATATGTGATATGATTAGCAAGTGTTGCTTACAGATTTACCTTGTCTTCTAGCAGTGATGCTAAAGCTCACTAGTCGACTTGTTAATTGTGGATCTTGAATCACTTAGTATCAATAGAGGGATATTGATTTAAGTAGGAGTATATGCTATTAAATTGTTTAATATGTTTTACTATTTCATGGTTACATGGCTTAGTATTTTGCATGTTTTCTGTTGTAGATCAATGGCACCGAACACTGCATCACCTTTTTCTTTGCGTTCGATTCTTGACAAAGATAAACTTAATGGAACAAACTATACGGACTGGGTCCGTACCCTAAGAATTGTTCTCAAGTCTGATAAAAAGGAAACGGTTCTGGATACCCCAATCCCTGATGAACCTGCTGATAATGCATCTGCTGCCCTAAAGAATGCCTACAAGAGAGCATGTGATGATTCTGTTGAGGTTAGCTGCCTTATGCTTGCATGCATGGAACCTGAACTCCAAAAGAAGTTTGAGGATTAGGATGCGTACGATATGATCGTTGCGCTTAAGGACATGATCCAAGATCAGGCAAGGACTGAGAGGTACAATGTTGCCAAGTCCTTTGTCGAATGCAAGCTAGCAGATGGAGCAGCTGTAGGCCCCCATGTGATCAAAATGGTTGGTTACAGTCAGACTTTGGAAAAGCTTGGTTTTCCACTAGGCCAAGAGTTGGCCACTGATTTCATTTTGGCGTCTCTTCCATCTAGCTATGGGCAGTTCATTTCAAACTACCATATGCATGGGGTGGAGAAGGGCCTTAATGAATTATGTGGGATGCTTAAAACAATAGAAAGTGATATGAAGAAGGGTGCAGGGCATAGCCGTGTTAGCTATGCATAACAAGCCTAGCTTCAAGAAAAAGGGTACTTCTTGGAATAAGAAGAAGAGCAAGGCTAAGGATACGATCCCTAAGTCTGCACCCAAGCAAAAGGCTGGACCTGCAGATGACACTGCGTGCTTCTTTTGTCATGAACATGGCCACTAAAAAATAAACTGCAGCAAGTACCAGGCTTCTTTGAGAAGAGTGGAAGTAAGAGTACTTCCCACTCAGGTACGCTTGTTGTAAATGTTGTGGACATTCTTCTCGCCGATTCCTATGTTAACTCTTGGGTATTTGATACCGGATCGGTTGCTCATATTTGCATTATGATGCAGGGGCTAATAAGGACTAGAGAAGTGTAGAAAGGCAAAGTGGATTTTCGCGTCGAAAATAAAGCAAGGGTTGCTGCATTGTTCGTCGGCGTCATGCAACTTTACCTTCCGTCAGGATTTATTATGGAGTTGAATAATTGTTATTACATTCCTAGTATGGGTCTAAACATTTTATCACCTTCATGTTTGATGAGGGATTGTTATTCATTCGCGAGTGCAAATAATGGTTGTGTAATCTCTAAGAATGATATGTTTATGGCTAATGCTCCCATTGTGAATGGGTTATTTATTTTAAATCTTGATGATGCATCTGTTTACAATATTAGTGCTAAAAGGCTTCGGCCTAATGATTTGAGTCCTACATATTTATGGCATTGTCGTTTGGGGCATATAAGTGAAAAGCGCATGAAGAAGCTCCATGGTGATGGTCTTCTAACTTCGTTTGATTTTGAATCATACGAGACATGTCAAGCTTGTTTACTTGGAAAGATGACCAAGTCGCCTTTTTCGGGTTTACCCGAGAGAGCGACAGACTTGTTGGAACTCATACATACTGATGTATGTGGACCAATGAGCATGACAGCCAGAGGAGGATATCACTACTTCATTACTTTTACTGATGATTTCAGTAGATATGGTTATGTCTACCTGATGAGGCATAAGTCTGAAACTTTTGAAAAGTTCAAGGAGTTTCAAAGTGAAGTAGAGAATCAACGTGGCAAGAAAATAAAGGCCTTGCGATCTGATCATGGAGGTGAATATTTGAGTCACGAATTTAGCGATCATCTTAAAAGTTGCAGAATTGTTCCACAACTTACGCCGCCCGGAACGCCTCAAAGAAATGGGGTCTCCGAACGGCGTAATCGAACTTTGTTGGACATGGTTTGATTGATGATGAGCCAGTCGGATTTGCCATTGTCATTTTGGGGTTACGCTCTAGAAACGACAGCTTTCACACTTAATAGGGTACCATCTAAATCCGTAGTTAAGACACCATATGAGATGTGGACTGGAAAGAATCCTAGTTCGTCTTTTCTAAAGATTTGGGGTTGTGATGCATTTGTTAAGCGACTTCAGTCGAACAAGCTAACACCCAAATTGGATAAGTGCATTTTCGTGGGATATCCGAGGGAAACCTTAGGATATTACTTCTACAACCGAGAAGAGGGCAAAGTGTTTGTCGCTCGTAGCGGTGTTTTCCTAGAGAAAGAGTTTCTCACAAAGGGAGCGAGTGGAAGGTCGGTGCGACTTGAAGAAGTTCAAGATGAGACAGTCGGGGATGCTTCTATGAGTGATTCTATTGTAGCAGAACAAGTTGAGGAACCCATGGCAACAGAAGCACCACAACCACGAAGGTCGGTGAGGCTCCGCGAAGCGCGGGAATTATTATTGTTAGAAAATGATGAGCCTGCGACCTATGCAGAAGCGATGGTGGACCCAAACTCTGAGAAATGGCTGATCGCCATGAGATCCGAGATAGAGTCCATGGGAGACAATCAAGTTTGGAACTTGGTTGACCTGCCTGATGGTTTTAAAGCCATCGAGTTCAAATGGATCTATAAGAAGAAGATTAATATGGATGGAAATGTTCACGTACATAAAGCTCGACTTGTTGCAAAAGGTTTTCGACAAGTTCAAGGAGTTGACTACAACGAGACTTTCTCGCCCGTAGCGATGCTTAAATCTATACGGATCATTCTAGCCATTTTTGCACATTTCGACTATGAAATATGGCAGATGGATGTCAAGACGGCTTTCCTAAATGGAATCCTAACTGAGGACGTGTATATGATGCAGCCCGAAGGTTTTGTCGATCCAAACAATGCTGGAAAGGTATGCAAACTTCTGAAGTCCATTTATGGGCTGAAGCAAGCATCTCGGAGTTGGAACATTCGATTTGATGAAGTTGTAAAGGAGTTTGGCTTCATCAAAAACGAACAAGAACCTTGTGTTTACAAGAAGGAATGTGGGAGAGAGCTAGTATTTCTAATCTTATATGTAGATGACATATTGCTGATTGGAAATGACATTCCTATGCTCGAGTCTGTTAAGACCTCATTGAAAAATAGTTTGTCGATGAAGGACTTGGGAGAATCAGCATATATTCTAGGCATTAAGATCTATAGAGGTAGATCAAGCAGGCTAATTGGATTAAGCCAGAGTACATACATTGACAAAGTGTTGAAACGGTTCAGCATGGAAGAGGCTAAGAAGGGGTTCTTGCCCATGTCTCACGACATTAAACTCAGCAAGACTCAGTGTCCTTGGACTACTGATGCGCTTGAGCGCATGAGTAGGGTTCCATATGCTTCGGATATTGGATCCATCATGTATGCAATGATATGTACTCCCCCAGATGTTTCCTGTGCTCTAAGTGTTACGAGCAGATACTAGGCTGATCCAGGTGAAGGTCACTGGACAGCGGTAAAGAACATCCTTAAGTACTTGAAAAGGACTAAGGATGTGTTCCTAGTTCATGGAGGTGAGGATGAACTCAGTGTAAAGGGTTACACAGATGCGAGTTACCTTAACGACTAAGATGATTCGAAATCGCAATCAGGTTATGTGTTTGTCAGGAATGGTGGTGCTGTGAGCAGGAAAAGTTCCAAGCAAGATACGGTGACCTCCTCTTCAACAGAAGATGAATATATTGCTGCCTCGGAGGCCGTAAAGGAAGCTGTTTGGATTAGGAATTTCCTGATCCCTCTCGGTGTGGTTCAGGGCGCGTCCAATCCCTTGGACGTTTATTGTGACAATAATGGTGCTATTGCACAATCCAAGGAACCTAGACATCACCAGAAGAACAAACATATTCGCATGCGTTACCATCAGATTCGTGAGTTCATTGAGGATGGTAGTGTCATGATATGCAAAATACATACGGACTCAAATGTTGCTGATCCCTTAACTAAGCCTCTCCCGCAGCCCGCGCATGAAGCGCACACATAAGCAATTGGTATTAGATACATTTTAGATTGACTCTAGTGTAAGTGGGAGACTGAAAGAAATATGCCCTAGAGGCAATCATAGAGATGATTATATTTCATATGTATCCATGAGTTATTGTAATGTTCCTTGAATATCCATATCAGGCAACTTATATTGATTGGCAATTATGTGAATTGTTTGTGAAACTCTTTACCTGTATGGTTATTTAATTAGTTGTCCCTAGTCGGAGTTCATGTGAGGACACACGTGAATATTAGACTAGCACATCGATTGGTTGATGACTATGTTTCACAAGTCATAGACATGGAGATGTCAAACCAATGATGTGGACACCTATTATGAACATGGGGTTGTACTGACCCAACTTGAGACTGGCAATTAGACTTGCAGCTCTCTCTACACATCATGTACGATTTGTCCTTAGACCTGAGATTGTCGCATGTACTTGAGATGTGGATCGACCTACTTTGGGGCTATCAACCACTACTCCGTAACTGGGTAGTCATAAAGGTAGCATTCGGGTTTGCCCTGAAGCATGCTGCAAGGCATGGTCAATCAAGATGGGATTTGCCCCTCTCTACTTGAGAGAGATATCTCTGGGCCCCTCGAGTGATCGGATCCAGAAATGCATGGCCATGCTACATAAGGTTAAGAGTTAACCTAGTAAAGGGATTACGAATCACAGTATCGAGAAAGGGAGGTCAGCTTGGAGCTAGACCAAATATCGTGAGGCAAAGGGAAAGACATGTACTAAACCTTGTGATGGTTCGTCCGATATGATCTTTGTATGCGTTTAGGAGTTGGCACGTCTTGCTAGAGGCCACTACCAACTATTGGCAGAATAAGTGTAATCGTGTCATGTCTATATGTATATGAACCTATAGGGTCACACACTTAAGGGGCTAGAAGCCTAATGAGGATTGGATCTGAATTAGACCAAGATTAGGCTACTAATGGGCTGCTAATATAGAAGCCCACGAGGGACGCCTATATAAGAGAGGGTGGGGCGAGCTGACCAGGGTTAGACCTTTCCACCCAGCCGCCACACTTCATGCTGGTGTTGCACGCGCGGACCTAGCAGTCCGGCGTCTGACGCTTCCACCCCGCATGTGTGGATACCTCGGAGGTGCTGCATCTGTGGCACTTGGACGATCCGCGCAAGGGGAGCTTCTCGTGGGGTGAGGACAAGGAGGAGACGTGGAACGTCTACACTGCCTCGACGCGCTTCATCAATTCCGCAATTGTGCGTCTAGTGGTAATCCCGTGATCTATGACAACAGTAATCCTAGTTTACGCGGTAGTAATTTTGATTTGCGCTAGTGTAGCCTACCCGTATCCCTTCACCGCCGACTCCGCCTCCTCCTTTTCGGCCGTCTAAACCCAAGATTGCCGGAAACCCTAATTCTCCATCATAACCCGCTCCAGCTTAGGAGAAGCCCTACGGGATCTTCCCTCTACTTCCGACACCACGCCGTCGTGCTGTCGGAATCAAGAGGGGAGAACTACGACCCCTACTGCCTGTTGAAGGGAGAGGAAGGTCTTCATCAAGTACCGAACGTGTGATCAACTATGGAAGCGCTGCCGGAACACAGCGCTGGAAGGATAGTCTACACGATCTTGAAATCGGCAAGTGTACGACTACATCACCCACGAGAATCTGCTCTCATTAACTACTTTGGTTCTTCGAGGGTTAGTACTCTATCGACTCGTTGCTACAATCTAGTAGATAGATCTTGGCTTGTGTGTCTTCATGTGATATTTTTTTTTGTTTTCCATGCTACGAACCCCTACATGAAGATCATATGTGGATCATGTTTAATGCAAGACGATTATTCATTTGTACCGAAGAACAATGGTTGTTCCTTATTTATGAATAATATCTTTTGGTCATGCACCGTTTCTTAATGGTTTATTTGTCTTGAATCTTGATATTAGTAGTACACATGTTAATAATGTGAATGCCAAAATAATTAAGTTAATTGATGATATTGCTGCATATTTTTGGCATTGCTGTTTAGGTCATATTGGTGTAAAGGGCATGAAGAAGCTCCATTCTGATGGAATGCTTGAACCACTTGATTATGAATCATTTGAAAAATGTGAACCATGCCTTATGGGCAAGATGGCTAGAACTATGTTCTCAGGAACAATGGAGCGTGTGACCGACTTGTTGGAAATAATACATACCGATGTATGTGGTCCAATGAGTGTGTAGACCTTTGTCAGATATCGTTATTTTGTAACCTTCACGGATGATTTAACTACACTACAAGAAAAATGTCCTTTTACAATGGATGATTTTCGTGGTTGAAGGCCCGTTTTTCGTGGTTGAAAAGCCTTCTATGATAGATGCCCTTCATGGTAGAAGCCCCGTCACAAATGAATCTACCACGGTTTTTTCCGACCATGGAGGATCGCACCCTTCAGCCACGGATAGTTGTTCCATCATAGATCTGTTCGCCAGCCATATTAACTCCTAACGTCTTGCAAACTGCCACGTGGCGAATGCCGTTAACGGCCAGTTAGCACCGTTAACTGTCAATGAAACCATGGTAGAAGCTAGGCCCAGGCAAGTCCTGATAATTAGTAAGTGGGCCGACCCATTAACAGAGCCCAATAGTATCATGACCCGTTTTTGTTTCGGCCTGCACTATTGCAAATGGGCCCACTATGTCTGCCCGTTGCGGCCAACAAACTTTCAGGCCCGTTACTATTCCGACCACCACTGTTTGAAATGGGACCATTTGTATGGCCCGTAAACTATCGAGTCTGTTACTGTTTCATCATGTACTATTTGAAATGGGCCTGTTTGGTCAGCCCATAAACTTTTTGGTGCATCACTGTATAGACCTGTACTATTTGCAATGGGCCCATTTATGTGACCCCTGTGGTCCATAAACTTTTTGGCACTTTACTGTTCAGGCCCATAAGCGGTCTACTCATATTCTGGCATATTACTGTTCTGACCTGGTATGTTTTTTGGCCTGTTACTGCTCTGGCCTGGTGCATATGTAGCCTGTTACTATTCTGCCTCAATACGGTCCAGGCCTTTTCTGGCCTGGCCTTCTACTTTTTTTGACTCGTTACTGTTTTTTGGGCTTTGAAGGTTCTGGCACTTTATTGTTTTGTCCCGTTACTTTTTTGGACCGTTACTGTTCTGGCCTTTACTGTTTTTGGTCTACTACTATTTTGGTCTATTACTGGTTTGGCCTGTTACTATTTTGGTGTAGCATCCCAATTGTCTAACAATTGCAATGCTACTTGCCTATTCTGTATATTGCTACTTCCTACATGTCATTTATTGCATCATCATTATATCATGCTCATGTCACCATGGCACCTTGAATTTGAGCATCATATAAAACCCCTTTTCATTTGGTTCTTATCCCATATGCATTTATATTGTATCACTTGTATTTGGCTCTTGATGAATTGTAGTTGGTTCTTGATACATTGGTTAATGCCCAATTTGAGTTATGGGCACGTCTTTTCTAACCCCGCCTTCCTATCAGACCCAGCCTTGCACGCCAACTCGCCCCACCCCTCTCCTCCCCTCACGCAAAAACCCTAGCCGTTGCGCCATCATGCCCTGGAGGTGCGCCAGGACCTTCTGGACAATCTCAAGACGCTGGACACGACTGAGTACGCCCTGGATAGCGTTGTTCTGTGGTGCCGTTGTAGTACCACGCCGACCATGTCGCTCGCCATTGACATCCACAAAACCCGCGGTGAGCCCACGTTCCTTTCCCTCCCCCTCTACATCTCCCCAACCCTCCGTTCGTCATCACCGTGGTCAAATCCGTCGCCCCATGCATGCCTCTGCAGCAGTTCTTGCACATGTAAACAGCAGCGATGCATGTTGTTCTTCCTCTTTTCTGGCGTCCTCCAACGACCCCGACGGCATCCCTCACACTCCATCGAAGAAGACAACTCCAGCTCCCGTACATACTCCCGCCGTTCTAATCCGACCACCGCATCTCTTGCAATCTTCGCTGAAAGATGGGTTGAACTCACTATTTTTGGCCTGTATGATTTCAGTGGTAGCACATGTGTTTCCTCTCTGAATCTATCCATGTTCCGGCGAACCCCGTTCATCTCTCTGGAAACATTGCACTCATGGCTCAGCTATGTTGTTTCCTCTTTAAAAGTCACCTTGCCTTGCTTGAATCCATGCACCAAAGACCTGGGAATCATCCTCGCAAGATCGACCGATCTAGCAGTTTTCGAGTGCAGAGAAATTCAGTTTCGACACATGTTACAGCCTCTATTCACCGTTCATTTACAACGCACAAAGACCTCTGGAAAACCTTGGCCATCAAAGTTGTAGTCCGATGTTCCCTCGTTGTTTTTCATTTTTGTGGCGTGGCCTAATTCTTTGTGAATCCGTCGCCATCTTCTCCCGAAATAGGTCATATATCACTGGAAAACTCTATTTCCAATTCAGCAAAACACGACCTGCTCGGAAGCTTTTATACAAAGGCCCCTAGAGCTTTTCGTTTCTCCACCCAGTTCCCTCACAGCAGAGCCAATGGGTCGGCCCAGCTCCTTGCCCTTTGCCCAGCGCAGCAGATAACCCTCCTGGCCTAGCCTTTCTACTTGACGCCCACGCGCGGTAGACAACCCCTCTGCGTCCCAGTAACCCTCCGTTGGGTCCTTTTCAAAATTCCTTTTCCTTTATTTTTAAATCTTATATATATAATCGAATTTAAATTCGTAGTTTCAAATCTATTTTGAATTTGCAAATATTTCCAAAATAATAAGTGAATGGTTTTGATACATGAATTCAAATCCACTTTCAGGAAATTCTAGTATTGCCCCTAACTATTCCAACTAATGACAATTATGTCCTTTTCCAATTAAGATGAATTTATTAATAACATTTAATCTATAAATTCAAATATTTCAAATAATATATGTTTTTAATCAGAAAAATGTGAGGAATCTGTTTATGCTATTTATAATATCATTGAGCAATTTAAAATTTTCGAATTATTAAATGTTATTTAAATGCCATTTTTCATAATTGCATAACTTTAAATCCGTAACTTTTTTTTCGAAAAATGATATGTGTAAATCGATTAGCTCGATGATACTATGCATTGCATGATATGAATCGAAGCACGTATCATATAAATATTAATGGGGCAACAATGTTTATGGGAGTAAAACATGACTAAAAACTTTATAAAATGCTTTCATCTTGTACCCCACACCTCACCCTTTCCACCGAAGCTTGTCCCTTCCATCCTATGAGACATTACTACACGAGTTGTTTGAGCCATGCGAGTCGTAGAATTGCATGTGTCGGGTTTGTGAGAGTCTTTGAATAACGAGGTACCTAAACAACTGAATTGAGTAGTAATGGGATCACTAATGAAAGAGGCACGTGTGGGCAATATCTGCTATTTGATTCTTTATGCTCACTTGTGTCCCGTAGTATCCCGAGTACTTGATTCTTGTTCCTTGACTATCGCGCTATCCGCATGTGAAATGGATCGTATGGGCACCTAGAGTGGGGGGAGGGGGTGAATAGGTGCTACTCAATTTTTAGTTCTTTTTCAATTTTCGGCTTGACACAAAGTAAATTCTCTAGATATGCAACTACGAGAATTTCCCTATATGCAACTATTGCTACTAAGCACGTAAAGAGAGGAGCGAGAAAACCGTAGTGGAGCACGCGGAGACACAAGGATTTGTTTTACCGCAGTTCCTTCCTTGTTAAGGGAAGTAAATCTGCGTTGGAGGGGTGGGCGGTTCTAAGACAACCACGCCACAATAAGCCTCACCCTATTCTCCGATGGATCTCGCCTCGAAAGGCCTGATCCACCTTCTCCGCTATTGGTACCCTTCGAGGCGGGAACTAGTGCCATTACAAATCTAGCGGGGCACACATCCACAACCAAATTGGAGGCTCCTGTAATGACAACAAGCTGTCACAAGAACAAGGATTATCAATATAATCAACACAAGGATCTAGATATTTGCAAGCAATACTAGATCGAAGACTCTCCAAATGAATGGAGAGGAGATGAAGCGCTTGATTGCAGTTGATGAAGATCGATCCCTCCTCCTTCGATTCCCCAAGGAATGGGACCTTTGGGTGGATGTGTAGGGTTCGCAGCATAGAAAACAAAAAATTTCCTACGATGGGAACATCTATGTACCAAGATCTATCTGCTAGATACAAGCAACGGGTGGATATACATCCATAGAATACATACCCTCGAAGACCGAATAGCGTTAACAAGGTTGTACTTGTGGCTGATGTAGACAAACGCTTGCCGATCTCAAGATCGTGATGAAGTCCATCTGGTCCAGCCGGTCCAGCACGATCAAGTCCAGCACCTCAAAGCAGTGGTGCATCTGTGATCGCACACACGTATGGGTACCCCGACAACCTCCGCACCCTTGCTCCAGCGAAGCAGCGGAAGCAACAAATCCTTCCAGAAAAAGCCACCAGGAACATGTATCTCGCTGATCCGAGACCATGGGGAAATTCTAGAGGGGGGAGAGAGATCCGTCGCGAGGAGGTGTGCTTTGAGAGGAGGAGAGGGGGGCCTTTTATAGGGGAGAGGGGGGCACCCAAGGAGCATGGCACCCAGCCATGGGGGCTTCCCCCACCTCTTCCACATTCATGTGGGTGGAGCTCCCACTCAAAATGAAAAGCCTCCACTCCCATTAAAAAGCCTCCACTAAAAAATCCACTCACATGCATTAAATTTCCACCAAATTTAATGCAAGCTCTCATTTAAATAAAAATCTTTTATTTATTTATTCAGAATTTTGTTAATTACTTTAATTAACAAACATTCACATAAAACCCCTTACAACATTTCAATTTCACATGCAGAACCAGTTTCAGCAATTTCAACCGAAACAGTTTCGGTGTCTAGTGAAATAAATTCCTGCGCTTTCCTTTTCTTTTTCTGGCATATCATTTGCTCCGAATGGTGTCGGTATCCCTTAAGTGTGTCACCCTACGGTTCGCGAATAATGCGGACATGATCGAGACCCTTCTCCGATCAATAATCAGTAGCGGGACCTGGAGATCCATACTGACTCCCACACATTCAACGATGACTTCTATGATCATGTGAACCTTTTACGCTAGTATCTTAATCCCTTTGTTTCACGATATATTACATGTCCGAGATTCGATCATCGGTATCTCCATACCTAGTTTGATCTCGTTACCGACATGAACTCTTTTCTCGTTCCCGTGATATAACATTCTAGTGATCAAATCACTTGCTTGCAAGCTAATCAATGTGATATCACCGAGAGGGCCCAGAGCATATCTATCCGTCATCGGGATGAACAAATTCCACTCTCGATCCATGGACCTCAACATAACACTTTAGTAGTTCTGAAGCCATCTTTATAATCACCCAGTTACGGTGTGACGTTTGATGTTATCAAGAAACTCTTCCGGTGTTAGTGATTGACATGATCTCATGGTCTAAGGATTAGGATCACTTCGTAAGTTGTTATAGCAATATAAAATCAATGACTTTGATTGTAATGCTATAATTCGGATGAATGTTCATCACATCGTTACACTAATGTTTTGACCTCGTTATTAACAACATCCAATGTCCATGATCAGGAAACTTTGATCATCTTGTTAATCAACGACCTAGTTTATAAGAGAGGCATAACTAGGAACTTCCTTTTTGTTTATTAAACACACATGTATTAACGTTTCCGTATTAATACAATTATAGCATGCAAAATAAACATTTATCATAAACAAGGAATACGATAATAACCACTTTATTATTGCCTCTCGGGCATATTCCCTTCAGGATGAAGGTGGAGATCTCTTGGATGAAACTTGACGAGAAGATCTTGTCTTTTTCGAATGAACCAAGAGTTCTGGAAGGAGGGAGATGGCTGGTTTAAATACCCCTGCACAGATCCGGCCGTTGGTGAAGTTTGGGGGCGGATTATCCGCCCCCCACTAGGGGCGGACTATCCGCCCTGGGGAAAAAATCTGCCCCCTGGACAGAAAGTCCGGGGGAAAATCCACCCCCACTCAGACGGTCATGCTGAGCTTGACTTGGTGAAGATCCTCGAGGGGGCGGACTATTCGCCCCTGGGGAAAATCCGCCCTTGAGACGGAAAGTCCGGGGGAAAATCTGCCCGCTCTCTGAGTGATGCGCCGTGGCGACCTTTGAAGCAAAACCTGGGGGGCGGACTATCCGGCCCCCTTGAGGGTTGGATTATCCGGCATGGGCAAAAACTCCAGCCCTGGCCGAAAAGTCCGCAAGATATTCCGTCACCCATACTGAGGGCTGCGCCCTTTTGAAATTGGGTAGGGGTGGATTATCCGAGGTTGATCGTGCGTGTGTCGCTATTTGTGCACCCCTGCCCGATTCAATCTTTCTGAAAGTCGTGTCCGACGGAGCCTAAGAGTGCTTCGTTAGGAAACCCCAAGAGCAAGGTGTGATGCACCACAGCAGAAAGTCTTCCCTCAATAAGAAACCGAGGTTATCGAACCAGTAGGAGGAAGGAAACATGTCAAATATGTTGCAAGCAACTTGGAGACCTGCACAACACAAACTCAAGACTTTGCCCCAGTGAACAGTGAGGTTGTCAATCTCACTGGTTGCTGTAACAAAGGATTAAATGTATGGTGTGGAAGGTAACAGTGGTTTGCAGCAAGTAAACAGGAACAATAACCGTGGAAGATGTATCAATGATAAAGATTGGACCGGGGTCCATAGTTCACTAGAGGTGTTCTCCTTAGATACACAAACATAGCATGCTGGGTAAACAAATTACAGCAGGTCAATTGACAGGACTGAGCAAGGCATAACAATGCAATACTAGACATCTTGATCCTATTAGATTCGATTGGGCAATACAACAAGATACATAGACCTCCATCCAACTGCATCTATGACTAGAAGTCCACCTTTGGGTTATCATCCGAACCCCCTTTAGTATTAAGTTGTAAGCAATAGACAACTGCTTTAAGCAAAGTGTGTAAGGTAAACAATCCACTTGTTCCAAGAACAAGAGACCGTTGTTTTCTCCTTAGTGGCAACAAGACATCTACAACCTTAGAGATTTCTATCTCTTCCCTTCGATTAAATAGAGCCATGAACCCACTATCGAGCATAAATACCCCCTCTTGGAGTCACTAGCAACTACTTTGCCAAGATAGATACTAACAACGGAGAGCATTAACAATCACAAAAAACACAGACATGATAGAATCAATAAGACAAAACCATTAATCAATCTGACATAGTAATCTCAATATCCATCGGATTCCCGCAAACACAACATGCATGATTACAAATAGATGAGATCTTGATCATGAACGGAGCTCATAAGATCTATACATGAAAGCACAAAGGAGGATATACAACCATCAAGCTACTAAATGGACCCGTAGTCCAAGGTAGAACTACTCACGCTTCATTCCAAAGGCTGGCATGATGAAGAAGAAGGCCTCCGGGATGATCTCCCCTCCGGCAGGGTGCCGGGAAGAGCTTCAGACCCCCCGATCTGGGGACGATGGTGGAGGCGGATACAAACGGTTTCGTGGAATATTGGTCGGGTGCTTAGGGTTTAGGCATCGAGGGCTTCTTATAGGAGAAGAGGGAGGCCAAGGGGTGCCCGAGGTGGCTGCACCCCCCCCAAGCGCGGGGTAGGCCCACCCGTGTGGCCAGGGGGTGTGGCCCCCTCGAGGCCCTCCTCCGTCTCGTCTTCTGGCTCCGTGTTCGCCACGGTAAAATATTGACTTTGGCTTTTGTCCCGTCCAATTCCGATAATATTGATTTTCTGCCTTTCTGGAACCAAAAACAGAAGAAAACAGGCAACTGGCATTGTGGCATCTTGTTAATAGGTTAGTACCAGAAAACATATAAAAACACCTCAAAGTGTAGACAAAGAAAAGCAAAGTAGATACTAAACAAGCATGGAACATCAAAAATCATAGATATGTTTCCGGCGTATCAAGCATCCCCAAGATTAACTCCTGCTCGTCCTCAAGTGATAAAAGAATAATTTTGTGACATGCACCATTAAAATCAAGATCAAACCATTTGCAAGCATTGAAAGCTAGGATCAAAGAACTCTAAACATGAGCATGAAAGATGAAGTTCTAACAGTAAGACAAAGTAACTATGCATGCAACAAGAAATGCTACAAACAAAGATCATGAATAACATGCATTGAAAAATGTTTGTTTGTTTCACATACAAAAAACATGGCATAGTAGCATTCAGCTTGTCCCTCATGGAGTAGCAAATACATGCATAGGACACCTTCATACTTCATAAGAGTGACTAGATACAAATAGCACAAGAACAAGCAATATCAACAATATGCATCAATCAATAAGTTTTGGGACAATGCACATAGATCTAAGAATGGCAACTATGCTCTCTTAACTGGTGCCTAAAGGTAGAAGGTGGAGACTCAATATAATGGTGGAAGAAAGGCCCTTCATAAAGGGAAGCAGGGATTTCAAGTTTCAAAAAGAGCTTCCAAAAATTATGGTACTTGTTAGCTTTCATCCCTCATTGCCCCTATCATAAGCATCTTGAAGTGATTAAGGTTAAAGTGAACAAACTATGGAGTATATGCTTGACAAAGTAGAAGTTGGCAATCTCATGTCCCTTGAATATGAGGGCCGCTCCTCATGCTACTCAACTTTAGTCACCTATAAGTTCTTGTCATGTAAGTACATGTGTATCATAAAGAACCGCCAACGGGGTACCCCTTGCACATGGTACAGGAGCTATCCCATAACCAAAATGACAAGGCAAGCAGACAATGAGCATCTCAGTGATCTTTTTATTTGCTATTTGCATAGGTTTTTATTGAGGATGCTTCGTAGATTGCTCATTATGGTGATGCTGCAAGTTTCCACCATGATTAGGCATGGCTTAGGATAGCGGCCTAGGCGTTTCTCTAACACACATACATAACTCCATGGACTTACAATCTCCCCTTTTATTTCACACCGACGACATCCATAGACAAAAGAGCATGATATCAACTGTGTACAAAGTACAAGTGCAATGTTGAAAGTGTTCCTCTTGACAACACGGTTCTGCTAATTCCAATGTATAAGTGCAAGCATATACAACATAGATTACACAATGGTTAAAGTTTATTAGGGGTAAGAAAAATAAAGTGTGTCATCAAGTTCGTGAGAGCTTTAATCACAAAGTTTTCACATAACAAAATACTTTTAATTGGAAGATAGCTGAAAACAAGAATATACTTGGAATGGTGTAACACACCATGCATAGGAATTTATAGTGGATACTTTGGAATAACTTGGTTTCTTGGGAGTTGGAAGCATGAGTAGAGCTTACTCATACAAGTGGATGCTAGCAAAAGACTGGGAGCAACCAACTTAGAGAGCAATAATGGCCATAATCATGCAGAGCGACAAAACATTACTAATCAAAGCATAGAGTAGTACTACAAGTCAAGGACTAAATGATCATAGAGGCTATGCTGACTTGTTCATAGTCATAACATGGTGTGAGTATGTGCCAAGTCCCAATCAAGGGTCGCATGTACACGTGGACCAACATGCAGGAACAACCGCTGCTAGAACAGCTTGACTGGTTTTTTACGACAGTCGAATGGACATCAGTATTCCCTAACACCATGGTCAAACCGCTGGCTAAACCAGTTTCAGATCATGTACCGTGCGTGGTGTCAATTGAGACTTCTATACCCAAAAGCAGGCTATTCCGCTTTGAAAATTTCTAGCCCTTACATCCTGGATTTCAAGACACGATGCAGAAGAGCTGGTCTCTGCCGACCAAAGTTTCAGATAGCGCTCTGGTTCTATCGGCAAAATTGAAATGGTTAAGAAGAGATCTCAAGATTTGGAGCAAATCTATATCAAAACTAAGCCTGGCTATTGAGAATTGCAACAAGGCGCTGGGTGCTATTGACAATATTGAGGACAAACGTACACTCACCAGACCTGAATGGAACTTCCACGTCATTCTGAAGAAACACATACTCAGACTGTTGGATTACAAAAACAGGTACTGGAAGAAAAGATGCACGTTTCGTTGGGCTAAAATGGGTGACGAGAACACGAATTTTTTTCATGCAAGAGCTACCAAGAGATACAGGAGAAACAACATTGCTATGCTAACAGGACCAGATGGCGGGGCACTAGATACACATAGCGAAAAGGCTGCAGCATTCCATGAATCTTTTAAAAACAGGATGGGTGTCTCATCCCCACCTGATATTTGTCTCGACTTCAATGACCTGATTCATCCCCTCCAATGTTTAGAAGCACTCTCAGAGCCATTCTCACATGATGAGATAGATGAGGTTGTGAAGAAAATGCCGATTGATAAAGCGCCGGGTCCTGACAGATTCAATGGTCTTTTCCTGAAGTCATGTTGGAACATCGTCAAAACAGATTTTTATAAGCTGTGTGAAGATTTCTGGGGAGGAAGGGTCTCACTTCAATTCTTGAACAATTCCTTCATCACGCTGATCCCGAAGAAGATCTCTCCTGAAACAGTGAATGATTATCAACCAATTTCACTGCTCAACTGTGTTCTGAAGGTTTTAACTAAACTGCTCGCTGATCGGTTGCAGAAATGGATTCTCCGTCTTGTTCACAGAAATCAGTATGGCTTTATCAGGGGGCGCACCATCCAAGACTGCCTCGCGTGGGCATACGAGTATCTACACCAATGCCACACCTCAGGTGAACCGTGTGTGGTTTTGAAAATTGATTTCGAGAAAGCGTTCGATACGGTGGAACACCACACAATCCTGGAAATCCTAAAGCACAAAGGGTTTGATCAAAGATGGATCAACATGTCAAGGCTTATTCTTGACTCAGGTAGTTCTTCTGTTCTGATAAACGGAGGTCCAGACAAGGAATTCAAATGCAAGCGCGGTGTGCGTCAGGGGGACCCTCTGTCCCCTCTTTTCTTCGTGGTAGTGGGTGACTTACTACAATCGACGGTCAATAGAGATTTTGCTGAAGGGATTATCCAAACTCCAATTATTCAGCCTCCTTCTGAAGATTATCCAATAATTCAGTACGCCGACGACAACATTGTTGTGATGCCAGCTTCAGCGGACCAGTTGAGCAACATGCAGGCCATCTTGCAATCTTTCGCTAGAAGCACAAGACTGAAAATCAACTTCAATAAAACGCAACTCATTCCAATCAACATTTCAGAAGATGTAGCCAGGGAGTTAGCTGCAACGATCAGTTGTCAGGTGGCAGCAATGCCTTTCACTTATCTTGGGCTACCGATGGGCACCACAAGGCCTACTGTGGAGGATTTGATGCCGCTGGATTGCGCTGTCGAGAGAAGACTATCAAGCTCTGCCATGTGGCTCACGTACATTGGCAGGGTAACTTACGTTAATACTGCTATTACGCTGCTGCTCACCTTCGCGATGTGCACCCTGAAAATTCCGCTAAAAATCTTTGAATTTTGCGAACGGGGAAGGAGGCACTGCCTATGGCGTAAGATGGTGAATGGTGAGGAGAAGTGTCAGTCCTTGGCCTCATGGGAGATGGTCTGCCAGCCCAAGGCAAAGGGAGGTTTAGGCGTGATAAATATGAAAATTCAGAACCAGGGCCTCTTGCTCAAATCTCTCGACAAGTTCTATAGGAAATGTGATACTCCGTGGGTTCAGCTGGTTTGGTCGGAGTACTATGAAGACAAAGTTCCACATGCCCGACCTCCGTGCGGCTCCTTCTGGTGGCGGGATATCATGAGCACTATGGATATTTTCATAGGAATCACCAAGTGCGAGATCAAGGCTGGTGACAACGTGCTGTTATGGAAAGATAACTGGATTGATCCTCCTCTTTGCATCAGCTCTGCGAGACTGTTCTTCTTCACGCTTAATGAGGACATCTCGGTTGAAAAATTTGCCGAAAGCATGAATCCTGAAGAATTCTTTCAGCTGCCGTTGTCAACCGAAGCCCATGAGGAGCTGAACCAGTTGGGCTCGGTCATACATGAGGGCGTGATTGATGAGAGGATTCCTAATACTTGGAGCTTCGTTTGGGGAGCAGATAAGTACAAACCGCGTGACTTCTATGATTTCTGCTACAGAGAAGCTGTGCCGCCAAATTATCTAGCTGAGATATGGGAAACTAAGTGCACAATGAAACACAGGGTCTTTGCTTGGCTCATGCTAGTGGACAGAATAAACACACGTGACATGCTCCAGAGAGGGAACTACAATATTGGTTCTGATTTCACCTGCATGACGTGCACCCTAGGGGCAAGAGAGACTCGGAACCACCTCTTCTTCACCTGTAGTTTTGCGTTGGAGTGATGGAATACCATAGAAATCAAACGGGACACCAGTCTTGCGCTTGAACCTATGATTGCGGATGCCAAGGAGGTGTGGAACAAACCCCTATTTGGAGAAACAATGATTCTAGGCGCATGGAACATCTGGAAAATAAGGAACCGAGCTTATTTTGAAGGGGTGCAGCTTGACATCGTAAACTGGTAGAGACAACTTAAGCAGGACCTTTCTATCCTAGAGTGTAGGATCAAGGAGGATCTACAGGAACCTCTTAGAGGGATTATAGCACGTATCCACTTGTAAAAGGGAAACTCTTGTAGTAGTCAATTTCCTCTCACTGGTTGGGCTTGGTCATCCCTGAAGGGACCAGTTGTACAAACGATGTAAATATTTCTCTACCTATATATAAAACACAGTAGGAGACTCTCCTGCTGTCATTCCTAAAAAAAGTATGTGCCAAGTCAACCCAAACAAAGCATCAAAGGAGAATACCACAATACTATGCTTTTGCATGCTAAAACAACGCATGATTCTTTCAAGGCACACTAAGTAATCCAATTGTTTGGAACAAGTCATGCTACAACAATAATCACTAAGCATAAAGTCAAAACAACACCTAGCATGACATGATAAAGTCTAAGTCACAGTCAAAGCAAGCTCCTCTTGTACTACTCAAGCAAGAACTTTCTACTCCTCTCCAACACCAATAAACTTATTTGAAACAAAACAGTGATAACGGGGGTCCAAACTAACTTATTCAACCAAACTAAGAAAATCAAACTAAAACTAAGATGCTCTAAGAACACAACTTGTGCATGAAACAATAAAAACGAAGTGTCTAGAAAGACCTAGGCTTTTTATTGATGAAGAAGGGGATGCCTTAGGCATCCCAAATCTTTGACGCTTGTACCCCTTGGATATTTCTTGGGGTGACACCGGGGTGGAATCTCCAAGCTTGAGATTTTGTCCATTCTTCATCTCATTACATCATTCTCTCTTTACACCTAAATTCTTTCCTTTATACAAAACTTCACACAATCTTCATTAGCAACATTAGTGTATTCAAAAGATAATAGACCCTTAGGTTTAGCTTTGGAACAGCAAAACTTTTCACTAAAAACACAAGATACTGTAGCAATTCCATCAAAAAGCTCAATTTCGCAAAAAGAACCCAAAAAGGAATCAATAAGAAGCAAATGCAAATAATGGCAGAAATCTGTCAAAACAGACCAGCAGTTAGAAACCGATTTTTTTTGAAGACCTTCTGTTGCTTAAATAAAAAAGTGTTGAACTAACGAAAATTATCTAACATAATGGGGGATTTATTCGTAAATTATCAGCTGAATCAGACTTACACAGATTCCTCACGAATTTTTATGGTGGAGCACAAAAATCTGTTTCGGGACAGCAACTCCCCAAATCTTATTTCGCTCTTATTAGAGGTCATTCTTGGCACAAAAAGCAAACAAAAAGGATAAGGATAGGTCATTACTGAAGTAATAACTTCCAATACTCAATAAAACTCTTGGGTTATCTCCCAACAAGTACTTTTCTTTAACTCCTTTAAGTTAGGCACAAGAAGCAAGAAAGCAAGTATTTTCAAATGAAGAAGCATTAACATCAAACCTTGCTTTCAAAGGAGGATCAAAAAGCAACTTCTCTCTCCTCATAGGGAAGTGTTCAATACCTTTATTGAATGGAAATTGATATTTAATGGTGCCTTCTTTCATATCAATGAAGGCACCAATAGTTCTAAGAAAAGGTCTTCCCAAAGTAATAGGACATGAAGCATTGTATTCAACATCCAAAACATAAAAATCAACACAGACATAATAATTGTTAACCATAATAAGAACATCATTAAAACGCCCCATGAGTTTCTTCTTAGCATTATCATTAAGTGGGAAATCCAAATAACAATCTTCCAAAGGTGGCAAATCAAGCATTTCATAAATCTTCCTAGGCATAATAGAGACACTAGAACCAAGATCACATGAAGCTTTGAGATCAAAGTCATTCACTTGAATATTAATAATGGGTTCCCAAGAATATAAGCTTTGTGTTTCAACTTCTATTCCTTAATTTTAACAAGAGCATCTGTAATGTGTTTGGTGAAAGCAACACACATATCACTAGCATTAGGAATTCTAGCAAGCTTTTGTAGGAACATAATTACTTCAGATATATTGCAACCATCAAGATCAAAATCAAACTTAGAATCACTAGTAGTATACTTATTGGGCTTAGGCATTGTAGGAGGAGGAATAGGGACTTCTTGTGGTTTAGTGGCATCCATATTGGTGGTGGTGATGGTGCACACACTATTGTTTCTAGCAATTTCATCTTACCTTTCCCACTTAGCATGAAGTTGGGCTAACAGTCTAACATTTTCATCAATAGTAACTTGTATGGCATGAGTAGAAGCAAAGGTACTTTCCATGGTTTCGGGGTTAGCAGCCATTTTATTAATCAAATAAGACTGTGCTTCAGACAAAGAGGAAATATTTTTCTCAACATTTAAAAGCTTTTCCTCCACAGTCTTGTTGAAAGTGGTTTGTTTACTAATAAAGTCTTTGAGCATGACTTCAAGTTTAGAGTGGGCACTTCTAGTATTGTTGTAGGAGTTTCCATAGGTATTAACATTATTAGGAGGATAAGGCCTATAATTATTGTCACTACCAGAATTATTCGTATAGGCATTATTGTTGAAATTGTTGTTTCTAATGAAGTTCACATCAACTTGCTCTTCTTGAGGAACTAAAGAGGCTAAGGGAACATTATTTGGATCTAAAGGAGCTTAATAAGCATAGCCATGATAACATCAATCTTATCACTCAAAGAGGAGGTTTCGTCAACAGAATGTACCTTCTTACCATGTGGAGCTCTCTCAGTGTGCCATTCAGAATAATTAACCATCATATTATCAAGGATTTTTGTTGCAGCACCCAAGTTGATGGTCATAAAGGTACCTCCGATAGCTGAATCCAACAGGTTTCTTGAGGAGAAGTTCAAACCTGCATAAAAATTCTGGATAATCATCCAAGAAGTAAGTCCATGAGTGGCACAATTCTTAACCAAAGATTTCATTATTTCCCAAGCTTGAGCAACATGTTCATTATCAAGTTGTTTAAATTTCATAATATCACTTCTCATAGATATAATCTTAGCAGGATGGTAGTACTTTCCGATAAAAGCATCTTTGCACTTAATCCAAGAATCAATACTATTTCTAGGCAAGGATAGCAACCATTCTTTAGCTTTTCCTCTCAAGGAGAAAGGAAACAACTTGAGCTTAATAATATCTCCATCTACATCCTTATACCTTTTCATCTCACAAAGTTCAACAAAGTTATTGAGATCGGCAGCAGCATCATCAGAACTAGCACTAGAAAATTGCTCTCTCATCACAAGATTCAACAAAGCAGGATTAATTTGATAAAAGGTAGCATCAGGAGCAGGTGGAGCAATAGGAGTGCTTAGGAAATCATTGTTGTTTGTGCTAGTGAACTCACACAACTTGGTGTTCTCAGCAGAGTTCATTTTGGCAAAAGTGGAGCAAGCTAATAGCGGCAGCAGCAACTAGAGTAGGTACTAATTTTCTTGTGTTTTTTATAAGGGAAAGCAAACCAAAATAAACTAATTTTTGTGGAGTTTTTGATAACAAGAAGCAAACAAAACCAAGCAAAAGAATCTAAGAAAAACAAAAACAAAGTAAAGAGAAAGTTTCAGAAGGACTCCCCTTGTGAAGACGTCCTTAGCCTCCCCGGCAACGGCGCCAAAAAACTTGTTGGCGCTGTGTTAACGTGGGAGCTTGTTGTTCTTTAATTCCCCGGCAACAGCGCCAGAAAAATTGTTGATGGCGCTTGAGAGCTCTTCGTCAGGAAACCCCAAGAGAAAGGTGTGATGCAGCATAGCAGCAAGTCTTCCCTCAGTAAGAAACCGAGGTTATCAAACCAGTAGGAGGAAGGAAACGTCTCAAAGGTGTTGCAAGCAACTTGGAGACCAGCACAACACAAACTCAAGACTTTTCCACAATGAACAGTGAGGTTGTCAATCTCACCGGTTGCTGTAACAAAGGATTAACTGTATGGTGTGGAAGGTAACATTGGTTTCCAGCAAGTAAACAGGAACAGTAATAGTGGAAGATGTATCAATGATAAACATTGGACCAGGTTCCATAGTTCACTAGAGGTGTTCTCCTTAGATAAAAACCATGGCATGTTGGGTAAACAAATTATAGCCGGGCAATTGACAGGACTGAGCAAGGCATAACAATGCAATACTAGACATCATGATCCTATGAGATTCGATTGGGCAATACAACAAGATACATAGACCGCCATCCAACAACATCTATGACTAGAAGTCCACCTTTGGGTTATCATCCGAACCCCCTCCAGTATTAAGTTGCAAGCAACAGACAACTGCTTTAAACAAAGTGTGTAAGGTAAACAATCCACTTGTTCCATGAACAAGAGACCGTTGTTTTCTCCCTAGTGGCAACAACATATCTACAACCTTAGAGATTTAGGTCACTTCCCTTAGATTAAATAGAGGCATGAACCCACTATCGAGCATAAATACCAACTCTTGGAGTCACTAGAAACTACTTGGCCATGATAGCTACTAACAACTGAGAGCATTCAAGATCACAAACAACACAGACATGATAGAATCAATAAGACAAAACCATTAATCAATCTGACATACTAATCTCAATATCCATCGGATCCCCGCAAAACACAACATGCATGATTACAAATAGATGAGACCTTGATCATGAACGGAGCTCACAAGATCTAAACATGAAAGCACAAAGGAGGAGATACAACCATCTAGCTACTACATGGACCCGTAGTCCAAGGTAGAACTACTCACGCTTCATACCGGAGGTTGGCATGATGAAGAAGAAGGCCTCCGGATGATCTCCCCTCCGGAAGGGTGCTGGGAAGAGCTCCAGATCCCCCTCGATCTAGGGACGATGGTGGCGGCGGCTACAGACGGTTTCGTGGAATATTGATCGGGTGCTTAGGGTTTAGGCATCGGGGGCTTCTTATAGGCGAAGAGGGAGGCCGAGGGGGTGCCCGAGGCGGCTGCACTCCCCCAGGCATGGGATGGGCCCACCTGCGCGGTCAGGGGGTGTGGCCCCCTCGAGGCCCTCCTCAATCTCGTCTTCTGGCTCCGTGTTCCCCACAGTAAAATATTGACTTTGGCTTTTGTCCCGTCCAATTCAGATAATATTGATTTTCTGCATGTCTAGAACCAAAAACAGATGAAAACATGCAACTGGCACTGTGGCATCTTGTTAATAGGTTAGTACGAGAAAACATATAAAAACACCTCAAAGTGTAGACAAAGCAAAGTAAAGTAGATACTAAACAAGCATGGAACATCAAAAATTATAGATATGTTTCCAACGTTTCATTGTCCGCGGTTATGGACGACTTGGAGCATAGTTTCTCGATCATTGACAAGCATAACTAAAGTACCGCTTTTAAATTGAGTAAAACTTGACTAGTAATAGTGCAATATTCATGAAATGATTAATAAAATGCCAACAGATGGGATGTTCTTCCGCCTTCTCGTTTGGGAACGGGGAGGTGTGCGAGCGATGTTTATTTATGTTGATATATATCTCTTGGGTAATTAACTATTGTTTAATTAACGAGCATCTATCTATCATTGGTTAGGCGGATATTGTAGCGTGTCTCTATAGAATTGCTAGGCTTTACTTTTGCTGTTATTGCGTCACCCTCAGGTTGTTCCTTTAGATTTATAAAGATTTGTTGAGTCCCTTATGGTCTCACACGATAAAATATTGTTTCAGATGGACAGGTATACTCTAAGGAAGGTTACTGGTTCGATGAGCCCGATGATGGTGGCAACGACCGTTTGGTGTAGAGATTTTGAGGATGGAGATCCGTGAGATCTGTGGGCGGGATATGCTTATTTTCAGGGCATCTTATGCCAATTTGTCTCTTATCCGTACTCGGATCTTGTTTTCCACTTTGGCTTGATACTCTGATGTGTGATGTATGAGGATGTATCCTAAACTATTAGCTACCTACTATTTTGGATCTTGTCAAATGACTATGAATATTTCTATTTCTTTTAGATGTTTTTGCTCTGATTTACTCTTGTATGTTGCTGACATACACACTTATGTATGTTTTATTCGCATGCTTGTCGACTATGCCGCTTGCACTTGATATCATGTTCTTGCAAAGTGGATAGGGTGGTTGGCCAGTACCATGCCCTGCTCCGCTTAGATGTGTCTGCACGTGGGTGGCCTTTGGGCCTCCGCGGTAGAACCACCTGATGCATTTTGGGACGTCCTGGCTTGTTGCTTAGAGTGTAGCGTACGAGATATTACATTTGGTCTGCTAGATTTTTGGGCATCTAAAATTTTGGCCTATCACTATTACTGTTATTGAGCATGCCTGTGGTTGGGTCTGATACTTTTACGGTCTTTTACATTTTCAGCATTTCTGGAGACCATTCCCATATCATAAAAGGTGTATAACTTGCGAGAAACTTTTACTGTTCATCGTCGTCGCAATACAAGACGGGCAAATAACAAAACACTTGCACACTAATCAACCTGGCTAGCGTACGTATGGTACTGCCTACCGCTATGTATTGACTACGCCAACTAAATTCCTACATGGCCTATGCGATTAATCTAGATATTACATAAAATGCAAACAACTTAAAATTATTACATATTATCAACTCAAGGGAAAGAAAAATCGGCATTTCTCCATCTATCACCTGCATCTCCCTTTTGAGTGTGACATCTACATTCGAAAACAACCTTGAGATATGATATTGCAGCTCCCTCTTTGGTGGCGATAGAAATAATTGCAGTCTGAAACTATGTAATAACAAGTTAATACATCAAATAAGGAAAACAACTCATTTAAATTATACGACAGGAGCTATAAACTGGAGTTTATTACTGGCCAATGCTTCAAATATATTGACCACTATGTCAAACAAACAGGACAAGCAAGCATTAAGAAAGTGTGCCTACTGTGAAACGAGAAATATAACAATATGTGTGGCTTAGAATTTCAGCAAATAAAAACTAGGCAGGTCATTTCAACAAATATATATAGAAGAAGTTATATATCCTAGAATGCAAGAGATGTTGGATGACTTGGAATTTATGGGGAGCTACACAGTGGCGTGCAGTTACTGTCATAGCTAAGAATTAACCAGACATAAATTATAATAGCATCATCTGAGAACTTGTAGAGCGGGAATGCAAACCACGAATGAACTATACAGTAGAGGATAGTTATGTCGTTGCTTAGGAAGAACTAGAATAAGATAGGATATATAATGGTGTCGCTTGTGAACCCGTAGAACAGGACAAACAAACATTAGACAAGTATGCTTACAATTAAATGAGCAATCAATCAAAGTGTTTCTTAAAATTTCAGCAAATATAAACTAGCCAGGTCATCTCAACAAATATATATAAAAGCAGTTCTTTATCCTGAAATGCAAAAGATGTTGGGTAACTCGGAATTGGCGGTGAGCTACACAATGGCTTGCAGTTACTGTAGTAGCTAAGAATGAAACAGATAGGAATTATAATGGCATCATACGAGAACTTGTAGAGCAAGAATAGAAACTACGAATAAACTATATATACGGTAGAGGATAGTTATGTTATTGCTCATGAAGAACCATTAGATATGAAATATAATGACATCAATTATGAAACTATAGATCAGGACAAGCAAGCATTACAAAAGTTTGCCAACAAATGAATTGAGCAACCAAAGAGAGTGTTTCTTAGAATTTTAGAAAATATAAACTAGCCAGGTCATTTCAACAAATATGTATGGAAGCAATTGTGTATCCTGAAATGCAAGAGATGTTTAGTGACTTGGAATTTGCGGTGAGCTACACAATATCATGCAGTTACTGTCGTAGCTAAGAATAAACCAGACAAAAATTATAATATTATCATACGCGAACTTGTAGAGCAGGAAGGCAAACCACGAATAAACTATATATATGGTAGAGGGTACTTATGTCGTTGCTTTGGACAAACTAGCACTAGATAAGGAAACAATGGCATTGCTTGGGAACCCGTAGAAGAGGCTGTGCAAACCAACATATTCAGATCCCTTTTTGAGCTTTAAGCAAAGAAAAAGAAAATAGTCAGTGTTCCAGCTTTTGAAGAACCAGATGGAAACAACAAAATTATAATCGAATTAGTACGAAGAGTTTGAACGTGTACTACATGTTAGCAAAAAAAAAAGGAGGAACGTAGCTCAGGACGAACCAGATAAATTCAGTAACTGTGGAGAAGGGAATCCACACTAATATTTTCCACTGACTTTACATTTTGTAAGAAGTACACAATTGCAGGCAATTACTATTATAAGGAGTATCCAAGAACATGTGCATGACTTTAAAATTGGTAGAGCAGTGAATGCAAACCAACATGTCTAGTGACCTTTTTGTAGCACAAACAACAGGCGTGCACACTAACTTGGTGTAGCACCCCGGGTAAAACCACTTCTAGAGAATCGCTTGTGTGTGCATCATCATGATGGCATACTCATATAATCATGTCACATTGCATTTGAGCATCCCATGACTGCATTCATATTATTTACCAAAACCTACTTTATAGAAGTCTCTCTTTGTTTTCTAAGATATACCCTCCTTCATTTCAAATAGTAAAACTCCAGCATTCCGGATATCCCCGTTTATCTAAAACCTATTTACAAAAGGATTTTAAAAATAAAACATTAGTCTAACAAAAATATAAAGTAAATATTTTATCCTAGAGGAGGCCGTCACCGGCCAGTCCCAAAGGCGTAGCTGGTAGCAGCCTACTATCCCAAAATAAAAAACATAGACTACCCTAGAAACCCTAAACCTAACACCACCTACTCCCTCCTCTTAGCCGACGCCACCCACACTCTATGCGCGCGCCACACACGCCACACACACACACGGAACATCATAGGGATACACACCAGGCTACATGAACGTAAACAAGCGGCAACGCGCGCCCAGCCTGCTCTCTCTCTGTATCGACGCGTTGAACCGACCCCACCACCTCACCAACCCACGCTCCCATCCCGTCGATCCCACCTCGACTCCCCGCTTCCTCATGGATCCCTGTCTGCCGCCGCTAGTGCGTCCCAGCCCTGCGCACCTCCAGGATGTCGCCCTCCACCGACTGCCCACTCCTCTGCAAGGCCCTACACCCAAACACGCCATCGCCACCTAGATCCACCGCCTCGCCCTCTCGTCCTCATCATCGCCATGTCGCCTTCCTCCTCTGCTCATGCTCCCTCCTTGCCTCAAACTCCAAGTGAAACCGCCCCGACTCCTACGGCCCGCCTCCTATCGCCAGCCCGTATCCTTGCATATAGAGCTCCACCGTCGCAGATCAGCCCCTTCCGATAGATGCTTGCAAACATGTGTTCCTGCGTTTAGTTTTTGTTGATGCTCTTTGCATCACCAAGGCTATGGCCTCTGTTCATCCAGGTTTCCCGCGGGGATAATGTGTCGTTATCAAGTATCAGATCCCCGTGTTTGTGACAAAAAAATCTTCGTGAAGTCATGTCTGTGTGTTGGTGCCGTTACGAGCCATCGGAGCACGCTAGGTGTTCTGCATTCGATCCCCGCTAGCCAAGGCCGAGCGTCAAGATCTACTTCACGGAGCATTTTTTCGAGGCTCTGAACCCGCAAGACCTTCATCATAGAACTTCAAGTCCCCCGAAGACCGAACCCTCGGCATGCCTATTTCACCTTCCTAGATGCCATGAACTCCTTCACGGAACCAAAGACCGGGTCCGAAGTCCCAAACCCAGTCGAACTCCTCGGAACCCAAGATCTCCGGAACCACCATATGTGACATCTTTCCAAGACCAATATTTTTATAATATATGATATACCTTGTTGCATATTAAATTGGTCATACATGCATACATGTTTGTGGTTTGGGGGATTATGCCGATTCACCTCATAATTAAATATGGAGATCATATGCAGGCTTTTCTAGTCTTATATTGGTCCCATTTAAATTTGTGTAACAAACCGATGCCATGTTTTGCCTTATTAACCCAACATATAAATTGTGAAGTATATAAACAACATGAACCATCTAACTAAATGTTGGGACCCCGGTTCCACTTAATATTGTCTAACTGCATCGAATCTTCGCCATGCCATACATCATACTTGCAACATGCCCGGTTTTCTGCCGTAGTATTAAATAGTGCATTCGATGTTTCTTTTAGTGCATTGCTTCTTCACGGATTAGGCCGATAAGTTGATGTGAGTGTCGACCCGATCTTTGGATGTACCTTCGGTAGTGTTTTCAAGCGAGCATTCTCTCTCTTTCTACCTATTTTATATTTATAGTATTTACTTCCTAATTTTATCTATTGTTATCTGTTTTGTGATGCTTTAGATTCTGTACCCCTTTATATATCCCTGCAACCTTGAAATTTCCTTGGAAACCTCCTATTGCCTATTGTTTGGGTAGACAGTTGGCCTTGCGAGTCGTAGTCGCTTGATCAGGTGCTGCTTCGTGTCGTTGATGTTTCACTGATGTTGGGGGTTGGCATATTCATAAATGTGGAGATGATTGTGATTTTAATTATAGCAGGTTAATTAAATATTAAAAATGGATATAATTAATGAAGAGGCACCGCTGGATAATAGTTGAGATTTGGTTGTTAATCTTCCACATGTGTCCACCTAGGAGCCGAGTTCTTGACACCTGTTCTGAGACTGAGCGTGCTAACCACATGTGGGGTGTGTGGCACCCCTATCGGGTCAGTACCTCATTTCAAAGTACTATACTGGGGGACAAAAACTAGTTTGAAGTTTTCATGCCATGTATGCCATGTTATGCCATGTTTATTACCTGTTGCTCGATGAGCGTTTATTACTGTTGCGTAGGCGCGACACTCTGTCATGGGAATATATTGTCCATGACCTCTGCTCGCGTGACAAGTGTACGCAACCCTAGGGTCCGTTTGAGGAGGATTAGCTATACCTCGTACAGTTAGATCTTTCGGGTGGCCCCCATTTATTTGCTTTGGGTTAGGGAAAGCGTTGTGTCCTAAACCCCGCCGACATACCGATGGAAGTATGTTAATTGATCTGGAAAAAGGGGTCGAAGTATGTGTGAAAACTTTGGTGCACCCCTGCAGGGTTAAATCTTTTCAAACAGCCGTGTCCATGGTTATGGATGACTTGGAGCACAATATCTCGATCATAGATAACTGTTATAATTTGACTTGTACCTAATATGACTAGTAAGTTGGATAACCACCATGGAAAGAATGAATAAAACTGCCAACCGTGTGAGTTTCCTCGGCATGACTTCCTCGTTTGGTCTCAAGGGGGAGATATGTAACAACCCTAGTTTTATTAAATAGTAATTAGGGTTTGTATGTGCATTCATGATCATCATCTTAAAACATGTGCAAGAAATAATCACAAAATCCTAAACCCTAACTTCCCCTCTCTATTTGAAACCTTTCAAATGGTTTGAAATAATTTGAAAACCCCAAAACCCATGGAGCCCAAATGGATTTAAAGTTCTTGTATTTTGAAAACCCCAAAACCCATGGAGCCCAAATGGCCCCTCTAGTATTTCAATATGTTTTTAAAGTTCTTGTATTTTGGAAATATTCAAAACAGAAAAGAAATTGAAATAGAAAAAGTAAATTATTTCAGAAAGAAAAACTACTCCTAATCTAACTGGGCCGCAGCCCAAATCCCTCTCCTCTCTCTCTGCTGCCAGTGCAGCACGCAGCAGCCTAGCAGCCGACGCACTCCCGGCCCATGAGCATCCTAGCTAGCCCGATACCCTTTTGTTGTCTTGTTCATCGTCTTCCTTGTCACTGGATCGAGCGAAGAAGCTCGCTGGTTGCGCCTCCGTCACTAGCATCCGCCAGGATTTGTGCTGCCACCCCTGGTTGTCTATAAGAGCCCAACATCGCCGCCGGAGAACCCTAGCTGCCCAATTCCCTCTCTCCTCTTCTCTCGCGTGAAAACTCTAACCCTAGACCTTGCAGTCACCGATGAGCTTTGCCGTTCCAGGACAACCCATGCCGCGCTAAGGGCACCGTTGGAAGCGCCTTGCCGTCCTCTTCATCCATGTTGAAGAGTGCAAGCAGGGGAGCTTCCCCCTTGCTAGAATCGACCTCAACACACCGTCGGCCGCCAATGTTGCTCTCGTCGATTCGCCACCATCCGGCCTCGCCTCTCCGACCCCTCCATCGTGTCTGTGGTGAGCCTATGGTGCAAACACGCCCCTCCGTCTCCTCCCTCTTTCTCTGTATCTCCACCATGTCGTGCATCTGCCATCGACGCCGCTCGTCGCCGTCGCACACGCTGCTCCAGCGACAAACCAGCAGCAGTGCCACCACTACCTGGCTCAGCAGGGTACGCTGAGTCAAGCCTAACCCCTGTAGCAGCCCCCGTGCCGCCTATCGCCTAGATCGTGCTCGATCTGGGAGGAGATCCATGGCTGACATTAGCATGACGTCATCATGGTGCAATATCCCGTTTTCTTTTGTTTTTAATGTTTTTGTAATTCATGTCTATAAATAATAATAAATATGACATGTGCGGCCCTATTGTAAGTCAAATAAACATTTTCATAAATATTCTCTGTTTAATAAAATGTAAAAGTAATTCCAAAATATAAATTGTTTTATAATATTCTAAAAATGATTTAAAATGAATTAAAAATGGGTAAATTCATAACTAATTCATTTTAAATCAGAAAAATACAAATAATATATCAAAATGTTCAAAAAAATAAGGTCTACCTCTTTAAGCTATAATAATGCATTGATAAGCAACTTCCATTACAAATATAATTAGAACAACAATATAAACCCTCTCATATGCCTCCAAGGTTTTCCCGAACTAGGGTTTGTAACCCTCGGGACCCCGATTAAATTGTCAAGCATGCCTTAGTGGTTTATCTCAATGCAATTTAACCTGTCATATCATGATCCTTGCTTGATAATTACATAGATGCCATGTGTTTATTGTTTCCCTTTCTTTCCGATGTTTGGTTCTTCTCCGGTAGAATACAATATTGAGATTACCGAGATCAACACCTTCAAAGATCGAAGATCAATACTTGACCAGCTGTAACCAAGTCAAGTCCCAGGTGTCCGAAGCTCAGCTTTCTAGATATCAACAGGCAAAGGCAAGCGAAGCCCCACACATGATAGAATCCTATGATTTCAAGCATTTCAATTCTTGCCATGTGCATGCGATTCTAAAGTCTTTTATCGGTAGATAGAATAATCCTATCTTATACATGTTACCTTTGAAGACTATAATCCCTGATCCACTGCTCCTAGCATAACTAGGGTTGGCTTATGAAGTGTTGCTAGAGCTGTGATGATGGCTCAGTTAATGTAGAGCCTGTTGGGAACCCCAATATCAAGGTATGATGAGTACAACAACAAGTTTTCCCTCAGTTATGGAACCAAGGTTATCAAACTAGTAGGAGAAAAAAACCACTTCCGAAGGTGTATCTAGCAACGTGGAACCTACACACAACACAACCAAAATACTTCGCCCCAATTTATCAATGAGTTTGTCAAGCTAACTGGTTTAGCTGAAAACAAAGGATTAAACGTTTAGTGTGGAAGAAAGTAATTGCTTGTGGTAATTGCAGAAAGTTAACAGTAAATAGTAAATGGAATATCGATGAAAAGGAATGGAACAAGGTACACAACTCACTATAGGTGTTTTCTCCATAAGATAAATAACATGTTGGGTGAAAAAACTAGAGGGGCAATTGAAAAATAGAGAATGCATAACAATGCATGTACATGGAGAATTTTAATATGCTGTCTGAAAGTTCAGACGCCAAGGCATCGTGGGGTCCAAGTTGTGTGTAATATCGTGGAAGGGTTGTAGTAGCTTCACCAATTGTCGAGAGGGGCCAAATGGGGGTAAATACTAATCTAACGGCCAAACGATAGTTTGAACCAGTCAAAAAACGGTTCAACTCAAATCCCGTCGTTAGGTCAACACTTCTTGCATTGACCTGTTAGTATTTCCCGTTATCCTTTGAGGTCGTGGACTGGTTTACCCCTGCAAAGACTAGATCTTCTTCTCTGCTCTGCTCTTCTCCCCTATTATTCCCCTCTCCATTACCTTGCTTAACTTCGGCTACTGGTCTCCAGTTCAGAGATCACCATTGCTCTCCTTGCGTCCCTGCCATGGCCGGTCAACCTCCCACGCCCTTAATCGAAGTTTGCCGCCGTCGCCCTCGACTCATTTTTCATAGTCGGCACGTCAGAGCTTCTTTGTACCCAGCCTAGCCTCTTGCCACTACCTAGACCTTCTCGCACGGCGGAGCTTGTCCGGCCGGGCAATCCGGACCGGCGATCGGCCTCGAGCGGTTGCGTGCTGTCGCGCACCCCAGGCATGGTATCCCTGGCAGAGGAATTCAACAACAACACTCTCATGGCCACCGTGCTAGGCACGTGTCCTGTTGTTTCACCGGAAGACTTGCTGTCGGCTTTCAGGTCTCGTTTTGCGATCAGACAAAAAGTGGTCAATATTGAGGTATTTGTGCCACCATTCGATTTCTTCGTCCGGTTCACCCATAGCTTAGACAGCGAGCGCGTTCTGCATTCTTCCTATTCTTTTGAGTGCTGTGGTGAGCAATTGAGCTTCCTGCATTGGCATCGTGCCTGTGGGTGGGACGATCACTTGGGGCAGCTTTGTTTCTTCTCTAAACTCGGATTTGATGGCCTCTCTTTGCATGCTTGGGAACCGGAGGCCCTCAAGCAGGTCGTCACTAGCCTTGGCGGCGAGCTGGTGGAGATTTTTTCACCGAGCGACAGATGGATCATCGAGATAAAGGCGTGGCTGAAAGATCCAGACACCGTTCCTAAGATGTACAATGTCGAGATTCCAAGTAGGGCAAGAGGACAACTTTACTGGAAGCACCCGGTGATCATCCACCTGCAGGAGGTTCTAGATCTGGTACATGGCATTCAGGACCCCGACGAGGCAGCGGGAAAGCGTCCTCGTCGCCTACAGTGTTGGCCTAGAAGGATTGATGGCACATGACCACCACCGTTCTACGACGGAGCACACGGTTTCGGTGGGGGGACCGGGCATGGACAGGCTGGTGGTTCTGATTTCCCTTGAGTGAATATAGAGGATTATTGAATCTGAAAGATTACTGACTTGAGAGTCGAGCATGTAGTACGCCGTATGTAATAGTTTGAACTGCTGTAGTATGTGTGGCTACTGAATTTGTAATGTGTGGCTACTGAATTTTTAGTATGTGTGGCTAATGATTTGTAGTTTGTGTGGCTAATTATTTTTTAGTACGTGTGGCTAATGATTTGTAGTTTGTGTGGCTAATGAATTTGTAGTATGTGTGGCTAATGAATTTGTGTGAATAACCAAGGTTAGCCTCCTAAAAATAGGGTGGGTTAGCAATGATCAATGTAACCATTGCCAGGACAATGCTGCTGGTGAGCAATCCGAAGGCACGAAATGCTGCTGGTTTGTATGCCTCGAACAATTTTTACATATATTTGTCCGAGCTGGTGCGTGATTCTGTATGGAACTTGCATGAATAAACCTGTAGGGGTTCGTAGCATGGAAAACAAAAAAATTCTACCGCATACACACAAACAAGCCAAGATCTATCTACTAGATTATAGCAACGGGTTGATAGAGGAACTCACCCTCGAAGATTCCAAAGCGGTTAATGAGAGCAGATTCTCGTGGGTGATGTAGTGGTACTCTTGCCGATCTCAAGATCGCGTAGATGATCCTTCCGGCTCTGCGTTCCAGCAGCGCTTCTGCAGTCGGTCACACGTTCGGTACTCGATGAAGACCTTCCTCTCCCTTGTTCCAGCAGGCAGCATAGGTTGTAGCACTCTCCTCGCGATTCCGGAAGCACGACGGCGTGGTGTCGGAAGTAGAGGGGAGATCTCGCAGGGCTTCGCCTTAAGCCGGAGCGAGTATGGTGGAGTATGAGAGAGGCCTTGGTGATCTAGGGTTTAGAGGGAACCAAGGGGAGGGTGTGGCCGGCGGCTAAGGCTTTGGGAAGCCCCAAGTCGCCGAGTTGGAGAGGAAACCCTAGGCGGTGGTGGCTGCACTTGGAGGTGGAGGCGCCAGAGCTAGGGTTTGAGGTGTGTAGGTAGGGGGCAGCCCTACCCCTCCTTATATAGGTGGGAGGGTGCGGCTTGGGAGGAGGGAGTCCTCCTACTCCTCCTCATGGCCGGCGGGTGGAGGGAGGGGACTTCCTCCCCAAGTAGGTTTCCTACTCTCCCTCCACCAAGCAAACTTGAGATTTGACTTTTTCAAATTGGCGTTTGACTTTCAAACTTGGATTTGATTTCTCTCTTCATATTGCCCAGCCAAGTGACATAGTACATGATGCAACCATTCCACATTGTCATGACACATCCTTGTACCCTTCCCCTCCGGAGTGCCGGACCTTCCGGACCCTTCTAGAACATTCCTGGTGAAAACACCGGAATCATTCCCGAACTCCGAAACAGGACTTTCCTTATATGAATCTTATTCTCTGGGCCATTCCAGATCTCCTCGTGATATCTAGGATCCCATACGAGACTCCAAACAACATTCGGTATCTTACTCATCATTCCATAACTACACAACAACATCGAATCCTTAAGTGTGTCTCCCTACGGTTCGTGAATTATGCGGACATGACCGAGACACTTCTCCGATCAATAACCAATAGAGGAATCTGGAAATTCATATGGCTCCCACATATTTCTACGATTACTTTGGGATCGAATGAACCACTTATATACGATACCAATTTCCCTTTGTCTCACGATAGTTTACTTTTCCGAGGTTTTGATCGTCGGTATCGCTGCATACCTAGTTCAACCTCGTTACCGATAAGTACTCATTTCTCGTTCCCATGGTATGTGATCCCTTGTGAGCCAGTCACATGCTTGCAAGCTAATTGGATGACATTCCACCGAGAGGGCCCAGAGTATATCTATTCGTCATATGGATGGATAAATCCCACTCTTGATCCATGTGTCTCAACCCATACTTTACGAACACTCAATGCCACCTTTATAGCCACCCAGTTACGGTATGGTGTTTGATGTCATCAAAGCATCCTTCCAGTGATGGTGATTAGCATGATCTCATGGTCGAAGGAATTAGGTTACTATGTATCAGAAAGCTTATAGCAATTGAACTATTAAAATGACTTGATCTTTATGCTATGCTTATCTATAGGAGTATGTCCATCATACCATTCTCCTAATGATATGATCTTGTTGTTAACAACATCTCAATGTTCATGATCGGGAAACCATGATCATCTATTAACCAACAAGCTAGTATTATAAAGAGGCTTTACTAGGGGCTCTATTTTAGTTTATAAATCACACAAGTATTAATGTTTCCGATTAATACTGTTATAGCATGAATGTAAACATTTATCATAAACACAAAGATATAATAATAACTATATTTATTATTGCCTCTAGGGCATATCTCCAACAGTCACCCACTTGCACTAGAGTCAACTAATCTAGATTACATGGTAATATACCGAACACCCATGGCAGTTTAGTGCTGGTCATGTTTTGCCCTCGGGAGAGGTTTAGTCAACGGATCCGCCACATTCAGATCTGTGTGTACTTTGCAAATCTTTATGTCACCATCTTGGACATGTTCTCGAATAGAATGAAAATGTAGCTTGATATGCTTCAGCTTCTTGTGTGACCATGGTTCTTGCGCATTGGCTATGGCTCCCATGTTATCACAATAGATAGGCATTGGGTCTAGCGCACTTGGAACCACACCGAGCTCTGTCATGAACTCTTTCATCCATATCGCCTCCTGTGAAGCCTCCGAAGCAGCTATGTATTTCGATTCAGTTGAAAATCTCGCCATGACGCTTTGCTTTGCACTCCTCCAGCTAACTGCTTCACCATTCAAAGTAAATACGTATCCAGATTGAGATTTAGAATCATCTGGATCGGTGTTCCAACTAGCATCGGTGTAACCATTAACAACGAGCTGTTCATCACCTCCATAAGAAAGAACCATATCCTTAGTTCTTCTCAAGTACTTAAGGATGTTTTGACATTGTCAATGATCCACTCCTGGATCACTTTGATATCTGCTAGTCAAACTAACAGCATATGCAATGTCGGGTCTAGTACATAGCATGGCATACATTAGAGATCCTATGGCTGAGGCATAGGGAGTCTTACTCATCCTTTCTCTATCTGCTACCGTTGCTGGACTTTGAGTTTTACTCAAGGTCGTATTGGGCAACATGGGCAAGAACCCTTTCTTGCTATCTTCCATTCCAAACCTCTTTAGAACTTTGTCCAAATATGTACTTTGTTGCAATGATATTAGGCGTATCAATCTATCTCTATAAATCTTTATGCCTAATATGTAAGCTGCTTCGCCAAGATCTTTCATTGAAAAACTATTATTCAAATAATCCTTGACACTATTAAGAAAGTCTACATAATTTCCAATCAACAATATGTCATCTACATATAGTATTAAGAATGCTATAGAGCTCCCACTCACTTTCTTGTAAATACAAGCTTCTCCATAAGTTTGTATAAAACCAAAACTTTTGATTACCTTATCAAAACGTTGATTCCAACTTCTGGATGCTTGCTTTAATCCATATATGGACCGTTGAAGTTTGCATACCTTGTTAGCATCTTTAGGATCGACAAAACCTTTGGGTTGCATCATATACAACTCTTCATCAATATCTCCATTGAGGAACGCCGTTTTGACATCCATCTGCCATATCTCATAATCATAATATGCAGCTATTGCTAACATAATCCTCACAGACTTAAGCTTTGCTACTGGTGAGAAAGTCTCATCGTAGTCAACTCCTTGAATTTGTTGAAACCCTTTTGCGACAAGTCGAGCTTTATAGACAGTAACATTACCATCAGCATCTCTGTTTTCTTCTTGAAAATCCATTTGTTCTCGACAGCCTTTCGGCCATCCGGTAAGTCCACCAAAGTCCATATTTGGTTTTCGTACATGGATCCAATATCGGATTTCATGGCTTCTTGCCATTTATTGGAATCTAGGCTCATCATCGCTTCCTCATATGTCGCAGGGTCATCGGTGTTGTCCACCAACATGACACTCATAACGGGATCATACCAATCAGGAGTGGTACGAGTACTCGTTGACCTGCGAGGTTCCGTAGTAACTTCAACTGAAGTTTCATGATCAACATCATTAGCTTCCTCTCTTAATGGTGTAGGCGCCACAGGAACTACTTCCGGTGCTGCGCTACTCGCAAGTTCGAGAGAAGGTTCAACAACCTCGTCGAGTTCTACTTTCCTTCCAGTCACTTCTTTCGAGAGAAATTCCTTCTCTAGAAAGGATCCATTCTTAACCTTGAAGATTTTGCCTTCGGATCTATGATAGAAGGTATACCCAATAGTTTCCTTCGGGTATCCTATGAAGACGCATTTTTCTGCTTTGGGTTCAAGCTTGTCCGGCTGTAACTTCTTTACATAAGCTTCGCAGCCCCAAACTTTAAGGAACAACAATTTAGGTTTCTTCCCAAACCATAATTCATATGGTGCCATTTCAACGGATTTAGATGGTGCCCTATTTAAAGTGAATGCGGCTGTTTCTAATGCATAACCCCAAAACGATAGCGGTAAATCTGTAAGTGACATCATAGAACAAACCATATCTAAGAGAGTTCGATTACGACGTTCGGACACACCATTACGCTGTGGTGTTCCCGACGGTGTCAATTGTGAAAGTATTCTGCATTTCTTCAAATGCTCGCCAAACTCGTAACTCAGATATTCACCTCCACGATCAGATCGTAGAAATTTAATCTTCTTGTTACGTTGATTCTCTACCTCACTTTGAAATTCCTTAAACTTCTCGAAAGTTTCGGACTTATGTTTCATCAAATAGATATACCCATATCTACTCAAGTCATCTGTGAAGGTAAGAACATAACAATAACCACCGCGCGATGCTACACTCATTGGACCAGACACATTGGTATGTATGATTTCCAATAAGTCCGTAGCTCGCTCCATCATCCCAGAAAATGGAGTCTTAGTCATTTTACCCATCAGACATACTTCGCATCTTTCAAGTGACTCGAAATCAAGTGATTCAAGAAGTCCATCAGAATGGAGTTTCTTCATACGCTTCACCCCAATGTGACCAAGACGATAGTGCCACATATAGGTCGTGTTATCGCTCAATTTCAAACGTTTAGCCTCAATGTTATTAATGTGCGTATTACTACAATCGAGATTCAATAAGAATAGACCATCTATCAAAGGTGCATGTGCATAAAACATATTACTCATATAAATCAAACAACCATTATTCTCTGACTTAAACAAGTAACCTTCTCGCAATTAACATGATCCATATATAATGTTCATGCTCAACGCAGTCACCAAATAACAATTATTTAAGTATAAAACTAATCCCGATGGTAGATGAAGAGGTAGCGTGCCGACCGCGATCACATCAACCTTTGATCCATTTACAACGCGCATCGTCACCTCGTTCTTCGCTAGCTTCCGTTTATTCTGCAGCACCTATTTCGAGTTACAAATATGAGCAACTGAACCAATATCAAATACCCAGGCACTACTACGAGTACTAGTGAGATACACATCAATAACATATATATCGGATATACCTTTCTTCTTGATGTTGCCATTCTTCAAATCCGCCAAGTACTTTGGGAAATTCCGCTTCCAATGACCTTCTCCCTTGCATTAAAAGCACTCAGTATCAGGCTTAGGCCCAGCCTTGGTCTTCTTCGCCAGCGCGGCAACTTTCTTACCGCCCTTTTTGAAGTTTCCCTTTTGCTTGGACTTGCCTTGTTTCTTGAATTTGGTGGTCTTATTGACCAACAACACTTGGTTCTCTTTCTTGATCTCCACTTCTGCAGATTTCAACATGGAGAAGAGTTCTGGCAACGTCTTGTCCATGTTTTGCATATTGTAGTTCATCACAAAGTTCTTATAACTTTGTGGTAGTGATTGGAGGACACGGTGAATCCCCAAATAATTAGGAATCACTATACCCAAGCTTTGGAGTTTGTTTGCGTGCCCAGACATCTTAAGCACGTGCTCACTGATGGAGCTGCCCTCTTCCATCTTGCAGTTAAAGAACTTTTTAGAAGCCTCAAAACTCTCAACTGCCGCGTGAGCCTCAAATATCATTTTGAGTTCACGGACAATATCATGTGGGTCATGGTTCTCAAACCTTTTCTGAATCTCCGATTCCAAACCATACAAGATAGCACACTGAACTTTGGAGTACTGATTCTTCCGAGTGAGGTAAACATTCTTTACTTCATCAGTAGTAGTAGCTGCAGGCGGGTCACCCAGCGGTGCATCCAGCACATAGGTCAAATTACCAGCATTGAGGACAATCCTCAAATTGCGGAACCAATCCGCGAAGTTGCTTCCATTGTTTTTCAACTTTTATTTCTGTAGGAACGCATTAAAATTTATGGTAGAGGCCGCCATTGATCTACAACATATTTGCAATAGTTTAGACTAAGTTTATGACAAATTGAGTTCTAATTAATAGTTAAATTAATCTAGGTGAACTCCAACTCAAAACAATATCCCTCACATTGTTTTAGTGATCACACGAACCAAATCCACCACATCAAAACCGATCATCATGAGAGTTGATGTAGCTTCAATGGAGAACAATCAACATGTTGATCATATCTACTATATGACTCACGCTTTACCTTTCGGTGATCCGTGTTCCGAGACCATGTGTGTACATGCCCGGCTCGTCAAGATTAAACCTTAGCTTCCGCATGAGCAAATCTGGCTTGCTCACGTTGTATACACTCGCAGAATCTAGCACACCCGATCATCATGTGGTGCTTCGAAACAACGAGCTTTAGCAACGGTGCTTACTAAGGATGAACACTTTAAAATTTGAAATTGTGTGCATGAGGGATCATCTTATAATGCTACCGTTGTGAACTAAGAAATACAAGATGCATAAAAGGATTAACATCACATGCAATTCATAATATGTGATATGATATGGCCTTTCTTATTGTGCTTCCTATCTCCATCTTCAAGCACAAACATGATTTCCATCATCACCGGTATGGCGTCAAGGTCAATGGTGCCATTTCATGGTTGTCGTCCACCAGCTTCAACTATTACAACTACTTTGAATAGACACGCAGGTCTTAACGGAATTTAAAGACAACCATATGGCTCCTGCCGGTTGCCAACTTACAATAAGGAACATTGCATACATCAAATATAATCACAATCATGGCCATATCACATCATGGCACACCCCTACAAAACAAAGTTAGACGCCTCTAATTTTCTTTGCATATTTTACGTGGTTTGGGGCTTTCAATAAGTGTCGTTCTAACTTACGAACAAGAACCACAACGTTGATGCTTGAACTATCAAGTGCCCGTTGTAAATTGGATCTATACTATGATGGGAGGGACAGGCACCCGCAAAGCCACTTATGCAATACAAGTTGCATGTTGAGCATGGAGCAAGTCTCATGAACAATGTCATGTAAGGTTAGCCTGGTCCGCTTCATCCCATCATACCACAAGATGCAAAGTACACAAAAAGCAATTGATAATAAAAGAACCAATGCCCACAATGACTATCGTGTTCTACTCGTGCAACAAATCTACATATAGACACGGCTCTGATACCACTGTAGGGGTTCGTAGCATGGAAAACAAAAAATTTCTACCGCATGCACACAAACAAGACAAGATCTATCTACTAGATTATAGCAACGAGTCGATAGAGGAACTCACCCTCGAAGATTCCAAAGCGGTTACCGAGAGCAGATTCTCGTGGGTGATGTAGTCGTACTCTTGCCGATCTCAAGATCGCGTAGATGATCCTTCCGGCGCTGCGTTTCGCCAGCGCTTCCGTAGTAGGTCACACGTTTAGTACTCGATGAAGACCCTCATCTCCCTTGTTCCAGCAGGTAGCGGAGGTTGTAGCACTCTCCTCATGATTCCGGCAGCACGACGGCGTGGTGTCGGAAGTAGAGGGGAGATCTCGCAGGGCTTCGCCTTAAGCCGGAGCGAGTATGGTGGAATATGAGAGAGGCCTTGGTGATCTAGGGTTTAGAGGGCACCAAGGGGAGGGTGTGGCCGGCGGCTAGGGCTTGGGGAATCCCCAAGTCGCCGAGTTGGAGAGGAAACCCTAGGCAGTGGTGGCTGCACTTGGAGGTGGAGGTGCCAGAGCTAGGGTTTGAGGTGTGTAGGTTGGGGGCAGCCCTACCCCTCCTTATATAGGTGGGAGGGTGCGGCTTGGGAGGAGGGAGTCCTCCTACTACTCCTCCTCATGGCCGGCGGGTGGAGGGAGGGGACTTCCTCCCCAAGTAGGTTTCCTACTCTCCCTCCACCAAGCAAACTTGAGATTTGACTTTTTCAAATTGGCGTTTGACTTTCAAACTTGGATTTGATTTCTCTCTTCATATTGCCCAGCCAAGTGACATAGTACATGATGCAACCATTCCACATTGTCATGACACATCCATGTACCCTTCCCCTCCGGAGTGCCGGACCTTCCGGACCCTTCTAGAACATTCCTGGTGAAAACACCGGAATCATTCCCGAACTCCGAAACAGGACTTTCCTTATATGAATCTTATTCTCCAGACCATTCCGGATCTCCTCGTGATATCCCGGATCCCATCCGAGACTCCGAACAACATTTGGTCTCTTACTCATCATTCCATAACTACACAACAACATCGAATCCTTAAGTGTTTCTCCCTACGGTTCGTGAATTATGCGGACATGACCGAGACACTTTTCCAATCAATAACCAATAGAGGAATCTGGAAATTCATATGGCTCCCACATATTTCTACGATTACTTTGCGATTGAATGAACCACTTACATACGATACCAATTTCCCTTTGTCTCACGATAGTTTACTTATCCGAGGTTTTGATCGTCGGTATCTCTGCATACCTAGTTCAACCTCATTACTGGTAAGTACTCGTTTCTCGTTCCCGTGGTATGTGATCCCTTGTGAGCCAGTCACATGCTTGCAAGCTAATTGGATGACATTCCACCGAGAGGGCCCAGAGTATATCTATCCGTCATATGGATGGACAAATCCCACTCTTGATCCATGTGTCTCAAGCCATACTTTCCGAACACTCAATGCCACCTTTATAGCCACCCAGTTACGGTGTGGTGTTTGATGTAATCAAAGCATCCTTCCGGTGGTGGTGATTAGCATGATCTCATGGTCGAAGGAATTAGGTTACTATGTATCAAAAAGCTTATAGCAATTGAACTATTAAAATGACTTGATCTTTATGCTACGCTTATCTATAGGAGTATGTCCATCATATCATTCTCCTAATGATATGATCTTGTTGTTAACAACATCTCAATGTTCATGATCGGGAAACCACGATCATCTATTAACCAACAAGCTAGTATTATAAAGAGGCTTTACTAGGGACTCTATTTTAGTTTACAAATCATACAAGTATTAATGTTTCCGGTTAATACTGTTATAGCAAGAATGTAAACATTTATCATAAACACAAAGATATAATAATAACTATATTTATTATTGCCTCTAGGGCATATCTCCAACAAAACCACCCAAGATCAGTTCATAAAATGTTGTCTGAATCTTATCTGCCTCAGATAAGTATGACAGTAAACTGAATTCAACCACCGATAGTAATTGAATAAATAGATACATCTTGATAGTATTTTGTTACTTACGAACTAATTCTATACTACAGTATGGGATAGCTACGCAAATGGGGGCTATTTCCTCTACAAAAGGCATTCTACAGAGTTAGTCTATGAACTTAACTGTTCTACACTAAACAAACTGCAGATCTCCACCATAAAATCTGGCTAGCCAATTGCCTAGAGAGGAAGTAAGTTCAGCGATTGTTCAACCACAACTGATATTTTTCCTTCCCGCAAAACTTCAAGAGATCTGCAATGCACTAGTTGACGTGCTGCCGCAACGATTTCTTCGAAGGTGAATTCCCGGCTCACTACGAATATCCGCGCTGCCCCAACGATTTTTTCGAAGGTGAATTCCGGCTTCTCATGGCAGGGATCGTAGGTCCCTGTGAATCTTAACCTAAATTCTGGCACTGAGCTGTTTCCCGTCGTCGGCTCCAGTCACCGAACACTCCAACAAGCTAAGTGTAGATGGATGCACGCCGCTGCGGTGTGGCTGCCGACGGTGCATAGGTTTGATCGTCTTTGCTGCTAACGGCGTGCGCCCAGATTTCCCCATGGTAAGGTCGCCCGCGCCGAGGCATGGATGAGAGAGTTTGTTGACCTTGGCGCCGCCCTGTTCGGGGGTTTGTTTCCTTGGCGGCAAGCTCGCAGGAACGCTTCGGAATGTACCTGCTTTCTCGTGCGCAGAGCACACAAAAATTCCACCGTGCGCATTCTCCATGACGCTCGGTTGGCCCTTCTCGACGCCACAGCGGCCTTCTCCATTGCCACCGCCGTCGCCGATGCAGCACATTCTGCGAAATCAACCGTCTCGAATGTCAATGGAAGATCGGCCTTGTAGTACAGCCGCATGGCCTGCCTTAGAGGGGCCAAATAGCCAAGGTTCAGTGGCGGCCGCGGCCGCCGCGGCCGCCTGGGCGGAGCCTTATTCTTAAGTGGGGCCATAGCTAAGCTTCCTAAGAGTGTATCTAATTTATTCGAAACTAGTTCGACAACTAAGTGTGTCCTTAGTTATGTCCAGAAATTTTTCCTGTGCCACTACGATCGTAGAATTGTAGCAACACCATCAGAAACAGGGGAAGAGGACGTGGCGTTTTACTGTCTGGTGGCCCTACAACCTTGACCATCGACGGCGCGCATCCCAGGTTCGAGGATTAGTTCTCCCTATTATTATGTGATTTTCCATATTCTGCCGCTCGCTCGCAGCTCCGCTCTGCTCCACCACTCTGGTCTTGCACGTCGCCACTCTGTCCCCTCCGGCAACACTCTCATCCTCTCACTGGACTATCGTCCTGTCACATCCCAAGATTTTCCAAATCTTGTTATGTGAAAAATAAATAAACAAAATAAATAATTGTTGAAATTTAGAGTGAAAAGAAACTTTTGTTACTAAATGGAAACTTAAAATCCCATCTTGAACAAACTTTGTTTAATGTTTGAATCTAATGAAATTCAAATCAAGAGAAATGCATTCCTCATAAAATGCATCTAGAAATTTAAACACTTGGAAAATAAATCCAAACCCTAAACCCTAAAGGAAGAAAATCATTTCCAAGTTATCTCCAACCCTATGGATTTGATCCATATAAAAATTTGTCAACAAACATTTACAAAAGATCAAGAATGACAAATAGAAATATTATAAAACCATAGAATTTGGTTTCACTTAATTTGGGGCCATAGATAAAATCTTATGAATTTAATAAGATAAGGAAATTGAATTTCCAAAACTAATAAAGCACTTATCTAAAATCCATACAAAATGGTGAGCTATTAATCCTAAAGGGATTTAAAAAGATAAACAAATACCAAATAAGATTTTACAAATTGGAATCACCAAGTTCAGATCTATAAATAAAAAGATAAGGATTTTATATGATGAAGAAAGAAATTATTCAATAAGGTATATTAAAGACCAAATTAAATCTTAGCCAAATCCTTAAGCAAATGGAATGAATATAATCCAAATCCAAATAAAATAAAAGGATAAAGAATTTCTAGAATAAAATAAAATGTCATTAACCATTCTATCCCTATTTTAATAAAGACAAATCTCTAATAATAATTATTATATAATTCATGAGTAAATAGTATTTTGAGATTTACCCGAGTGGAATTAAAGTTGTTTAATTCAACTTAATTAAGATTAAAGAAATCTTCCAAATAAACTTTAGGGAATTAAAACTATATTTAATTCCATTGGAATTAAAACAAATACCCAATTCAAATGATTTATGAATCATATTAAATACTTTCCAAATAATTCAAGATGAATTATTTGACACCCTATTAAACAAATAAAAACCTACTGAAAAGTTTTGGAAGGTTTAAGAATTTAAATGGTGTTTGAAAATATTATAAATCTTATTTGATTTAAAACAAGGCCCTTTTTGAATAACTAAAAAGACCCCAAAAAGAATAAAATTTTATTCCAAAATTGACTTCAGATTACATTACTAATCAGTATTTAAACCTACAAAATTTTGGTTGAGGTTTGAATTCAAATTGATGTTTGAAATAATTCAACAAAATCAAAACAGAAAAATTGGAATTAGAAAAGGAAAAAGAATCAGAACAGGAAAAAATAGAGCAGAGTCGACCCAACCCAGCTAGCCCAAGAAGGCCCAGTTAGCCCATCTACCCACCCCGCGAGAAAAACGATTCGCACCATCGTTGCACCCGCAAAGAATCGACCGATGGACCCGCTCCCCTCTCTCTCTTGCGGCCGGGCCCCACGACTCCCTTCTTCCTCACCCTCACGCTGACCTCGCCGGCCGTAGCTGCCAAATGAATGCCGGTGTGAATACACGTTAACCACGCCATTAAACGACCCCGCGATCACGCATACATAAGCGCCTGCCCTCTCTCCCTCTTTTCCCTCACTCACCGCACCTCCTCCGCCCCAGGGCTGCCCGAATTTCTCTCGGCAACATCCATGGCTCCGGCGAGATTCTCCGACGATTCCGACCACCACCGCTAGCCCCACTGCCTCCAGAGCACACGATCTTGCTCGCCATCATCTCCTGCACCTGCTAGTGCCTTTCCCTCACTCGCGCGCGCCTCAGACGCTCGGCAACAACCTCGACTAAACTCCGCCACCCTCTGCCTCAACTTCGGCGACTCCACACGGTGAGCTCTGACCTTCCTCTCCCCTCTTTTTGATACTCCTGTGCGCGCCACGACCTTGCGCATCTGACCGTGTCTTCCACTCGTCTTAGTGCACTCTGTAGCTTCGCCACCAACGAGGTCTGAGCGAGACCGAGACCGTCACTGACTCCGGCGAGGAATTGCGACTGACCCCGTGCGCCCCTCGACAAACTGCAAACACGTTGAGCTTCAGCATCACTCCACGAACTCGGTGAGCATCTCCCTTCCCTCTCTCGCTTCCTGCATCGCCGGCAACGCCACCACCAGGCCGCTCCGCCGCCAGTCGCCGCCGCCAGCGCCGCTGCATCTTGGTCAAAGCAGAAAGGTCCATTGGATCTTGATCTGACGGTTAAGATTAGAACTAAGCGAAGGGGTAAGAAGCAATCTGTGCCGTGTGATGTAATTTAGATCCAACGCCTCACAGAGCCCGATCCATGCGAACCGGTACCAGCAAATAGCAACACGACACGTGGCCTCTGTCTGTTTTAAAAACCAGAAACTTTTCTATTTGATGTGCCAATTTGAAAAATTCATAACTTTCAAACCACACGTCCAAATTTTGCAAATTTTATATCAATGGAATCATCAAGACAATTACTTTCTGACCATGCACTTTGTTTAGTAAATTGCTTCTGTTAAATTGTTTGTTTTTGTAGAAACTTGTGTATGCATGTTTAGAATATAAAAATTGTTCTAAAATGATTTTTGAGATAAAATCTTTGGAAAATGGTTTGTTTTGAACCTAATGACCCTAGGAATCAATTGGTGGTTTCAAAAATGTATTTGGTGAAGCAAAAGAATAAACCTTTGATTTAAACCATTTCTAGTCAAATGAAAATATTGTTTATTTGTTAAATGCTTTTTGGAGAAATATTTGGGAAATGTTTTGGAATAAACTCTCTGACCCCAAGCCCCAAGTTTTATGATTTAAGAATGAATTTGGTGAACCATATAAAATTGTTACTTTGCTAAAGACATTTTCAACCACATAAAATAATGACTTGGTTTAAAAATGGTTTATGAAGTGAAATCTTTTGCAAATGATTTTGCCAATTTATAAAATGATCATTAGGTGTTTTCAAATGTTTATGACCCATTAGAAACCACTTTTACAAATAAAACAATCTTTTGCATGTTTGCATGCATTGTTTTGTTTCTTTCATTTTATGTGATGAATTGCTTGAATGGAAGATTGAAATATTGTTTGGTTGATTGATTTGTAGTGATTTGAAGTGTGTGAAAATTACAAAGATCAAGGAGTGAACTTATACTCTCCACCAAAAAGGCAAGTGATGCTTCATACTTTTGTCCCATTATTTTCACTATGCATTAGTGATATTTCTAAGTAGAACTTGCATGGAATTTTTGCTAAGTATAAACTATGCTATGGGAAATCCTAGTAGATGAAACCTTAGAAGAATTTCCTAAGTTAAGATTCCTACTACTATCATGCTTAGCTTAGCTAGTAGAAAACAAGGGTGGAATATAAATTCATGCTATGGAATATTTCTAAGTCTGTGGACTTGTGTTTTGTTAATAAAACAACTAAGTGAATGAATCACCTGGGTGGAATGGAAGGAATGGTTTGTGTTGAGTGGTTCACAAGGCCCATTTCTATGGTTTACCTTGTGTATCTCACTTGTGGATGGCCACCCAGGAACAAAGAGATTTGAGATGTCAAATGTTGAGAAGCTTCAAGTGCAGCCACTTGGCATTATGGGCTCTGCCTGGATCATATAGGTTGCAATAACTTAGCCAAATGGACAGTTGGTGGTAGGGGTTTGATAGGTTGGAACGCGTCCATTCTGGTCTAAGGGAAGGCTTCTGAAAGATCTTGTCTTGGTGAAACCAAGTCTTGTGGGGAAAGTGCAGCACCTCTGCAGAGTGTAAAATCTAAGTACTTAGCCATGTCCCTGGCAAAGGACAATTTGAGCATCAAGACATGGAAGCTATCAAGAATCTCCTCATCCCAATTTCTAAGTTAAAAACTTGTGGTTGAACAAGGGTTGAAAGGATCACCAATTTCTATTGGGGGATGCCTTGGGAAAGATTTTGTCAAACAAAAACTTAGTGTTTTCAAATGATTGGTAGATGCCTTGGGTGATTTTGACAAACAAAAACTTAGTGTTTTCAAATGATAAGAAAAATCTATTTTGAGCAAAGCAAGCCTAACCTCCACTTATCCAAATGCATATAGATGATAGACTCCACTATACTACCATAGTATCACTTGCCAATACAATTCAAGTGTATTGACCCTTGTGGCTGTAACTTGTTATGTTGCAGGTTTGTTTGATATTAGTGAAGTTTAATGATTAGGATTACAAGTCTACAACCAACATGTCTGCCTGTGGCACTTTGAAGATGAAGGACCCCATGCTATTGTTATATTCTACTGCATTGTAATGAGATAGCCAAATGAGCTATGTAAGATGTAATAAATTATTTTATACCTGGTTATAAAGTTGTATTATGACCTTTGTATCTTGATATTACATCTTAACTATGGATTCTAGCTATTGATCCAGGGACTAGCTATACATCTTAACACAGGGATCTCTACCTTACTAAAGGTTGGGAACCTTACACGTCCTCCCGTCATCCCCTAGCCGCCCTACCTTGCCCCTTTGCTCTGTCTCCTTGCCTCCGTCGCTGCCTAGGCTTGTCTGGGAACGAAAATTGTTTGGTGGGCGCTAGGTTCTTGTGCAATGACGGTGGCTTTGATCTCGATCCCGCACGGAAATGGATCCTGCTTGGCCAGAGAACACGGAGATGGGTCCTTCCCGTACGGAGAGCGATGAGATGGACCCTTCAAGGCTGGAGAACATGGAGGAGCACGAAACAGAGGATGAGGACACAGGGTGCAAAGCTTTGGTGCTATGGAGCCCACTGAACATGTCGTACATCCTCCTTGAAGGGTAAAAACTTCAATTCCATCTCTGCATCTCCCAATTAGCGTTTCTAGTCCCGTGTTGATGGATAGGATCTGTGTTGGTGACCGTAGGACGTTTGCTTCATCTAGATTTCTTTTAAAGATTCGGCATGGGTTCCGGACTAAAACCTTGTCCAACGGTAGAATCACAGTTACCAGTGGATTTGATTATCGACTGACATTAGACGCAGAGGACATAACTCTAAGTGACGTGCACATGCAATTTGGCAAGTTTCCCATTGGCCAGCATGATGAATTCGTAATCAGGTACTACGACACAAATTCGTAGACTTTTTGCGACGTTAGAACTGAGGAGGCTCTAGCCATGATGTGGAGTAAACACCTCGGCACGCAGATTGTGCTGATGTTTGTGCACATCGTTAACAAAGATACTAGGGAAGAGACTGTCTTGAATGGTACCGGGCCATGTGGAACGCGAACAGAGCAGGATCTGTTTTCGATACCGAGCGCGACTGACCATCCTTTCATTGAGCATGAATACATCGAAATGTGTGGCGGTCAGGGTGATTTTGTGCTCGAAGAATATGATGATGAGAAAGCATATCCAAATGTGGCTGCTGACCCTGATAGGATGGAGAGTAGGGAATATATGGTTGATTCGAACTATGAGCCTGACTATGGGACTAATGAGGAAGAGGAATGTGAGGATGGGGAAATGGGATGCAGATACGATGACTAAGACGAAGAAGAGGACAGTCTAGTGATACACTTTGATAGGGACAACCCTACAATTGATGAGGGGACTGTCTTTGATACTATGGAGGAATGCATATTTGCCATTGCTACCTATGCAATAAGATTTGGGTTCGAATTTATCGATTAAAGATCGACCAAAAGAGATTTAGGGTGCATTGTAGGGAAAGTAAGTTGTGTAAATGGAGATTGCATGCATCTCCAATGCGGGGTGGACACCCATTTCAGGTGGCAATAGCTACATTTAGTTTCGGTCTTTCTCATATTTGTTCTGTTGATGAGTCCTATGATTTATTTTTATTCCCATTGAATGCAGATCAAGGTAAACACGAAGAAACACAACTTCCCTAATACTTCTTTAAGTGATAAAGTTAGATTGGCGACAACCAAGTGGATTGCCGCTAAGGTACTTGACTGGGTGAGGCAGGATTGTAGCATTGGACCTGTTGAACTCAGAACTAATCTTAGCAAAAAATTTAACGTTCTGATTCCTTACCGTAGAGTCTTTGATGGGAAGGAGATGGCTCTAGATTTCATTAAGGGCAAGTGTACTGACAGTTTTCCCATGTTGTATAGTTTCAAAGCTAAGGTAGAGAAGACATCACCTGGTAGTGTTGTTGACATTGATTACGAGGTTGTGAAAGGAAGAGAAAAGATCTCAAGGGGGTCAAGTATAAGCAGGCAGATAAGAAATTCTTTAGGAGATCTTTTTTCTGCCTGAAGGCATGCTGGAAGGGGTTCCTAGACGACTGTAGGCCATATTTGGCAACAGATGCAACTTCTTTAACAGGGAAGTTCAGGGGACAGCTTGCTACCGCTTGTGCTATGGATGCGCATAATTGGATTTTCCCATAGCCTATGTTGTTCTTGAGGGTGAATCGACTGAAAGCTGGACATGGTTCATGCAGAGACTACGTGCATTAATTGGTCACCCTGAAGGCTTGGTGATACACACTAGTGAATGCAAGGGGCTTTAGAATGTTGTTGATGCTCTATTTCCTGGGGTTGAGCATAGGGACTGCATGCGGCACCTCGCTACTAGCTGCACGAAGAAGTTCAAAGGAAAGACCTTTGAAAACAACTTGTGGCGATCATCATACACGTACACCCCAAACACGCATGCTACTTACATGCAAAACTTGTATACCGTGCCGAAGCTGAAAGAATACCTCGAAGAACATCATAACAAGTTATGGGCCAGAAGCAAGTTTGGTGAGTTAAGCAAAGTGGATTTTGTTTGCAATAATCTGACGGAAAAGGTTCAATGCTAAGATTAGGAGCATGAAGTCACTTGCAATTGTTATTTTGTTAGATGCAATAAGACAGTGTATAATGGTGAAGATAGATTTTAGGCAGAGAATTTGTGCGAGAAAATTTGTAGGCCATAAAATAATTCCAAAGGTGGTCTTATTACTAAATGCAAGAACCAGGGCAATGAGAATGATAAAGACAAGGATGGTCAGAAGTTCCAATACATTGGCTGAGGTTTATGCACAAGACAAGCACGGAACTGGACGGAGGTTTACTGTAGACATTGGTAACAAGACTTGTTCATACAGGAAGTGGCAGGTTACTGGTCTGCCATGCCACCATGCACTGCACTTCATCTTAAAGCTGAGAGGTAGAGGTGCTGAAATAGAGAACTATGTTCATAACTATTTCTCCGTAGACAAGTTTGCTGCAACTTATGCAGAAAATATACCACCTATTGTTGATGAAAATGATTGGGAGATAGTCGATCCAGGGTTCAAACTCGAACCACGAGTTCTTAGGAGGCCACCTGGGAGGCCTAGAAAGGAAAGGATCGAAGCCTTCACCGCAAAAGGTTCAAGACTAGGAGCAAGGAAGCGGAAGTGCAAACGGTATGGAGGGTTGGGCCATATCAAGAGGCTATGCAAAAACCCAGTTCCACATGATTTCAGAGATGCTGACCTTGTCCCCATTCACATCACGGAGGCACAAGATGAGGCTTCTCAGGCAGAACTGGAGGAAGCGCAGCGAGATAACATGGAGGAAGTGCTGCATGTGAAGGAAAACGGTGATGCACATGTGGAGGGAAACATTGGTAAGTAGCAATTGGTTGAGGACGTGAACGTGCCGACGGGGATAGGGCGAAAAGAAACAAAAGGGTAAGCAGGAGCAGAAGGGAAACGATAATAATGGAGTTGATTTTGAATATGAAGAAGTTACTGGGGTGATTGAGGATGTTCTTGAGGATCTTTCGGCTAACTGCAGGAGAAACAATAAATCCCTGTCAATTTCATCTCTGTACGATTCTCCGGACGAAAGGTAAGCTTGAAACTAGTTTTACTTGGCATTTTGATCATTTTTGTTTCAGTCCTCATCAACTGTTGGTTAGTGCAGCGCGGGATTGAACAGTAATAAATGGAGCAGAGAGAAGGTGGCACAGTAACGTCATTTCTTGAATTTTCATTGAAATATATTTATATCTGGTACTTGTAACAGGAATGTGATGTGTGGTGTCGACCTGATTCGAGGTTGTTAGATAGTACATTAATTTTTAAGCTGATTATCCATAAACAATAATCATGGATTTGTAACAGTTCAACGCCCAAAATTATGGCCGTGCCATGGAGTTGGTGAGGCTCTTGCTGGACCCACATGTCATCCTCTCATTAGAAGAAACATGTGTATGATGGATTTCAAAGTGAGAGATTCAACAATACAGACACTGAAACACAATAGCAGTACAGAGAGAACCAGTTCTTGTTTCAGCTCTGAAAACCTTGGTCGACTAGAATGAACATCAATACCTGATCCCAAATTTGAATGGCAGATCATCATAATTAAGACGGTCATATGTGTCATCTAACAACCTTGTGGATGCGGAATGAGTAATCCAGGGTGGACCTATCATGTTTATTAATCACAAAATTCCGTAAATCTTTAGTCCTCCTAGTGGCAGCCAGCGACGCACTGCTCTTCGGCTCGAAATATAGGCTATATTTGGCGAACTCCTCCAGGTCCCCTCCCATCATTGACGTTTTATATAAGTGCGACTCTACCATGTACCGCGGAAACTAGCATGCCGTCAACCTGACCCACTGGACGGATGTGGAGAGGCCAGAGTGGAGCATGTCAAATCGCACGGCGAACACTGTACCATCGTCCCCAGATACGATGGTCTCTGCTCTCCATGAGCCAGGTACCAACAAAGGCTGAGAGATGTACCTGTGTTCCACACCGTAGTGGAAACTGTGCACTTCCATCGAGTGCGATCTTTCGAGGTGGGCGAGGAGCGCTGTGGGCGGGTCGGCGAACTCGCAGCTAGGCTCAGGTCAGTAGTACGGGCCGTGCGGGCAGGCCATCTCGTGGTTGAGGAAGTCGTGGAAGGCGACCAATGTCCTGTAGCCGTCGTTGGGGCATGTGCTACCTTTTCCGCCAGCGACTTGGCGGTGCAACTCCTTAGAGCATGCGGCTAGCCTGATGGCGTTGGTAGTGTCCATACGCATAGCGATTTCTCCGAAGGAGTCGTCCCCGAACTTGCTACATCCACCATACCGAATCTTGTGCATCGAATCCGCCATTGAGTCCGGATGAACCGAGGGCGAGGGTGGATTCAAATATTATTGTTGGGGCTTCTTGGAGAATAGTGATGGCGGCCTGCAAGAACCGATTCTGTGGGCAAGAACAAAGTATGCACTATATGGGAGAAGATGGGGGGCTCTTTGATCGAGGGGTGTTTGCGTGTTGCCTCGTCGGTCTTCTTGAAGTGTGCAGATGCATCGAGGATGCTGACTGGTGTAGCAAGCGGGCACGTCCTGGCTTAGTATTGTATTGTCTTATCACATGGACTAGCTATAAATAATATCAAAAATAAGTTTAATTATGTTTCAGGAAAGGATGTGAACCCACATTCTCGAGTAAATTACATTTATTAGTACCACAATTGGTTCCAGGGTAACAGGTTAGTGCCCTGTGATTTTTTGCGAATACGCGTGTCTCCTCCTCCTCCTCTGACAAACTCCAAAATTATGACTATGCCATCAAGTGCTGGGAGCAGAGTCAGCGTACCGTCCCATCAGCCTCGCCTCGTCTTTGTCAGCGATGTCGCATCGTCTACGTCAGGGGCATTGATGCTCTAAGAGGAAAAAAGCTTTGGCAAGACAAAGGATAAGAAAAGAGTCTTCATAAATAGGTTTTTTATTCTAGTAGAGGGGCCTACCGGTGTGTCTAAATGCTGGAGCATACTTGGTTTTGCTAGACTCGTGTCTAAAATTTTCTTTAGACTCAACCGACACTGTACAAGAAAAGAGCTTTGACAAGAAGAAAATAATAGGAAAAGAGCCCTTTTAAATAGGTATTTTATTCTAATAGTGGGGCCAATCAGTGTGTCTAAAAGCTGTAGCATATTTCCCTATGTTAGACTCGTGTCTAAGATTTTTGCTAGACTCAAACAACGCTATACACTCTCTCACAACTTGGACATTCTATCCAAAGAAGTCATTAAAGATACCGTACATATATTAAATTTAGGCTCAAGTGACCCTAATGGACTATGCCGCTCCCGCTGTCTTCATCGTGCACGACATCCTCTGCGTCACCGTCCCCCTCTTCCGAGTCTAAATCTATGAGGACGAGCCCGGCGGTGTTCCTCTTCAGGGGTGCTGCACGACGCGTAGCATCGATAACGGTGGAGGGCGTACGCCCAGGCACTACCTAGTACGTGTTGGTGCGCGCGTATCGGTCCATTGCCCTCTTACGCTCTTGCAGCTGGCAGCGATGCTCCTCGCTCTGCCCAGGAGTGGCGCCACGGGCACACCAGCATATCTGAGCTCATAGCCGGCCGGTAGCCTCGCTAGCGGCAACGCGAGTATGTCGTAGTGGGTGAAAAACTCGACCTTGTGCAAGCTGAAAATGGGCCTCTCCATGGCAAGGCGCCGTTTCTTTAGGTAGGATTCGACGCTTGTGCTGACACGAGTTGTAGGGAACGAACGGGGTTTGAGCTTCGGCCACACGGTCACGTTTATAAAGTCAAGGAGGTAGGCCCACTGGTGGTTGCCAGGGACAATAGGGACGCAGAAATGCCTACTCGCGGATCGCTATTGCAAAGGACGATCCTTATCGTCCATTCTCCCCAATCCAACGGTGCCTAACAATTGGGACGCAGAATCAACCCGTCCCCATGGGGGGCTTCTAGAAGGCCCTAATCTTGCACCTCCTTTGGGAAAAGGCCGGTTTTTCAGGTTCAGAAAATGGAAAGTCGAGATTTCTCCAAAGCACCATGAAATCTCTAGTTGGAGAAGTCCCTTGCGATGCCGAGAGGGATCTAGGTGCTGGGTTTGGGCTCAATCCATGGAGTAGTGCCATGTTCTGGGCAGTGAGGGGGGAATCTAGGATTGAAAGCCATGTTAACTCACACTCGATAGACATCCTAGTGGTGACTTGGGTGCCAAAGGACTTGGTATGCGCTGCCTATGATTTTATGAGGGCAGTGGGTCACATGCAAGGGCTCTAGGAGCCGTTTTCACATTTTTTTATTTTTTAGATTTTGTTTGGTGCTGCCCAAAAAAATGGTAAAACCCGCCGGAGGCCGCGACAATGCGACGGTCGGTGCAATCTTGGACCCAGGCATGCATCCAGCCTAGGTACCCCATGGGGCACCCCAAACCATTTTTTCCTGAAAATTGAGAGTGTCTTATAGGGTACATACAGTTAGAAACCACATTTACAGGGCTATAACTCCCGGGATAAATACCCACCTCCCGGGAATGGCCATGCACCATGGTGTAGCATGCGTGGAAATTGCCTCGAGCCTATGGGCGCACCCTAATCTTGCACCTCCTTTGGGAAAACATCGGTTTTTTCGGTTCAGAAAATGAAAATTCGAGATTTCTCCAACGCACCATTAAATCTCTAGTTGGAGAAGTCTCTTGCGATGCAGAGAGGGAGCTAGGTGCGGGGTTTGGGCTCAATCCATGGAGTGGTTTCATGTTCTAGGCAGCGAGGGAGGTGAATCTAGGGTTGGAAGCCATGTTAACTCACACTTGATAGACATCCTAGTGCTTCCTTGGGTGCTAAAGGACGTGGTATGCCCTGCCTATGATTTTATGAGGTCAGTGGGTCACATGCAAGGGCTCCAGGAGCCATTTTCACGTTTTTTTTGATTTTTTAGATTTTGTTTGTTGCTTCCAAAAAAATGGCGAAACCCGCCATCGGCCGCGGGAACGTGACGGTCGGTACAATCTTGGACCCAGACATGCATCCAGCCTAGGTACCCCATGGGGCACCCCAAACCATTTTTCCCTAAAAATTGAGAGTGTCTTCTAGGGTACATACAGTTAGAAACCGCATTTACCGGGCCGTAACTCAAAAAATACAGTATATGCTTGTGCCACGAGATAAAGACCCACCTCCCGGGAATGTCCATGCACCATGGTGTAGCATGCGTGGGAATTGCCTCGGGCCCATGGGCGCGCCCTAATCTTGCACCTCCTCTAGGAAAACGCCGGTTTTTCGGGTTCAGAAAATGGAAAATCGAGATTTTTCCAAAACACCACGAAATCTCTAGTTGGATAAGTCGCTTGCGATGCCGAGAGGGAGCAAGGTGTCGTGTTTAGTCTTAATCCATGGAGTGGTTCCATGTTCTAGGCATCAAGGGGGGCATCTATGGTTGGAAGCCATGTTAACTCAAATTTGCCCTCTATGCTAGTCACGAATACTCAGAAAAGCCCTTACTATAGCTCACGCAGAATCCAGCATGCTCTGATTGGTCAGACAGTTGTCACGCGGATCGTGCCAGCCAATCATTGATCATTTTTGATCTAACGGCCACACGAAATTGTTATAGTAGCAACATCCCAGTATTATTACACACGACATGGTAGTTACAGCAATTACAATGCAGGACGTGGTAGTTAAATATGTAATAACAATACTAACAACAGAACATTACTCGTCGTCATTGTCCTCCTTGTCATCATCGTCGGTGGCAGTGGCGGTGTCCTCCGATGACTCGTCGGCAACTCCCTCCTCGTATATACGCACCCTCTAATGGTCAGAGTCCTCCTCCTCCTCGTAGTCCCATGGGTCAACGTCACTCTCCTCCGCTTTTGCCTCCAACTGCTCCATGAACGCCTAGTCTTTGCCCGATTCGGAGTCGTCCTCGTCGCTAGCTCCTCTATTCCTCCTACCCTTCTTCATGGTGGTCTTGCATGATTTCCTCCGGCGTTCCTCCGTCTTGGCTGCTGCTTGGCACTCCTCCGTCTCTGTTGGTGCATCGCTCTTCTCGGGTAAGGCAAGCTTCAATGTCACGGTGTCCTCGAGCACCAATGTCGATGGATCTAGGCGCGGTTGGACATGTCGTGGTGCCTCAGATGGATGCCAGCAGGCACGAATGATGACGCGACAGTCAGCCACTGGGAAGGATCTGTCACTGCCATGGCATGGTTCCATGCTGCGCGAGGAAGTTTTTCGGAAATGCGCGATGGCGGGTACACAGAGTTGGGTGCCGATCCTATTAGGGGCGCTAGGAGCATCTCATAGTCTAGTCACGTAAAAATTGTGCTACATCATAAAATATATATATATATATTGGGAGTGTTGTCACATAACAAAACACAAAATGCGCCATGTGGCAGCGTCGGGAAGTGTCCAGTGCATGCCCGTTGACGTGGATTTGAACGTTCCAGCAAGTTCTGTCCGTGCAGCAGTTGCATGCGTCATAACAACCCCTTGAGAACGCACGCACGCTGGACGTGCAGCCCGTAATTACTTCCTCCCTCGTAGTCCCACCCCTATCTACGCGATACTAGGCGGCACGTGTCGAAGACCCCGCTGAACCGTCCATCTCATTAAAGCCAGTCCAATCGAGTCCCATCATGTGGACTTTGGGGTTTTATTCCCTGGTTTTGCCAGTCATGCTTCTTTGAGAAGGAAGCGACATAGGCCATCGATTAACAAATCAACGGTGGATGTAGGTTGAGATAGCACCGGAGTAAATGGTGTTCTTGTATAAGACTGTCCCACGGACTGGACTCTTTGACCATTCTCCCTCGCCCATCACTTTCTTCTTCCTCCTGCCCCCACCTTCCTCCATCTGCATTAGCCATGGCTCCCCGAAGGAGAGGCAGATCGACCGTGCGCCCGGAGATAATGGAGAAAACACGCCGCCTTGGACTTACTGCTCAAACAGCTGCTCAGTCCCCACCTCGCACAGAGACCCAATCTCTCCTAGCAATGGCGCTGAATGTTCCAGTAGGCTGGGGCTCCTGCCGCTCCCGGTACAGTCTTCTTCTTCTTCTTCTCTGTTTTCTTCTTCTATGTCTACTTCTTCTTATTATTATTACTATGCTACATGTTGCAGCAGGCCAGGGCTCCTCCCGGTACAGTCCTCTTCTTCTTCTTCTATGTCTACTTCTTATTCTTCTTATTACTATGCTACATATTCCAGGCGGCCGTGGACCCTGAAAGCAGCACGATGATGGTGGCGGTGCTGAATGTTGCAGCAGGCCAGGGCTCCTCCCAGTACAGTCTTCTTCTTCTTCTTCTTCTTCTTCTTCTTCTTCTTCTTCTTATTATTATTATTATTCATGTTACTCTGCTACATATTCCAGGGCGGCCGTGGACCCTGAAAGTAGCACGATGTCGGTGGCGGCGCTGAGTGTTCTAGAAGGCCAGGGCTCCTACAGGTACAGTCTTCTTCTTATTATTCTTCTTCTGCCATGTCTACTTCTTTTTCTTCTTCTTCTTACTCTGCTACATATTCCAAGCGGTCGTGGATCCTGATACCAGCACGATGGTGGCAGCGTCACAGGACCTGTTCGACCCTGTTCCCCAGCTCAGCGAGGTAGGAAATCCCGACATGCATTTGGTTTTACTTTTGAGATTCTAAATATGGAAATATTATCGTGTCTACCCGCAAGTAGCCTCCAAGTAGGGACCATGCTCAATCTTCATAGACACATTTGGGGTTTTTGTGACTTGAATATTGTGCTTCCTGGGTGCATGCTCCCTAACCCAGGCTAGACAAGATAGACAACCAACTACAGGGTGCATGCTCCCTAACCCAGGCTAATGTTCGCCTTCGAAGGCGTTGGTCTCTATAGAAGGAGATCACGCTTGATTTTTCACATACCATCAAGAGGCTCGAAGTAGAGCGCGACGAGCTGGAGAGGGTGATCGATGAGCTACAGAAGTTGATCGCACACAGCTTGTCCAAACAAGACCTTTCCATCAACTTAATTATGAAGCTCTTGTGTGACAAGAATAATCTCCAGAATAGATGCGTCCTCCTGCTGGATGAAGCCACCGAGACACGCAGAGAACACATCAAGCAAAGTCTGCCATCAAAGCCTACAATGACAGGGACCATTGCCTGGATGCATTGAGACAGATGAAGGAGGACATGGGTCGAGGTCTCACCGTGCCCAAGAGTCCAAACAAGGAGAACGGGGAGCTAACGGCAATGCCCAATTCATATTCCGAGTAGAGGGGGCAGGAATCTTAGTTCACGCTCCGCTTCTTTTGTAATTTAAACATGGCGTGCAATTAAGGAATCTTGGAGCAACTCCTTATTTCTCTGTTTATCTTACTTGCCTGTGAACTGAATTACGGGTTTGGGTTCTAATGAATGATCATCATCCTTTATTTCCATTATGTATCTGAGCTTGGAATTAGATTATGACTATGCCAGTACTATTTGGTTACATTGGAAAAACCCACAGCACCCTTAGTTGTATATAGTCCCACATTACTTTGAAATTGAAATTAGGACCATGCCACTACTTTATCCTGTTGAATTGGGAAAAAGGCTCTATTGATCTGAAATTGAAATTAGGACTGTGCCACTACTTTATCCTATTGAATTGGGAAAAAGGTTATATTGCTCTGAAATTGAAATTAGGACTATGCCACTACTTTATCCTGTTGAATTTGAAAAAAGGGTATATTGCTCTGTCATAAAAATTAGAAGTATGCCACTAGTTTATCTAGTTGAATTGGGAAAATCCTATATTTCTCTGACATTATTTCTGGAATTAGGACTGTGCCACTAGTTGTTTCTATTGAATTTTGAACAATCCTTGATTTCCATGTCCTTCAAATTATAACTTTGACAATAGTTAATTGTTTAAATTGTGGAAACTAACCACATATTTTTTTTGCAGTAGAAGAGGTGAAAGCTCAACCCAGAACTGCCGGCCTGGCTAAAGGACAAGATGGCTATCCCAATGGAGAAGCAGAATTTTCAGAAAGTGTCCCATGACCGCCTGAGAAAAGAAGTCACCATCCTTTATGACAAGTGCCACAATCTGAAGGTGGACATCGCCGGCTGGAAGGAACTTCACGAGAAAAGTATCGCCTCGGGGCGTGCGAAGGAGGAAATCATCAAGGATCTCATGGTGGATAACTTAAGCTTACTGATAATCTTGTCGCTTCCCAGACGGAGCCCTTGAACTAGCAGGAGGCGCACGTCCAAGTATTGAGGGAGCAGGTAAAAACCATAGCGGACCTGATCGAACGAACCCTCGAACTGGAGCTTCTTAGGAAGGAACACCACCATCTTCGTGCCAGGCTCAGTACAAACTATAAGTTCCTCTGAAGTTAGTTTGCAAACTATGTGTTCTGACGGACCAAATCGTTTTTTATCCATGTAGTATCGATTTTGTAAACGTGGATCTCTCTCTATGCAAAATATGCTTTCTTCTGAAAGGTTATTTTTCTCAAGATTGAGTTTGGATTAGTCAAGATATCACAACTACAAGTCTTACAGTTAACTAGTTTCAGATATTGCCACGGCACAAATTATTCATCTAAAATTTCCTTGATCGTCTTTAGATTGTCCTTGTTCACCTCGGGCTCCTTCTTCAGATCCTTCAACAGCTCCGCAATGTAGTTCTCTAGCTTTTATTCTCTTCCATGAGTTGATCCCTCTCCTTTTTTACCTTTTGAATCTTCCATGCAGTTCCCACCACCAAGCTCCCACTGATTGTGTCATTTATTTATGACCGCAAATGCTTGATTTCCTGTTCCAGCTCCTTATTTCCTACCAAGAGCTTGTAATTTTCTGCAGCTGCATCACGAGAATCTGTAAATCTCCCTGACCTTTCGAGCTCATACATATCCCACAACTGGGCCAAACATTTCTTAAGTGCATCTGACAACTCAAGATCCACCCACTCTACTACTTTACACACCGGGCCAACCTAAAAAAACATGGGACCTAATTATCAACATAACACTACACAATTTTCTTCATCTCGCCATTGTACATAACGAAAGCAAACCTGATTTGTATAGCCCAAAAAGCTTCTTCCAGTGTTACTTCCTTCAAATGCAACATATTTCCTCAGTTTTAGCCCATGGTCACATGGTACTTCCCAATCGAGATCTAGGCCTCCCAAACGGGGTCATAGATCATGAGTGGTACCTATAAGGGAACGAAAATCTAGAAATAAACACGATTGCATACACATTTGAAGTCTTGGGTCGAGGTAATTACCAATGCCTAACCATTGCCAAGAAAACATAGGAACTCACATTAGGGAGGGAAGACTCGATGTCGGAGAGAAAGTTGTCGCTGCTCAACTGGTTGTCCTCATCGTTCTAGGGCGGCATGGCGAATGCGGCCATGGCGACGCGTCGGCAATAGTGAGGAGAGAGAGGAGTGTAGTGAGTGGAGAGAGAAGCAGTGAGGAAAGTTAAGTGCGTCAATGTTGCAACATTGACTAAATTGGCATGCTACAATGGTTTAATTAATACAATGTCCCGTGGCTGGATTACTATATCATATCTAATAGTTTTTCTCTTCCTTCATTTTAATTTGTAATATTAATCATGTACTTCCTCCTTTCCAATTTGTTTGAGTTATAGCAACATACAAAATATTATGTACCGAACAATATAGGATTATGGATTATGGTTTATGGTTTAGGGTCTAATGAACTGTTTATTTTACTAACCCCTTAACCCTTATTCCTAAATCCTGTACCTGTGCGTCCAATAGATCACTATCTCCTACTTAGTATGTTTTTTTCTTAAACCCTATGCTCGTTCATCCATGGAAGTACTTCCTTCTAAGTAACATATAGTTATCCAGCGACTAGTCAAATAACTGGTCCCACAGAGCATTATATTACATCATAATCATGTCAACTACAAGTTACTTATATATCACCTTGTTCAGTGATGGTTTCAATGAATTATATGTCCCAAAATCCCAACATCTCACAACACATTATATTACAATCTCTCAACAATCATAATCTCAGAAACAAATTTATCACATCATCTCAGCAAACACGATCATGTCAACTACAATGTACTTGTGTCTTATTACAACAACGATGCTTTCATCGAGTGACATGTTCGAAAATCTCAACAGCTCACAGAACATCAGATTGCAATATCTGAACAAACATGACCACATCAACATAGTTTCAAAGCAACAACAATATTTGTTACAAATACATGAACGGGATCACTGCGGTCTATCTGACAAGCCCTGGGTAGCAGCTCTCATCAAATCTGATCAACATCTATTGCTTTGTTCTGTTCAGCCACAACAGGGGCCTTTGCATCCACTTCAACCTGTCTAACCACATCAAAAATGGCAGCCAGGAAGAACACCTTCATGGTTTGCCTCTTTCGTTGCATAATCTGCATCAGATAATCGGTATCCAAAACCTCTATGAACTCCTGCTTCTTATGATGCCACCACCGGAGTCGTGCCATCTACTTAGGGTCAATAATGATTTTCTTACCAATCATCTCTCTCAGTTCAAAAAGAGTTATATTTTTGGAATCGACGGCTATCTCCAGAGTACATGACGAAATTTGCTTACTAACTCCGCCATCAAGTTTTTCTGTGTATGAATCCACCTCTAGGTGTTTATTGAACTTAGCTTGATCAGCATCTGGTGGTCCGCAAAATCGAGCAGCAAAAGCTCTGGCAGCAAGGTCTCCAGTATCTGCATACATATCATTAATCATCGCTTCAACTTTCACCTAACGATCAGCTGCACAACACTCCCAAAGCATTTGAAGCTCATGGGAGTGCTCAATTTGCACATAGGTATCACTAATGTTACGCCACACCAATTTTTTCCTCTGTCTGGATCCCTGTAAGATCCCTCCCTTTATTACAATGCTAGTCCCTGGATCAATGCTAGCATCCACAGTTTAAGATGAAGTACACAGAAACAAAGGTCATTATTACATATCATTCTAGAGACAAACATAGTCTTTTACAAACTCCATGGCCACATGCCTAATACAAGAGTTCAATTATAGAATAAGATAAATAGGTCTTCAACTTCATGTGCCACAGGCAAGCATGTTGTGTGTAGACTCATAACCCCTAATCATCATCAGAATAACCTGCAACATCACAAGTTACAGCCACAGTGGGTCAATACATTTGGAATAGTATTGGCAAGTGATACCTTAGTAGAATATTAGCATCTAGATACTACATGCATTTGGCTAAGTGTAGCTTAGGCTTGCTTTGCTCAAAATAGGTTTTACCTATCAGTTGAAAACACTAAGTTTTTCTTTTGACAAAACTTTCCCAAGGAATCACCAATAGACATTGGTGATCCTTCACCCTTGTTCAACCACAAGTTTTAACTTAGAAATTGGGATGAGGAGATTCTTGATAGCTTCCATGTCTTGATGCTCAAGTTGTCCAATACCAGGGACATGGCTAAGTACTTAGATTCTTCCATCTGCAGAGGTTGTGCACTTTCCCCACAAGACTTGATTTTCACCAAGACAGACCTTTGAAGCCTTCCCTTAGACCAAATGGACGCGCTCCAAACCTATCATCCCACTACCACCAACTGTCCAAATGGCTAAGTTATTGCAACCTATATGATCCAGGCAGAGCCCATAATGCCATGTGGCTGCACTAGAAGCTTCTTAACATTTGTCATCTCAAATCCCTTTGTTCCTGGGTGGCCATCCACAAGTGAGATACACAAGGTAAACCATAAATGGGACTTGTGTAACCACTCAACACAAACCAATCTTTCCATTCCACCCAGGTGTTTCATTCACTTAGTTGTTTTATTAAGCAAAAACACAAGTCTTAGACTTAGCAATATTTCTCATAGCATGAATATATAACCACCCTTGGTTGCTACTAGCTAGGCTAAGCATGGCAATGGTACGCATCTTAACTTAGAGAAATTTCTAACAATTCTACAACTACTGGGATTTCCCAAGCATAGCATATAGATACTTATCAAAATATTCATGCAAGTCCTATTACAAAATATTTCTAGTGCATAGTTGAAAAATATAGGAATAAAATCATGAAGCACCACTTGCCTTGGTAGTTTGGGGAGTAGCAACAATCTTCACAATCACAATCACTATTTGCACCAAAATCTACACATAAAATAATGGCACAAAAATCACATATCAAAATATACAAACAATAATATATATATGCATGCAAATGCCATGTGATGATTTTTCTACACCAAACAACACAAGTAAACAGTACTAAAACATAAACAAGTCCAAGATACTCCAAATAGACTTTATTTGATTTTTAAAACATTTTTCAAATCATTTCTATAACCAAAACAAGCCTACACAAGTTTCTGCAAAAACAACCATTTTTACAGAGGCAAAACATTAAACACATTGCATAAACAGATAGTATTTTCTCTCCTGATTCCAATGATATAAAGTTTGCAAAATTTGAACGTGTGGATCAAAAGTTGTGAATTTTACAAGTTTGAATCACTAATAGATCTAAATTCTGTTTTTAAATCTAAACCCTAGCCACACGGCGTGTTCTGATTGGCTGATACAGATTCGCACGGATCGATCGATGCGGGCCGTAGGATTTAAGTGACGCTGTGCGGCTCAGATCTAAAGAAAACATTTCGTTAAGTGATCTATCGTATGCGTTGGATCTGGATCTAACGGCTATGGACCAAGCGACCAAAGTCTGGCGGCGCCAGCGGTGGTGGCTCTGTCAGAGACGTTGCCGGCGATTTAGGTCACACGGGAGAGGGAGAGATAGCTCACCGAGTTCGCCGTGCATTGCTGATGCTCAAGGTGTGCTTGGTTGGCGAAGGGGCGCTCGAGGTTGACGGTTATTGCTCGCCGGAGTCGCTTCTGTCGTCGTGCGTGCGCTACTGAAGACGGTGGCGACGCTACGGGTTGCGTTAGATGCGTGCAGACGAGGCGAGTGTGTGGGCATGAACGAGAGGGGGAGGCGCGGTCAGTACAAACCAGGAGAGGTCGCTAGAGTTGTGTTGAGCTTCGGTTGCTTCCAGAGGTGGACGATGATGACGATCTAGGACAATACAGTGCAAAAGAAAGGCATGAGCAGATGCGCAAGGACACACTGATCACGCTTGTATGAATTAGAGACAGGGGCGGATGATGCTTACCGGAATCGCACGCCGGAGTGGCTCGGTACTGCGGCGGTGCAAGTGAGAGTGTGGGCAGCCTGGTGGCGGAGTGGGGGCGCTGGGTGAGGGGAAATGGTCGCAGAGAGGTGGGGGTTAAATAGCCGGAGCAGGGGCGAGAATCATGCATGGTGTCAATGGAATTAAGCGCATTTGCGTCGGGGAGGAAACGGCCGCGGCGGCGCTGGTCGCAGGCGTGATTTGGGGACGACGTGGCTGCGGGGCCTAGTGGTCAGCGAGGGGGTAGGTTCTTCGTGGGAGGGGAAAGGCAGAGAGAGGAGTGGCCCGGGTGGGCTGCTTTAGTTGATGGGCTGAAAAGCTGGCGCCAGACCCAGTTCTGATTTCTAATCTCTTTTCTTTTTCTAAATCGATTTTCAGGAATCTTTTTCAAACAAATTCAAAAGCATTTGAATTCCAAATCTTTCTGGACTTTTTTAAAGTGCAACCTTCCCATTTTTGGTCATAAAACCATGCTGCCTTGCTAGACTAGTTTGGTTCCTTTTGAAATTCAAAATAAACAGTGCCTTAGTATAAGATTTAATGAAGATATATAAATGGTTTAAAACCATATTTTATTTTTGGAAATTTTTTTCAATCTTTCTAACTCATCAAACAATCCCATTATCACACAACAATGGTTTTAAAACAATTATTCTCTCACTAGAGAGTAACATTGGATCAAGGCTTGTTCACATGAAATAATAACACCCAAAGTTTCTGTTTCTTTCAAAAGAGTTTGAAATTGAACCCTAAATGAATATGCATGCATGGGTGATATGTAAAGCTTTGAAAACATGATTTTAGGGATGTTACAATCCCCAAGGAATTCTAGAATGAAGCATATATATCGGCTTCGAAATAGACACAACCTCTTTGTAGTTGACAAGCAGACGCACATCCTGCCCGAACACAACCATCTCGCAACCAAAGTCTAGCTTTGTAGTGTACTGGAGGACATGAACCATGAACTCATATAGGTCGGCTGCATCTAATTTGTTCCTTATTTGATAAAAAAGGGACCTTTCAGTTCATTCGACACTACTTTGCAGTAACTAATCTACTTGCAAGACAAGGCACAGATAAGAAAAAATCACCTCTCGCTCTTTTCCCGGGTGGTTTTCTTCGAGATATGGGTTGCACGACCCCGCACTGCAGCCGTACACTCCGCCGCCGGCCTAGCTTTTCTCTTCAACCCGCTGCTCATAGTTACCGTGTTAGCAGACTTCTGGATGACCCCCTCGATAACCTAGGTTGTAGACCCCGTCGCTGCTTCGCTTGTCTGGCGTTGTGCCCGAGATGCTGGCTCCGACGAAGACGAATCAGTCACCGATGTAGCTACCACCCTGGCGTCGCTTGACATTCCACTATCGGATTCAGTGTGTGTGTGTGGGGGTGGGTGGGTGGGGAGGGGAGGGGGAGGGGAGAAAAACAACCGTCGCCGTTGCCGAACTGGATTCAGTGTAGGGGGAGGGAGAAAAAGGACCTCCGCCGCTGCCGCCACCGAATTCAGTGTCGGGGGTTAGGAACATACATAAATGGATTTTCCCGTGCGACACGTGGATGGTGACTTAGAAGGGGCACAGTAGGGGCATGGTAGGTACTAATTTAACGGAATATCCTGACATAATGGCTATGATTTGAAAATATTTGGTTTGGCCACCATTCACTCGAAATGCTCCTCTCGGTAATTACCCCTCGAACTTTTCGAATCGCGGTGATTACACGCAACTCGGACCCCGCGTTCCCTTCGCCTATGAACTTTCGGGCCGCAAAGTAGTATCCCCATGTACATGACATGATGATCACTATGAGATTCACTTGGGAATTACAACATGATACATAGACAGTAATCCAACTGCATCTATGACTAATAATCCACCTCCGGGATATCATCCAAATAACCCTCGGGTATTAAGTTGCAAGTAATAGATAATTGCATTAAGCAAAGTGTGTAATGTAAACAATACAATTGACCTTGGACAAAGGATTGTTGTTTTATCCCTAGTAGCAACAACACATGTACAATCTTAGAAGAATTTGTCACTCTCCTAGATTACTAGAGGCATGAACCTATTATCGAGTATAAATACTCCCTCTTGGAGTCACAAGAAAATACTTGGCCAGAGTAACTACTAGCAACAGAGAGCATGCAAGATCACAAATAACATAGACATGATAGAAAAATAATCAATCTAAAGTAATACTCAATATCCATCGGATCCTCGCAAACACAACATGTAGCATTACAATAAGATGATCTTGATCATGATAGGTAACTCACAAGATCTAAACATGGTGGCAAAAATAGGAGAAACAACCATCTAGCTACTGCTATGGACCCATATTCCAAGGCTGAACTACTCACACATCACTCCGGAGTCAGGCATGGTGATGAAGAAGGCCTCCGGGATGGTATCCCCTCTCCGGTAGGGTGCCGGGAAGAGCTTCAGATCCCTCCTGATCTAGGGACGATGGTGTCGGCGGCTATGAACTTTTTTCGTGGAATTATGATCGGGTATTTAGGGTTTTTGTCTCGGGGGTTTATATAGGCGAAGAGGCAAGGTCGGTGGAGCGCCAGGGGGCCCACACCCTAGGGCGGCGCGCCCCCTGATACGTCCAAAACGTATCTACTTTCTCGAACACTTCTGTTATTGTTTCTCCTGTAACCTGTGTGATTTGGATACAACTAACATGGACTGGCACTGTTTTCAGCAGAATTTCTTTGGTGTCTAGTTCTTGTGCAGAAAATCAACTTTTAGGAAAAATCCTGGAAAATATGCCAAAACTCCTATTTTACCCAAAGACTCACTGCGCCAGAAGATGAGACAGAGGAGGTCCACGAGGGGCCCACACCCCCTAGCCGCACGGGCCAGCCCAGGCGCGCCTAGGAGGGGTGTGGCCACCTCGGGCACCCCCTTGGCCTCCCTCTTTGCCTACATAAAACCTTCTGACCTAAAAATGACGGGGGGCTCGACGTTTTTCCAGAGAGAGTTCCGCTGCGCCGCCACCACCAGAAACCGTGATTCGTAACCAAAAACTCCATTATGGTACCCTGCCGGGACGGGGAATTGGAGGAGATCATCGCCATCATCAACACCGACGCCTCTCCATCAACCACCATGTTTCCTGCACCCATGAGTGAGTAATCCCTCATTGTAGGCTACGGGGATGGTAGGGATTGGATGATATCCTGATGTAGAATCGACTTCTCCCACATGTGGTCTTGAGGAGGTGCTCAAGCAGGCGGATATCCTGAGTGGAAATAGCCTTGCTTTCAGTAAGATATTTGCCGAGAGCGCCACAAACCTCAAGATCATTGCACTTGTAAGTTTTATATGTTTTTTGCATTTCATATGTAGTATCCCATTGTAGCCCCCGAGGACTTAGACGGAAAACCATAGGTCTTTGTGTCTGAATACTATAAGAGTGACTAAGCTAGAAACTTTGCACTGTAGCTCCCAAGTATGTAGTTTGAATGAATTATTCTGACTAGATACTTTTAGAGTATCATACGCAGTGTTTGTAAATTTCAATACTGTACCCCCAAGCGTCTAGTAGAAAACAGAATTGGTTTCGACTAGATGCTTAAAGAAAGAGTAAGCATATTGCCGAGTTAAAAACTCGTACTGTAGCCCCCAAGCCTCTAGGTGGATAGTTATCCGACTAGATTCTACAAGTAGACTAAGTAATTTTTATCTTTTTCGCAGAATGAGAATGCCCGGAAAGGTGTCGCCAACGAGAAGTTCCACAAGATGTGTGCTGACCTTGAAGCTGAAAAGGGTAAAACTGCCTTCTTGAACGATCAAATCACCAAGAGCAAGAGTCTATTTTTCTTTTCAATTTCGCACTCAATCTTGGTCTTCAGCCATTAACCTCCGACTACTCACCGTGTGCTGTCATTTATCCAACATGCAGAATCTATTGCCAAGGTGAAGTATATTGTCGAGCAATCCAAGCACATGCATCCGCTGGATAGCAAGAACAAAATCCTCAAGCAGGAGAGGGCTGAATCCTTGAAGATGCACGAAGATTCTATGAAGGGTGTGTAGGAGTCCGCGAACACGGAAATCAACTGGCTGAAGGAGGAAATTGCGATCCTCAAGGAGTAGAAGAAAGCTGCCGCCAAGCACAATACGTGCAACCTTGAGGCGTACACGGTCCTCCGACAAGAACGGGACTCCATGGAGGAGACACTCTAGCAATCTGAGGCTAGCATCTTTGGTAAGCAATCTCCATCTTGTACTTCTGTAAGCCAGGTACTTAGAACTTTTGTTATGTGTTGAACTCATGTACTCCATTCTTTGGCCGAGAATGTAGCTCCTATTGGCTTGACCCATAATCCTCCTCCGCCAAAGGAATGCATGGTTCTTGCCAGCAACATCATCAGCACCGCCATGATGCAAGAAAAAGAAATTGCCAAGCCCTTGAGCATCAACATTAAGGCGGTGGACTCCGTCATGAAGTACTCGAAGATATTGCGCCAAGCCCTCGAGCGTATCGTAAGCTGGAAAGCTTCATGTATCTGGGCTGGTGCAAGGATGTCGCTGGCAATGGTCAAGGATCACTATGAGAATGCTAACATCAACACGGTGACCTCTAGTCTGCCCGACGGAGACGATGACAGCCAGAAGATCGATCACAGAGCTATCTGGTCATCGCTCGCCGGCTACGACACCAGGGTTTCCAAGTTGGTGGATGCAAACACGTTTGTGCCTCTTGAGGTCATTGACGCCGACCAGTCCAGCTCCTCCGACTCCCTCAAAACCACCGACTTTGTTGATGATCAGTATGACTCTCCTGCTGCCGACGATGTTACCTCGAAGTCTCCCGCGCCAGAGGAATGAAAAACACTTATGTAATATTTGTTTCCTCTGGATATGTTCTATGTATGAGGAAGAAACTATGGTTTAACCTTTAGGCGGAAAACAACAGCTATATGTTTCCTTCTACTTAAGTACTAGTTCTAGCATGTATATATTTTTAAACAAGTGCTGGCTTATCCATTACTTTGGTTTTTATGCTTGACTACTCATGAGTAGGAAGACTCGTAATCGGAACTATGCGCTCAGGTGATGATGCCCAATGGCACCATCAAGAACCTAAGCACAAAATCGCCGACTTCGAGTGCCAAAAATCACTGCTCCAGAATCCACATAGAAACAACAAAGAATGTGTAGACCAAAAAACTTAAGCTAACGCCTGTAGGCAGAATTTTCACAAGTGCAAATGCAAAACTTGCACATAAAGGTTTTATACGATCCAAAAATGAACACTAAAGGAGGTAAAAGACTCAATCATATGATTGAACTAAAGATCTTTATTTCATTGATCATATAAGAGGTACACAGTAGATAAAAATATGCTAAGTGTAAAAAGGACATAGATGTGCTATGTTCCATGGCCGATCAATTTCCGGGTAGTCATCATCTGGGTCATGTCGCTTACTCTTACGCTTATCATCCTTGTTTGGTCTATCCTCTAGTTCACGATTGTCAACGAGGTAGTAAGACCCATTGAGTAGCGCCTTGCTTATGATGAATGGTCCTTCCCATGGTGGGGATAATTTGTGTGACCTCTTCTGCTTAAGTCGGAGCACCAGAACCCCCTCTTTAAACGAGTGATACCGAACGCGGCGACTATGGTAGCTGTGTAGCTTCTATTAGTAGATGGAGGATCTTTGGCATGCCAATACGTGCTCTTCCTCGAGAAGGTCCGCATCTAGGCGTCTGGATTCTTTAGCATTATCTTCGTCGTAGGCGTCAACTCTTGGTGAATCGTGAAGGATGTCGGAAGACAGGATGGCTTCTTTTCCATATACCATGAAGTAAGGGGTGTAGCTAGTGGATCTGTTGGGTGTAGTTTGTAAACTCCACAAAATAGATGGTAATTCCTCCGCCCAGGCTCCAGCTGCTCTATGTAGCGGTGCCTCTAGACGTGTCTTGATTCCCTACAAAATAAATCCATTGGCTCGCTTAACTTGCCCATTGGACTGTGGATGTGCCACAGATCCCAAGTCAAGTCGGATGCCCTTCTCCCAACAATAGGCTTCCACTTCTTCGAGCGACAAGTTGATGCCGTTGTCGGTGATAATGCTATGTGGGAGACCCAATCTCACCACTATATCCCGGACAAACCTAAGGGTAGTTGCCCCATCAAGCTTTCTAATGGGGTTAGCTTCTATCCATTTAGTGAATTTATCAACTGCTACTAGCAGATGCGTAAACCCACATGGTTCCGTCTGCAATGGACCAACCATGTCTAGCCCCCAGACTGCAAACGACCAAGTTATTGGTATTGTTCACAATTCCTGAGCTAGAATATGTGGTTATCGGGCATAGTACTGGCATCCCATGCATGTCTCAACCAACTTGTCGGCATCTTCCTTTGTGGTCAGCCAGTAGAATCCTTGCCGAAAGGCTTTGGAGACCAATGATTGAGGAGCGGCGTGATGCCCGCAATCTCCGTGGTGGATCTCATGAAGGATTTCAATACCATTTTGCTAGGAAACACACTTGAGGTATATACACCAGTGGTGCTTATTTTATAGATCTATCCATTGATTATGGTATATCCCTTTGCTCTACGTACTATTTGTCGACTTTCGACCTCGTCGATGGGCAAAGTTCCGTGTACGAGATATTCCATGAACGGTTTTGTCCAAGCCGGAGTGACCTTTTTTACTCTATGAACAAAAGAGTCGACTCTATCCGGGTTCTCGGGGTCCGCTCCCTTCACGGATGGTGTCTGTAGATGCTCCAGAAAAATGCTAGGCGGAATTGGTTTGCACCCCGATCCAAGCTGCAGACACCTCATTTTCCTCCCTCTTGACATACTTGACTTCGTAGCCCTCAAAGCACTTGGCTATCTCGTCTACTTCGTCTCGATATGCCGCCATCATAGGGTTCCGCATGTTCCAGGTGCCAGCCACCTGCTGGGCAACCAAGTCAGAATCTCCACAGCAAACTATGCGCTTGATGCCAATATCCTTGGCTACGCGAAGTCCATGAATGAGTGCTTCATCTTTCGCCATGTTATTTGTGGCCTCAAAGTGGATCTACGGAACGTAGTGTAGCTTTTCCCCTGTTGGTGACTGTAGCAGTACACTAGCCCCCGAGCCATTGAGTAGCTTTGATCCGTCAAAGTGCATCACCTAGTATTATGGCTCCGGTATAGGGGTAGCATCTGGCATATCCGTCCAATCTGCAATGAAATCCGCCAAGACCTGTGATTTGATAGCGTCACCTCTCTTGTACAAGATCTCGAAGGTGGCATGCTCAATGCCCCACTTCGCAACCCTTCCTGTAGCGTCGCTGTTATTGATGATGTTGGACAGTGGAGCCTTGCTCACAACTGTGATAGGGTGCTCCAAGAAATAGTGTCTTAGCTTCCGAGAAGCAAGGAACACTACATAAGCTAGCTTATGGTAGTGCGGGTAACGCTTCTTGGACTTCGTCAAGACCTCGCTAACATAGTAAACTGGTCGTTGTACTCCGTACTCATGCGTTGGTTCTTTTCTCTCCACCATGACGACGATGCTAATTACCCGGTTGGTGGCCACCATGCAGATCAACATAGGCTCCATAGGCTCGGGTGCTGCGAGTATAGGTGTAGAGGAGAGTATTTCCTTTAGCTTCTTGAGCACAGCATCTGCTTTGTCCGTCCATGTAAATTTTCCCGCTTTCTTCAAAAACTTGTACAACAGCAGAGCCTTCTCTCCAAGTCGGCGGCTTACTACTGCAACGCAGCCTGTTAGCCGTTGGATGTCCTTCCGGCATGTCAGACGGTTTATGTTTAGGATCGCTTGATTATCTCTGGTTTGACCTTGATTCCACGCTAGGAAGCAATGAAGCCCAACAATTTGCCGGCTGGAACCCCGAAGATGCACTTCTTTGGGTTAAGCATCATGTTGTATTTCCGGAGATTATCAAAGGTTTCTTTTAAGTCGGAGATTAAGTCGTTTGACTTTTTAGACATCACCGCTATATCGTCCACATAGGCATGAGCGCTCCAACCAATTTGATCGTGCAGGGAATGCTGCATAGGCCACTGGTACATAGCACCTGCGTTTTTCAACCCAAAGGGGATCGTGACATAGCAAAACATGCCGTAAGGTGTGGTGAACAAAGTGGCCAATTGGTCCAACTTCCTCATCTTTATCAGGTGGTATCCTGAGTATGCATTGAGAAAACACAGAAGTTCCGAGCCAGCCGTCGAGTTAATGACTTGGTCAATGTGAGGCAAAACAAACGGATCTTTCGGACATACTTTGTTCAAGCCGGTGTAATCAACTTTTTGGGGACAAGTACATAATGGGCCACCCATCAGATGTGAAGTACTTCTTGGATAAAACTAGCCTTAAGTAACCAAGCTATCTCTTTGCCTATGGCACGTCTCTTCTCGTCTCCGAAGCGTCGTAGAGGTTGTTTCACCGGTTTGCATTTTGGATCAATATTCAAGTTGTGCTCGGCAAGTTCCCTGGGTACACCTTTCATGTCGGCTGGCTTCCAAGCAAAGATGTCCCTGTTCTCACGGAGGAACTCGACGAGCGTGCTTTCCTATTAGGGTCCAGGTTCGTCCCAATGGCGGTGGTCTTGGAGGCATCGCCTACCACAAGTTCCACCGGCTTGGTCTCGATGGAGGCCTTGAAAGCGGGATCGAAGTCAGAAATCTGCTTCTTCCATGCTGGCATCTCCGAGGCATCGACCTGTCTCTGGATCTCCTTGAACTCTTCACTATAGAGGACAGCTTCTGCAAATGCTGCTTCTCCAATCTCGCAGTCCCTTGCCTTTGTAAAGCTTCCGAATACGATGATGACACCGTTTGGTCCGGGTACCTTGAGCTTGTTGTAGACGAAGCATGGCTTGGCCATGAAGGAGTGGAAGGTGTCGCATCCGAATATGACGTGGTACACACTCTTGAAGGGGACCACTTCAAAGGTCATGCGTTCTTGGCAGTAATTGTTAACATCGCCAAAAGCGACCGGAAGCATGATGCACCCAAGGGACCAAGCCTCCTGGCCAGGAACTATGCCATGGAACATGGTGCTGGTCCGCCTTAGGTAGGTCTCTGTCAAGTTAATCTTATGCAGTGTATCCAGGTACATGATGTTGATGCTACTTCCACTGTCCACCAAGCATTTGGTGAACTCGTTGCCGTCAATCAAAGGGTTGATGACCATGGCTTATTGGTTCTCTGTTGGGATGAGGTTTGGGTGATCCTTCCTGTCCCAAGTGATTGGAACTTCCGACCAGCGCAGGTACTGGGAACTGGGGGTAGGGTGGCCATCAAGATCCTCATCGAGGTTTTCTATGCCCGGATAGTAGGGGTGCCAAGGAAAGTGTGGTAGACGGTGGCCTTCTTCTTGAAGGGGTTCTTGCCTTTGCCATTGCCCTTGTCGGCGTGCTTGGGGTCAACGTCCTCGTCCATGTCACCTGAATCCTTGGACTCCTCTTCCTTCTTCTTCCCTTTGCCCTTGCCTCGTGGTCTGTTCTTCCGGCTTTGTTTGTAGCCGGACTCCGGGTCCTCCTTGAGGTCGTTGACGAACTTGCAATGGCGATTGGTGTGAGTAGCTTTGCTGTTGGCGTCGAGGTGTACAAGTCATGGCATATCACGGTACTACTCGTATGTTTGGGGAACGCGGGGCACTGCCGAGGTAGTTTCACTATCTCGCTGCTGCCCACGACCAGCCCCCCGTCCTCGGCCATGCTGTCCGCCATCACCTGGTCCTACAAATGTCATGGCGACCGTGTCGGAGGTCTGATTTTCTTATGGTGGGCTCTTCCGCTTGGTGTTGTTGTTCCTCTTAGCTTGGGTTGGAATGGGTATTGCCGGCAAGGAGCCGCGAGCATCATCGTCGGCAGCCGCGAACTCACTGGCCAGCTGGATCATCTGGTTGAGAGCGAGACTGTGATTTTCCTATAGGCGCTTCAACTTATATGGGAGCAACGAACCTTTTTCCAACCCATCAATGAAGGCAGCCATGGTGGTCTGGTCGTGCACTCCTGCACAGGAATTCTTCGTATCCAGCCAGCGGGAGAGGTAGGATCAAGATGTCTCCTGTTTCTCTTGCACGCACCGCTGTAGATCGCCAATAGTGGAGGGACGCTTATACATACCCTCGAATTTTTTGGTGAATGCTTCTTGCATGTCCAACCAGTTGCAGATGGACTTTTCCGGCAAGTCATCAATCCAATGGTGGGCCATGCCCGTCAACATCAGTGGGAGGTACTTGACAACGACGTTGGGGTTTCCCCCGACGATCTCCACCATATTGCCGTAATCCTGCAACCACATAGTTGGTTTGGCGGTGCCTTCATAGGTTTTGATCGTCTTATCAATCTAGAAACCCTTGGGGTAAGTTGCGGTCCGTATTATAGGTCCAAAACAACGTGGTCCCAGGTACTGTCCTTCCCGGGCCTCGTGAATCTTGTCTAGGCGTGAGCGTGCGTCCAATGGCTCCGGGCTTGTTCTTTTCTTCTTGCCACAAGGGGATGGGCTGCGTGAACGACGCGGGCCCCCTCGGCCATGGAGGCTGCTGGGTGGCGATGGAGGTAGAGGCGGCAGTGTGTTAGCCTTCTTGTTGTTACCGTCCTGCTACGCCTCGCGTTTCTCACGGTTGCTTGTCAGACATGGAGGATCATGGCGTGACCTGCTCTTGTGTCCTTGGTTGCGCTCTCCATCATGACAGGGTTGCTCCGCATTGTCGCGAATGACGATACTGCAATGAGGGCGCTTTGGCGGAGGCATGCTAGCACGATGGTGAGACTTTGGGTCTTCGCGATGTCGGGGAGATTAGGGCAGTGGAGATGGGTGACGAGGATGAGCCTTTCCTCCGTGGTCGGAGGATATGGGGATAGCTTCCTGTTGCGCGCATCCCTCCATCTTTGCTCTGATGAACCCGTCTGGGACGCAACATCATGAGGAGATCGTTCCCTTGGTGGCCTACGATTGCTAGACTGGCAATATGCTGGGTCAGACTCAAGCCTCTGAGAGGTGGCCTTTTCCCGCTATTTGACCGCCTTCACTACAAGGTCATAGACTTGTTCCATAGCCACAGGTGATCTATCCTGCTACGGAAGGGTTTTGGCGACGGCCAAGTTGAGAGTAGGAGTGGGCATGACCTGCCTGCCCTTGCTTTCAATGTAAGGATTGGCTTGTGACAGCTTTGGGGGAGCCCATCCTAGGTTGCACCATACACCAGGATCATTGATGACACGAGCCGGAGCTTTCTGAGGCTTCTGCTGCTTGAGGAAAGTCTTGTACTCGGCCTCCATGGCTCTAGCTTTCTCGATTGACTTCTGCACCTTGTCCAGATCTTGATCTAGCTTTGTGCCTTGCTCCGCGATGGCCTGCGCTTCCTCCAGCAGCTACTGGCGCTTCTCGTCAAGCTGGAATACGTTCCGTATATGAGCCATAGTCATGGGCTCGACGAGCAAATTGCCGTACATCACTCTATCAGCTGGAGTGATTTGGGCAGCCGCAGACGTAGATGCCGGAGGCAGCAGGTTTACGATCTTGAGGTTACTTGGACCGAAGTTGAGTTCCTGCGGCTGCTGCGCTGGGTTAGACAGAGGGGGCATGGCCTTTGCACGATCATTCTCGGCAGCATCAAGTGGTCCCTTCCCCTTTCCCAGCGCTTTAGGCGGAGCTTGTCCGGGTTGATCTTCTTCCATCACACTCCCAATGGAGACGAACACCTCTCGGGATGTGATGGCCTTGTCGGCCTGCACCTTGTACTTGATGTCCTCCTCCATCTCCTGCAGAGCAGAGTCGAGTCCCTCTGGGTTGATATCCATCTCCTCCGAGTCCATGCTGATGTCGGCGTAGAGCGTGTCCAAAACAGAGTCTGAGGGTGTGGGGGGTTTCTCGACGACTGAAGACGATGCTGAGGCTGCAGGGACGTTGACTGGAGGCGGTGGCGGGGGTGGCTGAGGCGGCGGGGTGCCGGGTATGGTTGCGAGCGCTGCCTTAGCTTATGACTCAGCAGTCGCGTAGTTATTGATAGTGTCAACCATTCCCTCTAAAGTGAGGCGTCCCGAGGCCTATTGCCTCCTTAGCGTATGCCGGAGAAGTGTACCGCGGTCCAGTCCTTCCACAAAGTGATAAATAGCCGCATCACTGGGGTAATGTTCCAGATCGGCCCGTATATGGAGCCACCTGGCTAGGTAATCGCGGGGGGTTTCACCCTCTCTCTGAACGCAACGCTCTAGATCAAAGATGGTCACTACACTAACGAACTGCGATCTCTGCTTTCTAGACGCATGGGCGAAGCCGGCGGAATTACAGCGATCTTCCACCGTTATATCCTTCACAAGGGCGGTTTGCGTGGGCCTTGAATTTTTCCGATCTAAGTTGGCAAACTCCAAAGAGAGGTCCGACTTTGATCCTTCCATGAACATAGCCCGCCCGTAGGCGGTCCGTGAGGGCCTTGACGATCCTCTTACATCCAGGGAACTAGTGCCCGAGTCGGTTTCACCGATGAAGAGGTGGATGTCCCCGATTGGGACGATCGAGCAGTGTGTGGGGTTCGTCTTCGTCGGGATCCAGAAATCGTCAGGAGGGACAATCATAACATTACCGGAGAAGAGAACACGGCTGATGGCTACGGTTTCATCGATTCCCGCGAAGACCTTAGACCTCGCCCATTGTAGAGCCTGAAGCGCCTCTTGCCCTATGGTGGGCGCCAATTATCGTGGTATTGCCGACGAGTACGCCATGGAGTAGTCCTCATAGAGAGTGTTTAGAGACGTGGGATAAGGCGTAAGGTTGGCAGGTACGAGGTAACACATCTTACCAAGGTTCAGATCCCACGACGGTGGCAGAATCCTACTTCTGCTATAAATCACTATAATGGCAATACGCTGAGTTACAGGGATTGGTTCGCTGTGTGTGATATGAGTTGAATTATCTAGGTTATTGCCTAAAGGCTCCCATAGGTTCAGCTTATATAGTTGTCAGATCCTAGGGTTACAGGCAAAGTCCTAGCCAAATAGGTTACAGAGTCCTACACGATACACAACTAGTCTAACGTGTCTTGCACTCCAAGGCTTTGGGTATGCTGGTGACTCATCCGTAGCTTTCCTTTATCCGGCATGGGCCTCCCTTCTCTATCCATCTAACTAGGCCACCCAGCAGGACATAGGCCTTGCTACCGACTATGGGCCACCTGGGTTATCCGGATAAGAGACATGCAATGGTGACACCCATTTAGCATATCCCCAACATCGGGCACTCCCTCGGCCACCCTCTTCGCCTACATAAAGCCTTCTGACCTAAAAATGACGGGAGGTTTGACCTTTTTCTAGAGAGAGTTCCGCTGCGCCGCCACGACCAAAAACCGTGATTCGGAACCAGAAACTCCATTCTGGCACCCTGCTAGGACGGGGAATTAGAGGATATCATCGTCATCATCAACACCGACGCCTCTCCATCAACCACCATGTTTCCTCCATCCATGAGTGAGTAATCCCTTGCTGTAGGCTATGGGGATGGTAGGGATTGGATGAGATCTATCAATCGAATAAGATTGTTAGGGCATGGTGCCTAGTATCTTTATTAGTGCTATTTGACTTTGTTGCAACTTGTTGTGCTTAATGCTTGTCACTAGGGCCCGAGTTCCATGATCTCAGATCTGAACATGTTATTGATTCATGATGATAGTATTGTTTGTGATCTTATCTGCAAGTTGTTTACACATATCATTGTCCGGAACCAAAGGCCCCGAAGTGACAGAAATTAGGAAAGCCGGAGCATATGGCTGTGATATGAGGATCACATGTGTTCATGGAGTGTTAATGCTTTGCTCCGGTACTCTATTAAAAGTAGTACCTTAATTGCTAGTAGATTCCCTTAAGGCCCCGCTACAACGGGCTGGCAGGACAAAAGATGTTGTGCAAGTTCTCATTGCGAGCAGGTTTGACTATATATGGAACACAGGCCTATGATTGTTTAGTACTTGTATGCTTTATCTTATTTATCCGCAAATGCCCTAGATCTTGATATTACATGAATAGTCTCGTCCATGCAACGCCCGTCCAATCATCCCTATGCCTACAGCACTCAAATCCTACTGTTTGCTACTATTGTTACTGTTCCCTTTGTTTTACTGGTGTTGTTACTTTGCTATTGCTACTACAAAATGGTTGCTACTGATAAACTACGGTCAACAAGACTATTTCCAGGTGCAGCTGAATTGATAAATCAGTTGTTAAGGCTTATAAGTATTCTTTGGCTCCCCTTGTGTCGAATCAATAAATTGGGTTATATACCCTCGAAGACTATTGCGATCCCCTATACTTGTGGGTCATCACCCCCTGGTCGTGCCCGGCATACGTGTGGCCGCCCTGGGGTGCGTCTCCCCCTCTCCTCCGGACTCCATGTCGTGTTGGAAAAAAATAGGAACTTCGGCTTTTGTTTCGTCCAATTCTGAGAATATTTGTTTACTAGTTTTTCTGAAACCAAAAACAATAGAAAATAGGAAACTGGCTCTGTGGCACTTGTTAATATGTTAGTTCCAGAAAATTCATAAAAATGCCACAAAGTGTAAAAAAACATAATATAATTGGTGCAAAACAAGCATGGAGCATCAAAAATTATAGATATGTTTGCAACGTATCAGCATCCCCAAGCTTAACTCCTGCTCGTCCTCGAGTAGGTAAGTGATAAAAAGAATAATTTTTTAGGTGACATGCACCATCACAATCTTGATCAAGGTATTGCAAAGCATTGATAGCTGGAATGAAAGTACTCTAAACATAAGCATGAAATATATATTTCTAACAATAAGACATAGCAGCTATGTTGCAACATGAAAGGCAACACAAAAAAAAGATCATGAATAATGCTTTGAAAGACATTTGTTTGTTTCACATATAGAACCATATCAAGAGTGGTATTCATATTGTCCTTCATGGAATAGCAAAACATAAATGCATAGGACAACTTCAAAGTTCATAAGGGTGACTAGATACAAATAATTTAAGAACAAGCAATACCATAATTATGAATCAATCAACAAGTTTTGGGACAATGCACACTGAACTCAGAATGACAACTATGCTCTCTAAGCTGGTGCATAAAGATAGAAGATGGAGACTCAACTAAAAGTAAAAAGAAAGGCCCTTCGCAGAGGGAAGTAGGGATTACATGGTTTTATAAAGCTTCCAAAATTATGGTAATTATTAGCTTTGAGATTTCATTACCCCTACCATAAGCATCTTGAAGTGTTTAAGGTTAAAGTGATGGAAAATATGAGTTATATGCTTGACAAATCACAAGTTGAAAATCTCATGCCCCTTGAGTATGAGTATTGAGACCTCATGCTACTCAACTTTGGTCCTAGGCAAGTTCTTGTCAATGTAAGTATATGTGTATCATAGAGAAGCACCAATGGGGCACCCCTTGCCCCATGACACATGAGCTATCCCATATAAAAATGACAAGGCAACAGATAGTGAGCATCTCAGTGATCTTTTTATTTGTTATTTGCATAGTTTTTTATTGAGGATGCTTCATAGAATGCCACTATGGTTTTGCTGCAAGTTTCCACCATGATTAGGCATGGCTTAGGATAGCCGCCTAGGCATATCTCTAACACATATAAAAACTCCATGGACCTGCAAGATCCCATCTTATATCACACCGACGGCATCCATAAGCAAAAGAACATGATATCAACTGAATAAATAAGTGCAATGTTGAAAGCATGCCCCATGACAGCATGGTTTTGCTAATTCCCAACTCACAATTTGCAAGCATAAAAGCATCATAAGATAGTCACAATGGTTTAGGTTTATTACGTGCAAGAAATAAAATGTGCCTTCAAGTTTATGACAGCTTTAATCACTAATTTTAACATAACAAAAATTTAATTTGGAAGATATATAAAAACATGAATATACTTGGAATGGTGTAACATAACATGTATAGGAATTTATAGTGGACTCTTTGGAATAACATGGTTTCTATGGAGTTGGATCCACGAGTAGAGCTCATACTCAGTACATGTGGAGGCTAGCAAAAAACTGGTAGCAACCAACTAAGAGAGTAATAATGGCCATAATCATGCAGAGTGACAAAAAATTATTAATCAAAGCATAAAGTGATATCACCAGTCAAAAACTAAATGATCATAGAGGATAAGGTGACTGGTTCATAGTCATAACATGGTGTAAGCATGTGCCAAGGCAACCCAAATAAAGCATCAAAGGAGAATACCACAATATTATGCTTTTGTATGCTAAAACAACGCATGATTCTTTAATGGCACATTAAGCAATATCAATTATTTGAAACAATTCATGCTACAACAATAACCACTAAGAATATGGTCAAAGCAACATCTAACATGACATGATAAAGTCTAGGCCACAGTCAAAACAAGCTTCTTTTTGTACCACCAAAAGCATGAAACATTCTTCTCTTTTCCAACACCAATCAACTTATTTGAAACAACTCACAAAGATAATAATCAATAAAGACTAGAGAGATTGTCTCACCTAACTACAAAGAATAACTAAAAAGTTATAAGAAAAAATAAGAAGAAACTAAAGCTCCCAATGGCGACGAACACCTCTCGGGATGTGATGGCCTTGTCGGCCTGCTCCTTGTACTTGATGTCCTCCTCCATCACCTGCAGAGCAGAGTCGAGTCCCTCTAGGTTGATATCCATCTCCTCCGAGTCTATGCTGATGTCGGCGTAGAGCGTGTCTGTAAGGTTCCCAACCTTTAATAAGGTAGGGTCCCCTGTGTTTACAATGCTAGTCCCTGGATTAATAGCTAGCATCCACAGTTAAGATGTAATATCAAGAAACAAAGGTCATAATACAACTTTATAACCAGTAATAAATTAATTTATTACATCTTTCATAGCTCATTTGTCTATTACATTACATTGCAGCAGAATATCTATAAGCATGGGGTCCTTTATCTTCAAAGTGCCACAGGCAGACATGTTGGTTGTAGACTTGTAATCCTAATCATTAAACTTCACTAATATCAATCAAACCTGCAACATAACAAGTTACAGCCACAAGGGTCAATACATTTGAATTGTATTGGCAAGTGATACTATGGTAGTATAGTGGAGTCTATCATCTATATGCTTTTGGCTAAGTGGAGTTGAGGCTTGCATTGCTCAAAATAGATTTTTCCTTATCATTTGAAAACACTAAGTTTTTGCTTGACAAAAATCACCCAAGGCATCTACCAATCAAAGATTGAAGATCCTTTAACCCTTGTTCAACCACAAGTTTTTAACTTAGAAATTTGGATGATGAGATTCTTGATAGCTTCCATGTCTTGATGCTCAAATTGTCCTTTACCAGGGACATGGCTAAGTACTTAGATTTTACACTCTGCAGAGGTGGTCCACTTTTCCCACAAGACTTGGTTTCACCAAGACAAGATCTTTCAGAAGCCTTTCCTTAGACCAAATGGACGCGTTCCATCCTATCATCCCACTACCACCAACTGTCCAAATGGCTAAGTTCCAGCAACCTATATGATCCAGGCAGAGCCCATAATGCCAAGTGGTTGCACTTGAAGCTTCTCAACATTTGACATCTCAAATCTCTTTGTTCCTGGGTGGCAATCCACAAGTGTGATACACAAGGTAAACCATAGCCATGGGCCTTGTGTAACCACTCAACCAAAAACCACCAAGCAAGTCCCTTTCCACCCAGGTGATTCATTAACTTAGTTGTTTTATTAAACAAAAACACAAGTCCTAAGACTTAGAAATTTTTCCATAGTATGAATGTATATATTCCACCCTTGTTCTCTATTAGCTAAGCTAAGCATGATAGTAGTAGGAATCTTAACTTAGGAAATTCTACTAAGGTTTTCATCTACTAGGATTTCCCATGGCATGGTTTATACTTAGCAAAAATTCTATGCAAGTCTTACTTAGAAATATCACTAATGCATAGTGAAAATAATGGGACAAAGTATGAAGCATCACTTGCCTTTTTGGTAGAGGTTATAATTTCACTCCTTTTCCTTGCAACAATCACACTCTTCAAGTCACTACAATTCAATCAAGCAGGGCACAATTTCAATCTACCAATCAAGCAAAACATCACATAAAATAATAAAACATAACAATGCATGCAAGCATGAAAGAGATTGTTTTGTTTGTAAAAGTGGGTTCTAATAGGTTATCAAAATTTGGAATCACCTATTGTTCATTTTATAAAGTGGCAAAGTCATTTGCAAAAGGTTTCAATTTATAAACCCTTTTCTAAACAAAGTATCATTTTATGTGGTGTAGAAATGTTTTTACTAAGGCATTAATCTATAGGGTTCACAAAATATGTTTTCAAACCATAAAACTTTGTGTTTAGGGTCAGAGAGTTTAAAACAAAACATTTCCCAAAGGTTTTACTTCAAAACCATTTTTAATAAATAAACCATATTTTTAATTGACTAGAATTGGTTTTCAATCAAAGAATCATTATTTTGCATCTCCAAATACATTTTTGAAACCACAAAGTGATTCCTAGGGTCAGTATATTCAAAACACACCATTTGCAAAAGATTTTATCCCCACAATCAATTTTGAACAATTTTTACATCCTATACAAGCATACATATGTTTCTGCAAAAACAAACAATTTAACTGAAACTTTTTACTAAACAAATGGTATGGTTGGATAGGGCTTGTTTTTCTGAATCCATTGATATAAAGTTTGCAAAATTTGGACGTGTGGTTTGAAAGTTATGAATTTTACAAGTTTGAATATCTAATAGACACATTTCTGTTTTTAAAACAAAGCACTGGACACGTGGGCTCTTCTGATTCGTCGAAAACGGTTCGTGTGGATCGTGCTGTGTGGTGCGTTGGATCTAAGTTTAATCGCGCGGCTCAGGTTCATCCTTACCCCTTCGATTAGTCAACCTATTCAAGCCATCAGATGAAGATCTAACGGTCCACAGTCGTTTGACCATAGGTTGGTGGTGCTGGCGGCGATCGGCCTTGTGTCGACTGCAAGCTCGCCGGCGATGTAGGATGCTAGGAAGAGATATAGGATGCTCACCGGGTTCGCGGAGTGACTCTGAAGCTCAACGTTGTGGCAGCTCGTCGAGGGGCGCATGGGTTCATCTTTAATCTCTCGCCGAAGTTGCTGCGAGCGGCGGGTGCCTCTGGAGGTTGTCGGGGACGGAGTTGCAGGTCACGCCGAGGCAAGTGGAAGGGAGCATTAGATGCATACGAGCATGGGGATTAAGGGAGTGTCATTGAGAGGGCTCGGGGCGGTCTGGCTTACCAGGGAGATTTCGCCGGAGTAGACGCGTCGTCGGTGGTGCTCAGATGTTGACGAAGCCGAGCGTCTAGAGTGGTCGCGGCCAAGCAGTTGATGCTGGGAGGTACGCCAGGCGATGTAGAACAAGCTCGCGTGCAGAGGGAGTTGAGGGGCGGCGAGGTGTGGCCGGAATTTCCCGCGGAGCTCGCCGGAGTCAGAGGTGGTGTGGCTCCGAATTGGAACAGCCCTGAGGCAGAGAGGGTCGGGCGAGAGAGGGGAAAGAGTGAGGGAACGCAGGTGAGTTATCGAGCATGATTGATGATAGACATTACTCGCTGCATTGACGAGAATTACTCCCGTGAGATCAATGCAGAAACGGGTGAGGAAGTGGTCGCAGGGTGGAGACGATGAACAGTGTGTGGGTCCTGGTTGTCTGCGAGAGAGAGAGCGTGAGTGTGGGGTCCAATCGTCATCCTCTGTGCGGGTAAGTTCCTAAGTGAGAAAAGAACGGTTCGCTGGGGAGAGAGGTGGGCTGCTGGGCTGGGATGGGCTAGGCTTGGTCTGATCCTTGTTCTGAATGTCTTTTTCTTTTTCTAATTGATTTTATGTTTTGTAATTCAATCAAACAATTCAAACAACACATGAATTCAAACCTTTGTCAAAGTTTGTGTAGTTTTTAATTCTGTTTAACAACAGAATCCAAAGTCCAAAATAAAATAATATTTTTATTTTAGGGTCCATTAATAATTAAATAAAATGGATCTTAGTTATTAAATCAAATAGGATTTGTTTTATTAAAAACTTTATTTTGAAATCTAAAATAAAACCAAAAACACTTCAGTAGGTTTTATTTGAGAATATAAAATACTTGGAAAACTTGTTTAAAATAATTTAACAAGTCTTGATGTTTAATTAAACTGGCAAAGCCTTAATTTTAATAAATTTGGATATTAATAAATCCTCATTATTTTATTTAAATAAATCTTTACTCTTTTAATCAAAGGAAAACATTTTATTTCAAAAGCTTGGCCAAGGTTTTAATTTGGCTCTATAAAATAATCCTTATTTATATTTTTACCTTTTCATTTGAAAACCAAATCTTTTTATTAAAAGATCCAAAAATAGTAATCCCAAATATTTTTAACTTTATTGTTTATTTATCTTTTTAAATCCCTTTAGGATTTTATTTTATCAAATAGGTTTGAAGGTTTCCAATTGGAATCAAAAAGTTTCTTCTCACCCTGAAAATCAACAAAGTTTTATTTTATTCATTTATTTTTCACATAACAAGATTTGGAAAATCTTGGGATGTGACAGTGTCCAAAACGGAGTCGGAGGGTGTGGGGGGGATTTCTCGATGACGGAAGAAGATGCTCAAGCTGCAGGGACGTTGACTGGAGGCGGTGGCGGGGGTGGCTGAGGCGGCGGGGTGCCGGGTACGACTGTGAGCGCTGCCTCAGCTTTTGACTCAGCAGTCGTGTAGTTATTGACAGTGTCAACCATTCCCTCTAAAGTGAGGCATCCCGAGGCCTATTGCCTCCTTAGCGTATGACGGAGAAGTGTATCGCGGTCCAGTCCTTCCACAATGTGATAAATGGCCGCATCACTGGGTAATGTTCCAGATCGGCCCGTATATGGAGCCACCTGGCTAGGTAATCGCGGGGGGTTTCACCCTCTCTCTAAACGCAACGCTCTAGATCGAAGATGGTTACCACGCTGACGAACTGCGATCTCTGCTTTCTAGACGCACGGGCGAAGCCAGCGGAATTGCAGCGATCTTCCACCGTTATATCCTGCACAAGGGCCGTTTGCGTGGGCCTTGAATTTTTCCGATCTAAGCTGGCAAACTCCAAAGAGAGATCCAACTTTGATCCTTCCGCAAAAATAGCTCCGTGGGAGGTCCGTGAGGGCCTTGATGATCCTCTTACATCCAGGGAACTAGTGCCTGAGTCGGTTTCACCGATGAAGAGGTGGATGTCCCCGATTGGGACGATCGAGCAGTGTGTGGGGTTTGTCTTCGCCGGGATCCAGAACTCGTCAGGAGGGACAATCGGAACATTACCAGAGAAGAGAACACGGCTGATGGCTACGGTTTCATCGATTCCCGCGAAGACCTTAGACCTCGCCCATTGTAGAGCCTGAAGCGCCTCTTGCCCCATGGTGGGCGCCAATTATCGTGGTATTGCCGACGATTACGCCATGCAAGGGTCCTCACAGAGAGTGTTTAGAGAAGTGGGGTAAGGCGTAAGGTTGGCGGGTACGAGGTAACACAGCTTACCAAGGTTCAGATCCCACGACGGTGGCAGTATCTTACTTCTGCTATAAATCACTATAATGGCAATACACTGAGTTACGGGGGTTGGTTCGCTGTGCGTGATATGAGTTGAGTTATATAGGTTATTGCCTAAAGGCTCCCATAGGTTCGGCTTATATAGTCGCAAGATCCTAGGGTTACAGGCAAAGTCCTAGCCAGATAGGTTCTAGAGTCCTACACGATACACAACTAGTCTAACGTGTCTTGCACTCCAAGGCTCTGGGTATGCTGGTGACTCATCCGTAGCCTTCCTTTATCCGGCATGGGCCTCCCTTCTTAATCCATCTAACTAGGCCGCCCAGCAGGACATAGGCCTTGCTACCGACTATGGGACACACGGGTTATCCGGATTAGAGACATGCAATGGTGACACCCATTTAGCATATCCCCAACATCGGGGACCCCCTCGGCCTCCCTCTTCGCCTACATAAATCCTTCTGACCTAAAAATGACGGGAGGTTTGACCTTTTTTAGAGAGAGTTCCACTGCGCCGCCACGACCAGAAACCGTGATTCGGAACCAGAAACTCCATTCTGGCACCCTGCTAGGACGGGGAATTAGAGGATATCATCGTCATCATCAACACCGACGCCTCTCCATCAACCACCATGTTTCCACCATCCATGAGTGAGTAATCCCTCGCTGTAGGCTATGGGGATGGTAGGGATTGGATGAGATCTATCATGTAATCGAATAAGATTGTTAGGGAATGGTGCCTAGTATCTTTATTAGTGCTATTTGACTTTGTTGCAACTTGTTGTGCTTAATGCTTGTCACTAGGGCCCGAGTTCCATGATCTCAGATCTGAACATGTTATTGATTCATGATGATAGTATTGTTTGTGATCTTATCTACAAGTTGTTTACACATATCATTGTCCGGAACCAAAGGCCCCGAAGTGACAGAAATTAGGACAGCCGGAGGATATGGCTGTGATATGAGGATCACATGTGTTCACAGAGTGTTAATGCTTTGCTCCGGTACTCTAATAAAATTAGTACCTTAATTGCTAGTAGATTCCCTTAAGGCCCCGCTGCAACGGGCTGGCAGGACAAAAGATGTTGTGCAAGTTCTCATTGCGAGCAGGTTTGACTATATATGGAACACAGGCCTATGATTGTTTAGTACTTGTATGCTTTATCTTATTTATCCGCAAATGACCTAGATCTTGATATTACATGAATAGTCTCGTCCATGCAATGCCCGTCCATCCATCCCTATGCCTACAGCACTCAAATCCTACTGTTTGCTACTATTGTTACTATTGCCTTTGTTTTACTGGTGTTGTTACTTTGCTATTGCTACTACAAAACGGTTGCTACTGATAAACTACGGTCAACAAGACTATTTCCAGGTGCAGCTGAATTGATAAATCAGTTGTTAAGGGTTATAAGTATTGTTTGGCTCCCCTTGTGTCGAATCAATAAACTGGGTTATACTACCCTCAAAGACTATTGCGATCCCCTATACTTGTGGGTCATCACCCCCTGGCCGTGCCCAGCATATGTGGAGCCGCCCTGGGGTGCGTCTCCCCCTCTCCTCCGGACTCCGTGTCGTGTCGGAAAAAATAGGAACTTCGGCTTTTGTTTCGTCCAATTCTGAGAATATTTGTTTACTAGTTTTTCTGAAACCAAAAACAACAGAAAACAGGAAACTGGCTCTGTGGCACTTGTTAATATGTTCGTTCTAGAAAATTCAAAAAAATGCCATAAAGTGTGGAAGAAACATAATATAATTTGGAAGATATATAAAAACATGAATATACTTGGAATGGTGTAACACAACATGCATAGGAATTTATAGTGGAATCTTTGGAATAACATGGTTTCTTGGGAGTTGGATGCACGAGTAGAGGTCACACTCAGTACATGTGGAGGCTAGCAAAAAACTGGTAGCAACCAACTAAGAGAGTAATAATGGCCATAATCATGCAGAGCGACAAAAAATTATTAATCAAAGCATAAAGTGATATCACCAGTCAAAAACTAAATGATCATAGAGGATAAGGTGACTGGTTCATAGTCATAACATGGTGTAAGCATGTGCCAAGGCAACCCAAATAAAGCATCAAAGGAGAATACCACAATATTATGCTTTTGTATGCTAAAACAATGCATGATTCTTTAATGGCACATTAAGCAATATCAATTATTTGAAACAAGTCATGCTACAACAATAACCACTAAGCATATGGTCAAAGCAACATCTAACATGGCATGATAAAGTCTAGGCCACAGTCAAAACAAGCTTCTTTTTGTACCACCAAAAGCATGAAACATTCTTCTCTTTTCAAACACCAATCAACTTATTTGAAACAACTCACAAAGATAATAATCAATAAAGACCAGAGAGATTGTCTCACCTAACTACAAAGAATAAATAAAAAGTTATAAGAAAAAATAAGAAGAAAACTAAAGCTAAACACAGTGCTAGCAAAGGAGATGTCACATCCCAAAAAATTTCCAAATTTTGAAATGTGGAAAATAAATAAACAAAATAAATAATTGTTGAAATTTAGGGTGAAAAGAAACTTTTGTTTCTAAATGGAAACTTAAAATCCCATCTTGAACAAACCTTGAATAAAGTTTGAATCCAACTAAATTCAAACCAAGTGAAATGCATTCTTCTTAAATACATCTTGAAATTGAAACACTTGGGAAAATAAACCAAAACCCTAAAACCCTAATGGAAGAAAAACATTTCCAAGTTATCTCTAAACCTATGGATTTGATCCACATAAAAATTGGTCAAAGAAACATTTCAAAATGATCAAGAATGACAAATAGAAATATTATAAAACCACAGAAATTGATTTCATTCAATTTGAAACCATAGATAAAATCTTATGAATTTAATAAGACAAGGAAATTGAATTTCCAAAGCTAATAAAGCATCTATCTAAAATACATACCAATTTGTGAGCAATTAATCCTAAAAGAGATTTTAAAAGGATAAACAAATATTAAAAAAGATTTTACAAATTGGAATCACAAAGTTTGGATCTTTAAATAAAAAGATATAGATTTTATAAGATAAAGGAAGAAATAAATAAATAAATAAATAAGGACTATTTTAAAAGGACAAATTAAAACTTGGCCAAGCAAATAAAATAAAATATTTTTGTTTAATAAAAAGAGTAAAGGATTATTTAATAAAATCATGAGGTTTTATTATTATCCAATTTCATTTAAGTAAAGACATTTCCCATTTTAAATGAACAATAAAACATAAAAAAGTATTTTAAATTATATTTCAAAGTGTTTTAGTTTTAATAAAACCTACTGAAAAGGTTTGGTAAAAATTTAGATTTCAAATCGAGTTTTGAAACATATTAAATCCTATTTGAAATAAAGACAAATGTCTATTTTCTTTAAAATAAATAAAATACCCTAAAAATAATAAAAGAATTATTCTAAATTTGACTTTAGGATATTTTAAATAACAGTATTAAAATTTACCCAAAGTTTGGTGGAGGTTTGATTTTAAATGGTGTTTGAATTGTTTGAAAAAAAATCAAAACAGGATAATAGAAATGGAAAAAGGAAAAAGGGAAACAGAACAAAAAAATGAAAGAGCATCCCAGCCCAGTTAAGCCCATCTGGCCCAGTCCAGCCCGTCTTTTCCCCCCACCCCGAACCGTTTTCTTTCACCTAATATCAACCCGCGGAGCCGCTGACTGCCTGGACCCACTCTTCCTTTCTCTCTCTCGCTGACCAGCCAACCCCACCTGGCAGGCCTTCTTCCTCACCCGCCGCGGTGACCACGCCCCCTCCTCGCCGTTACCAGCCATTGCAGAATCGTTTCAATACGAGTTAATGGCTCAGTTAATCACGCCCGCGACCACACTCGTTTAACCACCTCCCTCTCCCCTCCCTTTTCCCTCAGACACTGCTGCAAGAGAGCCCCCAGGCCGTCCCCAATTCCACTTGCACCGTCGCCGCCTCCGACGAGCATCCGCGACGATTCCGGCCAACCACCGTCTCCCCTCGCCTCCTAGACCACACGAGCGCATTCCCCATCACCTGGCGAACCTCTCTATAGCCTCCACTCGCCCGCGCGCGCTCCACATTGTCGGCAACCTCGACGACAGCATGTCGCCGCCGTCTGTCACTCTTCCGATGAGCTCTCCAGGTAAACCCCGACCGAGCATTTCCCTCTCCCTGATGCTCCCAGACTCGCGACCCTCGTGCGCACCTAACAGCGCCTCTGCTTTGTCTTAGAGCACACCGTAACGTTGCCGCCGACACCGTCTGACCGCACCCGAGCCCGAAGGCAACTCCGGCGAGCAATTGACGTCCACCCCGAGCGCCCCTTCGACGATGAAGACCACCTTGAGCATCTCCTCGCCATGGCGAATCTGGTAACACCTTCCTTCCCCTTCCTTGCTTCCTGGATTCACCGGAACACCACCACCTGACACGCCGCCGCGCACTGCTGCCAGCGCTGCCCATCTGGGGTTAACTTGCTGTAAACCGTAGGATCTGAATCCAAGTGCTACGATAGAATTTTAAACGAAGGGGTAAGTAATCCTCTGAACCATGCGATTTAAGTTAGATCCAACAGCCCACGATGCTCGATCCAGACGAAGCGGTACAGACCAATTACATCAAGACACGTGGCCTGGAATTTGTTTTAAAAACAGAAACTTGTCTATTAGTTGTTTGGTTTTATAAAATTCATAACTTTTGATCCACACGTCCAAATTTTGCAAATTTTATATCAATGGAATCAGCAGACCAAGTAATATCCAACCATGCACTTTGTTTAATGAATTTCTTCTGGTAAAATGGTTCTTTTTGCAGAAACTTGTGTAGGCATAATTTGAATATAAAATTCATTTTAAAATTATTTTTGTGATAAAATCTTTGGAAAATGGATTGTTTTGAACCTACTGACCATATAAACCAACTTGTGGATTCAAAAACATATTTTGTGAGGCAAAAGAATAAATCTTTGATTTAGAACATTTCTAGTCAAATAAAAATGCTGTTTATATGTTAAAAATACTTTTTGGAGAAAAACCTTTGGGAAATGATTTGGATTAAACTCTCTGACCCTAAAACACAAAGTTTTATGATTTAAAAATATATTTGGTGAACCCTATAAAAGTTATTACTTTGCTAATGGCATTTTCAAAAAACATAAAATATTGATTTGGTATAAAAATGGTTTATAAGTAAAACCTTTTGCAAATGGTATCAATATTGAACACTTGACCATAGAACACTAACATTTGTGTTTAAAAACGTATTTGTCAAACACTAGAGAATATTACCTTGATTTAAACTATTTCTAGCAAAACAAAATGACTTAAAGTGGCCATTTTTCACTAACTTGATATCAAATGGTTTTTCCACTTTTATAAATGACCAAAGGTTGTTTTCAAATGTTTATAACCTAATAGAAACCACTTTTCCAAATAAAACAATCTTTGGCATGTTTGCATGCATTGCCTTGTTTTTATTATTTTATGTGATGTTTGCTTGAATGGTAGATTGAATATTTGCTTGCTTGATTGAATTGTAGTGGAATTTGAAGAGTGTGACTATTTCAAGATCAAGGAGTGAACTTATATTATCTACCAAAAAGGCAAGTGATGCTTCATACTTTTGTCCCATTATTTTCACTATGCATTAGTGATATTTTTAAGTAGGACTTGCATGGAAATTTTGCTAAGTATAAACTATGCCATGGGAAATCCTAGTAGATGAAACCTTAGTAGAATTTTACTAAGACAAGATTCCTACTACTATCATGCTTAGCTTAGCTGGTAGAAAACAAGGGTGGATTATATTCATGCTATGGAATATTTCTAAGTCAAGGACTTGAGTTTTGTTTAATAAAACAACTAAGTGAATGAATCACCTGGGTGGAATGGCAATTGCTTGGTGGTTTTTGTTGAGTGGTTACACAAGGCCCATTTCTATGGTTTACCTTGTGTATCTAACTTGTGGATTGCCACCCAGGAACAAAGAGATTTGAGATGTCAAATGTTGAGAAGCTTCAAGTGCAGCCACATGGCATTATGGGCTCTGCCTGGATCATATAGGTTGTAATAACTTAGCCAAATGGACAGTTGGTGGTAGGGGTTTGATAGGTTTGGAGCGCGTCCATTCTGGTCTAAGGGAAGTCTTTTGAAAGATCTTGTCTTGGTGAAACCAAGTCTTGTGGGGAAAGTACACCACCTCTGCAGAGTGTAAAATCTAAGTATTTAGCCATGTCCCTGGAAAAGGACAATTTGAGCATCAAGACATGGAAGCTATCAAGAATCTCCTCATCCAAATTTCTAAGTTAAAACTTGTGGTTGATCAAGGGTGAAGGTTCACCAATTTCTATCGGTGGTTCCTCGGGTGTTTTTGACAAGCAAAAACTTAGTGTTTTCAAATGATAAGGAAAATCTATTTTGAGCAAAGCAAGCCTAAGCTCCACTTAGCCAAATGCATATAGATGATAGACTCCACAATACTATCATAGTATCACTTGCCAATACAATTCAAATGTATTGACCCTTGTGGCTGTAACTTATTATGTTGCAGGTTTGTTTTATTTTAGTGAAGTGTGTGTCGATTAGGATTACAAGTCTACGACCAACATGATTGCCTGCGGCACTTTGAAGATGAAGGACTCCATGCTATAGTTATTCTGCTGCATTGTAATGAGATAGCCAAATGAGCTATGTAAGATGTAATGAATTATTTTATTCCTGGTTATAAAGTTGTATTATGACCTTTGTTTCTTGATATTACATCTTAACTGTGGATGCTTGCAATTGATCCAGGGACTAGCATTGTAAACACAGGGGTCTCTACCTTATTAAAGGTTGGGACCTCTACAGATGGTATCAGAGCACTGTGTTGCCTGTAGGATTGTAACCCTAGGATTGGACAAAACACCTTAGAAAAATAGGAGTTGAATTTGTTCCAAAACTTATTTACAAAAAATCTTGTATACTCTTTCCTCAACCTTCTGGTTTTGATTCTACATCTCTTCTATTTCAACTTGATGAGCAAAGACCTCAACCATGAGCAAAGGGCTTCACCAACTCAAATGACTTCAACTTAAACATCATCAAAGACTTCAACTTTATTTTCACCAAGGACTTCAACTTGGATATCACTAAGTACTACAAGTGAGACAAGAAATATTACTTAAGACATGAAGACTAAGGAAACACAACTTAGAAAGAACCATCATCACCTTTTGTGACCAAGATTCAAGAAATTCTCCAAGGATACAAAGATCTTGTTCATGAAGAATCAACTAAGAAGGATGGAATGATCTCAAGTGAACCATATAGTTGGACCACCATATTAAGTTTAGAACAAACCCACCAACTTATGTGGTGTAGCAAAAATATTTTGTTGCCTAAAAATGTGCTTGAAACTTGTTGTTTGAGTGGAATGACTGTTTGTGATTGCTTGCACATTGCTTGTGTGAATTGTGATGTGTGTGATTAGAATTATTTCCTTAGAAATCTTTTGCCTATTCTAATCCCAATCCAACCCAAACAGATGACTACTCCAAGAAACTCAAACATCAAGAATGGTGACAACAACAACCAAGAGATGCACTGTCACATCCCAAGATTTTCCAAATCTTGTAATGTGAAAAATAAATAAACAAAATAAATTATTGTTGAAAATCAGGGTGAAAAGAAACTTTGTTTCTAAATGGAAACTTAAAATCCCATCTTGAACAAACTTTAATTAAGGTTTGAATTCAACAAAATCCAAATCAAAAGAAATGCATTCCTCATAAAATGCATCTGGAAATTAAAACACTTGGAAAATAAATCCAAAACCCTAAACCCTAATGGAACAAAAATCATTTCCAAGTTATCTCCAAGTCTATGGATTTGATCCATATAAAAATTTGTCAACAAACATTTACAAATGATCAAGAAAGACAAATGGAAATATTATAAGACCATATAAATTGGTTTCACTTAATTTGGAACCATAGATAAAATCTTATGAATATAATAAGATAAGGAAATTAAATTTCCAAAGTTAATAAAGAACCTATCTAAAAATCCATACCAAATGGTGAGCAAATAATCCTAAAAGATATTTAAAAGGATAATTAAATATCAAATAAGATTTTACAAATTGGAATCACCAACTTTGGATCTCTAAATAAAAAGATATGGATTTTATAAGATGAAGAAAGAAATATTAAATAAAGAATATTTAAAGACCAAATCAAATCTTGGCCAAATCCATAAGCAAATGGAATGATTTATAATCCAAATCCAAATAAAATAGAAGGATAAAGAATTTCCAAAATAAAATAAAATGGCAATAACCATTCTATCCCTATTTTAATAAATACAAATCTCTAATAAGAATAATTATATAATTCATGAGAAAATAGTATTTTGGAATTTACCCAAGTGAAATAAAAGTTGTTTAATTGAACTTAATTAAGATTAAAGAAATCTTCCAAATAAACTTTAGGGAATTAAAACTATATTTAATTCCATTGGAATTAAAATAAATACCCAATTCAAATGATTTATGAATCATATTAAATATTCTCCAAATAATTCAAGATGAATTATTTTGACACCCTATTAATCAAATAAAAACCTACTGAAAAGATTTGGAAGGATTTAGAAAATTTAAATGGTGTTTGAAATATTACTAAATCTCATTTGATTTAAAACAAGGGCCTTTTTGAATAATTAAAAGACCCCAAAAAGAATAAAATTTTATTCCAAAATTGACTTCATAATATACTATTAATCAGTATTTAAACCTACACAAATTTTGGTTGAGGTTTGAATTCAAATGAATGTTTAAATTGTTTAAACAAAATCAAAACAGAATATTAGAAAAGGAAAAAGAAAAACAATCTGAACAAAAAAATGTGAAAAGGAGCAGCCCAGCCAGCTAGCCCACTAAGCCCAACTCGCAGCCCACCTCACCCCTCTCTCCTCAAACGCTTTCTCACTCAGACACACACCATGAGGACACCGATCGATGGACCCCACAGTCTTGTTCTCTCTCGCGCTGACAACGCAGCCCCACTGCCACGTCATCATCATCAACCCCGCGAGACTGTTTCTTCCCCAAACCTCGCTGCTCGGCTTAATTCTCGCTTGAATTCGTCTTAATGATGCAGAGATTACACCCCGCGATTACTCCCGTTAACTCGCCACGATCCCCTCTACCTTTCCCCCCAGACACCATCTCCTCTCCTCCCCTAGGCCACCTTGAATTCGTCTTAAAACTCTCTGGCTCCGGCGAGCTATTTTCTCCGATTCCAATCAGTAGACGTTGCCCCTTGCCCCCTCAACCACTCGATCCTGCTCCCCTCTTCCAGACGCATCTCCCAGTGGCTTGGACTTGCCCGCGCTTGACCCACAGCACCGGCAACGACGTCAACAGCTACCGCTGTTCGCAAACAACTCTGGTGAGCTTCAGCGCTTGAACCCGTGCGCGCCTCGACCAGAGTTTCATGCCAACTTGTTCGCCTGTGCCTTGTGAACATCCAGGTGCTCGCCATTCACTCGCGCAGGACCCGTAGGCTCGCCTTCGACGTCGACAACGCGTGCCCGACGCCAGGAGCATCTCCCGCGAGGAATCCCGACTACACCCGTGCGCCCCTCGACTGAAGAAGAACACGTTGAGCATCAGTGCGTCAAGGCGATTCTAGTGAGCCATTCCCCTTGTCCCCTTGCTTCTTATTTCGCCAGCTCCGCCGTCGACCGCCACCGCCACCACCACGCTTGCGCCAGCTTCTTGACCAGCTACTGTGCGCCGTCAGATTTAGATCGTAAGGCGTAGATAGAATCACTTAAAGCGAAAGGGTATGCAATCTGTGCTGCACGTTTTCAGTTAGATCTAATGCTCCACGCCGACCGATCCGTGCGAACCGTTTTTGTCCAATCAGAAATAGCCACGTGGCCAGAGTCTGTTTTAAAAACCAGAAATGATCTATTAGATGTTCCAATTTGAAAAATTCATAACTTTCAAAACACACGTCCAAATTTTGCAAATTTTATATCAATGGATTCAGCAAGACAAGCCCTATCCAACCATGAACTTTGTTTAGTAAAAAGATTCTGATAAATTGATTTTTTTTGAAGAAACTTATGTATGCATGTTTAGAATATAAAAATTGTTCTAAAATGATTTTTTTTGAAATAAAACCTGTGGAAAATGGTGTGTTTTGAACCTACTGACCATAGGAAACAAATTGTGGTTTCAAAAATGTATTTGGTGGAGCAAAATAATAAATATTTGATTTAAACCATTTCTAGTCAAATAAAAAAATGGTTTAGTTGTTAAAAATGATTTTGGAGGAAAACCTTTGGGAAATGTTTTGGAAATAAACTCTCTGACCCTAAACACAAGTTTTTATGGTTTGAAAACATATTTTGTGAAATCTATAGAATGTTGCCTTATTAAAAGCATTTCTTCACCACATAAAATAATGACTTGGTTTAAAAATGGTTTATGAAGTAAAATCTTATGCAAATGATTTTGCCACTTTATAAAATGACCATTAGGTGTTTTCAAATGTTTATGAACCATTAGAAACCACTTTTTCAAATAAAACAATCTTTGGCATGCTTGCATGCATTGTTTTGTTTCTATTATTTTATGTGATGAATTGCTTGAATGGTAGATTGAAATATTGTTTGCTTGATTGAATTGTAGTGTTTTGAAGTGAGTGAACATTGCAAAGATCAAGGAGTGAACTTATACTCTCTACCAAAAAGGCAAGTGATGCTTCATACTTTTGTCCCATTATTTTCACTATGCATTAGTGATATTTCTAAGTAGGACTTGCATGGAATTTTGCTAAGTGTAAACTATGCCATGGGAAATCCTAGTAGATGAAACCTTAGTAGAAATTTCCTAAGTTAAGATTCCTACTACTATCATGCTTAGCTTAGCTAATAGATATCAAGGGTGGAATATATATTCATACTAAGGAATATTTCCAAGTCAAGGACTTGTGTTTTGTTTAATAAAACAACTAAGTGAATGAATAACCTTGGTTGAATGGAAGAAATGGTTTGTATTGAGTGGTCATGCAAGTCCAGTATGCTGGGGAAAACTTGGGCATCACCAAGTCCAGTATACTGGGGAAAACTTGGTGTCTCACTTGTGGATGGCCACCCAGGAACAAAGAGATTTGAGATGTCAAATGTTGAGAAGCTTCAAGTGCAGCCACTTGGCATTATGGGCTCTTCCTAGATCATATAGGTTGCAATAACTTAGCCAAATGGATAGTTGGTGGTAGGGGTTTGATAGGTTGGAACGCGTCCATTCTGGTCTAAGGGAAGGCTTCTGAAAGATCTTGTCTTGGTGAAACCAAGTCTTGTGGGGAAAGTGCACCACCTCTGCAGAGTGTAAAAATCTAAGTACTTAGCCATGTCCCTGGCAAAGGACAATTTGAGCATCAAGACATGGAAGCTATCAAGAATCTCATCATCCAAATTTCTAAGTAAAAAACTTGTGGTTGAACAAGGGTTGAAGGATCACCAATTTCTATTGGGAGATGCCTTGGGTGATTTTTGTCAAGCAAAAACTTAGTGTTTCTTTCAAATGATAAGGAAAATCTATTTTGAGCAATGGAAGCCTAAGCTCCACTTAGCCAAATGCATATAGATGATAGACTCCACTATACTACCATAGTATCACTTGCCAATACAATTCAAATGTATTGACCCTTGTGGCTGTAACTTGTTATGTTGCAGGTTTGTTTGATATTAGTGAAGTTTAATGATTAGGATTACAAGTCTACAACCAACATGTCTGCCTGTGGCACTTTGAAGATGAAGGACCCCATGCTATTGTTATATTCTGCTGCATTGTAATGAGATAGCCAAATGAGCTATGTAAGATGTAATAAATTATTTTATTCCTGGTTATAAAGTTGTATTATGACCTTTGTTTCTTGATATTATATCTTAACTGTGGATGCTAGCTATTGATCCAGGGACTAGCATTGTAAACACAGGGATCTCTACCTTATAAAAGGTTAGGAACCTTACATGCACATGAGAGAACAACTACTAGCAAACCAAACCCAGTTGAATCAGTTGACAACTCAGTTTTTAGCCAACAACAATGAGTTAGACCCAACCATGCAAAAGTTTTTGGAAATTCAAACCCAATTGTTGCAAGGGATGACCACTCAAATGATCAACATGAAAGATAGTCTTTCCCAAGGAGATGGTGACAACAATGATGTCAAGGATGATATTATAGAAGGAACTCAAGCTTGCAATATTTATGGCGACATGGACCACACTTCCAAAGAGCATGAAGATCAATGCCCTAATTGTGAAGAGAAACATCCAACTAATCAATGCCCCACATCTCAAGCTACATGCTTTCTATGTGAAGGGAATAATCATGTCCCTATCCAATGCCCAATCTATTCTATAGTTCAACAAAGGAAACAAGGTGGAGTGCATCAACAGCTTGTAAACCCATATGAGGGAACAACTTCTACCAAGAAGGATGAAGACAAAGGAAAATCTCAGCTTGCACCCCCAAGCAATATGACTCACCTTGATGGACAAAAGAAGATACATATGTATTATCCAAGAAAAAGATTAAGGAGACCAGGAGACTTTCCCACCTTTGAGGTGAGATATGAAGAGCATGAACTAGAAGAACTCGTAGCTTTGGAGAAACCCAAGAAGAAGAAGGACAAAAGCCAAGTGCAATGATAGAATTGCAAAGAGATGGGACACTATGCCAATGAATGTCCAGAAAAGAAGAAGAACCAAGGAAACAAACAAGAAGCAATGATCCCAAAGGAAAAGAAGGGTAATAGCCAAGTGTGGTGCAACAACTACAAAGAGCTAGGCCATTATGTATCAACCTGTCCACAGAAGATACGTGAAGAACTCAACCTTGTCACATGTTACAATTATGGTGACCAAGGACATTATGCAAGCAATTTCCCAGAAAAGATGAGATACAAGAAAAGCAAGCCTATGAGAGATCTCAGCCTTGTCACATGTTTCTAGTGTGAAAACAAAGGACACTATGAAGATGTTTGCCTAGAGAAGATTCATCAAGATCCCAAGCAAGCCAAGATGTAATCTAATTGGAAATTTTTAAGGGTGGTAGTACCCTAGTTGTCTTCAAGCCAACTTGTAACCCCTAGCCTTCCAAAATCTCGGGACGAGATTTCTTTTAAGGGTGGTAGCCTGTCACATCCCAAAAAAATTCCAAATTTTGAAATGTGAAAAATAAATAAACAAAATAAATAATTGTTGAAATTTAGGGTGAAAAGAAACTTTTGTTTCTAAATGGAAACTTAAAATCCCATCTTGAACAAACCTTGAATAAAGTTTGAATCCAACTAAATTCAAACCAAGTGAAATGCATTCTTCTTAAATACATGTTGAAATTTAAACACTTGGGAAAATAAACCAAAACCCTAAAACCCTAATGGAAGAAAAACATTTCCAAGTTATCTCTAAACCTATGGATTTGATCCACAGAAAAAATGGTCAAACAAACATTTCAAAATGATCAAGAATGACAAATAGAATTATTATAAAACAATAGAAATTGATTTCATTCAATTTGAAACCATAGATAAAATCTGATGAATTTAATAAGACAAGGAAATTGAATTTCCAAAGCTAATAAACCACCTATCTAAAATCCATACCAATTTGTGATCAATTAATCCTAAAAGAGATTTAAAAAGGATAAACAAATATTAAATAAGATTTTACAAATTGGAATCACCAAGTTTGGATCTTTAAATAAAAAGATATGGATTTTATAAGATAAAGGAACCAATAAATAAATAAATAAATAAGGACTATTTTAAAAGGCTAAATTAAAACTTGGCCAAGCAAATAAAATAAAATATTTTTGTTTAATAAAAAGAGTAAAGGATTATTTAATAAAATCATGAGGTTTTATTATTATCCAATTTCATTTAAGTAAAGACATTTCCCATTTTAAATGAACATTAAAACATAATAAAGTATTTTAAATTATATTTCAAAGTGTTTTATTTTTAATAAAACCTACTAAAAAGGTTTGGTAAAAATTTAGATTTCAAATAGAGTTTTAAAACATATTAAATCCTATTTGAAATAAAGACACATGTCTATTTTTTAAAATAAATAAAAGACCCTAAAAAGAATAAAAGAATTATTCTAAATTTGACTTTAAAATATGTTAAATAACAGTATTAAAATTTACCCAAAGTTTGGTAGAGGTTTGATTTTAAATGGTGTTTGAATTGTTTGAATAAAAATCAAAATAGGATAATAGAAATGGAAAAAGGAAAAAGGGAAACAGAACAAAAAAATGAAAGAGCTGCCTAGCCCAGTTAAGCCCATCTGGCCCAGTCCAGCCCGTCTTTTCTCCCCACCCCGAACCGTTTTCTTTCACCTAATATCAACCCGTGGAGCCGCTGACTGCCTGGACCCACTCTTCCTTTCTCTCTCTCATTGACCAGCCAACCCCACATGGCAGGCATTCTTCCTCACCCGCCATGTGACCACGCCTCCGCCAAGCACGGCGCTGCGTAATCGTTTCAATACGAGTTAATGGCTCAGTTAATCACGCCCGCGACCACACTCGTTTAACCACCTCCCTCTCCCCTCCTTTTTCCCTCAGACACTGCTGCAAGAGAGCCCCCAGGCCGTCCCCACTTCCACTTGCACCGTCACCCCTCGCCTCCTCGACCACACGAGCGCATTCCCCATCACCTGGCGAACCTCTCCGTAGCCTCCACTCGCCCGCGCGGGCTCCACATCGTCGCCAACCTCGACGACAGCACGTCGCTGCCGTCTGTCACTCTTCCGACGAGCTCTCCAGGTAAACCCCGACCGAGCCTTTCCCTCTCCCTGATGCTCCCAGACTTGCGACCCTCGTGCGCACCTAACGGCGCCTCTGTTTTGTCTTAGCGCACACCGTAACGTTGCCTCCGACACCGTCTGACCGCACCTGAGCCCGAAGGAAACTCCGGCGAGCAATTGCCGTTCACCCCGAGCGCCCCTTCGACGGTGAAGACCACCTTGAGCATCTCCTCGCCATGGCGACTCTAGTAACACCTTCCTTCCCCTTCCTTGCTTCCTGGATTCACCGGAACGCCACCACCTGACACGCCGCCGCCGCGCACCGCCGCCAGCGTCGCCCATCTGGGGTCAACTTGCTGTAAACCGTAGGATCTATATCCAAGCGCTACGATAGAATTTTAAACGAAGGGGTAAGTTAGCCTCTGAACCGTGCGATTTAAGTTAGATCCAACAGCCCACGATGCTCGATCCAGATGAAGTGGTACAGACCAATTGCATTACGACACGTGGCCTGGAATTTGTTTTAAAAACAGAAACTTGTCTATTAGTTGTTTGGTTGTAAAATTCATAACTTTTGATCCACACGTCCAAATTTTGCAAATTTTATATCAATGGAATCAGCAGACCAAGTACTATCCAACCATGCACTTTGTTTAATGAATTACTTCCGGTAAAATGGTTATTTTTGCAAAAACTTGTGTAGGCATAATTTGAATATAAAATTCATTCTAAAATTATTTTTGTGATAAAATCTTTGGAAAATGGATTGTTTTGAACCTACTGACCATATAAACCAACTTGTGGATTCAAAAACATATTTTGTGAGGCAAAAGAATAAATCTTTGATTTAGAACATTTCTAGTCAAATAAAAATGTTGTTTATATGTTAAAAATACTTTTTGGAGAAAAAACTTTGGGAAATGATTTGTATTAAACTCTCTGTCCCTAAAACACAAAGTTTTATGATTTAAAAATATATTTGGTGAACCCTATAAAGGTTATTACTTTGCTAAAGGCATTTTCAAAAAACATAAAATATTGATTTGGTATAAAAAATGGTTTATAAGTAAAACCTTTTTAAAATGGTATCAATATTGAACACTTGACCATAGAACACTAACATTTGTGTTTAAAAACATATTTTTCAAACAATAGAGAATATTACCTTGATTTAAACTATTTCTAGCAAAACAAAATGACTTAAAGTGGCCATTTTTCACTAACTTGATATCAAATGGTTTTTTCCACTTTTATAAATGACCAAAGGTTGTTTTCTAATGTTTATAACCTAATAGAAACCACTTTTCCAAATAAAACAATCTTTTGCATGTTTGCATGCATTGCCTTGTTTTTATTATTTTATGTGATGTTTGCTTGAATGGTAGATTGAATATTTGCTTGCTTGATTGAATTGTAGTGGAATTTGAAGAGTGTGACTATTGCAAGATCAATGAGTGAACTTATATTATCTACCAAAAAGGCAAGTGATGCTTCATACTTTTGTCCCATTATTTTCACTATGCATTAGTGATATTTTTAAGTAGGACTTGCATGGAAATTTTGCTAAGTATAAACTATGCCATGGGAAATCCTAGTAGATGAAACCTTAGTAGAATTTTACTAAGACAAGATTCCTACTACTATCATGCTTATCTTAGCTAGTAGAAAACAAGGGTGGATTATATTCATGCTATGGAATATTTCTAAGTCAAGGACTTGAGTTTTGTTTAATAAAACAACTAAGTGAATGAATCACCTGGGTGGAATGGTAATTGCTTGGTGGTTTTGGTTGAGTGGTTACACAAGGCCCATTTCTATGGTTTACCTTGTGTATCTCACTTGTGGATTTACACCCAGGAACAAAGAGATTTGAGATGTCAAATGTTGAGAAGCTTCAAGTGGAGCCACATGGCATTATGGGCTCTGCCTGGATCATATAGGTTGCAATAACTTAGCCAAATGGACAGTTGGTGGTAGGGGTTTGATACATTTGGAGCGCGTCCATTCTGGTCTAAGGGAAGGCTTCTGAAAGATCTTGTCTTGGTGAAACCAAGTCTTGTGGGGAAAGTGCACCACCTCTGCAGAGTGTAAAATCTAAGTACTTAGCCATGTCCCTGGCAAAGGACAATTTGAGCATCAAGACATGGAAGCTATCAAGAATCTCCTCATCCAAATTTCTAAGTTAAAACTTGTGGTTGAACAATGGTGAAGGTTCACCAATTTCTATTAGTGGTTCCTCGGGTGTTTTTGACAAGCAAAAATTTAGTGTTTTGAAATTATAAGGAAAATCTATTTTGAGCAAAGAAAGCCTAAGCTCCACTTAGCTAAATGCATGTAGATGATAGACTACACAATACTATCATATTATCGCTTGCCAATACAATTCAAATGTATTGACCCTTGTGGCTGTAACTTATTATGTTGCAGGTTTGTTTGATGTTAGTGAAGTGTCTGTTGATTAGGATTACAAGTCTACAACCAACATGATTGTTTGTGGCACTTTGAAGATGAAGGACTCCATGCTATAGTTATTCTGCTGCATTGTAATGAGATAGCCAAATGAGCTATGTAAGATGTAATGAATTATTTTATTTTTGGTTATAAAGTTGTATTATGACCTTTGTTTCTTGATATTAAATCTTAACTATGGATGCTAGCTATTGATCCAGGGACTAGCATTGTAAACACAGGGATCTCTACCTTATTAAAGGTTGGGACCTCTACAGGAGAACACTCACAGAACAATAAGAGTGAAAACTAGATTGTTCTATGCAATGAAGAACAGGGTGTGACTTCTCCAAAAGAAGTGTGCTAGGATCCAACCAACTTATTGCAGCAAAGAAAACAAAATAAAACTAAAAACAAAAACAAGAACACTCTAAGAACAACATATAGTGCATGAAGCAAAAAATATAGTATCTTGAAAGAAGACCTGAGATTTTTGTTGATGAAGAAGGAGATGCCTTGGGCATCCCCAAGCTTTGACGCTTGTACCTCTTGAATATTTCTTGGGTTGACACGGGTGGTATCCCCAAGCTTGAGATTTTTTCCATACTTCATCTCATCACATCATTCTCTCCCTACACTTGAAAACTTCCTTCATACAAAACTTCTCACAATCTTCATTAGCAACATTAGTGTATGCAAGATAATAAACCTTTATGTTTAGTTTCAACTCAAGTAAATCATCCATTAAAACATAAGATACTGCAGAAACTCCTTTTAAAATCTCAAGTGATCACTCAAAAGAAATCGATTTAAGAGGAAAATCCAAATAATGGCAGAAATCTGTCAAAACAAACCTGTAGGTAAAGACCGATTTTTTCGAAAATCTTATGTTGCTCAAATTGAAAAGTGCAAAACTAACTAAAGTTGGGTAAATACCAGGGGCATGCGTACAAACAATTGCAGATCAATACGACTTTCTGGGATTTTTCATGATTTTTTACAGCAAAGCACATAAATCTGTTTCGGGACAGCAACTTCCCCAAATTTTACTCCCCTCTCATTAGAGGATATTATTGGCACAAAAACCCAATAAAAAGGATAATGATAGGTTATTACAAAGGCAATAACTTCCAATACTCAATAAAAGAAAATTTTACTGAAATAAAAATTGGGTTATCTCCCAAGAGTGCTTTTCTTTAATGCCTTTCAGCTAGGTATAGAAAGCAAGAATCAAGTATTTTCGAATGAAGAAGCATCAACATAAAAAATTGTTCTAATAAGAGAATCAAAAGATAGCTTCTTTTTTTTCGAGGGAAGTGTTCAATACCTTTCTTGAGTGGAAATTTATATTTAATGGTGCCTTCCTTCATATCAATAATGGCACCAACAGTTCTAAGAAAAGGTCTTCCCAAAATAATAGGCAAGAAGCATTGCATTCAACATCCAAAACATAGAAATCAACAGGGACAAAGGTATTGTTAACCATAATAAGAACATCATTAATTCTCCCCATAAGTTTCTTTTTAGAATTATCATCAAGATGGACATCCAAATAACAATCTTCCAATGGTGGTAAATCAAGCATATCATAATTTTTTCTAGGCATAATAGAGACACTAGCAGAAAGATCACATAAAGCTTTGAAATCAAAATCATTCACTTTCATATTAATGATGGGCTCCCCTCCATCTTCTAATTTTCTAGTAATAGAAGCTTCATGTTTCAATGTTTCTTCTTTAATTTTCATGAGAGAATTTGTGATATGTTTTGTACAAGCCATATTCATAACACTAGCATTAGGACTTCTAGCAAGATTTTGCAAGAACATAATTACTTTAGAAATATTGCAACCATCAATATCAAGATCAAAATCAAAATTATCATTCAAGGAAGTAGAACTTTTGTCTCCCATATTTCTAAAATTTTCAGCATTTTTATTGGAAAAAGTTCCAGTGGGTTTAGGCAATGTTGCAAAAGGAGTGGGGACTTTGTCTACACCAATTATTTTATCATTAATAGTAGGAGGTTTGCTCGCATCAACATGACTAGTGGTGGTAATGATACAAATTTTAGTCATATTATTATTTCTAGCAATTTCATCTTCTCTTTCCCACCTAGCATGCAATTTCGCTAACATCCTAACATTTTCATCAATTCTAACTTGAATGGCATTAGTAGCAGCAAAGGGATTATCCATAGTTTCAGGTTTAGCAGACATTTTATTAATCAAACAAGATTGTGCTTCAGACAAAGATGACATATTATTTTCAGCATTCGAAATTTTGGCTTGCAAACCAGGAATTTCCCTATTTACATTCTCAAGTTGACAACTAATATTTTTCAAAATGGCAGATTATTCCTTCATGGTTTTAGTGAATAATTTATTCTGCTCATATTGCATTTGCATGAAGTTTTTAGTGGATCTTTCAACTTCCAAAATCCTTTCTTCACTAGGTATTCCAAATTTACCATGATAACTATTGCTATTATTAGGAGGATATGGCCTATAATTATTATTAACAAAATTATTCCTATAAGCATTGTTGGTAAAATTATTACTTCTAATTAAGTTCACATCAACTTGCTCTTCTTTCGCAGCCAAAGAAGCTAAAGGAACATTATTTGGATCAATATGAGATTTTCCACTAATAAGCATAGACATAATAGTATCAATCTTATCACTCAAGGAGGCGATTTCTTCAACAGAATTTACCTTACCTTGTGGAGCTCTCTCAGTGTGCCATTCAAAATAATTAATCATCATATCATCTAGTAGCTTTATTGTAGCACCCAAAGTGATGGACATAAAGGTACCTCCAGCAGCCGAATCCAACAGATTTCTTGAAGAAACATTCAGTCCTGCATAAAAGGTTTGGATAATCATCCAAGTAGTCAGTCCAAGAGTGGGGAAATTCTTCACTAAAGATTTCATTCTTTCCCAAGCTTGAGAAACATGTTCATTATAAAATTGTTTAAATTTCATTATGTCACTTCTCATGGATATAATCTTAGCAGGAGGATAATATTTTCCAATGAAAGCGTCTTTGCATTTAATCCAAGAATCAATACTATTTTTAGGCAAAGATCGCAACCAATCTTTAGCTCTTCCTCTTAAAGAGAAAGGAAACAATTTAAGCTTAATAATATCTCTATCTACATCCTTATATTTTTGCATCTCACAAAGTTCAACAAAATTATTATGGTGAGCAGCAGCATCATCAGTACTAACACCAGAAAATTGCTCTTTCATAACAAGATTTAGAAAAGAAGGTTTAATTTCATAGAAAGTAGCTTAAGGAATAGGTGGAGCAATAGGTGTGCAAATGAAATCATTGTTGTTTGTGCTAGTGAAGTCATACAACTTAGTGTTTTCAAGAGTAGTCATTTTTGCAAGATTAAAGAAAGCTAGTAAAAATAACAACCAGAGTAGGAACTAATTTTTTTTTGTGTTTTTTGATAAAAAGAAGCAAACTAAACAAAGCAAAAGAAACTAAGAAAAACAAAAACAAAGTAGAGATTTTGGTAGTGAGAGACTCCCCTTGCAGAAATATTCTTTCTCCCCGGCAACGGTGCCATAAAAGCTTGCTGATGGCTCAGTTAATGTAGAGCATGTTGGGAACCCCAAGAGCAAGGTATGATGAGCACAACAACAAGTTTTCCCTCAGTTATGAAACCAAGGTTATCGAACCAGTAGGAGAAATAAACCACTTTCGAAGGTGTTGCTAGCAATGTGAAACCTGCACACAACATAACCAAAAAACTTTGCCCCAACTTATCAATGAGGTTGTCAAGCTCACTGGTTTTGCTGAAAACAAAGGATTAAACGTATAGTGTGGAAGAAAGTAATTGATTGTGGTAATTAAAGAAAGTAAACAATAAATAGTAGCTGAAATATCGATGGGAAAGAATGGACCAGGGTCCACAGTTCACTAGAGGTGTTTTCTCCATAAGAAAAATAACATGATGGGTGAACAAATTACAGAGGGGAAATTGACAAATAGAGAATGCATAACAATGAATGTACATGACATGATGATCAATATGAGATTCACTTGGGCATTACAACATTATACATAGACAGTAATCCAACTGCATCTATGACTAATAATCCACCTACGGGACATCATCCGAACAACCCTCCGGTATTAAGTTGCAAGAAACAGATAATTGCATTAAGCAAAGTGTGTAATGTAAACAATACAATTGCCCTTGGACAAAGGATTATTGTTTTCTCCCTAGTAGCAATAGCACTACAATCTTAGAAGTTTCTATCACTCTCCCAGATTACTAGAGGCATGAACCTACTATCTGAAAGGGCATGTATGCCCCCATGTGTGGTTTTGGTAATTAATGACAATCTCTATGGACTAATGTGTAAATTGAGTTTCACTTGTAGGTTTGTCCATTGGAATCTCTTGGGCCATGTGTTGGTCTCAAGGTTGGAAGATGAAGAAATGTCCAAGGGTTTTGTGGTCATTGGAATCATGAAGAAAGAAGGAGCTTGAAGGTTGATCAAGACATGTGCAAAGAGTTGCATCAAGATGAATCAACCTCAAGTAGGGATGAAGAAGGGCAAGCTCAAGATGCGCCATCTCTAGAAGATCTCATGCTTTAAGCTTTCCATCCTCGTGCTCATGGAATGATGAAGACAAGTTCAAAGAAGAGGTTTCCCCATGGAGTATGGAGGAGAAATTTGCAAGTCTTCATCATCATCAAGCAAGAGCATCCAAGTAAGGTGTTCCCACTATAGAAGAACAATATGGTCTACATCAAGTTCAAGTGGGATGCTCAAGGCAAAGGTATGTTCTTGATAGGGCTTCTCTTTTGCCGATCTCGTGTTGTTAGTTGGGAGACCGGGTTTAGGATAGATAGCCGTTCTATCAAGAGGGGCTCTCAAGCGGGTGTCTCGTTTGCATCGTTCGGAGAGAGCTCAAACCTTTGCATTCATAGCATCATATTCTTGGTTGTTATTCGGTTCTTGTCCATGAGAGGATCTAGAGCTTGTGGTCATCATCATAACAAGCTCTAGTTCATCATCTAAGGATTTCACTTGCATATCTTATTGCGGTTTTTGATATTGCGAGTTTTCTGGCTCCACACCTTGGGGGATACTTCACATATATATTCATAGTATTTTCTCCCAAGGTGGTATCCAATATTTGTAGTTATCTTTCCAACAAAATTGGTTTCATCCCGTTTGGAGTTCGGAAGGAAAAGTTATTGCGTTTCTGGTTTTCTGGTTTCTGGAATTTCCCTGACGGGAAGTTCCGGCTTGCCATCGAAAGTTCTGCTAGGGCATTTTTGCCGCCAAAAGTTCCGGTGGAAGTTCCGGGTCTTCTTCTGCTCACGCTCAGTAACCTTCTGTTTTGGATGTTCTATTTGACGGAACTTCAGTCGGAATTTCCACCGGAAGTTCCGCTCCCACCGGAAGTTCCGGCCAGGGACCGGAAGTTCCGCTCAGGCCAAAAGTTCCGGTTGAATTTCCGGCTCTTGTTCCGCTCACGTTCAGTAACCTTCTGTTTTCATTGTGTCTATTTGACGGAACTTCTGTCGGAACTTCAACCGGAAGTTTTGCTCCCACCGGAAGTTCCGGTGAACCGACGGAAGTTTTGACCAGGATTCGCTTTTTCAGTTTCTCGCTCTGCAGTTTTTGACCGTTGGCTATGTGGCACCAGAACTTCCGGCCTCCCATCGGAAGTTCCGGCCAGGAGTCGCGAATGCCCATAACGGGCAGATCTAGGAGCCCTTTAAAAGGGGCTCCTCTTCCCCTTCGTGGGTACTAGCTCTTTTCTTGGTTCTTGGCTTTCTCTCTCTCCTCCATTGGTAACCTTGAAGAAGCTTTCCCTCTCCCCTTTCTCTTCCTATGATTCTTGCATCTTTTTGAGGGATTTGAGAGAGGAGATCTAGATCTACAATCCCCCAAGCTAAATCCCTTCTTAATGAAGGAATCATTGGGATCTAGATCTTGGAGAGTTTTGTGTTCTCCTCTTGTGTTCTTCCTCCCTTATTCCCCCAATAGCTTTTGTAGCTTTGGTTGAATTTGGGAGAGAAGTACTTGCCCTTGCATTTGGTCCATAGGTTTGAGTTCTCCTCGGAGATTCGGCGAGTTCAAGCTTGTGAGACTGTTTCTCTTGGGCTCCTTGGAACCCTGGACGGTTTGTGTGGTTGGATTGTTGACCTTTTGTGGTCTTGTTGAACTTTTGTGGTCTTGTAGCTTTTTGTGGCGTTGTTGGCCTTTTGTGGCTTTGTTGTTGGGAGCCTCCAATTGAGTTGTGGAGTTATCCCCAATCTTGTACGGGTTCGGTGACCGCCCTCAAGCATCCCATAGTGGAGCGAGTGACCGCCTTTTGTGGTGCACACTCGAGAGAATAGGGTGAGCCTTTTGTGGCATCGGTGAGTTGCGTGCTTCCGCATCCGGGGTGAGGCCTTGTGTGGCGTTGGGTGAGCATCGAGCCACCACACCTCGAGGTGAGCCATTTTTGGAGTTCGGAGAGCATTGCGCCATCGCACCTCTCCAACAGAGACGTAGCTTCTTTGGAAGTGAACTTCGGGAAACAAATCTTCGTCTCCGCGTCCATCGGTTATCTCTCAACCGAGCCCTTTACTTATGCCTTTACATTGTGATAGCCATCGTGCTTGAAGTATTTATACCTTGCTATCACCTTGTTGCTTGTATTGCTTAGCATAGGTTGTTGGTGCACCTAGGTGAACTTAGTGGCTAGGTTTTGTGCTCAATAAATTAAACGTTAGTTTTATTCCGCATTTACTTGAGCCTAAGCCGTAATAATTTTAAAAGCCTATTCACCCCCCCTCTAGGCGACTTCCTTTGTACTTTCAGTTGGTATTAGAGCGAGGTCTCTCGCTTTTAGGCTTCACCGTCTCGAGAGTAAAGATGTCTCCTAGGGGTTTAGTGCACTCTCACACATTTACTTTTGATGGCACACATTATGATGTTTGGCGTACTCGCATGCTTAGTCATTTCCGGGCCATTAACCCAAACATTGAGCGAATTCTAGATATGGGCTTGTCTCCTCCTAAGGATCCCCAAAATCTATCTTTGGAGGAGAAGACAAACTCTTATCTCGATGCTCAAGCATTTAATGTTCTTGTTAATGTTGTGAGCTTTGTAGTTGTTTCCTCAATCATGCCTTTCCGGAACGCTCATGATATATGGACCAAGCTTGAAGAAAAATATGATGTGTCCAAGCTTAATGAGGATGATTTTGTTCCATCCACCTCCGGCCGCGATGAGTTCTCATCTTCTTCCACTACACCAACATGTGAGTTGTCACAAGGTAATGATATGGTGAGTGGTGATAGAACTTGCAATGTAGATAGTGAGATTTCTATTCATGATTATTTGTCTCTATCTCATTGAAATGTTGTATATTTGGGCATGAACACTTGTAGGACCATATGTGATTTACATCCTAGTGTTGATTGCCCTTGCATATCTTGTAGAAATGAATTGGATATATCTCATGATGATATGCTTTCTTTGCCTTGTTGCCATGATAAATGTGCTTCCATTTCCTCTAGTTCTTGTGTTGCTAACCATGTAGAGGAAAGTGAAGAATGTGTGGGCCAAGGCAAGGTTGTCATTAGAGCTTCATGTGTTCCCTCATCATCATCTTCTTCCAATGTTCACTTGTGCCTCATGGCTAAGGGTTCAAAGGTAACCTCTCCTTTGGACTCCAATATATCCCATGATGATGTGAATGTTGATCATGTAGCAGTAGATAATGATGTTGCTTCTCTAAAAGAGAAGGGGGGCTAGTCCTTCGTGCTCTTCATCCTAATAAAAATGCTTGCTCTACTTTCATTGAAATATTGACTTGTGCTATTGAAAGTAGGCAACTAATATATGAGCATGAGGACAAAACAGATAAAATAAGTAGTCTTGAGCGTGAGTATGCTAATAAAATTGCCAACCTAAATGAAGCTCTTGAAGAGGAACAAACCACTAAGGAATCTCTTGAGGAGGCCTTTGCTCTAGAGCTGTCTAGAGTAAAGAAATCTCATGATAGAGAGTTTGAGGTGGCAAGTGCTCTTCAAATTAAAAATGAGGAACTTGAAGTTGCTTATTCTAAACTCCTTGAGGATTTTTAGAACCTCAACAATGGCTCTAGGGTCATCAAGGGTGAGCTCATCAAACTCACCGAGTCACATGAGCAACTTAAAGCTTCATTTTCTAAAGAGCTTTCTAAGTTGACCTCACCTCTTGCTTTAATTAATGATGCTTGTGCTACTAACTCTATTTCATGTGAAGCATCTATCTTGAAGGAGAATGTTGAGCTAAATGCTCAACTTGCTTTGCTAACTAGCAACTATGGAAAATTATAAGAAAGTCATGCCAAGCTCTCAAGCTCGCATGAGGATCTTCTAGTCTCCCATGGTAGGCTAAGGTTAGATCATGAGGCCATTGTGTCAAAGGTAACATCTAGTGGGCCTCATGTGGACATTAGAACTATATCTACTCCCAATGTTATATTGCCATGTGCTAGTCCTTGTAATTCATCCTCTCACAACCATGCTATATCTTGTGATGAATTGCATTCTTTGCCTTGTTGCTCTAACAATGAAGCTTCCACTTCCTTTAGTATTGTTGTTGATACTAACCATGTAGAGGAAGTCAAAGAGCTCAAGGCTCAAGTCATTTCTTTGAAGAATGACTTAAAAGGTGTCATGAAGGGAAGACCACACTCAATAAGATGTTGAGTGTGCGACCACCCCCAAGTGACAAGAGTGGGCCTGGATTCAACTCCAACACCAAGAGCAAGCCCACTAACTCGTTGAAGCACAAGGGCAACAAGAAGAAGGGCCAAGGACAAGTGAAGAATCTGGCCAACCTTGTGTGCTTCAAGTGCAAGGAAGAAGGGCATCATGTGAGGGATTGCCCATTGAAGAAGAAGCCTCTTAGTGAGAAGCAACGAGGGAAGCGGCCTCAAGCTCCTCCACAAGATCAAGATGGGCCACTTCCCAAGAAGCCTCAAGCTCTTCTTCATGGCGCAACTCCTCCCAAGAAGAAAGATGGCAAGAGAAGAACTTGCTACATTTGCCGTGAGAAGGGGCACCTTTCTTCCTCATGCACCATGGGTATCTCCTCATCTCATCCTATCTTGATTGACGATGCTTATTTTATTCGTAAGGATGAGATGGGCAATGTGTTTGCCAAATTTGTTGGTGCCCAAAGTGGTGTCACGAGAAGAACCATTTGGGTGGCCAAACCTATTGTGACTAACTTCTTAGGACCGAACTTGGTTGGGGACCAACAAGCTAAAACTTGATCAATAGGTGTTTATGAAGGACATTGGAGACTTGGCTATCTTATGAAGAGTTGAGGGATCTTCATTATATTCTTGTTGTCAAAGTAAAGTCATTGGTTATCATGCTTCTATTCCTTATCCAATGTTCCTCCTTCCGGTAACTTGTGTTAAACTCCTTTACATTTATAGTTACTTGCTCCCTTGTGCATGTGTTGGTTTTGTACCTTTCATGTGTTTGTACATGTTGTGCTTCCCACTTATATTGATCTATGATGTATATTTGTGTATGTTGGTTGGCACACCATGTATTTGTGTTTTGGTTTGGAGCCTTTATTGTTTCTAGTAGGTATCTTATTTTGCTCTTTTGAGGGATTAATGTACTATTCCGTTTTGGGGGAGTGTCATGATTGGGCATTCCACAATCCTAAAATGAGTGTACATGAGGAAAACCACTTAGTAGTTTTATTGCATGTTTATCTAGTCTCTATGTGGTATGTCTCTCTCATGAGAAACTAATATTCCATAATGTCCATCAATACCTCTATTTTGATTTTCTTGCCTCTTGTTGAGATTTCTTGGTTTATCACATTACGGGGGAGTCATATGCTTTGTCCATATTACAAACCTAGAAAATGTGGACATTTGAGGTATTTCCACTTAGATTTGATATTGAGAATTATCTAGTTCCTATGTGGCACATTTTTTCATACAAGTTCCAATTTACTTAAATGTTTTTATTGCTCATCTTTTGGATCTTGTTTGTGAGAGTGATTCTTGGTATGTGTTTCCTCATATTTGGATCTACATATCCTCATGGGAACCACTTTCTTCTATTTAATCCAATCACTAGTGATTGTGTGACTATTTGAAGCAATCAAGAATCACTTTCGAAGCATCAAGCTTAATTCCTATCTAGTTATATGCTTCTTTGTGTGAATATGATCTTGGATATCCTTGCAAACTACCTCGGGAAAATTATCCCTATTACTTCTTGTCCTTGGGCAATTAGTACTTAATATATGGTAGAATTCATTGATCATATTCATTTTTGCCTTTTCTTATTTATCTTATCTTTGGCCAATAAAATGTTTGTCTAGTTGCTCCCAAGCTTTCCTTGCCTCTTGTGGATCTTCTTATTTTATTTATTTCCCCTTGTGTTTTACTTAGTGTAGGTAGTAGTGATGATCTCATTTGTGGGCATTTTGCATTCAAAGGCAAAATTATATATAATGCTCTACTTATGGGGGAGCTCTCCTATATTATCTAGAACATTGTTTTATGATTCTTGATTTGATCTGTTTTTTGCTTGGAAGCTCGATCCTTTTTGTGTTGGTACTTTGTGTGACATAATGAAAAGTGTGAAGAGTTTGTTTTGGTTATTATTTCCTTGCTCTTGTTGGGTGTTGGCTTTATCTCATTACTTTTCACTTGTTTTGTTCTTTCAGGATGAGATAAATCCTTGAGACTTGGTATTTTTATTATCCTTTTTCTTTGGCTCTTTCTAGTTCATTTGTTGAACTTATGTTCTTTCATGTGTTGATTTGGCTCTTCGATACAATTTGGACACCTTTTGTCGAGTCACACTTTTGTGTGTGTCTTATTGGTTTACTTGGTGTTTTTGTTCAAATTGTATCTCCTTTTGGTTCTTGAAAGCCTATGCATGCATATTTACTTCTTGTATATATTATGGCATGCTTGCTTTCTTTGATCCAACATATAGGGGAAACTCCACCAAATCCGAATGGGCTAAGATGTGCATGAAATTCAATTTCATATCAATATGCACATATTTGTGTGGGGGCTCTCCTATGTATTGTAGTTTAACTACTTTGGACCCAATTTGTTTGGGGACCATAGTGTACTTAATTGTGTTTTAGGTACATTGGAGATATATATTGGGGGCTTGTATCTTGAACAAGGAAGAAGTGGCGTCTACATGTCAGTTGGATGCAAGCTAGGATGATCAATGAATTCATATCTTCTTCATCCTACCAATTATATCTCGGTAACAAGTATCTCTCTCATGCATACATATCTTGTTCTCAACCTTGTGTAGGTTGCTTGTTGGCATGAATTTGTGTTCTTGCATATGTAGGATTTCTTGCTTTGGCTTTGAAGAGTTCTCTCTATTGCAAATGTGTGTATGTTGAGATGAGTGCATATAATGGGGACTATACTAAATCATGCTCATGATTCACTAATCCCAAATATGTCAATCTAGTAATTTTGTTGCATATCGTTTCCTCAATATCTCTCATGTGCAATACTGAGTATTTTTGCCAAGTTGATTTCTATCTTGTGACACTTGTTGCCTTTCTCCATATATTCCTTCTATCCTCTTCTTCCCTTGAGAATAGTTGTGTTGTATGGGGTATGTTGGTGTTTGAAGCTCATTGATATACAATAAGATGTATTTGAGCCCTTGGGTATGCTTTCAAGCAAAACATCTTATTGGTATATTATATGACTTCTTTTGGGGTCTTCATGTGCATTCTTGAGTATCTATTTTGTGTGTGCATGTTTCTTTGTGGTTATATGTCTTTGTGATATTTTCCACCAAAAATTTATACACACAAGATAAGATCAATATTTGGTTGTTTTTGCATTTCTTGGAAATCACCTCTTAGTTCATTTTGATTCTTTGGTGGTTTCCAAATTATTGTATTTTGTGTGCATTGTTAAATGGTTTTGGAGGAGTGAGGACTCCATGGTTGTGCACGTTGTTTCCAAATACAATTACTATAATTGGTGCACAATCTTAGGGTAGCTTCTCTAGTTCATTTAATAATGCACATTTTCCTTGTTTCTCATTTCCTGTGGTTTAAATGTTTATGGGGGAGCAAGGATTCCATATTTGTGCATATTGTATTCAATACATGCATTCTAATCTTTGCACAAAGTTTGGGGAGCTTCTCTATTTTTCATTTAAACATTCTTTTTGTTGTTGTTTCCGTTTGATATCATTTATCGGTTTCTCATTTGGTCCTTTTGGATCTTTTGGTTGCTCGCTTCATTTGTTGAAGTTTATTTCTTTTATTGTCTTTTTGCAATCTTTGGGTCCTCAATGAAGTTTTAATTCCTCCCAAGTTCTCATCATTTGACTTGTGCATATGCACACCTTGGGAGGAATTCTCACTATATTGGCCGTCTAGAACTTTTCACCCATTTTGGCAATCGATGCCAATGGGGGAGAAGTTTTGGAGGGTTTAAGGGAAGTCGGCTTTTGCTTTGGGTGTGTTCTTAAGCATTTTCCTCTCATGCTCTTGCATCTTTGTGGTTGCTTTGCATGTTGAATATATAGAGGAAACTCAACCAACGGTAACGGTTGGCAATCTATGCAATGAAATTCAAGTTCATCACACATGCATAGATTGTGGGGGAGTTTGCTCTATATATTGTGTTTGTACCAACATCACATACTTGTGTAGTATTTGATGTTGGGGAAACCGCTTTGGTCGTTAATTGTCATATTTAAACCCTCGCTAAGGGATTGTCATCAATTACCAAAATGGGGGAGATTGAAAGGGCATGTATGCCCCCATGTGTGGTTTTGGTAATTAATGACAATCTCTATGGACTAATGTGTAAATTGATTTTCACTTGTAGGTTTGTCCATTGGCGTCGCTTGGGCCATGTGTTGGTCTCAAGGTTGGAAGATGAAGAAATGTCCAAGGGTTTTGTGGCCATTGGAATCATGAAGAAATAAGGAGCTTGAAGGTTGATCAAGACATGCGCAAAGAGTTGCATCAAGATGGATAAACCTCAAGTAGGGATGAAGAAGGGCGAGCTCAATATGCGCCATCTCTAGAAGATCTCATGCTTGAATCTTGCCATCCTCGTGCTCATGGAATGATGAAGACAAGTTCAAAGAAGAGGTTTCCCCATGGAGTATGGAGGAGCAATTTGCAAGTCTTCATCTTCATCAAGCAAGAGCATCCAAGTAAGGTGTTCCCACTATAGAAGAACAAGATGGTCTAGATCAAGTTCAAGTGGGATGCTCAAGGCAAAGGTATGTCCTTGATAGGGCTTCTCTTTTGGCGGTCTCGTGTTGTTAGTTGGGAGACCGGGTTTAGGATAGATAGCCGTTCTATCAAGAGGGGCTCTCAAGCGGGTGTCTCGTTTTCATCGTTCGGAGAGAGCTCAAACCTTTGCATTCATAGCATCATATTTCTTGGTTTTTATTCGGTTCTTGTCCATGAGAGGATCTAGAGCTTGTGGTCATCATCATAACAAGCTCTAGTTCATCATCTAAGGATTTCACTTGCATATCTTATTGCGGTTTTTGATCTTGCGAGTTTTCCAGCTCCACACCTTGGGGGATACTTCACATATATATTCATAGTATTTTCTCCCAAGGTGGTACCCAATATTTGTCGTTATCTTTCCAACAAAATTGGTTTCATCCCGTTTGGAGTTCGGATGGAAAAGTTATTGCGTTTCTGGTTTTCTGGTTTCTAGAATTTCCCTGACCGGAAGTTCTGGCTTGCCATCGGAAGTTCCGCTAGGGCATTTTTGCCACCAAAAGTTCCGGTGGAAGTTCCGGGTCTTCTTCCGCTCACGCTCAGTAACCTTCTGTTTTGGATGTGCTATTTGACGGAACTTCAGTCGGAATTTCCACCGGAAGTTCCGCTCCCACCGGAAGTTCCGGCCAGGGACCGGAAGTTCCGCTCAGGCCAAAATTTCCGGTTGAATTTCCGGCTCTTGTTCCGCTCACATTTAGTAACCTTCTGTTTTCATTGTGTCTATTTGACGGGACTTCTGTCGGAACTTCAACCAGAAGTTTTGCTCCCACCGGAAGTTCTGGTGAACCGACGGAAGTTTTGACCAGGATTCGCTTTTTCAGTTTCTCGCTCTGCAGTTTTTGACCGTTGGCTATGTGGCACCAGAACTTCCGGCCTCCCATCGGAAGTTCCGGCCAGGAGTCGCGAATGCCCATAACGGGCAGATCTAGGAGCCCTTTAAAAGGGGCTCCTCTTCCCCTTCGTGGGTACTAGCTCTTTTCTTGGTTCTTGGCTTTCTCTCTCTCCTCCATTGGTAACCTTGAAGAAGCTTTCCCTCTCCCCTTTCCCTTCCTATGATTCTTGCATCTTTTTGAGGGATTTGAGAGAGGAGATCTAGATCTACAATCCCCCCAAGCTAAATCCCTTCTTTGTGAAGGAATCATTGGGATCTAGATCTTGGAGAGTTTTGTGTTCTCCTCTTGTGTTCTTCCTCCCTTATTCCCCCAATAGCTTTTGTAGCTTTGTTTGAATTTGGGAGAGAAGGACTTGCTCTTGCATTTGGTGCATAGGTTTGAGTTCTCCTCGGAGATTCGGCGAGTTCAAGCTTGTGAGCTTGTTTCTCTTGGGTTCCTTGGAACCCTGGACGGTTTGTGTGGTTGGATTGTTGACTTTTGTGGTCTTGTAGCCTTTTGTGGCGTTGTTGGCCTTTTGTGGCATTGTAGCCTGTTGTGGCTTTGTTGTTGGGAGCCTCCAATTGAGTTGTGGAGTTAGCCCCAATCTTGTACGGGTTCGGTGACCGCCCTCAAGCATCCCATAGTGGAGCGAGTGCCCGCCTTTTGTGGTGCGCACTCGGGAGAATAGGGTGAGCCTTTTGTGGCGTCGGTGAGTTGCGTGCTTCCGCATCCAGGGTGAGGCCTTGTGTGGCGTTGGGTGAGAATCGAGCCACCACACCTAGAGGTGAGCCATTTTTGGCGTTCGGAGAGCATTGCGCCATCGCACCTCTCCAACAGAGACGTAGGTTCTTTGGAAGTGAACTTCGGGAAACAAATCTTCGTCTCCGCGTCCATCGGTTATCTCTCAACCGAGCCCTTTACTTATGCCTTTACATTGTGATAGCCATCGTGCTTGAACTATTTATACCTTGCTATCACCTTGTTGCTTGTATTGCTTAGCATAGGTTGTTGGTGCACCTAGGTGAACTTAGTGTCTAGGTTTTGTGCTCAATAAATTAAATGTTAGTTTTATTACGCATTTACTTGAGCCTAAGCCGTAATAATTTTAAAAGCCTATTCACCCCCCCCCCCCCCTCTAGGCGACTTCCTTTGTACTTTCACTATCGAGCATAAATACTCCCTCTTGGAGTCACAAGCAAATACTTTGCCAGAGTAACTACTAGCAACAGAGAGCATGCAAGATCATAAATAACATAGACATGATAGAACGATAATCAATCTTACATAATACTCAATATCCATCGAATCCCCACAAACACAACATGTAGCATTACAATAAGATGATCTTGATCATGATAGGCAGCTCACAAGATCTAAACATGGTGACACAAATTGGAGAAACAACCATCTAGCTAATACTATGGACCCATAGTCCAATTATGAACTACTCAAACATCACTTCGGAGGCAGGCATGGTGATGAATAAGGCTTCCGAGATGATCTCCCCTCTCCAGTAGGGTGCCGGGAAGAGCTTATGATCCCTACCGATCTAGGGACAATGGTGGCGGCGGCTATAGACTTTTTCGTGGAATTTTGATATGGTATTTAGGGTTTTCGTCTCGGGGTGGTTTATATAGGCGAAGAGGCAAGGTCGGTGGAGCGCCAGGGGGCCCACACCCTAGGGCGGCGCACCCCCTTGGCCACGCCTGGCACAGGTGTGGCCACCCTAGGGTGCGTATCCCCCTCTCCTTCGGACTCTGTGTCGTGTCATGAAAAAATAGGAACTTCGTCTTTTGTTTCGTCCAATTTAGAGAATATTTCTTTACTAGTTTTTCTGAAACCAAAAACAGCAGAAAATAGGAAACTGGCTCTATGGCACTTGTTAATATGTTAGTTCCAGAAAATTCATAAAAATGCCACAAAGTGTGGACAAAACATAATATAATTGGTGCAAAACAAGCATGGAGCATCAAAAATTATAGATACATTTGCAACCTATCAAGTTGTTACATATGTTGTGCTTAGCCATGCTTAGTTATTATCACTGCTCCATCCAAGTGATGAATGAGAGCTACAAATGAACCTAGTTTGACATGATGATGTGGTATGATCAGAGATGAAAGTTAAACATGCTAAGGATTGTATGGGAGGCCATGGTGGGTTGTGGTTTTTGCAGTCCCATACTTGCCACTACTAGGACCTGAGTTCTTGCCTCTTGAACCAAGACGAATGCACAGCCATACGGGGGCCTAGAAACCCCCTCGACCAACTAACTTTCCTAGTAGATTCCATGAGTCACATAGTTTGGGTGTTCCATTCGACATATGCATTCTTTTCCTTCTCTAAGGAGGTGAAGGAGGTGCATTCATACAGGTAGGTAAGCGTGGCAGGGAATGGGAGAGGCCCGGCCTCTATAATCTCAAACCCTGTTCACATCATTAGGGACCGGCTTAGGGACTCGACCCGTTACAGCGGCATCTCCCTAGTGCGTGACTCATGGTCTCGACGAAAGCAAGGTAAAGGTCGTGTCTAACCACCCTCTACCGGCCTTCCAAGGAAGAGGGCTAATGTACTGGCATTAAGAGAAGGTTACTACGTATGGGTAAAGTTGTACACCCCTGCAGGGTATTAATCTTTTCGAAAAGATGTGTACGTGGTTATGGATGACTTGTGAATGGATTATAAGATCATAGATAACTTTAACTTAATTGTAAAACTTGGTATATCAATGTGTTCTTAAGGATGCTTCCTCATGGGTACGAGGGGGTGATCCTAGTTGGTAGGTTCAGCTAAAGATGATTCAGTGGATATCAAAAGATGATCAAAGCTAGTGATACCACTCTCTTATTTCCCTTTTAAAATATTCTGATTAGTCGAGTTTCTCCTCCCCCTGTCTTACAAACAAACATGGCTTGATGCAAAAATAACTCCACCAGCCATAACTGTTGCAGAGTACACCATGTACTCACCCTTGCTTCGTTGATACTTTTGCAGGAGAGTAAGTGTTACAATAGAAGATGAGTTCTTTACGGCATAGACATCAACGAGTAGCTTGGGGTTCACAGTTGGTAGTTTGGGATCTATGGGTTGGACATCATTGTTATGCTTCAGGCCTCTTCGGCATTTATTAAGTTTGGTATACTTAATAGCATAATTTGCCTTCCGTTGTTTGATGTTTATGGTTAGTGACCTCTGGTTGTAATATTTTGGTTCTTTGCTTAGTTATGATCTTGCTGCAATAATTTTTGTGTCGTAGGGTCACTGTTGTGTTATCAATTCTCTCTCTGTACGCTTTCGAGATTTAGCTTAGGCTTATATCAGACAGAGGTCTGGGATTTGTCTAGCCCTAATCCCGGGGGTGTCATAGGGTTTGGTATCAGAGCAGTACCGACTGTAGGGAACCTTTTCTACCGGTCGATGTTGAGTTTAGTACTTGTGAAAACTATTTTCAAAAATGAAAATTATGTGCGAAAACTCTGGTATGCTTCTTTTTCTCCTTATCCAGTTTCGCTCTAACTCCAGGTCATCTTATCTTGTGTTGATTTGGAAAGTTTTGCAATCTCGTCTCATGTTTCAAAACTTAGGTGCCTTCTTGGCATGTCGTTTCTCAACTAGTTGACCTAGTTAGAGTAAGTTGTGTGTGTGTTTGTTCCTTGTTTCCCTTGTTCTGTTTCATTTGAGAGATTTCTTTCCATCATGATCTCTCTATCTTATGGACCCACAACATTATGTTTATGGTTCCATAACGTTCTGTTATAGGCTTTGAGGTTTTCTTCGACTCGTATGTATCCGTTTTGTTTGTTTGGTACTTTAGAAGTCATTTCTTCTCTTGGAAGCTACCTCGTGATTACTACCTTGTAGTATACGCTGTGTCACTCAAGTAGTAGTTATTCCTTTCTTTGGGTTTTAACCCTCGGACTTGATCCTAAGATCCCCGATTGTGCTGGATTCTATTGTTATGAATCTTGTACATGAAGCTGACCTTTAACCCAAGATCCATTTTATTGACCCATGTGGTTAATGTTCACACATTACTTCAGGATGGCTAGTACCTTCTAGTATAGCTTTCAAGTTTGTGGATATTGTCTCTATTGAATAGTGACTATAAAGGACTTACCTACCACATGTTATGGCCGATGTTCTTTAATGGAACCAAATAGATCATGATAAGAGTGCTCCTCTTGAGTCTCACATCTACATTCGTGATTCTTCTACACCTCCCTTTTCTGCATCGGTCTTCTGAAGATTGTTGACTTATGCATCCAAATCTTGGGATTCAATCCTGAGCATGTTCCTTTCCCTTGTTGCTTTCCGACCTTTATCTACCAGTTGGTAGTCAAGTAGTAAATGTGCATTGGTGTCTCCCGATGCAACATACTCTTGTGGTCTGTCAAGACAAACCATTTTGGGATGTCAGGAGAAACAAACTCCAGTACCTCATCATATCCAGGACTAGGTCAAAGTGTTGTAGTCCATACATCTAGAGGCCTTATTATTAGCTTCTGTTATGTTCTACCTTGAAGTATCACACCCTTTGTATACTAAGAGGTCGTGCTAAGTTTCATGACCCTCTTAATGAAGTGATGCTCTTACACATTTTTACCCACCTTTCCTCTGAGTTGTTCGCACTCATGAGTGATGCGCGTGCGTAATAACGTGGACATCTAAGATTCTTAGGAATTCTTATTGCTTTGAACTTTAAAGACATTTGTGTCATTCTTAGCGTGATTGGTTAACCCTATCACTAAGCTGTCAACACCCAGATTTTTAATTCCAGATGCTTGTTATGCCATACATCGCAATCCTAGGATTACCATTTTTGCGAGACATAATAGATTGGATATCATAGTACATCATCCATTACAAACCATACATAAGGTCTTACACAAATAAAGGATATCATGATCCAGTCTTAATACAATTCAAGTGGCGGAATAACGTAATAATAACGATAGCGTAGGCGAGGCTCCATCTTCATGGTCACAGGCAATGCTGACGATGGGAGATGATCCTAGTTGTCGTCACCTTCCTGATGTTCGTCTTCCTGATAGTCCTCTTCATAGTCTGGCCACGGGAATAGCCAGGGACAAAGCCATGAGTACTCTTTAAGTACTCGCAAACTAATTCTAACAAGTGAAGTGGTTTTGAGTAGGAAGTACTAGGCTCTAGGTTGTTTTGCAAAAAGCCAGATTTACCTTAACTAAGTTCAGAAGCAAGGAAATCTAGTTGAAAGTTTTATAACACCTAAGTTGGAACTTGAATTTCATATCACAACCCTGTTGTGGTCAAGTCAAGATCATGAATCATTTCACAAGTCATTTTGAAAACATCTGAGGACGGAACAGTATGGCCACTCCAACTGTCCATAACCGTGGACGCGGCTATTCGAATAGTTTGACACTCTGCAGAGGTGGTACACTTTCACCACAACATTTGATACATATGTCAGGAACAATCCCAAATTCACCATACTCAGTATGAGGATAATCAATCCTAACCTTTCAATTACATGCCCTAGTATAGGCACCTCTCCTGTGAGTTTGACCTCCCAACCATGACCAACTGTCATCTTGAGAACTGCACAGGTGGACAATCTCCACAAGGTAGTCTCAACTCAAACCTTGGCTGCAAGGGAACCCATATTAAGGTATATAATTTCTAGTCAAGCCCTACTAAAATTTTGGGTATTGTGGTTGTACGGTAAAATTGGAATGGTATCGCATCCAGACAACCATCAGTTTTATAAAGGGCTAAGGCTCATGCCTTAACATTTTCATCATCAAAATCATCTGGTGTTCAAGAACACATGGCAAAACATTTCAGTAGAATGACTCATCATTCTAAGGTTTTCATAACCATTTTCACCAAGTATTCCCATCTAAAGTGATCAAGTTTTATGCTTAGCACTAGCATCTACAGGTGGGGGTAAATACTAATGAGGGGTGGTAAACAAGTGTATCTTATCTAAGATCAATCTCATGCCTCAGTATGACATCAAGATTATCTAACTTAGGCCAAGTTTTATGTTCTTTATGCTACTTTCATATATCTTTCTAATATCTACAAGTCACTAAGTAAACCAAACTAAGAAGCTTTGATAAAGAAATAAAATACTAAGCTTGCAAATAAAACTAATATTTGGTATCCTCAAGTGGGTATAAGCTTGCAAGTAGAAATTGCATGGTTTAGCTTGTTAAGAAAGTAGCATAAGCTTGCTGAGTTGAAAGTGTTAGCTTGCCTTGTGCAGAGCAGTTGTTTAAGTTCTCCTCGGCTTCTTCTTCGTAGTATGCTCCTTCCTCCTCGTATCCTTGGTCGGTACTAGCGTCTATAAATAAATACGAGGTACAAATTCACCAAACAATACTTAACTACTTTTACTTATCACACCAAGGTTTTCAATAGATGATCTAGGATCATCACAAACATCACAAAGATTAAGGCAATAGTTTTATTTTCTTTTATTTTAGAAAAGTAATTTCTACTCATTGAAAAAATACTTAAGGTTTAATATTATCCAACTAAAACATGGGATCATGTTGACACATGTCATCACCACATATTTCAGTACATGGGAATGTGATCTAAAGTGCTGTCACAATTTAGTAAGGTTTAATCTTTTTATTTTAATTAATTAAAGTGACTAGAGTGGCCTATGAGGCATTGTTTTATTACTTGATCATTATTTCTGCAAGTAAACCTATATATTTTTATATATTCTAAAAGGTCTTGTTAAATGTAATTTTTGAGAGTTGGAATCAACTCAAAAGCTTTTGTGGTTGAATTTTGAAAAAAATTTGAATGAAGAGAAGCTTCTGCCTTGTTATTTTTACTATAGATGATCTACAAATCCAATTGGTTTGAATCCAACGGACTTGGATTAATAATTCCAGTACCTTTCTAAAAAAAATTGTTTTCATGCAATTTGGTTGAGTGAATCGAGCTGGGTTGATTTTTGAATCTAGGTACATAACTGAGTTTGAAACTATAAGAATAAACCTAAATTTGAATTACTGGATCGCGCGGGATGTTTACTGTGCCGGCCCATGGTGCACAGCGCATGCACATGTGGTTTTAAGTGAAAGACCCCACCAGTGAGCGAGACAGGGGGTGCGAAGCGGTATGGGGTGATCTAGGCCGTGTGATCAAACTCTAATCCTACGGCTATGGTTCATCGTCCATGTCGGGCAGCGCCGGCGAGACAGAACCCTAGCGCGGCCAGTGGGGGTCTACAGGGGCTCACCAAGGCTCAGGCGATGGTCGGCAATGGGGGCGAACGAAGAAGTCGACGACGGCGAACCTACTGGTACCGGCGGCTTCTCCTGGGGTGGCTCTAATCGCTGGCTCCTTTCTTCCTCCTCCGCGGCAGACTCCGGCTAAATTCCGGCGATGTGCTTCTCGCCTTGATCTGGGAGTGAGGTGGGGTGCTTCTGAGAGAGAGGGGAGTGAGATGGTGTGAAGAAATCGAGCGGGGGTGGCCTCTATTTATAGTGCCAGAAGGGGACCGAAGGGCGGGGGTGGAGCTCGTCGGTGTCGTCGTTACAGCGAGCTACGAGCATGGGAAAAGGTAAGGGACGGTGCTGTGTTCCCTGGCAAAGCTCAACGGCATGGTTACGCAGCGTGGGGCGGTGCGAGATGGTCAGAACACGTCGACGCTCTGGGCGGGTCCGACGGAAGTTTTAATGGTGCACAGGTGATACGGGTCGCACAGCGGCGAACAGGCGTGTCTGGGGTGTTCCTGGGGTGGTGGCGATCCTGCTTTCCCGCGGCGAGGGCGGCATGCGGTCTGTGGGCGTGTGTCGCGGGTGGCGCACTGGCGCACTCTCGGCACGCTCGTAGAGAGGCTGGGCACGCCCAGGCTATGTGGTCCAGGGGCTGGCAGTGCTCGAGGCTTGGACAGGGGGTGGCGGTGGATGGTGGTGTGCCTTCTAGACAAGGTTGGCGAGGCTAGAGAATCTTCTAGCTTGCTGTCGATTGAGGGGTGGCAAGGTCAAGTGGAATTGGTTTGGTTGGTTTTTGAGAATTGGGTGATCTTCCCATATGAACTAGATTCAATTTTGAATTGTCATTTGAATCAAGTGGCCAAATGTTTTTGTAAGTTTGAAAGGTGGGCTTTGATTCACCTTTACTTTTTCTAGCAAGGGGTGAAAATAAATGGAAAAGTTTCTGTATGAAATCTTGGACTAGAAACACTCAAAGTGGCCTAGTGAGCAAGATTGGCAAAAATGACCATTTGCTTTATTTGGTTTGTTTTTTACTTTCTCTTGATTTGTTTCTGCTTGGAAATGATTTAGATGATGTTGTATTCATCTTTAAACCATTCCTTGCTATTTAGAACAATCACACAAGTCCATTCATGCATTCATACAATCATCACAAACTCACATGCATTCATATTGATTTATTTAACAAAAGTTTTTGTTAACCCTAATTTTGGTGATTGGAATTTGATAATCATTGTTCAATATATTTGGGGTATTACATAAGCAAAGGATGATTGTGCTACCAAGTCCGTTATTCTAGTGCACTCTCTTTGGTCAAAGAGTTTTGTTTGTGCCAAAGTTCTGATACTATGTCTTCTTGCCTTACCAAGCAAGTTTCCTCCCAAGCTAAGTGACATATCGGTGGTTTGTGATATTCTAGATGTTTACTAGAAGTATCACCATGTTGCCACATGATCGTGTTGTCAGGTTCTTGAGTGAACTGTTTCTTCAAACCGCTCCTTTCTCCAAGGATCTATACCGGATATCCCTGAGCTAGTTGGTTGAACTTAAACAACAATTGGAGAGTTGTAAGATAGAAGTTCTATTCAACTTCATTCCTCCATAAAGTGATGTTTAGTTTTGTTCATGCTGAAATAAGATAGTATGTCCTTTGTGGATATGTTATCCTCCCACATCTTTGATTTGATTTGGGAAAATCGTCAAATCAAACTCACTTCTGGGGACTATCTTGATGGTGTACCCACTTGTGATTTCTCACTTAATTACATCTTCATGTCCTCTGGTCTAACCCATGTCTATGCCTTGTTCATACAACATGTGAGTCCGTCTTCTTGGAGTGTATAGATAGTTTGTTATTGAGCCCATCAATGACGTCCTTACCTTCTCCATGCTAGAAAAGATTCATGTGGAACAGTTGGCATTAATGTTGGAAACTTTTGAGAACCATCCTCAAGTCATCTCGAAGTATGTGTTCTGGATCTTAGAAGTAACCTTCTCTGTTTCATGTGCAAATGTTGAAAGATGTCACCGTGGATTCGAGTAGAGTTACCTTCATTTCCTCAGAAATCATTTCAAGTCGGTCAAGCATGTGTGAAGTATTCTTGTAATGATAGGTTGTTACCTTCATAATTCGAGAGTATCCTCTAAGCACACCAAGACACTGACTGATTTGTCATGGAAGAGAAGAAGTCCTACAAACTTCGATATCTTCCTAAATGTTTCCCAACAAGGATTCAGTTGTGTTTCGTTGCAAACAATTCATGCAAGTACAATTATATTTTGATAACTTGCTATCACATGGGTTCCACAATTTAGCTCATATTTTGGAGCTTGACATTAAAGTCCATGTCTTGGGAATCTAGTGACTCTACCTCTGTGGTAAATCTTGCACACTTTCTATTCGAACATGTTAAGTATGAAGTATCTCTCCACCTAAACAAATCTGAATCTCACGCAGACATGATGCTTGGTGTTCCCCAAGGTTTTGACATATGTCTCTAGAAATTTTGCAAGATTGTTGTAGTGGTTGACACAAAAAAAGCCAGAAGACCTATTGCCATACTACTTGAATCAGCAATGACAACAAGTCTTCATAAGGATTCTTCTATGATTTGTTATAGGAACTGTGCTTATGGTTTCCTTTGTAAACGAAGTCCAACTTTTACTTGATGACTGGTTAAAGTCTTGTCAGTAGCCTGCTATCGGTGTTTCAAACATCAAGGAGAACATTTAAAGAAGTGTTGCTAAATGTATCTCGGTCGATCTTCCAGATCCTTTTATGATGGCAAGCGTCTTGTTATGCCAAGTACTTGGGAGTCTAAGAATGAAGTTTCTTTCTTCTCGTGTCATTAGGAATCTTCTAAACTATTCATCTTGGTGGCGAAAGTGATATCATGATCTTTGGCAAGGATCTTGATAAACCTGGACGAAATAAAGAGTTCCTTCCTCTATGTCTACACATGTTCGTAGAGCGACCATGATTTTGGTAATCAATAGTTTCTCTTGTTACGTGTTCCTTGTGACTCTTATGAGTCCTCTCCACCAAAATACCTTTCCGTCTTGGACTTACGTTGAATGAAGGAGTGACCCTTCTGTGTCAAAAGTAGTTCAACAAATTGGTTTTGTTGGTATCTATCTCTTCCACCTGTGAAGCTCTACTTAAGTTGTTTAGTAGAGATTTACCGCTCGAATTCTGTGGTCATGTTCTTTCTATTGGAAGTATCCTTCTCTCAGAATTCAAAACTCTTCTGCAATTTCCATGGTCTTAATCCTTATGAAGACTAATTATCTGTCACCTTGAAAACCATCTCCTTTTGTTTCCTCCATAACCTTGGTGTGTTTCATGTCGTTGGCTCTAAAGATGTTTGTAAAAAAATTATCCATGAGTTGACCATGAGATACTCAGTTTGTGGTTCAATGCCATTCCCTCTCTTCCTTAATGTGAGCAACAACCTTGAAGATTACAAAGCGCTTCGTCCATTCGTCATGTTGGCGTGGATCATCCTCTTCGAGAAGATCGTCGAAGTTTAGTGTAACCCTGTCCCTTCTATTTTCCTACCTAGGAATCTCGGGACGAGATTCTTTTAAGGGGGATAGAATTGTAACAACCCTAGTTTTATTATATAGTAATTAGGGTTTGTATGTGCATTCATGATCATCATCTTAAAATGAGTGCAAGAAATAATCACAAAACCCTAAACCCTAAGTTCCCCTCTCTATTTGAAACCTTTCAAATGGTTTGAAATAATTTGAAAGCTCCAAAACCCATGGAGCCCAAATGGATTAAAAGGGCCCCTCTAGTATTTCAATATGTTTTTAAAGTTCTTGTATTTTGGAATTTTTCAAAACAGAAACGTAATTGAAAATACAAAAGAGAAAGCATAAAAATAGAAAAAGAAAATGATTTCAGAAAGAAAACTACTAATCTAACTGAGATGCAGCCCAGCTCCCTCTCCTCTCTCCGCCGCCAGTGCAGCGCGCATCATCCGACCCACTCCCGGCCCATGAGAAACCCATCTAACCTGATACCCCTTCGTTGTCATCTTCATCGTCTTCCCCATCGCCATATTGATCAAAGCATCTCGCTGGCTGTGCCTCCATCGCTGGCGTGCACTAGGATTCATACCGCCGCCCCTAGTTGTCTATAAGAGCCCATTATTGCTGCCGGAGAACCCTAGCTGCCCAGTTCCCTCTCTCCTCTTCTCCTGTGCGCAAAACCTAACCCTAAACCTTACAGTCACCGACGAGATCCGCCGTTCCTGGCCACCCCATGCTGCGCTAAGGGCACCGTTGGAAGCGCCTCGCCGCCCTTTTCATCCATGTTGAAGCATGCAAGCAGGGGAGCTTCCCCCTCGCCGGAATCGACCTCAACACACTGTCGGCCCCGATGTTGTTGTCGTCGATTCGCCACCATCCAGCCTCGCTTCCCCGATCCCTCCATCGTGTTTGTGGTGAGCCTGTGGTGCTAACGCGCCCTCCGTCTCCTCCCTCTCGCTCTGTATCTCCACCTCACCGTGCATCTGCCACCGCCAAGCTGCTACTGCCGTCGCACACGCCTCGGTGACCAAGCAATGGCCGCTGCCACTATCTGCTCGGCATGCAGACACCGACTGAGCCTTACCCCTCTCGCAGCCCCGCGCGCCCCCTATCACCTAGCCCGTGCTCGATCTAGGAGGATCTCCATGGCTGATGTCAGCATGACGTCATCATGGTGCAATATCCCCTTTACTTTTATTTTTAATGTTTTTGTAATTCATTTATGTAAATAATAATAATATGACATGTGGGGCCCTATTGTAAGTCAAATAAACATTTTCAGAAATGTTCTCTATTTAATAAAATGTAGAAGTAATTCCAAAATATAAATTGTTTATAATATTCTAAAAATGATTTAAAATGAATTAAAAATGGGGAAATTTATAACTAATTCATCAGAAAAATACAAATAATATATCAAAATATTCAGAAAAATAAGATCTACCTCTTTAAGCTATAATCATGCATTGATAAGGAACTTACATTAAAAATATAATTAGAACAACAATATAACCCCTCTCACATGCCTCCGAGGTTTTCCCGAATTATGGTTTGTACCCTTCGGGACCCCGATTAAATTGTCAAGCATGCCTTAGGGGTTTATTTCAATGAAAATTAACATGTAATATAATCATCCTTGCTTGAGCATTACATTGATGCCATGTGTTGATTGTTTCCCTTTCTTTCCGATGTTTGGTTCTTCTCCGATAGAATACGATATCGAGATCGAGAGTGAAGACCGAGATCAATACCATCGAAGATCGAAGGTCAATACTTGACCAACTGTTACCAAGTCAAGTCCTAGGTGTCCGAAGCTCTGCTTTTTGGATATCAACAGGCAAAGGAAAGCGAAGCCCCACACATGATATAATCCTATGATTTCAAGCATTTCAATTCTTGCCATGTGCATGCGATTCTAAAGTTTTTTATCGATAGATAGAATAATCCTATATTGTACATGTTACCTTTGAAGACTATAATCCCTGATCCACTGCTCCTAGCATAGCTAGGGTTGGCTTGTGAAGCGTTGCTAGAGCTGTTACATCTGTTGTGCTTAGCCATGCTTAGTTATTACCACTGGTCCATCCGGTTGATGAATCAGAGCTACAAATGAACTTAGTTTGACAGGATGACATGGTATGATCAGAGATGAAAGTTAAACATGCTAAGGCTTGTATGGGAGGCCACAGTGCGTTGTGGTTTTTGTAGTCCCATACTTGACACTACTAGGAGCTGAGTTCTTGCCTCTTGAACCAAAACGAGCGTACAACCACACAGGGGCCTAGAAACCCCCTCGACCAACTAACTTGCCTAGTAGATTCCATGAGTCACACAGTTTAGGAATTCCATTCGTCATACGCATTCTGCTTGTTCTCGAAGGGGGTGAAGGAGGTGCATTCATACAGGTAGGTAAGCATGGCAGGGAATGGGAGAGGCTGGGCCTCTGTAATCTCAAACCCTCTTCACATCATTAGGGACCGGCTTCCGGACTCGACCCATTACGTCGGCATCTCCCTAGTGCGTGACTCATGGTCTCGGTGAAAGCAAGGTAAAGGTCGTGTCTAACCACCCTCTATCGTCCTTCCAAGGAAGAGGGCTAATGTAATGGCATTAAGAGAAGGTTAGTATGTGTCATTAAAGTTGTACAGCCCTGCAGGGTATTAATCTTTTCAAAAATCCGTGTCCACGGTTATGGATGATTTGGGAACAGATTCTAAGATCATAGATAACTTTAACCTAATCGTAAAACTTGGTATATCAATGTGTGCTTAAGGATGCTTCCTCATGGGTACGAGGGGGTGATCCTAGTTGGTAGGTTCAGCTGAAAATGATTCAGTGGATATCAAAAGATGATCAAATCTAGAGATACCGCTCTCTTATTTCCCTTTTAAAATATTCCGATTAGTCAAGTTTCTCCTCCCCATTGTCTTACAAACAAAGATGGATTTATGCAAAAATAACTCCAACATCCAAAAGTCTTGCGGAGTACACCTTGTACTTACCCTTTCTTTGTTGATACTTTTGTAGAAGAGTAAGTGTTACCGTAGAAGATGAGTTCTTTACGGCATTGATATCGACGAGTAGCTTGGGGTTCCTAGTTGGCAGTTTGGGATCTATTGATTGGACGTCGTCGTTGTGCTTCAGGCCTCTTAGGCCATTTGTTAAGTTTGCTATACTTAATAGCATAATTTGCCTTCCGTTGTTTGATGTTTGTGGTCAGTGACCTCTGGTTATAATGTTTTGGTTCTTTGCTCAATTATGAACTTGCTGTAATAATTTTAGTGTCGTAGGGTCACTGTTGTGTTAAAATTCTCTCTCTATACGCTTTCGAGATTTAGGTTAGGCTTATATCTGACAGAGGTTTGGGATTTGTCTAGCCCTAAACCCGGGGGTGTCACAAGATACCTGGATGGGCATGTTTGGTGGTAGTATCAGGTTAATTTCGAATAGGTCTTTCTTATCTCTATATAAAAGCCGACAATTGTCTTGAGTCTCTATAGGTTGTTTAGTGCATTATGCGCTGCCGCTTCAGTCCACCATACCCATGTAGGTGAGAGACGCCGAATTCGGAGACTAGCCATGTACCAGCCTTAGTACTGACCGCTCTTTTTTTTTCCTTTGCCCTTTGCCGACACCCCTTTTGTATATCAGGTTTGAGATCAACGTTGTTAGTAGGGTTACCCTTCCAGCTTGGCCTGGTCAGGGTTATGGACGCCATTGGTTATTCTTCAGGGCTCTTAGCCCCATTTGCATCTTTTTCGTACTCAGACGCTATAACGTTTCCAAGGTGATTTGGATCTTTATACTATATATCTTTATTCTTGACTCATTGAGTCGTTATTGTATATATCTATTTTGTGGGTTCCATCGTGGACTAATGTGTAATGTTATTACTTTGTTTTCCACCCGCATGAAAGTGCCTGGTGGACACCTTTGAATCATTTCTATGCGGGTTTGGCAGGAATCGCTATTGCATAGGGATGATCCGAGGGTGTTACATAGTGGTATCAGAGCTCAGCAGTTGCGATACTACACTTGTCCAGCCTATAGAATAACCTAGCTAACGGACGATGTAGAGTAACAAAACCATTTTGCAAAATTGGTTAAATAGATCTGATTAGGTATGCCTTTTATTCCTTACCTCTGTCCTATTCTTTTCTTACCTCTGCGTGTTTGGAATCCAGTCTCTTATCTTTTCTTCGAGTCCAGAATTTCTCGTGGTTGGTTTTTTGTCGTACCTTCAGGGTTTCGCTTCTTTCCCTTTGTAACGGTGCTTCTACATCCGGTCTTCATATTATCCGAGGGATCTTCCTATGTTGTACCTTTCAGTGGACCAAAAATCCACTAAAAATTTTCTTTGTATCTTCCGGTGTTTTTCAACATGACGAGCTCTTCTCCATCAGATCCGATGAAGAGTCTGCATCACTCCTTTGTTCCGAACATCGCTTGTCGAGATCTTCAATCTGAATTCCAAGAGTTGGTTCCATAATTCTCCTATTCATGTGCAGAGTAATGCTTTGGGTGTGCGATGGATTGATCACCATCCGACTTACTCTTATCATTCGCTTTTGTATATTGAAACGGTGGATCAAGAAATTCTACTCCTTCCATAGAAGTTAAAGGTGGCCTTACCTTTCGAGACCTCTTCCTTTGTTAGTGTTTCTCCAAAGTGCTCTCTCGACAAACGTGGTCAACAACCCTTGTTGGTGGTGTCGCCGATTTCAAGACAGAGAAAGAATCCTTATTAGTGGTTTCATGAAGATCTATACAAAGCGAGAAGATCTAGTTCGTCAGCCTTCTTCCCGGTACCAGAAGGCGGATCTCGAGGGCGAGATCCATTGTTAGTTGTGTCAAATTGTAGCACCCCTGGTAAAACCACTTCTAGAGAATCACTTGTGTGTGTGCATCATAGTGACGGCATGCTCATGTCATCATGCCACATTGCATTTGATCATCCCATGAATGCATTCATATTATTTACCAAAATCTACTTATTAAAGTCTCTCTTTGTTTTCTAAGATATCCCCTCCTTCATTTCAAATAGTAAAACTCCAGCTTTCCGGATATCTCTTTTTTTCTAAAACCTATTTACAAAAGGCTTTTAAAAATAAAACATTAGTCTAATAAAAATATAAAGTAAATATTTTGTCCTAGGGGAGAACGCCACCGGCCAGCTGGCAGGAACCTACTCCCTCCGTTTTAAAATATAAGATGTTTTACATTTGTGAAGAGAATGTATCTAGACTTGTTTTAATATGTAGATTCACTCTAAACATGAGTGAATCTATATACTAAAAATAATTTAGATACATTTACTTCACAAAGTTAAAACGTCTTATATTTTGAAACGCGAGAGAGTACTACCTAAAAATCAAAAACCTAGAATACCCTAGAAACCCTAAACCTAACCCTACCTACTCCCTCCTCTCAGCCGCGGCCACCCACACTCTATGCGCGCGCCACACACGCCACACGCACGCAACATCACAATGCCACACACATCATGCTACACGAACACACACAAGCGACAACGCGCGCCCACCCCGCTCTCTCCGTATCGACGCGTTGACCCGACCTCACCACCTCACCAACCCATGCTCCCATCCCGTCGATCCCACCTCGACTCCCTGCTTCCTCCTGGATCCCTGTCCGCCGCCGCCAGTGCGTCCCAGCCCTGCGCGCCTCCAGGACGTCGACCTCCACCGGCCGTCCACTCGTTATCGCTGCCTACCTCGCGTCACCGGCCTCGCGCGCGACCCCTCCGCCCTGTGCCGTAGCCGGACCCCAACCTCGTCCTCATCATCGCCATGTCGCCTTCCTTCTCTGCTCGTGCTACCTCCTCGCCTCGACCTCCCCAGCACGTGGCCCCCACTCCCGCCCGCCAGCATCCGCCACGAGCGCCGTCGCCGTCGACCCCTGGGCCATCTCCTTCCAGCGTCCCAGAGCCTCCGCCGTTCCTCTGCATCGCCGGCCTCGCCCAGCGACGCCGCCCCGCGTCCTATCGCCAGCCCATATCGTCGCGTACAGAGCTCCGCCCTCGCAGATCGGCCCCTTCCGACAGATGCTTGTAGACATTTGTGCCTGTGTTTAGTTTTTGTCGATGCTCTTTGCATCACCAAGGCTACGGCCTCTGTTCATCCAGGTTTTCTCGCGGGGAAGATGTGTCGTTATGAAGTCCCAGATCCCCGTGTTTGTGACGACAAAAATCTTCGTGAAGTCGTGCATGTGTGTTGGTGCCGTTACGAGCCATCGGAGCGTGCTAAGTGTTCTGCATTCGATCCCTGACGCCTAAGGCCGAGCGTCAAGATCTACTTCATGGAGCATTTGTTCGAGGCTCCGTATACCACCCTTTTGTGCAATATTAATAAACATATGTTTGAGCCTTGTATGCATACATAACACTTGCACCTTGGTTTAATAAAATAAGAACAAATAAAACCCTCGTTAATTTCCCTCTCAAACCATTCAAATGGTATTTCTATTTTAAAATTACTCCAAATAAGTGGAACCCAAAACGATTAAAAGGGTCCCATACTATTTCATACACTTTATAAAAAGTCTCTAGTAATTTTGAATTATTCAAAACAGTTTGAAATTTAAAAATACAAACAGAAATCAGAAAACAGAAAAAGAAAAGGGTTTTAGAAGAAAAAAATAACTAAACCTAGATCTAGTGGGCCGCAGTCCATCTCTCCATCTCTCTCCCTGTCGCTCACGTGTTCCCCAACCACCTCTCGCTCGGCAATTTGTGTGTCGCTTTGTTGCCGCCATTACTAAGATTCTTGTTGCCGCCCCCGGACGCCTACAAGAACCTCTGGCCGCCGCTGGACGAACCCTAGGCCCATTCTTCCCCTCTCCCTAGCTCTCCTGCGCCATGGCCGACGAACCCTAGCTTCTGCCGCCATTTGTCCCCGTCGTCTCCTCCACCCTAGCTCAAGCTGACGCCACCGTTGGACGCGTCGTGTCTCCCTCGTCCTTCCCCTTGAAGCACGCGTGCTGGGACGCCCTCCTCTCCCCGGAATTGAGCTCGAAGCACCGACGACCGTCGCGGTTCACGCCCTCGATCCGACGCATCCCAACCTCGCCGAGCCTTGCCGACCCCTCCATCACGCTCGTGGTGAGCTTGCGGTGCTCAAGCACCTCTCCATTGCCCCCCTCTTACTCTGTTTCTTCCTCCCCTCGTGAGCCCGCCGCCGCCGCCGCTTGCCGTCGTTGCGCCACCGTCTCCGGTGACCCCTGCTAGCGGCACCGCCACTTCCTGGTCACCCGCGACGCCCTCTCTCCAACGCGCCCCTCCGTGCATCCAGGCGTGCACTGGATTGATAGATCCTTGCTCAATCTGAGGAGGAGATCCATTGCTAATGTCATGCTTACATCAGCATGAGGCAATAATCCTTTTCTTTTTATTTTATTATTTCCTGTAATTATTTTCTGTAAATAAAAAATCTATGACAGGTGGACCCTGTCTGCCACAGTTTAATATTTTCTGTAAATGTTTTCTGAAATTAATAAAAGTCTGATATGTGGGCCCAAGTTGGAAATTAAACTAAATATTCCAAAAATGATTTAAAATGAACTAAAATTGTAGTAATTCATAACTAATTCATTTTAAATCAGAAAAATACAAATAATATACCAAAATGATCAGAAAAATGAGCTCTATCTAACTAAGATATAATCATACATTGTTAACCAACTTTGATGGCAAGTTTAATTAGAGTAACCAATTGAACCCATAGGTGATTTCGAGGATCCCCTTGTTCTAGGGTTTGGACCTCTCGGACCCCTTTAAAATGACCAAGCATGTTCTAGGGTTCATTTCAACACTACTTAACTTGTCATATCATCCATATTGTATGAGCATTGCACATCCCATGTGTTGAATGTTGCTTTTCTTTTTCCGGTGATTGGTTCTTGTAAATAGGAACCGAACCAGAGGCTGAAGTCAACGCTACTGAAGAGCAGTACCAGCCCAACAACGGACAAGGCAAGTGAAGCCCTACTCATACATATGAATCCTATGTTTACAAAGTATTTCATTCTCGCCATATGCATTCGGTTCAATAGTCTTTTATCAGTAGATAGAGTAATCCTATCTGATGCATGTTTTCCCTTGTGAACTAACTACCTGATCCACCACTCCTAGCATAACTAGGGTTTGGCTTATGAGCATCGCTAGTGCCATAGTTCAGTCAAGATTAGCCATGCTTAGTGGTCAGATGCTGATCATTTAGATGAATGCATCGGAGATGTGAATGAATCAAGTATGGTAGGATATGTGGTAATGTGATCAGAGATGAATACTAAACATGCTAAGGCATGTATGGGAGGCCACGTGGGTTGTGGTGTTTGCAGTCCCCTACTTGCCAACCCTAGGACCCGATGTTCTTGCCTCTTGAACCAAGACGAGCGTACAACCACACGGGGGCATGGAAACCCCCTCGACTCACTAACTTGCCTAGTAGATTCCATGAGTCACATAGTTCGGGCTTTCCATTCGACATACGCATCTTGGTTGTTCTTGAACGGAGGTGAAGGAGGTGCATTCATACAGGTAGGTAAGCGTGGCAGGGAATGGGAGATGCCCGACATCCGTAATCTGAAACCCTGTTCACATCGCTAGGGACCGACTTCGGGACTCGACCCGTTACGGCGGCATCTCCTTAGTGCGTGACTCATAGTCTCGGCGAAAGCAAGGTAAAGGTCGTGGTCAACCACTCTCTACCGGCCTTCCAAGGAAGAGGGCTAATAATTTGGCATTAAGAATCGGTTGGTACGTGTGGGTAAAGTTGTGCACCCCTGCAGGGTTATTAATCTTTTCGAAAAGCCGATTCCACGGTTATGGACAACTTGGAACGGACGTGAAGATCATAGAGAACTATAACCGAATGATAAAACTTGCCAACTAATGTGAGATTCGGAATACTTCCTCGGGCTTGTTTGAGGGAGTGATGGGGATATGCCTACCGGGGTATACCCAGCAGGACGTTTCCGACCGGCCCAGGAACTGGCGAGTGGGCCTGCAGGACGGCGACTGGATCAAGACCTGGCGTAGATTCAAGCGACTGGAAGTTGAAGGCCCAGGAGAGTAGATAGGCCCAGTCGGATTAGGTTAAACGATTGCCGAAACCTTAACTGATTCGGTTGAGATCTGTAAATCCTAGGGAGGTGAGTCTATATAAACCTCCCTAGAGGGCGTGTAGAGGATACGTTCCATCATCCACCCAAGCGACTCGCCGCTTAGCCGCCGAGATCGCCCATTGTACCTCCACCATAATACAATGTAGCAGGAGTAGGTCTTTACCCTCCGGGGGGCCGAACCTGGGTAAATCCTTGTGTCTCCTCCCTCATCTCGCACCGCAGATGGCTGGCCGCCCTTGCCCTATGTTCTACTACTCGCTACCGATTGCAGCATCTGCCGTGGTCATTCCCACGGCAGTGGCGCCCACCGTGGCGCCTGGACGGTCTGGCCGGTGTTTTGCGGCGAGATCCAATCTGCCCATCAACGAGTCGATCGCCACCGGCCGCATGATAGAGATCGACGAGATGCTCCAAATCTTGCCGAGAAGCTACGTCCCGACGGCACGACCCATCACGCACAACATGATCCTGCCGGTTGGCACGATCAGTCTCTTCGTCGGCCTCACCGACGTCATCGTCTCGGAGGACTCGGCTCGCATCCGCGAGTCGCCGCCACGCGATCGGCTCTCCGAGAGTCAGGTCCACACGATACACCGCCTCGCCTCCGAGTACGACTCAACCCACAGTGATGTGGCTGAAACCACCGCGGCCGCGGAAGACGCGGCCCTCAACGACAACGCCGACTCGGCGACCCCGGCGTCACTCGCCGGATCCATCATAGCGGCTTCGCCCGCGGGCTCCATCACCCAGGTCTCCAACGTTGGAGACTTCGAGGATCCCTCCATCCTTGGGATCTTCGACTCCGGGTCGGAAAACTCCGCCGATCTCCGCGACAGGACCGGTCGCCATGCCGCGACCTACATGGCGACTAGCGCCGACCCACCGGAGGATCCCTTCTCCACCCCGATCCCTCCCAACGCAACGGCAACAAAGGTTGAGGAACTCCGCCTGAAGCTGGCGGAAGCAGTCCGCAAGGAGCAAGCCGACCGCGAAAAATTTCGCCTCGAGTAGGTGACGGTGCAGGAGCTGTCGCGTTACCACTAGCAACGAATCAGGTCGCGCTTGAACCCCACCGTCCAGGGGCGCGTCCTGAACTTTGACGACGAGAACGACCCGGCCCGCGTGGCCGAGCGCACGATCTGCGAGAACGCGCCACCAGGAGGAAGCGCCCGACCCCTAGCACGGTCGACAGCGAATGGCGCCCCATCTCCACCCAACCGCGCACCTCCTAGGGACCAGCCACGGATCGTGGTATCCTCACGGGAGCGAGACGCGAACGGCCTACCACTGTTCTCCACCCCGATGGACAACCTCGTGGCGGGCCGAGCAGCGGCCGACAACATCACGGCCACCGGTGACGGCGCCCTACAGATCTAGTACGTCAAGGCCTTGCTCGCAAAGGCGGTCGAGCAACAAAACACAGGCGTCGACTCATAGGGTCGGATGTACTCGCGTTCATCGGGTAGCAGAGCGGCCTCAAGCGGCCGTCCATTGGCGGCAAACACCCTCAACTGCCCGCCACCCGAACCACTGCAGCTCCAACACTGACCCGTGAACGCGGCACTCTCCACCAACGACCCCAGGCCAGCGACCAACTTTGTCGCCGCCAACGGTCAGCCCGTCGACGCCCGCACCCACATCATCAACAACCAGAGCTGGCGCGCACGCCAGCCCGACGACCTGCGACATACCCTAACCAACCGCCGCGACGGCGAGCCGAGGGGGTCGCTAAGTCGACTCGGGCCCCGGTGCTTCGGACCAATGATCCGAGGCAAAAGATACCCAACGAACTTCAAAGCGCCGAGGGAAATAGATAAGTACGACCCCACATACGATCCCTCCGTGTGGCTGGACACTTACCTCATGGCAATGGGGATCGCCGGCCACACCGATCTACTCACCGCCCGCTACCTCCCCCTAATGATGGAGGGGGCGTGCAGGCAGTGGATCAACATTCTCCCCGCGGACAGCATCGACTCCTGGGAAGAGATGCGTGACGCCTTCGTCAGGCACTTCGAGGGTTCGTACACCCGCGCCACCATCGTCGAGGACCTGGAATGATGCATCCAGGGACCTCGCGAGTCGACCCGCAGCTGGGTCCAACGATGGCAAGAACTATGGTACAACGCGGTCGGTATCCACCCAGACACCGCAATCCACTGCTTCAAGACCTCGTGCCGCTACGAGCCCCTAGTTGCCAAGCTCAAATGAGCATACCGCACACTCGACAACATACCGGACCTCCTTAAGATCGCCAAAATATACGCGGAGGAAGACCCAAACCAAGAAACCGACGACGAGTCAGGAGGGCAACGCCGCATGAGCGGCAACGACAATGAACGATGATCCGATCTACGCTACAGCAACACTCGCCTCACCGGCAAGCGCCGTAGTGACGGGCGAGTCGACTTCGTCGCCAACGCTGGGCACGCGCAGCGCGAGCCCAAGAGCTTTTGCCGCGATGGGGGGCAACACCGCGACAACGGCAACTACAAGGCGAAACCAAGGTTCGACCCCGCGGCCCTCCTTAACCAACCTTGTGCATTTCACAGCAGGGAAGGGAAGCCCGCCACGCACACGACCGCCGACTGCCACTCTCTCAAGGAGATCGAGAAGGCACGGAGAGCGCGGGAAGACCCCGACAACAATCCACCAAACGGCGGAAAATTCGGCAGCATGGCCGGCTCGCTCCACACCTTCACAGGCTTCAACACGAAGCGCGAGAAGAAGGTCATCGCCCGCGCCGTCGCCGTCAACGCGGTGGCCCAGGTGGACGTTCTCCAGTTCCTCAACTGGTTGGAGCAACCAATCACTTGGAGCCGCCAGGACCACTCGCCGCGCATCGAGTACCCAGGCCGAGTCGCCCTGGTAGTCAAACCCAAGGTGGGAGACTACTGGATCCCCAAGACATTGATGGACGGCGGTAGATCCATCAACATCCTGTACCTGGACACCTTTAGGCGACTTCGGCTCCCGCAGTCGATGGTCGAGACGACCTACACCATGTTCCATGGCATCGTCCCCGGTTGGAAGGCGTACCCGATCGGCAAGGTCACGCTGCCAGTCACCTTCGACACACCGGCAAACTTCCGCACCGAGCGGATCGTCTTCGAGCTAGTGCCCTTCGACAGCCCCTATCACTGCGTCTTGGGGCGCCAGGCGTTCGCCAAGTTCATGGCGGTGCCCCACTACGCGTACAACGCGATGAAGCTCCCCGGACCGCGTGGCTTCATCACCATCCACGGCGACCCCGACATGGCTGCCGAGTGCGAGGCCAAAGGGGCCGAACTCGACGACGCCGTCATCGCGGCAGAGGCCAACCACGCCGACGAGCTCGCCAAATACGCGAGCGGGGTCAACAACGACGACCCCACTATACTCAAGAGGCCCAACTCGGAGGGCGGCAACACCTCAGCCTTCGAGGCAACGACACATACCCGCACCGTCGAGCTGGTCCCAGGCGACTCCTGCCAGACGGTGACGATCAGGACGGGCATGAGCCCAGCATAGGAAGGCGCGCTCATCGAGTTCCTCCGTGAGAACAGGGACATCTTCGCATGGAAGACCTCTGACATGCCTGGTGTCCCTAGGGAACTCGCTGAGCACAAACTCAACGCCGACCCCAAAGTGCGACTTCGGCGATTCTGCGGCCCTTCAATGAAGAGCTCCGCCGAGCCATCGCCGAGGAGGTGCAGCGTCTACTCGCTGCAGGCTTCATCCGGCCAATCAAATACTCCTAGTGGCTGGCAAACCCAGTCCTGGTCGAGAAGAAAAACGGGACCTGGAGGATGTGTATCGACTACACAAACTTAAACAGCTCCTGCCCGAAGGAACAATTCGTCCTCCCGTGGATCGACCAAATAATCGATTCCACCGTGGGCTCGGAGTCGCTGTGTTTCCTCGACGCCTATTTTGGGTACAACCAGATCAAAATGGCTGTTGAGGACGAAGAAAAGACGGCGTTCATCATGCCATTCGGAGCCTTCTTCTACACCACCATGACCTTCGGCCTCAAGAACGCTGGGGCAACCTACCAGCGGTGCATGCAGGAGTGCCTTGCGAGCCAAATTGGCCGCAATATCCACGTCTACATCGACGACGTGGTAGTGAAGTCCGCTCGCCAGAGAGACCTACTCGCTGACCTGGCGGAAACATTCGCCAACCTGCGGAAATACAAGATAGAGCTAAACCCAGGCAAATGCACTTTCGGTGTACCAGCAGGGCAACTACTGGGATACATCGTCTCAAAGCGCGGGATCGAGGCGAACCCCACCAAGATCGACACGATTGCTCGACTCGGCAAACCCGAGTGCCTGCGCGACGTCCAGAAACTGGCCGGGCGAGTCACGGCTCTCAGTCGCTTCATCCCCCGATTGGGCGAAAAGGCGATGCCCCTATACTGCCTGATGCGCAAGAACCCCACCTTCCAGTGGGATAAGGAGGCAGACAATGTGCTCTGCGACCTCAAGAAGGTGCTACTCGCAGCACCGCTACTCGCCGCCCCCGTCGACAAGGAACCCATGCTGGTCTATGTCACGGCTTTCGAGCGTGTCGTCAGCGCCGTCATGGTCGTCGAGCGACCAGAGGAAGGAAAGGAGCGCCCAGTGCAGCGACCGGTGTATTATATCAGCGAGGTCCTCACCAAGTCGCGTCAGCGATACCCGCAATACCAGAAACTGGTATACACGGTCTTTAGAGCACAGCGGCAACTGCCGCACTACTTCCAGGAGCACCCGATCACGGTTGTCTCCTCAGCACCATTGCAGGACATAATCCGTAACTGCGAGGCGACCGGGCGAGTCGCCAAGTGAGCCGTTAAAATCGGCGTCGACAACATCAAGTATGAGCCGCGCAAAGCGATCAAGTCGCAGGCTCTCGCGGACTTCATCACCGACTAGGAAGAGGCCCAACAGCCGAAAAAGCTGCCGTACCTCCACTATTGGAGTCTGCACTTTGACGGCTCCAAGAACGCAGACGGCCCAGGAGCAGGGATCGTGCTGGGTTCCCCGAAGGGCAACAAGCTCCGCTACGTCCTCTTCCTCGACTTCACCCCCTGCACGAACAACATGGCCGAGTATGAGGCACTACTCCACAGCATGCCAGCCGCCAAGGAGATGAATGTCAACCGCCTACGCTGCTACGGAGACTCTGACCTCGTCGCTGGGCAAGTCGCCGGCACCTGCGACGCCGTCTCCCCCACCATGGCGGCATACCGCCAAGCAGTGGACAAGCTGGGCGGACACTTCGCAGGCTATTCCGTCGAGTGGATCGACAGGCGGAAAAACGAGGAGGCCGACGCACTCTCTCATATCGGCTCGGCTCGACTCGCACCACCCGCCGACGTCTTCCTCGACACCATCACCAAGCCTTCCATCTCTCCCCCAAGGGTGATCAACATCGGAGTCCCGCTGCAACCAGAGACAGCCCTGGTCGCACTCATCGCCGAGCCAGAAGACTGGACTACGCCGTACATCGCCTACTTGGAGGAAGGCACCTTGCCAGCAGACGAAATAGACGCCCGAATGATAGCGCGCCGCTGCAAATCCTTCGTCATCATCGACGGCGAGCTCCACAAGTGCAGCGTGACCGGCGTCTTCCAACGCTGCGTCCAACCCGCTGAAGGACGCAAAATCCTCCACGACATCCACTCCGGCGACTGCGGCCACCACGCCGGCGCCCGCTCTCTGGTCACAAAGGCTATGCGACACGGTTTCTACTGGCCCACCGCACACGCAGACGCTGTCGACATTGTCCAGCGGTGCGCCGGGTGCCGGCACGCCAACCCGTGACCCAGCTCGGCGCTCAAGACAATCCCCATCACCTGGCCGTTCGCCGTGTGGGGTATGGACATGGTAGGCCCTTTCAAAAAGGCCCCCTCCGGCATCACTCACCTCCTGGTCGCGGTCGACAAATTCACAAAGTGGGTGGAGGCCAAGCCAGTCCGGAAATGCGACGGGAAGACCGCCACCAAGTTCCTACGCGAGCTCATTATCGCTACGGGTTCCCAAAAAGCATCATCACGGACAACGGCACCAACTTCGCCAAAGGAGCCATGGCCGAGTTCTATGAAGAACACCATATCCGACTCGACCTTGCTTCAGTCGCCCACCCGGAGTCCAATGGCCAGGCGGAACGGGCCAACCAGAGCATCCTCCATGGCCTGAAGCCACGGCTCCAAGTACCACTCGAGCGCACCGCCGGGTGCTGGGTCGAGGAGCTACCCTCCGTCATCTGGGGCATCCGCACCTCTGTCAACAGGTCGACAGGGTTCACCCCCTTCTTCATGGTGTACGGCGCCGAGGCAGTCATGCCCACTGACCTAGAGCACGACTCGCCAAGGGTTGTCCATTACATGGAGGCTGCAAACGAACTCGCACGCCAGGATGGATTCGATCAACTCGACGAGGCACGCGACCTAGATCGCTCCCGCACTGCCATCTACCAGCAAGGACTCCGCCGCTACCATAGCCGGCGAGTGAGGACTCGCACTTTCCAGGAAGGCGACCTGGTGCTACGACTCATACAGGACAAGAAGGGCATGCACAAGCTCTCCCCCCATGGGAGGGATCATTCGCCATCGGGCGAGTACTCGGCAACAACGCCTACTACCTCACTGACGTCCGCGGAGACGGGAAACTCGACGTCAAGCGACCATGGAATGTAAACCTCCTACGGAAGTTCTACTCCTAGAACTCCATACATGTACCCTCCACTAGCTATGAAATAAAACATATTGTTTACGCTAATTATGCTACTCTCGTGTCTTGTGCCACTGCTTTTCGTAATAACAGCGTCAAGCTAACTGCAGAAGTCAACCTCTGGTACAGCGACCGGCATGGCCAAGTACTGCGTTACGAGGGCACTGGGTTACCCCAGGACTCGTAACATCCACGAAAAACGCTTACCCGGAGCCCCATTGGAGTCGCCTAGCTTGACTGGCTTAACGAGCCAAGACAACTGCCTTCGCTCCTCACAGCGACCATGATCCTCCGCATCCTCGACACAGCGACTCGAACGGCCAAGTACCACGCTCGGGGACACGACCCGATTAAGCACGGCGACTAGGAAAACGCCAAATGCGAGGCGTGACCAGACTCGCCATGCGATCGACCCTACGGGTCAGGCAGGAGTAATCTTGCTCACTCTAGCTAGATCGACTCCACCCTAGAGCCGCGACTAGAACCACCAAGTACCACGCTCGGGGACTCGGCCACCCGACCTCGTTCGCGCAAGGGAAAACGGTCAAGTAAAGAGCACTCATGGGAGTCGCCCTGCGACTGGCTTCCCAAGCTCGGGCGAGTCAACCTTAATAACAAAACAACTGACAAAACGTTCAAAACCACAAACACATAACAAACGAGGTAAACCCCAAAAAAAGGGCGGACGCGCTCGGGGACTCGTCCAATCAGCAATCAAAATCGCAAGACAATTCACAAAATAACGCGAATTTCCATTACAGCAGAACAAAGTCATTACAAAATACGAGTTGAGCCCAATGGCCAAATTGCTACTAACGCCCCAGGGCATAATGTTTCTATTCCGTAGGCTTCGACGTCGACTCGCCGCCACCCCTGCGGTTGCGAATGAAGGGCGTGTACGGGTTCGACGGGTACGTCGTCAACTCACCCGCCATCGCCACACGGAACGGCTGCTCGACCTTGAAGTCCCGATGCGCCGGCTCGGGATCGTTGGGCGCGACAGTCGTCTCCTGATAAGGAAGGAGGTCGCCTATCGCCCAGACGCGATCGGAGTATATCGCGGCCCGGTCTGTCAGCTTCAGCACCTCGGCGATATCCACCGAGCCCGTCGACGAGGGGTAACCACTCGTCACGTCGTCAAGGTCGAAGTCCTCCGGGAAGTTGGCAAGCCCAAGGCTAAGCGCCGTTGCCGCCCCACGCCGGAATGCCGACCGCATCATGAACTAGACGACTGATGGCACTTTCTCCAGATACCACCATACTTCGACGAGGTCGCTGGGAATCACTTCCGTAGGCGATATCTCCTGAAGATACGCCCGAATGCATGCCGCGGACAACGTGGCCGAGTCGACCAGAGTGGTCACACACTGCCGCGCGTCGTATGACTGCGCCTCCTCCGAGCTGTCGATAATCCGACCTGTGGGTAGAGGGCGGTAGTGAGTACAACAAAGATTACATAATGCATCTACTACAGGCAAAGGCATGAAATTTACCAATTAAAGGACGGCAGAGGCCCGTGATGAAGCTTTGAAGCAAGGAGAAGTTGTTCTGCAGCCCAATAACGAGGGCGTCAGAGACCTTTCGCTCTTCAGCGGCAGCGGTAACAGCAGCTTTTGCTCGCCCATCCGCCGCGCTCGCCTCCGCTTTCGCTTCCTTGAGCTCGCGCTCCAGATCAGCGATCTGTTTCTCAGCCGTACTCAACGCAGACTGAGCCGCCGTCAGTTCACTCGCCGGGACAAGGCCCTGGCGGACCTCCTCTGCCTTGGCAGCGATCGCCTGGAGTCCCTTGTTCGTCTCTTGGACGGCAACAAGTTCCTTCTCCGCGCGACACTTCGCAGCAAGCCGATCGGCTGACTCACGCTGCAAGCCCTGCGCACAAATCAAATAGTTAACAACAATGGAATCCTAAGTGCCCACCCGCTGAAATTCAGCGACTGGACTCTCGGGGACTGGAGATCAAAAATCTTAAGTGCCCACCCGCTGAAATTCAGCGACTGGACACTCGGGGACTGGAGATCAAAAATCCTAAGTGCCCACCCGCTGAAATTCAGCGACTGGACACTCGGGGACTAGAGATCAAAAATCCTAAGTGCCCAACCGCTGAAATTCAGCGACTAGGCACTCGGGGACTGGGTGCTACAAATAAAAACAAGCACCAAAAGAATCTGACCACTGAAATTCAGTGGCCCGATCCTCGGGGACTGGACATACCTGGATGGCTGCGCCTAGCATGCCATGGAGCTGTAGCGCGTCCACAGATGCGAGAAGAGCTGGAGTGTGTCCGCGACGCTGCTCGACCTCCGTTTCAGCGACCCCAGGCGTGCGGCTTGATGGCGTTATACCACTCGCTGTAGCCGCTTTGGCCATAAAGCGGGGAAAGGTCACGGCGGATGCTCCAGCGCCACTAGGAGCCGGCTCGGCAATTCCAGGCGAGGAAACACCCTCCTTGGTCTTCACGGCCACCTCCGTCGCAGTCGGAGGATCACTCGAAGCAACCGTCGTGTCGTCAGAAACCGTGACGACGTCGTCGCCCTTGGCCTTCTTAGCACTGTCTGCGGGGGCAGCGACCTCACCAGCTTTCCTCTTCCGTGAGGGGTCCTCTTCGGCGACGACTGGTGGCACCTTGGCCATGGAAGGGTGGCCGATCTTCTTAACTCCAGTCCTGTGAAATAACGATATGAGCAAAATTGTCCGAGTACAACGAAAGACAAGCAGATGGACAAAACTTACTTGGCGACTGGTATGAACCGCAGTCCCGTGCGGATACTGGTCGGCTTCTCCAGTTCGGGGCCCAGTTTCCGACCGAGGCCCATCTCCAAAACATCATGTGCCCAAGACACGGAAGGCCTCTTTGACGACGAGGCCGTGACAGGAGCCTCCGAGACGACGTCGGCAGGAGTTCTCCTGGGAGGAGAAGCTGCTCGGTTGGAGCAGCCCTCAACCCAGACACCGGGGCGAATAGGGGTGGAAGCGAGGCCAGAGGAACCTCATCCAGAGCGGCAGCGACATCCGGTGTTGCTGTCGTCTATGGCGCTTCATCCTTGGCCAAGATGGTGCCATCATAACTACTCGCCGAACGAGGCGGAGATGCCTGTTTCGCCGGCTTCGTCTTTCTCTTTGGTGGAGCCTTCACTTCCTTCTTCTTCTTCTTCTTCTTTTTCGACGGTGTAGCCTCACGATGCGAGGTGTGCTTGGGAAGCTCGTCGTCATCGTCATGACGTTTGAGGCTTCTACTCGCCTCGAGCTCGCGCTGATGTTGCCCGCGAGTTTTGCGAACCATCGGGGCGGCGTCTTCCCTGGGCTCGTCATCGTCGTCGTCGTCACTCGCGTCGCTCCCGCCGCCGCCCTTGGCAGGAGGAGACTCGCCCCCGTCCTGGACGGACGAGCTCGAGTTTTTGTCATCCGCGGGTGGGAGCCACCCTTCCACCACTTGGAATAACTGCAGCAGGCACGAGACAATATCAACATAACCACAAAAGCATCAACTGCGACTGCGAATGGTAGTGAAAACAGGGACTTACCGTCTGAGCTAGATGCTTCGCGGTGTAGGGGCGACCCTAGCCTTCACGTCCAGATATGCTGCCTGGGTGATCTTCTTCAATGCCAGGACGTAGTCTTCGAGTTTCCACTCGGCGAGGCAGGATTTTATTGAATCCTCCCTGCCCGTGTACTCGTACATGTAATGGTCGCGGCGGGCCAAGGGAGCGAGTCGCCGCCCGAGCCAGCAGTTGTACAAGTTGATGGTTTGGAGACCCTTCTTCTTCAGGCCGCGGATGGTTTGAAGCATCTCGTCCACAACCATCCGCTGGTCTAGTGGGAGCTTGCCGACCTGGAGTCGGCGCGGTTCGGGCCGGTCGGCGAATACCTTGGGATCGCCACCTCGCCGTCTGGAGTCGCCTCGGTGACGTAGAACCAGGACTTCTTCCACTCGCTTGCCGCCTTGGCAGGAAGCATCAGGTCGAAGAAGGAGGCCTTCGACTTCAACTGAAATGTCAGGCCACCCGCAGCCAGCATTGGGACGCCTGATTCTTCGCGACTGATCCTCCCGTGGAACAGATCTTGCCATAGGGGGAAGTAGGGCCTACATCCCAGGTAGCACTCGCAGAACGCCACGAAAATGGCGAGCTGCTCGATGCTGTGCGGGCCCATGTCCGACGGCTGGATCCCGTAGAAGGCGCAGAAGCGCCGGAAGAAGAGAGACGTGGGAAACCCCAGCCCCCGCTCCAGGTGGCTGGTGAAGCAAATAAATTCTCCCTCGCGTGGGTCTGGAGTCACCTCTCCGGCCGTGGGGATGCGCCACCTGCCGGCGTGTAGGATCCCGGCCTTCTCGAAGGATGCCAGTAGCGCCCTGGTACACTTGGACCTGCCCCATGGTTCGGTGGAAGGGGCCATTGGCTGAAAGATTCACGGAGGTCGAGGGTTTCTAGATCGATTGTATCGCGATGCGGGGGAAAACGGAGATGGGCGAAATCGGAGAAAAGATGAAGGAGTGTTTTCCCGATCACGTGCCATTTCCCTTATATAGCGGTTACTACCCGCCAATTTTGGGAGCCGTTACTGCGCGGTGATTACGCCAAAGTTACCGTTGGATTACCCCAACGGCTAGTTTTGACCTCATCTGATGGTCCAACTTCCTCCATTCGACTCGCCGACCCGTTCACTACAACAGTGACTGAACATTCGCCTACCCGTTCGCCGAGATGCGACCCAACTGACCGCTATCATTACGACTACAATAACTGGTTTTTCATTTATTCAGGAGTCCGCCGCCGATTCGACTGGGCGTCCGCATTGGACCCGTATACTCCGACTGCCAACGAACACCTGCGACTAATCAACGACGGCCTCGGGGACTACTGATGGGGATATGCCTACCGGGGTATACCCAGCAGGACGTTTCCGACCGGCCCAGGAACTGGCGAGTGGGCCTGCAGGACGGCGACTGGATCAAGACCTGGCGTAGATTCAAGCGACTGGAAGTTGAAGGCCCAGGAGAGTAGATAGGCCCAGGCGGATTAGATTAAACGATTGCCGAAACCTTAACTGATTCGGTTGAGATCTGTAAACCCTAGGGAGGTGAGTCTATATAAACCTCCCTAGAGGGCGTGTAGAGGATACGTTCCATCATCCACCCAAGCGACTCGCCGCTTAGCCGCCGAACTCGCCCATTGTACCTCTACCATAATACAATCTAGAAGGAGTAGGTCTTTACCCTCCGGAAGGCCGAACCTGGGTAAATCCTTGTGTCTCCGCCCTCATATCGCACCACAGATGGCTGGCCGCCCTTGCCCTCTGTTCTACTACTCGCTGCCGATTTCAGCATCTGTCGTGGTTATTCCCACGACAGGGAGTAGTCCGGGAAGAGAGGTTCAATTGATGATGGTACTTGGTGGATAGAAAGATGATTCTAATAGCTAGAATTGTAGTCTTCTTATCCCCTTTGAAGATGATCTGACTAGACGAGCTTCTTTTCCTTCTTGTTTTGAAAAAAAAAGTTGGCTTTATGCAAAACAACTCCACTATCCATAAGTCTTGTGGAGTACACCCTGTACCCAACCTTGCTTCGTTGATGTTTTCTATAGATGAAGCTACTCCAACTGAAGGTGGTTTCTATGTCGAAGTCGACGAGTAGTCGGGGTTCCATGGCAGCAGCCTAGGATCTATGGAAGGGTCACTACTTCTGTTTAAGTCCTCTTAGGCTCTTTGCTAAGTTTGTTGTTTAGAACAACTTGTTTTCTTCCGTTGTTTGTTGTAATGATGGGTCTATGACCCCTGGCTTGTATGACTGGTTTGTAACTCGCTTAAGAGTTTACCTTATTAATGTTAGTTTGTTTGTTCTGTAATGTTACCGATCTTTCCCTGCGCTTCGAAATTTAGGTTAGACTTATGTCAGATGAAGATCTGGTATTAGTCTAGCCCTGATCCCGGGTCGTGACAGATTTTGGTATCAGAGCAGGACTACCTGTAGGAAACCCTTCTAGTTGGTTGATGTTGAGTCTAGAGATTGAGAAAACTATTTGAAAGCTAAAACTATTTGAAAAACTCTGAATATGACTCTTTTTACTTCTTATCCAAGGTTGTTCTATTGCTGAGTTATCTTACCTCGTTTTTTTTGCAAAGGTTTCCCTTCTCGTCTATCATTTCAAATTTTAGGATATACGGGTTTGGGTTGTTTTCCCTAGTACTCCGTACTTGGTTGCAAGGCTCAGAGTTTCCAAGATATATCTGTGCACCTGAGCATTGTTTTTCAACTTTGCTAAGGATGCCTATAATCCCGCTCTCTATTCTTTTGTGACTTGTTGGTATCATATCATGCCTGCATTCCATTGTTATGGTTTGTATCTAAGTTGGTAGTGTATACATTTCGTATGCTTGTTCTACTGCCATAATTAATGCATTGATATAATCTTCATCCACATGTTCACCTTTACCATGATCTTTCGATATGGTTTTCGTCATCCTTTGATGTATCCTTTTTGGTGAATCCATTCTCATGGTTTCTGTTTTCTCCTCAGGATGTCTTCTGGTACTCGTGGTTCTGTTGGCCGTCGAGGAAACAACAATGCTGAACAGGAACTTCCGCCAACTCCCACAATAGAAGAGGTTCTCAACAACGTTGAGACCAACCGTCTGAGGAATGAACGCCTTCTGGAGCATGTGGCGCAGAACACTGAACGTCGTCTTGACGACTGTGTCACACTTGGAGATTTCATCCGCTCTTTTCCTCCAATCTTCACCCACCCCAAGGAGCCCCTTGAAGCTGATGATTGGCTTCGAACCATAGTGTGCAAGTTCAGTGCCCTTCGAGTTCGTCCTGCTGACCGTGTCAACTTCTCCACCTATCAACTGGAAGGTGAGGCTAGTGTTTGGTGGGAAGGTTTTCTGAATCTTCAAGCTCAGGGACATGTTGTTACCTGGGAAGAGTTTGTTGCAGCATTTCGTGCCTCTTATATCCCTAAGCCCATCATGGATCTCAAAAGGAGGGAGTTCTGGATCTGACCCAGGGGCGCAGGGATATTGAAACATATGGGCGTGGGTTTACTCGCCTGGCACGTTATGCAACCAGGGATGTGACCAATGATGAAGATAAGCAAGAACTGTTCCGTAAGGGACTTAACCCTGCACTTCGCTATGAGTTGCTGCTCTTCAAGTTCTAGTCTTTCCAGGAACTACACAATCAGGCTCTTACTCTGGAGCATGGAAGGAAGGACATGGAAGTCTCTCAGAAGCGTGAAGAAGGAAATTCTCGTGCTTCTTCCTCTGGTAACAAGAAGCGCCGTGTCTTTGTTCCATACAGTGATGTGCCTCGTGCTCCTTATGCACCCAATTCTTCTGGCAATGCTTCTCGTCAGCCACAGTCAAATACTGGTGGAGCAAATTATCGTCCTCCTACTGGTTCTTACACTGGCATTACCTGCTACTCTTGTGGTCAGCCTGGTCACTACTCAAGGGAGTGTTCCCAAAGGGCTATCGGACACAATGATCAGCAGGCAAAGAAAAAAGATAAATCTCAAGGTGCTGGACGTGGTCGTCTGACCCATGTAACTGTTGAGGAATCTCAGGAAGATCCACGCGTCATTCTGGGTACGCTCCGTGTCAATTCAATTCTAGCAACAGTCTTGTTTGATTCTGGAGCATCGCATACATTCATGTCAAATTTGTTTGCTTAAGAGCATGGGATAAATTTTGAACCCCTGTCCACCCCTTTGACCATCCATTCTCCGGGTTCTAGCTGGTTCACCACTATGGTTAGTCAAGGAAATGAGATTGACATAGTCTACCAGAAGTTTCCCACTTCTTTCATTGCACTCAAGTCAAGTGACATTGATATCATTCTAGGCATGGACTGGTTAACCAAGTATCAAGCCTTCATTGACTGTGCACTTAGAACAGTTACTGTGACCTCTCCTGCTGGCATAACTGTCAAGTATTGGACTGATGGTTCAAAGTCTCCGTCAGCAGTTCTTAAACCTTTCTCGGAGTTGTATGCCATGGATGCCCTACCTACTCTCGAGGTCCAAGATGTCCATGTGGTCTGTGATTTCCCGGATGTCTTTCCTGAAGAGTTTCCTGGCATGCCACCTGATCGAAGTGTGGAGTTTATCATAGAGCTAGTTCCTGGAACTTCTCCTATCTCCAAAAGACCTTACCGCATGCCTCCTCATGAGTTGGTTGAGTTGAAGAAGCAACTGGAAGAGTTAGAAGGCCTAGGCTACATTCAACCTAGCACATCCTCTTGGGGTTGCCCTACCATCTTTGTCAAGAAGCGGGATACAAATATTCCAAGATTGGTGGTTGATTACCGTCCACTCAACGCGGTGACAATCAAGAATATGTACCCACTTCCCCGGATAAATGACTTGTTTGATCAATTAAGTGGTGCCACTGTCTTCTCCAAAATGGACTTAAGATCAGGGTATCATCAAATCAAGATCAGAAAGGAGGATATCCCAAAGACAGCATTCATAACTCATTATGGTCTTTACGAGTATACAGTGATGTCCTTCGGGTTAACCAATGCCCCTGCCACATTTATGAGGCTCATGAACTCCATCTTCATGGAATATCTTGACAAGTTCGTCGTGGTATACATTGATGACATTCTAATCTACTCCAAAACCGAACAAGAGCATGCCGAACATCTACGTTTCGTGTTGACTAAACTTCGTGAACATCGCCTCTACGCCAAGTTTTCCAAATGTGAGTTATGGTTACAAGAGCTCATCTTCCTTGGCCATGTTGTGTCCGCAAGTGGTGTTGCTATCATACCGGATAAGGTTCACACCATTCTGGAATGTAAGTCACCTACTTCAGTCAAGGAAGTCCGAAGTTTTCTTGGAATGGCTGGATATTACCGCCAATTCATCGAGAACTTCTCCAAGATAGCCAAGCCTATGATCGATCTTCTTAAGAAAGATAAGAAGTTTGAATGGTCAGAAAAGGCAGAAGAAAGCTTCCAAGCTTTGAAAACTAAGATAACCACCGCTCCTGTGCTTGTCCTTCCGGATACAAGTAAGGACTTCGTCATCTATTGTGACGCTTCTCTTCAAGGGCTCGGTTGTGTGTTGATGCAAGATGATCATGTAGTGGCCTATGCTTATCGGCAGTTGAAGCCACATGAGAACAATTATCCAACCCATGATCTCGAACTCGCTGCTGTTGTTCATGCTCTTAAGCAATGGCGACATTACCTCATCGATAACCATTGCGAACTCTACTCGGATCATCAAAGCCTAAAGTACCTTTTTACCTAGCCAGATCTGAATCTCAGGCAAAGACGATGGTTGGAACTCATCAAAGATTATGATTTGGGTCTCAACTATCAACCCGGCAAAGCCAATGTCGTTGCTGATGCGCTAAGTCGGAAGTCTTATTGCAATAATCTGATGATTTCACAAGCCCAACCTGCTCTCTACGAGGAAATCAAGCGTCTTAACCTTGAAATGGTTCCTTGTGGATTCCTTGCTAACCTTGAAATAAAATCTTCTCTCGAGGACCAAATCAAGGAAGCTCAAAAACAAGATGGAGAGGTTACCAAGATCAAAGAACGTGTTGAAAGTGGTGAAGCTAAATGCTTCTCCGTCAATGATCAAGGTATCCTATATTTCAGTAACTGTCTAGTAGTTCCAAATAGTCGGAAAATCAAAGATCTAATCCTACTAGAAGCTCATGAATCCCCTCTGTCTATCCATCCTAGTGGTACCAAGATGTACTGAGATCTCCGTCAAAGATTCTGCTGGAGTGGAATGAAACCAGAAATCGCTCACTTTGTTGCAGAGTGCGACGTTTGCCGTCGTGTGAAGGCTGAACACCAAAGGCCTACTGGACTTCTGCAGACGTTGAAAAATCCTGAGTGGAAATGGGATGAAATTGGTATGGATTTCATTACTGGACTTCCAAGGTCACAAGCAGGAAATGATGCCATATGGGTAATAGTTGATCGGTTATCCAAAGTTGCTCATTTCCTTCCAGTTCGAGAAACTATTCGAGCTAGTCAAATGGTTGTCCTATACATCTCTCGGATTGTTGTTCTTCATGGTGTTACCAAGAAGATCATCTTTGATCATGTAAGTTTGTTTACTTCCAAATTCTGGCAAAGTTTGCAAGAAGCAATGGGAACTCATGTCTCCTTCAGCACAGCTTATCATCCTAAAACCGGTGGTCAAACTAAAAGAGTAAATCAAATTCTTGAAGACATGCTCCAAGCGTGTGTCATATCCTTTCGAAAGAACTGGGAGAAATGTCTTCCTTTTGCGGAGTTCTCCTATAACAACAGTTTTCAATTCAGTTTGGGCATGGCACCTTTCCAATTCCTGTACGGGAGAACATGTCGAACACCACTGAACTGGAAAGAAACCGGCGGAAGACAATTCTTTGGTCCGGACATGATCCAAGAAGCAGAATATCAAGTTCACATAATTGGAGAGCGTCTGAAGGCCGCTCAATCTCGTCAGGAGACCAACTACGATCGTCATCATCTTGATATTCATTATGAAGTTGGTGATCAAGTTTACCTCCGGGTCACTGCTTTGAAGGGTGTCCATCGATTCAGTATCAAAGGCAAATTGGCTCCTCGCTACATTGGTCCCTTTCACATTCTCTCCAAGCGGGGTGAACTTGCCTACCAATTGGATCTACCTTCAAATTTTCCATAGGTACATGATGTCTTTCATGTGTCTCAACTCAAGCGTTGCTTCAAAGATCCCATTCGTGGTGTGGACCATGAAACTTTGGATCTCCAAGATGATCTAACCTACCGAGAATACCCTGTTCGTATTCTTGATGAAACTGAGCGCAAGACTCGTCGCCAAACCATCAAGTTCCTGAAAGTTCAATGGTCTCATCACTCTGAGTCAGAAGCAACCTGGGAACACGAAGATCGTATTCGATCTGAGTACCCAGCCTTCTTTTCTAAAACCTAGGAATCTCGGGTCGAGATTCTTGTAAGTGGGGTAGAGCTGTAACATACCACCCTTTTGTTTAATATTAATAAAGACATGTTTGAGCATTGCATGCATGAATAACACTTGCACTTTGGTTTAATAAAATAAGAACAAATTGACATGGTTATACCCTACGGGTACACTACCTTAGCATACCTAGTCCATCCCAAGGAAGGCCCACGAAAATATGCGCCAGCCCATGAAGACTTTCGGGTGGCCAGGGCTCATGACGCCTTCGAATCCTTGGAGAACAAGACTAGAGTAGGTAGAAAATTCAAAGGGGTAAACCCTACAACCTGTAACCGACTCGATCTGCGCCTGGGACCTGCCTATCTCTATATAAAGGCCAGGAGGGCACGACGAGGAGGTTCTCTTACGATCTCTCGCACACCACTGCATACACACCTCCATGCCAGATTGCATCTGCGCACCCTGTAAATTTTGGTTCCGCTGTAATCAAGAGCAGACAAGCAGGAGTAGGGTTTTCCCTCCGGGGGCCTAAACCTGGGTAAACCTCGTGTACCCGTGTTTCTTGTTTGCTAACCGTTCTGTGATCTCCAGCATCCCCATCTTCTCCAAAACCCAAGTCCATAACAATGGGCATTGACAAGATTAAACCTTGTCAATTGGCGCCATCTGTGGGAATTAGGGGCGCTGATTGTGCGATCGTGACGGTCCCAACCAAAGCGATCTACAACTCCGCGGCGACAGAGAGTCACCTCCTCTTCGGCGCCTTCGACTTCACCGCCCACTCACCAGCCACCATGAAAGACTTCGAGCCCGTTGGTGACAGACTCGAAATCCTGTTCGGAAGCTTCTGCTTCCAAGTGGGGCAGACCGGCACTCTCCTCCTCCTAGAGCGGGTGCCCCTGCCGTCGATCAGGCCTGCTTCGTGGGCTCCACACCCTGTGCTACGCACATCACCATCGACAGATGAGTCCTATGACAGCAGCAGCTGCAACACAGATCTATGCGATCCACCATCGGATGAAGGGACCTACCGTTCCGGATCCGAAAGCTGCGGCAGCAGCGATCCAATCTACGAGCGCTACCAATGCGCTGTAGTCATCCAGAGAGACGCGGAACACCACGCGCCCAACCCGCCGCCTAACCCACAAGGTAGAAACGGTGGGAACAGAAGAAGCCAGTCCCCCCACCCAACGGGGACGACACCGATCGGGTCATCCACCTCAGCAAGGAGGGATGGGCTCAAGCACGCAAAGCCGTAGCAGGCAACAAGATCCTGCCCGTGGGTGCCTCACGGGACCTACTGATGGCATACCACATGCTCCTAATCGAGGAGCACAAGAAGCAGGTGAAGATGCAGGAGGTGCTTGACAAGCGCAAGCAAGAAGCCTCGGAGTCCAGTGTGCGGCGAGCTGCGCTCTCCGCCATGGGCATTTGCTCCAGCTCGCACGACAACCATGGCAACAAGCACCGTTGTCGGATGGAGAACATGGACCCCAAGGAGCGTCGCGAGGTGACTCGGGCCCTCAACGCGCCCTTCATGGAGATGGATGCTAACGGCAACGTCATCCCGAAGACACCGCAAGCTGCAATCATGGCGGCCACCGCGTACCTCGCGTCCCATCCACCTCCGGAGGGGACCCGAAAAGGGCCATGCATAAGTCCGCGCTTACCGAACTCGGACTCGTTGGAGCTGCGCTCCACAGAGAAGCTCCTGCGGAGCCAAAGAAGAAGGCTGCGGTCAGGTTCAACCGCAACCCCACGCCCTCATACGAAGATGAAGAGCACGACCTTCCTCGAAGGCACAAGAGCTCGCGCCATCGCAGCCGCGATTACTTCGCTCGAAGCGAGCTAACCCAATGCAAGATCGACAAGGCACGCGCCAAGCGCGTATGCTCGTCTGAATCCGAGGAGGATGATGACGATGGAGAACTCTGCGGAGCCCGATGCTTCAGCAGATCTGTTCGGCAGACACGGATGCCGTGGAACTTCAAGCTTCCTTCGGATACTCCGAAGTTCAACGACACACAGGACCCCAAGGCGTGGCTCAGCGACCACTTGTCGTCCGTCAAACTGCACGACGGAAACAAGGAAACCGCCATGCAATGCCTTCAGCTGCAGCTGACAGGCGCAACTCGGATATGGCTCAGCAGCCTATCCTCAACATCCATCCGAAGCTGGGAGGAGCTGGCATATAGTTTCGTCCAAAACTTCAAGGGCACCAGCAAGAGGACTGCCTCGATCGAGGAGCTACGGGCCTGCACCCAATGAACGGGCGAAACCATTCGCTCATACATACTGCGCTGGTCCAACACCAAGAACTCCGTAGCGCACATCTCTGAGGAAAGAGGTATCGACGCCTTCAAGGACGGCGTCAAACGCCAGGACTTCAAAGAAGAACTTGGGCGCGTCAAGCCCAAGACACTCGACCACCTCATGGACATCGCCAACAGGTGGGCCGACGGCGAGGACTCCGTCCATCGAGCGCACTCGAAGGAGGAAGAAGACTACGGCCGGCGACGTGAGCACCGTAGCAAGAGGAGAACGTGCGTCTACGACGATCGTGATGGACCCGACATGGTCGCGGCTGGCTACGCCGACCTCCGCAGCGACGGAAACCGCTGCAATGGCGGATACCGTGGAAGCAACTTCCGCGATGGAGGACGCCCAACCCATTCATGGAAACGCCGTGGCCGTGACGACGGACCCTTAGCATACGACAAACTGTCGGGTCCATGCACCATCCACTTCTACATCGACAAGAAGAATGCAAGCCACATGCTCAAGGACTGCCGCGAGTTCCAAAAACTCAGCGAGAGGATGGCCGAGATGAGGCAGCAAGCCCTGAACCCTGGATATGGGAACACACCTGCACCAGGTGAGATCGCACATGGAGCTCCTCCACCACCTCCTGCGAGACCTTCGAACCATCCAATCGCACCCGCGCAGAATAACAGTGGGCATGGGTACCCTGCGCCGAAAGGAGCGCTGATGATCCAAAAAGGGCGCCCAACAAATAGGGTGTAGAAGAAAATCACCCGCCAAATTAATCTGGCCGTGACCGCTCTGCCCGCCATCCCTGAGTACCTCAGCGGATCGGAGTCCTACATCATGTTCAGCCGTTCGGATCACCCTTGCCAGGTCCCTCGCCCAGGTCATGCTGCCCTGGTGCTTGAGGCGCAGATCGGGGGGTTCGACATGAGTCGCGTCTTCATGGACGGTGGCAGCAGCATCAATCTGATCTTTGCCAGTACCTTGGCAGCAATGCGGATGCCGCTGTGCAGCCTGGAACAATCCGATACAACGTTCCACGACATCGTCCTAGGGAAGGGTGTATTCCCCCTGGGAAAGATATGGCTCGACGTCATCTTCGGCAAGCCGGATAACTTCTGATGCGAGCGACTCGAGTTCGAAGTGGTGGACTGGCCATCACAATACCATGCCATCCTCGTGCACGTGGCATTCGAACAATTCCTGGCGGTACCGCACTATGCGTACCTGCTACTCAAGATGCCAGGACCCAGGGGCGTCATCACGGTCCACGGGAGCTTCAACCAATCGGACCACTGCGACAGGGACTTCAATAGAATCTCCCAGTCGGCATGCAGGAGGAGCTCATAAGGCTTCACGAGGTGACGGACAACGGGGCACCCCAAGTCGCACGAAAGAATGCACCAGAGATGTCCTTAGACTCCACCATCAACACAAAGAAGGTGCAGGTACATCCGATGGATGCCTCCAAGACGGCGCTGATCGCCAACGACATCAGTTCCACCTAGGAAAGCACGCTCGTCGAATTCCTCCATGAGCGCTAGGAAATTTTCGCTTGGTGTCCAACGCCCAATCTACTACCTCAGCGAGGTATTGATGCCGACAAAGCAGAGGTACCCTCACTACCAGAAACTCGCCTACGGCGTGTTCATGATGGCTCGTCGGCTGAGCCACTACTTCTAGGAACATCAGGTGATGGTCGTCAACGAGGCACCCCTGAACAACATCCTGAACAACCCGGAGGCCACAGGACGTGTGGCCCTATGGGGCATCGAGCTGTCACCCCTAGACATCGTCTATGAGAAGTGCCACACGATACGTCTCAGGTCCTTCCAGACTTCCTCGTCCACTGGATGAACTACAGCTGCCAGACACACCGGACATGACACAGCCATGGACGATGCATTTCGACGGCTCCAAGCGCGAAGCCGGAGCAAGAGCCGGGGTCATACTGACCTCCCCGCAGGGTGACAAGATGAAATACGTCCTCCAGATGAAATTCCGAGCTTCCAACAACGAAGCCGAATACGAGGCCCTAATCCACGACATGAGGATGGCCAAGATCTATGGCGCGACGCGCCTGGTCACCTATGGTGACTCCAACCTCGTCGTTCAGCAGATGATGAACGAGTGTGATGCACACGCCGCCAACATGATTGCGTACCGCGCACTCTACAACGCACTCGAAGGAGACTTCGACGGCTGCGAGCTTCGGCATGTTGGAAGAGAAAGCAACAAAGAGGCCGACAGACTCTCCAACATCGGCTCCACCTGCGCACGGGTGCCACCAGGTGTGTTCCTCGAACAGATCTGCATGCCATCCATCAAACCGAAATTTCCAAAGAGATCACCCGAAGAAGCAGAGCACTCGGGGGCTGCGCTACCCGAAGGACAGGAAGGACCCGAAAAGCTCGACACAGAAGTTGCAGTGGTCAACCTAATGCAGGTCATGGCAGTCGATAAAACTTGTACACGGCCATACCTAAGGTACCTGATAGACGGAGATCTGCCTGATAGCCCGATAGATGCCCAGCGCATATCTAGCCGGTCCAAGGCCTTCACCATCATCAATGGCGAGTTGTACAAGCGCAGCATTTCGGGTGTACTCCAAAGGTGCGTCACCATCGGGACATCCATGAGGGCATCTGCGGCCATCATGTGGGCAGCCGCTCCCTCGTCACCAAAGCTCTATGAGCTGGATTCTACTGGCCAACGGCCATGAAAGACGCCAAGGACATCGTCCAAAGATGCAACGGGTGCCAAAGGTTCGCATATAAACTGCATGCACCCGGATCAGAGCTCAGGCCCATACCTTTGGCCTGGCTCTTCGCCCAGTGGGGCCTCGACATTATCGGCAAACTGCCAAGGTCCTCGAAAGGAGGTCACGTCTACCTCCTGGTCGTAGTCGACAAATTCACCAAGTGGATTGAGGCCATGCCCGTCACTAACCAAAAAGGAAAAACAACCGTCAAGTTCATCGAATCCATTGTCTACAGGTTGCGTGTGCCGCACAACATCATCATCGACAATGGGTCAAACTTCATCTCCAAAGAATTCTAGGACTTCTGCGAAGACCTCGGAATCAACATCACATACGCCTCCGTGGCGCACCCACAAACGAATGGTAGGTCGAGAAGGCCAACGGCCTCGTCGGCGCTGGCATCAAGAAGCGCCTAATGAGCCCACTCGAGTGAATCGCATGAGCCTGGACACAAGAGCTACCCTCGGTCCTGTGGAGCCTGCGCACAACGCCAAACAGCTCAACTGGCTACACGCCTTTCTTCATGGTGCACGAGGCCGAAGCCGTGCTACCAGCAGAGGTACACCACAAGGCCCCACGGGTCGTCGCCTACAGCGAAGCCGAATCGACGACCGCACTCGAAAATGCCGTCGACACACTCGATGAGGCGTGTGATATAGCAGCAGCTCGATCAGCGGTGTACCAACAGAGCCTCCAAGAACTACACCGGCCGACGCCCAAGGTCCTTCGTCGAAGGAGACCTAGTCTTGTGACTCAAGCAAGAGCGACCGAAGAAATTCGAGTCACCATGGGAAGGACCCTACATCGTCACTGAAGTCATCCCAGGTGTCGCCTATCGCCTCAAGCACGTGGAGTCTGGAGTCGCATACTCCAACCCATGGAACGTCGCACAACTGCGACGCTTCTACCCCTAGATACCTCCCTCTTTTACTTACAATAAGGCTATTCAGCCAAGGCTACTCAGCCGACCAATGTACCTCCTCCTTACGATATGAATAAAGCTAAGTGTCTCGCCCCAAAATTTTCACCTATTGTCTACATTTTACTCCATGTTACAACACACTCGGGGGCTCCCCCTACCTCACGACTTCGTCGACTGAGGATAACGCGTGTACACCTGAGTAGCTGACCACGTCAGGCTAACGAAAAGGGCACGTATACAAAGAAAGCACCATGTGCTAAACAACAATAAACCTTTACAATAAAGGGCACAACATGCCCAGTCGAATATATACAAATTTTACATTTATCTTTTTTACAGGTCCTACCTATTCTGAAGAATAACCTGCGCACGCTGCTCAAACAGATCTACAATTTGTTCGGCATGCTGCCTTACAGCCGCATAATGTGGACGCATATCCCACTTGCCACCATCTGGCCGAAGAGGCGGCCCATCTGCTACAACAGCCAGATCTACATCGGGACGATGTAACCGCACAAGGGAAAGCGCGACCTTCATCCCCGCGACAAGCTGATACCGCACCACTTCCCTGACATGATGCACATTTAGAAACTTCGCCAGCAGACCCCAGAGGGTGGACGGCGCCTCATCCAGCAGAAAAATCACGTGCAACACCGACGCCAACAAAGCCTTTGCCTAACATAGCACCCGCGACACCTGGTGAACACGATCCTGCACAGTCGCAAGGACCATGACACAATCACGGTCCATCCAGAAGAACCAGGCAGCCTCCATGTCCTGCTGGGTCAGGCAGTTAATCCAAACAGCAACACGCTCCTTTTCCTCCTTTGGAGCAAGGTTAGCACCTGCAATACTTGCAAAATTAAGATGCAAGGCCAGCAGGCGCATCCGAAACAATGAGCAGCAGCTCGAAAAACTTACATTCAAGCTGTTCGGCCAGACGACGCAACTCCGCCATCAAATACTCCTCTCTGGAAGCGCCTCGCTCTGCCTTCGATTTCCAAACATCGGCGTGGCCACACACTCCAAGCAATTCTTTCTCAAGACTACGGACCCAGTCTCGAAGAAACACAAGCTGCGACACACCATCCAAGGATGGCCGCAACTGTGGTGGAAACGAAGTGTCAACGGGATCATCACCCGAAGGCCTCTAGAGTAAAAGAAGACAAGGATATGAACAAGCAGACGAATGAACACAGAACTCAGAAATTCATTATGTACAGCAAAAAACCACTGCGTGGCGCAAGGACTGTTCATAGATACAATTACAACAAAGGAAACAAAAGATATCCTACAACTACAAGGCCTAAGAAGCTGCATCCTGAGTAGCCTCGGAGCCGGATTGCCTGCTCTTGGCCTCTGCCTGCTGCCTCAACGCGTACTCAGCCAGCAAGTCAATCAACTTCGGCCCATAACGTTTACAGCGGGCAGCGTAGAGGGCGAACGCTACCTCGGATCCGTTAGCAGCTGTTGGCATCCGGGAGGTGACCAGATGAAGATCCAGCTCCGCTCCTGAGACTAGGGCCATCGCCAGCCCGACGGATGCACCAAAGCCTTTCTGCTTGCGCTTGTACGCCGCAGGTGCTTCGACTGACAGCGCATCCGCCAAGGCATCAACATCATCGAGGGCGACTCCCTTGGGGACTAGCTCCTTATAGAAGCGCCCAAGAACCTCCTTGGCCTTGGCAAGCGAGCCGACCACGGTACTGCAGCGGTCTTCGACCGCCACAGTGGCATCATCCAGAGCACTTCCGTGCTCCAGAGCACCGCGGTCAAACTCGATGCCCGCGGCATCTAAAGAAGCAACAAGGGTAACGTGAATACAAAGCACACCAAGAAAAGACAAGGCAGCCATCAAAGGGAAGGACGAAACCACTCACCCGAAATAGCCTTGGCAGTCGCCATCAGCTTGTCGGCTATCTCCTTCTCGCACGAGGCCGTAGCGGTGGCGAGTTGCTCCTCGCGTTTCGTCGTCTCCTGCTGAAGGCGCTCCTTGGCTGCAGCTGCGTTGGCTAGCTCCTGCTCGAGGCGCTCCTTTGCACCAACGACGTCCTCGGCTTGCTTCTCTGCTCTCCCAAGGATCTTTTTGAGAGCATCAAGCTCACGGAGGGTGGTATTATTGTCCTCTGCAATCAGCAGACCACTTATCAGCTCGCAGAAAAAGAAATATAAGAGGAAGCAAACAGATCAACTCGTGAACGTACCTTGAAGCTGTTTGAAGCTGGCCTCCAACGCTAGGTGCTGCCGCACCAGCTGGTTGGCGTCATGCACAAAAGGCTGCAAAAGGAACTACTCGTCAACAGAAAGGCTCGGGGGCTACGCCCAAAGAACGAGCAAAACAAGATACACATACAAAAAAACACTCGGGGGCTCCCCCCGAGACTCAAAGAAAAACAATCAGCAGATCATCCTACAGATGTTTGGGAGCTCCCCCGAGACAAGAAGCAAAAACAAAAGTGATCAGCCGATCACCCAAAAAATGCCTGGGGGCTACCCCCATGGCAAGAGCAAAGGAACTTACATGATCAGACGGTGACTCCGAAGGTCCAGCCGAAGTCTTCTGGGGGACAACCACCCGAGCCTCCTGCGGAGAAGGGTTCAGGGCAGCTCCCTCAGAGGTGGCCACCGTCTGAGGAGGAGGAGGAACAACCTTCGACTCCGCCACCATCTCCCGAGCACCATCGCTAAAGGAGCCGTCGGAAGAGTGGCTGCAAAAGAAAACATCGGACAAGAGCAATCAAGCAAAATCAAAAGAAAGCAAAAGGCAATTGGAAAAACTTACGAGTCGAAATCGCTCAAGTCCAAGACAGGCGGGGTCCTCCTGCCCTTCTTCTCTTCCTTCTTTCGCTTTTCCGGTGGGTGCGGCGCTACAGCCCGCACGAGAACGGCAGGAATAGGAGAGGAAGAGCCCCCATGATCCTCACTGTGACGCTCAAGGCACAACGGGTCCCTAGGCGTCAGCGGAGTCAAAGCATCCGACGTTTCACTTGAGCTCTGCATCCGCTTCCGAGTCTGCTCCTCGCTAGACTCAAAATCCTCCTTAGCCGGCGACCGCGCCGAAGGAAGCTCAGACATGGAGTCCACTACCTCATTGTCCGGTGCATCCGGAAACAGTTCGGGTAGTGGTGGCGACATGCCTGGCACTTTGAACTCCTGCGCACAAGGAAAAACAAACTCGTAAGCACACAAGCAAATACAAGGAAAACACAGTCAAAAAAAGCGCTACGCGCACGTCCCAGATCTACACCTGCGGAACCGGATGAGAAGCAGCGAATGGAGGAGTCAGCGACTTCCCCGGAATATCCTCTATAGCCTTGTACATCAGCAGTGGACGAAGAATCCCGTCGAGATCCCCCTTGGAAAACTCCTCAGACGAAACCCTAGTCAGATCGCTGCGACCAGAATAAAGGAACATCGAGTGCACCCTAGCCTGGAGCGGTTGCACCCAACGTTTGAGAAAGGTACGAATGATATCCACACCTTTCACCTCCTTATCCGGAATCAGCTGAAGATCCTCCACTCGACGATAGAGCCCTCTATCTCCGCCACCTCGCCATCCAAGATCTAGTTCTTCCAGGACCTCTTTGGCTTGATTTTCTGGGAGGGGTCGAAAGGAGCAAGAACAAATTTCTGTCCGACCACTGTGGAGTCACAGATGTAAAACCACCGCCTCCGCCAGTACTGGACAGACTCGGACATACAAAAAGTTAATAAAAGCAAGTTGGATTTAAGGGAAATGATGCAACCCCCAATGGGATAAACACCATCAGAGCCAGATTTCCTCTTCACGGAATAGAGCTTCCGGAAAAGGACAAAGTGTGGCTCGATACCGAGCCAGCACTCGCAGAATGTGATGAAGCAGGCGACATGAAGAAGAGTGTTTGGGGAAGGATGATGAAGCTGGATGCCATAAAGAAAAATCAATCCACGGAGAAAATCGTGGATTAGGAAAGAAAGGCCTCGAACGATAAACGCGATGAACATGACCCGAAACCCAGCGGGAGGACGAGGAATTACCTCGTCGCCGGGGACTCTGACGGCCTCCCTAACCTGCGGGATCAGGCCCCGCTCATGGATCTTGCGGAGGTCACTCTCGCGCGTCTCTGATCGCCGCCAGCCACCATCGGTGACGCGAGTGGCGGCGGAACCCTTTTTGCCACCGGCGGCCACACTGGTGCCAACTGCAGTGGAGGACTTCTTGGGCTTCCCCATTGCAGTGCGGCGGCGACAACAATGAGCACGCAGAAACAAGGAAGGAAAGGCTCAGGGAAATTCCAGCACGCAGTGAGAAAAGCTCAAAGAAGATGGGAGCAGTGAAACATGAATGGATGCGGTGAAACCAAATTCACCTTTCCCCAATGATTATAAGACGAGGATGATGCACGGCGACCGTCCATTGGGAAGACCTAGAGACAACATCAAGATCTGGCCGTCCACGTTTCAGCACAACAGCGAACCGTCGCTCACACGCTGTCCACTATGCACGGAAATCGAGGCGACGCCGTAATTATCTCCACGCCGCGCGTGACCAGTCAACTCAAAGTTAGAGGGTGGGACCCATGTTCGTCTAGTCAAGTCATCTCTGGCACCGTAGACGCTTGAGGTCACCGATCTTCAGCACTGACGTCATCAAAAGGTATACTAGAAAAGGTTACAATTCTTCGGCTACACAGCTAAGAGTACTCACTCGAATCTACGATTCGATTAACTACTTGGGGGATACTCCTATCAGGAGCGCTGGCCGCGCACCCGAAAAGTAATCAAAATACTATACTATGAAAATATTCTTCGAGTCCTACGTCGAGTCTGCGACTCCACTACGGACTCAGGGGCTACTCCCATAGGGAGGATGGACCCAAGCATCCGAAAAATTTGTGTCCTACGGACCTGAAGCCAAACAACGGTTGAATTAAAGTCTCTGCCTGAGTCTGCGACTCGAACAGACACTCGGGGGCTACTCCCATAGGGAGCGCTGGTCGCGCACCCTATGAATCTTCGACAGCGATCCTTCGGATCAGCATGCAAAAACTTTTTCGGCAACTCTGCCCCAATTAATGCTAAATGAGCAACATTCTCCTTGGCTAGCCGAAACACCTCCGCGGTGATAAACATTCGGAAGTTGTGTCTGTGACACAAAGATAAGACCTACAGATATCATCTGATGGCCTGGCAACGCACATGACTGCGCTCTGCTAGTCAGAATCCGTGCCAACATGCACGATGAAAAATCCCGACGGGCGCGTTGGGTACATCATTTAAAATTCACTGGAATTCCACTCCTGTAAGTCCTCCACGACCTGAGTCGAATTACGCCAGCATATGTTCCAGGTTTGAATTGAGGGACTCGAACCTGAAGAAGATCGTGTTGTTTTGTCCTAAGACAGTTAACTGACCCTGATCCGTTGGGAGAGTTAGGCACACGTATCAACAATCCCTACACACTCGAATTAGCTGCACCCGAAGGATTGAAGAATCCTCAACCGAATCTACGATTCGACTGAACACTCGGGGGCTACTGACATGGTTATACCCTACGGGTACACTACCTTAGCATACCTGGTCTAGCCCAAGGAAGGCCCACGAGCATATGCGGCAGCCCATGAAGACTTTCGGGTGGCCAGGGCTCATGACGCCTTCGAATCCTTGGAGAACAAGACTAGAGTAGGTAGAAAATTCAAAGGGGTAAACCCTAAAACCTGTAACCGACTCGATCAGCGCCTGGGACCTGCCTATCTCTATATAAAGGCCAGGAGGGCATGACGAGGAGGCTCTCTGATGATCTCTCGCATAGCACCGCATATACACCTCCACGCCAGATTGCATCTGCGCACCCTGTAACTTTCGGTTCCACCGTAATCAATAGCAGACAAGCAGGAGTAGGATTTTCCCTCCCGGGGCCTGAACCTGGGTAAACCTCGTGTCCCCGTGTTGCTTGTTTGCTAACCATTCCGCGATCTCCAGCATCCCCATCTTCTCCAAAACCCAAGTCCATAACAATTGGCATTGACAAGATTAAACCTCGTCACAAATAAAACCCTAGCTATTTTCCCTCTTAAACCATTCAAATGGTTTTTATATTTTAAAATTACTCCAAATAAGTGGAACCCAAAACGAATAAAATGGTCCCACACTATTTCATAAACTTCATAAAAAGTCTCTGGTAATTTTGAATTATTCAAAACAGTTTGGAATTTGAAAATACAAACAGAAATCAGAAAACAGAAAAAGAAAAAGGTTTTCAGAAGAAAAAAACTAAACCTAGCTCTACTGGGCCGCAGCCCATCTCTCCCTCTCTCCCTCTGTCGCTCACACGCTCGGCCCAGCCACCTCGGCCCAGCCACGGCCCACCCGAGCCCGTACCGTTTCATCGCCTCTATCATCGTCGTCCACCTCTCCCCGCACCCGAAGCAGCTGCGTGTCGCCTCGTCGCGGGCCGCCGCACGCCAAGATTCTCGTCGCCGCCCCTGGATGCCTACAAGAACCTCTGGCCGCTGCTGGATGAACCCTAGGCCCATTCTTCCCCTCTCCCTAGCTCTCCTGCGCCATGGCCAATGAACCCTAGCTTCTGCCGCCGTTCGTCCCCGTCGTCTTCGGCTACCCTAGCTCAAGCCGACGCCACCGTTGGATGTGCCGTGTCTCCCTCGTCCTTCCCCTTGTAGCACGCGGGCTGCGGCGCCCTCCTCTCCCCGGAATCGAGATCAAAGTACCAACGGCCACCGCAGTTCACGCCGTCGATCCGACGCATCCCGACCTCACCGAGCCTCGCCGACCCCTCCATCACGCTCGTGGTGAGCTTGCGGTGCTCAAGGACCTCTCCATTGCCCCCTTTTCCTATGTATCTTCCTTCCCGCATGAGCCCGACGCTGCCGCCGCCGCTTGCCGTCGTTGCGCCGCCGTCTCCGGTGACCCCCTGCTAGCGGTGCCACCACTTCTTGGTCGCCGGTGACGCCCTCTCTCCAACGCGTACCTTCGCGCATCCAGGCGTGCACTGGATCGATAGATCCTTGCTTGATCCGAGGAGGAGCTCCATTGCTGATGTCATACTGACATCAGCATGCGGCAATAATCCTTTATTTTTTGTTTTATTTTTTTCCTATAATTATTTTCTGTAAATAAGAAATCTATGACAGGTGGGCCCTGTCTTTCAGGGTTTAATCTTTTCTGTAAATGTTTTCTAAAATTAATAAAAGTCTGACATGTGGGCCCAAGTTGGAAATTAAATTAAATATTTCCAAAATGATTTAAAATGTATTAAAATTGGAGAAATTCATAACTAATTCATTTTAAATAAGAAAATACAAATAATATACCAAAATGATCAGAAAAATGAGATCTATCTAACTAAGCTATAATCATACATTGGTAACCAACTTCGATGGCATGTTTAATTAGAAGAACCAATTGAACCCTATATGTGATTTCGAGGATCCCCCTGTTCTAGGGTTTGGACCTCTCGGACCCCGTTTAAAATGACCAAGCATGTTCTAGGGTTCATTTCAACACTACTTTACTTGTCATATCATCCATATTGTATGAGCATTGCACATGCCATGTGTTGAATGTTGCTTTTCTTTTTTTGATGATTGGTTCTTGTAAATAGGAACCAAACCCGAGGCTGAAGTCAACGCTACTAAAGAGTAATACCAGTCCAACAACGGACAAGGCAAGCAAAGCCCCACTCATACATATGAATCCTATGTTTACAAAGTATTTCATTCTCGCCATATGCATTCGGTTCAACAGTCTTTTATCAGTAGATAGAGTAATCCTATCTGATGCATGTTTTCCCTTGTGAACTAAATACCTGATCCACCGCTCCTAGCATAACTAGGGTTTGGCTTATGAGCATTGCTAGTGCCACAGTTCAGTCAAGCTTAGCCATGCTTAGTGGTCCGATGCTGATCATTCAGATGAATGCATCGGAGATGCGAATGAATCTAGTATGGTAGGATATGTTGTGATGTGATCAGAGATGAATACTAAACATTCTAAGGCTTGTATGGGAGGCCACGTGGGTTGTGGTTTTTGCAGTCCCATACTTGCCAACCCTAGGACCTGATGTTCTTACCTCTTGAACCAAGACGAGCATACAACAACACGGGGGCCTGGAAACCCCCTCGACTCACTAACTTGCCTAGTCGATTCCATGAGTCACATAGTTCGGGCTTTCCATTTGACATACGCATCTTGGTTGTTCTTGAATGGAGGTGAAGTAGGTGCATTCATATAGGTAGGTAAGCGTGGCAGGGAATGGGAGATGTCCGGCATCCGTAATCTCATACCCTGTTCACATTGCTAGGGACCGACTTTGGGACTCGACCCGTTACAGTGGCATGTCCTTAGTGCGTGACTCATGGTCTCGGGGAAAGTATGGTAAAGGTCGTGGTCAACCACTCTCTGCCGGCCAAGAGGGCTAATAATTTGGCATTAAGAATTGGTTGGTACGTGTGGGTAAAGTTGTGCACCCCTGCAGGGTTATTAATCTTTTCGAAAAGCGGTGTCCATGGTTATAGACAACTTGGGAATGGACGTGAAGATCATAGAGAACTATAACCAAATGATAAAACTAGCCAACTAATGTGAGATCCAGAATACTTCCTCAGGGTTGTTTGAGGGGGTATTTCGGGAAGAGAGGTTCAGTTGATGATGGTACTTGGTGGATATCAAAGATGATTCTAAGAGCTAGAGTTGTAGTCTTCTTATCCCCTTTGAAAATGATCTGACTAGACGAGCTTCTCTTCCGTCTTGTTTTGAAAACAAAAGATGGCTTTATGCAAAGCAACTCCAATAGCCATAAGTCTTGCAGAATACACCTTGTACTCAGCCTTGCTTCGTTGATGTTTTCTACATATGAAGCTACTCCAACTGAAGGTGGTTTCTACGTCGAAGTCGACGAGAAGTCGGGGTTCCTGGGCAACAGCCTAGGATCTATGGAAGGGTCACTACTTCTGATTAAGGCCTCTTAGGCCCTTTGCTAAGTTTGTTGTTTAGAACAACTTGTTTGCTTCCATTGTTTGTTGCAATGATGGGTCTATGACCCCTGGCTTGTATGACTGGTTTGTAACTCGCTTAAGAGTTTACCTTATTAATGTTGGTTTGTTTGTTCTGTAATGTTACCGATCTTTCCCTGCACGCTTCGGAATTTAGGTTAGACTTATGTTAGATGAAGATCTAGTATTAGTCTAGCCCTGATCCCCGGTCATGACACTCCGAACCCGCAAGACCTTCATCATAGAACTTCGAGTCCCCCGAAGACCAAAACCTCGGCATGCCTAGTTTGCCTTCCCGGATGCCATGACCTCCTTCACGGAACCGGATACCGGGTCCGAAGTCCTAAACCCCGTTGTACTCCTCGAAACCCAAGATCTCTGGAACCACCATGTGTGACCTCTTTCTCGAGACCAATATTTTTATAATATATTATATACATTGTTGCATATTAAATTGGTCATACATGCATACATGTTTGTGGTTTGGGGGCATTATGCCGATTCACCTCATAATTAAATATGGAGGTCATATACGGGTTTTCTAGCCTTATATTGGTCCCATTTAAATTTGTGTAACAAACCGATGCCATGTTTTGCCTTATTAAACCAACATTTAAATTATGGGGTATCTAAACAACATGAACCATCTAACTAAATGTCGGGACCCCGGTTCCACTAAATATTTCCTAACTGCATCGAATCTTCGCCATGTCATGCATCATACATGCATCATGCCCGATTTTCTGCCGTAGTATTAGACAATGCATTCGGCATTTCTTTTAGTGCATTGTTTCTTCACGGATTAGGCCGATGAGTTAATGCGAGTGTCGACCTGATCTTTGGATGTACCTTCGATAGAGTTTTCAGACGAGCATTCTCCCTCATTCTACATATTTTTTATTTCTAGTATTTACTTCCTCTTATTGATATATTGCTATTTGTGTTGTGATGCTTTATATGTCGTACCCCTTTATATATCCCTGCAACCTTTAAATTTCCTTGGACACCTCCTATTGCCAGTTGTTTGGGTAGACAGTTGGCCTTGCGAGTCGTCGCTTGCTCAGGTGCTGCTTCGCATCGTCGATGTTTCACTGATGTTGGGGGTTAGCATATTGATAAAGGTGAATATGATCATGGTTTTAATTATAGCTGGTTAATTAAATATTAAGATGGATATAACTAATGAAGAGGCACCAGTGGGTAATAGTTTAGAATTGGTTGTTAAACGCCCACTTGTGTCCACCTAGGACCCCAGTTCTTGACACTTGTTCGGAGACCGAGCGCGCTAACCACATGTGAGATGTGTGGTCACCCCTATTGGCTTAGTACCTGATTTCAAAGTACTATACCGTGGGCCCCAAAATAGTTTGAAGTTTTCATGCCACATTATGCCATGTATGCCATGTTATGCCATGTTTATTACATGTTGCTCGATGAGAGTTTATTACTGTTGCGTAGGCGCGGTACTCTATCACAGGAATATATTGTCCATGACCTCTGCTTGCGTGACAAGTGTATGCAACCCTAGGGTCCGTACGAGGTGGATTAGCTATACCTCGTACGGGTAGCTCTTTCGGGTGGCCCCCATGTATTTGCTTTGGGTCAGGGAAAGCGTCTTGTCCTAGGCCCCGCCGACATACCAATGGAAGTATGTTAATTGGTCTAGCAAAAAGGCTCAAAGTGCGTGTGGAAACTTTGGTGCACCCCTGCAGGGTTAAATCTTTTCGAAAAGCCGTGTACGGGGTTATGGACAACTTGGACCACAGCATCTCGATCATAGACAACTATAACTAAATTTTACTATTATAATTTGACTTGTATCTGATATGACTAGTAAGTTGGATAACCAACATGGAAAGAATGAATAAAACTACCAACCGTGCAAGTTTCCTCGGTATGACTTCCTCATTTGGTCTCAAGGGGGAGATACCAGGATGGGTATGTTTGGTGGTAGTATCAGGTTGGTTTCGAATAGGTCTTTCTTATCTCTCTCTAATAGCCGACAATTGTTGTGGCACCCTAGATTTACGGTCCGAGAATACCCGTTATGCATACAATTCACATTCCGATGATTAGTGAGCCGTGAGCATAACTGACTAGTATCATTACAACATCAATAAAGTAACGAGTACAAAACTTACAAAGTGGCCATTATGGCAATTACAACTCAAGTAGCGGAAGTCTTCAATCGCAGAGCCCATGTCATGCCTTAACCTACAGGCAACTGACCGGGAAGACGGCCTAGATCGCATAGACGTCAGCACCTTCGTCACTTCTTAACATCTGCAATCTGGCCAAGTAAATAGCTAGGGACAATGCCGGTGAGTACTTTGAATGTACTCGCAAACCACCTAGACAAGGTAACAAGATAATGCATATTTGGCTATGGCGAGATAGCTCTACACTATGGTTGTTTTTGAAAACCCTAACATTGGCATCTCTATATCTTTGTTGAAAAAGAGTTTTTTGAAAATATGCCTCATTTTTAGAAAGTCCAGACACCTCCACATCCTTGTTAAAATCCTTGAAAACAGTTTTATAAAAACCCTTTTTAAACATCTTCGACCACCTCTGGTCAAAACGAAACTCATTCTAATTTTTCCTCGTGACCAATTCACATCCTTGTATTCATCTCAACATATCCAAAGGGTACTCCTAGCACTTGCCATTCCAACCGTCCTTGACCGTGGACACGGCTACTGGAATAGATTGGACTCTGCAGACTTTGCGCACTTTACCCACAAGAATCAATACATCAGCCGGGATTACAACCACGGCCCGCTACACACGGTAGACGGGGGTTCAGATAATCAAACGTAGCTTTTCATTTGTCCATCCCTAGCAAAGGCGGCTTTTACTTTTGGGTTTGTTCTCCCCGGCACGAGTATGTGGCACGACGGCCTTAGTCCTCCCTGCAGCACTTCCGTGTACCCAAACCCGCATCTTGGCAATATACAATTTTTGACTCCACTTCCTTCCCTACTCCTAAAACATACCGTCCGCAGGAGACCCAATTGTTGCACCGACTCTTCCGCCGTAGCGGGCGATGGAGGCCCCAGATCCGCAGATCTGGAGTAGAGTCCACTCGGGCTTCTAGGGATTGCTCCCGTTAAGCAAGTACAGGCAGCCCCGGCTAAGGACAACAACTACGAGCTATGCCCCATCGCCTAGGGTAATGTGGTTACACAGGTAAATTGTTTCGGACATTGGCATAGAACATCCCTTCACTTTATTTTTCTTGACTTTCTCTTCATTCTCCTCATAACTTATTTTAGTAAAACCTCCACTTGGAAACGATGCCTCTTTCCAAGGGTTTTATTTTGGAAACTTTGTAGTAGGGTAAAACCCAAAATAGTTTTATCATTGAGAATCCATGGGTTCCAAGAGGGAAGATGCTAATCATCTTACCCTCGATCTAAGGTGTCAAAATGGGTGTCAATAAGGTAGGTGTCCTAATGGACACTCATCTAACTTGGAGGAGCCAAGTTACTCACGCCCTTTTTTTATTTGAAACAAACTATGCATTTAATCATGAGATTCATAAACGAGATCTAAAACAATTGATAAAAAGGAGTAGGTTAACTTAGTAGTTCAGGAATGGGGGCTTTCCTGTGACTAGCGAAGTGTCCCTTGACTTCTTTAGAATACCAGAATAAGAAAAATATCAATACTAATAAGAGAAACCCGGTGCTTCCTTCTTCTCGGCGTCCCACAAACACAACTATCCCCGTTATCGAGCATACATGCAAACAAACAACCCACAATCAATTCAAGGCATACAAGCATCAAACCATACAACAAGCAAAGGATAATTATATGATAAACAATAGTAGGATCTGATTTGTTGATAGGATTAGCAAAAGATTTAGAGGCATTGGAATAAGAGATGCTTTTTGGATTTAAGGCATATGAACTACCTAAGAAAGGGGTTTTGACCAAGGGCTTGATCTGTATGATACCATTGTATAAAAATGATACCATCAGATAGGTATTGATAAAATGATACCAACGAAAGTGGTTTCACTATTTTATCAATTTCCTAAGATTTATAATGAGTTTATAGTGGATAAAACTATACTTTTAGGAAATAATTCACCAGAACTGTTCTGTTGTTCCAAACATTATTTCTGTGGGGGAAAGGTAGTATTTGGTGTACTTATTCAAGAAGAGTTGGAATCATCTCAAAACAATTACCATAATGCCCTTGAGAAATCCCCAAAGATAGTACTGGATGGTATTTGTCTTTTTCATCATATTTAATCTACAGAAGATTTTTAGGTGATTGCAAGGACATTTGTTAGGTACTGAATATGCATTTCTTTAGAAATTGGAATCAACCCTTTTGGAGTTACAGAGATACTGTTATGATTTTATTGGTGAATAAACCATGCACAGAATAGTTTAACTCACCAAAATTCAACCGAGGTTTATAAAATTATGGGCTACTGGATTCTGAAATATATAGTTATGTGTGTCAGCTGGGAGTTGGAATTAGGTAAAAACATTATTTGGTTTGTCCTAGGGAATTTTCTAAAGGTAGAAAAGTCTTGATTTTGATATTTTCCCTAACTACAAACTATGAAGAAAAATAAGGTGAGGCCAGTGGGACATCAAAGTTACGGATAATACATTTCTGTACAAATTGGGTTCATGTCATTTGGATTAGTAAAACCTTCTGGAGAATTTATTTAGTGATCTGGACAGATCCTAGTAGAGGATTTATCATAATTATTTTAGACATCCTTTTGGTACAAAACTTGTTCTGCATGTTAGGTAAAACATACAGGTACTTGAAATTTTTTAGATCTGATTATTTTGAAGGATTTTACATTTTTATTTGGATTCAAACTGAGCAGCTATTTATAGGTCTGAAAAATTAGAAAAGAAAAGGGAGGGGGAGAGTGCGGGCTAGATCCAGAAGGTAGTGGGCCTCTCTGAGGCAGGCCGGCCCAAAACGCAGGGTGTGCGTGGGGGGCGCACAACCAGCCGTGTCCTAGTGGCTAGCCTGCCTGCGAGGATCCAGGCGAAGGGGTATGGAGGAGCCCGGGTCGTCCGATTAGAGTCACATCGACGGCCCTGGGGTCGTCTCCCTCGTGGCGCGGCTGTGCCGGGAGGAAACCCTAATAGGGGGAGGAGAGGGCGGCGGGGGATGCTCACTGGGGCTCGGGGGAGGTCGTGAGGGCGACGAGGCAACGTGGTGATGTGCGAGGGTCCCGGGGATAGGCGACAGAGAGGGTTCCTGCCACCACAGCATGCTCGCGCGAGGGCGACCGAGAGGGGGATCACCGGAGTTTGTCGGGGTGGCTCCAGGAGCTGCTACATGTCAAAGAAAAGGCCAGGGTTAGGTAGAGTAGGAGGAGGGGTGTCAACACCCGGAATTTTAATCACAGATGCCTGTTATGCCATACATCGTAATCCCAGGATTACCATTTTTGCGAGACATAACATATTGGATATCATAGTACATCATCCATTACAAACCATACATAAGGTCATACACAAATAAGGATCTCATGATCCAGTTCTTAATACAACTCAAGCAGCGGAATAACGTAAAGATAATGATAGCGTAGGCGAAACTCCATCTTCAGGGTCACAGGCAATGCTGACGATGGGAGATGATCCTAGTTGTTGTAACCTTCCTGCGGTCCGTCATCCGGGTACTCCTCTTCATAGTATGGCCACGGGAATAGCCAAGGACAAAGCCATGAGTACTCTTTAAGTACTCGCAAACTAATACTAACAAGTTAAGGGGTTTTTTGTAGTTGTATACTAAGTTCTAGGGTTGTTTTGCAAAAAGCTAGATTTACCTCTACTAAGTTCAGAAGAAAAGAAAGATATTTGAAAGTTTTATAACACCTAAGTGGGAATTTGCATTTCATATAACCACTGTGTTGTGGTCAAGTCAAAGTCACAAATCATTTCACAAGTTTTTTTGAAAACATCTAACGATAGAACAGTATGGACACTCCAACTGTTCATAACCGCGGACGCGGCTATTCGAATAGTTTGACACTCTGCAGAGATTGTACACTTTCACCACAACATTCGATACATCCGTTAGGAATAATCCTGAAGTCACCATACTCAGTATGCGGATAATCAATCCTAACCTTTCAATTACACGCCCTAGTATAGGCACCTCTCCTGTGAGTTTGGCCTCCCAACCATGCTCTCATCTTAGGTACTGCACATGTGGACAATCTTCACAAGGTAGCCTCATCTCATACCTTGGCCTCAAGGGAACCCATACTAAGGTATATAAATTTCCAGTCAAGCCCTACCCAATTTTTGGGTATTGTGGTTGTACAGTAAAATTGGAATGGTATCGCTTCCAGACAACCATCTGTTTTATAAATGGCTAAGGCTCATGCCTCAACATTTTCATCATCAAAATCATCTGGTGTTCAAGAACACATGTCATACATTTCAGTAGAATGACTCATCATTCTAAGGTTTTCATAATCATTTTCACCAAGTATTCCCATCTAATGTTGATCAAGTTTTATGCTTAGCACTAGCATCTACAAGTGGGGGTAAATACTAATGGTGGGTAATAAACAAGTGTATCTTATCTAAGTAAATCTCATGCCTCAGGATGACATTAAGATTATCTAACTTAGACCAAATTTTATGCTCTTTATGCCACCTTGAGTTATCTTTCTAGAATCTACAAGTCACTATGTAAACTCTAAGAGAATGCTTTGATAAAGAAACAAAGTATTAAGCTTGCAAGTAAAGCTAGGATTGGGTAACAAGTGGATATTATCACATATCCTTAAGGCATATAACTGGAATGGTAACATGCAAGTAGTAGCTTGCATAAGTAGGGTATCTTGCAAGTGTTAACATCCTTAATTGCAAGTATAAGGTTGCTAAGTTGCAAGGGTTAGCTTGCCAGGTTTCAAGTATTGGCTTGCCTTGTGCAGAGCAGTGGTTGAAGTTCTCCTCGGCTTCTTCCTCGTAGTATCCTCCTTCCTCCTCGTATCCTTGGTCGGTACTAGCATCTATAAATAAATAGGAGGTACACAATCACCAAACAACACTTAACTATTTCTAAACATCACTCAAAGGTTCACACTAGATGATCTATCATCATCACTATCATTACAAGATTAAAGCACATGTCTTATTTATTTTAATTTGAGAAAAGTAATTTATACTCATTGAAAAACTACTTAAGATTTAATATTCTCTAACTCAAACATGGGATCATGTTGACACACGTCATCACCATATATTTCAGTACATGGGAATGTGATTTAAAGTGGTGTCACAATTTAATAAGGTTTAACCTTTTATTTTAATTAAATAAACTGACTAGAAATGCCTATGTGGCATTATTTTATTACTTGAACATTATCTCTGCAAGTAAACCCATATGTTTTTATATATTCTGAAAGGTATGATCAAATGTGAATTTTGAGAGTTGGAATCAACTCAAAAACTCTTATGGTTGAATTTTGAAAAATATTTGAATGTAGAAAAACTTCTGCCTTGTTATTTTTACCATGGTTGATCTGTAACTCCAAATGGATTTACTCCAACGGTCTTGGATTAAGCATTTCAGTACCTTTCTAAAAAAATTGGTTTCATGCATTTTGGTTTAGTGAATCGAGCTGGGTTGATTTTTGAATCTAGGTACAGAACTGTGTTTCAAAATAAATGAATAAAAATAAATTTGAATTGTTAGCTCACGCGGGATGTTTTCCTGGGCCGGACCACTACGCACAGGGCACGCGCGGGCTGGTTAAGTGGCTGTCCCCACGCATCAATGTGACGGTGAGGGGCGAAGCGGTACGGGGCAATGTGGACCGTGGGATCGATTTCTAATCGAACCACTCTGGTTCATCGTCCATGTCGGGCAGCGCCGGCCAGACAGAACCCTAGCGCGGCAGGTGGGGGTCGTGGGAGGCTCACTAGGGCTATGTCGATGGTCGGCGACGGGGGCGAATGACGAAGTCAACGATGGCGGTTCTGCTGGTACCGACAGCTTCTCCTGGGGCGGCTCCAATTGACGGCTCCTTTCTCCTCCAGCAGCGGCAGGCTCCGGCAAAATTCCGATGATGCGCTACTCGCCTTGCTCCGGGAGTGAGGTGGGGTGGTTCTGAGGGAGAGGGGAGTGAACTGGTTTGAAGAAAACGAGTGGTGGAGGCCTCTATTTATAGTGGTGAAGGGGAATGACGGGCACGGGCTGTGCTTGTCATGGTCGATGGCACAGAGTGCTACTCTCATGGGCGACGGTAGGGGGCGGTGCTGTGCTCCCTGGCGAGGCTCAACGACGTGGTGGCGATCACGCACGCACGCGGCAATGGCTTCGCGCGGTCTGTGGGTGCTGGTCGAGGGTGGCGCACTGGCGTGCTCTCGACTCGCACGCAGAGAAGTTTGGCATGGTCTTGTCGTGTGGTCCAGGGGCTGGCAGTGCTCGGGGCTAGGACAGGGAGTGGCGGTGGACGGTGGAGTGCCTGCTAGGCATGCTTGCTAGGCTTGGTGCTGCTCCTAGCTTGCTGTCGACCATGGGGTGGCAAGGTGAGGCTCGGCATGCTTGCCATTAATGGCATGGTCTGGTTTACAGGGAGCTAGAGGGGTTAAACAAGTTAGATGATCTACTGAGGGTGTAGAGTGAGCTAGATAGGGAACAAGTTAGGCAAAATTTACTACACACTATAGTGTTTGATGTTTGTTTGATTTGTATCTGCAAGATGTTTGATAAAATGGCCGCAAGAACTTTGAATTTGAATTTTGGATTCAAACTTGGTGGGTTTCCTAGGCACATACTAGGGAGTGTCCAGTTAGTTGGATTAGTCAAGGGGCGCTGGTTTGGTTGGGTTTTGAAAATGTGTGATCTTCACATATGATAAAGATTCAATTTTGAATTTTGGTTTGAATGAGGTTGCCAAATGTTTCTGTAAGTTTGAAAGGTGGGATTTGATTCACTTTTACTTGTTCTAGCAAGGGGTGAAAAGAATTGGGAAAGTTTCTGTTTGAAATATTGGACTAGAAACACTCAAAGTGACCTAGTGAGCAAGATTGGCAAAAATGACCATTTGCTTTATTTGATTTGTTTTTGATTTTCTCTTGATTTGTTTATGCATGGAAATGTTTTATATGATGTTATTTTCCTCTATAAACCATTTCTTTCTATTTAGGTTAATCACACAAGTTCATTCATGCATTTATCAAATCATCTCATTCACACATGCATTCATATGATTTTAATTAATCAAAGATTTGTTAACCCTAATTTTAGTGATTAGAGTTTGATGATCATTGTTTTATATTTTTGGGATGTTACAAACCTTCCCCCTTAAACAAAATCTCGTCCCGAGATTTGAAAAAGGAAGAAAAAGATTACCTAGGATTTAAAGAGATCGGTAAAATCCGTCCTGATGTGATCTTCGCGCTCCCAGGTAGCTTCTTCTTCAGTGTGGTTGCTCCACTGAATCTTGAGAAACTTGATGCTTCGGGTCCTGGTGGTTCTGAAAGCTTCTTCCAAAATACGGATGGGTACTTCGGGATAGGTCAGGTCATCGTTGATCTCTATGGTCCGGTGATCAATGTTCTTGAAAACTTTGGTCTTCTCCGGAACTTCAAGGCATTTGCTAAGTAATGATATATGGAACACATTATGCACTGCGGACATTTCCTCTGATAGTTCCAATTGATATGATACTTCTCCTCGATGATTCAGAATCTTGAAGGGTCCGATATATCTGGGGGCTAACTTTCCTTTGAGCTGGAAACGCTGCATTCCCTTCAAAGCCGACACATTGAGATACACAAAATCTCCAATATTGAAAGCGAGGTCTCGACGTCTCTTGTCGGCGTAACTCTTCTGTCTTGACTGGGCGGTCTTGAGGTGCTCACGAATCTTGTGAAATTTCTGTTCTGCTTCCCGTAGGATGTCGGGTCCGAAAATCTGACTCTCTCCTACTTCTGACCAATTCAAAGGGGTGCGACACTTCCTTCCATACATGAATAAAAGGGGGCCATTTGCAAACTAGCTTGGTAATTGTTATTGTATGAAAATTCTGTGAAAGGCAGACAGTCTTCCCATTTAGATCCATACTCTAGCACACATGCTCTCAACATATCTTCGAGTATTTGATTTACTCGCTCCATTTGTCCATCGGTCTGAGGGTGATACGCTGTGCTGAAATCCAGTCGGGTTCCTAAACCTTCTTGGACTTTCTTCCAGAACCTCGAGCTAAACTGGGTTCCTCGATCCGATACAATGTTCTTGGGGACTCTGTGCAAACTGACGATTCTAGCGATGTATAAATCCGCTATCTTCGAACTCTGGTATGTGGTCTTGACTGGTAAGAAATGGGCGACTTTGGACAATATGTCAACTATGACCCAGATAGAGTCATTTCCCCTACTAGAAGTAGACAATCCGGTGATAAAGTCCATTCCAACGAAATCCCATTTCCATTCCGGAATCTGTAGCGGTTGCAACAGTCCTACGGGTCTTTGATGTCCCGCCTTGACTCTCTGACAGATATCACACTTGGCGATATAACTTCCGATTTCTCTCTTCATCTTATGCCACCAACATTGTTCCTTCAAATCCTGATACATCTTCGTTCCTCCGGGGTGGATAGAATAAAGAGTATCATGGGCCTCTTTCAAAATCACTTCTTTCAATCCGCTGGTGGTACACAAAGGTGTCCTTTGTACCATAGAACTCCTTCTTCGTCTTCTGTGAATCCGGGTACTTTGCCTGTACCGATGCGCCGTTTGATTCCGTTGATACTAGCATTTCCTTTATGTGCCTCCTTGATCTGACTGATCAAAGTGGGTTGAAGTTCTATGCTAGCCAAAAATCCTTCACTCACTAATTCCATTAGGAAATCTTCCATCTCTTTGTGCAAACTTGGCTGCTCCTTCAAAATCATGGAGTTCAATCAGCACGACAATCTGCTAAGGGAATCTGCTACTACATTGGCTTTACCGGCGTGATAGTGAATGTACAGAACATAATCCTTGATTATCTCTATCCATCTTCTCTGTCTCATATTCAGCTCCTTCTGAGTGAATATATACTTCAGATTCTTGTGATCCGAATAGATCTCACAACGGTTTCCCATCAGGTAATGCCTCCATGTCTTCAGGGCTAGAACTATGGCTGCTAGTTCAAGGTCATGGGTTGGATAATTCTGTTCATGTTGTTTCAGTTGTCGGGATAGATAAGATATAACTTTTCCTTCTTGCATTAGCACACATCCGAGACCGATCTTGGATGCGTTAGAATACACATCAAAGGGCTTCGTAATATCCGGCATGATCAAGATTGGGGCTGAAATCAATCTTCTCTTGAGTTCTTGAAAACTCGCTTCACATTTGTCCGTCCATTCAAACTTCTTGTCCTTCTTCAGCAATTGGGTCATGGGTCTGGCAATACTCGAGACTCCTATGAACTTGTGCTAGTATCCCGCTAATCCTAGAAATGCACACACTTGGGTTTGAGTGGTTGGGGCTTGCCAATCTTCAACATCCTTCACCTTCGCAGGGTCAACGGTAATTCCTCCGGCTGATACAATATGTCCGAGGAATCCTACCTCCTATAACCAGAGCTCACATTTGCTAAACTTGGCATAGAGCTGATGCTCTCTAAGGGTTCCAAGAATGGTCCTGAGGTGTATCTCATGTTCTTCTTCTGATTTGGAATAAATCAGAATGTCATCGATGAAAATAACGACAAACTTATCCAGGAAGTCCATAAAAATCTTATTCATGAGGTTCATGAAATAAGCGGGGGCATTGGTTAATCCAAAAGACATGACAATATACTTGTATAATCCATATCTGGTGGTAAAGGTAGTCTTTGGAATATCCTCTGCGCGAATCTTGAGTTGATGATAGCCAGTTCTAAGATCAATCTTAGAAAACACCTTGGCACCAGTCAACTGGTCAAACAAAACTTCTATCTTCGGCAACGGGTACTTTTTTTGATAGTGACATCATTCAACTTCTGATAATTCATACACAAACAGTTACCTTCATCTTTCTTGTCCACAAACAAGACATGTGATCTCCAAGGTGACACACTTGATTGAATCAGTCCAATTTCCAGCATGGCGTCCAGTTGCTTCTTCAGTTCTGCTAGTTCAGACGGGTTCATACTATATGGTATCTAGGCTATGGGTCTGGTTCCAGGGATTAGTTCAATGATGAACTCAATATCCCGATCTTGGGGGATACCGGTCAAAACATCTGGAAATACATCGGGGTATTCACAGACTATCTGGACTTGGTCAATGGTTGGCTGGGCTATATTCTTTGTTGCACTTGAATTGACGAGGCAAGGTTTCCGATACATGCTCGACTGATATTTCGGCTGTACTGGTCATGGTTATGGCTTTCTTGGCACAGTCAATTAATCATTTGTGTTTGGACATCCAATCCATTACTAGTACTACTTCCAAACCTTTAGTTTCGAGTACTATTAGATTAGCATAAAAATCTATGCCATGGATTCGGATAGGGACGGCTTTGCAAATTTGCCTAGCTTTGGTGGTTGAACCGGGTATTTGAACAATCATAACATGCTTCAATTTGGTTGGTTGAATCTTACTAGTGCATGAAAAATCTTCAGTGACAAATGAGTGTGATGCTCCAAAATCAAACAACACTCTTGCAAGTACTGAGTTAACAGAAAACATACCCAGCATGACATCTGGCGCTTCTTGGGCTTCTTCAGCATGCATGATAAAGAGACGGCCATTGCGGTTGAGCGAGTTTCCTAGGGCAAACCTTCTTCCGGGCTAAACACGACGCTGCTGCTGAGCTGGGGCATTTGCATTGGGGGCTGCGGCAATCTTCTTGGGGCACTCATTGGAATAGTGACCCTTGGTTCCACATTCACAACAGGTCACTTGCGACTTGTCCTTCGCTGCAATAGGCACAACATTGCTTCCAGTCCTTGGGTAAGTGTTGATGTTGGTGGCACATTGTTGTTGTTGAACTTGGGTGGTGCATGGTTGAAATTGCTGGAGTTGCCGGGGTTGTTGTGGTTTCTTCCGGGCCTTGGGTTTCCACTATTGGGATAGGTCGTTCGGTTCATCGGGGGTCTGTTGTTTCTTGGGGAAAATCCTAGAGATGGGTTGGGGCGATACTTGGGTGTATGGTGGGTTCCTGGTTGATGCATCATGCGACGCTTGCGGTTCCCATTAGCTTGGTTGATCTTTCCTTCCATCTGAATGGCAGAGTCAACTAAGGCTTCAATATCAGCAAAGGGGATATTGACTAACACTGTCTGCATCTCATCGTGCAGACCATTCAAGAATCTCTCTTCCTTCTTGGCTTAAGTGTCGATCTCATCCGGTGCATACCTAGATAATGACAATAATTTGTCACGGTATTCCACTATGGTCATCCTTCCTTGCTTCAGTTATCTGAATTCATCTCTCATCCTCTTGATTAAACCCGGTGGCACATGGGTTCTGCTGAACATGACTTTGAACTCTTCCCAAGTAATCATCTGACCTCCGGTCATTACACGAACGTTGTTCCACCATGCTCTTGCATCTCCGGCCAGATAGTTAGTGGCGAACAGAACTCTCTCGTTAGCTTCCACTCTTGCGACCTCCAGATTATTCTCCATGGTTTGCAGCCAATCATCTGCATCTAGGGGCTCTCTGACTTAGTGAAAACAGGTGGATTGGTGTTCTGGAAATTCTTGAGCTTAGATCCATGGTTGTCCTGATTTCCATGGCCTTGATTGTTGTTGGCCATCTGGGATATCTGTTGAAGTGTGGCTAAGTTGGCTTGACGTTTGGCTCGTTCAGCTTCGTGGTCAGAAACCGACATTTGCAAGATCTGCAACATCGGTTCCGGGGATGAACCGCTTCCTCCATGAGGCATCTGAAGATTGAGATAGATCATGAGAAAAGAGGGGAATTTCTAAGGTTCAGGGGTTGTTGAAAAGTTTTTGAAGTTTGACTCAGATTTTTCTAGCAACTTACTTTTCATTCATTCATAGCACACGATACAAACACACACCACAACAATGACAAATATATGGTTTTAAGAACCATTCTAGAAACTACGATACAGTGGGACCGACTACAACTCACTAACTCTAGTGCCAAGTACTACTACTCCTTGGAGTCAGTGTCCTCATCATCCTCATCATCAACGATGAAGGCAAAGTCATCCTCATCGGTGAAGAAGTCCATAGCCTGATCCTCCAGAAAGTCATCATCATCGAGATAGGAGTAGGGGTCTCCACAAAGGTCTTCCCCCGCATTCTCCCTCTCCTCCAACTGCATGTCTCTCTCGTGGATGGTCTCCTCCAAATCCGTGATCCGGTGGAGAAGACGGGCAATGATGCGCTCCTTCTTGTTGAGCTGATGGAGACGAGACTTGCGATCCTTTATTAGCATGGCGAGGGTCTGATCCTTTTTCCTGGAGATGGCGTACTTGTGATTGGCATAGGAACTGGCATTGTCCAACTCCTTCTGACGGTCGTACATCATGAAGCTGAGGTGGTCTAACTGACTCTTCAGCTCGTGGTGATATGGGGCCTCCAGTGGTTGTCCCATAACATCACGCCTTGGGTAGAACTCAAAATGGGTACCCTTGATCTGATTGATATTCTGCCCACACAGACGGGCAAGAGCTTCCTGCATGGCCCTGGCAAGTCCATCGAGCTAGTTGTTCTCTCTTAAGGTGAACTGAATTCCCTCTACAGTGGGAGGTTCAATCTTTCCTCAGAGACTTGCCACAACTAGCCACTGTAGATCTTCTCCTTCCTGATCATTGAGCTGAGCTCCGAAGAACTTGGGGTGCGGACGCTCCAGCATCTCCGACAGCTGGTCCAAGTCATGCTCAAAGATGAGGTCTCCTCCGTTCCCCAACTGATAAAACTTGCTATACTTCACGTCCATCTATAAGAGTATAGGATGAGTAAGTTAGTAGAGTGATCAAGTGTGTGATATTTTATGTACTTTGCATGAATTTTTGAGGAACATGAATTTTCATGAAAGAATCCAAGTGATAAGAATGGGAATAAGTTTTTGTAAATACTCACTTCCTTTGGTTTTGAAACTAAGTTTTTGATTCGAACGTCCATTCTAACTAGGGTCTCTTATGGTCAGGATGGCTCTGATACCAACTTGACAACACCCGGATTTTTAATCACAGATGCCTGTTATGCCATACATCGCAATCCCAGGATTACCATTTTTGCGAGACATAACAGATTGGATATCACAGTACATCATCCACTACAAACCATACATAAGGTCGTCAGATCTCATGATCCAGTTCTTAATACAACTCAAGCAGCGGAATAACATAAAGATAACGATAGCGTAGGCTAAACACCATCTTCAGGGTCACAGGCAATGCTGACGATGCGATATGATCCTAGTTGTCGTAACCTTCCTGTGGTCCATCATCCGGGTACTCATCTTCATAGTCTGGCCACGGGAATAGCCAGGGACAAAGCCATGAGTACTCTTTAAGTACTCGCAAACTAATACTAACAAGTTAAGTGGGTTTTTGTAGTAGTATACTAAGCTCTAGGGTTGTTTTGCAAAAAGCCAGATTTACCTCTACTAATTTAGAAGCAAAGAAATCTAGTTGAAAGTTTTATAACACCTAAGTGGGAACTTGCATTTCATATAACCACTCTGTTGTGGTCAAGTCAAAGTCACAAATCATTTCACAAGTTGTTTTGAAAACATCTGACGCTAGAACAGTATGGCCACTCCAACTGTCCATAACCGCGGACGCGGCTATTCGAATAGTTTGACACTTTGAAGAGATTGTACAGTTTCACCACAACATTCAATACGTCCGTCAGGAATAATCCTGAAGTCACCATACTCAGTATGCGGATAATCAATCCTAACCTTTCAATTACATGCCCTATTATAGGCACCTCTCATATGAGTTTGGCCTCCCAACCATGACCAATTGTCATCTTGGGTACTGCACAGGTGGACAATCTTCACAAGGTAGCCTCAGCTCAGACCTTGGCCGCAAGGGAACCCATACTAAGTTATATAAATTTCCAGTCAAGCCCTACCCAATTTTCGGGTATTGTGGTTGTACGGTAAAATTGGAATGATATCGCATCCAGACAACGATCAGTTTTATAAAGGGCTAAGGCTCATGCCTCAACATTTTCATCATCAAAATCATCTGGTGTTCAAGAACACATGTCAAAACATTTCATTAGAATGTCTCATCATTCTAAGGTTTTGATAACCATTTTCACCAAGTATTCCCATGTAAAGTTGCTCAAGTTTTATGCTTAGCACTATCATCTACAAGTGGGGGTAAATACTAATGGTGGGTAATAAACAAGTGTATCTTATCTAAGTAAATATCATGCCTCAGGATGACATTAAGATTATCTAACTTAGGCCAAATTTTATGCGCTTTATGCCACCTTGAGTTATCTTTCTAGAATCTACAAGTCACTATGTAAACTCTAAGAGAAAGCTTTGATAAAGAAAATAAAGTATTAAGCTTGCAAGTAAAGCTAGGATTGGGTAACAAGTGGATATGATCACATATGCTTAAGGCATATAACTGGCATGGTAACAAGCAAGTAGTAGCTTGCATAAGTAGGGTATCTTGCAAGTGTTAACTTGCTTAATTGCAAGTATAATATTGCTAAGTTGCAAGGGTTATCTTGCCAGGTTTCAAGTATTGGCTTGCCTTGTGCAGAGAAGTGGTTGAAGTTCTCCTCGGCTTCTTCCTCATAGTATCCTCCTTCCTCCTCGTATCCTTGGTCGGTACTAGCGTCTATAAATAAGTATGAGGTACACAATCACCAAACAATACTTAACAATTTCTAAACATCACTCAAAGGTTCACACTAGATGATCTATCATCATCACTATCGTATTATTTATTTTAATTTGAGAAAAGTAATTTCTACTCATTGAAAAACTACTTAAGATTTAATATTCTCCAACTCAAACATGGGATCATGTTGACACACGTCATCACCACATATTTCAGTACATGGAAATGTGATTTAAAGTGGTGTCACAATTTAATAAGGTTTAACCTTTTTATTTTAATTAAATAAAGTGACTAGAAATGCCTATGTGGCATTCTTTTATTACTTGAACATTATCTCTGCAAGTAAAACCATATGTTTTTATATATTCTGAAAGGTATGATCAAATGTGATTTTTGAGAGTTGGAGTCAACTCAAAAAGTCTTATGGTTGAATTTTGAAAAATGTTTGAATGCAGAAAAACTTCTGCCTTGTTATTTTTACCATGGTTGATCTGTAACTCCAAATGGTTTGACTCCAATGGGCTTGGATTAAGCATTTCATTACCTTTCTAGCAAAATTGGGTTCATGCATTTTGGTTTAGTGAATCGAGCTAGGTTGATTTTTTAATCTAGGTACAGAACTGTGTTTGAAAATAAACGAATAAAAGTAAATTTGAATTGTTCGGTCGCGCGGGATGTTTTACTAGGCCGGCAGACTACGCACAGTGCACGCGCGGGCTGGTTAAGTGGATGTCCCCATGCGTCAGTGAGACAGTGAGGGGCGAAGTGGTACGGGGCAATGTGGACCATGGGATCTAGTTGTAATCGAACGGCTCTGGTTCATCGTCCACGTCGGGCAGCGCCGGAGAGACAGAACCCTAGCACAACAGGTGGGGGTCGTGGGAGGCTCACCGGGGCTTAGGCGATGGTCGGCGAGGGGGAGAATGACGAAGTTGACGACGACGGTTCTCCTGGTACTGGCAGCTTCTCCTGGGGCGGCTCCAATCGACAGCTCCCTTATCCTCCAGCAGCGGTGGGCTCCGGCCAAATTCCGGCGATGCACTGCTCGCCTTGCTCCGGGAGTGAGGTGGGGTGGTTTTGAGGGAGAGGGGAGTGAACTGGTTTTGATGAAGAAAAGTTTGGCATGGTCTTGTCGTGTGGTCCAAGGGATGGCAGTGCTCGGGGCTGGGACAGGGAGTGGCGGTGGATGGTGGAGTGCCTGCTAGACATGCTTGCTAGGCTTGGTGCTTCTGCTAGCTTGTTGTCGACCATGGGGTGGCAAGGTGAGGCTCGGCATGCTTGCCATTAATGGCATGATCTGGTTTACAGTGAGCTAGAGGGGTTAAACAAGTTAGATGATCTACTGAGGGTGTAGAGTGAGCTAGATAGGGAACAAGTTAGGCCAAATTTACTACACACTATAGTGTTTGATATTTTTTTGATTTGTATCTAAAAGGTGTTTGATAAAATGGCCGGAAGAACTTTGAATTTGAATTTTGGATTCAAACTTGGTAGGTTTGCTAGGCACATACTAGGGAGTGTCTAGTTATTTGGATTAGTCAAGGGGCACTGATTTGGTTGGGTTTTGAAAATGTGTGATCTTCACCTATGATAAATATTCAATTTTGAATTGTGATTTGAATGAGGTTGCCAAACGTTTATGTAAGTTTGAAAGGCGGGCTTTGATTCACTTTTACTTGTTCTAGCAAGGGGTGAAAAGAATTGGGAAATTTTCTGTTTGAAATCTTGGACTAGAAACACTCAAAGTGACCTAGTGAGCAAGATTGGCAAAAATGACCATTTGCTTTATTTGATTTGTTTTTGATTTTCTCTTGATTTGTTTCTGCATGGAAATGTTTTATATGATGTTATTTTCCTCTATAAACCATTTCTTGCTATTTAGGTTAATCACACAAGTTCATTCATGCATTTATAAAATCATCTCATTCACACATGCATTCATATGATTTTAATTAATCAAAGTTTTTGTTAACCCTAATTTTAGTGATTAGATTTTGATGATCATTGTTTTATATTTTTGGGATGTTACAAGGGGAGTGATGCTGGATGACATGTAGGGCCAGGGGAGCATAGGAGGAGGAGCTACGCTCGCTTCTCTCTCGGAAGCCGAGAGCTTTTTCTCCTTCTTCTTTCGGGCTAGACAGAGCTGGGGAGGGAAGAGGGAGCTCTGGGAGGTGAGTGGGGGTTGTTGGGGGCAAATGAGAGAGGAGGGGAGAGCTGGGGTGGCTTGTGGCCTTATAAACCGAGAGGGGATGGTGTGTGAGGGACCAAGCCCATTTGGACAAGGGCAAGGGAGGGGGCTGTCCATTAGCTGCTTGGGGTGGTGCTGGCGGTATGGTGGGACCAGCAGCTCAACTAGAGTGGAGGGAGGGGTGGTTTGGCTACTGCCCCTTTTTATTACAAAGATATTTAGGAAATGCCCCTCTCTCTCTCTTACAAACACTAGGGGACAAAGAGGAGGGGTGCTACAGTAATAGGCTACAGTAGGTGGTCGATCAGAGGAGGATGGGGTGCTGTGAACGATTGCTTGACAAGTTTGGAGCTAGTTTGGTTTTTGTTTGAATCAAGTTTTTCTTGGTTTAGCAAAATTGATCAAGTGGATGCTTGTGAGGGAGTTGAAATATTTGCATTGTTCCAAGTGTGGAAATGGTACTGGTGGATAGAGGATGTCAAATACTCTCTTTATGATTTAAATGAGATTTTTCTAGAGATTATAATCCCATTTAAATGCACTTATTCAAAAAGTGCAGAAGTAGATTATGGAAGCTAAGATGATATTTTTACATTGGACAAACTTCTTTTTTATGTGATATGGTCCTAAATACCATATTACATATTGGAGAATTTTATTTCAATTTATTGAGGTGAAAAAGTATATTTAGGGAATGATTTCTTGTTTCTGCCATTTAAGAAAAAGGGAAAAAAGAAATAATAAAGAATCTCAAAAATAATTATTTTTGATGTGGAAAGATGGGGTATGATAAATAGGTCTCAAATATGCCTTGAGTTGGGAAGGTGATTTGGAGAGAAACAAACTTGCCTTTGTAGACAAGTTTTGGAGGATTTTGCAAGAAAATAAATTAATTAGTTTTAAGGCTCCAAATAATTATGGGAATTATTTGGGGATGGTTATATTCAAGGTAGGTGATGTACAATTGATGTATTAATCAAAGTCAACCTTGAGTTTTAATTAAATGTGGTGGAAAGGCTGGAAACTAGATTTGGGAGGATCTAGGGTTTGGTTATTTTGATGCCACCTAAACAGGGTTGTAGTAGGGAGCTCAGAGCTCACCTTGGTACAAGGGCTATATGGATGGATAGACAAAGTTATATAGTTGATCATGCAATCAAGGGTTGGGCTTGGTTGCATTTGAGGTGATCTAGATGAGATGGCAAACTTTGTTGAAAATAAGGCTGCCATAGGAGATATATCAGGTAGCCTCCTAAACCATGTGGGTTTAAGAAGCACAAGGATCCCATGGAAGCAAGTGAAGTGGGGGTTGCTTGGCCATGATTAGTAGATCATAACCAAGCAAGGAGTTGGTCAAGGGGATGTGAGCTTCTGCCAAAGTAGGCAAGATGATAAGATTTGCAGAAAAGAGTGTTATCTTGACTACAAAACCATCATAGATGAGTGGTAAATAGAATGTCTTGGACAGGGGCAAGAGTGGGCTTTGGTAGTACTAAAGATGCACTACAAGATGGTTCAAGCACATTCTCAATAATGCACATAGGTTGGAAATGATTAGAGCTCCAAAGATTGAATCTAGATAAGAAATCCAGACTTAGCCATTTTGGCAGATTTGGAGATGAGAGGGTCACTTGAGTATCTTAGGATAGATCTAGACATGGATGCTTGATGTGCGATAGAACATCACAAGCATAGATTGGGTCCTAAGGGAGGAGCTACTAGATTATCTCATTCTAGTTCCTAAGCAAACAAGGAAATCAGTAGATCAAGGCAATTCATCAGACAATAGATCAAGGAAATTCATCTTATTAGTTATCTAACTACTACTAAGGTTACCATCAACCTAGCTTGAGGTAAGGAGGGGTATTTTGCGTGGGGGTGTGCTTTGAAGGGAGATAAGGATCATCTTAGTATTCCTACCAAGATGGGAATAAAAAGGGTTTTAGTAAAGGTTTTTGGAAAACCTAGAGATAAGAGTAGTTGAAGGTTATGTCTTGAAAACATAAGGAGGTTTTATGTAGGTCTACATAGTTTTGTTAATAGAAACTAGATAGTATTTTGTTGGGTCAAAGTCATCTTGGCTCAGGTTTTGAATTGCTAGAACATTTGAGAATATGAAAGATGAGCCAAGGCATCTCTTTTGTAAAATAGCTTTTGTAAACTAGTGTTGAGATGGGGAGTACATAATAGTACACAAAACAGTTGCATGAGCACAAGAAAATAAGTAAGCAAACATTGCAACACTTAACAAGAAAAAGTTTTTGTTCCCCCTAATTTTTGCCTTTTGGACAGTTAATCAGGTTTGCTGAAATTGGGATGTTACAGACCTTTCCCCCTTAAAATAATCTCGTCCCGAGATTAGGGAGGAGTAGGGTTGGGTGATAACATCCGCTTAACAATTTCAGCGGTGGACATTATGAGGTTTTAGCAGGTCATCTAGTACACAGGCAGGGTCAGCTATGGTTCGGATCAAAGCGGCTTCGGGTTTGGGGCGTTTTGATTAAGTGAGTGGAAAAGACGCAGTCTTTTCCCCTTAGGACAAGTCTAGGTAGGTTTTGCGTCGGCAGGTACTTCCGTCTTAAGGCGAGACGCTGAGTTGAGTCTTCTTTATTCCTTCGCCTCGTGGTTGACTTTTTCTCTCTTCAAGGTCTCGATACACCAGGGTGTTGGCCAGATGGTCGACCTTGGAGTGGAGTACCTTCCGATTATGGGGAAGTGCCGGTTGTCGTGTTTCTTGCAGGATCGACGATTCAGAGTTGGAGGGGCGGTCATCGCTTAACGCTAACTAGGGTTCGACTCTAGGGGTCTATCGGGTTTTGGGCGGGAAAGACGCAGTCTTTCCCCCTTAGAGCAATACTAAGGGTGCCTAGTGAGGTCGTCGACTTTATTGGGTGGAGTCGTATACTGATGTTGGGGAGTGGCACTACAGCTTTCCTTCGGGGTGGTTAGCTTCTGTCAACATCGTAGGAACCGCTTCATGAGTGGGAGGGTCTATCAGAAAGGGCGTCTACTAGCTTTCGGGTAGTTAGTTCTGAGCTAGTTAGGAGTCCGATGGGTTGGAGGATGCCATTGGAGTTTGGTGGTCTAGGTAACGAGGTCCTTTGGAATGAGGTCATTCTGGTTTGGTCTGATGCAACGTCGTGGGTAAAACATGCAAAGAAGGATATCATACTTGAATATCATCCATAAATTTAGAAGGTTCAAACCGGTCGGTGGTGGAGGTACTTAAGGGGTTACAAAACAGGTCTGTGCCGCAGGGCGACAAGGCACTTAGAGTTTTACAAAACAGGTCTTGGGACGATACATAGATGCTACACTACGCAACTGTGGTGAGTCGAGGGAGGAAAACTACTCCATGGGTATCGCTTGACTCTGGTTGCCCTTCTTGAGTTGTCGCATTGACTTCGGCTACTGCAAATCCTCAGGGGTGTGGGGAATATTCAACTCTTCGGGGGTGAGGGTGAGGGACGTTCCTTCTTCCGGGGTTGCTTCGGCAGGTGGGTCTTCTGGTGGAGTTGACTGGAGGACAGGGTGATACTCATAGAAGGATAGCTCTTCATTCTTAGCCTCGCAGTTGATAGCTTCAGAGATTGAAGAGGTGAGTGGCCACTCTCCTTTACAGACGCGCGTTTGTGGTTTGTAGACTTTTCTCCCGAGTACGAAGTATGGCAAGATCCATACGCATGAGAATGTTCCGACGACCTGTCTTGTCGAGATCTTCTTGGTGGCGCTTCATTAGGTATTCCATATTCTCTAGATGATTTCCAATGCAGCAAGTGAGGAAGGATTCAATGGGAAGTCCATCCTTGTCATGCTTCCCAAACAGGTGATAAGGGGTATCTTTTAGCTCCTCTTCATGGATCTTGCAGAGGCGTGCCATGATATGTTGTATCGCTCGCACGAATCCATCTACCTAGTTGTGGTTAATGAATGTGAAGATGATGGGCTCAGGGTCATTCTCACGTGCTGGAATGGTGGCCTTGATGACCCACTGAGCTATGCTTGAATTGCTACGAGGAAGCTCTGTACCTTCGATCTTAGGTGGGGGACAACGATCTTCAGTAGATCATGAAGTTGCTTTTCAAAGGTCCAGAAGCTTTCTCCGACGATGATACTTTCTGAATGGGTGGGATCCATCTGTAGGGTTTTCTGGTGGATATGAAGTCTCCGGCTATAGAAGGAAACGGTGCTACGGAGTTAGTCTTCCATGTTCGAGGGTAGAGGAGGGAGTGAGGTGTAATATTGGGTGGAGAGCTATGGTTGACGATGATAGGTCAACAGGGGTTTATTGGAGTTGAGTGGGAAAGACGCAGTCTTTCCACCTTAGAGCTCCACTTGAGGTTGTCGAGGTTTTATTATGTGGCCATCCTGCTGAGGAGAGGTTTCCGGCTATGAGGTTGTGTGGGTTAGCGTCGAGGTACGCCAGCCAGGTGGTCAAAACTTTAGGATCGGATGATCCCAGGCAGACAAGCAACACATTCCAAGCATCATACCCGCACATGACAAGCAAGCAAGGCATACCATAAGTGCTAGGGAGGTGACTACACGCCATAAAGGGAATCCTATTTTAGGGATGCTAATCCTAAGTACAGACGTTACGGGGGTCTTAACTTCTGTCCTGACGTCTTTTGTCGTTGGTGCCATACTTGATCAATTAAGGGCGATGAAGGACTCTGTTGGTAGGGCGATCTTGTAGTGTCTGTCGACGTTGGTAGCTCCTTGGTTTTGCTTTTCTCGGTGTCTCTTCATTCCAGGATCTCCATATTCATAGTCTCCAAGTCGGACTTTGTTTGTGAAAACAGATTAGTTGAAGTAAACAAGAGATAGAGTAATCCATTTTCAAGTAGTTTTAGTCAGAGAAGATAAGATAAGGATTCCTTCAAAAAGCTTTTGGGAAAATAGTTTTCGAACAACGGGTATTTTTCCAAAATAGTGATTGTCCTGTCTAACGTCCATGCTAACTAAGGTCTCCTACAGTTAGGATGACTCTTATACCATGTCTATGGAACCCCGGATTTACGGTCCGAGAATAACCGTTATGCATACAATTCACATTCCCATGATCAGTGAGCCATGAGCATAGCCGACTAGTATCATTACAATATCCATAAAGTAATGAGTACAAAACTTATAAAGTGGCCATTATGGAAATTACAACTCAAGTAGTGGGAGTCTTCAATCGACGAGCCCATGTCATGCCTGAACCTACAGGCAACTGACTGGGAAGATGGCCTAGCTCGCATAGATGTCAGCACTTTCGTCACTTCTTAACATCTGCAATCTGGCCAAATAAACAGCCAGGGACAATGCCGGTGAGTACTTTGAATGTACTCGCAAACCACCTAGACAAGGTAACAAGATAATGCATATTTGGTTATGGCGAGATAGCTCTACACTATGGTTATTTTTGAAAAAACTAACATTGGCATCTCTATATGTTTGATAAAAAGAGTTTTTGGAAAATATGCCTCCTTTTTAGAAAGTCCGGACAACTCCACATCCTTGTTAAAATCCTTGAAAACAGTTTTATAAAAACCCTTTTTAAACATCTTCGACCATCTCTGGTCAAAACCAAACTCGTTCTTATCTTTCCTCGTGACCAAGTCACATCCTTGTATTCACCTCAACATATCCGAAGGGTACTCCTAGCACTTGCCATTCCAACCGTCCTTGACCGTGGATACGGCTATTTGAATAGATTAGACTCTGCATAGTTTGCGCACTTTACCCACAAGAATCAATACATCCACCGGGATTACAACCACGGTCCGCTACACACGGTAGAAGGGGGTTCGGATAATCAAACCTAGCTTTTCATTTGTCTATCCATAACAAAGGCGGCTTTTCCTTTTAGGTTTGTTCTCCTCGGCACGATTACGCGGCACGACGGCCTTAGTCCTCCCTGTAGCACTTCCGTATACCCAAACCCGCAGCTTGGCAATATACAATTGTTAGCTTCACTTCCTTCCCTACTCCTAAAACATACCGTCCGCGGGAGACCCAATTGTTGCACCGACTCTTCCGCCATAGCGGGCGATGGAGGCCCCAGATCCGCAGATCTGGAGTAGAGTCCACTCGGGCTTCCAGGGATTGCTCCCGTTAAGCAAGTACAAGTAGCCCCGGCTAAGGACAACAACTACGAGCTAAGCCCCAGCGTAGAACATCCCTTCACTTTCTTTTTCTTGACTTTGTCTTCATCCTCCTCATAACTTCTTTTAGTAAAACCTCCACTTGGAAACGATGCCTATTTCCAAGGGTTTTATTTTTAAAACTTTGTAGTAGGGTAAAACCCAAAATAGTTTTATCATTGAGAATCCGTGGGTTCCAAGAGGGAAGATGCTAATCATCTTAGCCTCGATCTAAGGGGTAAAAATGGGTGTCAATAAGATAGGTGTCCTAATGAACACTCATCCATAAATTTAAGGACCCAAGTTACTCACGCCCTTTTTTTATTTGAAACAAACTATGCATTTAATCATCAGATTCATAAACAAGATCTAAAACAATTGATAAAAAGGAGTAGGTTAACATAGGAGTTTAGGAATGGTGGCTTGCCTATGACCAGCAAAGTATCCCCTGACTTCTTTAGAATACCAGAATACTAATAATATCATTAATAATAAGAGAAACCCGATGCTTCCTTCTTCTCGGCGTCCCACAAACACAACTATCGCCATTATCGAGCATACATGCAAACAAACAACCCACAATCAATACAAGGCATACAAGCATCAAACCATACAGCAAGCAAAGGATAATTACATGATAAACATTAGTAGGATGTTGGCTGATGGGTTGACAGGATTAGCAAAAGATTTGGAGGCATTGGAATAAGAGATCCTTTTGGATTTAAGTCTAGGAACTACCTAAGAAAGGGTTTTTAACCAAGGGCTTGGTCTGTATGATACCATTATATAAAAATTATACCATCAGATAGGTATTGATAAAATGAAACCAACGAAAGTGGTTTCACTATTTTATCAATTTCCTAGGATTTATAATGAGTTTTATAGTGGATAAAACTCTAGTTTTAGGAAATAATTCACCAGAACTGTTATGGTGTTCCAAAATTATTTCCCTGGGGGAAAAGGTAGTATTTGGTGGACTGATTCAAGAGGAGTTGAATCACCTCAAAAAAATTACCAGAATGCCCTTGAGAAATTCCCAAAGACAATACTAGATGGGATTTGTCTTTTTCATCATATTTAATCTACAGAACCTTTTCAGGCTATTCCAAGGAAACATGTTAGGTACTGAATATACCTTTTTGTATAAATTGGAATCAACCCTTTTGGAGTTACATAGCTACTGTTATGATTTTATTGGTGAATAAACAATGCACAGAACAGTTTAACTCACCAAAATTCAACAGAGGTTTATAAAATTAAGGGGATACTGGATTTTGAAATATATGGTTATGTGTGTCAACTAGGAGATGGAAAAGGAAACAGTTCTGGATACCCCAATCCCCGATGAACCTGCTGATAATGCATCTGCTTCCCTAAAGAACGCCTACAAGAGAGCATGTGATGATTCTCTTGAGGTTAGTTGTCTTATGCTTGCATGCATGGAACCTGAACTCCAAAAGAAGTTTGAGGATCAGGATGCGTACGATATGATCGTCGCACTTAAAGACATGTTCCAATATCAGGAAAGGAATGAGAGGTACAATGTTGCCAACTCCTTTGTCGAATGCAAGCTAGCAGAGGGAGCAGCTGTAGGCCCCCGTGTGATCAAAATGGTTGGTTGCAGTCAGACTTTGGAAAATCTTGGTTTTCCACTAGGCCAAGAGTTAGCCACTGACTTCATTTTGGTGTCTCTTCCATCCAGCTATGGGCAGTTCATTTCGAACTACCATTTGCATGGGGTGGAGAAGGGCCTTAATGAGTTATGCGGGATGCTAAAAACAGCAGAAAGTGACATGAAGAAGTGTGCAGGGCATAGCCATGTGATGGATGTGCAGAACAAGCCTAGCTTTAAGAAAAAAGGGTACTTCTTGGAAGAAGAAGGGCAAGGCTAAGGATACGATCCCTAAGCCTACACCCAAGCAAAAGGCTGGACCTGTAGAAGACACTGAGTGCTTCTTTTGTCATGAACATGGCCACTGGAAGAGAAATTGCAGCAAGTACCATGCTTCTTTGAAGAAGAGTGGAAGTAAGAGTACTTCCCACTCAGGTACGCTTGTTGTAAATGTTGTGGACATTCTTCTCGCTGATTCCTATGTTAACTCTTGGGTATTTGATACCGGATCGGTTGCTCATATTTGCAATTCGATGCAGGGGCTAATAAGGACTAGAGAAGTGCAGAAAGGCGAAGTGGATTTTTGCGTCGGAATAAAGCAAGGGCTGCTGCATTGTTCGTCGGTGTCATGCAACTTCACCTTCCGCCAGGATTTATTATGGAGTTGAATAATTGTTATTACATTCCAAGTATGGGTCGAAACATTTTATCACCTTCATGTTTGATGAGGGATGGTTGTTCATTCGCGAGTGCAAACAATGGTTGTGTAATCTCTAAGAATGATATGTTTATGGCTGATGCTCCCATTGTGAATGGGTTATTTATTTTAAATATTGATAATGCATCTGTTTACAATGTTAGTGCTAAAAGGCTTCGGCCTAATGATTTGAGTCCTACCTATTTATGGCATTGTCGTTTGGGGCATATAAATGAAAAGCGCATGAAGAAGCTCCATGGTGATGGTCTTCTAACTTTGTTTGATTTTGAATCATACGAGACATGTCAGGCTTGTTTACTTGGAAAGATGACCAAATCGCCTTTTTCGGGTTTACCCGAGAGCCAGCACTTGTTGGAACTCATACATACTGATGTGTGTGGACCAATGAGCACGACAGCCCGAGGAGGATATCACTACTTCATTACTTTCACTGATGATTTCAGTAGATATGGTTATGTCTACTTGATGAAGCATAGGTCTGGAACTTTTGAAAAGTTCAAGGAGTTTCAGAATGAGGTAGAGAATCAACGTGGCAAGAAAATAAAGGCCTTGCGATCTGATCACGGAGGTGAATATTTGAGTCACGAATTTAGCAATCATCTTAAGAGTTGCGGAATTGTTCCACGGCTCACGCCACCCGAAATTCCTCAAAGAAACGGGGTCTCCGAACGGCGCAATCGAACTTTGTTTGACATGGTTCGATCAATGATGAGCCAGTCGGATTTACCATTATCATTTTGGGGTTACGCTCTAGAAACGGCAGCTTTCACACTTAACAGGGTACCATCTAATTCCGTAGTTAGTACACCATATAAGATGTGGACTGGAAAGAATCCTAGTTTGTCTTTTCTAAAGATTTGGGATTGTGATGCATTTGTCAAGCAACTTCAGTCGGACAAGTTAACACCCAAATCGGATAAGTGCATTTTCGTGGGATATCCGAGGGAAACCTTAGGGTATTACTTCTACAACCGAGAAGAGGGCAAAGTGTTTGTCGCTCGCAGCGGTGTTTTCCTAGAGAAAGAGTTTCTCACAAAGGGAACAAGTGGAAGGTCGGTGCGACTTGAAGAAGTTCAAGATGAGCCAGTTGGGGATTCTTCTACAAGTGATGCTATTGTAGCCGAACAAGTTGAGGAACCTGTGGCAATAGAAGCACCACAACTACAAAGGTCGGCGAGGGTCCGCGAAATGCGGGAATTATTATTGTTAGACAATGATGTGCCTGCGACCTATGTAGAAGCAATGGTGGACCCAGACTCTGAGAAATGGCTGATCGCCATGAGATCCGAGATAGAGTCCATGGGTGACAATCAAGTTTGGAACTTGGTTGACCTTCCTAATGGTTTTAAAGCCATCGAGTGCAAATGGATCTATAAGAAGAAGATTGATATGGATGGAAATGTTCACATCCATAAAGCTCGTCTTGATGCAAAAGGTTTTCGACAAGTTCACGGAGTTGACTACGACGACACTTTCTCACCCATAGCGATGCTGAAATCTATACGGATCATTCTAGCCATTGCTGCACATTTCGACTATGAAATATGGCAGATGGATGTCAAGACGGCTTTCCTATATGGAATCCTAATTGAGGACGTGTATATGATGCAGCCGGAAGGTTTTGTCGATCCAAACAATGCTAGAAAGGTATGCAAACTTCTAAAGTCTATTTATGGGCTAAAGAAAGCATCTCGGAGTTGGAACATTCGATTTGATGAAGTTATAAAGGAGTTTGGCTTCATCAAAAACGAACAAGAACCTTGTGTTTACAAGAAGGAAAGTGGGAGAGTGCTGGTATTTCTAATCTTATATGTAGATGACATATTACTGATTGGAAATGACATTCCTATGCTCGAGTCTGTTAAGACCTCGTTGAAAAATAGTTTTTCGATGAAGGAATTAGGAGAAGCGGCATATATTCTGGGATCAAGATCTATAGAGATAGATCAAGGAGGCTAATTGGATTAAGCCAGAGTACATACATTGACAAAGTGTTGAAACGGTTCAGCATGGAAGAGGCTAAGAAGGGGTTCTTGCCCATGTCTCACGGCATTAAACTCAGCAAGACTCAGTGTCCTTCGACTACTGATGAGCGTGAGCGCATGAGAAGGATTCCATATGCTTCGGCTATTGGATCCATCATGTATACAATGATATGTACTCGCCCAGATGTTTCCTACGCTCTAAGTGTTACGAGCAAATATCAGGCTGATCCAGGTGAAGGTCACTAGACAACGGTAAAGAATATCCTTAAGTACTTGAGAAAGACTAAGGATGTGTTCCTAGTTTATGGAGGTGAGGATGAACTCCGTGTAAGGGGTTACACAGATGCGAGTTACCTTAACGAATCAGATGATTCCAGATCGCAATCTGGTTATGTGTTTGTCATGAATGGTGGTGCTGTGAGTTGGAAAAATTCCAAGCAAGATACGGTGGCCTCCTCTTCAATGGAAGCTGAATATATTGCCGCCTCGAAGGCTGCAAAGGAAGCTGTTTGGATTAGGAATTTCCTGATCGCTCTTGGTGTGGTTCAGGGCGCGTCCAATCCCATGGACGTTTCTTGTGACAACAATGGTGCTATTGCACAAGCCAAGGAACCTAGACAGCACCAGAAGAACAAACATATTCGCATGCGTTACCATCATATTCGAGAGTTCATTGAGGATGGTAGTGTCATGATATGAAAAATACATACGGACTCAAATGTTGCTGATCCTTTTACAAAGCCACTCCCACAGCCTGCACATGAGGCGCACGCAAGAGCAATAGGTATTAGATACAATCTAGATTGACTCTAGTGCAAGTGGGATACTGAAGGAAATATGCCCTAGAGGCAATCATAGAGATGATTATATTTCTTATGTATCCATGAGTTATTGTAATGTTCCTTGAATATCCATATCAGGCAACTTGTATTGATTGGCAATTATGTGAATTGTTTGTGAAACTCTTTACTTGTATGGTTATTTAATAGTTGTCCCTAGTCGGAGTTCATGTGAGGACACATATGAATATTAGACTGGCACATCGATTGGTTGCTGACTATGTTTCGCAAGTCATAGACATGGAGATGTCAAACCAATGATGTGGACACATGTTATGAACATGGGGTTGGACTGACCCAACTTGAGACTGGCAATTAGTTGCAGCTCTCTCTCTACCCATCGTGTACGTTTTTGTCCTTAGACATGAGATTGTCGCATGTACTTGAGATGTGGATCGACATACTTTGGGGCTATCAGACGCTACTCCGTAACTGGGTATTTATAAAGGTAGCTTTCGGGGTTGTCCTAAAGCATGCTGCAAGGCATGGTCAATCAAGATGGGATTTTCCCATCTCTACTTGAGAGAGATATCTCTGGGCCCCTCGAGTGATCGGATCCAGAAATTCATGGCCGTGCTACATATGGTTAAGAGTTAACCTAGTAAAGGGATTCCAAATTAGAGTATCGAGAAAGGGAGGTCAGCTTGGAGCTAGACCAAATATCGTGAGGCAAAACGAAAGACATGTACTAAACCTTGTGATGGTTCGTCCGATATGATCTTTGTATGCATTTAGGAGTTGGCACGTCTTGCTAGAGGCTGCTACCAACTATTGACAGAATAAGTGTATTCGTGTCATGTCTATACGCGTATGAACCTATAGGGTCACACAATTAAGGGGCTGGAAGCCTAATGAGGATTGGATCCGAATTAGACCAGGTTTAGGCTACTAATGGGCTTCTAATGTAGAAGCCCATCAGGGACGCCTATATAAGAGAGGGTGGGGTGAGCTGACCAGGGTTAGACCATTCCACCCAGTCGCCACTCCTCACGCCTGTGTTGCACGCGCGGACCTAGCAGTCCGGCGTCTGACGCTTCCACCCTGTACATGTGGATACCTCGGAGGCGCTGCATCTGTAGCGCTTGGACGAGCCACGCAAGGGGAGCTGCACGTGGGACAAGAACGAGGAGGAGATGTAGAACATCTACACTGCCTCGACGCGCTTCATCAAGTTCCGCAACTGTGCGTCTAGTGGTAATCCTGTGATCTATGACAACAGTAATCCTGGTTTACGCGGTAGAAAATTTTGTTTTGCTCTAGTGTAGCCTACTTGTATCCCTCCACGAGCGTATTTAGGAATGGAAATGTACAGAAGAGGAAAAATATGTTGGCCAAGGAACTTAGATTTTATTCATAGTAGGGGTACAAGTTTCGGCTGAGTAGCCTGGCTGAATAGCCTTATTGAAAGCAAAAGACGACTATGGGTAGAAGAATCGCAGTTGTGCGATGTTCTAGGGGTTGGAGTATGCTACTCCGGACACGACCTCCTTGAGGCGATGGGAGCCACCTGGGATTACTTCAGTGACCACGTAGGGTCCATCCCAGGGTGACTCTAGCTTCAGGTGCCCTTTCTGCTTGAGTCGCAGGACAAGGTCTCCTTTGACAAAGGACCTTGGGCGTAGCCATCTACTGTGGTAGTTGCGGAGACATTGTTGGTACACCGTCAAAAGGACTGCGGCGGTGTCGCGAGCTTCATCTAGTTTGTCGATAGCATCTTCGAGTGCGATCATTGATTCGACTTTGCTATAAGCGATGACCCATGGGGCCTTGTAGCATACCTCAGCGGGTAACATTTCTTTGGCTCTATGCACCATGAAGAAGGGTGTGTAGCCATTGGCACTGTTTGGCCTTGTGCATAGGCTCCATAGGACGGAGGTTAGTTCCGCTGCCCATGTTCCCACCAACCTTTTGAGTGGGAATAGTAGCCACTTCTTGATTCCGTTGCAAACGAGGCCGTTGGACTTTTTGACCTGCCCGTTGGTCTGCGGATGCGCCACAGAGGCGTACGTCAGGTTGATGTTGAGCCTTCGTAGAAGTCTCGGAACTCCTTCGAGGTGAATTTCATGCCATTGTCAGTTATGATGTTGTGAGGCACTCTGAACCTGTAGATGATGGATTGGAAGAATTTAACGGTAGTAGCGCTGATTTGATTAGTCACGGGCATAGCCTCAATCCACTTCATGAATTTGTCGACTTCCACCAGGAAGCAGATTTGTCCTCTGGGTGAGGACTTCTGTAGCTTGCCGACCATGTCGAGTCCCCACTAGGAGAAGGGCCAAGCCAATGGTATGGGCCACAGCTCTGAGCCTGGCGCGTGTGGCTTGTCTGCAAAACTTTCATAGGCATTGCACTTCTCGATGATGTCCTTGGCATCGCGCATCGTGGTTGGCCAGTAGAAGCCAGCTCATAGAGCCTTGGCGACGAGGGTGTGGTTGAATGCATGATACTCACCAATTCGACCTTCGTGTCTAGCTCTTTGGGTGCTTCGGCTTTCACCGGTGGCGTAGCCCCTGAGTTTCCCGTGGCGTCGGTTGTGTCCTTCGGTATTTTTTGCTTGATGGAGGGCACATAGATTTGCTCAAGGAACACACTCGGTGGCAGTGGGGCACAGGTGGAGCCAATGTTGGCGATCTTGTCAGCCTCCTCATTGCTTTCCCTGCCGACGTGCCGGAGTTTGCAGTCGTCGAAGTCTCCTTCGAGTGAGTTTTAGAGTGCACGGTATGCGATCATGTTGCTGCTGTGTGCGTTGCACTCGTTAATCATCTGCTGGATGACAAGGTTGGAGTCACCATAAATGACGAGGCGTGTGGCGCCGCATAATTTGGCCATCCGCATGCCATGCAAGAGTGCCTCGTACTCAGCATCATTGTTGGATGCACGGAACTTCATCCGCAGCATCTATCTCATCTTATCCCCTTGAGGGGATGTCAAGATTACTCCCGCTCCGGCCTCGTGCTTGGAGTTGTCGAAGTGCATTCTCCAGGACTGGGACATGTCCAGAGTGTCCGGTAGCTGGAGCTCCATCAGTGGACGAAGAAGTCAGGTAGCACCTGAGAATTGATAGCGGTGCGATGATCGTAGATGATGTCCCGATGGGATAGCTCGATGCCCCATAAGGCTACTCTCCATGTAGCTTCAGGGCTATTTAGGATGTTTGATAGTGGTGCGTCATTGACAACCATGATCTGATGCTCATGGAAGTAGTGACACAATCGACGTGCAGTCATGAATACGCCGTAGGCAAGTTTTTGGTAGTGGGGATACCGTTGCTTTGTAGGCGTCAGTACCTCGCTGAGGTAGTATACTGGGTGTTGTACCCAATGGGTTTTTCCGTCTTTGGGTCATTCGACCACGAGGGTCGTGCTATCCACCTGGTGCGTGGCAGCGATGTAGAGCATCCTGGGCTCTCTCTCCTTTGGTGTTACCAATACGGGAGATGTAGAGAGTAAGTGCTTGAGGTATTTGAATGCCTCATCGGCTTCAGCCGTCCACTCAAACTTATCGGCCTTGCGCAGTAGTTGATAGAAGAGGAGAGCCTTTTCAACCATGTGGCCGATGAATCTGCCGAGTGCCATGATTCGCCCAGCTAGCTGCTAGACTCCTTTGACGTTCTTCGTCTTCTCCATGGCTAGTATAGCCCTAATTTTCTTCAGGTTGGCCTCGATGCCTCTTTGGGAGATGAAGTACCCGAGTAGTTTCCCAGATGGAATGCCAAAGGCGCACTTTTCCAGGTTTAGCTTGATCTTGTAGAGATCAAGGTTATTGAACATCTCGCGGAGATCGTTGATCAGTGTTCGGCATTCCTTGGTCTTGATTACTATGTCATCGACATAGACTTGAATGTTGCGACCAATCTGGTTCTTCAGACATGCTAGCATGCACCTTTGGTAGATTGCACCTGCGTTCTTGAGCCCAAAAGGCATTGTGTTGTAGCAGAACACCCTGAACGGTGTGATGAATGCCGTCTTCTCTTGATCTTCGACCTTCAGTCGAATATGATTGTAGCCTGAGTAGGCGTCGAGGAAGGAGAGTCTCTCGCATCCTGTAGTGGAGTCGATGATTTGATCAATCTGTGGCAAGGGGAAATGGTCCTTAGGACAATGCTTGTTAAGCGCCATGAAGTGCACACACATCCGGAGGATGTCCGTGTCCTTCTTAGCGACCAACACAGGGTTAGCTACCCAGGTGCTTTCCTTTATCTCCCTTATGAAGTTGGTGTCAAGGAGTCTGTTAACTTCAATGCCAACTGCTTCAACTCTTTTCTCGGATAGTCGATGCATCGACTGCTTGACCGGCTTTGCATCCGGAAACACGTTGATAACGTGCTGGAAAAATTCCCTGGGAACTCCTGGCATGTCCACATGACACCATGCGAAGATTTCCTAGCACTCAAGGAGGAAATCGATGAGCATGAGTTCCTACGCGGAACTCGGGTTGTTGGCGATCAGGGCCATCTTGGTTGGGTCCGTCGGATGGACCTGCACCGCCTTGGTGTTGACTGTGGAGTCGAACGACATGTCAGGTGTGTTTTGCCTGGTGACAGGGGGCAGGCTGGTGTCTATTGACTCCTTTAGCGTTGCAAGCTCCTCCTGCATGCCAAATGACTAGGAGATTATATTGAATGCCTTGTCGCAACTATCTGACTTGGTAAAGCTACCTGGAACGGTGATGACACCGTTAGGCCCTAGCATCTTAAATAGAAGGTATACATAATGTGGCACTGCCATGAATCTTGCGAATGACACGCCCGAGGATGGCGTGATACTGCAAGGGCCAGTCCACCACCTCGAACTCGAGGCGCTCACGCGTGAAGTTATTGGGCGTGCCTAAGATGACATTGAGCCATATTCTACCCAAGGGATAGACTCCTTTCCTTGGGATGATGTCGTGGAAGGTCATCTCTGACGCCTCCAGGCTACATAGAGGGATCCGCATGGTACTGGCGAACATAAGATTGATGTCGCTGTCATAATCCATGAAGACGTGGCTCATTTCGAATCCTCTGATCTGTGCCTCGAGCACCAGGGCAGAGTGACCCGGGCGAGGTATTTGTCGTGGGTGATCCGAGCGATAAAGGTGATGCACGACTCCGAGCCACTCAGGTACTCAGATATGGTAGGCGGAGAGGTGACAGTCAGGTTAATCTAGGGGTTCGTACCATGGAAAACAAAAAAATTCTACCCATGAACACACACAAGCCAAGATCTATCTACTAGATTGTAGCAACAAGTCGATTAGAGTACTCACCCTTGAAGATTCCAAAGCGGTTAACGAGAGAAGATTCTCATGGGTGATGTAGTCGTACACTTGCCGATCTCAAGATCGCGTAGACAATCCTTCCGGCGCCACGTTCCGGAAGCGCTTCCGAAGTCAGTCACACATTCGGTACTCAATGAAGACCTTCCTCTCCCTTGTTCCAGCAGGCAGCAGAGGTTGTAGTTCTCTCCTCGCAATTCTGGCAACATGACGGCGTGGTGTCGGAAGTAGAGGGGAGATCCCGCAGGGCTTCGCCTTAAGCCGGAGCGGGTTTAGGATGGACTAGAAGGGTTCCCAGTGTTCTAGGGTTTAGAGGCCGGAGAGGAGGAGGCGTGGCGTGGCACCGGGCACCGAGGGCGCACGTGGCATGAGCTCGTGGGGAGGGGTTGTGGTGGTCTTGTGTGTCTTGGGGCAGCCCCCTCCACTCTATTTATGAGAGGGAGGGGAAGCTAGGGATGGGAGGTTGAATCCTCCTCCAACTCCCTCTCCTCCTTGCCGCGTGGTGGAGGGAGAGGAGGTTTCCTCTCCTCCCTCCACCAGGATACATTGTCCCAGTTTGACTTTTCAAACTTGCCTTTTAACATTAAATATTGGAGTTTGATTTCTCACTTTTATTTGCATAGCCCTTTGACCTAGGAAATGATGCAACCATTCCACTTTAACTCATTCATGTACCCATCCCCTTCCGGTTCGGTGAACCTTCTAGACCCTTCTAGATCATTCAAGTGAAAACACCAGAATCATTCCCGAACTCTGGAATTGAACTTTCCTTATATGAATCTTATTCTTCGGACAATTTAGGATCTCCTCGTGATATCCCAGATCCCATCCGAGACTCCGAACAACATTCGGTCTTCTTACTCACATTCCATATATACTAAACAACATTGAATCCTTAAGTGTGTCTCCTTACGGTTCGTGAATTATGCAGACATGACCGAGACTCTTATCCCATCAAAAACCAATAGAGGAATCTGGAAATTCATATGGCTCCCACATATTTCTATGATTAATTTGCGATCAAATGAACCATTTATATACGATACCAATTTCCCTTTGTCTCGTGATATTTTACTTATCCAAGGTCTGATCGTTGGTATCTCTAGATACCTAGTTCAACCTCGTTAACGATAAGTACTCTTTACTCATTCCTGTGATATGTGTTCCCTTGTGAGCCAATCACATGCTTGCAAGCTAATTGGATGAAATTCCACCGAGAGGGCCCAGAGTATATTTATCCGTCATATAGATGGAAAAATCCCACTCTTGATCCATGTGCCTCAACACATACTTTCCAAACACTCAATGACACATTTATAACCACCCAGTTACGAAGAGGTGTTTGATGTCATCAAAGCATCCTTCCGGTGATGGTGATTAGCATGACCTCATGTTCAAAGTAATTAGGTTACTATGTATCTGAAAGCTTATAGCAAACGAACTATTGAAATGACTTGATCTTTATGCTACGCTTATCTATAGGAGTATGTCCATCACACCATTCTCCTAATTATATGGTCTTGTTGTTAATAACATCCCAATGTTCATGATCAGGAAACCATGATCATCTATCAACCAACAAGCTAGTACTATAAAGAGGCTTTACTAGGGACTCTAACTAGTTTACAAATCACACAAGTATTAATGTTTTTGGTTAATACAATTATAGCATGAATGTAAACATTTATCATAAACACAAAGATATAATAATAACTACTCTTATTATTGCCTCTAGGGCATATCTCCAATAGTCTCCCACCTGAACTAGAGTCAACTAATCTAGATTACATGGTAATATACCGAACACCCATGGAGGTTTGGTGCTGGTCATGTTTTGCCCTCGGGAGAGGTTTAGTCAACGGATCTGCCATATTCAGATCTATGTGTACTTCTCAAATCTTTATGTCACCATCTTGGACATTCTCTCGAATAGCATGAAAACGTAGCTTGATATGCTTCAACTTCTTGTGTGACCTTGGTTATTGCGCATTGTCTATGGCACCCATGTTATCACAGTAGATAGACATTGGGTCGAGCGCACTGGAAACCACACCGAGCTCCGTAATGAACTCCTTCATCCATATCGCCTCTTGTGAAGCCTCTGAAGCAGCTATGTATTCTGATTCAGTTGATAATCTCGCCACAATGCTTTGCTTTGCACTCCTCCATCTCACTGCTGCACCATTCAAAATAAATGCGTATCCAGATTGAGATTTAGAATCATCCGGATCGGTGTTCCAACTAGCATCGGTGTAACCATTAACGAGTTGTTCATCACCTTCATAAGAAAGAACCATATCCTTAGTTCTTCTCAAGTACTTAAGGATGTTTTTGACCGCTATCCAATGATCCACTCCTGTATCACTTTGGTATCTGCTAGTCAAACTAACAACATATGCAATGTCGGGTCTAGTACATAGCATGGCATACATGATATATCCTATGGCTGAGGCATAGGGAGTCTTACTCATCCTTTCTCTATCTTCTGCCATAGCAGGACTTTGAGTGTTACTCAAGGTCGTATTGGGCAACATGGGCAAGAACCCTTTCTTTCTATCTTCCATTGCAAACCTCTTTAGAACTTGTCCAAATATGTACTCTGTGAAAGCGATATTAGGCGTCTCGATCTATATCTATAAATCTTTATGCCTAATATGTAAGCATCTTCACCAAGATCCTTCATTGAAAAAATATTATTCAAATAATCTTTGACACTATTAAGAAGGTCTACATCATTCCCAATTAACAATATGTCGTCCACATATAGTACTAGGAAAGCTACATAGCTCCCACTCACTTTCTTGTAAATACAAGCTTCTCCATAAGTTTGTATAAAACCAAAACTTTTGATCACCTTATCAAAATGTTGATTCCAATTTCGGGATGCTTGCTTCAATCCATAAATGGACCTTTGAAGTTTGCACACCTTGTTAGCATCTTTAGGATTGACAAAACCTTTGGGTTGTACCATATACAACTCTTCATGAATGTCTCCATTGAGGAAAGCTGTTTTGACATCCATCTGCCATATCTCATAATCATAATATGCAGCGATTGCTAACAAAATCCTCACAGACTTTAGCTTCGCTACCGGTGAGAAAGTCTCATCGTAGTAAACTCCTTGAATTTGTCGAAACCCTTTTGTGACAAGTCGAGCTTTATAGACAGTAACATTACCATCAGCATATGTTTTCTTCTTGAAAATACATTTGTTCTCGACAACCTTCCGGCCATCCAGTAAGTCCACCAAAGTCCATACTTGGTTTTCGTACATGGATCCAATCTCGGATTTCATGGCTTCTTGCCATTTATTGGAATCTGGACTCATCATCGCTTCCTCATATGTTGCGGGGTCGTCAGTGTTGTCCACCAACATGACACTCATAACGGGATCATACCAATCGGGAGTGGTATGAGTTCTCGTTGACCTGCAAGGTTCCGTAGTAACTTCAACTAAAGCATGATCTTTATCATTAGCTTCCTCTCCTATTAGCGTAGGTGTCGTGGTATTGCCGACGGGTACACCATGGAGGGGTCCTCACAGTGCATGTTTAGAGACGTGGGCGAAGGCGGAGGGTTGATGGGTACAAGGTAACATAGCTTACCTAGGTTCAGATCCCACAATGGTGGCAGAATCTTACTCCTGCTATAAATCACTATAATGGAAATATGCTAAGTTACAAGGATTGGTTCGCTGTGCGAGGGTTGTGCTATGCACTTGGTGTTCTGCCCTAAAGGCTCCCATAGGCCCGACTTATATATTCGCTAGGTCCTAGGGTTACAGGGGAAAGTCCTAGACGGATAGGTTATAGAGTCCTACAAAGTATACAATAGTCTAACGTGTCTTCCACTCCAAGGCGTTGGGTACGTCGGTGACTCCTCCGTAGCCTTCCTTTATCTGGCATGGGCCTCCCTTCTGGATCCATCTAACTAGGACGCCCAGCAGGCCATAGGCCATGCTACCAACTGTGGGTCACCCGGGTTATCCGGATAAGAGACATGCTATGGGGATACCCATATAGCATATCCCCAATAGTAGCCCCCGGAGAACTCCGAGATCTTGCGTCGTCTTGCCTCTTCAGGTTGAATGCTCTGTCTAGATGGATGTCAGCAAATCGTCAAGCAATATCTTGTAGTCCTCCCAAGAACGCTGCAATATTCTCCGTCTTCAACATGTAAGCCGGAGAAATGTTGAATCTTCCATCGTACTGTTCTCGTAGTCGGACTGGATCCGTCCATGCTGGAATATTCCGATGTGATGGTTCACCTGCTAGTGACAGCTAGGACGATGTAGACATAGGTCAGCAACGCCTCGTAACTCACACATGCAGAGAACACAATCATGTCCATTTTTCTCGTGTGAAGGATACGAACCGTTGATGGCGACGGTTGGGAACGTGGCGAAATTTCCGCGCACGCGCCCGCACACGTCACCCACAAGCCGACCATTTGATCACTCAGCACGAATCTTGACGCCAGGGGTTACAAATCACAACTGCGGTGGATTTTTACTTTTCACCTCATTCTCCTCCTGCTTCATCTTCTTCCTCCAGCGATCACTCCTCGAGCCTTTCACGTGAACGCAAAACCCTAGCTTTCCAATCTCACAGTCACCTCCCCTTTCTTCATCAATGGAGAGCAACAGCACCAGCGCATCCATGGCGGCGACAGGCGATGCCGCGACAAAGCCGGCGAGCTCTGTCCATGTGCCCCCAGAGGGCTTGCTGCTGCCCAAATCCCCCGTGGTCGAATCCACCGGCGGCGACCAAATTCCAGCGGTGCTAGAGCTGCTGGATGAGGAAGGCAACTCCTACAAGGGAGATTGGCGCGGCTCGGATATTACAAACAGTGATATCAAGGAGTTGGTCGTCAAAGGTTACCTCCCCTCGTCGGAGGGATTAGTCTGGCGGGCGGCGCCGGCCGGCGAGGTCACCCCTTCTCCCCAAGCCGGAGAGAAGGTGTACCTGAAAGCACAACTGGTACGCGGCGTTTCCCTGCCCATCTCCAATTTCTTCCTAGTTGTCCTCAACCACTAGCGAGTTCATCCTCAAAACCTCTCCCCCAATAACATCCTCACGCTTAGCAACTACGCGGTGCTTTGTGAGGGTTACTTAGGGATTAGACCTAGGATAGATCTCTTTATTTATTTCTTCACCATAAAGAGGGAAGCCGGAGCCAGCAAGGACGAGCTTAGGAACTATGGCACCATTAGTTTTAAGATCCGGCCTGGCCGGAGGTTCCCCGACATCGTCGGCCATGAGTCATGTAAAAACTGGCAACAGACGTACTTCTACGGCCCAGATATCCCTCTGGCTGGCCGAGAAGCGACGTATCCGGATTTTGTCGATGGAGCTGCCGCCGAAGCCTCAACATGGAGATCCCAAGCCTCCCTCCCCTCTGTCATCGACGCTTCCCGCACTATAAGGCGGATAGAGTGGTTTGTAGAGACGGGTTTGACCAGATTGGACCAGGCCATGTGCTGGTTCGTCAGGCGGATCCAGCCTCTGCAGCACCGTTCAAAGTTGATGCATGAGTATACCAAGGAGAGGAAGGATAGCCTCCGCATCTCCCAGGACAACTTCTCCAGCGACTCCGTCAAGCTCTGCCTCAAGGACATCGTCAAGGTGAAGGATAGGACGCGTGGTTTCACCATCACGTACGACATGTTCGAGGAGGGCAAGTGCCCAGAGGTACCTGTTTATTTTCCGTGTATGACATTTTCTCCAGTTCTTCCGTCTTGCCTTTGTCATATAACACCTTAAGATTTCACTTAAAAACTTAATAGTCTGAAGGAGGACGACATGGTTATCCAAATTTATGACCCAAAGATGAAGGAAGTCACTGACGTGTCCGACGACGATGTCCCGTTGGCGCGAAAGCGGAAGAGCTCCACCTCTGACGCTACCGACGGAGGCAAGAAGAAGAAAATGGAGGGTGGAGCCTCCAAGAAGTCCACTACCGCCCTGGAGAAGGAGAAAAGAAAGATTACTGGGATCCCCTTTACCAAAGCACCCACGATTGTGTAAGCTTCTTTTCCTCCGACATTGTCCATTGTTTGTCCTTTTCCTGTACTTATACTTTTGCACATTTCAGGAACAAAGATGGCTTAAGTTTGAAGAAGACCTCCAAAACATCAGGGGCTTCTAAAAACATCAAAGATATGTTGCAGCGTGATGTACCACACCAAGCATCTCCCGCCATTGCCCCCGTTACTCCCAGTGTACAACCTACACCTGCTTCGATAAGCTCTCAAGCGAAGGATGCATCTGGCCCTTCCGCCATGGAAGTGGACTCAGCTGCCTCTGTGGAGCTTGTCGTTGCCGGTGAACAGGCAACACAAGAAAGCACCGCAACCAAAATGGCTGAAGATCCGGCTAAGGATGCCATCGATAGCGGTAAGACGGTGATGCTGTGTGGAACGTCGATCAAAGGCGGCACCTCTGCACCCAGAATAACCACCAAGCTCTCAAAGAGTCTACCCAGCGCTTACACCGAGTAGCTCCACTCTGGTTCCTGGTGCAGCGCCAACATCTCCAACATGAGGTCTTGAGGAGCTCCTCCGACAAGCAGATATCTTGCGAGGAAACAGCCTTTCCTCCAGCAAGTTATTTGTCGAGAGCGCTACCAACCTCAAGATCATCGCACTTGTAAGTTTTATTTTCCTTTTGCATTTCATATGAGTATTCCACTGTAGCCCTCGAGGATTTAGATGGAAAACCATAGGTCTTTGCATCTGAATGCTCTAAGAGTGACTAAGCTAGAAAACATCTCACTGTAGCCCCCAAGTATTTAGTTTGAGTGGATAATTCCGACTAGATACTTTCAGAGTAGCATACGCAATGTTTGTAAATTTCGATACTGTAGCCCCCAAGCCTCTAGTTGTAACTAAATTAGTTCCAACTATATGCTTAAATAAAGACTAAGCATATGACTGAGTAAAAACTTTATACTGTTGCCCCCAAGCTTCTAGTTGAAAACTGAATGAGTTCCGACTAGATGCTTAAAGAAAATTAAAGCATATAGCCAAGTTTTAAACTTTCACTGTAGCCCCCAAGCCTCTAGGTGGATATTTATCTGGCTAGATGCTCCAAGTAGACTAAACAGCTTTAAATCTTCTTTCCATAGAATGAGAATGCACGGAGAGGTGTCGCCAACGAGAAGTTCCACAAGATGCTCGCCGAGTTGGAAGTTGAAAAGGGTAAAGGTGTCTTCTTGAAGGAACAAATCACCAAGAGAAAGTGTCTGTTTTTCATTTCATTTTCGTACTCTGACTTGGTCTTGTGCCACCATTCTCCGACTGCTCACTGTGTACTGTTTTTTCTCCGACTTGCAGAAGCCATTGCCAAGGCTAAGGACATTGTTGAGCAATCCAAGCACATTGAGTTGCTGGATAGCAAAAACAAGATCCTTAAGCAGGAGAGGAAAGATATGCTAAAGATGCACGAGGACTCCATGAAGGTCCTGCAGGAGTCCGCCAACACGAAGATGAACCGCTTGAAGGAGGAGATTGGAATGCTGAAGGAGGAGAAGAGATCTATCGATGAGCAAAATCAGCGCAATCTTGAAGCATACAAGATCCTCCAACAAGAACGAGACTCCATGGCAGAAACACTCCAGCAGGCCGAGGCGAGCATCTTTGGTATGTAATTCTCTGCCTTGTACTTATGTAAGTCAGGTACTTTGAATTTTTTTGTTATTGAAATCATGCGCTCCATTGTTGGAATTGCAGCTCCTATTGGATTAACTCAATCGCCTCCTCCTCCTAAGGAATGCATGGTCCTCGCTGGCAACTTTATCAGCATCGCCATCAGGCAGGCCAAGGATATAGCCAAGCCCCTCCAGATCAACATCAAAGCGGTTGATTCCATGATGAAGTTCTCGGAGATCCTGCGCCAAGCCCCCGAGCGTATCTTAAGATGGAAAGCTTCATGTACACGGGCTGATGCAAGGATGGCACTGTCAATGGTCAAGGCACATTATGAAGATGCCGACATCAACGTGGTAACCTTAGGTCTTCCCGACGTAGATGATGATGGCCAGAAGATTGATCAAAAGGCTACCTAGTCATATCTCACGGGCTATGACACAAGGGTTGCCGAGTTGGTGGACCACAATGTCTTTGTGCCCTTATAAACCATTGACGGCGCCCAGCAAAGCTCCTCCGAGTCCCTCAAGACCACCAACTTCAAGGACGATGACTCTCCTACTGTCGATGATGCTGCTTCCATGTCTCCTGCGCCAGAGGAATGAAAAACAATATGTAATATTTGTTTCCTCTGGAATTTGTATGCGGAAAAAACTATTTGTTAACTTAAGGCGGAAAAACAATAGTTGTATTTCCCTGTTACTCAAGAATTAGTTCCAGCATGTATATATTTTTTAAGCAAGTGCTGGCTTATCCATTACTCTGGTTTTTATGCTTGACCTTTCATGAGTCGGAAGACTCGTAGTCGGAACCATGCGCTTAGGTGATGATGCCCAATGGCACCGTCAAAAACCTAAGCACAAAATCGCCGACAACAAGTGTCCAAAGTCACTACTCCAGAATCCACATAAAAACAACAAAGAACGTGTAGACCAGAAAACTTAAGCTAACGCCCATAAGTAGAATTTTCACAAGTGCAAATGCAAACTTGCACATAAAGGTTTTATACGATCCAAAAATGAACACTAAAGGAGGTAAAAGACTCAGAAATATGAGTGAACCAAAAATCTTTATTTCATTGATCATATAAGAGGTACACAGTAGATAAAAAATATGCTAAGTGTATAAAGGACGTAGCTGTGCTATGTTCCATGACCGATCAAGCTCCGGGTAGTCATCATCTGGTTCATGTCGCTTACGCTTATGATCTTTGTTGGGTCTATCCTTAAGTTCACGATTGTCAACAAGGTAGTAAGACCCATTGAGCAGCGCCTTGCTTATGATGAACGGTCCTTCCCATGGCGGGGATAATTTGTGTGACTTCTTCTGCTTAAGTCGGAGCACTAGATCCCCCTCTTTAAACGAGCGATGCCGAACACGGCGACTATGGTAGCTACATAGCTTCTGCTGCTAGATGGCGGATCTTTGGCATGCAAAAACGCGCTCCTCCTCGAGAAGGTCCACATCTAGGCATTTGGATTCTTTAGCGTCATCGTAGGCGGCAACTCTTGGTGCATACTGAAGGATGTCGGAAGGTAGGATGGCTTGTGCTCCATATACCATGAATTAAGGGGTGTAGCCAGTGGATCTGTTAGGTGTAGTTCGTAAACTCCATAGCACAGATGGTAGTTCCTCCATCCAGTTCCAACTGCTCTATGTAGCGGTGCCTCAATACGTGGCTTGATTCCCTGCAGAATTAACCCATTGGCTTGCTCAACTTGCCCGTTGGACTGTGGGTGTGCCACAGATGCAAGGTCAAGTCGGATGCCCTTCTCCCAACAATAAGCTTCCACTTCTCCGAGTGACAAGTTGCTGCCATTGTCGGTGGTAATGCTATGTGGGAGACCAAATCTCACCACTAGATCCTGTACAAACCTAAGGGAAGTTGCCCCATCAAGCTTTCTAATGGGTTTAGCTTCTATCCATTTGGTGAATTTATCAACTGCTACTAGCAGATGCGTAAACCCACATGGTGCCTTCTATAATGGACCAACCATGTCTAGCCCCCAGACTACAAACGGCCAAGTTATTGGTATTGTTCGCAATTCTTCAGCTGGAACATGGGGTTGTCGTGCATAATACTGGCATCCCATGCATGTCTCAACCAGCTTGGCGTCGCCTTATGTCACCAAGAGTATCCTTCTTGAAGGCTTTGGAGACCAAAGATTAAGGAGCGGCGTGATGCCCGCAATCTCCACTACAAGGAATCTTGCTATATATGACCCTCTATTTTCGTCACAAAATCGTCACAATAGTGAGTTTATGACGATTCTATGACGATTTTGAGATCGTCGAAAGCTGAGCGTCGCAAATGAACTATAACGACGATTTTAGTGAAATCGTCATAACCGTCTATGACGATTTTGGATCGTCATAACCATTATAACGATCCGATATCGTCATGGGCAAACTAGCCTCGCCAGGTCAGATCCTACGTGGCTGAGCCTACGTGGCAAACAATCAGCCCGGTCCATTTCAAAAATTACATGGGCCAAGCCAATGATTCAGTCCATTAATATTTTTTGTTGCTACTTGGCCCAAGCCTAATATTTTAGCCTTTTTGTTTTTAGGCCCATGGCCTTTTTAATTTTAGGGTCGTGGCCTTTTTACCATTCAGTTCTTTTTATTTTCAACTTTTTTTCTAGGAATTGTTAATTTCTACAATCGCTATGGACTTTTAAAAGCCCAAATAGCATTTGGATAAACAGACAGGCATTGCACAAATAATATTTTGGTAAGTGCATCTCAAATCACATTCAATAATTCTAACCAGAATTGAAACCCAGGAATGGTCCATTTCCACAAATAATACAATCAGGCATAATTCACATAAACCAGGGATAGAAAACATTTACAAAAGTACAGTGTAGTATATTACAAAGATTCCATAATACAAATCACACACGGCCACAAAAATATGAATATCAACTCTTTGATAAGTATGAAGCCTTCAGTTCTTCCATCTTCGGCCTGTAGCTCATTTAAAAGAGAGGAAATGATGGTTATGGTTGTTAGTCAAAGAAAGAAATATCTTCTAAAATTAACATAGATAGATCAGGTAGAAAGAAAATAAACAGATGTGCAGATCAATTCTGAAGCTATTAGCAAACATTATACTGGTGATACAAACCTACATCACTTTTAAGTAGCACTTAAATATACATATGTCCTAGTTAAGGAAATGCATGGCTTGGATAGTAAAAATACCAACAAGGAAAAACTAATGTACAACACACAAATTAGCTTACAATCAACCTTGAACATGTACCAGACAGAAACAACTGATGTACTGCACTTTGCAGCTCAGAGAAATATGTAAATTTCAATGTCAAACATGTACAAGTCAATGTCAAACATGTACAATGTTACTACAGTATTTTTAGTGCTTCCAAATGCACGGTTGATTCTGGTTTTAAATAAGAACTGTATGCCTACGACTTTGACATGCTGCCAATCAAAGAAATGTTGCTGAAGAAATTATTCTTCAACAGAACTTTATCATACCTCTGAGGATATTGCTGAGATGGTCTTTTGATCCGCTTTTCTTATCATAGGAGTCATCAGGCTATAAAATAGCAAAGAATATCATTACAGACTGTTGTAGAAGGTTTTGCATTTTGCATAATATACATCAATACAATGGTACACAAAATAATTCTCGATATCCTTGGTCTCTACATGAATAGACAGAAACCAACTTATTCATAGAAAACTGGTAAACATTACTTGCTCGGGAGAAATCTTGCCTGCAAACTCATTCAAACACTGCTTGATAGCTCTCCTAACTAATTTGCTGAAGTACTACAATCAAACTAAATCCCCAATAGAGTGACGCAATGGATAACTAGAATGAATACATATGCATCCATGTTCATCATATAGGGTGTAGTAGTTCAGAGAAGAGAGGAAACTGGGTTAATCACGCATCCTCAAAATAAAAGGGCTATGGAGTAAACATTCTTTGCTGCTCAATACACTTCCAGCGAACGAATATGAAACCAAAACCAAGTGATCTTTCTCTTCTCATCATTCTACTTTTGGCAGAGAAACAAGGCATTGGAATGAATTGAAACAGTGAAAAGCAATAGAGACCATTTTCTTAATAGAACCACATGGTACACATGGGCCGGCTAATCACTAGGTGTCAAAATCAAGAGCTATGAAGTGTACATTCTGTGCTTCTCAATATACTTACAAATAAACTAGGGTGCGGTAGTTCAGAATGCACTTGGAGCATCTGACTGGCATATATCACTTGAGCACGTAACTTCCACAACAAAATATAACTAAGGGTGCAACACCCTGAGCCTATGGCAATGTATTGCCAAAACAATACCTGAGTTTATCATTAGACGCAACCAAGCAAAGTCGTGAGACCAGATAATATATACATTGAGTTGTTCGTCATGCGAAAGGTGATCTTGTCAATGAGCACTAGGAAACAACATATGTACTAATGGGAATCATGTCGTCAGGAAATTTGGGCTACTGTGTAACAACCCTATAGAGGAGGAAAACAAAAACCAGTTCCGGTTAGTATCATAGCATGCAAAAATATAGTATTACTATTGTGTTCTATTGATGAAGTGTTGTCACTAGCAAATAAATCACAAAATGTTCTGACAACAGAAATAAAAATAGAAAAGTACTTGCTCAACAAATGTGACTGGAACATAATAATCTGTGCCACGGAACTCAGAGGTGATCAACTATCTTCAGCTAATCTAGAGAGTAGAGGCTTCTCTAACCAAATATACAAAGATATATTTGTGTCAAATCAAGTCAAGTAATAGGCATTTTAACAACAGTACTAAACAAATATCTCGAGTTGATGAGTTGCTCTAGCATAACTAAATTATAAAACTCCCTCACCGCTTCATTTTTATCTTTGATAAAAATTACTAAATAGGATCTAGGGCTGCATACCCATCTTACTACCAGGTAGCAATAAATACTAGAGGAAGCACATTAGATCTAGCAAATTTTATTTCAGTAACATCGAAAGGAGGTGCGTTTGTTGGTCACCTAGTAGAGGTAGTGGCAGAACCGAAGTGGTAGAAGGGCTGCGGCGGCGAGGTCGTGAACTTGTTTGCCTGCAACTTCCATGGCGAGTCCACAAAAAGCAGGGATGCGACCCCAATGTCATCAAGGATCAGCGTGATGAGGACCTAGCAAGATCCTTTGGCCAGGACCAATTGTTGTCATAGAGGGGAAGGAGGACGTCGTCGGGAAGATCAAGATCCCGCAAGACTCCGTCGGCTAGGTGAAGAGGAGGGCTCGGTGTAGAGGAGAGTGGCGAGCCTTGGATCTAGAGACGGCGGCGACATCCCCATCGACCGCTTTGTCTCCATCGACGGCGGCATCCACATTGCTGCTTGTTGGGTTCTGTGATGCGGGTTTGGTATAGGAGATGGCCTAGATGGCTGCGGCGGGTGATATGGTGGAGTGAGCATGATGGCTGCGACAGGTGAGGGGGTGGCTGTGGCAGGAAATCTATGGTGGCAGTGGAGAGAAGAAAAGAAGGGGCGGCGGGGGTGAGAGAATAGAAATCTAGGGTTCGACCGCTCCTATGATATTTCGTTTCCTGTTTTCGTTTGCGTGACTGGGCGCCAGGTGGGGAAATATTCCCACGTCAACACGCGATGAAGGGGTGCCAGGTCATCGATCCATGACAACTTCCTAGGCATCACTATCTCAACCGTACATCATGTTCAGATCCAACGACTGATATTGTCCTCTCTTACATCTCGTTGGTTATGACGATTTCACTTATGGAAACTATGACGTTTTTTATCCAAATCGTCTTAATTATTCAGGGTTTTGGCTCTCCCAAACGGCTTACGACCATATGGTACAAAATCATCATAACTCTATGACGATTTTATCCACGGTCACTATCAAAAGGTCATAGATTGACACATTTCTTGTAGTGCTCCGAGATGGATCTCGCGTAGGATTTCAATACCTTCTTGCTGGGAAACACACTTAAGGTATACACTAGTGGTGCTTCTTTTGTAGAGCTACCCACCGATTATGGTATAACCCTTTGCTCGACCTACTATTTTTCGTCTTTCGACTTTGTCGTCGGGCAAAGTTCCGTGTACGAGATATTCCATGAACGGTTGTGTCCAAGCCGGAGGTACCTTTGTCATTGTGTGAACGAAAGAGTCAGCTCTATCTGGGTTGTCTATGTCCGCTCCCTTCACAGATGGTGTCCGTAGATGCTCCAGAAAAATGCCAGGCGAAATTTGTTTGCGCCCTGATCCAAGCTTAGACAGTAGATCAGCCGCCTCGTTTTGCTCCCTAGGTACATACTTAACTTCGTAGCCCAAGAAGCTCTTGGCTATCTCGTCCACTTCGTCTCGATATGCTACCATCATAGGGTTCCGCGTGTTCCAGGTGCCAGCCACCTGCTGGGCAACCAAGTCAGAATCTCCACAGCAAACTATGCGCTTGATGCCAATATCCTTGGCTACGCATAGTCCGTGAATAAGTGCTTCATATTCCGCCATGTTGTTCGTAGCCTCGAAGTGGATCTGCAAAACGTAGTGTAGCTTTTCCCCGGTTGGTGACTGCAACAGTACACCAGCCCCCGAGCCATTGAGTAGCTTTGATCCGTCAAAGTGCATTACCCAGTACTCTGGCTCCGGCATTGGGGTAACATCTGGCATCTCCGTCCAATCTGCGATAAAATCTGCCAAGTCTTGTGACTTGATAGCGTCATGTCTCTTTTAGGTGATCTCGAAGGCGGCAAGTTCAATTCCCCACTTCACCACCCTTCCTGTAGCGTCACTGTTGTTGATGATGTCGGACAGTGGAGTCTTGCTCACCACTGTGATAGGGTGCTCCTAGAAATAGTGCCTTAACTTCCGAGAAGCAAGGAACACTCCATAAGCTATTTTCTAGTAGTGCGGGTAACGCTGATTGGACTCCGTCAAGACCTCGCTTACATAGTAAATTGGTCGTTGAACTCCATACTCATGCCCTCGTTCTTTCCGCTCTACCACGACGATGATGCTGATTACCCAGTTGGTGGCTACCATGTAGATTAACATAGGCTCCACAGGCTCGGGTGCTGCAAGGATAGGCTCCGAGGATAATGTCTCCTTTAGTTGCTTCAGTGCTACATCTGCTTCGTCCGTCCATGTAAATTTGTCCGCCTTTTTCAACAACTTGTACATCAGCAGAGCCTTCTCTCCAAGTCGGCTGACGAACTGACTAACCGCTGCAATGCAACCTGTTAGCCGTTGTATGTATTTTAGGAATGTCAGAAGGTTTATGTTTAAGATGGCCTTGATTTTATCCGGGTTCACCTTGATTCCATGCTGGGAAACGATGAAGCCCAACAATTTGTCGGCTGGAACCCCGAAGATGCACTTCGTGGGGTTAAGCATCATGTTGTATTTCTGGAGATTATCAAAGGTTTCTTTTAATTCGAATATTAAGTCATCTGACTTTTTAGACATCACCGCTATATCGTCCACATAGGCATGAATGTTCCGACCAATTTGATCGTGTAAGCAACACTGCATTGTTCACTGGTATGTAGCACCTGCGTTTTTCATCCCAAAGGGCATCGTGACATAGCAAAATGTGTCGTAAGGTGTGGTGAACGAAGTGGCCAATTGGTCCGACTTCCTCATCTTAATTTGGTGGTATCCTGAGTATGCATCGACAAAACACAAAAGTTCCGAGCCAGCCATCGATTCAATGACTTGGTCAATGCGAGGCAAAGCAAACGGATCTTTGGGACACGCTTTGTTCAAGATGGTGTAATCAACGCACATTCTTAATTCTTTGGTTCCCTTTTTGGGGACAAGTACAGGATTGGCCACCCATCGGGTGTGAAGGACTTCTCGGATAAAACTATCCTTAAGTAACCTAGCTATTTCCTTGCATATGGCGCGTCTCTTCTCGTCTCCGAAGCATCGTGGAGGTTGTTTCACTGGTTTGCGTTTTGGATCAATATTGAAGCTATGCTCGGCAAGTTCCCTAGGTACATCTTTCATGTCATAAGGTTGCCACGCAAAGATTTCCCTATTCTCACGGAGGAACTCGATGAGCGCGCTTTCCTATTTGGGATCCAGGTTCGTCCCAATGGCGGTGGTCTTGGAGGCATCACCTACCACAAGTTCCACCAGCTTGGTTTCGATGGCGGCCTTGAAAGCTGGGTCGGAGTCAGAAATCTACTTCTTCGACACTGGCATCTCCGAGGCATCGACCTTTCTCTGGATCTCCTTGAATTCTTCGTTGTAGAGGACAGCTTCCACAAAGGCTGTTTCTCCAATCTCACAGTCCCTTGCCTTGGTAAAGCTTCCGGATACGATGATGACACCGTTTCGTCCGGGTATGTTGAGCTTGTTGTAGACGAAGGATGGCTTGGCCATGAAGGCGTGGAAGATGTCGCGGCCAAATATGACGTGGTACACGCTCTTGAAGGGGACCACCTCAAAGGTCATGCGTTCTTGGCGGTAATTATTTACATCGCCAAAAGCAACCTAAAGCGTGATGCACCCAAGGGACCGAGCCTCCCGACCAGGAACTATGCCGTGGAATATGAACCAGTCCACCTTAGGTTAGCCTCCGTCAAGTTCATCTTGTGTAGTGTATCCAAGTACATTATGTTGATGCTGCTTCAACTATCCACCATACATTTGGTGAACTCATTGCCGTCAATCAGGGGGTTGATGACCATGGCGTACTGGTTCTCCATAGGGATGAGGTCTGGGTGATCCTTCCTGTCCCAAGTAATTGGACTCTCCGACCAGCGCAGGTATTGGGGAACTGGGGGTAGAGTGGCCATCAGTATCCTCATGGAGGTCTTCTGTTGTCGGACGGTGGGGGTGCCAAGGAAAGTGTGGAAAACTGCCTTCTTCTTCTCGAAGGGGTTCTTGCCCTTACTATAGCTCTTGGCGGCGTTCTTGGGGTCAACATCCTCGTCCATGTCACTTGAATCCTTGGACTCCTCCTCCTTCTTCTTCCCCTTTCCCTTGCCTCGTGGTCTGTTATTCCAACTTCGCTTGTAGTCGAACTCCGGGTCCTCCTTGAGATCATTGATGAACATGCAATGGCGATTGGTGTGAGTGGCTTTGACGTTGGTGTCGAGGTGTATGAGGCACATCATATCACGGTACTCCTCGTAGGTTTGGGGAACACGGAGCACTGCCGAGGTAGTTTCACTGCCTCGCTGCTGCCCACGACCAGCTCCCCGTCCTCGGCATGCTGTCCGCCATCACCTCGCCCTGCAAAGGTCATAGCGACTATGTCAGAGGTTTGATTTTCTTATGGAGGGGTCTTCCGCTTGGTGTTGATGTTCCTCCATGTTTGAGTTGGAACGACCGTTGCCAACAGAGAGCCGCGAGCATCATCGTTGGCATCCGCGAACTCACTGGCCAACTGAATCATCTGATTGAGATCTAGCTGGTGGTTGTCTTGCAGGCGCTTTAGCTTATGTCGGAGCAACGTGCCTCTTTCCAATCCATCGATGAAGGCGGCCATGGAGGTCTGAGCGTGCACTCCTGCACAAGAATTCTTCATATCCAGCCAGCGAGATAGGTAGGCACGAGATGTCTCGTCTTTCTCCTGCACGCACCGCTGTAGATCGCCAACTGTACAGGGATGCTTATATGTACCCTCGAAGTTCTTGGTGAACGCTTCTTGCATGTCCAACCAATTGCAAATGGATCTCTCCGGTAAGTCGTCAATCCATTGTCGTGCCGTTCCGGCCAACATCAATGGGAGGTATTGACGGTGATGTTGGGGTTACCCCGGATGATTTCCACCGTGTTATCGTAATCCTGCAACCATGTAGCTGGCTTGGCGGTGCCGTCATAGGGCTTGATGGTCTTGTCAATTCGGAAACCTTTGGGGTAATTCGCGGACCGTATCACAGGTCCAAAGCAACGTGGTCCTAGGTATGGTCCTTCCCAAGCCTCGGGGATCTTCTCCAAACACGAGCGTGTGTCGTATGGCTTCGGGCTTATTTTCTTATTCTTGCCATTAGGGGGTGGGCTGTGTGAACGACGCGGGCCTCCTCCGCCATGGTGGCTGCTGGGTGGTGACAAAGGCGGAGGTGGCGGTGGTTTAGCCTTATTGCTGTTACCCTCCTGTGATGCCTGACGCTTGTCACGGTTGCTTGTCAGACGCGGAGGATCATGGCGCGACCTGCTCTTGTGTCCTTGGTTGCACTCTCCATCATGACAGGTCTGCTCCGCGTTGTTGCATATGACGATGCCACTCTGCCTTGGCGGAGGCATATCTGTACGACGGTGAGCCTTGGTGTCTTTGCGATGTCGGGGAGAGCAGGGCGGTGGAGATGGACGACAAGGTTGAGCCTTGTCTCCATGGTCGGAGGATATGGGGATAGAATCCTTCCTGTTGCGCACATCCCTCCGTCTTCGTTCTGACGAACCCATCTGGGACCCGACATCATGAGGAGATCTGTCCCTTGGCGGCTTTTGCTGGCTAGACTGGCAAAATGGTGGGTCAGACTCAAGCCTCTGAGAGGTGGCCTTTTCCTACTGTTTCACCGCCTTGGTCACTAGGTCATAGACCTGGTCCACAGCTGCGAGTGATCTATCCTGCTCCAGAAGGGTCTTGGCGACGGCGAGGTTGAGGAGAGGGGTGGGAATCACCTGCCTGCCTTCACTGTCAATGTATGGCTTGGCCTGTGCCGGTTTCATGGGAGCCCATCCTAGGTTGCCGCGTACACCAGGATCGTTAATGACGCGAGACGAAGCTTTCTTAGCCTTCTGCTGCTGTAGCAGAGTCTTGTACTCGGCCTCCATTGCTCTAGCTTACTCTATTGTCTTCTGCGCGTTGGCCAGATCTCGATATAGCTTAGCGCATTGCTCCGCGATGGCTTGCGCTTCCTCCAGCAGCTGCTGGCGCTTCTCGTCAAGATGGACTACATTGCGAATATGAGCCAAGGTCATGGGCTCAACGAGGAGATTGTCGTACATCACTATATCAGCTGGAGTGACTTGGGCAGCAGTAGACGTAGACACCGGAAGCGGTGGGTTTGTGGTGTTGTTGTTGCTCGGACTGGTGCCGAGTTCCTGCGGCTGCTGCACTAGGTTAGGCGGAGGGGGAATGCCCTTTACACGATCATTGTCGGTAGCAACGGGGGGTCCCTTCCCCTTGTCCAGTGCTGCAGGCGGAGCTCGTCCGGGTTGATCTTCATTCATCGCTGTCCCAATGGCGACAAACACCTCTCGGGACATGACGGTGTTGTAGGCCTGCCCGTCGCGCTTGTAATCCTCCTCCATCTCCTGCATGGAAGAGTCTAGCTCCTCCGGGCTAAAATATATCTCCTCTGAGTCTGCGCTGATGTCGGCGTAGAGAGCTTCAAGATCAGAGTCGGAGGGTGTCGGGGCTTCCTTGATGATGGGGGATGGAGGTGCAGAAGCAACGATGACTGGTGGTGGTGGCGCAGCTGCGGCGATGACGGTCGGAGGCGGTGGTGGTGGTGGCTGAGTCGGAGGGGCTCCGCCAACGAGTGCAATCTCCATCTGAGCTTCCTCCTCAGCCTCCGCATAGCTATTGACGATGTTCACCATGCTTTCGAATGTGAGGCATCCTGAAGCCTGTTTCCGCCTTAGCGTATGCCGGAGAAGCGTACCTTGGTCCAGTCCTTCCACAAAGTGATACATAGCATCATCATTGGGGTAATGAGCCAGATCGGCCCGTATACGGAGCCACCTAGCAAGGTAGTCGCGGGGTTTTTCGCCCTCTCTCTGAATGCAACACGCCAGATTGAAGATGGTTACCACTCCGACAAACATGGATCTCTGCTGTCCAGACGCACGGGCGAAGCCGGTGGACTTGCAGCGATCTTCCACCATTATATCCTGCATAGGGGAGGTTTGGGTGGGCCCTGAATTTTTTCGATCTTTGATGGCAAACTCCGAAGAGAGATCTGACATCGATCCTTCCACGAAGATATGCTGCCTGTAGGCGGTCCGTCCGGGTCTTGATGCTCCTCCGAATCCCAGGGAACTAGTGCCCGAGTCGGTTTCGCCGATGAAGAGGTGGATATCTTTGATGGGGACGATTGAGCACCGAGTAGGGTTCGTCTTCGCCGGGATCCAGAACTCATCAGGAGGGACGATCGGAACATTGCCGGAGAAGAGAACACGACCGATGGCTACGATTTTGCTGATTCCCACGAAGATCTTGGACCTCGCCCGTTGTAGAGCCTGAAGCGCCTCTTGCCCCACGGTGGGCACCAACTGTCGTGGTATTGCCAACAAGTACGCCATGGAGGGATCCTCACAGTGCGTGTTTAGAGACGTGGGGGAAGTCGGACGGTTGACGGGTACGAGGTAACACAGCTTACCCAGGTTCAGATCCCACAACGGTGGCGGAATCTTACTCCTGCTATAAATCACTATAATGGCAATATGCCAAGTTGCAGGGATTGGTTCGCTGTGTGAGGTTTGTGCTATGCATTGGTGTTCTTCCCTAAAGGCTCCCATAGGCCCGACTTATATAGTCGCCAGGTCCTAGGGTTATAGGGAAAAGTCCTAGACGGACAGGTTACAGAGTCCTACACAGTATACAATAGTCTAACGTGTCTTGCACTCCAAGGCTCCGGGTACGTCGGTGACTCCTCTATAGCCTTCCTTTATCCGGCATGGGCCTCCCTTATGGATCCATCTAACTGGGCCGCCCAGCAGGCCATAGGCCATGCTACCAACTGTGGGCCACCCGGGTTATCCGGATAAGACACATTCTATGGGGATACCCATATAGCATATCCCCAACACTGGGCGCCATAGGAACATCTTCCGGTGCTGCGCTACTCTCAAATTCGAGAGAAGGTTCGACAACCACGTTGAGTTCTACTTTCCTTCTAGTCACTTCTTTTGAGAGAAAGTCTTTCTCTAGAAAGGATCCATTCTTGGCAACGAAGATTTTGCCTTAGGATCTATGATAGAAGGTATACCCAATAGTTTCCTTCGGGTATCCTTTGAAGATGCATTTTTCCGCTTTGGGTTCAAGCTTGTCGGTCTGTAACTTCTTTACATAAGCTTCGCAACCCCAAACTTTAAGGAACGACAATTTAGGTTTCTTCCCAAACCATAATTCACATGGTGTCGTTTCAACGTTTTTAGATGGTGCCCTATTTAAAGTGAATGTGGCTATTTCTAATGCATAACCCCAAAACAACAAAGGTAAATCTGTAAGTGACATCATATAACGAACCATATCTAAGAGAGTTCGATTACAACGTTCGGACACACCATTTGTGGTATTCCCGGTGGTGTCAATTGTGAAAGTATTCCGCTTTTCTTCAGATGCTCGCCAAACTCGTAACTTATATATTCACCTCCACGATCAGATCGTAGAAATTTAATCTTCTTGTTACGTTGATTCTCCACTTCACTTTGAAATTCCTTCAACTTCTCGAATGTTTTGGACATATGTTTCATGAAATAGATATACCCATATCTATTCGAGTCATCCGTGAAAGTAAGAACATAAGATAACCACCACGCGATGCTACATTCATCAGGCCACACACATCAGTATGTATGATTTCCAATAAGTCCGTAGCTCGCTCCATCATACCAGAAAATGGAGTCTTAGTCATTTTACCCATCAGACATGATTCGCATCTTTCAAGTGATTCAAGAAGTCCATCGGAATGGAGTTTCTTCATATGCTTCACTCCAATGTGACCAAGGCGACAGTGTCACATGTATGCAGAATTATCGCTCAATTTCAAACGTTTAGCTTCTATATTATGAACATGTGTATCACTACTATCGAGATTCAATAAAAATAGACCATCTATCAATGGTGCATGACCATAAAATATATTACTCATATAAATCGAACAACCATTATTCTCGGACTTAAACAAGTAACCATCTCGCAATAAACAAGATCCTGATATAATGTTCATGCTCAACGCAGGCACCAAATAACAATTATATAAGTATAAAACTAATCCCGATGGTAGATGAAGAGGGAGCGTGCCGACCGCGATCACATCAACCTTTGATCCGTTTCCAACACGCATCGTAACCTCGTCTTTCGCTAGTCTATGTTTATTCTGCAGCGTCTGTTTTGAGTTACAAATATGAGCAACCGAACCAGTATCAAATACCCAGGCACTACTACGATTACTAGAAAGATACACATCAATAATATGTATATCGGATATACCTTTCTTCTTGATGTTTCTGTTCTTCAGATCGGCCAAATACTTGGGGCAATTCCGCTTCCAGTGACCACACACTTTGCAGTAAAAGCATTCTGCATCAGGGCTAGGGCCAGCTCGGGTCTTCTTCTAAAGTGTAGCAACAAATTTGCCTTTTGAAGTTACCCTTGAGCTCACCTTTTGCCTTTATGTCTACTTCTGCAGCCAACAAAGTGGAAGCAAGTTCAGTGAGCAACAAAGTGGCAGCAAGTTCAGTGATGCTTCCCTTTTGAAGTTACCCTTGAGCTCACCTTTTGCCTTTATGTCTACTTCTGCAGCCAACAAAGTGGCAGCAAGTTCAGTGAGCAATCCAATCGCACCACTTATCTTGTAATTCAGCACAAGCTCTTTGTAACTAGGTGATAGCGACTGCACAATTCTATCCATCACAAGATCAACTGGGATATCGGATCCAGGTGTCTTGAGACGTTGAACATCGTTCATCATCATCATGACGTGATCTTTCATAGAGTTGTGTTCCTCCATCTTAACACTAAAGAACTCACTAGAAATCATATATATATATCTCTTAGCTTGGATTTGGCCCTCAAACATGGCTTTGAGTTCCTTCACCATGGCAGCAGCTCTACTAAGTTCAAAGTGTTCTTGGAGTTGGGGCTCCATCGACATGAGGATCACATATTTCACAAGATAGTAGTCATTAAGCTTTATGTCATACACACTGCGCTCATCCTGAGACGCGGTATTTCTAGGAGGGTCACCTAGCGGTGCATCCAGCACATAGGTCAAATTTGCAACATCAAGGACAAACCTCATGTTATGGAACCATTCCATGAAGTTGCTTCTATTGTGTTTCAGCTTTTCTTTCTCTAGGAACGTATTAAAAATAATGGTGGTGGCCACCATTGATCTACAACATATTTGCAATAGTTTAGACTAAGTTTATGACAAATAGAGTTCTAATTAATAGTTAAATTAATCTAGGTGAACTCCCACTCAAAACAGCATCCCTCGCATTGTTTTAGTGATCACACGAACCAAATTCACTACATCTAGTCCGATCATCACAAGACATAATGTAGTTTCAAAGGCGAACAATCACCATGTTCATCATATCTTCTATATGACTCATGCTTTACCTTTTGGTGATCCGTGTTCCGAGACCATGTATATACATGCTAGGCTCATCAAGATTAACCTTAGTTTCTGCATGAGCAAATCTGTCTTGCTCCCGTTGTATGCACACATTGATTCTATCACACCCGATCATCACGTGGTGCTTCAAAACGATGAGTCTTGGTAACTGTGCTAACTAAGGGTGAACACTTTACTTGATAATTTTGTGAGAGGGATCATCTTATAATGCTACCATCGCAATCTAAGCAATACAAGATGCTTAAAAGGATTAACATCACATGTAATTCAAAATATGTGATATGATATGGCCTTTCTTCATGTGCTTCCGATCTCCATCTTCAAGCACGAACATGATATCCATCAACACCAGCGTGGCGTCAAGGTCAATGGCACCACTCCATGGTTTTCGTCCACAAGCCAAGATCTATCTACTAGATTGTAGCAATGAGTCCATTAGTGTACTCACCCTCAAAGTTTCCAAAGCGGTTAATGAGAGCAGATTCTCATGGGTGATGTAGTCATACACTTGCCGATCTCAAGATTGCATAGATGATCCTTACGGCGCCGCGTTTCGGCAGCGCTTCCGCAGTCGGTCACACATTCGGTACTCGATGAGTACCTTCCTCTCCCTTGTTCTAGAAAGCAGCGGAGGTTGTAATTCTCTCCTCGCGATTCCGGCAACATGGAGGCGTGGTGTAGGAAGTAGAGGGGAGATCCCGCAGGGCTTCGCCTTATGCCGGAGCGGGTTTAGGATGGACTAGAAGGGTTCCCAGTGTTCTAGGGTTTAGAGGCTGGAGAGGAGGAGGCGTGGCCGGCAGCGGCACGCCGGCGGCATGAGGCAGCTGTGGCGGCTGGCTCGTGGGGTGGGGTTGTGGTGGTCTTGTGTGTCTTGGGGCAGCCCCCTCCCATCTATTTATGAGAGGGAGGGGCATATAGGGATGGGAGGTTGAATCCTCCTCCAACTCCCTCTCCTCCTTGGCGTGTCGTGGAGGGAGAGGAGGTTTCCTCTCCTCCCTCCACCAGGATATATTGTCCCAGTTTGACTTTTCAAACTTGCCTTTTGACATTCAATTTTGGAGTTTGATTTCTCACTTTTATTTGCACAGACCTTTGACCTAGGACATGATGCAACCATTCCACTTTAACTCATTCATGTACCCATCCCCTTCCGGTTCGGTGAACCTTCTAGACCCTTCTAGATCATTCCGGTGAAAACACTGGAATCATTCCCGAACTCTGGAATTGAACTTTCCTTATATGAATCTTATTCTCCGGACCATTTTTGGATCTCCTCGTGATATCCCGGATCCCATCCGAGACTCCGAACAACATTCGGCCTTCTTACTCACATTCCATATATACTAAACAACATCGAATCCTTAAGCTTGTCTCCCTACGGTTTGTGAATTATGCAGACATGATCGAGACTCTTCTCCAATCAATAACCAATAGAGGAATCTAGAAATTCATATGGCTCCCACATATTTCTATGATTACTTTGTGATCAAATGAAACATTTACATATGATACCAATTTCCCTTTGTCTCGCGATATTTTACTTATCCAAGGTTTGATCGTCGGTATCTCTGCATACCTAGTTCAACCTCGTTACCGATAAGTACTCTTTACTCATTCATGTGATATGTGATCCCTTGTGAGCCAGTCACATGCTTGCAATCTAATTGGATGACATTCCACTGAGAGGGCCCAGAGTATATCTATATGTCATATAGATGGACAAATCCCACTCTTGATCCATGTGCCTCAACACATACTTTCTTTACACTCAATGCCACCTTTATAACCACCCAGTTACGAAATGGTGTTTGATGTCATCAAAGCATCCTTCTGGAGATGGTGATTAGCATGATCTCATGGTCGAAGGAATTAGGTTACTATGTATCTGAAAGCTTATAGCAAACGAACTATTGAAATGACTTGATCTTTATGCTACGCATATCTATAGGAGTATGTCCATCACACCATTCTCTTAATGATATGATCTTGTTGTTAATAACATCCCAATGTTCATGATCAGGAAACCATGATCATCTATCAACCAACAAGCTAGTATTATAAAGACGCTTATTAGGGACTCTAACAAATTTACAAATCACACAAGTATTAATGTTTCCGGTTAACACAATTATAGCATGAATGTAAACATTTATCATAAACACAGAGATAAAATAATAACTACTTTTATTATTGCCTGTAGGGCATATCTCCAATAGTTTACATGTCAGGTGATCGTCTGTTGGATGGTTCAGAGACCCGGTAGCTTGTCGAGTGTTGATGGCTCGTCATCGCGGTTGCAGCGCTGCCATGTTTGTGTTGGCTTTCCGCTGTCGCGGTAGTTGCCGCTGCGATACCCGCTGTTGCGGTTTCCATCCTCACGACGATCGGTGTAGCCAGCCACGGACATATCGACATCTTCACGCTCGTCGTCGACACATGCTCTTCTTTTTCCTCGGCGATCGCGTCTGTGGCCAAAGTCGTCCTCGTCATCCGAACGTGTTTGGTTGATGGCATCCTCACCATCGCCCCATTGATTGGAGATGTCCATCAAATGATCGATGGTTTTGGGCTTGACACGCCTGAGCTCTTCTCTAAATTCGTGGCGCCTTATGCCGCTGTTGAAGGCGTCGATTGCCCTTTCCTCTGAGATGTTCTCGGCGGAATTCTTGATGACAGACCAACGTTGTATGTATGAGCGAATGGACTCGTTGGACCGTTGGAAACTGGCGCGCATCTCCTTGATTGAAGTCGGTCTCTTGCTGGTGCGTTTGAAGTTGCGGACGAAGCAGTACACCATCTCTCCCTAGCTGTGAATGGATCCATATGGGAGGTTTTTAGGCCAGGCTCTGGTCTCGCCCGTCAGTTGTAGCTGAAGGCATTGAATGGCTGTGTTTTTTCTCCCGCCATGGAGTTTGACCGACAAAAAATGATCGTCTAGCCAAATCTTTGGCTCTTGTATGCCGTCAAACTTCGGGTTATCCAAAGGGAGCTTGAATCCTTTAGGCATCCACGTTTACCGTATGGACCTGCTAAAGCACCTGGCGCTGTATAGCTCCGTGTCTTCCTCTTCGAACTCCATGGAGCACACATGTTTTGCGCATGATTTGTCGATCTTGCGTTGTGTGAGATCGTTACAGGCGTAGTAGTTGCGGCTCTTGTGTCGTGGGCTGTGGCGATGCCACGGCAGGTCATGCTCCTCCTCGTCGGATGAGGGTGTGCGGCTTCTAGTGAACTTTACCGCAGTCTTTTTCTTCGGCTCCGGGGTCGCCTCTCCGTGTAATGCGGCTCCGGCAAGCCTAAGACCTTCAATCGCAGATTTATGGATTGCATAACAGGCATCCCCCGCCGGTGGCGGGTTTGTTGCCAGATAGATGGTGGCCGCCATGACCGTGGCCTGTGGCGTCTTGGGCATGATGTTGCCCTGCGAGTCCATCAACATGAAGGACAGATCAAGTGCCTTGGTGGCCTCGTGTCTGTGCAACAGGGTCCATGCGCTCCATCCGAGAGTGATGCGTATGGCCGTCGTAGCCTTTTGAGGAGGATCCGCCGGCGGAGTAGAGCGCAGCTCGCCGCATGCTTGACTTGTCAACTTCTCTCATGCGCTGTTTGAGCTCCTTTTACTGCTCGATTTGGCGATTATGCTCCTTGATGAGGAGCCAGTGATAGCCTATCAGCATGTCGCGAGAAGCGTCGAGTGGCAGAGGATCGTACCTCACACAGCTTCACTGGCCCTCTATAGAGGCCTGAACCCAATAAGGGACAAGTCCCTGTGTTTACAGTGCTAGTTCCTGGATCGATTAGCTAGCACCCACAGTTTAAGATGTAATATCAAGAAACAAAGGTCATATTACAACTCATAACCAGGAATAAAATAGTTCATTGCAACTTACATAGCTCATATGGCTATCTTATTACAAAGCAGCAGATATAGTTATAAAGCATGGAGTCCTTCATCTTCATGTGCCACAGGCAATCATGTTGGTTATAGACTTGTAATCCCTACTCAACACACTTCAATAACATCAAACAAACCTGCAACATGATAAGTTACAGCCACAAGGGTCAATACATTTGAATTGTATTGGCAAGTGATATCATATTGATATGGAGAATCTAACATCTACATGAATATATGGCTAAGTGGAGTTTTGGCTGGCCTTTGCATAAAATAAGTTTTGCCTATCCTTTGTAAAATAGTTTTTCTCTTTTTTCAAAACACTTCATCAAACATGGCACACTGGATACACACTAGGTTCTACCCTTATTCACCCAACAAGTTTTAACTTAGAGAAATTGGGATGAGGAGATTCTTGATCACTTCAATGTCTTTGATGCTCAAAATGTCCATTGCCGGGGACACGGCTAACTACTTAGATATTACCCTCTCGAGAGGTGGTGCACTTTCCCCACAAGACTCGACATGCATCGAGACGAGACTTTTCAGAAGAAATCCCTTAGACCACCATGGACCATGTGGTTACACTGGAAGCTTCCGCGACAAGAATGTCTCCAATATCTTTGTTCCTGGGTGGCCATCCACAAGTGTGATACATAGGGTAAACCATAGAAATGGGCCCTGAGTAACCACTCAACACAAACCATACTTCCCATTCCACCCAGGTGTTTCGTTAACATCAGTTGTTTTCATTAGTCCAAAAACAATATTTGTATTTTCATAAGACATCATATCGTGATTTCCACCCACAATTCTATGTAGCTAGACTAAGCATTCTAAACTTACCATGTCTCCTATTATTTAGGAAATACTACCAAGGTAGATACTATACGATTAGCATAGTAGAAGTACAAAATAGTCCTATCATGCATACTACCAAAAATATCACTAATGCAATATTGAAAAGATAGGACTTTTGATGACCATAATATCACTTGCCTTTTTAGTAGAAAATCTAGGTACTCTCCTTCATGTTGCAAATGTCACACTCTTCAAAGTTCACTAAAATACAATCAAGCAAAGCACACATTTAAAACTAGCACACAAACAAATAACAAAACAAGGAAACAAAGAAATGCATGCAAGCATGCAAAGGCCATTTTATTGAAAAGTTTGTTTCTAAAAAGGTTCTAAACATTTCAAACACCTACTGGTCTTTTTATAAAAGTGGAATTTCATTTGAAACCAAGTTAGAGAAAATAAGTCATTTAAATCATTTCTCTTTTGTTAGAAAAGCTTTTATTCAAAGGCATAATTTCTAGTGTCAACAAAATATATTTTTAATTTCAAAGGTTAGTGTTTATGGTCAGAGGTTTCAAAACAAAACCATTTGTAAAACGATTTACTCAAAAATATTTTTTAGAACAATTTTTATAGCTAAAATAGTCCTACTAATGTTTCTGTACAAAACTCTATTTTTTCAGAAGCACATGACCAAACTACGGCAATAGGTGCAGAGGTCAAGGGGCGCACGAGGCTCACCAGGATTCGTCGACGAGCTCATCGGAGCTGCGGTGGCATGAGTTCAATTAAGGGTAGCCTGGGGGCTCTCTGATGCGGGGAAGTGAGGGGAAATGGGGAGGAGACAGAGGGGAATAAGAGGGCATGGTCGGTTTAGAGATTTACTCGTGGAATCAATGGAATTTACGTGAATTAAGATGGCCAGAAATGACAAGGAGGGGAATGCGGGCTCAGTCACTGGCTTGAAGACGAAGGCTACGTGGCAGTGGGTCCAGCGCGTCAGCGAGGGGGTGCGGAGTAGGGTGCCATAAGAAAATAAAGAAGAGGGGAGAGAGAGGTGTTTCCAGGGTATGGGCTGCTGGGCTGGCAGTTAGGCCTGGCCAGAAGGCTGGCTGGATTTCATATTTTTTTTCTTCTTTCCTTTTTCCCTTTCTATTTCCGTTTTCTGTTTTTATTCAAATCAATTGATTTCAACCTCTTTTTGATTTCAAAACTACACCAAACTTTTCAGTAGCTTTTATACCAAATATTAGTGTGTTATTTAGTCCAACTCAAAATATTTTTATCAACTAATATTCATTTAAAATTAAGTGAGGCACAAAGGCATTTATTTAAATAAAATTTGAATATGGTTTATAAACCCATATAATTTTATTTAAACAATCTTTTATCCTTTTATATTATTTATTAAATAACTTGTATTCCTTTTATTTATGGAGTTAAGCCATGGTTTAAATTGTCTTTGCAACAATTCTTATTTATTTATTAATTTCTTTGTCTTATAAAATTCATATCTTTTTATTTATAGCTCCAAAAATAGTGATTCCAATCTGTATAATTTTATTTAATATTTATTTATCTTTTTAAATCCTTTTAGGATTACTTTGTTCACAATTAAGCATTGATTTTAGTAATGAACTTTATTATCCTTGGAAAATTTTCTGTTATCTTATAAAAATCATAAGTTTTTATCCATGGCTCCAAATGGAGTGAAGTCAATTCCCATGGTTTTGTAATTTTGTTGTTTAGCATTATTGATCATTTAGGAATGTTTGTTGCTAAATTTTATATGGAACAAAGCCATAGTCTTGGAGTGATATTGATGATGATTTGTTTTATTAGGGTTTAGGTTTTTTGTCTATCTTTTCCAAGTGCTTAAATTCAAGATACAATCCATTCATGAATGCGTTTGATCATTTTGAAAATTCGTTTGTTGCTTTTTCATTCGATTTTTGTTCAAGTAAGGTTTTGATGTTTCCATTAGAAGCAAAAAGTTTCTTTTCCCTCTAAATTTCAACATATGTTTCTTTTGTTTTTTTTTCACATTTCAAAATTTGGAAAATTTTGAGATGTGACAGACTACCACCCTTAAAAGTAATCTCGTCCCGAGATTCGGGAAGGCTAGGAACTATAAGTTGGGTTCAGTACAACTAGGGTACTACCACGCTTAAAAGGTTTTTAACTAGATTGCATCTTGGCTTACTTGGTGTCTTGATGTAACTTCTCTAGACAGTTGTTTGCATAGTTTACCTTATTTTCACATTTGAAACATGTGACAAGGTTGAGATCCTTTCCAAGTTTTCTTGTTTTGTTCTTCTCCTTTTCTGAATAATTTGATGCATAATTGCCTAGCTCTTTTCAATTGTAACACTTTAGTTCGATGATGTACTTCTTGTTTTTGGGTCTCTCCAAGGCTAGGAGGTATCTTAGTTCATGTTCTTCATATTTCACCACAAATATAGGAAAACTTCCTCGGTTCTTAGAACGGTTCCTAGGATAACATCCACGTTTCCTCTTTTGCTCACCAAAGTTGGTTACATTGTATGGAGGGGCATACCAAGATTTGACTTTGTCTTCGTCATTCTTGGTGGAAGTTGTACCTTCATGGATGTTTCCAAAGACTTGATGTATTCCATCTTTAGATTAATGTTTCATCTTTTGAACTATAGGATAGATGTGGCATTGGACAGGGACATGATCATTTCCTTCACATAGGAAACATGTAACTTGAGATGTGGGGCATTGTATAGCTGGATGGTTCTCTTCACAATTTGGCTACTGGTCAATATTCTCTTTATAAGTGTGTCCTATGTCTCCACATATTTTGCAGGCTTGAGTTCCTTCCATAAAATCAACCTTGAAATCATTGTTGTCTTTGCTTCTCATGTTGATCATCTGATTGGTCATCCTTTGCAACAATTGGGATTGGGATCACAAGAACTTTAGCATGGATGGGTCTAACTCAATGTTGTTGTGGTTGTTGGCTAAAAACTGGGTTGTCACCTGATTCAACTTAGTTTGGGTTGTTAGTAGTTATACTGTCATGTGCATCTCTAGGTTGTTGTTGTCACCATCCTTGATGTTGGAGAAGTGGTCTCTTGGAGAAGTCATCTGCTTGGGTTGGGTTTGGATTAGAATAGACCAAAGATTTCTAGGGAAAGAATTCTAGACCAAAGATTTCTAGGGAAAGAATTCTACTCACACACAACAAATCACACAAAGCAATGTACAAGCAATCACAATCATGCATTCCACTCAAACAACAAGGTTCAAGCATATTCTAGGAAAACAAAATATTTTTGCTATACCACATAGGATGGTATGATCAATAAATCGATTTAAACTAAAAACCAGTATGGTGATCCAACTATAGGGTATCACTTGAGATCTTTCCATCCTTCTTAGTTGTTACATCAGGAACAAGATCATGGTATCCTTGGAAGAAATTCATGCATCTTGGTCACAAGGTTCAAAGGTAATGTCTATAATGGTTCCTACTATGCTGAGTTTTCCTTAGTCTCTAGGTCTTGAGTATTATTCTTATCTCACTTGAAGTCCTTAGTGATGTCCAAGTTGAAGTCCTTGGTGAAACTGAAGCTGAAGTCCTTTAAGATGTTTAAGCCGAAGTCATTGGTGATGTTGAAGTCCTTGCTCATGTTGAAGTCTTTGTCCATCAAGTTGAGAAAGGGAGAGATGTAGAATCAAAACAAAATGTTGAGGAAAGAGTTTACAGGATTGTTTGTAAATAAGTTAGAACAAATACAACTCATAATTTTCTAAGGGGTTTTGTCCAATCCTAGGGTTACAATCCTATAGGCAACACAATTGTAAGATCCCTCCTTTATAAGGAAAAGGATCCCTGTGATTGCAATGCTAGTCCCTGGATCATTGCTAGCATCCACAGTTTAAGATGAAGTACACAGATACAAAGGTCATTTATTACAGCCATTCCAGAGATAAACATAGTCTTTACAACTCCAAGGCCACAGGCCTAATACAAGAGTTTGAATAAGTAAATAAATAAAAGTCTTCATCTTCATGTGCCACAGGCAAACATGTTGAGTGTAGACTCATGACACCTAATCCTCATCAGAGTAACCTGCAACATCACAAGTTACATCCATAGTGGGTCAATACATTGGAATAGTATTGGCAAGTGATACCTTAGTATAATTTAGGTGGACTATATTACTATATGCAATTTGGCTAAGTGTAGCTTGGCTTGCTTTGCTCAAAATAGGTTTTGCCTATTAGTTGAAATCACTAAGTTTTTCTTTGTCAAAACTTTTCCCAAGGAACCACCAATAGACATTGAGGTCCTTCACCCTTGTTCACCCACAAATTTTTACTTAGAAATTGGGATGAGGAGATTCTTGATAGCTTCCATGTCTTGATGCTCAAGTTGTCCATTGCCATGGACTTGGCTAAGTACTTAGATTTTTCCATCTGCAGAGGTTGTGCACTTTCCCCACCAGACTTGGTTTCACCAAGACAGGACCTTTCAGAAGCCTTCCATTAGACCAAATGGACGCGTTCCAACCTATCATCCCACCACCACCATCTGTCCAAATGGCTAAGTTCTAGCAACCTATGTGATCCAGGCAGAGCCCATATTGCCAAGTGGCTGCACTAGAAGCTTCTTAACACTTGGCCTCTAAAATCTCTTTGTTCCTGTGTGGCTTACCACAAGTGAGATGCACAAGGTAAACCATAGAAATGGGCCTTGTGTAACCACTCAACATAAACCAAACCTTCCATTCCACTCAGGTGTTTCATTAACATAGTTGTTTTATTAGGTAAAACACAAGTCCAAAGACTTAGAAATATTTTCATCATAGCATGTATATTTCACCAACCCTTGTTTGCTACTAGCTAGGCTAAGCATGGCATAGGTAGTAACTTAACTTAGAAATTCCCTAGCATTTCTACAACTACTAGGATTTCCCAACATGGCATATAAGCAAAATAATAGCATGCAAGTCTAACAACATATTTCTAATGCTTAGTAGAAAACATAGGATGAAAATATTCATGAGTACCACTTGCCTTGGTAGTTTTGAGAGTAGCACTCCTCACAATCACAATCACAATCACAATCACTAGCACCAAAATCTACACAAAGAATGGTAGCAACAAATTACACACAAAACATATACAATCAAAAATATATGCATGCATGCAAGATAATATGTGATGATTTTTTTTAAAACTCAACAAAGCAAGTATACAGTACTAATTCACTATCAAGTTAAAAACTTGCCAAACAACCAATAATTAAACCCTAAATTATTTCCAAAAAATTTCATATACTCAATTTAGCCCTACACAAGTTTCTGCAAAGAAAACCTTTTTAACAGAAGCTAAACATTAAACACATTGCATAATCAGAAAGAGCTTGATCTCCTAATTCCAACGGTATAAAATTTGTCAAATTCGAAAGTGGGGATCAAAAGTTATAGCCAAATCAAATTTGAATAACAATCAGATTCAAAATCCAGTTTTAAATCTAAACCACTGCCACGCGGCGCTATCCTACTGGCCGGTACCGTTTCGTGCGAATCGGTCTCTGCGAGCCGTAGGATTTAAGTTAGATCTAGTGGCTCAGATGCGCTCATACCTCTTCGTTTAAGTTCTAATCCTAGCCGCAAGATCTACATCTAACGTTCCTGAATGCTTTGACCAGAGATGAGAGGCGCTAGCGCGGCGGCGAGCGGCGGAGCGCTCTGTCAGTGGCGGAGCCGGCGAACTAGGTCGCCCGGGGAGGGGGGAGGATGCTCACCAGAACTGAAGTGACGAGGTGAAGCTCAACGTGTCCCTGGTTGGCGAAGGGGCGCTCAGAGTCGTCGCGGATTGCTCGTCGGAGTAGTCCCTGGCGGCTGTGGCTTCGGCTCGTCGATGTTGGCGATGTTCTGAGCCGCGCTAAGACAAGGGGAGAGCACCGTTAGATGCGCAAGACGTTGAGGATCCTATGCGTATCAAACAGAGGGCAACGGGAGGCTGGAACTTACGGGGAAAGGTCGCCGGAGTTCGAGCAGAGAGCGGCGACGCTCAATTGTTGTCGTTGCCGAGGCTACAGGCCATGCGCGGACAAACGGGAAGTGTCAGTAGATGCACACAGAGATGCAGAGCATGATAGCATGAACCACAGACAGAGGGGGGTGCGGTGCTCACCGGAATTTGTCGGCGAGGTCGTCGGAACAGCGGGGTTGCGGTGTGGAATACTCGCAGCCTAGGGGCGCTTCGGGTTGGCTTTGTTGGGGGAAATGGCCGCGAGGGGGAGGGGTTTAAGTAGGCAGGGGCTCGACAGGAAACGCCTGTAGAATCAATGGCAATTATGCCGCGGAATCAACACCAGCAATGGCCAGCGGCGACGTGTTCTTCGCGAGATTTGGGGAAGACGACGGTGACGTGGACGGGGCCCAGTTGTCTGCGAGAGAAACAGAGAGGGGGTGGGGTCCTGGCGTCAGTCGCTTGCTGGGTGCGTCTGCGAGTGAGAGAGGGAGAGAGGGAACCCGGGTGGGCTTAGTGGGCTGCTTTCTCAGTTGGGCCAGAATCCTGGCGCTGGCCCTTTTCTATTTCCTTTCTCTTTTTCTTTTTCTGTTTTGAATTTCTGGAATGAATTTCAAATGGTTTCAAAAGCTTTTTGAATTCAAACTTTTTCCAGGATTTTGTAGGGTGCAACATTCACACTTCTGGGCATAAAATTAAGTGGTCACTTTGAATTAGCTTGGTTATTTTGAACAAACAAAATAAACAGTGCTATAGCACTTCATTTGGAATTGTTTTGGAAATGGTTTTGAAACCATATTTGTTCTATGCATTTTTTTCCAAACTCCACATTCAATCCAATCAACAAGGAAGCCAACAAAATTTGTTTTAAAACACTTATGCTCTTAATTGAGGATAGTCATTTGATTTATGTTTGCTCACATAAAATAATAGCACTATGTGCTTCTGTTTTCTTGAAAAGAGTTGGAAAATGATCTCAAAATATATAGGCATGCATGAATGATATGCAATCTTTGAAATCATGATTTTAGGGATGTTACAACAATGCTCTGATACCATTTGTAGAGGCCTAAACCCAATAAGGTACAAGTCCATGTGTTTACAGTGCTAGTCCCTGGATTGATTAGCTAGCACCCACAGTTTAAGATGTAATATCAAGAAACAAAGGTCATATTACAACTCATAACCAGGAATAAAATAGTTCATTACAACTTACATAGCTCATATGGCTATCTTATTACAAAGTAGGAGATATAACTATAAAGCATGGAGTCCTTCATCTTCATGTGCCACCGGCAATCATGTTGGTTGTAGACTTGTAATCCCTACTCAACACACTTCACTAACATCAAACAAACCTGCAACATGATAAGTTATAGCCACAAGGGTCAATACATTTGAATTGTATTGGCAAGTGATATCAGAATGATATGGAGAATCTAACAACTACATGAATATATGGCTAAGTGGAGTTTTGGCTGGCCTTTGCATAAAATAAGGTTTCCCTATCCTTTGTAAAATAGTTTTTCTCTTTTTTCGAAACACTTCATCAAACATGGCACACTGGATACATACCAGGTGCTACCCTTGTTCACCCAACAAGTTTTAACTTAGAGAAATTGGTATGAGGAGATTCTTGATCATTTCAATGTTTTTGATGCTCAAAATGTCCATTGCCGGGGACACGGCTAACTACTTAGGTTTTACCCTCTCGAGATGTGGTGCACTTTCCCCACAAGACTCGACATGCATCGAGACGAGACTTTTCAGAAGCAATCCCTTAGACCACCATGGACGCATTCCATCCTATCATAACTACCACCTTCTGTCCATCTGGCTGAGTTCTTGCAACTTAGTTGGTCAAGGCAGAGCCCATATGCCATGTGGTTGCACTGGAAGCTTCCGCGACAAGAATGTCTCCAATATCTTTGTTCCCGGGTGGCCATCCACAAGTGTGATACACAGGGTAAACCATAGAAATGGGCCCTAAGTAACCACTCAACACAAACCATACTTCCCATTCCACCCAGGTGTTTCATTAACATTAGTTGTTTTCATTAGTCCAAAAACAATATTTGTATTTTCATAAGACATCATATCATGATTTCCACCCACAATTTTATATAGCTAGACTAAGCATTCTAAACTTACCATGTCTCCTATTCTTTATGAAATACAACCAAGGTAGATACTATAGGATTAGCATAACATAGAAGTACAAAATAGTCCTATCATGCATACTACCAAAAATATCACTAATGCAATATTGAAAAGATAGGAATTTTGATAACCAAAGTATCACTTGACTTTTTAGTAGAAAATTTAGGTACTCTCCTTGATCTTGCAAATGTCACACTCTTCAAAGTTCACTACAATACAATCAAGCAAAGCACACATTTAAAACTAGCACACAAACAAATAACAAAACAAAACAAGGAAACAAAGAAATGCATGCAAGCATGCAAAGGTCATTTTATTGAAAAGTTTGTTTCTAACAAGGTTCTAAACATTTCAAACACCTATTGGTCTTTTTATAAAAGTGGAATTTCATTTGAAACCAAGTTAGAGAAAATAATTCATTTAAATCATTTTTATTTTGTTAGAAAAGCTTTTATTCAAAGGCATAATTTCTAGTGTCAACAAAATATATTTTTAATTTCAAAGGTTAGTGTTTATGGTAAGAGGTTTCAAAACAAAACCATTTGCAAAATGATTTACTCAAAAATAATTTTTAGAACAATTTTTATAGCTAAAATAGTCCTACTAATTTTTAGAAGCACATGACCAAACTAAGGCAATAGCTGCTGAGGTCAAGGGGCGCACGAGGCTCACCTGGATTCGTCGACAAGATCGTCGGAGCTGCAGCGGCGTGAGTTAAATTTAGGGCAGCCTGGGGGGATCTCTGATGCGGAGAAGTGAGGGAAAATGGGGAGGAGACAGAGGGGAATAAGAGGGCATGGTCAGTTTAGAGATTTACTCATGGAATCAATGGAATCGATGTGGCCACCGTCGGGAGCTCTCAGATGTTGATGGAGGCGAGTCTATAGGCCATGAGCAGGTGAACGGTGAGGGTCATAAGGAGAACATGATGATGGCGAGCATGGTTGCAAGACCTAGAGGGCCAGGCGTGCACAGAGCTCACCTGATTTTGTCGCCGGAGTTGCATGCTTCGTCAGTTGCTTGTAGGTGATGACGGGGTCGAGGCTCTGGTGCATGAGAAAGCAAACGTCGAGTGTCAGGAGGTGCGCACGAGGATGGCGAGCACGACAGCATGAACTAGAGGTCAAGGGGCGCATCAGGCTCACCGGGATTCCTCGACGAGCTCGTCGGAGCTGCGGCGGCGTGAGTTCAATTCAGGGTAGCCTGGGGGCTCTCTGATGCAGGGAAGTGAGGGGAAATGGGGAGGAGACAGAGGAGAATAAGATGGCATTGTTGAGTGAGAGATTTACTCACGGAATCAATGAAATTTACGCGAATTAAGACGGCCAGAAATGGCGAAGAGGGGAACGCGGGCTCAGTCGCTGGCTTGAAGACGAAGGCGATGTGGCAGTGGGTCCAGCGCGTCCGCGAGGGGGTGCGGAGGAGGGTGCGATAAGAAAAGAAAGAAGAGGGGAGAGAGAGGTGTTTCCCGGGTGGGCTGCGTTGGGCTGCTGCTGGGCTGGCAATTGGTTCTGGCCAGATGGCTGGTTGGATTTCATATTATTTTTCTTCTTTCCTTTTCCATTTTATATTTTTATTCAAATCAATTGATCCAACCTCTTTTTATTTCAAAACTTTACTAAGCTTTTCAGTAGCTTTTATACCAAATATTAGTGTGTTATTCAGTCCAACTCAAAATATTTTTATCAACTAATATTCATTTAAAATTAAGTGAGGCACAAAGGCATTTATTTAAATAAAATTTGAATATGGTTCATAAACCCATATAACTTTATTTAAACAATCCTTTTTCATTTTATATTATTTAAATAACTTTTATTCCTTTTATTTATGGATTTAATCCATGGTTTAAATTGTCTTTGCAACAATTCTTATTTATTTATTTCTTTCTTTGTCTTATAAAATTCATATATTTTTATTTATAGCTCCAAAAATAGTGATTCCAATTTGTATAATTTATTTAATATTTATTTATCTTTTTAAATCCTTTTAGGATTATGTTGTTCACAATTAAGCATTGATTTTAGTTATGAGCTTTATTAGCCTTGGAATATTTTCTTTTATCTTATAAAAATCATATGTTTTCATCCATGGCTCCAAATGGAGTGAAGTCAATTCCCATGGTTTTGTAATTTTGTGGTTTACCATTATTGATCATTTAGGAATTTTTGTTGCTAAATTTTTATATGGAATAAAGCCATAGTCTTGGAGTGATCTTGATGATGATTTTTTTATTAGGGTTTAGGTTTTTTATCTAACTTTTCCAAGTGCTTAAATTCAAGATACATTCCATTCATGAATGCATTTGATCTATTTGAAAATATGTTTGTTACTTTTTAATTCAAATTTTGTTCAAGTATTGTTTTGATGTTTCCATTTAGAAGCAAAAAGTTTCTTTTCCCTCTAAATTTCAACATTTGTTTCTTTGGTTTGTTTAATTTTCACATTTCAAAATTTGGAAATTTTTTGGATGTGACACCCTCTCCCATTGAAAGTTGTTGAGATGGATCTCTTGTCGAGTGCGATTCCCGCCATTGGCAGCTTCATGTGCCTAGTTCTTATGGGATTGGCCGGGGGTGGGCCGTTTCCTCCGTTCGTGGTGTTATGAGCATGCGGGTTGGGAGGGGGATTCGTTGGCTCGACTCCATTGTCAACATGGCCATCGTGGATGGCCGCACACATGTAGCGATGGGGGAGATCATTGCTGCCACGGCTCTCTGATACAGAACCGTAGGTTCCTTCCTCCATAGGGGGATCGCAGAGGTCGGAGTTGCAGCTGCTGTTGTCATCTGAATCGCCTGTCAGGGACGGTGCACTCAGGACACTGATCGGTGGCACCCACAGAGCGGGTTTGATTGTCGGAGGTACCACCCGCTCTGGGAGGCGGATGGTTCCCATCTTGCCTACCTAGAAGAAGAGGCCTCGAAGCATCATGTAGACTCCATCTCCTATAGAATCGAAGTCGCGGCGGGTTGTTGGTGAGTGGACGGTGAAGTCGGTGGTGCCAAAGAGGAGGTGGCTCTCCATGGAAGAGGAGTCAACGATCACGGTGGATAGGACCGTCATGCGCATGATCAGCATCCCCAATTCCATAGACGGCGCCAATTGACGAGGGTTCGACTCGTCAATGCCCGTTGTTATGGACTTGGGTGTGGAGAAGAAGGGGAGGCTAGAGATCACGGAACGCTTAACAGACTCGCAACATGGGGACATGCGGTTTACCCAGGTTAAGGCCCCCGGAGGGAAAACCCTACTCCTGCTTGCCTGTTCTTGATTGGTGGTGATGTCGATGATTCCAAGGGTGCACAGATGCAATCTACCGTGAGGTGTGTTCTAGGGTATGAGGTGAGAGAGCCTCCTCGCTGTGCCCTCCTGGCCTTTATATGGGGAGGCTAGATCTCGAGTAGGTTGAGTCTGTTACATATTATGGTTGAACCCTATGAAATTTTATCTATAGCTAGCCGTGTTCTCCAAGAAGTCGCACCCATATCCTTCATGGGCTTCATCATCTACACGGGGTAATCATGTGGGCCCCTGCTAGGCCGGTACCGGGTAGGCTAACATTAGGCACCCATAGGGCATACCCATGTCAGTCCCCCCTTTAGTACCAGTCGTCCCACAAACCGGGACTAAAGGCCCTCCCAGGGCCATGTAACACCCCAAAAATATTAAACAAGATTATCAAGTTCTAATCACACAAGTTTAGGGTTAACAAAAAAAATTATTATTAAAATCATTATGAATGCATGTGTGTGTGATTAGTGCATGAATGATTGCATTTGGCATGTTTGATTGCTATGAATGCTAAGGATTGGTTTAAATATGAAAACAATATCATCTAGATCATTTCCAAGCAGAATCAAATAAAGAGAAAATCAAATTTAAGACATATGACCAAATGGTCATTTTGGCCAAACGTGTTCACTAGACCAATTTGGGTGTTCCTAGTCAAAGATTCATAACGGAAACAAATACAATTCTTTTCACCCCTTGTTAGACCAAGTAACAATGAACCCAAGCCCACTTTACAACCCAACAGAAACTAGTTCCAAATCTATTTAAAGGACAATTCAAAATTGAATCAAGTGTTGGTACTAACATGGCCATTTCCCAAAAACCAACCAAACAACTTCACCTTGTCAAACCCAAACAACCTCACACTACCAAGCATATGATCAGAGCACTCACCAAAATTCATCCAAAAATTCAAACTTTGAATTCATGCGGCCATTTCATCAAACACCTGTTGAACACAGATCAAACTTGCCTAACTTCTACTGTTTTGAGCAGTGTTTGATCAAACCATTGTCCCCAATTCACTCCCCTTGTCACCCCCAGCACCCAACAATGCATTGAAGAAGCTAACCCTTTACCCTTTGCACCAGTGACGCGCCACCCGAGCCACCATCGCCGGTAGACCATGGCCAACACGCAGGAGGATGTGTCGCGCCCGTCCACGATGTCCAGGAGGCAGGCCACTGTCCATCGCCACTCCCTGTCCACCCCTCGAGCGCAGCCAAGCCCTAGACCAACAGACAATCACTGCGCCCATTTTATCTGCGCCATGCCGAGAGCACGCCAGAGCGCCTCAGCCGACAGGCGTGCACATGTCGCGCCTTGCTCTCACCGTGCATAACTGCACTCGCCATGACCCTAGCTACCTCCCAGACATGACCGTTTGCCGCTGCGCGACACGAAGCCTCTGTACGCCATCTCGAACACTTCCGTTTCCGCTCCGAGCAACGATCACGCCCGACCTTTCTCGGTCGCCCTGAGCCATGCCATTAAGCTAGTGATTATCGCCAGGAGACACCGCACCGTCCTACGCCCTTCGCCATGCTGTTATCTCACTGCATCGTTGTCACCGACGATCCCTGACCATCCCGCTCAGTCCCCATCCCCGGTGTATAAATAGAGGCCACCCCCTCCTCAATTCTTCACACCATCTCACTACCCTCTCTATTAGAACCACCCTTGACCCTTCCCCGGAGCAAGGTGAGCACCAGGCCCCCGGAATTTCACCGGAGTCTGCCACTACAGAGGAGGAGCGGAGCCGTCGATTGGAGCCACCCCAGGAGCCGCCACGACCACCGTTTGAACCGTAGTCGTCGACAACGTCGTTCGCCCCCATCGCCGACCCTAGCTGGAGCCCAGGTGAGCCACCGTGTAACCCCACTGTCGTCGTTAGGGTTCAGTCCCGCCGAAGCTATTCGATGGAGACGGCGAACGTAGGTTGTAGATCTTGTTCTAATCGCACGACCCAGATTGAAACATACCGCTTCTTTAGATAGAGCCGCTCACTAACGGGACCCCCTGTCAGCAGCCCGCTGCGCGTGCTGTGTAGTTGAGTCAGCCCAGTAACATTCCCGCGCATAACCCAGAGATTCAAATAATATTTTCCATTTTATTCAAACCCTAGTTTAGTTAGTGACTTATAAATTCAATTCAAAGAGATTTAAAGAACCAAATTTCATGTTTCCAATTTTGTTTGGAAGGTATTCAAATTACCAATCCAAGCCCGTTGGATTCAAACCATTTGAAATTATAGATCACCTATAGTAAAAATAACAAGACAGAGACTATTCCACATTCAAACATTTTTTAAAAATCAACCATAAATGCTTTTGAGTTGATTCCAACTCTCAAATATCACATTTGACAAGATCTAACTAAATATGTAAAAATATTTAGGTTTACATGCAGTGATCTTGGACTAGTACTAAAAGAATGCTACATAGGAATTTCTAGTCACTTTAATTATATGAAATAATCATTTTAAACTTTATAAAATGTGACCACCACTTTAAATCACGTTCCCAAGTATTGAAATATGTGTGATGACATGTGTGAACATGATCCCATGTTTTAATTGGAGAATATTAAATCTTAAGTAGTTTTTCAATGAGTAGAAATTACCTTTCTAAAATAAAATGAATAAGACTATTGCTTTAATCCTTGTGATGATGATAGATCATCTAGTGTGAACCTTTGTGTGCTAAATAGAGGTAGTTAAGTATTGTTTGGTGATTGTGTACCTCGTACTTATTTATAGACGCTAGTACCGACCAAGGCTACGAGGAGGAGGAGGAGGAGTACTATGAAGAAGAAGAAGAACACTTCAACCACTGCACCAATCAAGGCAAGCTAACACTTGCAAGTTTCTTAACTATGCAAGCTAACACTTGCAAGCTATAACTTTGCATATAACCTATGCAAGATGCATTAGGAATGTTTTGGTTATGCAACCTTGATTATACCAAATCCAATTTTACTTGCAAGTTTTATTCTTTTATTCCTGTACCAAAGTTCTTTATTACTTTTAGTTAGTACTTTGTGAGTTTTGGAAAAAATAGTATAGATAGCATAAAGAGCATAAAACTAGGCCTAAGTAGTTAGAACTAGATGTCATACTAAGGCATGAGACTAGATTTGGATAGTCACACTTGATTACCAACCCTCATTAGTAAATACCCTCAATTTTAGTGGCTAGTGTTAAGCATAAAAGTTGATCACATTAGATGGGAATACTTGGTGAAAATGATTATGAAAACCTTGGAATGAAGATTCATTCTATTGAAATGTTTTGACATGTGTTATGAACACCAGATGATTTGATGATGAAAATCTTGAGGCATGAGCCTTAGCCCTTTATAAAAACTGATGGTTGGGTTTGGATGCGATACCATTCCAATTTTACCGCACAACCACAATACCTGATTTGGGTAAGGCTTAACTAGAAGTTTATATGTCTTAGTATGGGCTCCCTTGCGGAAGAGGTTGAGCTGAGGCTACCTCGTGAATGTGAATGTCCACCTGTGCAGTTCCCAAGATGACAGATGGTCATGGTTGGGAGGCCAAACTCATAGGGGAGGTGCCTATACTAGGGTGTGTAATTGAAAGGTTAGGATTGATTATCTGCATACTAACTATGATGATTCAGGGTTATCCCCGTCAGATGTATCGAATGTTGTGGTGAAAGTGTACCACCTCTGTAGAGTGTCAAACTATTCGAATAGCCACATCCACGGTCATGGACAGTTCGAGTGGCCATATTGTTCCGCCGTCAGATGTTTTCAAAATGACTTGTGAAATGAACTATGACTTTGACTCTACCACAACAGGGTTGTGAACATGAAAACTAAGCTCCCACTTAGGTGTTGTATAACTTTAAACTAGTTTTCTTTACTTCTAAACTCAGTTTGAGATAAACTTGGCTTTTTGCAAATAAACCTAGAGCTTAGGATTCCTACATGAACTACCTTACTTGTTAGTATTAGTTTTCGTGTACTTAAAGAGTACTCATGGCTTTGTCTCTGGCTATTCCCATGTCCAGACTATGCGGAGGACTACTAAGATGATGGACAGCAGGAAGTCTATGACAACTAGGATCATCTCCCATCGTCAGCATTGCCTATGACCCTGAAGATGGAGCCGTGTGATACGTCGGAAACGTATCTATAATTTTTGATGTTCCATGCTTGTTTAGTATCTACTTTGCTTTGCTTTGTCTACACTTTGAGGTGTTTTTATATCTTTTCTAGAACTAACCTATTAACAAGTTGCCACAGTGCTAGTTGCCTGTTTTCTTCTGTTTTTGGTTCCAGAAAGGCAGAATATCAATATTATCAGAATTGTATGGGACAAAAGCCAAATTCAATATGTTACCGTGGGGGACACGAATCCAGAAGACAAGACGGAGGGGCGCCACAGGGCGGCCAGACCCCCCTAGGCACAGGTGGGCCCAGCCCGTGTCTAGGCAGGGTGTGGCCCCCCTGGCGGCCCCCTGCCTCGCCTCTTTGCCTGTAAGAAGCCCCTGATACAGAAACCCTAGGCACCAGATCAAAACCTTCTCTAGCCGCCGCCAACATCGTCCCTAGATCAGGGGGATCTGAAGTTCTTCCCGGCACCCTGCCGGAGGGGAGATCATCCCGGAGGCCTTCTTCTTCGGTATGAAGCGTGAGTAGTTCTACCTTGGACTACGAGTCCATGTAGTAGCTAGATGGTTGTGTCTCCTCCTTGTGCTTTCATGTATAGATCTTGTGAGCTCCGTTCATGATCAAGCTCTAATATATTTGTAATCAGGCATGTTGTGTTTGCGGGATCCGATGGATATTGAGATTACTATGTCATATTGATTAATGGTTTTGTCTTATTGATTCTATCATGGCTATGTTGTTTGTGATCTTGCATGCTCTCCGTTGTTACTAGCTATCTTGGCCAAGTAGTTGCTAGTGAATCCAAGAGGGGGTATTTATGCTCGATAGTGGGTTCATGCCTCTGGTTTCCAAGGGAAGTGACAGAAATATCTTCAGTTGTAGATGTGTTGTTGCCACTAGGGAGAAACCAACGGTCTCTTGTTCATGGGACAAGTGGATTGTTTCCCTTACACACTTTGCTTAAAGCATTTGTCTGTTGCTTGCAACTTAATAATGGATGGGGATCAGATGATAACTTGAGGTGGATTTCTAGTCATAGATGCAGTTCGATGCCGGTCTATGTATATTGTTGTATTGCCCAATCGAATCTCATAGGATCTTTTTGTCTGGTATTGCATTGTTATGCCTTGCTCAGATCCTGTCAATTGCCCTGCTGTAATTTGTTTACCCTTCATGCCATGTTGTTTATCTAAGGAGAGCACCTCTAGTGAACTATGGACCCCGGTCCAGTCTTTACCATTGATACATCTTCCACCGTTTACTTGCTGCAAACCATTCATCACCTTCCACACCATACAGTTAATCCTTTGTTACAGCAACCAGTGAGATTGACAACCTCACTATTAGTTGGGGAAAGTCTTGAGTTTGTGTTGTGCAGGTCTCCACGTTGCTTGCAGCACCTTTGGGACATTTCCTTCCTCCTACTAGTTCGATAACCTCGGTTTCTTACTGAGGGAAACTTTCCTGTTGTACTGCATCATACCTTCCGCTTGGGGTCTCCCAACGAAGTGCTGCTGCACTCATCAAGGCTTTTTCTGGCGTCGTTGCCGGGGAGGCTAAGGACGTCTTCACAAGGGGAGTCCTCCTCAACCATTCTATTTACTTTGTTTTTAGTTTGCTTAGTTTATTTTTCTTGGTTTTGTTTGCCTCTTTTTATCAAAAACTCAAAAAAATTAGTTTAGTTTGGTTTGCTTTCTCTATTCAAAAACACAAAAAAATTAGTTCTTGGTCTAGCTGCTGCTGCTTTTGGCTTGCTCCACCTTTGCCAAAATGAACTCTGCTGAGAACAACAAGTTGTGTGACTTCACTAGCACAAACAACAATGATTTCCTTAGCACTCCCATTGCTCCACCTGCTCCTGATGCTACCTTTTATGAAATTAAGCCTTCTTTTGTTGAATCTAGTGATGAGAGAGCAATTTTCTGGTGCTAGTTATGATGATGTTGATGCCCATCTCAATAACTGTCACATCCCAAGATTTTCCAAATCTTGTAATGTGAAAAATAAATAAACAAAATAAAAAATTTGTTGAAAATCAGGGTGAAAAGAAACTTTGTTTCTAAAAGGAAACTTAAAATCCCATCTTGACTAAACTTTAATTAAAGTTTGAATTTAAAAAAATCCAAATCAAGTGAATTGCACTCCTCAATGAATGTATCTGGAAATTTAAACACTTGGAAAATAAAACCAAAACCCTAAAACCCTAATGGAAGAAAATCATTTCCAAGTTATCTCCAAACCTATGGATTTGATCCATATAAAAATTTGTCAAACAAACATTCACAAATGATCAAGAAAGATAAATAGAAATATTATAAAGCCATAGAAATTGGTTTCACTTAATTTGGAGCCATAGTTAAAATCTTATGAATTTAACAAGATAAGGAAAAGTAATTTCCAAAGCTAATAAAGAACCTACCTATAAATACATACCAAATGGTGAGCAAATAATCCTAAAAGGATTTAAATGGATAAACAAATAATAAACAAGATTTTATAAATTGGAATCACCAAGTTTGGATCTCTAAATAAAAAGATATGAATTTTATAAGATGAAGAAAGAAAATATTAAATAAAGAAATTTTAAAGACCAAATTAAATCTTGGCCAAATCCATAAGCAAATGGAATGAATATAATCCAAATCCAAATAAAATAAAAGGATAAAGAATTTCCAAAATAAAATAAAATGGCATTAACCATGCTATCCCTATCTTAATAAAGACAAATCTTTAATAAGAATAATAATATAATTCATGTGAAAATGATATTTGAAAATGATAATTCATGTGAAAATAATATAAGTGGATTAAAAGTTGTTAAATCAACTTAAATAAAATAAATCTTCCAAATTAAAATTTAGGGAATTAAAACCATATTAAAATTCCATTGAAATCAAAACAAATACCCAATCTTAAATGATTAATGAATCATATTAAAATACTTTCCAAATAATTCAAGATGAATTATTTGACACCCTTTTCAGTACAAAAAACTTACTGAAAGATTTTGGAAGAATTCAGAAGTCAAATGGAAATTAAAAACATTATTAAATCCTATTTGCTTTAAAACAAGGGCCCTTTTATTAATTAAAAAGACCCCAAAAAGAATAAAATAAATTCCAAAATTGACATTAGAATGTGCTACTAACCAATATTTAAACCTACACAAAATCTGGCAAAGTTTTGAAATCAAATGAGTGTTTGAATTGGTTGTTCAAAATCCAAACAGAATAAAGGAAAAGGAAAAAGAAAAACAAACAGAACAAAAAAAATGTGAAAAGGAAGCAGCCCAGTCAAGGCCCAGCAAGCCCACCCCCCACCCCACCCGAGCGAACCGTTATTCACTGCAACGAACCAGCCGATGCTCACGTAATCACCCCACCCCACTCTCTCTCACTCATGACAGCCAGCCCCAGCCCACGTCATCTTCTTCTCCCATGAGACCGCCCCTCACCTCGCCGTCACAGGCGATTAACGCCGGCTTAATTCAGACATCGCACAGTTAAACCTCCCCCTGACGACGCCCTCTTAAACGCCTGCGCCCCCTCTCTCATTCCCCTCACTTGCCAGAGACTCTACGCCCCCAGGCCGCCCTGAATTGCGCCTAGACCCCGCTCTTCTCCGACGAGCTCGCAACCAAATTCCGGCCAGCCTCCTCCGCCCCCTTGCTCCCTCGACCAAGCTCACTTGCTTCCCAGACCTAGTCGAACCTCCCCGTAGCTCCAGCTCGACCCCGCGTTCCCTAGAGCCTCGACAACGACGACCACAGCCCCACGTCGCCGTCTGTCACTGCTCCGACGAGCACTGCTGGTAAGACCTGACCGCCCCCCTCTTTCTCCTTCACACACGCATCATCGCCAGGACCTTGCGCATCTGACCATGTCTTCCACTTTTCCTAGCACACGTTGTAACCTCGCCCCCGTCGATGTCTGACCGTACCCGACGCCAGGAGCACCTCCGACGAAGAATTCCGACGACGCCCGAGCGCCCCCTGCTACCTGAAGACCACCTTGAGCTTCGCCATACCCATGCGATCACTGTAAGCCCTTTCCCTTCCTCCTTTGCTTCCTGTATTCACCGCGCTGCCGTAGTCCGAGTCACCGCCGCCAGTAGCCACCACCAGCGCCGCCCATCTCTAGCTAGCATGCCGAGCACTGTCCGATCTAAATCACATGGCCACGATAGAAACTTAACTGAAGCGGTATGTTTGTTTCTGGGCCACACGATATACTTTAGATCCAACGCACCAGAGTAGCTGATCCGGACGAAACGGTATGGACGAGTAATATCACGCCACATGGCCCTGTTCGTCTGATTAAAAAACAGAATTGTTCTATTAGATGTCCAATTTTGCAAAATTCATAACTTTCAAACCACACGTCCAAATTTTGCAAACTTTATATCAATGGCTTCAGCAAAACAAGCCCTAACCAACCATGCACTTTGTTTAGTAAAAAGCTTCTGGTAAAATGTTTGTTTTTGCAGAAACTTATGTATGCTTGTTTAGGTTATAAAATTTATTCCAAAAATGTTTTTGAGGATAAAATCTTTGGCAATTGGTGTGTTTTGAACCTACTGACCATAGGAAACAAATTGCGGATTCAAAAATGTATTTGGTGAAACAAAAGAATAAAACTTTGGATTTAAACCATTTCTAGTCAAATAAAAATATGGTTTAATTATTAAAAATGGTTTTGGTAGAAAACCTTTGAGAAATGTTTTGGAAATAAACTCTCTGACCCTAAACACAAGGTTTTATGGTTTTAAAACATATTTTGTGAACCCTATAGAAAATTGCCTTAATAAAAGCATTTCTTCACCACATAAAATAATGACTTGATCTAAAAATGGTTTATGAAGTAAAATCTTATACAAATGATTTTGCCACTTTATAAAATGACCATTAGGTGTTTTAAAATGTTTATGAACCATTAGAAACCACTTTTTCAAATAAAACCATCTTTGGCATGCTTGCATGCATTGCTTGCTTCTATTATTTTATGTGATGAATTGCTTGAATGGTAGATTGAAATATTGTTTGCTTGATTGAATTGTAGTGATTTGAAGTGAGTGAACATTGCAAAGATCAAGGAGTGAACTCATACTCTCTACCAAAAAGGCAAGTGATGCTTCATACTTTTCTCCCATTATTTTCACTATGCATTAGTGATATTTCTAAGTAGGACTTGCATGGAATTTTGCTAAGTATAAACCATGCTATGGGAAATCCTAGTAGATGTAACCTTAGTAGAAATTTCCTAAGTTAAGATTCCTACTACAATCATGCTTAGCTTAGCTAGTAGAAAACAAGGGAGGAATATATATTCATGCTATGGAAAAATTTCTAAGTCTAAGGACTTGTGTTTTGTTTAATAAAACAACTAAGTGAATGAATCACCTGGGTGGAATGGAAGGAATGGTTTGTGTTGAGTGGTTACACAAGGCCAGGGGACTGGTGAACCTTGTGTATCTCACTTGTGGATGGCCACCCAGGAATAAAGAGATTTGAGATGTCAAATGTTGAGAAGCTTCAAGTGCAGCCACTTGGCATTATGGGCTCTGCCTGGATCATATAGGTTGCAATAACTTAGCCAAATGGACAGTTGGTGGTAGGGGATTGATAGGTTGGAGCGCGTCCATTTTGGTCTAAGGGAAGGCTTCTGAAATATCTTGTCTTGGTGAAACCAAGTCTTGTGGGGAAAGTGCACCACCTCTGCAGAGTGTAAAATCTAAGTACTTAGCCATGTCCTTGGCAAAGGACAATTTGAGCATCAAGACATGGAAGCTATCAAGAATCTCATCATCCAAATTTCTAAGATAAAAACTTGTGGTTGAACAAGGGTTTAAGGTTCACCAATTTCTATTGGTGGTTCCTTGGGTGATTTGTCAAGCAAAAACTTAGTGTTTTCAAATGATAAGGAAAATCTATTTTGAGCAAAGCAAGCCTAAGCTGCACTTAGCCAAATGCATATAGATGATAGACTCCACTATACTACCATAGTATCACTTGCCAATACAATTCAAATGTATTGACCCTTGTGGCTGTAACTTGTTATGTTGCAGGTTTGATTGATATTAGTGAAGTTTAATGATTAGGATTACAAGACTACAACCAACATGTCTGCCTGTGGCACTTTGAAGATGAAGGACCCCATGCTACTGTTATATTTCTGCTGCATTGTAATGAGATAGCCAAATGAGCTATGTAAGATGTAATAAATTATTTTATTCCTGGATATAAAGTTGTATTATGACCTTTGTTTCTTGATATTACATCTTAACTGTGGATGCTAGCTATTGATCTAGGGACTAGCATTGTAAACACAGGGATCTCTACCTTATTAAAGGTTGGGAACCTTACAGATGGTATCAGAGCATTGTGTTGCATGTAGGATTGTAAACCTAGGATTGGACAAAACCCCTTAGAAAAATAGGAGTTGTATTTGTTCCAAAACTTATTTACAATCACTCTTGTAAACTCTCTCCTCAACCATTTTGGTTTTGATTCTACATCTCTTCTATTTCAAACTTGATGGACAAAGCCTACCCCATGGCCAAAGACTTCACCATGTGCAAAGGACTTCATCAACTCTAATGACTTCAACATCTTCAACTCTAATGACTTCAACATCTTCAACATTTTCACCAAGGACTTCAATCTTGGATATCACTAAGGACTACAATTGAGAAAAGAGATGTTGCACAAGACTTGAAGACTAAGGAAACACAACTTAGAAGGAACCCTCATCATTTTGAAGTTTTGTGACCAAGATGCAAGAAATTCTCTAAGAATACAAACATCTTGTTCAAGAAGAATTAACCAAGAAGGATGGAAAGATCACAAGTGAACCATATAGATGGACCACCATATTTAGTTTAAGTCAAACCAACCAACTTATGTGGTGTAACAAAAATATGTTTGGTTGCCTAAAAATATGCTTGAAACTTTGTTTGAGTGGAATGTTTGTTTGTGATTGCTTGCACATTGCTTGTGTGAATTGTGATGTGTGTGATTAGAATTATTTCCTTAGAAATATTTTTCCTATTATAATCCCAATCCAACCCAAACAGATGACTACTCCAAGAGACAACAAGGATGGCAACAACAACAACCAAGAGGTCAACATGAGAGACCAACTGCTTGCAAGACAAACCCAGTTGAACCAAGAGACAACTCAGCTGTTAGCCAACAATAATGAGTTAGACCCAACCATGCAAGAAGTTTTGAAAACTCAATCCCAATTGTTGCAAGGGTTGGCTACTCAAATGATCAACATGGGAGACAACTCTTCCCAAGGAGCTTATGACAACAAGGATGACAAAGATGTTATTCTAGAAGGAACCCAAGCATGCAATATTTGTGGAGACAAGGATCACACTTCCAAGGAGCATGAAAATCAATGCCCCAACTGTGAGGAGAAACATCGCTAACCAATGCCCCACGTCCCAAGCTACATGTTACCTATGTGAAGGAAATAATCATGTCCCTATCCAATGCCCCATCTATTCCATAGTTGAACAAAGGAAACAAGGTGGAGTACAACAAATGATTGCAGACTACCATGAGAGAGCCAAGTCTACCAAGAAGGATGAAGACAAAGGAAAATCTTAGCTTGTACCTCCCAGCAACATGACCCAATTTAAAGGACCAAAGAGGATACATATGCATATCCAAGGAGTAATAGAAGGTCAAGGAGACCAGGAACTGTTCCTACCTTTGAGATAACATATGAAGAACATGAACTAGAAGCACTCCTAGCTTTGGAGAAACCCAAGAAAAAGAAGGACAAAAGCCATTTGCAATGTGGTCATTGCAAAGAAATGGGACACTATGCCAAATTGGGATTGAAAACTCAATCCCAATTGTTGCAAGGGTTGGCTACTCAAATGATCAACATGGGAGACAACTCTTCCCAGGGAGCTTATGACAACAAGGATGACAAAGATGTTATTCTAGAAGGAACCCAAGCATGCAATATTTGTGGAGACAAGGATCACACTTCCAAGGAGCATGAAAATCAATGCCCCAACTGTGAGGAGAAACATCGCTAACCAATGCCCCACGTCCCAAGCTACATGTTACCTATGTGAAGGAAATAATCATGTCCCTATCCAATGCCCCATCTATTCCATAGTTGAACAAAGGAAACAAGGTGGAGTACAACAAATGATTGCAGACTACCATGAGAGATCCAAGTCTACCAAGAAGGATGAAGACAAAGGAAAATCTTAGCTTGTACCTCCCAGCAACATGACCCAATTTAAAGGACCAAAGAGGATACATATGCATATCCAAGGAGTAATAGAAGGTCAAGGAGACCAGGAACTGTTCCTACCTTTGAGATAACATATGAAGAACATGAACTAGAAGCACTCCTAGCTTTGGAGAAACCCAAGAAAAAGAAGGACAAAAGCCATTTTCAATGTGGTCATTGCAAAGAAATGGGACACTATGCCAGTGAATGTCCAAAGAAGCAGAAGTATAAGGAGATTAGCCAAGTGTGGTGCAACAACTGCAAAGAGCTAGGCCATTATGTAGCAACCTGTCCATAGAAGATACGTGATGAACTCAAACTTATCACATGTTACAGTTGTGGTAACCAAGGACATTATGCAAGCAACTGTCCAGAAAAGATGAAGCACAAGATAAACAAGCCTATGAAGGATCTCAGCCTTGTCACATGTTTCAAGTGTGGAAACAAAGGACATTATGCAGATGTTTGCCCAGAGAGATTTCAACAGGATCCCAAGAAGGCCAATATGTAATCTAGTTGGAAAATTATTTTAAGGGTGGTAGTGCCCTAGATGCTTTGAGCCAACTTGTAACCCCTAGCCTCCCCAAATCTCGGGACGAGATTTATTTTAAGGGTGGTAGCCTGTCACATCCCAAGATTTTCCAAATCTTGTAATGTGAAAAATAAATAAACAAAATAAAAAATTTGTTCAAAATCAGGGTGAAAAGAAACTTTGTTTCTAAAAGGAAACTTAAAATCCCATCTTGAATAAACTTTAATTAAAGTTTGAATTTAACAAAATCCAAATCAAGTGAATTGCATTCCTCAATGAATGTATCTGGAAATTTAAACACTTGGAAAATAAAACCAAAACCCTAAAACCCTAATGGAAGAAAATCATTTCCAAGTTATCTCCAAACCTATGGATTTGATCCATATAAAAATTTGTCAAACAAACAATCACAAATGATCAAGAAATACAAATAGAAATATTATAAAGCCATAGAAATTGGTTTCACTTAATTTGGAGCCATAGTTAAAATCTTATGAATTTAACAAGATAAGGAAAAGTAATTTCCAAAGCTAATAAAGAACCTACCTATAAATACATACCAAATGGTGAGCAAATAATCCTAAAAGGATTTAAATGGATAAACAAATAATAAACAAGATTTTATAAATTGGAATCACCAAGTTTGGATCTCTAAATAAAAAGATATGAATTTTATAAGATGAAGAAAGAAAATATTAAATAAAGAAATTTTAAAGACCAAATTAAATCTTGGCCAAATCCATAAGCAAATGGAATGAATATAATCCAAATCCAAATAAAATAAAAGGATAAAGAATTTCCAAAATAAAATATAATGGCATTAACCATGCTATCCCTATCTTAATAAAGACAAATCTTTAATAAGAATAATAATATAATTCATGAGAAAATGATATTTGGAATTTACCCAAGTGGATTAAAAGTTGTTAAATCAACTTAAATAAAATAAATCTTACAAATTAAAATTTAGGGAATTAAAACCATATTAAAATTCCATTGAAATCAAAACAAATACCCAATCTTAAATGATTAATGAATCATATTAAAATACTTTCCAAATAATTCAAGATGAATTATTTGAGACCCTTTTAAGTAAACAAAACTTACTGAAAGATTTTTGAAGAATTCAGAAGTCAAATGGAAATTAAAAACATTATTAAATCCTATTTGATTTAAAACAAGGGCCCTTTTTATTAATTAAAAAGACCCCAAAAAGAATAAAATAAATTCCAAAATTGACATCAGAATGTGCTACTAATCAATATTTAAACCTACACAAAATCTGGCAAAGTTTTGAAATCAAATGAGTGTTTGAATTGGTTGTTCAAAATCCAAACAGAATAAAGGAAAAGGAAAAAGAAAAACAAACTGAACAAAAAAATGTGAAAAGGAAGCAGCCCAGCTCGGCAGCCCAGTCAAGGCCCAGCAAGCCCACCCCCACCCCACCTGATCAGGTTATTCACTGCAAGCGAACCCATGGCAGCGCTGATGTAACGACTCCCACCCCACTCTCTCACTGCATGACAGCCAGCCCCAGCACGTCATCTTCTTCCTCCCCGCAGAGACCCCGCCCCTCACCTTGCCGGCCGTTGCAGATGATTAACGCTTGGCTTAATTCGCATTACTGGCACAGTTAAACCTCCCCCTGATGACGCCCTCTTAAACTCCTACGCCCCCTCTCTCATTCCCCTCACTCGCCAGAGACTCTACGCCCCCAGGCCACCCTGAATTACGCCTAAACCCCGCTCTGCTCCGACGAGCTCGCAACCAAATTCCGGCCAGCCTCCTCCGCCCCTTGCTCCCTCGACCAAGCTCACTTGCTTCCCAGACCTAGTCGAACCTCCCCGTAGCTCTAGCTCGACCCCGCGCGCCCCAGAGCCTCGACAACGATGACCACATTTCACGCCTTGTCATCCTTTGCTCCGACGAAACCTTCTGGTAAGACCTGACCGCCCCCCTCTTTCTCCTTCGCACACGCATCATCGCCAGGACCTTGCGCATCTGACCATGTCTTCCACTTGTCCTAGCACGCACTATAAACTCGCCCCCATCGACATCTGACCGTACCCGACGCCAGGAGCACCTCCGGCGAAGAATTCCGACGACGCCCGAGTGCCCCCTGCTACCCGAAGACCACCTTGAGCTTCGCCATACCCCTGCGATCATTGTAAGCCCTTTCCCTTCCTCCTTTGCTTCCTGTATTCACCGTGCTGCCGTAGTCCGAGTCGCCGCCACCAGTAGCCACCGCCAGCGTCGCCCATCTCTGGCTAGCGTGCCGAGCGCCGTCCGATCTAAATCACATGGCCACGATAGAAACTTAACGGAAGCGGTATGTTTGTTTCTAGGCCACACGATCTACTTTAGATCCAACGCGCCAGAGTAGCTGATCCGGACGAAACGGTATGGACGAGTAATATCACGCCACGTGGCCCTGTTCGTCTGATTAAAAACAGAATTATTCTATTAGATGTCCAATTTTGCAAAACTCATAACTTTCAAACCACACGTCCAAATTTTGCAAACTTTATATCAATGGATTCAGCAAAACAAGCCCTAACCAACCAAGCACTTTGTTTAGTAAAAAGCTTCTGGTAAAATGTTTGTTTTTGCAGAAACTTATGTATGCTTGTTTAGGTTATAAAATTTATTCCAAAAATGTTTTTGAGGATAAAATCTTTGGAAATTGGTGTGTTTTGAACCTACTGACCATAGGAAACAAATTGTGGATTCAAAAATGTATTTAGTGAAACAAAAGAAAAAAACTTTGGATTTAAACCATTTCTAGTCAAATAAAAATATGGTTTAATTATTAAAAATGGTTTTGGAAGAAAACCTTTGAGAAATGTTTTGGAAATAAACTCTCTGACCCTAAACACAAGGTTTTATGGTTTGAAAACATATTTTGTGAACCCTATAGAAAATTGCCTTAATAAAAGCATTTCTTCACCACATAAAATAATGACTTGATCTAAAAATGGTTTATGAAGTAAAATCTTATACAAATGATTTTGCCACTTTATAAAATGACCATTAGGTGTTTTAAAATGTTTATGAACCATTAGAAACCACTTTTTCAAATAAAACCATCTTTGGCATGCTTGCATGCATTGCTTGCTTCTATTATTTTATGTGATGAATTGCTTGAATGGTAGATTGAAATATTGTTTGCTTGATTGAATTGTAGTGATTTGAAGTGAGTGAACATTGCAAAGATCAAGGAGTGAACTCATACTCTCTACCAAAAAGGCAAGTGATGCTTCATACTTTTCTCCCATTATTTTCACTATGCATTAGTGATATTTCTAAGTAGGACTTGCATGGAATTTTGCTAAGTATAAACCATGCTATGGGAAATCCTAGTAGATGTAACCTTAGTAGAAATTTCCTAAGTTAAGATTCCTACTACAATCATGCTTAGCTTAGCTAGTAGAAAACAAGGGAGGAATATATATTCATGCTATGGAAAAATTTCTAAGTCTAAGGACTTGTGTTTTGTTTAATAAAACAACTAAGTGAATGAATCACCTGGGTGGAATGGAAGGAATGGTTTGTGTTGAGTGGTTACACAAGGCCAGGGGACTGGTGAACCTTGTGTATCTCACTTGTGGATGGCCACCCAGGAATAAAGAGATTTGAGATGTCAAATGTTGAGAAGCTTCAAGTGCAGCCACTTGGCATTATGGGCTCTGCTGGATCATATAGGTTGCAATAACTTAGCCAAATGGACAGTTGGTGGTAGGGGATTGATAGGTTGGAGCGTCTATTTTGGTCTAAGGAAGGCTTGAAATATCTTGTCTTGGTGAAACCAAGTCTTGTGGGGAAAGTGCACCACCTCTGCAGAGTGTAAAATCTAAGTACTTAGCCATGTCCTTGGCAAAGGACAATTTGAGCATCAAGACATGGAAGCTATCAAGAATCTCATCATCCAAATTTCTAAGATAAAAACTTGTGGTTGAACAAGGGTTTAAGGTTCACCAATTTCTATTGGTGGTTCCTTGGGTGATTTGTCAAGCAAAAACTTAGTGTTTTCAAATGATAAGGAAAATCTATTTTGAGCAAAGCAAGCCTAAGCTGCACTTAGCCAAATGCATATAGATGATAGACTCCACTATACTACCATAGTATCACTTGCCAATACAATTCAAATGTATTGACCCTTGTGGCTGTAACTTGTTATGTTGCAGGTTTGATTGATATTAGTGAAGTTTAATGATTAGGATTACAAGACTACAACCAACATGTCTGCCTGTGGCACTTTGAAGATGAAGGACCCCATGCTACTGTTATATTTCTGCTGCATTGTAATGAGATAGCCAAATGAGCTATGTAAGATGTAATAAATTATTTTATTCCTGGATATAAAGTTGTATTATGACCTTTGTTTCTTGATATTACATCTTAACTGTGGATGCTAGCTATTGATCCAGGGACTAGCATTGTAAACACAGGGATGTCTACCTTATTAAAGGTTGGGAACCTTACAATAACTTTGTTGAACTTTGTGAGATGCAGAAGTATAAGGATGTAGATGGAGATATTATTAAGCTCAAGCTATTTCCTTTCTCCTTGAGTGGAAAAGCTTAAGAATGGTTGCTATCCTTGCCTAGAAATAGTATTGATTCTTGGACTAAGTGTAAAGATGCTTTTATTGGAAAGTACTATCCTCCTGCTAAGATTATATCTATGAGAAGTGACATTATGAAATTTAAACAAATTGATAATGAACATGTTTATCAAGCTTGGGAAAGAATGAAATCTTTGGTTAAGAATTTCCCCACTCATGGACTCACTGCTTGGATGATTATCCAGACTTTTTATGCAGGTTTGAACTTCTCTTCAAGAAACCTGTTGGATTCAGCTACTGGAGGTACCTTTATGGGCATTACTTTGGGTGCTGCAACAAAACTCCTAGATAATATGATGGTTAATTACTCTAAATGGCACACTAAGAGAGCTCCACATGGTAAGAAGGTAAATTCTGTTGAAGAAACCTCCTCTTTGAGGGATAAGATAGATGTTATTATGGCTATGCTTGTTAATGGGAAAGCTCCTTTAGATCCAAACAATGTTCCCTTAGCCTCTTTGGTTTCTCAATAAGAGCAAGTTGATGTGAACTTCATTAGAAACAACAATTTCAACAACAATGTCTATAGGAGTAATTTTGGTGGTAACAACTATAGGCCTTATCCTCCTAATAATGGCAATACCTATGGAAACTCCTACAACAATGCTAGAAGTGCCCCATCTGAACTTGAAGTTATGCTCAAAGATTTTATTAGTAAATAAACCGCTTTCAACAAGACTGTGGTGGAAAAACTTTTAACTGTTGAGAAGAACATTTCCTCTTTGTCTGAAGCACAGTCCTCCTTGATTAATAAAATGGCTGCTAAACCTGAAACCATGGAAAGTACATTTTCTGCTACTCATGCCATACAAGTTACTATTGATGGAAATGTTAGGTTGTTAGCTCAACTTCATGCTAAGTGGGAAAGGGAAGCTAAAATTGATAGAAACAATAGTGTGTGCACCATCACTAGAATTGAGACCACTAAACCTAATGCCTAAGCCTAATGAGTCTACTACTAGTGATTCTAAGTTTGATTTTGATATAGATGGTTGCAATATTTCTGAAGTGATTCTGTTCCTGCAAAAGCTTGCTAGAAGTCCTGATGCTAGTGATATGCATGTTGCTTTCACTAAACACATTATAGATGCTCTTGTTAAGATTAAGGAAGAGAAGTTAAAACACAAAGCTTCTATTCCTAGGAAAGTAGAAAATAGTTGAGAACCCATTATTAATATGCACGTGATTGACTTTGATCTCAAAGCTTCATGTGATCTTGGTTCTAGTGTCTCTATTATGCCTAGGAAGATTTATGAAATGCTTGATTTGCCACCTTTGGAAGATTGTTATTTGGACATCTCACTTGATGATAATGCTAAGAAGAAACTCATGGGGAGTATTAATTATGTTTTCATTATGGTTAACAATGCTTATGTCCCTGTCGATTTCTATGTTTTGGATGTTGAATACAATGCTTCTTGTCCTATTACTTTGGGAAGACCTTTTCTTAGAATTGTTGGTACCATCATTGATATGAAAGAAGTAACCATTAAATATCAATTTCCATTTCAATAAAGGTATTGAACACTTCCCTATGAGGAGAGAGAAGTTGATTTTTCTCCTCCTTTGAAAGCAAGGTTTGATGTTAATGCTTCCTCATTTGAAAATACTTGATTTCTTGCTTCTTGTGCCTAACTTAAAGGCGTTAAAGAAAAGTACTTATTGGGAGATAACCCAAGAGTTTCCTTGAGTCTTGTAAGTTATTACTTCAGTAATGACCTCTCCTTATCCTTTTTGTTTGCTGTTTGTGCCAAGAATGACCTCTAATGGGAGGGAAGTAAGATTTGGGGAGTTGCTGTCCCCCAGCAGATTTCTTTCCTCCACCATAAAAATTCGTGAGGAGTCTCTGTAAGTCGGATTGAGCTGAAAATATACGAATAAATCCCGCAGTATGTTAGCTAACTTTCGTTAGTTCAACACTTTATTATTTGAGCAACAGAAGATATTCAAAAAAATCGGTTTCTACCTGCTGGTCTGTTTTGACAGATTTTTACCATTATTTGCATTTGCCTCTTATTGATTCCTTTTTGAGTTCTCTTTTGGGGAATTGAGCTTTTTGAAGGAGTTTCTACAATATCTTGTGTTTTTAGTGAAAAGTTTTGCTGTTCCAAATCTAGGTCTAAAGGTCTATTGTCTTTTGAATACACTAATGTTGCTAATGAAGATTGTGTGAAGTTTTGTATGAAGGAAAAAAAATTCAGGTGTAGAGAGAGAATGATGTAATGAGATCAAGAATGGACAAAATATCAAGCTTGGGGATGCCACCCTAGTGTCACCCCAAGAAATATCCAAGAGGTACAAGCGTCAAAGCGTTGGGATGCCTAAGGCATCCCCTTCTTCATCAATAAAAAGCCTAGGTCTTTCTAGACACTTTGTTTTTATTGTTTCATGCACTGTTGTGTTTTTATTGGAGCGTCTTATTTTTTGTTTGGTTTTCTTATTTTGTTTAGTTTGCTTGAGTAAAGTAGTTTGGACCCCCGTTCTCGTTGTGTTGTTTCAAATAAGTTGATTGGTGTTGGAAAGGAGTAGAAAGTTCTTGCTTGAAAGTGCAAGGGGGGCTTGCATTGACTGTGACTTAGACTTTAGCATGACATGCTAGGTGTTGTTTTGACCTTATGCTTAGTGATTATTGCTGTAGCACGTCTTGTTTCAAACAATTGGGATTGCTTAGTGTGCCTTGAAAGAATTATGCGTTGTTTTAGCATGCAAAAGCATAGTATTGTGGTGTTCTCCTTTGATGCTTTGTTTGGGTTGACTTGGCACATGCTCACACCATTTTATGACTATGAACAAGTCACCATAGCCTCTATGATCATTTAGTCCTTGACTTGTAGTACCACTCTATGCTTTGATTAGTAATGTTTTGTTGCTCTGCATGATTATGGCCATTATTCCTCTCTTAATTGGTTGCTCCCAGTCTTTTGCTATCCTCCACTTGTATGAGTAAGCTCTACTCATGCCTCCAACTCCCAAGAAACCAAGTTATTCCAAAGTGTCCACTATAAACTCCCATGCATGGTGTGTTACACCATTCCAAGTATATTCTTGTTTATAGCTATCTTCCAATTAAAAAGTATTTTGTTATGTGAAAACTTATTGATTAAAGCCCTCACGAACATGATGGCACACTTTATATTCTTTGCCCCTAATAAACTTGAACCATTGTGTCGTCTATGTTGTATATGCTTGCACTTATACATTTGAATTAGCAGAACCATGCTGTCATGGGGAACGTTTTCAACATTGCACTTGTACTTTGTACACAGTTTATAGCATGATCTTTTGTCTATGGATGTAACCGTTGTGAAATAAAGAGGAAGCTTGTAAGTCCATGGAGTTATGTATTTTGTGTTAGAGAAACGCCTAGGCCACTAGCCTAAGCCATGCCTAATCATGGTGGAGACTTGCAGCATCACCATAATGAGCATTCTGTGAAGCATCCTCAATAAAAATCTATGCACATAGTAAATAAAAAGATTGCTGGGATGCTCATTGTCTGCTTGCCTTGTCATTTTGGTTATGGGATAGCTCCTGTACCATGTGCAAGGGGTACCCCGTTGGTGGTTCTATGATACGCATGTACTTACTATGACAAGAACTTACAAGTGACTGAAGTTGAGTAGCATGAGGTGTGGCCCTCATATTCAAGGGACTTCAGATTGCCAACTTATACTTTGGTAAGAATATACTCCATAGTTTGTTCACTTTAACCTTAATCACTTCAAGATGCTTATGATAGGGGCAATGAGGGATGAAAAAGCTAACAAGTACCATAACTTTTGGAAGCTCTTTTTGAAACTTGAAATCCCTGCTTCCCTTTATGAAGGGCCTTTCTTCCACTATTATGTTGAGTCTCCACCTTCTACCTTTAGGCACCTTTAAGAGAGCATAGTTGCCATTCTTAGTTCTATGTGCAGTTTCCCAAAACTTATTGATTGATGCATATTGTGATATTACTAGTTCTTGTGCTACTTGTATCTAGTCACTCTTATGAACTTTGAAGGTGTCCTATGCATCTATTTCTACTCCATGAGCGACAAGCTGAATGCCACTATGCCATGTTTTCTGTATGTGAAATAAAAAAACGTTTTTCAATGCATGGTATTCATGATCTTTTTTTGTAGCCTTTCATGTTGCATGCATAGTTACTTTTTCTTATTGTTAGAACTCCATCTTTCACGCACATGTTTAGAGTTCTCTAATCCCAGCTTTCAATGCTTGCAAATGGTTTGATCTTGTTTTGATGGTGCATGTCACCTCAAAAATTATTCTTTTATCACTTACCTACTCGAGGACAAGCAGGAGTTAAGCTTGAGGATGCTTGATACGTTGGAAACGTATCTATAATTTTTGATGTTCCATGCTTGTTTAGTATCTACTTTGCTTTGATTTGTCTACACTTTGAGGTGTTTTTATATATTTTCTGGAACTAACGTATTAACAAGTTGCCATAGTGCCAGTCGCTTGTTTTCTTCTGTTTTTGGTTCCAGAAAGGCAGAAAATCAATATTCTTATAATTGGACGATACAAAAGCCAAAGTCAATAGTTTACCGTGGGCGACACGAATCCAGAAGATGAGACGGAGGGGCGCCACAGGGCGGCCATACCCCCCTAGGCGCGGGTGGGCCTAGCCCACGCCTGGGCAGGGTGTGGCCTCCCTGGCGGCCCCCTGCCTAGCCTCTTCGCCTATAAGAAGCCCCTGATACAGAAACCCTAGGCACCCGATCAAAACTCCACGAAACCTTCTATAGCTTCCGCCACCATAATCCCTAGATCGGGGGATGTAAAGTTACTCCCGGCACCCTGCCAGAGGGGAGATCATGCCGGAGGCCTTCTTCTCCGGTATGAAGCGTGAGTAGTTCCACCTTGGACTACAGGTCCATTTAGTTGCTAGATGGTTGTATCTTCTCCTTGTGCTTTCATGTATAGATCTTGTGAGCTCCGTTCATGATCAAGATCTAATCTATTTGTAATCATGCATGTTGTGTTTGCGGGGATCCGATGGATATTGATATTACTATGTCAGATTGATTAATGGTTTTTTCTTATTGATTCTATCATGTCTGTGTTGTTTGTGATCTTGCATGCTCTCCGTTGTTAGTAGCTATCTTGGCCAAGTAGTTGCTAGTGAATCCAAGAGTGGGTATTTATGCTCGATAGTGGGTTCATGCCTCTAGTTTCCAAGGGAAGTGATAGAAATCTCTTTGGTTGTAGATGTGATTTTGCCACTAGGGAGAAAACAACGGTCTCTTGTTCATGGAACAAGTGTATTGTTTACCTTACACACTTTGCTTAAAGTAGTTGTCTATTGCTTGCAACTTAATACTGGAGGGGGTTCGGATGATAACCTGAAGGTGGACTTCTAGTCATAGATGCAGTTGGATGGCGGTCTATGTATATTGTTGTATTGCCCAATCGAATCTCATAGGATCTTTTTGTCTGGTATTGCATTGTTATGCCTTGATCAGTTCCTGTCAATTGCCCTGCTGTAACTTGTTTACCCTTCATGCCATGTTGTTTATCTAAGGAGAGCACCTCTAGTGAACTATGGATGCCGGTCCAGTATTTACCATTGATACATCTTCCACCATTTACTTGCTGCAAACCATTCATCACCTTCCACACCATATATTTAATCCTTTGTTATAGTAACCGGTGAGATTGACAACCTCACTGCTAGTTGGGGCAAAGTCTTGAATTTGTGTTGTGCAGGTCTCCACGTTTCTTGCAGCACCTTTGGGACGTTTCCTTCCTCCTAATGGTTCGATAACCTCGGTTTTTTACTGAGGTAAACTTGCCTGTTGTACTGCATCATACCTTGCTCTTGGGGTCTCCCAACTAAGTGCTACTGCACTCATCACCGTGACCATGCTACCTTTATTATTATTTTGCTGCGTTGATTGTATTAAGACTGGATCATGAGATCCTTTATTTCTAAGACCTTTATTATGGTTTGTAATGGATGATGAACTATGGTACCAATCTGTTATGTCCCGCAAAAATGGTTATCCTGGGATTGTGATGTATGGCATAACAGGCATCTGGGATTAAAAATCCGGGTGTTGACAAGTTGGTATCAGGGCCATCATGACCATAGGAGAACCTTGTTAGAATGGACGCTTGAATCAAAAACTTAGTTTCAAAACAAAAGAACTGAGTATTTATGAAAACCTACTTTCTCATTCTTATTCTTTCAAGAAAATTTATGTTCCTCAAAAATTCTTGCAATCCTACATAAAATTTGACACACTTTATCACCTCACTAACTTACTCATCCTACATTCTTATAGATGGAAGTCAAGTATAGAAAGTTCTACCAGTTGGGCAACGGAGGAGAGCTCATCTTCGAGCGAGATTTAAGCCAACTCTCGGAACTTCTTGAGCGCCCGCACCGTGAGTTCTTCAGAGCATGGCTCAATGATCAGCAAGGAGGAGAACTACAATGGCTGATAATTGAAAATCTTAGAGGCAAGATGGAGGCACCCACCTCAGAGGGGATCCAATTCATCTTGAGGGAGAACAACTGGCTAGACGGACTCGCCAGGGCTATGCAGGAGGCTCTTGACCATCTGTGTGGGCAAAGCATCAACCAGATTAATGGCACCCGTTTTGCGTACTACGCAAGGCGTGATGCTATGGGACAGCCATTGGAGGTGCCAGGCCATCCGGAGCTGAAGCATTAGGTGGATCATCTCGACTTCATGTTGTATGACAGGTAGAAGGAGTTGGACAATGCCCGCTCCTATGCCAACCACAACTATGCCATTGCAGTCAAGAAGGACCAGACCCTCACCATCCTTGTGAAGGAGCACAAGTCACTGCACCGTCTACGTGACAAGAAGGATCGCATCATTGCTCGCCTTCATCACAAAGTGTCAAACTTGGAGGAGACCATCCATGAGCGGGACATGCAGCTTGAGGAGAGGGAGAACGAAGGTGAAGATATCCATGGAGATCCCTACTCATACCTCAGTGATGATGATGACTAACTGGAGGACCTCGACATGGACTTCCACATTGATGATGATGATTCCTCCTTCATTGATGAAGACGAAGCCACCAGTTCTGATGAGTAGTAGCACTTGAGCACTATCGTAGCTGTGAGTTGTATCCGGTGCTACTGTATCGTAGCTTCATAGAATGGTTCCTAAAACCATCTGTTATCCTAGTTTGGTGTGTGTTTGTATTGGGTGCTATGAATGAATGAATGAAAAGAATGTTGCTAGTTGGCAAAACCAGAGTCAAACTCAAAGTTTAAAAGCTTTTTCGAACACAAATCAATGAACCTTAGAAATTTCCCTCTTCTATCATCATCTATCTCAATCTTTAGATGTCTCGTGGAGGGAGAAGCTCATCTCAAGACCCAATGCTGCAAATCTTGCAAATGTTGGTTGCTGACCGTGAAGCTGGAAGAGTTGAACGTCAAGCTAACTTAGCCACCCTTCAACATATAGCTCAGTTGGCCAATAATAATCAAGGGCATGGAAACCAGGACAACCATGGATCAAAGCTCAAGAACTTTCAAAACACCAATACCCCCATATTTAGTAAGTCTGGAGAGCCATTAGATGCTGATGACTGGCGGCAGACCATGGAGAACAACTTAGCAGTCGCAGGAGTGGAGACCAATGAGAAAGTATTGTTTGCCACCCATTATCTGGCAGGTGATGCAAGGGCTTGGTGGAATAGCATTCTTGCCATGAATGGAGGAGAGATGATGGCTTGGGATGAATTCAAACTCAAGTTCAGCCGAACCCATGTGCCACCAGCTTTGATTCTGTGGATGAGGGATGAATTCAAGGAGCTGAAGAAGGGAAGGATGACTGTGGTAGATTACCGTGCCAGATTTCTGTCTCTGTCTAGGTATGCCCCTGATGAGATTGGTACTGAAGCAAGGAAGAAGGAGAGATTATTGAATGGTCTGCATGATGAGATGCAGACAGTGCTGGTCAACATTCCCTTCGCTGACCTTGAAGCCTTAGTGGATTCTGCAATCCAGATGGAAGGTAAGATCAACCAAGCGAACGAGAATTGCATGTGTCGAATGATGCATCAACCAGGATCCGACCATACCCCGAAGTATCGCCCCAACCCATCTGTAGGATATGCCCCGAGAAACATTAGACCCCCTATGTCCCGTACGAATTATCCCAACCATGGAGGAGGAAACCCAAGGCCCGGAGGAAACCACAACAACAACCCTGGCAACTCCAACAATTCCAACTGTGCACTGCCCAAGTCCAACAACAACAACAATACTGCCCCAAGGACTGGAAGCAATGTCGCGCCTGTTGCAGGAAAAGGCAAGTCTCAGGTTACTTGTTTTGAATGTGGAGTCAAGGATCACTACTCCAACGAGTGCCCCAAGAAGCTTGCAGCAGCCACCAATGTGAATGCACCATCTCAACAGCAGCGCCGTGTTCAGCCTGGAAGGAGATTTGCCCTAGGGAACTCGCTCAACCGCAACGGCCGTCTATTTCACAAGAATGCTGAAGAAGCCCAGGAAGCGCCAGATGTCGTGTTGGGTATGTTTTCTGTTAACTCAGTACTTGCAAGAGTGTTGTTTGATTCTAGAGCATCGCACTTGTTTGTTACAGAAGAAGTTGCACGCACTAGTAAGATTCAACCAACAAAATTGAAGAATGTTATGATAGTTCAAATACCTAGTTCCACCACCAAAGCTAGACAAATTTGCAAGGCCGTACCTATAAGAATCCATGGAATAGATTTTTATGCTAATATAATAGTACTTGGAACTAAAGGTTTGGATGTAGTACTAGGAATGGATTGGATGACGAAACATAAAGGATTAATCGACTGTGCCAAGAAATCCATAACCATGACTAGTACCACTAGAGTATTAGTAGAGCATATCCGAGACTTTGCCCCGTCAATTCAAGTGCAACAAGAGTCTATCCCAACCAACCATTGACCAAGTCAGAGTAGTCTATGAATACCCTGACGTATTCCCATATGGATTGCCCGATATACCCCTAGATCGGGATATCGAGTTTATCATTGAACTAATCCTTGGAACTGGACTCATGGCTCAAAGACCTTATATTATTAACCCGTCTGAATTAGTGGAGCTAAAGAACCAACTGGATGCTATGCTGGAGATAGGTCTGATTCAACCAAGTGCGTCGCCATGGAGATCACCTGTTTTGTTTGTGGATAAGAAAGATGGAGGTAACCGTTTGTGCACGGATTATCGAAAGCTGAATGATGTCACTATTAAGAACAAGTACCCCCTGCCGAAGATTGAAGACCTGTTTGACCATTTTACCAGTGTCAAAGTGTTTTCTAAGATTGATCTTAGAACTGGTTATCATCAACTCAAGAATCACGCAACGGATATTCCAAAGACTGCCTTCACCACTAGATATGGATTGTATGAGTACACTGTCATGTCTTTTGGATTAACCAATGCCCTCGCTTATTTCATGAACCTCATGAATAAGATTTTTATGAATTTCCTGGATAAGTTTGTCATTTGGTTTATCAACGATATTCTGATCTACTCTAAATCATAAGAAGACCATGAGCTACACCTGAGGACCATCCTTGAAACCCTTAGAGAGCATCAGTTGTGTGCCAAGTTTAGCAAATGTGAGTTCTGGTTAAAGGAAGTAGGATTCCTCGGACATATCGTGTCGGCAGGAGGAATTGCTGTCAACCATGCCAAGGTTAAGGATGTTGAAGAATGGCAAGCCCCAAACACTCAAACCCAAGTTCACGCATTTCTCAGATTAGCGGGATATTACTGCAAGTTCGTAGAAGGATTCTCAAGCATCGCAAGACCCATGACCCAGTTGTTGAAGAAAGATAAGAAGTTTGAATGGACGGATGTGAAGCAAGTTTTCAAGAGCTTGATTTTAGCCCTAACCTTGATTATGCCGGATATCAAGAAGCCTTTTGATGTGTATTGTGACGCATCCAAGATTGGTCTCGGATGTGTGTTGATGCAAGAAGGCAAAGTCATATCCTATTTGTCCCAACAACTGAAGCAACATGAGTAGAATTACCCTACCCATGACCTTGAACTAGCAGCCGTAGTTTTAGCCTTAAAGACATGGCGGCATTACCTCATGGGTAACCGCTGTGAGATTTATTCGGATTACAAGAGTCTGAAGTATATTTTCACCTAGAAGGATCTAAATATGAGGCAACGGAGATGGATAGAGCTAATCAAGGACTATGACCTTGACATTCACTATCACCCCGGCAAAGCCAATGTGGTAGCAGATGATCTTAGCAGATTGCCGTGTCGATTAACACCATGATAAAAGAAGCCCATCCAAGTTTGCATGAGGAGATGGAAAATTTCAGAGTGGAGCTAGTTAGTGAAGGATTTCTGGCTAGCATAGAACTTCAACCCACTTTGATCAGTCAGATCAAGGAGGCGCAGAAAGGAAATGCTAGTATTGACGGAATTAAACGTCGTATCGGTACAGGGAAGGTACCCGGATTCACCGAAGATGAAGGAGTTTTGTGGTATAAAGGACGTATCTGTGTACTAGCGGATCCGGAGTTGAAACAAGCTATTTTGCAAGAATCCCATGGTACTCTTTATTCTATCCACCCTGGAGGAACGAAGATGTATCAGGATTTGAAGGAGCAATTTTGGTGGCAAAAGATGAAGAGAGAAATCGGAAGCTACATAGCCAAGTGTGATATCTGTTAGAGAGTAAAAGCGGGACATCAGAGACTCGCAGGACTTTTGCAACCTCTGCAGATCCCATAATGGAAATGGGATTCAGTTGGAATGGATTTTATTGAAGGGATACGGGTAGGCTACACTAGAGCAAATTAAAAAATTCTATCGCGTAAACCAGGATTACTGTTGTCATAAATCACGGGATTACCACTAGACGTGCAGTTGCGGAACTTGATGAAGCGCGTCGAGGCACTGCAGACGATCTACGTCTCATCCTCCTTCTCGTTCCACGAGCAGCTCCCCTTGCACGGCTCGTCCAAGCGCCACAGATGCAGCGCCTCCGAGGTATCCACACGTACAGGGTGGAAGCGTCAGAAGCCGGACTGCTAGGTCCGCGCGTGCAACACAGGCGTGAGGAGTGGCGGCTGGGTGGAATGGTCTAGCCTTGGTCAGCTCGCCGCACCCTCTTATATAGGCGTCCCTAGTGGGCTTCTACATTAGCAGCCCATTAGTAGCCTAAGCCTGGTCTAATTAGTATCCAATCCTCATTAGGCTTCCATCCCCTTAAGTGTGTGACCCTATAGGTTCATATACGCATAGACATGACACGAATACATTTATTCTGTCAATAGTTGGTAGTGGCCTCTAGCAAGACGTGCCAACTCCTAAACGCATACAAAGATCATATCGGACGAACCATCACAAGGTTTAGTACATGTCTTTCCCTTTGCCTCACGATATTTGGTCTAGCTCCAAGCTGACCTCCGTTTCTCGATACTATGATTCGGAATCCCTTTCCTAGGTTAACTCTTAACCATATGTAGCATGGCCATGCATTTCTGGATCCGATCACTCGAGGGGCCTAGAGATATCTCTCTCAAGTAGAGAGGGGAAAATCCCATCTTGATTGACCATGCCTTGCAGCATGCTTCAGGACAAACCCGAAAGCTACCTTTGTAACTACCCAGTTACGGAGTAGATTCTGATAGCCCCAAAGTATGTCGATCCACATCTCAAGTACATGCAACAATCTCCGGTCTAAGGACAAAACGTACACGATGTGTAGAGAGAGAGCTGCAACTAATTGCCAGTCTCAAGTTGGGTCAGTCCAACCCCATGTTCATAACATGTGTCCACATCATTGGTTTGATATCTCCATGTCTATGACGTGCGAAACATAGTCATCAACCAATCTATGTGCTAATCTAATATTCACATGTGTCCTCACATGAACTCCGACTAGTGACAACTATTAAATAGCCATGCAAGTAAAGAGTTTCACAAACAATTCACATAATTGCCAATCAATACAAGTTGCCTGATATGGATATTCAAGGAACAATACAATAACTCATGGATACATAAGAAATATAATCATCTCTATGATTGCCTCTAGGGAATATTTCCTTCAGTCTCCCACTTGCACTAGAGTCAATCTAGATTGTATCTAATACCTATTGCTCTTGCATGCGCCTCATGCGCAGGCTGCGGGAGTGGCTTTGTAAATGGATCAGCAACATTTGAGTCCGTATGTATTTTGCATATCATGACACTACCATCCTCAACGAACTCTCGAATCTGATGGTAACGCATGCGAATATGTTTGTTCTTCTGGTGCTGTCTAGGTTCCTTGGCTTGTGCAATAGCACCATTGTTGTCACAATAAACGTCCATGGGATTGGACGCGCCCTGAACCACACCAAGAGTGATCAGGAAATTCCTAATCCAAACAGCTTCCTTTGCAGCCTCCGAGGCGGCAATATATTCAACTTTTGTTGAAGAGGAGGCCACCGTATCTTCCTAGGAACTTTTCCAACTCACAGCACCACCATTCATGACAAACACATAACCAGATTGTGATCTGGAGTCATCTGAGTTGTTAAGGTAACTCGCATCTGTGTAATCACTTACACTGAGTTCATCCTCACCTCCATAAAGTAGGAACACATCCTTAGTCCTTCTCAAGTACTTAAGGATATTATTTACCGCTATCCAGTGACCTTCACCTGGATCAGCATGATAGCTGCTCGTAACACTTAGAGCATAGGAAACTTCTGGGCGAGTACATTTCATTGCATACATGATGGATCCAATAGCCGAAGCATATGGAATCCTCCTCATGCGCTCATGCTCATCAGTAGTCGAAGGACACTGAGTCTTTCTGAGTTTTATGCCATGAGACATAGGCAAGAACCCCTTCTTGTCCTCTTCCATGCTGAACTGTTTCAACACTTTGTCAATGTATGTACTCTCGCTTAATCCACTTAGCCTCCTTGATCTATCTCTATAGATATTGATGCCCAGAATATATGCCGCTTCTCCAAAGTCCTTCATTGAAAAACTATTTTTCAATGAGGTCTTAACAGACTCAAGCATAGGAATGTCATTTCCAATCAGCAATATGTCATCTACATATAAGATTAGAAATACCAGCGCTCTCTCACTTTCCTTCTTGTAAACATAAGGTTCTTGTTCATTTTTTATGAAGCGAAACTCCTTTACAACTTCATCAAATCGAATGTTCCAACTCCGAGATGGTTGCTTCAGCCCATAAATGGACTTCAGAAGTTTGCATACCTTTCCAGCATTGTTTGGATAGACAAAACCTCCGGGATGCATCATATACACGTCCTTAGTTAGGATTCCATTTAGGAAAGCCGTCTTGACATCCATCTACCATATTTCATAGTAGAAATGTGCAACAATGGCTAGAATGATCCGTATAGATTTAAGCATCGCTACGGGCGAGAAAGTCTCGTCGTAGTCAACTCCTTGAACTTGTCGAAAACCTTTTGCAACACGTCGAGCTTTATGGATGTGAACATTTCCATCCATATCAATCTTCTTCTTATAGATCCATTTGCACTCGATGGCTTTAAAACCATCAGGCAGGTCAATCAAGTTCCAAACTTGATTGTCTCCCATGGACTCTATCTCGGACCTCATGGCGATCAGCCATTTCTCAGAGTCTGGTTCCACCATCGCTTCTGCATAGATCACAGGCTCATCATTGTCTAACAATAGTAATTCCCGCATTTCGTGGAGCCTCACTGATCTTGGTCTGCTACAATAGCATCACTTGTAGAAGCATCCCCAACTGGCTCATCTTGAACTTCTTCAAGTCGCACCGACCTTCCACTCGTTCCCTTTGTGAGAAACTCTTTCTCTAGGAAAACACCGCTACGAGCGACAAACACTTTGCCCTCTTCTCGGTTGTAGAAGTAATACCCTAAGGTTTCCCTCGGATATCCCATGAAAATGCACTTATCTGATTTGGGTGTTAGCTTGTCCGACTGAAGTCGCTTGACAATTGCATCACAACCCCAAATCTTTAGAAAAGACAAACTGGGATTCTTTCTAGTCCACATCTCATATGGTGTCTTAACTATGGATTTAGATGGTACCCTGTTAAGTGTGAAAGCTGCCGTTTCTAGAGCGTAACCCCAAAATGATAATGGTAAATCCGACTGGCTCATCATCGATCGAACCATGTCCAACAAAGTTCGATTGCGCCGTTCGAAGACCCCGTTTCTTTGAGGCGTTCCAGGCGGCGTGAGCTGTGGAACAATTCCGCAACTCTTTAGATGATTGCTAAATTCGTGACTCGAATATTCACCTCCATGATCAGATCGCAAGGCCTTTATTTTCTTGCCACGTTGATTCTCTACCTCATTCTGAAACTCCTTGAACTTTTCAAAAGTTTTAGACTTATGCTTCATCAAATAGACATAACCATATCTACTGAAATCATCAGTGAAAGTAATGAAGTAGTGATATCCTCCTCTGGTTGTCGTGCTCATTGGTCCACACACATTAGTATGTATGAGTTACAACAAGTCTATCGCTCTCTCGGGTAAACCTGAAAAAGGCGATTTGGTCATCTTTCGAAGTAAACAAGCCTGACATGTCTCGTATGATTCAAAATCAAACGAAGTTAGAAGACCATCACCATGGAGCTTCTTCATGCGCTTTTCACTTATATGCCCCAAGCGGCAATGCCATAAATAGGTAGGACTCAATTCATTAGGCCGAAGCCTTTTAGCACTAATATTGTAAACAGATGTGTCATCAAGATTTAAAATAAATAACCCATTCACAATGGGAGCATTAACCATAAACATATCATTCTTAGAAATTGCACAACCATTGTTTGCACTCGCGAATGAATAACCATCCCTCATCAAACATGAAGGTGATAAAATGTTTCGACCCATAATAGGAATGTAATAACAATTATTCAACTCCATAATAAATCTTGACGGAGGGTGAAGTTGCATGACACCGACGAACAATGCAGCAACCCTTGCTTTATTTCCGATGCAAAAATCCACTTCGCCTTTCTGCACTTCTCTAGTCCTTATTAGCCCCTGCATCGAATTGAAAATATGAGCAACCGATCCGGTATCAAATACCCAAGAGTTAACATAGGAATCGGCGAGAAGAATGTCCACAACATTTACCACAAGCATACCTGAGTGGGAAGTACTCTTACTTCCACTCTTCTTCAAAGAAGCCTGGTACTTGTTGCAGTTTCTCTTCCAGTAGCCATGTTCATGACAAAAGAAGCACTCAGTGTCTTGTACAGGTCCAGCCTTTTTCTTGGGTGCAAGCTTAGGGATCATATCCTTAGCCTTGCCCTTCTTCTTCCAAGAAGTACCCTTTTTCTTGAAGCTAGGCTTGTTCTGCACAGCCATCACTTGGCTATGCCTTGCACACTTCTTCATGTCACTTTCTGCTGTTTTAAGCATACTGCATAACTCATTAAGGCCCTTATCCACCCCATGCATATGGTAGTTCGAAATGAACTGCCCATAGCTGGATGGAAGAGACGCCAAAATGAAGTCAGTTGCCAACTCTTGGCCTAGTGGAAAACCAAGATTTTCCAAAGTCTGACTGTAACCAACCATTTTGATCACATGGGGGCCTACATCTGCACCCTCTGCTAGCTTGCATTCGACAAAGGACTTGGCAACATTGTACCTCTCAGTCCTTGCCTGATCTTGGAACATGTCCTTAAGCGCGACGATCATATCGTACACATCCTGATCCTCAAACTTCTTTTGGATTTCAGGTTCCATGCATGTAATCATAAGACAACTAACCTCAAGAGAATCATCACATGCTCTCTTGGAGGCGTTCTTTAGGGCAGCAGATGCATTATCAGCAGGTTCATCGGGGATTGGTGTATCCAGAACCGTTTCCTTTTTATCAGACCTGAGAACAATTCTCAGGTTATGGACCCAGTCCGAATATTTTGTTCCATTTATTTTATCTTTGTCAAGAATCGAACGCAAAGAAAAGGTGATGTAGTGTTCGGTGCCATTGATCTACAATAGAAAACATGCAAAATACTAAGCCATGTAATCATGAAAGAGTAAAACATATTAAACAATTTAATAGCATATACTCCCACTTAAATCAACATCCCTCTATTGATACTAAGTGATTCAAGATCCACAATTAACAAGTCGACTAGTGAGCTTTAGCATCACTGCTAGAAGACAGGGTAAATCGGTAAGCAACACTTGCTAATCATATCACATATGACTCTTGTTGTTGGGTGACATCTCTATGTCAAAACTAGGTGCCCAACCTTTATGCCCCAAGGTCCTTAACTGTTAAGATGACCTTGTCAAGCTCACCAACCCTTATGCATGTAGGTATCCGATACAAACCCTTCCAGCCAAGGAAAACCGTGGCACCCTAATTTCATAGGCCCACCAATGATTGTACAGGGCATAGGATGGTGCAAGGTTTGGTTGGGAGGGCATGGTTTAACTTAAACTTTGTGAGGGATCGTTCTACTTCTATCATCTAAGCATGCATAGTAGTAAAACGTATAAGAATAGCATTCACATAGATGTGACACGGTATGACCCATTTTATCATGGTGATCTCCATCGCCATAGAACTTGTCCACCATGATGCTCTCCATCTTCATGTTCCATGTGAGCCATCCTCCAAGTGATGAGTCCTCCAAGAACTAATACAAGCTATAACCCCTAACAGCTAGTAATCAAAATTACATAGTATTGGGGTCATCACAAGTTGGTACGCAGGCCATTACAATAATTGACAACACATATGGCTCCAGCCGTGTTTCCCTACTCACGACACGCAGGTCATGATAAATTTCATACATGCATCACATACATATATGGGCCATACTGATCACATACATCCTACAAAAAATAAGTTATGCATAGAATCGCATTCTACCAGATCATGTGAACTTGCAGCACCTAGTTACCTTAACAAGATACAAAAGGGGCTACGACTAGGGGGGTCTAGGGTGTATCCCCCTGCGGGGTCTCCCCCTGCGGTCTATCATCTAAATTGTGAAAAATGAGAGATCGAATCTACACAATTTTCTTTAAGGATTATGATCGGTAAATAAAATTTACCATAAACCGACTCTTGTTCTGATTCGATCAAACTCCTTTTATCACGGTACATCAATTTTAGATCTAGGTTCCGATTCAATCAATCATATTGATCTTCGTGTGATTCAACAGGATTTATGTGTCACTGTCTACCCCGATGGCGGAAACCGACCGGTAGGGGTAAGTCGTCCGACTACCTCAGAATCACGATCACGGAAAGCAAGATCATAGATCAATCCTGAACCACCGCAATCTAAACGATCACATCATTCATATCAAACTGCATATCACCATATGCAATCATCCCGAACCTATAATTGAATAGCATCGGCTCTGATACCACTGAAGGGATACCGGTAGGCTACACTAGCGCAAATCAAAAAATTCTACCGCGTAAACCAGGATTATTGTTGTCATAAATCACGGGATTACCACTAGACGTGCAGTTCCGAAACTTGATGAAGCGCGTCGAGGCAGTGCAGACAATCTATGTCTCATCCTCCTTCTCGTTCCACGAGCAGCTCCCCTTGCACGGCTCGTCCAAGCGCCACAAATGCAGCGCCTCCGAGGTATCCACACGTACAGGGTGGAAGCGTTAGACGCCGGACTGCTAGGTCCGCGCGTGCAACACAGGCGTGAGGAGTGGCGGCTGGGTGGAATGGTCTAGCCTTGGTCAGCTCGCAGCACCCTCTTATATAGGCGTCCCTAGTGGGCTTCTACATTAGCAGCCCATTAGTAGCCTAAGCCTGGTCTAATTAGTATCCAATCCTCATTAGGCTTCCATCCTCTTAAGTGTGTGACCCTATAGGTTCATATACGCATAGACATGACACGAATACACTTATTCTGTCAATAGTTGGTAGTGGCCTCTAGCAAGACGTGCCAACTCCTAAACGCATACAAAGATCATATCGGACGAACCATCACAAGGTTTAGTACATGTCTTTCCCTTTGCCTCACGATATTTGGTCTAGCTGCAAGCTGACCTCCCTTTCTCGATACTGTGATTCGGAATCCCTTTCCTATCTTAACCATATGTAGCACGGCCATGCATTTATGGATCCGATCACTCGAGGGCCCCAGAGATATCTCTCTCAAGTAGAGAGGGGAAAATCCCATCTTGATTGACCGTGCCTTGCAGCATGCTTCAGGACAAACACGAAAGCTACCTTTATAACTACCCAATTTTGGAGTAGCGTCTGATATCCCCAAAGTATGTCGATTCACATCTCAAGTACATGCGACAATCTCAGGTCTAAGGAAAAAACGTACACGATTTGTAGAGAGAGAGCTACAACTAATTGCCAGTCTCAAGTTGGGTCAGTCCAACCCCATGTTCATAACATGTGTCCACATCATTGGTTTGACATCTCCATGTCTATGACTTGCGAAACATAGTCATCAACCAATCGATGTGCTAGTATAATATTCACATGTGTCCTCACATGAACTCCGACTAGGGACAACTATTAAATAACCATACAAGTAAAGAGTTTCACAAACAATTCACATAATTGCCAATCAATACAAGTTGCCTGATATGGATATTCAAGGAACAATACAATAACTCATGGATACATAAGAAATATAATCATCTCTATGATAGCCTCTAGGGCATATTTCCTTCATTTATCACCGTTTTGCCTACATATAGTAGGGGAAATGACTCTATTTGGGTCATAGTGGATAGATTGTCTAAAGTAGCTCATTTCTTACCGGTGAAGACCACTTATCAGAGTTCGAAGCTATCAGAGTTGTACATTGCTAGGATAGTAAGTTTTCATGGAGTCCCCAAGAACATTGTGTCGGATCGAGGAACCCAGTTTACCTCGAGATTTTGGAAGAAAGGCCAAGAAGGATTAGGAACCAGAATGGATTTCAGCACAGCTTATCACCCGCAGAGTGATGGACAAATGGAGCGAGTAAACCAGATCCTCGAAGATATGTTGAGAGCTTCTGTGTTGGAATATGGATCAAAATGGGAAGACTGTCTGCCTTTCGCAGAATTCTCATACAACAACAGTTACCAAGCCAGTTTGCGAATGGCCCCATTTGAGTTTATGTATGGAAGGAAGTGTCGTACCCCACTGAATTGGTCGGAAGTAGGAGAGATTCAGATTTTTGGACCCGACATCCTAAGAGAAGCTAAAGAGAAAGTTCACAAGATCCGTCAGCACCTTAAGACCGCCCAATCCAGACAAAATAGTTATGCTGACAAGAGACATCGAGATCTAGCCTTCACTATCAGATATTTTGTGTATCTGAAAGTATCACCCTTGAAAGGAATGCAACGTTTCCAAGTGAAAGAGAAGTTAGCCCCTAGATATATTGGACCCTTCAAGATTTTGAATCGACGAGGAGAAGTATCATATTAACTGGAACTGCCGGAAGAGATGTTAGCCGTGCATGATGTGCTCCATATCTCGTTACTTCGCAAATGCCTAGAAGTCCCGGAGAAGACCGAAGTTTTCAAGAATATTGATCACAGGACCATAGAGATCAGCAAGGACCGAACTTATCGTGAAGTACCCAGTCGTATTTTGGAAGAATCCTTCACAACCACCAGAACCCGGAGTATCAAGTTTCTCAAGATCAAGTGGAGTAACCATACTCAAGAAGAAGCTACTTGGGAGTGAGAAGATTACATTAGGACTGAGTTTCCAGATCTCTTTAGTTCCTAGTTTTCTTTTTATTAAATCTTGGGAAGAGATTTTGTTTAAGGAGGGAAGGTTTGTAACACCCCACAGATATTAAACAAGATTATCAAGTCCTAATCACCCAAGTTTAGGGTTAACAAAAACTTTTATTATTAAAATCAATATGAATGCATGTGTGTGTGATTAGTGCATGAATGATTGCATTTGCCATGTTTGATTGCTATGAATGCTAAGGATTGATTTAAAGATGAAAACAATATCATCTAGATCATTTCCAAGCAGAATCAAATAAAGAGAAAATCAAATATAAGACATATGAGCAAATGGTCATTTTGGCCAAACTTGTTCACCAGACCACTTTGGGTGTTCCTAGTCAAAGATTCCTAACAGAAGAAAATCCAATTCTTTTCATCCCTTGCTAGACCAAGTAACAATGAACCCAAGCCCACTTTAAAAACCAACAGAAACAAATTCCAAATCTATTTAAAGGACAATTCAAAATTGAATAAGTGTAGGTACTAAGATGGACATTTCTCAAAAACCAACCAAACCACTTCACCTTGCCAAACCCAAACAACCTCAGACTATCAAGCATATGATCAGAGCACTCACCAAAATTCATCCAAAATTCAAACTTTGAATTCATGCGGCCATTTCATCAAACACCTGGTGAACACAGATCAAACTTGCCTAACTTCTACTGTTTTGAGTAGTGTTTGATCAAACCATTGTCTCCAATTCACTCCCCTTGTCACCCCTAGCACCTAGCAATGCATTGAAGCAGCTACCCCTCTACCGTTTGCACCAGTGACGCGCCACCCGAGCCACCATTGCGGACCGACCATGGCCAGCACGCAGGAGGAAGCGATGTGCCCGTCCATGATGTGCAGGAGGCAGGCCACCGTCCACTGCCACTCCCTGTCCACCCCTCGAGCGCAGCCAAGCCCTGGACCACCAGACAATCCCCACGCCCATTTTCTCTGCGCCATGCTGAGAGCATGCCAGAGCACCGCAGCTGACACGCGTGCACACACCGCGCCTCACTCTCATCGCGCATAACTACACTATCCATAACCCTAGCTACCTCCCAGACACGATGGTTCTCCGCCGTGCGACACGAAGCCTCAGTACGCCGTCTCGAACACCACCGTTTCCGCTTAGAGCAACGACCGCTCCCGACCGTTCTCGACTGCCCCGTGCCGCGCCATTTAGCCAATGATGATCGCCAAGAGACACCGCACCGTCCTATGCCCTTCTCCATGCCGTTAGCTCACTGCATCGTCATCGCCGACGAGCCCTGGCCATCCCACTCAGTCCCCATCGCCGGTGTATAAATAGAGGCCACCCCCGCCTCAATTCTTCACAGCATCTCACTCCCCTCTATCTCAGAACCACCCCTGACCCTTCCACGGAGCAAGGCAAGCACCAGGCCACCGGAATTCCAGCGGAGTCCGCCGATGCAGAGGACGAGGGGAGCCATTGATTGGAGCCACCCTAGGAGCCTCCGCGACCATCGTTCAAACCGCCGTCGTCGACAACATCGTTCGCCCCCATCTCCGACCCTAGCTGGAGCCCAGGTGAGCCACGACGTACCCCCACCATCACCTTTAGGGTTTAGTCCCGCTGGAGCTATTCGACGGAGACAGCGAACATAGGCCGTAGATATTGTTCTAATCGCACGGCCCAGATTAAAACATACCGCTTTGTTTAGATAGAGCCGCTGACTAATGGGACCCCCTGTCAGCAGCCCGCTGCGCGTGCTGTGCAGTTGGGCTGGCCCAGTAACATTACCGCGCATAGCCCAAAGATTCAAATTATATTTTCCATTTTATTCAAACCCTAGTTTACTCAGTGACTTTGAAATTCAATTCAAAGAGATTTACTGAACTGATGACGCCTTGGAGGAACCAGAGAACTTGGTGCTTGATGTGGAGTCTTGTTGGGAACCGCAAGAGAAAGGTGTGAAGAGCAAAGCAGCAAGTCTTCCCTCAGTTGAGACCGAGGTTATCGAACCAGTAGGAGGAAGGAAACATCACACAGGTGTTGCAAGCAATGCGGAGACCTGCACAACACAAACTCACGACTTTGCCCCAATGAATCAGTAAGGTTGTCAAGCTCACCGGTTTGCTGTAACAAAGGATTAAACGTATGGTGTGGAAGGTAATGGTTTGTAGCAAGTAAACAAGTAACAGTGGAAGATGTATCAATGGTAAAGGTTGGACCGGTCCATAGTTCACCATAGGTGCTCTCCTTAGATACAACATAGCATGAAGGGTAAACAAATTACAGCAAGGCAATTGACAGGAACTGAGCAAGGCATAACAATGCAATTACTAGCCAGAAAGATCCTATGAGGTTGATTGGGAAATACAACAATATACATAGACCGCCATCCAACTGCATCTATGACTAGAAGTCCACCTTCAGGTTATCATCCGAACCCCCTCCAGTATTAAGTTGCAAGCAACAGACAACTGCTTTAAGACAAGTGTGTAAGGTAAATAGTCCACATGTTCCATGAACAAGATACTGTTGTTTTCTCCCTAGTAGCAACAACACATCTACAACCAAAGATATTTCTGTCACTTCCCTTGGAAACTAGAGGCATGAACCCACTATCGAGCATAAAAAACCCCTCTTGGAGTCACTAGCAACTACTTGGCCAAGGTAACCACTAGCAACAGAGAGCATGCAAGATCACAGGCAACACATACATGATAGAATCATAAATACAAAACCATTAATCAAACTAACATAATAATCTCAATATCCATCGGATCCCCGCAAAAACAACATGCATGATTACAAATAGATTAGATCTTGATCATGAACGGAGCTTACAAGATATATACATGAAAGCACAAAGGAGGAGATACAACCATCTAGCTACTACATGGACCCATATTCCAAGGTGGAACTACTCACGCATCATACCGGAGAGAAGGCCTTCGGGATGATCTCCCCTCCGGCAGGGTGCTGGGAAGAACTTCTGATCCCCCCTGATCTAGGGACGATGGTGGCGGCGGCTACAAACGGTTTTGTGGATTTCTGATCGGGTACTCAGGGTTTCTGCATCGGGGGCTTCTTATAGGCGAAGGGGCGAGACCGGGAAGCGGCCAGGGCCACCAAACCCTAGCCAGGCGCGGGCCCACCTGCCCCCGCGCCTGGGGTGGGTCTGCCCCCCCTGGCCGGCCCCTTCGGCTCCCCTATGGACTTCTTGTTCCCCACAGAAAGTAATTGACTTTGGCGTTTGTACCGTCCAATTCTAAGAATATTTCTTTACTAACTTTTCTGAAACCAAAAACAGTAGAAAACAGGCATCTAGCACTGTTGCAACTTGTTAATAGGTTAGTACTAGAAAACATGTAAAAAGCACCTCAAAGTGTAGACAAGCAAAGCAAAGTAGATACAAAACAAGCATGGAGCATCAAAAATTATAGATATGTTTCCAACGTATTAGCATCCCCAAGCTTAACTCCTACTCGTCCTCGAGTAGGTAAGTTATAAACAGAATAATTTTTGAGGTGACATGCACCCTCACAATAAAGATCCAACCATTTGCAAACATTGAAAGCTGGGATCAAAACTCTAAACATGTGCTTGAAAGATGGAGTTCTAACAATAGGACATAGTAACTATGCATGCAACATGGCAAGCTACAAACAAAGATCATGAATAATATGCATTGAAAAAACGTTTGTTTGTTTCACATGAAGAAAACATAGCATAGTGGCAATCAGCTTGTCCCTCATAGAGTAGCAATATAATGCATAGGACACCTGCAAAGTTCACAAGGGTGACTAGAAACAAGTAGCACAAGAGCAAGTAATATCACAATATGCATCAACTAATAAGCTTTGGAACACTACACACAGAATGACAACTATGCTCTCTTAATGGTGCCTAAAGGTAGAAGGTGGAGACTCAATAGTGGTGGAAGAAAGACCTTTTTGTAAAGGAAGCAGGGATTACAAGTTTCAAAAGGAGCTTCCAAAAATTATGGTACATGTTAGCTTTCAGCCCTCATTGCCCCTATCATAAGCATCTTGAAGTGGTTAAGGTTAAAGTGGCAAAGCTGGAGTATATGCTTGACGAAGTATAAGTTGGCAATCTCATGCCCCTTGAATACGAGGGCCACACCTCATGCATACTCAACTTTGGGTCCAGGTAAGTTCTTGTCACTATAAGTATTTGCATATTATTGAGAACCGCCAATGTGGTACCCCTTGCACATGGTACAGGAGCTTTCCCATAACCAAAATGACAAGGCAAGCAGACAATGAGAATCTCAGCCATTCTTCTTATGTACCATGGGAATATGGTGCTTTTTTCTCTCTTTCCTCTTTTCTCAATGTGTCTCTTTTATTATAAGAAGAATGCTTCATAGATGTCACTATGGTGATGCTGCAAGTTTCCACCATGATTAGGCATGGCTTAGGCTAGCGGCCCAGGGGTTTCTCTAACACATGATACAAACTCCATGGACTTACAAGTTTCCTCTTTATTTCACAGCGGTGACATCCATAGACAAAAGAACATGATATCAACTGAGTACAACAAGGTACAAGTGCAATGTTGAAAACGTTCCCCGTGACAGCACGATTCTGCTAACTCCAACTTATAAGTGCAAGCATATACAAGTGGCCACAATGGTTCAAGTTTATTAGGGGCAAAGAATAAAGTGTGCCATCAAGTTCGTGAGGGCTTTAATCACTAAGTTTTCACATAACAAAATAGTTTTTAATTGGAAGATAGTTGAAAACAATAATATACTTGGAATGGTGTAACACACCATGCATAGGAGTTTATAGTGGACACTTTGGAATAACTTGGTCTCTTGGGAGTTGGAAGCATGAGTAGAACTTACTCATACAATTGGAGGCTAGCAAAAGACTGGGAGCAACCAACTAAGAGAGCAATAATGGCCAAAATTATGCAATGCAACAAAGCAAACTAATCAAAGCAAAGAGTGGTACTGCAAGTCAAGGACTAAATGATCATAGAGGCTAATGGTGACTTGTCATAGTCATAACATTGTGTGAGAATGTGCCAAATCAACCCAAGCAAAACATCGAAGGAGAATACCACAATACTATGCTTTTTCATGCTAAAACAACGCATAATTTCTTCAAGACACACTAAGAAATCCCAATTGTTTGGAACAAGACATGCTACAGCAATAATCACGAAGCATAATGCCAAAACAACACCTAGCATGTCATGCTAAAGTCTAAGTCACAGTCAATGCAATCTCCTCTTGCACTTCAAGCAAGAACTTACTACTCCTTTCCAAACACCAAGCAACCTTATTTTCAAAACAACACAGCGAGAACAAGGGTCTAAACTAATTTATTCAAGCAAACTAAAAAACCTAAGCAAAGCAAACAAAAACTAAGACGCTCCAAGAACAACACAACTGTGCATGAAACAATAAAAACGAAGTGTCTAGACAGACTTGAGCTTTTTATTGATGAAGAAGGGGATGCCTTGGGCATCCCCAAGATTTGACGCTTGTACCTCTTGGATATTTCTTGGGGTGACACCGGGGTGGAATCCCCAAGCTTGATCTTTTGTCCATTCTTCATCTCATTGCATCATTCTTTCTCTACACCTGAAATTTTTCCTTCATACAAAACTTCACACAATCTTCATTAGCAACATTAGTGTATTCAAAAGATATTAGACCACTGGCAAAGCTTTAGAACAGCAAGGCTTTTCACTAAAAAACACAAGCTACTGTATTAACTCCTTCAAAAAGCTCAATTTACCCGAAGAGAACTCAAAAGGAATCAATAAGAAGCAAATGCAAATAATGGCAGAAATCTGTCAAAGCATACCAGCAGGTAGAAACGAATTTTTTCGAACATCTTCTTTTGCTCAAATAAAAACGTGTTGAACTAACTAAAGTTACCTAACATAATGGGGGATTTATTCGTAAATTTTGAGCTCAATCCGAGTTACAGAGCCTCCTCACGATTTTTTTTGGTGGAGGATAGAAATCTGTTTCGGGGCAGCAACTACCCAAATCTTACTTCCCCCTCTTTAGAGGTCATTCTTGGCACAAAAAGCAATCAAAAAGGATAAGGAGAGGTTATTACAGAAGTAATAACTTCCAAGACTCAAGGAAAATCTTGGGTTATCTTCCAACAAGTACTTTTCTTTAACGCCTTTAAGTTAGGCACAAGAAGCAAGAAGAATCAAGTATTTTCAAATGAAGCATTAATATTCATACTTGCAAAATCTTCAACTATTAAAGGTATCTCATCCAAATGGGTTTTGGAGGATCATTTCTCATCTCTCTTTGGTCTACTTCCTTCATCAAAATTATTTTCAAGGGCAATCCAATCAAAGTTCTTTTCAAAGGCTTCATGCTTTCCAACAAGCTTAAAGGGTATGGGTATATTGAATTCCTCTCTAGGCTTAGTTTTATCAGAAATACCCACAACATCTACACTTGAACCTAGCATATTGAAACATTCAAAAACCTTTTTGGCCTCACTAGCAACATCATGGAATTATTTTGATAAAGTTTCAAGGATGAATTCCCCTTTTTCAACATTCTTCTCTTCTTTTAGTTTTAGGAACAAGAATTGTATGAAGGGGTTAAGGCTAACAAACCTAGCCTCCAACATATCAACTAAATAAGCTGCAGCAATCTCATAATTAGGAGCAAGCTCTGCTATAGATTTATCCTCAATATCCTCGTTCTTACTAACATAATTAAAGAATTCTTCAATATTATCTTTCCCTATTATGGAGCCACTACCTATTGCAAGATCTTTCAGAGCAAATTGGGGGAGCAACATGGTGAGCTAGAGCAAGGTGGCAACTAGAGCAGGAACTAATTTTTTGTGTTTTGGATAAAGCAAGCAAACCAAACTAGACTAATTTTTTTGGGTTTTCTGAAAAGACGCAAACAAAACCAAGCAAAAGAAACTAAGCAAACTAAAAACAAAATAAAGAGAAAGGAATTGAAGGACTCCCCTAGTGAAGACGTCCTTAGCCTCCCCGGCAACAGCGCCAGAAAACTTGTTGATGACTCCTTGGTAGCGCTAGAGAACTTGGTGCTTGATGTGGAGTCTTGTTGGGAACCCCGAGAGCAAGGTGTGAAGAGCACAGCAGCAAGTCTTCCCTCAGTTGAGACCGAGGTTATCGAACCATTAGGAGCAAGGAAATGTCACACAGGTATTGCAAGCAATGTGGAGACCTGCACAACACAAACTCAAGACTTTGCCCCAACAAATCTTTGAGGTTGTCAAGCTCACCGGTTTGTTGTAACAAAGGATTAAACGTATGGTTTGGAAGGTAATGGTTTGCATCAAGTAAACAAGTAACACTGGAAGATGTATCAATGGTAAAGATTGGACTGGGGTCCACAGTTCACTAGAGGTGCTCTCCTTAGATAAACAACATGGCATGAAGGGTAAACAAATTACAGCAGGGCAATTGACAGGAACTGAGCAAGGCATAACAATGCAATTACTAGCCAGAAAGATCCTATGAGGTTGATTGGGCAATACAACAATATACATAGACCGCCATCCAGCTGCATCTATGACTAGAAGTCCACCTTTAGGTTATCATCCGAACCCCCTCCAATATTAAGTTGCAAGCAACAGACAACTGCTTTAAGCAAAGTGTGTAAGGTAAACAGTCCACATGTTCCATGAAAAAGATACCATTGTTTTCTCCCTAGTAGCAACAACACATCTACAACCGAAGAGATTTCTGTCACTTCCCTAGTAGCAACAACTAAAGGCATGAACCCACTATCGAGCATAAATACCCCCTCTTGGAGTCACTAGCAACTACTTGGCCAAGATAACCACTAGCAACAGAGAGCATGCAAGATCACAAACAACATAGACATGATAGAATCATAAAGACAAAACCATTAACCAAACTAACATAATAATCTCAATATCCATCGGATCCCCCCAAACACAACATGCATGATTAGAAATAGATTAGATCTTGATCATGAACGGAGCTCACAAGATCTATACATGAAAGCACAAAGGAGGAGATACAACCATCTAGCTACTACATGGACCCATAGTCCAAGGTGGAACTACTCACGCATCATACCGGAGAGAAGGCCTCCGGGATGATCTCCCCTCCGGCAGGGTGCCGGGAAGAACTTCAGATCCCCCCGATCTAGGGACGATGGTGGCGGCGGCTACAAACGGTTTCGTGGATTTCTGATCGGGTACTCAGGATTTCTGCATCGGCGGCTTCTTATTGGCAAAGGGGCGAGACCGGGAGGCGGCCAGGGCCACCAAACCCTAGCCAGGCGCGGGCCCACCTGCCCCAGTGCCTGGGGTGGATCTGGCCGCCCTGGCCGGCCCCTCCGGCTCTCCTATGGACTTCTTGTTCCCCACGGAAAGTAATTGACTTTGGCGTTTGTCCCGTCCAATTCCGAGAATATTTCTTTACTAACTTTTCTGAAACCAAAAACAGCAGAAAACATGCATCTGGCACTGTTGCAACTTGTTAATAGGTTAGTACCAGAAAACATGTAAAAAGCACCTCAAAGTGTACACAAGAAAAGCAAAGTAGATACAAAACAAGCATGGAGCATCAAAAATTATAGATACGTTTCCAACGTATCATGAACCAAATTGCATTTTTTCCAAAAAAATTAGGAAGGTATTCAAATTACCAGTCCAAGCCCATTGGATTCAAACCATTTGAAATTATAGATCACCTATAGTAAAAATAACAAGACAGAGACTATTCCACATTCAAACATTTTTGAAAAATCAACCATAAATACTTTTGAGTTTATTCCAACTCTCAAAAATCACATTTGACAAGATCTAACTGAATATGTAAAAAGATTTAGGTTTTCATGCAGCGACCTTGGACTAGTACTAAAAGAATGCTACATAGGCATTTCTAGTCACTTTAATTATATAAAATAATCATTTTAAACTTTATAAAATGTGACACCACTTTAAATCACATTCCCAAGTATTAGAATATGTGGTGATGACATGTGTCAATAGGATCCCATATTTTAATTGGAGGATATTAAATCTTAAGTAGTTTTCAATGAGTAGAAATTACTTTTCTAAAATAAAATAAATAAGACTAGGTATTTATTTCATGTGATGATTGTGATGATGCTAGATCATCTAGTGTGAACCTTTGTGTTTTAAATAGAGGTAGTTAAGTATTGTTTGGTGATTGTGTACCTCGTACTTATTTATAGATGTTAGTACTGACCAAGGCTACGAGGAGGAGGAGTACGAAGAAGAAGAAGAACACTTCAACACTGCACCAATCATGGCAAGCTAACACTTGCAGGTTTCTTAGTATGCAAGCTAACACTTGCAAACTAGAACTTTGCATATAACCTATGCAAGATGCATTAGGCATGCTTTGGTTATGCAACCTTGATTATACCAAATACCAGTTTTACTTGCAAGTTTTATTCTTTTATTTCTGTACCAAAGTTCTTTATTACTTTTAGTTAGTAATTTGTGAGTTTTGGAAAAATAGTATAGATAGCATAAAGATCATAAAACTAGGCCTAATTGTTATAACTAGATGTCATACTAAGGCATGAGACTAGATTTGGATAGTCACACTTGATTAGCACCCCTCATTAGTAAATACCCTCAATTTTAGTGGCTAGTGCTAAGAATAAAAGTTGATCACTTTAGATGGGAATACTTGATGAAAATGATTATGAAAACCTTGGAATGAAGATTCATTCTATTGAAATGTTTTGACATGTATTATGAACACCAGATGATTTGATGATGAAAATTTTGAGGCATGAGCCTTAGCCCTTTATAAAAACTGATGGTTGGGTTCGGATGCGATACCATTCCAATTTTACCGCACAACCACAATACTTGATTTGGGTAAGGCTTAACTGGAAGTTTATATGTCTTAGTATGGGTTCCCTTGCGGAAGAGGTTGAGCTGAGGCTACCTCGTGAATGTGGATGTCCACCTGTGCAGTTCCCAAGATGACAGATGGTCATGGTTGGGAGGCCAAACTCATAGGGGAGGTGCCTATACTAGGGTGTGTAATTGAAAGGTTAGGATTGATTATCTGCATACTAACTATGATGATTCAGGGTTATCCCCGTCGAATGTATCGAATGTTGTGGTGAAAGTGTACCACCTCTGTAGAGTGTCAAACTATTCGAATAGCCACGTCCGCGGTCATGGACAGTTGGAGTGGCCATACTATTCCATCGTTAGATGTTTTCAAAATGACTTGTGAAATGAACTATGACTTTGAATTGACCACAACAGGGTTGTTTACATGAAAACTAAGTTCCCACTTAGGTGTTGTAGAACTTTAAACTAGTTTTCTTTACTTCTAAACTCAGTTTGAGATAAACTTGGTTTTTTGCAAATAAACCTAGAGCTTTGGATTCCTACTCGAACTACCTTACTTGTTAGTATTAGTTTGCGTGTACTTAAAGAGTACTCATGGCTTTGTCCGTGGTTATTCCCATGACCAGACTATGGGGACTACCAAGATGATGGACAGAAGGAAGTCTATGATAACTAGGATCATCTCCCATCGTCAGCATTGCCTGTGACGCTGAAGATGGAGTCGTGACCATGCTACCTTTATTATTATTCTGCTGCATTGATTGTATTAAGACTGGATCATGAGATCTTTTATTTGTAAGACCTTTATTATGGTTTGTAATGGATGATGAACTATGGTACCAATCTGTTATGTCTCGAAAAAATGTTAATCCTGAGATTGCGATGTATGGCATAACAGGCATCTAGGATTAAAAATTCGGGTGTTGCCCACGTCCGCACCCCTTTAGTCCCGGTTGGTAATACGAACCGGGACTAAAGGACCCGTTCGAACCGGGACTAAAGGTTGTCGGCGTCCTAGGTGTTGGAACCGGGACTAATGTGAGCATTAGTTCCGGTTCCTAACACATCCGGGACTAATGCTCCAGAGGGTTCTGGACGAAAGCCATGTTTTCTACTAGTGGTTGTCGTCTTCCTCGACTAGTCATTCAACCCGATAGTCTCGATCAAGTTCCTTGGAGCTACTAGGAAGAACACCATATTTAACGCCCACACGGCAAGGTCGGATGGTCGGAGTAGAAGCTGCGCTACCATAAGCACAACAAGGGCTACTTCCATGGGATATGGAGGTGTCTGTTGACGGCATGAAGAGTAGCTATGTGGAGCATGATCTAGTGTCATGGTGGCAGCGTTCACGCATATTAGTGCCGCTCAGCTCTTCTTAGGGCATGTTTGGTTAGGCTTAAATCTATTTTTTAGAGTTTGGCTTATAAATCATAAAAGCATCGAAATAGGTGCTTTTGACTTTGGCTTTGGCTTTTAACTGGACATAGTAGTATGATGGTATAAGCCAAAAGCCAAAATTAAAAGCACTTATTTATGTGTTTTTATGGCTTATAACCCAAAAGCGAAAATCCATAAATAAACACGACCAAACAGCCGCTTAGCCGATAGCCGCAGTGCAATTGTGCCCAAGAAACAAGGTGTTTGTGTAGATATTGGGGCAAATTTTCGATCGGGCTACCGTTTTCTACAAATTTTGTTTTCCTGGACATATTTTTTAATATTTCTCTTAAACCCATAATGTGACAACATGATACTATTCGGATTTAATTAGGAGCCTCCATGCTTTTTCGCTATTGTATAACGACAAATCTAGACAACGGGTGCCCATACCCATGTCTGATCCAGCGGGCGCGCACGGACCGTCGGATCCCGAGCAAATGACCATATCGCGGTGTGACTACTAGTTGTGTGTTATGTTGTTCACTACGACTTAGGGTGGTAGGTGGGTGGGGCATAAAAACCCATTTATTATATCGTATGCGAACGAAGATTAGATTTAGTTTTTAAAAAAAAATTATGTTTGATGTTTGACGCGATAGTCTTTCGAGGTTGAGTCATCCGTACGCCAAGAGCGGCAATGGGCGATGAAACTGCACAACTAGAATAACTTTGATATCTTATCTATGGGTAAATTTTGTAGTGGTGGATAACTTATATATTATTGCGGTGGGTAATTTACATGTTGAAGCTTAACTCCTAACATATGAGTTATCTATGTCATAGTATGTAAGTTATCTATCCTGTAACATATCAGTCACCTACCATCTAAATTTTATATTCTATCTATGCGTAAATTTGTGTAGCGACGAATAACTTGCATGTTATATGATAGATAACTACATTTAAAGCATGGATATCTCTAATGTTACTGCTGGGTAACTTTTGAGCAAAAAAATGTCGTGTTATTTAGCCAGAGCATTCACGCGGGATACTAGTGCAGGTTGTCGGAAGCCCGCCAAGTTATGTAATTCTTAGAACGTTCATCGGATACTTTTCCTGTATCCATGCAAAAGAGCCTGCATACAACATGTTTTATAGTGTGGGTAACTTATATACTATGGCCTAGATAACTCATGTGTTACAGGTGGATAACTTTTAGGCCTAAAAAATTTGCCGAAATATATTAACATGGATCTAGTTTTAAAGATTTCATCGGGACTAGTCCAACGGTAAAAATGAATTTGAAATCGGATAAACAGTTTGACCTAAAAAAATTAAATTCTTAGATTTTCAGATTTAATTCTGGCATCATTTGTTTTTTATCCTTTGTGTTTAGAGGCTACACTACCCCTAATCGATGCATGCATGCGTGCCTTTGGCCAACGTGCCTCACTTGAGCTGCCCGCCAGGTTTGACAATTCAATGGACACCCGCTGCATAGTCGTGTCCATTGTACAATATGAAAGACATGTCAATCAAGGAATTTCTACAATTTAAATTAGACTAACATGTAATTTAAAATATGAAATATTATATTTGTTTAATGTAATATGACATGGTAGCAAATACGCCAAAGCTTTGTTCGTTTCATCCTAACCCGGCCGGGATCGGGGCGATATCCATGTGGGTTAGCCAGGATTAGAGACGCGCGGTTTTAATCCTGGTCTATTTGTTTGACACGTTCGTTTAGTCTTGCCTGGGAGTCCACCTCGCTCTTTTATACCATGTCCCCCTTCGTTTCAGAGGGGAATCAAAACACGAACTCAGACCCGTGGAAGAAATCCCCACATCTCTCTCACACCGATACATTCTATTTCCAATTTGGAGGACGGGGGGCGGCTGGGGCGGAGAGACAACGGCGGAGGGATGATGGCGGCGCGAGGAATCCATATCAAAGACGTGTGCTCCTCCCTCCCCTCCCCCTTTTCCAACCGGGGGCGCTAGTTTGACCCGGAAACCTTACCCCCGTGCGAGATGTTACCTCCGGCGTCCTCTCTACCTCGGTCTGCTTCAAATGGTAAGCGCCTAATCTTCATACTCCTCATCTCACAGTTTTGTAGGGTTTTGGCAGGTGTCCTATAACAATTTCTAGGTTTCTTTGCGTGGTCGGTAGTGGTAGGTTCTTGCCATGTTCATACATCAGAGAGATTGGTTGTTCTTTTCTTGGTTTTTGTGAAACAGGTTTGCTGATTAGAAGCATGGTGTTGTAAATTTCGTGCAAGGGAATTGTACTTGTAGCTTTTTGATGAGGGTTCGACTCGTCAATGCCTATTATTATAGACTTGGGTTTGTAGAAGAAGGGGAGGCTAGAGATCACAGAACGGTTAACAGACTCGTAACAAGGGGACACGAGGTTTACCTAGGTTCAGGCCCTCGGAAGAAAAACCCTACTCCTGCATGTCTATTCTTGATTGATGACGATGCCGATGATTACAAGGGTGTGCAGATGCAATCTGGAGTGAGGTGTGTTCTATGGTATGAGGTGAGAGAGCCTCCTCGTCGTGCCCTCTTGGCCTTTATATGGGGAGGCCAGGTCTTGGGTAGGTCGAGTCGGTTACAGATTAGGGTCGAACCCTTTCAAATTATATCTATAGCTAGTTGTGTTCTGATGGCTATGAAATACTAGCTCTTTTAGCCATATAAAATGTGCCATTTATCTCTCATATCATGTTTCTTCTAGCTATAACTATGCCTTATATCCATGACTTCTAGTTCTCATTGTACTTTCATATGAGCTTTGCACATTTAGTAGTTTATATAGAATTTTACCATTTTCCTTGTCTATGACATGTGTGTAGGTTTTGATGATGATTATGGATGAAACAAAGGCAAAAGGAATAAAGAGAGCATATTATGGAGGAGCTGCAGGGACCAGACTTAGCCATTTGAGAGGGTGAAAAAGTGAATTTTTCCAACTTCTCAAAATAAAGATCCAAGGCCACTGGGTTGTATCCCTCGACGAGACAAATTCAACGAGCCCAAGAACACCCAAAACGGATTTCATATGAAGAAATGACAACCAAAATACGAAAGGGGACGGAAGGTTTAACGACCAACTATACGGCGGGAGCAATAATTCCGGCCGTATAGCTCCCGTCGTATAGTTGCCAAAAAGGTCGCAAACGATGGGATTTAACCCCAGAAAATCTCCAAAACCTTCCCAAAGTCATATGACGGTATTAGGGGGTACCCTAGGGAACCCCCAAGTCCTATATAAGGAGGAGAGGAGCCAAGAGAGAGCCACCAAGCCATACTCTCCACCCACGGCGGAGCCCTGCCGCCGTTTCACCGCCATAGCCTCCTCCAATCAGATCTACAATATCACCATCACACAAGAAGAGAAGGTACTAGGATCTTGAAGGCCTCCACACCGATCTACATCATCATCTCCATCAACAATGTCTCCATCACCGATCCCCTTTGGTTACTTGTTATAATTCTAGATTAAATCTTGGATTTGCACTTGTATTCAATTGCATCACCATATTTCATCCATATTCTATCCATGATGTTGATTGCCTTCATGTCAGAGTAGTTTTTTTTGTTCTTGGGGAGATGGAGAAACCCTAGAATGTGATTGAATTGAGATAGAGATTATTATGTGATATTATTCATTATGTGTATGTGTTAATTGTCTTTATCTTGATGTTGGGAGTTGAGCACCTCCTTAATATTTGTCTCTTGCGGGGACTTGATGAAGGAGATTACTTGTTGGTAGACGGAAGGATGATAACACTTATTATGACTATAAAGTAGTTGTCATTCTTTGCTTACTAACTTGGGGAATCAAGGAGAACTCATCAAGCCATGTCCATGCCACAGGAGAAATCCCTTAATGGCGCAGTATCACGATGGTTGTCGGTTATTGTCTGTTGTGGTTATGATGGATGATGTGAGCAATGGCTGCCTATTCGTCCATATATGGAGCTCCTCCACACATATCATAATTGTTCTTATTAATTATAATAATTTTGATCACTCTTTCTAATTACTAGCGATGGATCCACTACTCCCTGAGAACTCATTCCATCATCTGCAAACCTTCGTAATCATAATCACATGCTCTTGTTTACTTACAGCTTTAGTTTACTTATTGTTACACTATTTGAAAACCCAAAAATACCTTTTACACAAAACTCGCATTTTATTTTGTTACTTAGAACGTTATTTAGCATTACTATTTCAATATTTAGTTCAAGAGTTATTTAGACTTTAGACTCCTGCTCCCTGTGGGATCGATATCTTTCTTTCGAAACTAGCTACAAACGATCTGTGCACTTGCAGTCATCAAGCAATTTTCTGGCGCCGTTGCCGGGGAGCTAAGCGCTGTAGGTATTTTAGCTTTTGTTTATTTATTTCAGTTTTGCTAGATTTGGTTTTACGCTTTGTAGCAACCTCGGATCGGTAAGGATCCTAAGTCCCTGTGATTAACAAGCTAGTCCCTGGATCAATAGCTAGCACTCACAGTCCATGAAATATCATGTAAAACACAAAGTCTTTATTACGCGGAGAATCCAGAGTATAAATTTATTACAAATTTGCTTAGCATAAGGCTAGCTCAAATAACAGCGGAAACATAAAAGCAGCTTGAGTCCATCAACGCCCCAGGCTTGTCGAGTTAGACTCATGATCCCTACGCACCTTTCAATCTTCGGATTCTGCACATAAGACGTGCAGCCAACAAGTTGGGTCAATACTTTGAATGTATTGGCAAATTACACCAAGGAAGAAAAAGACTATCTCTACATGCAAGGCTAATATAGGTTGTAGAGTTCTTTTGCTTAAAGCTAGTTTTCTTAAGTAGAAAGAAGAAGATTTTTCCCTACTTTGTAAATATTTGCTTAGGTAAAATAAGGTCGAGTAGCACACGAGGATATTACGCACCAAGTGTCCAAACAACCAAACACTTGGAAATTAAACACCAAGTTCCCAAATTCCCACCCATTGGCGATATTACTCACGCCATGGGGTTTTAAAAACTTTTGTGTAGAAAAGAGAGAGGAAGATCCTTCAGAGGCTCCATCGTTCAGATGCTCAATGCTGTTCTGTTTCCGTGAACACGGCTGATCGACCATATTGCAATACTCTCGAGAGTTTGTGCACTTTACCCACAATCCACGATCAAGTCCTTTTTACAGACAAGACCATGGCGAGGCTTTCCCTTAGTAGCCCCTCTACCTTCCAGATCCAACCGTGCCAAGAACCTCCAAATGTTGGTACCCAGGTGAGGTTTCCCACTAAGTACTAGGCCAAGACAGAGCCCATAATGTATTGTGGTTGCACTGGAAGCTTCTGAATTCTGAAACATGGCAGACTTGTTTGATTCCTAGGCGGCCGTCCGCCACCAAAATCTCACTCGTTGACCCGACAACCATTCCGCCCAGAAGAAAACTTAGTTTTATTTTGAAGTGGATTTGAGAAGAAAAGTTTGCACTAGAGAGCCTTTATACTTAGAAAAATTCTTTGTCTTTCGAACCCCCCAACGATACTTTGTATATATAGCATAGCAAGCAAGCAAAAACAGGGGTAACCTATTAGGAGGGAAAATCCTAAGTATAGAGATACTCATGGCATACTACAAAATCATCGCACTTGCAAAATAATACTATGGAAAAATTCTAATAGAACATCCTACACATGCATACTACAGAATTTTGAAGATCACATGCATAGAATCAAAACTGGGACAAAATTATGAATAAGTGGTGTAACTTGCCTTGATCCGAGCAGCACTCTACACAATAGCACTCCTTAGCGCACTCCGTACAATCTAACGGATCACAAACATAGATCTGATCACAACTTGCTCAAAACATGTCACAGGGATAATCATGCATGCATGCAACATGGTATTTTATGCAAGATTGGTCTTTCTAAATTGACCAAGGTAGCATAATTGGATTGTAATAGTGTTAAGGGTGTTACTAGGATTGATTTCCCATAGGTTTAAATCTATTTGGGTCACTAATATAATTCATAGGATTAATAGGAGATCCAACCATCTAATTAGCCCCAAATTAGATCTAATGATCTTAAGCAAAGTTCTATAGTTTTGTCCAGTAGGTATTGCGGAAACAAAGTCAACGCAACAAGAATCAACTAAAACGGAGTTCTAATTATTTTTCTACGAATTAAATACTCCAATCTAATGATTAAATTCTACACCGAAAACCCTACTGTAAGCTTGGAATTTTATTGCAGATCTACGTTCTACATAAAATTATGAATCCAACGGTATATTATAAGCTAGATTTGGCCAAATATTTAATTTTATATGATTTTTGAAATATTTAACTCAAATCTGCAAAATTGAACCGAACTAGACTAACCCTAACTCGAAACGCGCCAAGTGGCAGCGCCTGATTGGCTCAGCTAGGCAAGGTGGGGGTGACGCGGCGCGGGCGTGGTGTCAACGTGGTTTGCCACGCGGCGCCACGCGATTGGCGCGTAAAGCTTCGCTCGCCCCTTCTAATCTGGGTCGTCGCTAGCAGATCCAACAAAGGGAAGCGATGGCGACGACTTACCAGCGGCGTCAATGGCGAGGCGAGGCAGACGATGGTGGCGGTGTCGGACAGCGGTGCTTGGTGGCGGTCCGGTGGCTTCCCGAGGTAGCGGAGCAGACGACGGCGTGCGGATCCTCCTCGCAATCTCGATCGCGAGACTGGCTTCGGCCTTCTCTTCCTCGTCCAGACGCACGACTCTGCCGGTCCCCGCGAGCTCCGGCGACACTTCGGCGAGCGATTCCTGATGATTTGCTGCAGTAGAGAGAGGGAAAAGTGTACGGGGCGAATCAGTGGTGAACGAGGGAAAGCTCTAGAGGAAGAAAGGAGCAAGGGGAAGTCCCGAACGTCTCGGTGAAATCGACCCGATGGCGGCGGCGCGAGACGTCGATTTGCTAGGGTTTCGCAAGGAAAAGAAATTGGGCGAGGTGAGGCCGAGGGTGGCGGGGGTTATATGGGGCAGATTCTTGGGCGAGGAGTTTGATAACGGCCGCGAATCCTACCAGACTCCGTTCGAATTCGTGCTGCTGGAGGACTCCTGCTCGAGGTAGGGGACGACCCTGTGGGTCCCGGCTGTCAGCGGAAGCAGGCGGTGTGGGCTGGCGCGGCGTTGGTTAGCATGTTGTCGCGCGGGCGCGGGTGGGCTGGCGCAGCCGGCCCGTTTAGGTTAGGTCGTTGCCCCTTTTTTCCCTTTATTATTTTTTTCAATTTTTGTTTTTAGTAAAACTCTAATAACTTTTGCAAATCACGTCCAAACTTGGTGAAACTTGTTTCTAAATTTTTGTAAAAATGAGGTGGTCATCTTAGGACCATAGTTTAATGTTTTTACATAGTTTTTTAGAAGGTCAAGCTTGACTACAACAATAATGCTTACATATGGAAATCTTTATTAGGGTTTTGTTAGGTTTACGTGTTAGGATTTTGTTTTAAAATTTATTTGTAGGATGCAATGATGCAAGGATGATGCATGCTTCTAGTAATCATCTTAATATAAAACCTGGGATGTTACAAACCTACCCCCCTTAAGAATAATCTCGTCCCTGGGATTCGGGTTGGCTAGCAAATAGGTGTGGGTGTTGTGCCTTCAAGTCTTCTTCACGCTCCCACGTAGCTTCTTCCTCGGAGTGGTGGTTCCATTCTACTTGGGAGAATCTTATAGTCTTGGTGCGGGTAATCCTTTCGGCCATTTCCAGTATTTTGATGGATTTTTCCTCATAGGTAAGGTCATTCTCCAGTTGAACCTCATCTAGGGGAACGGTGTCTCTTAGCGGTGTTTCGGCCATCTCCGGGTGACACTTCTTTAGTTGTGACACATGAAACACATCATGAACAGTCAGTCCTTCTGGTTCTCCAACTTATAAGCAACTTCTCCTCTACGGGCCAGAACCTTATATGGTCCTATGAATCGTGGGGCTAACTTGCCCTTGATTCCGAACCTCTTAACTCCTCGTAGGGGTGAAACTCGGAGATACGCACAGCCTCCTATTTTATAAGCCACATCTCTGCGATTGGAATCAGCATATCTCTTCTGTCGGGATTGGGCTACCTTTAGCCTATCCTGAATCTATCGTACCTTTTCTTCAGCATCCTTTATCAATTCAGGTCCAAAAAGACTGCGTTCACCAACTCCATTCCATAGCAGCAGAGTCCTACACTTCCTGCCATACAGAACTTCAAATGGGGCCATCTTGATACTTGTCTGGTAGCTGTTGTTGTATGAGAACTTAGCGTATGGCAGGTTATCGTCCCAACTAGACCCATAGTCTAGTGCGCAAGCTCTCAACATATCTTCCAGAATCTGGTTCACCCTTTCCGTTTGGCCATCTGTCTGAGGGTGGAAGGCAGTACTGAATTCTAGTCGGTCCCAAGAGACTCATGTAGTTGTCACCAAAACTTTGAAGTAAACTGGGTGCCTCTGTCTGACACAACTCCCTTGGGAACACCATGTAGGCTTACAATCCTTGACATGTATATCTTGGCAAGATTAGCACTTGTATACGTGGTCTTTACGGGGATGAAGTGAGCCACCTTGGTAAAGTGGTCCACCACTACCCAGATAGAATCAAATCCAGAACGAGTCTGGGGCAATCCCGTGATGAAATCCATGCCTACCTTATCCCACTTCTAGTCGGGTATAGGTAGTGGTTGAAGTAGTCCTGCCGGTTTCTGATGCTCGGCTTTAACTCTATTGCATACATCACACAGAGAAATATATTCTGCAATTTCTCTCTTTAGGTTATTCCACCAAAATCTATCCTTCACATCCATGTACATCTTCGTCTTACCAGGGAGAATTGAGTATGGTGAATCCTGAGCTTCTTGCAAAATCATCTTCCTGATATCAGGGTCATTGGGAACGCACAAACGCTTCCCATACCAGAGGGTTCCTTGTTCGTCCAGACGAAATTCTTTTGTTTTTCCTTCACTTATCCTGACTCTTATTTCTTCCAACTCTTTATCTCCCTTTTGTGCTTCCTGGATTCTCTCTTGGAAAGTAGACACTATTTCCATAGTCTCTATGTGTCCTTTCGAAACTATTTATAGTCTGAGATCCTTGAATTGCTTGCATAAATCCTTTGGAAGTTCCCCTGCGGTAAGTCCATTCACATAAGCCTTACGACTTAAGGCATCGGCCACCACATTTGCCTTTCCTGGGTGGTACTGTAAATCTAAGTCATAATCCTTAATCAGTTCAAGCCATCTTATTTGCCTCATATTTAACTCCTTCTGGGTGAAGATGTACTTCATACTCTTATGATCTGTGAACACATCACAATGTTTACCCATGAGGTAGTGTCTCCATACCTTGAGTGCATGAACCACAGACGCAAGTTCCAAATCATGTGTGGGGTAATTGTGTTCGTGGTTCTTAAGTTGTCGGGAGGCATAGGATACCACTTTCCCGTCTTGCATCAACACACTTCCAAGTCCTTGTCGAGATGCGTCACAATAGACTTGAAAATCCTTTTGGATATCGGGCAGACACAGAACTGGTGCCGTTACGAGATGTTTCTTCAATTCTTGAAACCTTGCTTCACATGCCTCGGTCCATAGGAATTTCTTTTCCTTCTTCAATAGTTTCGTCATGGGTTTCGCTATTTTGGAAAAGTTTTCAATGAACCTCCGGTAATACCCTGCGAGGCCCAAGAAACTCTAAATATCTCCCACATTCTTAGGTGACTCCCATTCAGTCACGGAAGCTACCTTACTAGGATCTACGGCAACTCCTTTTGCCGACACAACGTGACCAAGGAATCCCACTTCCTTTAACCAGAATTCGCATTTGCTGAATTTGGCATACAACTTCATGCCTCGGTCCATAGGAATTTATTTTCCTTCTTCAATAGTTCCGTCATGGGTTTCGCTATTTTGGAAAAGTTTTCAATGAACCTCCGGTAATACCCTGTGAGGCCCAAGAAACTCCGAATATGTCCCACATTCTTAGGTGACTCCCATTCAGTCACGGAAGCTACCTTACTAGGATCTACGGCAACTCCTTTTTCCGACACAACGTGACCAAGGAATCCCACTTCCTTTAACCAGAATTCGCATTTGCTGAATTTGGCATACAACTTGTGTTCTCTTAGTTTCTCCATAATTAGGCGCAGATGTTTCTCATGTTCCTTCTCATCCTTAGAGTATATGAGTATATCATCTATGAAGACCACGATAAACTTGTCCAAATATTCCATGAACACCTTGTTCATCATGGTCATGAAGTACGCTGGGGCATTGGTTAGACCAAACGACATTACGGTGTACTCATACAATTCGTATCTTGTGGTAAATGTTGTTTTGGGCACATCCTGTTCTCGAATCTTTAGTTGGAAGTAGCCTAATCGCAGATCGATCTTTGAGAACACACTGGCTCCCTTTAACTGATCAAACAAGTCATTGATGTTGGGAAGAGGATACTTATTCTTGATCGTCACCTCATTCAACGAGCGGTAGTCCACAACCAGCCTCTTGGTTTTATCCTTCTTTTCCACAAATAGGACAGGTGCTCCCCAAGATGACGCGCTGGGTTGGATGAATCCCTTGTCCAATTGTTCCCTAAGCTGCTTCTTGAGTTCCTTTAACTCGTCCGCATCCATCTTGTACGGTCTCTTAGCTATTGGCCCTGTGCCTGGCATCAAGTCAATGAGGAACTCGATATCACGGTCGGGAGGCATTCCTGGTAGTTCCTCCGGGAAGACATCTGGGTATTCCTTTACAATGGGTACGTCCTCCAGGCTAACCCCCTTAAGAGAGTTCACTATTACTTCCTTAAGTGCGAAATTCGACTTGATGCAAATCCTTTTCCCTTCCGGTGTTGTGAGCGTGACAGTCCTTTTTGCACAATCTATGACTCCTTCATATTCGGTCATCCAATTCATGCCCAAGATTATGTCTAATCCTTGTGATTCTAGAACTACTAGACTTGTGGGAAAGATGTATGTCCCAATCCTTAGTTCTAATCCCCGGCAACCGGAGTTTGCCACTATTTCTCCCCCAGGAGAACTTACCCTTAGAGGAAAGTTTATAGTATCCGTAGGTATCTTGCCTCTATCCACAAATACCCTTGATATGAATGAATGTGATGCACCAGTATCAAAAAGAACAACTGCAGAAATGGAATTGAGCTTGAACTTACCAATCACGGAGTCTGGTGCATCACAAGCATCCTCCATAGAAACATGATTCACCGTGGCTTTGACAAAAAGATTTGGCTTCTTCCCGTTTCCATTGCCATGGTTGTGTCCATTTCCATTCCCATTGCCATTGCCATTCTTCTTCTCGGGGCAAGAGGTTGCATAGTGCCCTGTCCTGTTGCACTTAAAGCATGTCACCTCACTGAGATCCTTTCCATTGTTGCCATTCCCATTGCGGTTTTTATGCCCATTGTGTTTGTGGCCGCCATGGTGATGACTGTTATGGTTGTGGCCATTATGGTTATAAGGTGGTGGTGAGTAATTGCGCTGCTTCTGGTACAGAACAGAGTTCTTGTGAGGGTTAGACTTCATCTTGCGGTTTTCTATGCTCTTCCTCTTTGATTCAACCACAATGGCTCTGTCCAGGAGTTCCTGAAAGTTGTCAAATTTCTGAGCCACAAGCTGAATGGATATCTCATCATTGAGTCCTCTTAAGAACTCCTCCTGTCTCTTGGCATCAGTGGAAACATCATCGGGTGCATAACGGGCTAGCTTGTTGAAAAGCTCACCATACTCCGTGACAGAACGGTGCAGCTGGTGTAGGTCACGAAATTCGTGCCTTTTCAGAGTCATAATACCGGCAGCCACATGATGAGTGCGAAAAGCTAACTCAAACTGATCCCAAGTGATAGCATCAATATCCGCGTGGGTGACTTGGTAGTTATCCCACCATTCTGCAGTAGGTCCTTCAAGATGGTGTGCGTCATAACGTACCATGTCGACAGCTTGCACGGTGTCTAGCTTCTTGTTGATTGTACATAGCCAGTCATCAGCGATCATTGGTTCAGCGCTGCTAGTGAAGGTAGGTGGGTTCAGCCTCAAAAACCGAGTCAAGCGATCCTGTTGAGGTGGTGGTGGAGGTGGCGGTGGTGGTGGAGGGTTGTTGTTGTTTTGCATGTTCTGAGTGAGCAGTTGGATCAGCTGGTTCTGAGTGGCCAAGAGTTGTGCTATTTTCGGAGGAATTTCGGTGTTCGCGCGTCTTGGCGGCATGTGTGGGGCTTGAGAGAAAAGTTAAGAAATAGACAGAAAGACTAAGTAGTAAACTCCTACCCTTATGAAAACACACCAAGCACACAAGACACACAAGACACATTAACACAACTTAACACAGAAAACAACCAAGTTTAACTAAACAAGAATTGTCTTGGTATTTATTACAATCATGAATAACGTTCTACTATAGAATTAAAGGTGGTCCAACTATTACACATTTTCAACGCCTTCCTCTTCCTCGTCCTCGAACGAGTAGCCTTCCTGCTCTAGGGTTATCTTGTACAACTCCATCTCCCTTGTGGTGGCTTCAAGCTTCTCTTGGAGGTTCTTTATATCATCCTGCAGCTTCTTGGTAGTGGCTTCTAGCTGCTCCTGAAGTCCCTCCTTCTCGCTTTGTAGCTCCTCCACTAGACTTGACTTGTTCGCGGCTTCAAGTTACTTTGCCAAGTCCCTCTTGGAAGCACGCACATCATTGATTATATTGCAAAGGCCTTCGGTTTGCACTTCAGTTCCATCGATCTCCTGCTTGAGTTCCCTAATCCTCTTATTTTTATTTATCACTCTCTTCTCTTGGTTAGCGAACTTCTTCTCTTGGTCCTGTAAATTTATCTCTTGGAGCTTCATTGCCTCCTCCTGCTGCTTGATCATTTCCTCCTTCTCCTTGATGAGGGCGCATAACTCGGATCATTTCCTCCTTCTCCTTGAAAATAACATAGTAGAAAACCTAGTAAGGCACATAAGTTAAAGGTGGTTCGAATCCTAGGGTCACGTCCTACAGGCAACGATGTGCTCTGATACCATCTGTAGCAACCTCGGATCAGTAAGGATCCTAAGTCCCTGTGATTAACATGCTAGTCCCTAGATCAATAGCTAGCACTCACAGTCGATGAAATATCATGTAAAACACAAATTCTTTATTACACGGAGAATCCAGAGTATAAATTTATTACAAATTTGCTTAGCATAAGGCTAGCTCAAATAACAGTGGAAACATAAAAGCATCTTGAGTCCATCAACGCCCCAGGCTTGTCGAGTGTAGACTCGTGATCCCTACGCACCTTTCAATCTTCGGATTCTGCACATAAGACGTGCAGCCAACAAGTTGGGTCAATACTTTGAATGTATTGGCAAATTACACCAAGGAAGGAAAAGACTATTGATGGGGATATGCCTACTGGGGTATACCCAGTAGGACGCGTTCCGATCGCCCGTAGATCGCGAGTGCCGCAAGACAATGCCCGGATCAAGGCCTGGTGTAGATCCAAGCGATCGAAGCTGAAGGCCCAAAGTAGTAGATAGGCCCAGTCGGATTAGGTTAAACAAGAACCGAAGCCTTAACTGATTCGGTTGAGATATGTAAACCCTAGGGGAGGTGAGCCTATATAAACCTCCCTGCGGGGCGTGTAGAGACACGTTCCATCATACACCCAAGCGACTCGCCGCCGAGCTCGCCCATTGTACCACCTTCATAATAAAATCTAGCAGGAGTAGGTCTTTACCCTCCGGGGGGCCAAACCTGGGTAAAACCATGTGTCTCCGCCCTCATCTCGCACCGTAGATGGCTGGCCGCCCTTGCCCCTCGTTCTACTACTCGCTGCTGATTGCAGCATCTGCCGTGACCATTCCCACGACAGTGGCGCCCACCGTGGGGCCTGGCCGGTCTGGCCGGTGTTCTGCGGCGAGATCCAATCTGCCCATCAACGAGACGGTCGCCACCGGCCGCATGATAGCGATCGGCGAGATGCTCCAAATCTTGCCGAGCAGCTACGTCCCGGCGGCGCGACCCGTCACGCACAGCGTGATCCTGCCGGTCGGCACGATCAGCCTCTTCGTCGGCCTCACCGACGTCATCATCTCGGAGGACTCGGCTCGCATCCGCGAGTCGCCGCCACGCGATCGGCTCTCTGAGAGCCAGATCCGCACGATCCATCGCCTCGCCTCCGAGTACAACTCGGCCCACAGCAACGTGGCCGAAAACTCAGCGGCCGCAGAAGACGCGGCCCTCAACAACGACGCCGACTCGGCGACCCCGGCGTCACTCACCGGATCCATCACCGCGGCTTCACCCGCAGGCTCCATCACCCAGGTGTCCAACGTGGGAGACTTCGAGGACCCCTCCATCCTCGGGATCTTCGACTTCGACTCCGGGTCGGAAAACTCCGCCGACCTCCGCGACGGCACCGGTCGCCACGCCGCGACCTACATGGCGACCGGCACCGAGCCGCCGGAGGACCCCTTCTCCACCCCAATCCCTCCTAACGCCACGGCGACGGAGGTCGAGGAACTCCGCCTGAAACTGGCAGGCGAGGCGCAAGAGCAAGCGGCCGAATTTTTTTGCCTCGAGCAGGTGACGGCGCAGGAGCTATCGCGCTACCACCAGCAGCGGATCAGGTCGCGCCTGAACCCCACCGTTCAGGGGCGCGCCCTGAACTTCGACGACGAAAACGACCCGGCCCGCGTGGCCGAGCGCGCGATCTGCGAGAACGCGCCACCAGGAGGAAGCGCCTGCCCCCCGCTAGGGTCGACGGCGATGGGCGCCCCACCTCCACCCAATCGCACACCCCCTAGGGACCAGCCGCGGATAGTAGTCTCCTCATGGGAGCGAGACGCAAACGGCCTCCCACTGTTCTCCACCCCGATGGACAACCTCGTGGCAGGCCGAGCAGCAGCCGACAACATCATGGCCACCGGCGACGGCGCCCTACAGATCCAGTACGTCAGGGCCCTGCTCGCAAAGGCCGTCGAGCAGCAAAACGCGGGCGCCGACTCGCAGGGTCGAGTACACTCGCGTTCTTTGGGAAGCAGAGCAGCCTCAAGCGGCCGCCCAATGGCGGCAAACACCCTCAACTGCCCGCCACCAGAGCCACTGCAGCTCCAACACCGACCCACGAACGCGGCACTCTCCACCAACGACCCCAGGCCAGCGACCAACTTCGTCGCCGCCAACGGTCAACCCATCGACGCCCGCACCCACATCATCAACAACCAAAGCTGGCGCGCACGCCAGCCCGACGACCTGCGACACACCCTAACCAATCGCCACGACAGCGAGCCCATGGGGTTGCTCAGTCGACTCGGCCCCAAGTGCTTTGGACCAATGATCCGAGGCGAGAAGTACCCGCCAAACTTCAAAGCGCCAAAGGAGATAGAAAAGTACGACCCCTCGTACGACCCCGCCGTCTGGCTCGATACATACCTCATGGCAATGGGGATCGCAGCCACTGACACTGCTGCCGCCCGCTACCTCCCCCTGATGATGGAGGGGACGTGCAGGCAGTGGATAAACACCCTCCCCTAGGATAGTATCGACTCTTGGGAGGAGATGCGCGACGCCTTCGTCAGGCACTTCGAGTGCTCCTACACCCGCGCCACCACCATCGAGGACCTGGAGCGATCGTCCGGGGACCAGGTCGACCCGCAAATGGGTCCAACGGTGGCAGGAACTCTGGTACAACGCGGTCGGCATCCACCCAGACACCGCGATCCATTGCTTCAAGACCTCATGCCGCTACGAGCCGCTGGTCGCCAAGCTCAAGCGACACTCTCGCACACTCGACAACATACCGGACCTCCTCGAGATCGCCAAACGGTACGTGGAGGAAGATCCAAACCAGGAAACCGACAACGAGTCGGGGGGTCAACGCCGCACGAGCGGCAACGACAGCGGACGATGGTCCGACCTACGCTACAGCAACACTCGCCTCACCGGCAAGCGCCGCAGTGACGGGCGAGTCGACTTCGTCGCCAACGCCGGGCACGCTGGCGAGCCCAAGAGCTTCCGCCCATGACGGAGGACAATGCGCGGACGGCGGCAACTACAAACCAAGCCAAGGTTCGACCCCGTGGCCCTCCTTAACCAACCTTGTGCGTTTCATAGCAGGGAAGGGAAGCCCGCAACGCACACAACCGCCGACTGCCACACTCTCAGGGAAATCGAGAAGGCACGGCGAGCACGGGAGGACCCCGACAACGACCCGCCAAACGGCGGAAAGTTCGGCAAAGTGGCTGGATCGCTCCATACCTTCACAGGCTTCAACACGAAGCGCGAGAAGAAGGTCATCGCCCGTGCCGTCGCCGTCAACGCGGTGGCTCAGGTGGACATTCCCCAGTTCCTCAACTGGTCGGAGCAGCCCATAACCTGGAGCCGCCAGGACCACTCGCCGCGCATCGAGTACCCAGGCCGAGTCGCCCTCGTGGTCAAGCCAAAGGTGGGTGACTACTGGCTCCCTAAGACATTGATGGACGGCGGCAGCTCCATCAACATCCTGACTGGACACTTTCGGTACTGCGGCTCCCGCGATCGATGATCGAACAACCCACACCACGTTCCACGGCATCGTCCCGGTCGGGCGTACCCGATCGGCGAGGTCACGCTGATCACCTTCGACGCCAGCAAACTTCCGCACCGGCGGATCATCTTGAGCTGGTGCCCTTGACAGCCCTACCATCTGCGTCACGGGCGCGGCGTTCCCAAGTTCATGGCAGCGCACACTCGCGTACAACACGATGAAGCTCCTGGGCGTGCGGCGTCATCACCATCAGCGACCCGACATGGCCGCGGTGCGAGGCCAAAAGGCTGAACTTCGCCCGATGTCGTTATCGGCGAAACCAATCACGCCGATGAGCTCGCCAAATGCGAGCGGCAACAACGATGACCCCACCATACTCAAGAAGCCCAACTCGGAGGGCGCAAACACCTCAACCTTCGAGGCAACGACGCACACCCGCACCGTCGAGCTGGTCCCAGGCGACTCCAGCCAGACGGTGACGATCGGGACGGGCATGAGCCCAGCCTAGGAAGGCGCACTCATCGAGTTCCTCCGTGAGAACAGGGACATCTTTGCATGGAAGCCCTCTGACATGCCTGGTGTCCCTAGGGAGCTCGCTGAGCACAAGCTAAACGCCGACCCCAAAGTGCGACCCGTCAAGCAGTCGCTGCGGCCCTTCAATGAAGAGCGCCGCCGAGCCATCGCTGAGGAGGTGCAGCATCTACTCGCTGCAGGCTTCATCTGGCCAATCAAGTACTCCAAGTGGCTGGCAAACCCAGTCCTGGTCGAGAAGAAGAATGGGACCTGGAGGATGTGTATCGACTACACAAACTTAAACAGCGCCTGCCCGAAGGAGCAGTTCGTCCTCCCGTGGATCGACCAAATAATCGACTCCACCGCGGGCTCGGAGTCGCTATGCTTCCTCGACGCCTACTCTAGATACAACCAGATCAAAATGGCTGTCGAGGACGAGGAGAAGATGGCGTTCATCACGCCATTCGGAGCCTTCTGCTACACCGCCATGACCTTCGGCCTCAAGAATGCCGGGGCGACCTACCAGCGGTGCATGCAGGAGTGCCTCGCGAGCCAAATTGGCCGCAACATCCACGTCTATATCGACGACGTGGTCGTAAAATCCGCTCGCCAGGGTGATCTCCTCGCCGACCTGGCGGAAACGTTCACCAACTTGCGAAAATACAAGATAAAGCTTAACCCAGGCAAATGCACCTTCGGTGTACCAGTAGGGCAACTACTGGGTTACGTCGTCTCCAAGCACGGGATCGAGGCAAACCCCACCAAGATCGACACGATCGCCCGACTCGGCAAACCCGAGTGCCTCGCGGCGATCCGAAGCTGGCGGGCGAGTAGCGGCTCTCGGTCGCTTCATCCCGCCAGGAGAAAAGGCGATGCCCCTATACCGTCTGATGCGCAAGAACCCCACCTTCCAGTGGGACAAGGAGGCGGACGACGCACTCCGCGACCTCAAGAAGGTGCTACTCGCCGCACCGCTACTCGCCGCCCCTGCCGACAAAGAACCCATGTTGGTCTACATCGCGGCTTCCGAGCGCGTCGTCAGCGCCGTCATGGTCGTCGAACGGCCGGAGGAAGGAAAGGAGTGCCCAGTACAGCGACCGGTGTACTACATCAGCGAGGTCCTCACCGAGTCGCGCCAGCGATACCCGCAGTACCAGAAACTGGTATATGCGGTCTTCAGAGCGCAGCGGCGCCTGCCGCACTACTTCCAGGAGCACCCGATCACGGTCGTCTCCTCAGCACCGTTGCAGGACATCATCCGCAACCGTGAGGCGACCGGGCGAGTCGCTAAGTGGGCCATCGAGATCGGCGTCCACAATATCAAGTATGAGCCACGAAAAGCGATCAAGTCGCAAGCTCTAGCGGACTTTATCGCCGCGGGAGGAGGCCCAAGGCAGCCGGAAAAGCTACCGTACCTCCACTACTGAAGCCTGCACTTCTACGGCTCCAAGAATGCTGACAGCGCAGGAGCAGGGATCGTGTTGACTTCCCCGAAGGGCGACAAGCTCTGCTACGTCCTCTGCCTCGACTTCACCCCCTACACCAACAACATGGCCGAGTACGAGGCACTACTCCACGGCATGCGAGCTGCCAGGGAGATGAATGTCAACCGCCTACGCTGCTACGGAGACTCCGACCTCGTCATGGGCAAGTCGCTGGCACTCCGCCGTCTCCCCACCATGGCGGCTTACCGCCAAGCGGTGGACAAGCTGGGCGGACACCGCAGGCTACTCCGTCGAGTGGATCGGCAGCGGAAGAACAAGGAGGACGCACTCTCTCGGATTGGTTCGGCTCGACTCGCAGCACCGTCCGGTGTCTTCCTCGACACGATCACCAAGCCATCAGTCTCTCCCGAGGAGATCAACATCGAGTCCCGTTACAACGGAGGCAGCCCTGGTCGCTTCGTCAGCGAGCGAACGACTGGACCAAGCCCTCGTCGCCTACACAGAACGGCACCTTGCCGTGACGAGACGGACCTTCCGGATGATCGCCGCGCCGATGCAAGTCCTACACCATCATCGACGGCGAGCTCCACAAGCGGCGTCACCGACGTATTCAACGTTGCGTCCAACCCGCCGAAGGGCGCAAGATCCTCCACGACATCCACTCCGCGGCATTGCGGCCACGCGCGCCCGCTCTCTAGTCGCCAAGGCTATGCGGCATGGTTTCTACTGTCCTACCGCACGCCGATGCCGTCGACATTGTCCAGCGGTGCGCCGGGTGCCAGAAGTACGCCAACCAGACGCACGTGCCGAGCTCAGCACTCAAAACAATCCCCATCACCTGGCCATTCGCCGTATGGGGCATGGGCATGGTAGGCCCCTTCAAGAAGGCTCCCTCCGGCTACACCCACCTCCTGGTCGCGGTTGACAAATTCACAAAGTGGGTGGAGGCCAAGCCAGTCCGGAAGTGCGACGGGAAGACCGCCACCAAATTCCTACGCGAGCTCATATATCGCTACGGGTTCCCAAACAGCATCATCACGGACAACGACACCAACTTTGCCAAAGGAGCCATGGCCGAATTCTGCGAAGAGCACCACATCCGGCTCGACCTCGCGTCGGTCGCCCACCCGGAATCCAACGGCCAGGCGGAACGGGCCAATCAAAGCATCCTCCACGGCCTAAAGCCGTGACTCCAAGTACCACTCGAGCGCACCGCCGGGTGTTGGGTCGAGGAGCTGCCCTCCGTCATCTGGGGGATCCGCACCTCGGTCAACAAGTCGACAGTATTCACCCCCTTCTTCATGGTGTACGGCGCTGAGGCAATCATGCCCACCGACCTCGAGCATGACTCGCCGCGGGTAGTCCACTACACGGATGCTGCAAACGAACTCGCCCGCCAGGACGGAATCGATCAACTCGACGAGGCACGTGACCTCGCTCGGTCACGCACCGCCATCTACCAGCAGGGACTCCGCCGCTACCACAGCCGGCGGGTGAAAACTCGCACCTTCCAAGAAGGCGACCTGGTGTTGCGCCTCATCCAGGACAAGAAGGGCATGCACAAGCTCTCCCCTCCGTGGGAGGGACCATTCGCCATCGGGCGAGTACTCGGCAACGACGCCTACTACCTCACCGACGTCCGCGGGGACGGCGAACTCGATGTCAAGCGACCATGGAATGTAAACCTCCTACGGAAGTTCTACCCCTAGAACCCCACATATGTACTCTCCAGTCGCTATGAAATAAAACGAATTGGTTACCGCAAATTGCGCCTACTCTCCGTATCTTGTGCCACTCGCACTCGTAGTAACAGCGTCAAGCTAACCGCAGAAGTCAACCTTTGGTACAGCGATCAGCATGGCTAAGTAGTGCGGTGCAAGAGCACTAAGTCACCTCAGGTCTTGCACCGTCCATGAAAAACGCCTACCCGGAGCCCCATTGGAGTCGCCCAGCCCGACTGGCTCTACGAGCCAAGACAACTGCCTTCGCTTCTTACAGCGACCATGACCCTCCGCATCCTCGACATAGCGACTCGAACGGCCAAGTACCACGCTCGGGGACTGACGACCAGTTCAACACGAACGGCTCGGGAAAATGCTAAGTATGAGAGCATGTCCAGGACTCGCCACGCGACTGACCCAACGGGACAGGCTGGAGTGACGCGCCAGAACCAACGCGCCAAGTCCTCACCCACCCTCGAGTCGCGCCTAGAACAACCAAGTACCACGCTCGGGGACTCGGCCACCCGACCCCGTTCACGCAAGGGAAAACGGTGAAGTACAGAGCGTTCAAGGGAGTCGCCCTGCGACTGGCTCTTTGAGTCCGGGCGAGTAGACCACAATAACAAAACATTCAAAAACCACAAACAAATCACACACGAGGTAAACCCCACAAAAGGGCGGACACGCTCGGGGACTCGTTCAAACCTCAATCACAAAACACATGAAAAATCCCAAAACAGACACGACGTCTCATTCAATAGCATGTAGCATTGTCTCAAATTACAAAATATGCCTAAACGGCAGACCTGCTACTAACGCCCCAGGGCAAACTATCCTATTCTGCAGGCTTCGACGACGACTCGCCAGCACCCCGGTGATTGCACATGAATGGCGTGTACGGGTTTGACGGGTACGTCGTCAGTTCACCCGCCATCGCCGCGCGGAAGGGCTGCTCGACCTTGAAGTCCCGATGCTGCGGCTCGGGGTCGTTGGGCGCGACGACCGTCTCCTGGTACGGAAGGAGGTCGCCCATTGCCCAGACACGCTCGGAGTACATCGCGGCGCGGTCCGTCAACTTGAGCACCTCGGACAGCTCCACTGCGCCAGTCGACGACGGGTAGCCACTCGTCACATCGTCGATGTCAAAATCCTCCGGGAAGTGAGCAAGTCCAAGGCTAAGCGCCGTCGCTGCTCCGCGCCGAAACGCCGATCGCGTCATGAACTCAACGACCGAGGGCGCCTTCTCCAAGTACTTACACACCTCAACGAGGTCGCTCGGAATTACTTCCGTGGGTGATATCTCCTGGAGGTAGGCTCGGATGCACGTTGCCGACAACGTCGCCGAGTCGACGAGCGTGGACACACACTGCCGCGTGTCGAACGAGCTCGCCTCTTCCGCGCTATCAAGGATGCGACCTGCGAATGGAAGATAACAATGAGTACATCGGGCACCACAACAGAACACATGTTATTGGCAGAGGCAGATACACTTACCAATCAAGGGGCGGGAGAGATCCGTGATGAAGCATTGAAGCGAAGTATAGTCGTCCTGAAGCCCAGCAACAAGGGCGTCGGACACTTTACGATCCTCTGCGGCGGCGGTAATAGCGGCCTTGGCTCGCCCATCCGCTGAGTTAGCTTCCTCCTTCGCCTCCCTCAGCTCGCGCTCGAGTTCGGCGATCCGCTTCTCAGCCAAGCTTAGTGCTGATTGAGCCACCGCCAACTCACCCGCTGGGACAAGCCCCTAGCGAGCTTCCTCCGCCTTCGCGGAAACCGCCTGAATCCCCTTGTTCGCCTCCTGGACGGTGGCTAGCTCCTTCTCCGCGTGGCGCTTCGCTGCCAACCGGTCAGCTGATTCATGTTGCAGACCTTGCACATCATTCAAACAGTTAATCAAAGCAACATCCTAAGTGCCCACCCGCTGAAATTCAGCGAGTGCGCACTCGGGTACTGGCAATCAAAAAACTCCTAAGTGCCCACCCGCTGAAATTCAGCGAGTGCGCACTCGGGGACTGGACGCGAAAAATAACAACTATACACTAAAAGAATCAGACCGCTGCAACACATGGACCTGATCCTCGGGGACTGGACATACCTGGATGGCTGCGCCAAGCATGCCATGAAGTTGTATCGCGTCCACGGACGCGAGGAGAGCTGGCGTGTGCCCACGATGCTGCTCGACTTCCGCATCGGCGACCCCAGGTGCACGGCTCGAGGGTAAAGTCCCACTCGTTGTGGCCGCTTTGGCCATGAAGCGCGGGAATGTCGTGATGGAGGCACCCGCACCAAAGGAGGTTGGCTCGGCCGCTCCAGGCAAGGGAGCGCCCTCCTTCGTGGATGCGGCCGCCTCTGGTGCGGGTTCGGTCGGCGCGACCTCCGTGTCGTCAGAGATCGTGATGACATCGTCGCCCTTGGCCTTCTTGCCACCATCCGCAGGGACGACGACCTCATCCGCCTTCCTCTTACGGGAAGGATCCTCCTCGCTGACGATGGATGGCACCTTAGCCATGGTCGAGTGGCCCATCTTCTTCACTCCGGTCCTGTAAATCAATCACATAAGCAAGATAATTCAAACTGCTATGGAAGACAAAGGTAGGTGAGCAAACTCACTTGGCGACTGGAATGAAGCGTAGCCCCGTGCGGAGGCCGGCCGGTTTCTCCAGTTCAGGGCCCAGTCGGCGGCTGAGCCCCATCTCCAAGACGTCGCGTGCCTAAGACAGGGACGGCTTCTTTGTCGTCGAGGCCGCAACGGGAGCCTCTGGGACATCTTCGGTAGGAGCTTCCCTGCAAGGCGAAGCCGCCGCAGCCGGAGCATCCCCCAGCCCAGAGACTGGGGCGAATGGCGGAGGCATCGAAGCCAGTGGCACCTCGACAGTGGCCGTGTCCAGCGCGGCTGCCGTCGGTGGCGCCTCGTCCTTGGCCGGGCTGGGGGCGTCGGAGCTTCTCGCCGAGTGCGGTGGCGAGGCCGGCCTCATCGGCTTCGTCTTCTTCTTTGGAGGGGCCTTTGCCTCCTTCTCTTTCTTCTTCTTCTTCTTCTTCGACAGAGTAGCCTGGCGGCGCGAGGTTGTCTCCGGAAGTTCTTCATCGTCATCATGACGCTCGAGGCTTTTGCTCGCCTCAAGCTCACGTTGACGTTGCCCGCGGGTCTTGCGGACCAGCGGGGCGACCTCCTCCTCGGACTCGTCGTCGCTGTTACTCTCGTCGCTCCCGGCGTCGCCCTTGGCGGGAGGCGACTCGCCCATTTCTTGGACGGACGAGCTTGAATTCTCGTCGTCCGAAGGCGGGAGCCATCCTTCCACCACTTGGAATAGCTGCAATGAACGCAAGATGAAATTAGAATGACCGCGACTGCAAAAACTGCGACTGCGAATAATGCGAGGTAATTACCGTTGGGGCTGGACGCTTTGCGGTGTAGGGGGTGACCCAGCTGTCGTCCGGTACACCGCTGGGTGATCTTCTTGATCTTTGCGGTGTAGTCCTCGAGCTTCCACTCGGCTAAGCTGGACTTCGTCGAGTCCTCCCGGCCCATGTATTGGTACATGTAGTGGTCGCGCCGAGCCAAAGGGACGAGCCGCCGCCCGAGCCAGCAGTTATATAGGTTGATCGATTGGAGGCCCTTCTTCTTCAAACCGCGGATGGTTTGGAGCATTTCGTCCATGACCATCCGCTGGTCGCTGGGGAGCTTGCCGACTTGAAGACGGCGCGGCTTGGACGGGTTGGCGGAGTACCGTGGGATCGCTGTCTCGCCCTCCGGGGTCGCCTCGGCAACATAGAACCAAGACTTCTTCCAGTCGCTCGCTGCCTTGGCGGGCAGCATAAAGTCAAAGAATGAAGCCTTCGACTTCAGCTGGAAGGTTAGGCCGCCCGCGGCAAGCATTGGGCCGCCCGCTTCCTCGCGGCTGATCCGTCCGTGGAACAGATCTTGCCACAGAGGGAAGTAGGGCCGGCAGCCCAAATACGCTTCGCGAGCATACGAAGATGGCGAGCTGCTCGATGCTGTGAGGACCCAGGTCCGACGGCTGGATCCCGTAGTAGGCGCAAAAGCGCCGGAAGAACAAGGACGTAGGGAATCCTAGCCCCCGTTCCAGGTGGCTGGTGAAGTAGATGAATTCCCCCTCGCGCGGGTTCGGGGACACATCTCCGGCCGTGGGGATGCGCCAACAGCCAGCGCGCAGGATCCCGGCCTCCTCGAAGGACGCCAGCTGCGCCCTCGTACACTTAGATCTACCCCAAGGCTCGGTGGAGAGGGCCATGGCGGAAGGATTTGTGGGGGGTCGGAAGATTTCGGGTCGGCTGGATCGTGATGCGAAGGAAGGCGAGAGAGCGTGCAACCGGAGGAAATGGCGAGAAGGTGGTTCTCTGATCGCTTGCCAGTCCCCCTTATATAGCAGTTATTACCCGCCAAATCCGGAGGCCGTTACTACGCGGTGATTACGCCAAAAATTACCGTTGTATGACCCCAACGGCTAGTTTGACCATGCCTAACGGTCCAACTTTAGCCACTCGGCTCGCCGACCCGATCACTATGATAGTGTTTCGCCAACTCGACTCGCCAAAGCTGCGATCAGGATGACTAGTTTTCTCCTTTATCGAGAGCCCGCCCGATTATTTGGATGATATACGCTCAAGCCGTATACTCCATTGCTAGCAGCCACCTACATGTCGGCAGCGGCCTCGGGGACTCTTGATGGGGATATGCCTACCGGGTATACCCAGCAGGGGCGTTCCGGCAATGCCCGAAGGCGGCGAGTGGGCCTGCAAGACACGGCCGGATCAAGGCACGGTGTAGATCAAGCATTTGGAAGCTGAAGGCCCAGGCGAGTAGATAGGCCCAGTCGGATTAGGTTAAACAAGAACCGAAGCCTTAACTGATTCGGTTGAGATATGTAAACCCTAGGGGAGGTGAGCCTATATAAACCTCACTGCGGGGCGTGTAGATATACGTTCCATCATACACCGAAGTGACTCGCCGCCTAGCCGCCGAGCTCGCCCATTGTACCACCTTCATAATACAATCTAGCAGGAGTAGGTTTTTACCCTCCGGGGGGCCGAACCTGGGTAAAACCCTGTGTCTCCGCCCTCATCTCGCACCGCAGATGGCTGGCCGCCCTTGCCCTAGTTCTACTACTCGCTACCGATTGCAGCATCTGCCGTGACCATTCCCACGGCAACTATCTCTACATGCAAGGCTAATATAGGTTGTAGAGTTCTTTTGCTCAAAGCTTGTTTTCTTAAGTAGAAAGAAGAAGATTTTTCCCTACTTTGTAAACATTTTCTTAGGTAAAATAAGGTCGAGTGGCACACGAGGATATTATGCACCAAGTGTCCAAACAACCAAACACTTGGATATTACACACCAAGTTCCCAAATTCCCACCCATTGGAGATATTACTCACGCCATGGGGTTTTAAAAACTTTTGTTTAGAAAAGAGAGAGGAAGATCCTTCAGAGGCTCCGTCATTCAGATGCTCAATGTTGTTCTGTTTCCGTGAACACGGCTGATCGATCAGATTGCAATACTCTCGAGAGTTTGTGCACTTTACCCACAATCCACGATCAAGTCCTTTTTACAGACAAGACCATGGCGAGGCTTTCCCTTAGTAGCCCCTCTACCTTCCGGATCCAACCGTGCCAAGAACCTCCAAATGTTGGTACCCAGGTGAGGTTTCCCACTAAGTACTAGGCCAAGACAGAGCCCATAATGTATTGTGGTTGCACTGGAAGCTTCTGAATTCTGAAACATGGTAGACTTCTTTGATTCCTGGGCGGCCTTCCTCCACCAAAATCTCACTCGTTGACCCGACAACCATTCCGCCCAGAAGAAAACTTAGTTTTATTTTGAACTGGATTTGAGAAGAAAAGATTGCTCTAGAGAGCCTTTATACTTAGAAAAATTCTTTGTCTTTCGAACCACCCAACGGTACTTTGTATATATAGCATAGCAAGCAAGCAAAAACAGGGGTAACCTATTAGGAGGGAAAATCCTAAGTATAGAGCTACTCATGGCATACTACAAAATCATCGCACTTGCAAAATAATACTAAGGAAAAATTCTACTAGAACATCCTACACATGCATACTATAGAATTTTAAAGATCACATGCATAGAATCAAAACTGGGACAAAATTATGAACAAGTGGTGTAACTTGCCTTGATCCAAGCAGCACTCTACACAATAGCACTCGTTAGCGCACTCCGTACAATCTAACGGATCACAAACATAGATCTGATCACAACTTGCTCAAAACATGTCACAGGGATAATCATGCATGCATGCAACATGGTATTTTATGCAAGATTGGTCTTTCTAAATTGACCAAGGTAGCATAATTGGATTGTAATAGTGTTAAGGGTGTTACTAGGATTGATTTCCCATAGGTTTAAATCTATTTGGGTCACTAATATAATTCATAGGATTAATAGGAGATCCAACCATCTAATTAGCCCCAAATTAGATCTAATGATCTTAAGCAAAGTTTTATAATTTTTTCCAGTAGGTATTGTGGAAACAAAGTCAACGCAACAAAAATCAACTAAAACGGAGTTCTAATTATTTTTCTACAAATTAAATACTCCAATCTAATGATTAAATTCTACACCGAAAACCCTACTGTAAGCTTGGAATTTTATAGCAGATCTGGGTTCTACATAAAATTATGAATCCAACGGTATATTATAAGCTAGATTTGGCCAAATATTTATTTTTATATGATTTTCGCAATATTTATCTCAAATCTGCAAAATTGAACCGAACTAGACTAACCCTAACTCGAAACGCGCCAAGTGGCAGCGCCTGATTGGCTCAGCTATGCAAGGTGGGGGGTGACGCGGCGCGGGCGCGGTGTCAACGTGGTTTGCCACGCGGCGCCACGCGATTGGCACATACCGCTTTGCTCGCCCCTTCTAATCTGGGCCGTCGCTAGCAGATCCAACGGAGGGAAGCGATGGCGACGACTTACCAACGGCGTCGATGGCGAGGCAGACGACGGCGGCAGTGTCGGCCAGCGGTGCTTGGCGGCGGTCGGGTGGCTTCCCGAGGCAGCGGAGCAGACAATGGCATGCGGCTCCTCCTCGCAGTCTCGATCGCGAGACTGGCTTCGGCCTTCTCTTCCTCGTCCAGACGCACGGCTCTGCCGGTCCCCGCGAGCTCCGGCGACACTTCGGCGAGCGTTTCTCGATGATTTGCTGCAGTATAGAGAGGGAAAAGTGTACGGGGCAAATCAGTGGTGAACGAGGGAAAGCTCTAGAGGAAGAAAGGAGCAAGGGGAAGTCCCGAACGTCTCGGTGAAATCGACCCGATGGCGGCGGCGCGAGACGTCGATTTGCTAGGGTTTCACAAGGAAAAGAAATTGGGCGACGTGAGGCCGAGGGTGGCGGGGGTTATATGGGGCAGATTCTTGGGCGAGGGGTTTGATAACGGCCGCGAATCCTACCGGATTCCGTTGGAATTCGTGCTGCTGGAGGACTCCTGCTCGAGGTAGGGGACGACCCTGTGGGTCCCGGCTATCAGCGGAGGCAGGCAGTGTGGGCTGGCGCGGTGCTGGTTAGCTTGCTGTCGCGCGGGTGTGGGTGGGCTGGCGCTGCCGGCCCAGTTAGGTTAGGCTGTTGCCCCTTTTTTTTCCTTTATTTTTTTTTCAATTTCTGTTTTTAGTAAAACTCCCATAACTTTTGCAAATCAAGTCCAAACTTGGTGAAACTTGTTTCTAAATTTTTGTAAAAATGAGGTGGTCATCTTAGGACCATAGTTTAATGTTTTGAATAGTTTTTTAGAAGGTCAAGCTTGACTACAACAATAATTCTTACATATGGAAATCTTTATTAGGGTTTTGTTAGGTTTAGGTGTTAGGATTTTGTTGTAAAATTTATTTGTAGGATGCAATGATGCAAGGATGATGCATGCTTCTAGTAATCATCTTAATATAAAACCTAGGATGTTACACGCTTTCTTTATTTGCTGCATTTTTCTTTTTTCTTTTGTTTACAAACCAAAAACCCATAAAAATATTTGTTACTAATCATGTCATCCGAGATGACTACCTTTGAACAGGTGAAATCTATAATGGAGGATTCAAAGGGAAGGTTTTTGGGAGATATTCATAAAAGGGAAGGCATATTAAAAGAATGGTTGACTTGGATGGATGATGGCTCAGATATGTAGAGATCGTTGGGAACCTCAATAGGAAGGTATGATGAGCACAGCATCAAGTTTCTCTCAGTTATGAAACCAAGGTTATCGAACCAATAGGAGTAAGGAAACAACTCCAAGGTGTTGCTAACAACTTGGAACCTGCACAACACAAACTCAATACTTAGCCCCAACTTACAGTGAGGTTGTCAATCTCACCGGTTTGCTGAAAACAAAGGATTAAACGTATAGTGTGGAAGATAGTAATTGCTTGTAGAAAGTAAACAGTAAACGGTAGCAGTAGATGGTATATCAATGATAAAGATGGACCGGGGTCCATAGTTCACTAGAGGTGTTCTCCATAAGATAAATATCATGTTGGGTGAACAAATTACAGAGGGGCAATTGACAGATTGAGAAAGCATAACAATGCATATACTAGACATCTTGATCTCTACGAGATTTGATTGGGCATTACAACATAATACATAGACTGTAATCCAACTTCATCTATGAATAATAATCCACCTTCAGGTTATCATCTGAACCCCTTCCAGTATTAAGTTGCAAGCAACAGATAATTGCATTAATCAAAGTGTGTAAAGTAAACAACACAATTGCCCCATGGACAAAATATTGTTGTTTTCTCCCTAGTAGAAACAACACATCTACAACCTTAGATATTTCGGTCACTTCCCCAGATTACTAGAGGCATGAACCTACTATCGAGCATAAATACTCCCTCTTGGAGTCACAAGCATCTACTTAGCCAAGATAGCTATTAGCAATGGAGAGCATGAAAGATCACAAATAACATAGACATGATAGAATCAATAATTAATCTGACATAGTATCTCAATATCCATCGGATCCCCGCAAACACAACATGTATGATTACAAATAGATGATCTTAATCATGAACAGACCTCACAAGATCTAAACATGATAGCACAAAGGATAAGAAACAACTACTGTATGGACCCATAGTCTTCGGGGGCTGGTATGGTGATGAAGAAGGCCTCCGGGATGATCTCTCGCCTCAGACAGGGTGCCGGGAAGAGCTTCAGATCCCCTCCCCCCGATCTAGGGATGATAGTGATGGCGGCTACGGACTATTTCGTAGAGATTTGATCGGTTACTTAGGGTTTCTGCATCAGGGTGCTTTTATAGGCGAAGGGGCAAGGTCGGTGGGCGCCGGAGGGGCCCACACCCTGGGCTGGTGCGCCTCCCTGTCCACGCCGCCACCGGGTATGGCCACCTCGTGGCCTCACTTCTTCTCCCCTCCGGAATCTATGTTCCTTCTGGTAAAATATTGACTTTGGCTTTTGTCCCGTCCAGTTCCGAGAATATTTCCTTACTAGCTTTTCTGAAACCAAAAACAGCAGCAAATAGGCAACTGGCACTGCGGCATCTTGTTAATAGGTTAGTCCTAGAAAATGTATAAAAAATATCAAAGTGTAGACAAAACATAAGAAAGTTGATATAAAACAAGCATGGAGCATCAAAAAATATAGATACGTTTATGACGTATCAGTGGACAAGTATTCATCCACACTATGTGCCTCTTATCAATTATGTTGTGATTATTGCGAATCTCTAGATCACCTAAATTATCAATGTAAGTATAATTTTGATACTGAACTAGGAGGCTATAATAGAGATGAGTTTAAAAGCCTTGCTGGTAAGGACACATTACAATTTGTGCTTTTTACTGGTTGCAAAGAGTTGTTATTTCATTTAAGAGATATACAGGTAGAAAGTAAACCACTTGATATGATCTATAAAGAAGTTCACCTTATATTCTGCTATTTCCAAGATAACCTCTTTCATCATGCATTTATTGTTGAGCGGCTTAAATCTGCCATGGAAGAATCTAACCTTTTGCAGGGTGCTCCAAAAGATAATGTGGAGGGAGTTTCACTCAAAGATCCTCCACCTAAACCACCGGAACATGTTGTTAATAAAGAGGTGGCACTTGATGTTGCACCCTCTCAGCTAGTGGAAGGTAAGCCCGAAGGTAAGACTATCACTGAATTATTCACGAATTATCTTTGTAAGAATGAAGAGGGGCAACTTGATCAACCACTTGAATCTCCTACCTCTGAAAATAATTTTCCACACACAAATAGTATGCATGCAAACGATATCTCCTTATCTATTAATCATTTCTATAATTCCCAAACTTATGATGATTGTTTTGAGGAGGATTCGTGCCTAGGTAGTGATTTTGGGGACTTTGGTGAGGGACTAGAAGATGAATCTTTCTATGAACATTGTGATGCTATTAACATGGGACAGGAATCCTTATTGCAAGAGGTAGATGAGTATTTTGAAGAACAAGTGATCAATATGACGGTAAGATAAATGTATTCCCAAATAGTGGAATATGCTAAAAAGTTAATTTCTTTGGATACGATAGACGATCCAATAATATGTCCTCAATTTATGAAATTTGGGCACTACTTTCGTTTTCAATGCTCTAATACCTGTCAATCAATCTTCAGTGTCTTATAATAATGGTGATGTTACTAATGAAGTATTAGAGTATATTATCTTTGAAGGTGCCCATGAGTTGATAATACATGGCATATCACGTATTAATAGTGAATATAGTGTTCTCATAAAAACAACTTATGAAATCCTTCAATGTATTTCTTGGTATTCTCATGAATGTTTTAGTAAGAATACACTTATTATGAGGAGTAAGGCACAGAGTAGAGCCATAGCGCCCTATGTTAATCGTTTGCAGGAAATCTCATTGGATAAGGACGAAGTTCCTTCCCAAGAATAGGATGAACATGAAGAAGAACTACAAATCCCCTTGCAGGAGGATGAAGTTTCTTCCCAAGAAGAGGATGAATACGAAGAGGAACCACTAATCCTTGAGGATATGCAACTACTGGACATGTGGATGCAGGTGGATTACTATTCTGGTAATTTGTTTAGTTTATTCGAAGGGATGATGCAATATAATGGTAAGCCTAACAAGCTTTATGATTATGAATGCATTCCTCTCTATAAAGAATTTCTATCAACCAATAATCACATATACGGTAATAATTTAGAACTCTTGGAATACATAGTTTATGAAGGGTCTCATGAGCTTCTTAGAAAAATTGGTATTATTATGAAAATTAGCAATAATGAGGATTTAGCAAGGTATCATAATATTATGGATTATATTGTCAATTATTGTCAAGAACATTTTAGTGGGAATGCACTTGTGATAAAGAGTAAGGATCTATGTAAAACAATAGTTCCCGAAACTAACATTTTGCAGGAACCACTGGATAACAAGGAGGAACACCAAAAAGGTGAGGTTGAAGACAAACATCATCCTACTAATAATAAGTTTGTTTATGTTGCCTAAGTCTCTAGTAATGATTCTTATTGTGTTGAAACTGAAGATAATTTATCCGCGAAGGCTTTATGCCTAGATACTCATATGAAGAACACTTTTCTTAGGGGAAAACAGTAGGGGAAATAACCCCCACTGCAGCTTTTTTCTTTATTATAAAGTCTGAGTTATAGTGTACAAAAACCCTACTGCTAAGTTACAAGGGGAGATTATTACAAGAGAAGTTTTGGGTTTACAAGTAGTAACCCACTAATGCACTTGAGTCTGGAACCAGCTATTGAACTAAGGGCCCTGTTTCTTTTTTATTCTGAATTTGATCCACCTCAATTCTTGTACAAAAATTGCTTTCCAGTTAGAGAATTCTGGTGTAGCATTTTCAAAGATTTTGTTATTTCTGCAGATCCATATTCCCCAAGAAGTTAAAATTATTATCTCCATGTCAAAAGGAAGATTTAGCTTCCTTCTTATGTCTTGGAAGGCTTCAAAAATAGAGAGTCCATGATCTCTTTGGGGACAAATGTAATCCCAACAATCAGCAGAAAAAGGACAGGTCTAGAAAAGGTGGATCAATGTTTCTTCTGAGTGGCAGTTCCTGATTGCACAATCGTAATCAGGTAAAGTGCAATTTTTCCTTTTGAGAAGGTTCCTTGTATTTAGTCTATCTAAACAAAGCAGCCAGAAGAAAAACTTATGCTTAGCTTGGCAAGAGGAGTCCCATATCCAGGTGAAGTGAGGTGGAGAAGGTTGATAGCCATCCATAACCTCATAAGCCTTCTTAACAGAGAATTTATCACTGCCCCATATGTAAGTCCATTTATCAGGATGCCCCAACTGATTAGATATAAACTGCTGACACATCAATTCAAGATGTTCAAACTCAAAATAAGCCTGTTGTGATAGAGGCAGATTAAAGAGATCTTCAAGGTATTCAGTATGAACAACTTCATGCACTGTGATTTTAGTATTCTTTGCATAGGATAGGAAATGAGGCATTTTGAATTGCAGATATTCATTATCCCATAGGTCAGACCAAAAGTAGACAGTTTTTTCATCCCTAGGTTGACATTTAGCCATGGCTTTGTATGCATCTATGAGTTTCGAGTGAGCCTTCCACCAGAAGGATCCTTCCATTTGAAAACCAGGGAGTTTACCTTGGGTATAATAAGATTCCCAAATAAGAAGTACCCAAGGAATATCATGGTGGATATAAAATTTATCAAGATTCTTGACCAGAAGAGCAGTATTTTGGATTTTAAGATTAAGAACTCCTAGGCCACCTTGATTCTTTGGCCTGCAAACCTTTTTCCATGCAACCATTGCAGTGCCTTTAGCCTGTACATCAATAGTTTTTTTCCTCCAAAGACAATGCCTCATGTAATTAACCACTTGATCCTTGATTGTAAAAGGCACATCAAGAGATCTCATGTAGAAGAGTGGTAAGGATGATAAAACAGACTTGACCATTTGAAGTTTTCCCCCATAATTCATAAAATCTTCAATTCCACCAAGCCTGAATTGAACCCTCTAAACCATTGGGAGATAGAATTCCAGAGAAGGTTTGGTGAGACTAAGTGGTAATCCAAGATATGTGAAGGGAAGGCTACCCATCTTACAGCCAAAGGTTGTAGAGAAATGCAGCAATCTTTCAGGGTCCAAGTTGATAGGCATCATACTAGACTTGTCATAATTAACCTTGAGACCAGTTGATGTGGCAAAACTATTCAGCATTGATTTCAGACAAAGTAGCTATTTTGAATCTGCCTTCATGACTACCAAGGTATTGTGACACCCCCGGGATCAGGGCTAAACAAATCCTAGACCTCCATCTGACATAAGCTTAACCTTGAGCTCGAGGATATCCAGTGAAGAATCGGTAACACAACAGTGACCCTACGACACAAAATTTATTACAGCAAGCTCATAACTGAGCATAGAACCAAATTATTACAAGCAGAGGTCACTGACCACAAACATCAAACAACGGAAGGCAAATTATGCTATTAAGGATAGCAAACTTAACAAATGGCCAAAGATGCCTGAAGCATAACGATGACGTCCCAGCCCATAGATTCCAGGCTACCGGACGGGAACCCCAAGCTACTCGTCGATGTCGATGTAGTATGGAACTCGTCTTTAGGTGAACACTTACTCTGCCAAAAGTATCAACAAAGCAAGGGTGAGTACAGGGTGTACTCCGCAAGACTTATGGCTGGTGGAGTTGTTTTGCATAAAGCCATCTTTTGTTTATAAAACAAGAGGGAGAAGAAGCTCGTCTATTCAGAGTATTTTAAAAGGGGATAAGGGAGCGACATCTCCAAAAAATATTGATCATCATCTTTTGATATACACCGAATCATCATCATCTACCAACTAGGATCACCCCCTCGTATCCATGAGGAAGCATCCTTAAGCACACATTGATCTACAAGTTTTATGATTAGGTTCAAGTTCTCTATGATCTTGAGTTTGGTCGCCAAGTCGTTCATAACCGTGAACACGGCTTTTCAAAAAGATTATTACCCTGCAGGGGTGTACAACTTTACCCACACGTACTAACCTTCTCTTAATGCCACTAGATAAGCCCTCTTCCTTGGAAGGCCGGCAGAGAGTGGTTAGACACGACCTTTACCTTGATTTCGCCGAGACCATGAGTCACACAATAAGTATGGTTCTGGCATAACGGGTCAAATCCCGAAGCCAGTACTTAAATATGTGAGGCGAGGTTGGTTTACCAGGGGCTCCATCTACCCCAAGCAACCCCGGCCACGCTTACCTACCTGTTATGAATGCACCAAGTTCACCTGGCAAATCTTTCAAAAGATTTTCTATGCATATGTCGAATGGAACGCCCGAACTATGTGACTCATGGAATATACTAGCCAAGTTAGTCAGTCATGAGGTTGTCCAGGCCCCGTGTGGTTGCACGCTCGTCTTGGTTCCAAAGGCAAGAACTCAGGTCCTAGTGGTGGCGAGCATGGGACTAGAAAAACCACATCCCACTGTGGCCTCCCATACAAGCTTTAGCAAGTTTAATCTCATATTACTGATATAATCTCATCAATTTCTCCTATCATACTAGATTCTCTGCATCTGATACATCATCTGGATGGACCAGACTCAATAGCTATGCATGGCTAAGCAGACACATATAATAGCTCTAGCAGTGCACACAAGCCAAACCTAGTTATGCTAGGAGCAGTGGATCGGGTAATATAAGCTCAAAGGGAGTAATGCAATAGATAGGATACTCTATTTATTGATAAAATACCACAGTATAATTGTATGCATCATGGCAGAATTGAAATGCTTTCAAAATCATAGGATTATATCATGGTGGGGCTATGCTTGCCTTTGCCTGTTGATAGCAGATAAATAGATCTTCGGAAGCCTTGTACTTGACTTGGTTCATTTGGTCAAGTATTGTTCGTCGATCTTCGATCTTTGACAGTGTTGACCTCGGGCTTCGATCTCGATCTTGATATCGTATTCTACCGAGAAGAACCAAACACCGGAAAGAGAGGGAAACAATCAACACATGGCATCGATGCAATGCTCAAACAATGATGATGATATGACAAGTTAATTTGCATTGAATTGAAACCCTAAAACATGCTCGACGAATTAATCGGGGTTCCGAGGGGTGAAAACCCTAATTCGGGAAAACTCCAGAGTATATGAGAGGGGTTGGTTTGTTCTTCTAATTAAACTTGTCTTCAAAGTTGTTGAACAATGCATGATTATAGCTTTAAGAGATAGGTCTCATTTTTCTGAACATTTTGATATATTATACATATTTTTCTGACTTATAAATAAAAAGATATTGAATTTACAATATTCAAACAATTTCTGAAATTATTAAACTTTTTCTTAATCTAATTAAATTTGGAAATCCTTTTTACACCGAGGGCTGGCTAGCCACTATGGCTGACATGTGGGCCAGAGGCCACATAGAAAAGCCACGCAGGCAAGTGGGACAGGGGGCGGTTGGGTGTTTCTTACTGGGTCTAGCCCCAGTCACTGACTGCTGGGCCTAGGGTCGGGTCAACATGCTGGTGGGGCTTGGTCAAGGCCCACGTGGTCGCCACGTCGATGCCACGGTGGAGCCACGTGGGACTCGCTGGAGACACGCCAGACGCGGCGGTGGACGGCGGGAGAGGGCGAGCTAGGGCGCGTGCATGCGCGTGTTAGAGAGAGGAGGTTGAGGCAAGCCAAAGAGTAGCGGCGCCGCCTTGAAAGGGTCACCGGAGAGGGGAGCACGACGATGGTGAGCGGTGGTAGTGGCAAGTGGTCGACGGGGAGGAGGAACCAGAGCGATAGGGGGCGAGAGAGAGGGTCCACAAGGACCAGTAGCTCACCAGGAGCTCGATGAAGGGTTCGGCGGAGCGAGGCGAGCTCGGGAGGCGCCGAAATTGACGACGAGAATGGCGGCAACCGACGGAAACGAAGCTTCGATTCAAGAGATTGAGAGCATGCAGGGATGCGTGACCTAGCTAGGATGAATCAGCGCAGCGGGGCGAGCTCGGCAGTGGCCTCAGAACGGCAAAAGGAGGCCGGAGATGGCGGAGCGCCGGCGAGGTCAGAGGCTAGGGTTTGCGCGCGTGAGAGACAGAGAGGAAGGAAAGGGAGAGTGACATGCTAGGGTTCGTCCTTCGGTGGCGGAGGCGAGTTATAGGCAACCGGGGGCGGCGACGCGCATCTCAGCGGCCAGCTGCGATCGACGGCGGCGGCGCAGACACGCAGCTTCTTGCCGTTGTTGACGAAGATGATGAACAGAGGCTGAACCGGTATGGGCCGATAGCGGGCCGAGGTGGGCTGCAGGAAAGAGAGAGAGGGAAGAGAGATTACTGGGCTGCGCGGCCTGGTTGCTCTGGACACACTTTTTTTTTACAGAATCTTTTTCTTTTTCCTGTTTTGTTTTCTCTTTGTATTTGCATTTTCAAATTTGCTTTGAATCCATTTCAAAAATAGGAGAAACTTTGTAAATATATATAAAATATCTCAAAGGCCCTTTTAGTCCATTTGTGCTTCACTATTTTGGTAACTTTTCAAAATTCAAAAACCATTTGAATGCTTTTCAGATAGAGAGGAAAGGATTAGGGTTTAGGGATTTGCCTTAATTCTTTGCATCCATTTTAAAAGATGATGATCATGATGCACAATCAAACTCTAATTATGGATTTATAAAAACTAGGGTGTTACAGGTATCATCAACATATTGTATTACAGGAAAATCAGGACAAGCAGGGCAAGAAATGGGTAGGCTAAGAAGATCCTTATTCATGGTAGAGTTGAGGAGAGTCTGCAGAAAATCAGCTGCTAGCACAAACAGAAGAGGTGATAAGGGATCAGCCTATCTAACCCCTCTTCTATAGTAAAAAAAATCCAAGGCACTCCATTTAGGAGAACAAAGGAATTCCCAGAACTGAAGATCATATTTATCCAATTAATCCATTTGACACCAAATCCTATCTCCTACAGAATGCTTATAATAGTGGAGTGCTCAATTCTATCAAATGCTTTTTCAAAGTCAAGTTTGAGGATCACAATTTCTTCTTTTGATTGATGACATTGGAAAATATATTCAAATGCCCAGCCTAGACAATCTTGAATGGATCTATTCTTGAGAAAGTCACACTGATTTTTATGCACAAGCTTGAGGATGTTGTTCTGAAGTCTATTGGAAAGGAGCTTTGTAATGATTTTAAACACACTGTTTAATAAATAAATTGGCCTGAAATCAGTAGTGAGGACAGGGGACTCCACCTTGGGAATAAGAGTGATGAAAGCAGAGTTGATGCTCTCAAGGGAAATTTTCTCATGATAAAAGTATTGGATCAACTGAATAATGTCTGTTCCAATAATGGACCAACAGGATTTGATAAATTCATTGTTGAAGCCATCAGGGCCTAGGGATTTCTCATTTGGCAGTTCCTTAATGACATCTTCAATTTCCTTTTCTGTGAAAGGGACTTCTAGGGATGCAGCAATATCAGAGTCCATGTAATCATTTTAGAGTTCTGATAAGTTAAAGTGCATTGTTGGTTTATCATAGGTTCCCATTCTACTTTTAAAATCATTCCAGAGAATATTGGCCTTCCCATCATGGTCATGAATGTCAGAGGAATTCTCATTTTTCAGCATGTAAATGTAGTTATTCCTGTAGCTAGTTGTTGCTTTTGCATGAAAAAAAGTTGTGTTTTCATCACCAAGTTTCACCCACTTGATTTTCCCTCTTTACTTCCAATATGCCCTCTGATTCTGAAGCAATTGTATCAAATGAGTCTTAAGAATGTCTCTTAGGTTCCATCCAAAGATACTTAGGGTCCTGAATTCTTTCATTATATCCAGCAAATCAATGGTTTCATTTACCCTTGCAATCAAGTGTTTAAGACATGGAAGATATTTTGCCCAAAGTTTGAGTCCTCTTCTAACATTATTGAGCTTGGAATTTATCTTTTTTGCACTGTCTGAATGTCCCACAGGGATATCCCAAGCATTTTGCACAATCTGTTTAAAATCACTATGCTGAAGCCAGTAGTTTTCAAATCTAAACACCCGAGCTTTAGGGATTCTAGTACCAATTGATATTACAAAAGGTGTATGGTCAGAAGTGGGCTTTGAGTGGGGATAGACAAAGGATGATGGGTAAGAGATTGTCCAGGAGGGTGAGGAGAAAAACCAATCCAATCTCTCCAGGAGAGGATCCTTCTGCATGTTACTCCAGGAGTATTTTCTACCTTTTAAAGGGAGTTCCACAAGACCAAGATTACTGATGGCATCATTAAATATAAGCATGTTATTAACATCACCACCCACTTTATTCCTATCAGAAGGTTTCCTGATAATGTTGAAATCACCAATGACCAACCAGTCTAAGTCATCAGGCATATCAATGTTGGAGAACCAGTCAATGAACATGGCCTTTTTTCAGGTTGACAAGGGCCATAAATATTACTTAAAATCCATGAATCATTTTAAAGCCTAGAGGTAAACTTGACAGAAATAGAAAATTCATTTTTGGAAATCCATCTCTCCATCAAAAATATTCCCATTCCAAACAATAATTGCACCCCCAGATGCACCTACTGAAGGTAGGAAGGAAAACTTGTCCAACCTCTTTGGGAAAAAAATTCCAATGTATTCCATATCAAAGTTCTCCCTTTTTGTTTCCTGGAGGCAAATGATCTCACATTCAGATTCCACAATTTTTTGGGAGAGAGCCACCCATTTTTTCTCTGAATTGATGCCTCTCAAGTTCCAGTTTATGATTTTCCAAATTCTTTCTCTATCCATGGAAACCAGAGATGATATAGAGAATTTGATTTATATCAAATCATGATATAACATCCAAAATGGGGAATAACAGTGAGGCCAAATCATGCAAAAGATAATAGGGGCAATCAAAAGGAAAGTAGTTCCACCATCCAACATTCCATCACCACAAGTTCTGATAACAAACAAAAACATTCCATTGGACAACAGATCCAAGGGAATCAACCCAATAACTTAGTTTTTCTATCATTGGGAACTCATTTATTCAACTTCTTTTTGGCCTGCTACCCACAGGGCCCAGCGGCCTCCTTCTTATTTCTATCTCCCTGACTAGAACTAGCAGCAGTCCCAGCATTCCTCTTGATTGCACCAGGTGGCCTAATTGCTTTGTCTGCAATCTTGCCCTTCTTCTGCAGCTTTGAGTCCAGATTCTCTTCAACCACCTTACAAAAATTAACAACCAGATTTTTAACCACCTTAGTGTTTAGACTTGGATGATTAGCATTACAGTATAGACAATTAATGTCAAAACAATTGGCATGACTTTTAAAACCTCCATTAAGTTCAACAATTCTGGGACTTGTTCTCGCCTCAGTTTCAACAATGGGTCCTACTCCTCTCCTTTTATTTGAAGGGGCAGAGGGAGTTGTGTCCAAGGAACCAAGGTCTAGTGAATCCTGAATGCACATTGGGGGAATCTGAGAGACACATTCATCAGGAACCATAAAGGAAATTGCGGATTAATTTGCAATAGGCTCTTTAATAATTTCCCAAAGAGGTGAAGAAAGAAAATTCTTTGCCCAATTAAATTTTTGTGGAGTGACTAGCATAAGAGTAATGAAATTAAACCAACTTACAGGAATCTCAAATTTTGCTAGATTCTATGAAGAAGGTTGACTTTGAATATGAGGTGCAAAGAATCTGTCCCAAATCTCCAGTCCCTGCTGAGAGAACCTATGTTTGACAGCCAAAAGGTAAGGAGTGGCTATAAAATGAGTGTAAGCCATTCCATTTTGCAAGTGTGCCTCATTTGGGTCAAGAAGGTTGGCATCTTCCATCATATAGTCACCATCAACATCAGCAGCATCCACACTATCATGGATAAAATCATGCTCATCACTCTCAGAGTAAGCCTGCAGAATATTCAGAAGTCCTTCACCAATCCCAACATTTTGGATCTGAATCCCAGCTTGAAGGGGAACCTCTTGGTCAGCAATGATAGCTTGGTTAACCTCATGTTCACCAGAATTTGCAGGTTGAATGAACTTAGGGTCAACAGCCTGCTCAGGAGAGGAGTTGGTGATCCCACTATGGGTGACATGAGGAGGGGAATGCAGATTGTCCAAATGCAGCTCTTCTCCATCTTCCTGAATAGGGCCAGCAGGTATATTCTGAGCAACATTTTGTACTACCCAGTGGTCCCATCCACCAGCATTGTCATCCTATGGAGGAGGAGGGGGTGGAGGGACAAAGGGAGCATCCTCAACAGGGACTGGGTGTGGGTCCACCCCATCATCAGGAGCAGGATCCTCATCAGGTGGCCCCCTCCAAGCAGATTACTAAATAAAATCTCAACTGAAAAATTCCATGATTCAGATTCCTCATTGTCACCAAGTGTCATTCTGACACTCTTGGGAATGTCATCCAAATTAGTAACTCTCACCTTAGCAAGGATCTTTCCTTTATGTTCAGGGTCTCTCTCCCACATAAGCATCTTACCAATGCCATTGAAAATAGCATTAAGGTCCTCAGTGTTCATATGATCCAGAGGTGGGCCAATAAACATAACCCAGCATTCATTGTTAAATTGAACTCTACGCCAGTTAGCCCCTTCATTGTGCTTAACAAATGAAACATGCACATCTTGGAAAGCAATAAGGCTCTCCCTAATCAGCCTGTCCCTGTCACTGACATGGTTGAACTGAACATATGCCTCACAAAAAGGGCAGTTCTGGATTTACCAAAACCCACCCTAGCCTCATTGTGAAGAAAATCTAGAAGGACATCACGAATATTTGGAAAAGGGACAGGACCAGGAGGCAGAGGTTCAATGGAGCCAATGGCATAATTCTCATGCAGTCATTTTCATCGAGGAACCACCACCCTCCGGAGCCCCACCCTTCCTTCCACCTGCATAATCTCAAAGCCCCGGGGCAGAAAAGGGGCAGGGTCGATGGGGATGTTCGCTATTGCTCCGGTGACCACCGGCTATGAAGCCTGTCCAGGGGGAGGAACAGTTGGGGTTTGTAGGGGCGGGGGAGTTGAGGAGACGGGGCTTGCAGGAACTGTTGTAGCAGAGCATGTGCGTCCAGAAATGAAGAAGTCATTTAGACAGGAGAAGACCTGGGGCTGAAAACTCTCATTGGGCTGGGCCTTAAACCAATTAAGGTAGGAATCATTTGCCATTCCCTTTTTGGAAAGAGGGTAAGCGCATAAATGGAAGGATCCCAGGCAGAGTAAGTGGCCCAGATTTCGCGCACGAGAGAGGTCTGGGCATAAAGCGCTCCTGCTTTGATTCACTGTTAATTACCGCATCAACAAAAGACCGCGAGATATTTGCCTCATAATCACCAGTAACCGCCGAATTAATTTGTTGTCAATTGTCAGTAGAGGATTCAGACGAAGTTAAGGGAAATTTTAAACAGTCATAGACCAATTTAATTCCCAAACGGCTAGCACTTGAAGCCAGTCAAATTTTTTTGTTGATATTTTTTGTATGAAACAGTTTTCCATTCTAGATCCTCTTCACGATAAAAATTTCTTTCCTTAGCTTTCCAGTTAGGCCAAACCTTCACCCCACAGATTGATGAACATGAAAAAATGTTCATTTGAAAATTTTGAAATATTGTAAATTTCAAACCCAACAGCTCTGGAAGCAACTGCAAACCTGAACGTTCTGTCTTGAAGATGTCTAACTTGAAAGAGAGAAGCAGATCCTCCAAAGCAAGATTGAAGTGCAATTCCCACAGTATGAACATCAAGTTTGAAATTAGTTCTGCCAAAAGAGCAAACCATGAAAAAAGGTCTTCTGCGAAACCCAGGGCGAAAATTAACTGAAAGACCAAATTTAGATCAAATATCATTGTCAAACTTATTTCCCACACTGAAATCCAAGTAAATTGCACTATCTGAAGTAGAACCCTTCTGATATTTTTTGACAGCACATGGTTTAAGAATCTCTTTGATGGGTTCAATATTGTCAAAACCAGACGTCATCTTGTCAACAACCTTGTCAACCTTAGAACTATTCCAAGCAGTTTTCACAATGTCAACAACCTTGTCAACCTTAGAAAAATTCAAATGGCCCTTTGAGATCTCTGAGACAATTTGAACACCAACTCTGACTTTTAACACTGGCAAATCTAGCTCTGCCCCTTCCACAATTTTTTCATCCTGAAGCAAGTATCTAGCATCAATAACCACCTCCTTTTGATTGAGAAGAACCAATCTTTTGGCACGAGAATTCAAAATCAGAAACCCATGAAATTGTTTATCATGAGAAAAACAAAGGGCATGCCATTTCAGAGAGAAGTCCTCATCTGATCCATCAGGAGAACGAGATCTACCAAAAAATCCATCTAGAGAGATCAAGACCTCATTTGCCCTGGCAAGGTGAGAGGGGAACCTCACAATAGATCCAACCAAGATTTTCTCCCCATTTTCAAGAACCTTTCCATACAAAGGTAAACCTTTGGCATTGAGAAGAACCAGCCAAGCATCTGAAGAAAGGATCAGAGACCTTCGACAAACTTACCACCAGAACTAGCACCTGTGTATGAAACCTTCCAACTGCCAGCCGAAGAAGCCATGGAGGAGACAAGGGGTGGGCACCGACGCCGGAGTGGCGCCGGCAAAGGCCTTGGGCAACTCCCTTTACTTGGATCAATCCATATGGAGAACACTAATAATGATGAACTGGAGATAAATCCTTGTAGTATTAATGAGCAGGTTTCGAGAGAGCACATCTTTGATGAATTATTTGTTGATGATGCTTCTTTTTGTGAAGGGATTGATAACTCTAGAACTGATGAACTTGATAGCAAGGGTGATGAACTAGATAATAGAAACACTTTTGAATTTTTCTCTGCTGCTAAAGATGAGTATTATGAAGTGTTCCCTCGTGATAGTGTAGCCCAAGAAGAGTACTATGAATTGTATCCCGATGATGCTATTAAAGGTAAAATGTTTGAATTTACATGTAAATATCTAATCCTTTTGTTGAAGCTATCTAGGGAGGTATGCTCACCACACATGGCGCATCAATCATCACTTGTGAGCAATATCACATTTATCTACATGACTCCGATGCACCATAAGCGGGTGAGACTTCGACCAGGCTATAATAGTAAATGCTCCAAACCTCTTTTGAGGTAAGAATAAATAATTCGCTGGATCCTATCTATTGAAATAATAATGGAGAAAAGCCTAGCTACTTGGTTATAAGAAAGCTCTTCCTGGGAGGCAACCCGGAAGTCATTAGGTGTCTTTCTTAGTTTCGTGTCTTGAGTATATATGCATTCATGTTGCATTGGCATTATTATTTATTTGCATGATTTGCTATTAGAGTTATCTTTTTGTAGTTTTCAAAAGTTAGAATTTAATGCTACTATGTGTTGCATAACTCGGTGGTACTAAAATTCCTATTTTATACATGTTGTTGTTGGTCGACAATTTAGACTGTCATTTTTCTATCAAAACATGGTGTTTCGCTAAGTTTCTGTTTAAAAAAGAATTCTCGAAGAAATAAAAAAAATTGGCGAGTACAGAAGGTTTAACGAAATTCCTGCCGTATAGTTGCGGCCATATAGTTACATATGCCTTCGTCAATTTTCTTGCAAAGGATACAGAAGATTTAACGACCAACTATACGGCGGGAATAAAAATTCTAGATGTATAGTTCCGACCGTATAGTTATCGATGCCTTTGTAAAATTTTCTTTCCCAGATACAAAAGGTTTAACGACCAACTATATGGCGGGACCGATTTGATCCAGTTGTATAGTTGCGACGGTATAGATATCGACACGTGCTTCGAATTTTTATTTTAGGTCACTTCATGTTTGACGACCAACTATACGGCGGAAAATATTTTTCCGGCTGTATAGTTGCTGCGAACACGAGTCCAAGGTCTGGGTAAGGTAACTAAGGAGAAGCCGAGCATATGTAAACAATAAAGTTCTACCTCAGAAACTTCCTAGACTGTAATTCTCTATAAAAGTTCATGTTTTCTTTTTACTTTCTTTTCACCGGTTGGGTGAGCGAACTTCGTTCGTACACCAAACCAATGCATTTTATTTTGTGTGTTATTTTCACAGGGACTTGAACCTTGCGTGACGACGTGTACGGTAGTGTCAACCGTGCAAACACTCACATGAGCCACTTGGTTGCTTCAATTCAGCATACCTAACTATCAATGACTGGTAAAACTTTCCAACTCGAACCTCTTTTAATAAGCACATAGGGGTTGCACACTCGTGTTTCATATTTCGTCTCACTTGCACTTCATCAAAATCTGGGAGTATGTAAAAATCTTGGACCTAGTTTGTTGACTTAAGTGTGGTTCTTAGGTTGATGAATCGACTCAGTGGGACTTGTATTTTTATCACTTGTGAGCTAATCCCCGGGCCTTCAAAAACACAAAATATTTTATTTTATTCTTAGTTTCCATGCAGGTTCTCAAGGAAGGCAGCCACCAGGATATATCAAGAAATATCTGTTAAAGCAAAGGTTCCTTGTCCATCAAAAGAGAGGTTACTTGTACCTCAACGGTAAAGTGTGTCACCCTTGTTTTCAACTAAGCTTGGGGAGGTAACCACTTATCACACTCTCTTTTGGAAACTGCATTTTACTTTTATTTTGTTGATATACTCAAGTTTGGTTCTTTCAAATTTTGAAGCTTGGGGAGGTTACTTCTGTATGTGTAGAGTCTTGTGTAATGTTCATATTCAATGAAAGTTTAATGCAATCATGTATCCCGCTATTTTTGAATGCTTCCTTAAGTGAGTCTAGTTTTGTATTTATATGGGGATACACTTGCTCATGATAGGCGCCATAGGAGTTGACTTAGAGCTTGTATGCATCTTGCCAAATTGTTTATCAAGCTTGTGACATTATTTGTGATCCTCTAGAAAACATTGCCACAATCTCTACACTTGGAAAGAATGAATACTTAATCAAGATATTTTGAAATTTGTTGGTTGTTACCAAATAGATTTGTCTTAAATGAATAGGTTATGCTCGACCCCATAATGTCAAAACAATAGACTTGATAGTTTGCTTACGGAAGGAGATGTCAATTGGAAATGATATTTCAAAGTTTTGAGTTCTATGCTAAATAAGGTGTTGTTTAATTGTCTTAAGAGTTTAGCCTTAAAGATACTCAACACCATAGATGTGATGATCGACTCAATAGTACTCTTTGAAAGGATTTGTTTGAAAAAACTAATGTTTAGAGGTAATTGAGATGCATGCCAGATCTTGACCTGTTGATTAAAGTATGATATTGCTTTACGCGTGTCTGCACCACTGTCGCACAACATGGGATGCTAACAACTCCGCTGGCCTTTGAACAATCCAAAGAGAGGAAACTCTTGGAGTTTGTCTATGAGTTGCCCAACATATGTAGCATAAATGCTATATTTGGGTATGCATTGGTATTCTCATGGGCTTATGTTTAAAGAAAAAGAGGGAATACTCCTATGAACGTTATGAGAAATCATTATACCTAAAATGGAAACCTTGGTAATGGTCACGAGTATCCATTCTTATCCTGCATAGTCTGATTAAACACACGAAGTTTTGGCATGATCTCATTACTGATGAACTAAAGTTTTAGAAAGACAAAGAATAGAAAATGAGTGTTTGATAGCCATGATTCATTGATGTGTATGAACAAATGAGACACTCTAATGCTATGCTTGTTTTGACATGTTCTCTAATTTTCCTATTGGCATAAATCTTGTTACTAAGAGATAAACTTTCTGAAAGCTCAATAACTGATGTTTCCACTTGAGAGCCTTAACTGAATGACATGATTATGTAGAATCGGTAAACTTTATTCCTATTTATGCTTGACATCTATTTGTGACTATGTTTTGTCTCATAAAAGTAATGATATGAAAAGTTATACAAAAGGTGCAATAAGAGGATCACAAGTTTGTTTCCAAGTTAGGTTCACTGTTGACATGGAGCATATAAGTTTTGATGAATCTTTAGTGGTCTTTATAACTAAGCTTGTATTGCCTTGTATGATTACATGTTTACTCTCTTTAAGCTTGTATCAGAAATAAGGATGCAAGGCATTGATTTCCAATGATAAGCTATTTCACAACCATTAATTTATTATCGACCCTTCCTGCCCGAGGACAAGCAAGTTCTAGCTTGGGGAAGTTGATGGCTGTGAAATACCACCTCTTTTATCCATATAAAATGTGCCATTTATATCTCATATCATGTTTGTTCTAGCTATAACTATGCCTTATATGCATGACTTCAAGTTCTCATTCTACTTTCATATGAGCTTTGCACATTTAGTAGTTTAGGTAGAATTTTATCATTTTCCTTGTCTATGAAATGTGTGTAGGTGTTGATGATGATTATGTATGAAACAAAGGCAAAAGGAATAAAGAGAGCTAAGTATGGAGGAGTTGCAGGGACCAGACTTAGCCATTTGAGAGGCTGAAAAGGTGATTTTTTTCAACTTCTCAAAATAAATATCCAAGGCCACTGGGTTGTATCCCTCGACGAGATGAATCCAACGAGCCCAAGAACACCCAAAACGGAGTTCATATGAATAAATGGCGACCAAACTACGAAAGGGGACACAAGGTTTAACGACCAACTATACGGCGGGAGCAATAATTCCGGTTGTATAGCTCCCGTCGTATAGTTGCCAGTCATATGAAGGTATTAGGGGTACCCTAGGGCACCCCCAAGACCTATATAAGGAGGGAGGATCCAAGAGAGAGCCACCAAGCCATACTCTCCACCCACAGCGGAGCCCTGCCGTCGTGTCACCTCCATAGCCTCCTCCAATCAGATATACACCACCACCATCACACAAGAGGAGAAGGGACTAGGATCTTGAAGGCCTTCACACCGATCTACATTGTCATCTCCATCAACAACGTCTCCATCACCGATCTCCTTTGGTTACTTGTTGTAATTCTAGATTGAATCTTGGATTTGCACTTGTCTTCAATTGTATCACCAACTTCATCCATATTCTTTCCATGATGTTGATTGCCTTCATGTATAAGTAGTTTCCTTTATTCTTGGGGAGATGGAGAAACCCTAGTGTGTGATTGAATTGAGATAGATATTATTATGTGACATTATTCATTATGTGTTTGTGTTAATTGTCTTCATCTTGATGTTGCGAGTTGTGCACCTCCTTAATATTTGTCTTTTGCGGGCTTGATGAAGGAGATTACTTGTTGGTAGACGGAAGTATGATAGTACTTATTGTGACCATAAATTAGTTGTCATTCTTTACATACTAACTTGGGAATCAAGGATAACTCATCAAGCCATGTCCATGCCACGGGAAAATCCCTTAATAGCGTAGTATCACGATGGTTGTCAGTTATTGTCTGCTGTGGTTATGACGGATGATGTGAGCAGTGGTTGCTTCCTATTCGTCCATATATGGATCTCCTCCCACATATATCATAACTGGTTTTATTCATTATAATAATTTTGATCACTCTTTCTAATTACTAGCGGTGGATCCACTACTCCCTGAGAACTCATTCCATCATCTGCAAACCTTCATAATCATAATGGCATGCTCTTGTTTACTTACAGCTTTAGTTTACTTATTGTTATCCTATTTGAATACTCAAAAATATCTTTTACACAAAACTCAAATTTTATTTTGTTACTTAGAACGTTATTTAGCATTACTATTTCAATATTTAGTTCAAGAGTTATTTAGACTTCAGACTCCTGCTCCCTGTGGGATTGATATCTTTATTTCTAAACTATCTACAAACGATATGTGCTCTTGTAGTCAGCATGTTCTCCAAGATGTCGCACCCATATGGGCCTTGGTCACCCAAATCCTTCCTGGGCTTCATCATCCGCACGGGGTAATCATGTGGGCCCCTGCCAGGCCGGTAACGGGTAGGCTAATATTAGGCACCTATAGGGCATACCCATGTCAGTAGCCCCCGAGTGTTCAGTCGAATCGCAGGTTCAACTAGAGACTCTCAAGTATATTGGGTGCTTTCATCTGAACAAGTTTTGAGTGAGTATGTTGGTTCATAGGGATTGTTGACACATGTGCCTGACTCACCCGACTGATCAGGGTCAGTTAACTATCTTTGGACAAAATAACACGATCTACTTCAGACTCGAGTCCCCATGACATGGATATACCCCACGGGTACATGACATTGGTATACCTGGTCCAGCCCAAGGAAGGCCCATGTTAGGACATGCAGCCCATGAAGACTTCGGGTGGCCCAAGCCCATGACGTTTTCGACTCCTTGGAGGAAAAGTATAGACTAGATAGAATTTCAAAGGGTACCAACCCTAATTTGTAACCGACTCGACCTAACCCGAGACCTGCCTATCTATATAAAGGCCTGGAGGGTATGGCGAGAAGGATCTCTCAACACCACATAGACACCTCCACGCCAGATTGCATCTGCGCACCCCTGTAACTTTCGCACTACTAGGAAAAGGGCTATAGGTAATCCACAAATTTGTGGCTCACGTGGTTGAAGTGCCCCATGGTTAAAACAGGCGTGGCTCACCTATGGGCAGTTCCCTACTAGTAAGTAGAACAACCGTGGTGCACATGGTGATAGTGCGCCACAGATATGTGTGGGCCAGGGGCCTGCCGGTCGCATGCCACATACCCGTAGCGCACATGGGGTATGTGCTCTACGGTTGTGAGGGGTAACTGTGGTGCACTTGCACCCCGTGCGCTACGCCTAACACACCGCAGGTCCTACTGGCTAACTAGGCAAACACATCTGTGACGCACGTGTACATAGTGCGCCACGGTTGTGGCAAGTTCTGTGGCGCACTAGGTCATGTGCGCCACGGATGTGTCGACCACTTTTTGGCACCTCCACTTTGCACATGTGACTATACCCTACCACACCCACACTTCACTTTCCCTTCCTTCTTCCTCCTTAGATCTAGTCGTGATCCTCCTCCTTCCCACCTCAATTTCTCCACTCATTCACAATTTTTAGCATGTAGAACTTACCTTGGATGCTACATACATAATAGAGGAAGCTCTCCTTCCGGACACGCCATCCTCTCGGTCTCGCACCTCTCCTTTCCATCTTCTCAATCGGTCTCTCATCTCGGTAAGTTGTCCATGTAAGGATGTGTTCATGTGTATATGATGATATGCTCATATGTATGTACAGGATCGATGCTCATGTGCGTATGGAGAGGATCGAGGCTCATGTGTGTATGGAGAGGATCGATGCTCATGTGTGTGTATATGGATAGGATCGATGCTCATGTGTGTATGGAGAGGATGATGTGTTCATGTGTATGTATCGGTCTCTCTCTTGTATTTGTGTGTGAATGAGTTGCCATTTGTTTTGCCAAAATGTTGATTCATTTCCATTTTGGCAAGACTTTGGCATTTCACAAAGGTCCTTATTTTAGGATAGGTCTTGCCGAAATTTTCTATCGACCATTGCATGCATGCATTGATTATGTGGTTCTAATAAACTTCTAATTGTACCATGTACACCGCGCAGGCAACCATGGTCCGCATAATGAGCGAAGGCATTGTGGCTAGATTTTTGAAATGCGCGATGGCCGACATGATACGAAATAACAAGAGGGAGATAAGATGTTCGTGGAGAAGATGCAAACTCAACTGGTTGATCGACCCAGATTCCGGGCATCTGCAGGCACACCTGCTCCGCCATGGTTTCATGGATGGATACACTTGTTGGATAAGCGATGAAGAAGACGATGGAGACGGTGAAGGTGGCCAACATGACGATGATCATCACGGCAAGGACGGGCGATATGATGAAGAGTCTCCTGGAGATGGTGAAGGTTCGGAAGCAGACTGGGATGATGATGATCTAGATGCCACAGGAGCAGACAACGATGGAAAAACGTCAGGCTGGGTGCGAGACCCTTATGTGCAAGAGCTGCTTCTCAAGCAGACGAGTAACGCTAGGACAACCGCTAGAGAGAAAGCCAAGCTTGCGCAACTTGAGAAAGATGTGGTTACTCCATTGTATGAAGGAGGCAGGCCTGATGATACCCGGTTGAATGTAACGCTCAAGGCTATGGAGATGAAGGCAAAACACAAATTGACCGACGCAAGCTTCAACGATATGATGGCATTCTGGCACGATCGTCTCCGAGAGGGGAACACGTGTCCAACTAGTATCGAGGACGCCAAGAAAATTGTTTGTCCTCTCGATCTACTACACGTTAGATACCACCTATGCATCAATGACTGCATCATTTATCGGGGCGAGGACGCGGAGAAAACCACATGTCTGGTGTGCGGTGTGAGTCGATACAAGAAAGGGAAGAAAGCACCCCGAAAAGTGGTATGGTACTTTCCTATCACTCCTCGTCTGCAATGCTATTTCGCGGACCCTAAGGAAGCGAATCTCATGCGATGGCATGCGGAAAAGAAGAAGCCAAGAGATGACGATGACCCCGAAAAGGACGACCTGCTGACGCACCCTTTAGATGCTAGCTAGTGGAAAGCATTGGACCTCGAATTCCTAGAATTCGTTTGAGATTCAAGGAACATCAGGCTTGGTGTGAGCATAGATGGACTCAATCCGTTCGGTAGCCAGAGCAGCTACGCATAGCACTTGGCCCGTGTTTGTATGGATGTACAACCTACCTCCATGGTTGTGCATGAAGAAGAAGTACATACAAATGAGTATGCTAACTCAAGGTCCAAAACAACCTGGTACCGACATCAATCTATATCTCGGGTTGTTGAAAGAGGAGCTAGCCACATTATGGGAATCTGGAGCCAATACGTACGATGCCGGCACACAAGATTATTTCACTATGAGAGCCGCGTTGGTCACTACGGTGCAAGACTATCCATGTTGCGGGTATATCTCGGGGCAGGTTATCCAAGGATTCTCCACATGCGTTAGGTGCATGGATAACACAAGCTATCTCCAACTAGAGAAAGATCCAGGGTCTTTGAAAATCCTGTTCATGGCACACGGAGGTGGCTCGGCAAGAATGATCCATGGAGAAAACATGGAGATCTGTTTTATGGAAAATCCAAGACCCGAGGAATCCCAGAGCGGAGGAGCGGCGAAGAAGTATAAGAATTGCTAAAAAACTGGAAAGATTGTCCTAAGCCTGGAAAGAAGCGAAAGAGGCAGCAAGACAAGCCGCTGCTGAAGGTATGGAAAACAAGGTTTGTTTTCTGGGAATTGCCATACTGGAAGTTTCTCCGCACGCCTCATAGCCTTGACATCATGCATATCACGAAAAATGTGTGTGAGAGTCTGGTCGCCACCATAATCAACATGCCAGATAGGACGAAATATGGTCTGAAAGCAAGGCACGACCTGATATTCATGGGTATCTGGAAGGAGCTTCACGGAGGATGCACTACTCCTGATGATCGGGAAGATGATGATGATCATGTAGGGTTCGCATCATAGAAAACAAAAAAATCCTACGATGGGAACAACTAAGTACCAAGATCTATCTACTAGATACAAGCAACGGGTGGATATACATCCATAGAATACATACCCTCGATGACCAAATAGCATTAACGAGGTTGTTCTCGTGGATGATGTAGTCGAACGCTTGCCAAACTGAAGATTATGATAAAGTCCATCTGGTCCATCCGGTCCAGCACCATCAAGTCCAGCACCGCAAAGCAGTGGTGCATCCTTGATCGCACACACGTCCGCGTACCCCGACAACCTCCGTGCCCTCGCTCCAGCGAAGTAGCGGAAGCAACAAACCTTCCAGAAAAAGCCATCATGAACATGTATCTCGCTGATCCGAGACCGTGGGGAAATTCTAAAGGGGGAGAGAGATCCTTCACGAGAAGGTGTGCTTTGAGAAAAGGAGAGGGAGGCCTTTTATAGGGAGAGGGGGAGCACCCAAGGGGCATGGCGCCCATCCCATGGTGGCTGCTCCCACCTCTTCCACAATCATGTGGGTGGAGCTCCCACTCAAAATGAAAAGCCTCCACTCACATAAACATGCCTCCACTCAAAAATCCACTCACATGCATTAAATTTCCACCAAATTTAATGCAAGCTCTCATTTAAATAAAACTCTTTTATTTATTTATTCAGAATTTTGTTAATTACTATAATTAACAAACATTCACATAAAACCCCTTACAACATTTCAATTTCACATGCAGAACCAGTTTCAGCAATTTCAACCGAAACAGTTCCGATGTCTAGTGAAATAAATTTCCGTGCTTTCCTTTTTCTTTCTCTGGCATATTATTTGCTCCAGATGGTGTCAGTATCCCTAAAGTGTGTCACCCTATGGTTCGCGAATAATGTAGACATGATCAAGACCCCTCTCTGATCAATAATCAGCAGCGGGACCTGAAGATCTGTACTGACTCCCACATATTCAACGATGACTTCTATGATCGTGTGAACCTTATACGCATGTAACTCAATCCCTTTGACTCGCGATATATTACATGTCCGAGATTCGATCATCGGTATCTCCATACCTAGTTTGATCTCCTTACCGACATATACTCTTTTCTTCTTCCCGTGATATAACATTCTAGTGATCAAATCACTTGCTTGCAATCTAACTAATGTGATATCACCGAGAGGGCCCAGAGTATATCTCTCTGTCATCGGGATGGAAAAATTCCACTCTTGATCCATGAGCCTCAACATAACACCTTCGTAGCACTGAACCCATCTTTATAGTCACCCTGTTATGGTGTGACGTTTGATGTTATCAAGATACTCTTCCGATGTTAGTGAATGACATGATCTCATGGTCTAAGGACTAAGATTACTTTGTATGATTTTATAGAAATATGAACACAATGACTTTGATCGTAATGCTATACTTAGGATGAATGTTCATCACACCATTCCAATAATGTTGTGACCTCATTATTAACAACATCCAATGTCCATGATCAGGAAACCTTTGATCATCTTGTTAATCAACGAGCTCGTTTATAAGAGAGGCATAACTAGGAACTTTACTTTTGTTTATTAAACACACATGGATTAACATTTTCGTATTAATACAATTATATCATGCAAAATAAACATTTATCATAAATAAGGAATACGATAATAACCACTTTATTATTGCCTCTCGGGCATATTACCTTCAGTCTCCCACTTGCACTAGAGACAATAATCTAGTTTAGAAACTTTGCGTATTGAACACCTATGGATTTATGGTGTTCCATATACGCAATTGCAAGTGGTTAACATAATCTATGGATCTGACGCTTTCATGTCCGTGTGTATTTGCATGTCTTTGCGTCTCCACGCATCGCTCATTTCTCTAATGAGATGGCATTATATAAACTTGGTATTTTGGTGAGACCTTTAGTTCCTTGGGGTTAAAACATATCGATACTATTGTCGTACAATATATATTTAGTGTTAGCCCATTGCGAACCACACCTTAGTTTGATAATAAACTACTTGACACAAATGCCCTCCTTTGCTTCTACTATAGCAGTCATATACTTAGCCTTTTGTTGTAGTATCCGTCACAATGTATTAACTTTGGAATTCATCCAAATCCATCATGGAATATCCTTTCCATTACATTGTGCCACCCATAGTTTAAATTGAGATAAATTTATTTTGTATCTTGTGACAAAACTAGTATCATTTTTCAATGAACTATTTGTCTCTTATACAAATGGAATATATTCTTAATTCTTCCAAAATATTATAATAATATCCTTACTATCGTCCAATGGTAATTTTATGATTCATTCTGGTGTATACTCATAACACTTAGAGCATAGGACATATTTGGATGTGTACATATCATGGTATGATTGATCAAAACATTCTTGTGATTTCACTCATCATGTGTCAAAGCACTTGAATCTGGTTTCACTTATCAAGTGTCGATACACTTGAATCTTGATTCAATTCCTTTCCATGTGACAAGATCCTTTTCTCGTTGTTTCTATATTGAACCCCTTCAATATCTCATATATGTACGTTTGGCATGACCATATTAGCGTCACTGTCTATCCATGTAGACATTCATGCTAAATATTCGGGTTTTGCCTAAGTCTTTCATCGAAATGAAATTCTTAACCTTTGTTAATAAAAGATACATCATTTTCAATCAACAAGATGTCCTCCACATAATGTATTAGAAATATGTCTCAGCGCTCCCACTTAATTTCTTGCAAATGCAAGCATCTTCATCGTCTCTAGATGAAAAATCCTTTAACAGTTTTATCACGGTGAAGATTTCAACTCCGTGATGCTTATTTCAACCATTGAAGTTTGCATGCCCTTTTTAGCATCCTTTGAATTAACAAAACCCTTTGTATTGTGTCATGCACATGTCCTAGGTAACCATTATTTTAGAAGAACTTTGTTTTGTTTATTCATCTACCATATACCAAATTATATGTAGTGGTTGCTACTTTAATCCGTCCAGACTAAATATCGCTATGAAAGATCAAATCTTGTCATAGTGAACTCCTTGAACATTGTCGTAAAAAAACTTTACGACATGTCGACTATTTCATAGATGTGAAACATCCATGTCTGTTTCTTTATATATCCAAATACGGCCGATAGGTTTTTACACCTTTCCGGAGGGTCTTCCAAGTTCAAAAAACTTGATTTCTCATGTATGGAACTATCATGGATTTTATGGCTTCAAGCCATTTGACGGAGTCAAGGCCCATCATTGCTTCTTTGCATGTAGTCGGTTTATCATTGCCAAACAACAATGATTTACTCTCAAATTTCAGCATTTGATTATTTATCCGACCTACTTGGTTCAATAGGAACTTAGACCTCCGTGACCACAACCTTTGAGGCACGTGAGACATGAGCATTGTGGCTGCCTCTGGAACATTTTCCGGTGCTGCGCAACTCAACACATATAGCTAAGATTCGTTAACCTTGTCAAAGTTCTATTGTCCTCTCAGTTAACTTTTGTGAAAAGATTATTTTTCAAGAAACTTCACGTTTCAAGCGACAAACCCTTTTGTCCTCGGTGTTATGGAGGAATACCCAATGGTTATTCGAAATAACCGACAAATACATGATCATCCGACTTTGGTTGTAAACATCTTACTTATGCTTAGCATACCTAAATTTAAGAAAGGACAAGTTGGGTTTTCCCCAAACCATAACTTACATGGTGTCATATCAACGGATCAAGATGGAGCTCTTTTCAGTGTAAAAGCGGTAGTCTCTAAAGATTTAATATTTTAAAACATAATGGCAGTTTTATAAATAACACCTTTTATCCAACCATGCCAAACAAGGTTTCATTACAAATCTCAAACACTCCATATTCCTACGGTGTTTCGGGAGATGTAAATCTAGGTGTTTTGTAGGGGTTCATAGCATGGAAAACAAAAAAATTCTACCGCATGCACACACACAAGCCAAGATCTATCTACTAGATTGTAGCAACGAGTTGATTAGAGTACTCACCCTCGAAGATTCCAAAGCGGTTAACGAGAGAAGATTCTCGTGGGTGATGTAGTCGTACACTTGCCGATCTCAAGATCGCGTAGACGGTACTTCCGGCGCTGTGTTCCGGCAGTTCTTCCGCAGTCGGTCACACGTTCGGTACTCGATGAAGACCTTCCTCTCCCTTGTTCCAGCAGGCAGCAGAGGTTGTAGTTCTCCCCTCGTGATTTCGGCAGCACGACGGCGTGGTGTCGGAAGTAGAGGGAAGATCTCGCAGGGCTTCGCCTAAGCCGGTGCGAGTTATGGTGGATCTAGGGTGTCCCGGCGATCTAGGGTTTAGAAGGCCGGGAGGAGAAGGAGGTGGCGGTGGTGGATAGGGTGACGGCGACAAGGCGGTGGCACGAGGTGGCGCAAAGCGTGGCGGCTGGTGGCGGTGGCCAGCAGTGGCATCTGCAGGCTGGCTGCAGCGCGCCTGGGTGGAGGGCTGGCTCTTGTTGTGTTTGGGGCAGTCCTCTCCCTCTATTTATGAGAGGGGGCAGCCTTGGGAGGGGAGAGTTTGAATCCAACGGCGCACGGGGAAGAAGGAAAGGGTCCTTCCTTCAATCACTAGGAAACCATTGTTCCAGTTTGACTTTCCAAACCTCCCGTTTGACTTTCAATTTAGAGCTTTAATTCTCTCTTGCAAATGCCCCAACCAAGTGACCTAGGATATGATCCAATCATTCCACTTACCCATGACACATTCATGGACCATTCCCCTTCCGTTCGGGTGAAACTTCTAGACCCTTCTAGAACCTCTCCGATGTAAACATCGAAATCATTCCCGAACTCCGGAATCGGACTTTCCTTATATGAATCTTATTCTCCGGACAATTCCGGATCTCCTCGTGATATCCCAGATCCCACCCGAGACTCCGAACAACATTCGGTATCCCTACTTACATTCCATATCTGCTAAACAACATTGAATCCTTAAGTGTGTCTCCCTACGGTTCGTGAGTTATGCGGACATGACCGAGACACTTATCCGATCAATAACCAATATAGGTATCTGGAAATTCATATGGCTCCCACATATTCCTATGATTACTTTGCGATCGAATAAACCACTTACATACGATACCAATTTCCCTTTGTCTCGTGATAGTTTACTTATCCGAGGTTTGATCGTCGGTATCTCTACATACCTAGTTCAACCTCGTTATCGATAAGTACTCTTTTCTCGTTCCCGTGATATGTGATCCCTTGTGAGCCATTCACATGCTTGCAAGCCAATTGGATGGCATTCCACTGAGAGGGCCCAGAGTATATCTATCTGTCATATGGATGGACAAATCCCACTTTTGATCCATGTTCCTCAACACATACTTTCCGAACACTCAATGCCACCTTTATAGCCACCCAGTTACGGTGTGGTGTTTGATGTCATCAAAGCATCCTTCCGGTGATGGTGATTAGCATGATCTCATGGTCGAAGGAGTTAGGTTACTATGTATCAGAAAGCTTATAGCGAACAAACTATTGAAATGACTTGATCTTAATGCTACGCTTATCTATAGGACTATGTCCATCATACCATTCTCCTAATGATATGATCTTGTTGTTAATAAGATCTCAATGTTCATGATCGAGAAACCACGATCATCTATTAACCAACAAGCTAGTATTATAAAGGGGCTTTACCAGGGACACTAATTTAGTTTACAAATCACACAAGTATTAATGTTTCCGGTTAATACTATTATAGCATGAATGTAAACATTTATCATAAACACAAATATATAATAATAACCACTTTTATTATTGCCTCTAGGGCATATCTCCAACATGTTTTGCTAAACTTGCAACTCAAATAAATCCCTTTGTGATAAAATCATAAATCATTTATTTTCTTGTTATAGTTGCAACTCAAATAAATCCCTTTATGATAAAATCATAAATCATTTATTTTCTTGTTACAATGATTTTCCACTTCATCTTGAAAGTCTTTGAATGTTTTCAAATATTTCATACTTCTTTCTCATTAAGTGAATATTCACTCAAATTTCTGGAGAAAGCATATGAAGTTGAAATCCATCGCTTACAACTACACATAATGGACTACAAACATTGATATGTATGAATTCCAATAATTTAGTCGATCGTTCTTCTTTGGCCTTTGAACGAAGTTTTAATTATCCCGAGGAAAGTCTCAGAAGCATCACTTGATCAAATTAAAGACTCCAAAAATCCATGAATATGGACATTCTTCATGTTTTCTTTCCAAAATAATATAAACGGCGATGTCACTTCATAAGTGATCTTTCAATCATTTGTCTTGCGACATTTTAGCATTAGTTTTTATGGATGTGATTTCTCCATCTAGATTTGTAAATCATCCATCTTATATGGAATACGGTAATTATTTGAACAATCTTTGTTCTCATAATACCTGATTTAAATAATGATTATTAAAACAAATCTTGAAGGCAAGCTTTGATGTCAACGAGAAATACAAACAACAGTTTGTTTGTTTTCGATGAACATCATCACATATTCTCTTGCTAGTTACTTAGGCCATTGTGGTTCATGAATTGCGTCGCTCCGTATGAAATTTCATACCAACCAATTCAGTATTCAATACCCAAGAACCACATTGTTTAACAAGCAAAGAATACAACCATAACATGTATATCTTCTATATACCTAAACTGGATATTTCCAGTTTTTTCTTTTCTGCCAAATATATTTTATAGATTCTCTTTCAGCATTTCCTTTTCCTTTTTAAAAGAATCTATCAACATCAATAGTGGCGCCATATACATGACACATAATCCAAAGCGTGTATATTCAAATACTAATACCTTTTGATGGGGATATGCCTACCGGGTATGCCTAGCAGGACGTTTCCTATTGGCCCAAGCCGCCAGCGAGTGGGCCTGCAGGACGGCGACTGGATCGAGACTTGGCGAGGACTCAGGCGACTGGAAGCTAGAGGCCCAGAAGCGTAGCTAGGCCCAGTCGGACTAGGTCAAAGACCCTCCGAATCCTTAACTAATTCGGTTGTAATCTGTAAACCCTAGCGAGGTGAGCCTATATAAACCTCCCTAGGGTACGCATAGAGGATACGTTCCATCATACACCCAAGCGACTCGCCGCCTAGTCGTCGAGCTCGCCCCTTGTACTCTCTCCATAATACAATCTAGCAGGAGTAGGTCTTTACCCTCTGGGGGGGCGAACCTAGGTAAAACCTTGTGTCTCTGCCCTCATCTCGCACCGCAGATGGCTAGCCGCCCTTGCCCCATGTTCTACTACTCGCTGCCGATTGCAGCATCTCCCGTGGTCATTCCCACGATAGTGGCGCCCACCTTGGGGCCTGGCCGGTCAGGCCGGTGTTCTGCGGCGAGATCCAATCTTCCCATCAACGAGTCGATCGCCACCGGCCACATGATCGCGGTCGGCGAGATGCTCCAGATCTTGCCGAGCAGCTACGTCCCGGCGGCACGACCTGTCACGCACAGCGTGATTTTGCCAGTCGGCACGACCAGCCTCTTTGTCGGCCTCACCGATGTCATCATTTCGGAGGACTCGGCTCGCATCCGCGAGTCACCTCCACGCGACCGGCTCTCTGAGAGCTAGGTCCGCATGATCCACCACCTCGCCTCCGAGTACGACTCAGCCCACAGCAACGTGGCCGAAACCACCGCGGCCGTGGACGACACAGCCCTCAATGACGACACTGATTCGGCGACCCCGACGTCGGCCGCCGGATCCATCGTCGTCGCATCGCCCGCGGGCTCCATCACCCAGGTCTCTAATGTCGGAGACTTCGAGGACCCCTCCATCCTTGGGATCTTCAAGTTGGACTCCGGGTCGGAGAACTCCGACGACCTCCACGACCGAACCGGTCGCCACGCCGCGACCTACATGGCGACTGGCGCCAACCCCCCGGAAGACCCCTTCTCCATGTCGATCTCACCAAACGCGACGGCAACGGAGGTCGAGGAACTCCGCCTGCGGCTGGCGGAGGCGGTCCGCAAGGAACAAGCCGAGCGTGAAAAATTTCGCCTCGAGCAGGTGACAACGCAGGAGCTTTCGTGCTATCACCAACTCCGAATCAGGTCGCACCTGAACCCTACCATCCAGGGGCGCGCCCTGAACTTCGACGATGAAAACGACCAGGCTCACGCGGCCGAGCGTGCGATCTGCAAGAATGCGCTGCCAGGAGAGAGCACCCGACCCCCACCAGGCACGACGGCCAACGGCGCCCCACCACCACCCAACCGCGAACCCCCCAGGGACCAACCAAGGATCATGGTATCCTCACGAGAGCGAGATGCGAACGGCCTCCCGCTGTTCTCCACCCCAATGGACAATGTCGTCGCGAGCCGAGCAGCAGTCGACAACATCCAAGTCACCGGGGAAGGCGCCCTGTAGATCCAGTACGCCAAGGCTCTGCTCGCCAAAGCAGTCGAGTAACCAAACATGGGCGTCGACTCGCAGGGTCCGATGTACTCGCGTTCATCAGGCAGCAGGGTGGCCTCGAGCGGCCGCCCAATGGCGGTGAATACCCTCAGCTTCCCACCACCCGAGCCCCTGCAGCTCCAACACCGACCCGCGAACGCGGCACTCTCCACCAACGACCCACAGCCGGTGAACAACTTCGTCGCCGCCAACAGGCAGCCCGTCGACGCACACACCCACATCATCAACAACCAGAGCTGGCGCGCATGCCAGCCCGACGACCTGAGGCATACCCTCACCAACTAGCCGCGGCGGCGAACCAAGGGGATCGCTGAGCCGAGTCGGACCCTAGTGCTTCGGACCGATGATCCGAGGCGAAAGATACCCGGCGAACTTCAAAGCGTCGAAGGAGATCGAGAAGTATGACCCCTCATACAATCTGTCTGTGTGGCTGAACAATTACCTCATGGCGATGGGGATCGCCGGCCACACCGATCTACTCGCCGCCCGCTACCTTCCCCTGATGATGGAGGGAGCGTGCAGGCAGTGGATTAACATCCTCCCCGCGGATAGCATCGACTCCTGGGAGGAAATGCGCGACGCCTTTGTGAGGCACTTCGAGGGTTCCTACACCGGCGCCACCACCATCGAGGACCTGGAGCGATGTGTCCAGGGACCCCGCGAGTCGACCCGCAGTTGGGTCCAATGGTGGCAAGACCTGTGGTATAACGCGGCCGGAATCCACCCAGACACCGCGATCCACTGCTTCAAGACCTCGTGCCGCTATGAGCCCCTGGTCGCGAAGCTCAAACGAGTGTACAGAACACTCGACAACATACCGGACCTCCTAGAGATCGCAAAGCGGTACGCAGAGGAGGACCCAAACCAAGAAACCGACGACGAGTCGGGAGGAAATCGCCGCACGAGCGGCCACGACAACGGGAGGCGACCCGAGCTACGCTTCAGCAACACTCGCCTCACCGGCAAACGCCGCGGTGACGGGCGAGTTGACTTCGTCGCCAACGCCAGATACGCGTCGCGCGAACCCAAGAGCTTTCGCCGCGACGGAGGCCAGCGCCGCGACAGTGGCAACTACAAGGCAAAGCCGAGGTTCGATCCCACGGCTCTCCTCAACCAACCCTATGTGTTTCATAGCAGGGAAGGGAAGCCCGCCACGCACATGACCGCCAACTGCCACTCTCTCAAGGAGATCGAGAAGGCACGACGCGCGCGGGAAGACCCCGACAACAACCCGCCAAACGGCGGAAAGTTCGGCAGCATCGCCGGCTCGCTCCACACCTTCATAGGCTTCAACACGAAGCGCGAGAAGAAGGTCATCGCCCGCGCCGTCATCGTCAATGCGGTGTCCCAGATAGACATCCCCAGTTCCTCAACTGGTACAAGCAACCAATCACCTGGAGTCGCGAGGACCACTCGCCATGGATCGAATATCCGGGCCGAGTCGCCTTAGTGGTCAAGCCCAAGGTGGGGGACTACTGGCTCCCCAAAACGCTGATGGACGGCGGCAGCTCCATCAACATCCTGTACCTGGACATGTTCAGGTGACTGCGGCTCCCGAAGTTGATGATCGAGACAACCTAGACCACCTTCCACGGCATTGTCCCCGGTCGGAAGGCGTACCCGATCGGCAAGGTGACGCTGCCAGTCACCTTCGGCACACCAGCAAACTTTCGCACCGAGCGGATCGTCTTCGAGCTGGTGTCATTCAACAGCCCCTACCACTGCGTCCTGGGGCACCAGGCTTTCGCCAAATTCATGGAAGCGCCCCACTACGCGTACAACGCGATGAAGCTACCTGGGCCATGTGGCATCATCACTGTCCATGGCGACCCCGACATGGCCGCAGAATGCAAGGCCAAAGGCGCCGAACTCGCTGACGCCGTCATCGTGGCGGAGGCCAACTACGCCGAGTAGCTTGCCAAGTATGTGAGCGGGGTCAACAACGACGACCCCACCATACTCAAGAAGCCCAATTAGGAGGGTGGCAACTCCACCACCTTCGAGGCAACGACACACACCCACACCATCGAGTTGGTCCCAGGCGACTCCAGCCAGACGGTGACGATCGGGATAGGCATGAGCCCAGCATAGGAAGGCGTGCTCATCGAGTTCCTCCATGAGAATTGGGACATCTTCGCATGGAAGCCATCCGACATGTCTGGTGTCCCGAGGGAACTCGTTGAGCAAAAACTCAACGCCGACCCTTCAATGAAGTGCGACCTGTCAAGCAGTCGCTGCGGCCCTTCAATGAAGAGTGCCGCCGAGCAATTGTCGAGAAGGTGCAGCGTTTACTCACTGTAGACTTCATTCAGCCAATCAAATACTCCAAGTGGCTGGCAAACCCAGTCCTGGTCGAGAAGAAAAACGGGACCTGGACAATGTGTATCGATTACACAAACATAAACAGTGCCTGCCCGAAGGAGCAATTCGTTCTCCCGCGGATCGACCAAATCATCGATTCAACCGTGGGCTCGGATTTGCTATGCTTCCTCGACACCTACTCTGGGTACAACCAGATCAAAATGGCAGTCGAGGACGAAGAGAATACGGTGTTCATCACGTCATTCGGAGCCTTCTGCTACACTGCCATGACCTTCGGCCTCAAAAACGCCGGGGCGACCTACCAGAGGTGCATGCAGGAGTGCCTTGCGAGCCAAATTGGCCGCAATATCCATGTCTAAATCGACGACATGGTGGTGAAATCCACTCGCCAGGGCGATCTACTCGCCGACCTAGCGGAAACCTTCGCCAACCTGCGAAGGTATAAGATAAAGCTAAACCTAGGAAGGTGCACCTTTGGTGTACCCACTGGACAGCTACTGGGATACGTCGTCTCCAAGCGCGGGATCAAGGCGAACCCCGCCAAGATCAACACTATCGCCCGACTCGGAAGACCCGAGTGCATGCGTGATGTCCAGAAGCTGGCCGGGCGAGTCGCGGCTCTCAGTCGCTTCATCCCCCGGCTAGGCGAGAAGGCGATGCCTCTCTATCGCCTAATGGGCAAGAACCCCACCTTCCAGTGGGACAAGGAGGCAGACGACGCGCTCCACGCTCTCAAGGAGGTGCTGCTCGCAGCACCTCTACTCGCCGCCTCCGACAACAAGGAGCCCATGATGGTCTATGTCGCGGCTTCCGAGCACATCGTCAGCGCGTCATGGTCGTCGAACGGCCAGAGAAAGGGAAGGAACGCCCGGTGCAGCGACCCGTATACTACATCAGCGAAGTCCTTACCGAGTCGCGCCAGCGCTACCCGCAGTACCAGAAATTGGTATACGCGGTCTTCAGAGCACAGCGGCGACTGCCGCACTACTTCTAGGAGCACCCAATAATGGTCGTCTCCTTAGCACCATTGCAGGACATCATCCGCAACCGCGAGGCGACCGAGCGAGTCGCCAAGTGGGCCATCTAGATCGGCGTCCACAACATCAAGTACGAGTCATGCAAGGCAATCAAGTCGCAGGCCCTCGCAGATTTCCTCGCTGACTGGGAGGAGGCCCAGCAGCCAGAGAAGCTGCCATACCTCCATTACTGGAGCCTACACTTCGACGGCTCCAAGAACGCAGACGGTGCAGGAGCGGGGATCGTGCTAACATCTCCGAAGGGCAACAAGCTCCGCTACGTCCTCTACCTCGACTTCACCCCCTGCACCAACAACATGGCTGAGTACGAGGCGCTACTCCACGGCATGCGAGCAGCCAAGGAGATGAACATCAATCGCTTGCGCTACTATGGAGACTCCGAACTTGTCGCCGGGCAAGTCGCCGGCACCTACGACGCCATCTCCCCCACCATGGCGGCATACCGCCAAGCAGTGGACCAGCTAGGAGGACACTTCGCAGGCTACTCCGTCGAGTGGATCGAAAGGCGAAAGAATGAGGAGGCCGACGCACTCTCTCGCATTGGCTCGGCTCGACTCGCACCACCCGCCGGCGTCTTCCTCGACACTATCACCAAGCCCTTCGTCTCTCCCCCAAGGGAGATCGACATCGGAATCCCGCCGCAACCAAAAGCAGCCCTGGTCGCACTAATCGCCGAGCCAAGTGACTAGACCGCGCCATACGTCGCTTACCTGGAGGGAGGCACCCTACCCACAGACGAAACGGAGGCCCATATGATAGCACGCCGCTGCAAATCCTTCGTCATCATCAACGGCGAGCTCCACAAGCGCAGCGTGACCGGCGTGTTCCAACGCTGCGTCCAACTCGCTGAAGGACGCAAAATCCTCCAAGACATCCACTCCGGTGACTGCGGCCACCACGCCGGCACCCGCACTCTGGTCGCAAAGGCCATGCGACACGGCTTCTACTGGCTCACCGCACACGCAGACATTGTCGACATTGTCCAGCGGTGCGTCGGATGCCAGAAATACGCCAACCAGACTCACGTACTTAGCTCGGCGCTCAAGACAATCCCCATCACCTGGTCGTTCGCCGTGTGGGGCATGGACATGGTAGGCCCCTTCAAGAAGGCCCCCTCTGGATTCACCCACCTCCTAGTCGTAGTCGACAAATTCACAAAATGGGTGGAGGCCAAGCCAGTCCGCAAGTGCGACGGGAAGACCGCTACAAAGTTCCTACGCGAGCTTATCTATCGTTACGGGTTCCCAGACAGCATTATCACGGACAACGGCAGCAACTTCGCCAAGGGAGCCATGGCCGAGTTCTGCGAGGAGCACAACATCCGACTCGACCTCGCCTGAGTGGCTCACCCGGAGTCCAATGGCCAGGCGGAACGCGCCAATCAGATCATCCTCCATGGCCTGAAGCCACTGCTACAAGTCCCACTCGAGCGTACCGCCGGGTGCTGGGTCGAAGAACTCCCTTCTGTCATCTGGGGCATCCGCACATCTATCAACAGGTCGACAGGGTTCACCCCCTTCTTCATGGTGTACGGTGCCGAGGCAGTCATGCCAACCGACCTCGAGCACGATTCACCTAGGGTGGTCAACTACACGGAGGCCGACAACGAGCTCGCACGCCAAGATGGAGTCGACCAGCTCGACGAAGCACGCGACCTAGCTTGCTCCCGCACTGCCATCTACCAGCAAGGGCTCCGCCGCTACCACAGCCGATGAGTATGGACTCGCAATTTCTAGGAAGGCGACCTGGTAATGTGCCTAATCCAGGACAAGAAAGGCATGCACAAGCTTTCACCTCCTTGGGAGGGACCATTCGCCATCGGGCGAGACCTGGGCAACGACGCCTACTACCTCACCGACGTCCGAGGCGACGAAAAACTCAACGTCAAGCTGCCATGGAATGTAAACCTCCTACGGAAGTTCTACTCTTAGAACTCCATACATGTACCCCCTACCCGCTATGAAATAAAAAAGATTGGTTACCGCAAATTGCGTCTACTCTCCGTGCCTTATGCCACTCGCACTCGTAATAACAGCGTTATGCTATTCACAGAAGTCAACCTTTGGTAAAGCGACCGGCACGGCCAAGTAGTGTGGTACGAGGGCACTGGAAAAACTCAGGCCTCGTACCGTCCACGAAAAAAGCTAACCCGGAGCCCCATTGGAGTCGTCTAGCTCGACTAGCTCCCCGAGCCAAGACGACTGCACTCGCTTCCCACAACGACCAAGTCCTCCGCATCCTCGGCCCAGCGACTCGAACGGCAAAGTACCACGCTCGGGGACTGACACCAGACCAAAGACGAGCGGCTAGGGAAAAACGCCAAGTATGAGAGCGCGCCTAGGACTCGCCATGCGACTGATCTTACGGATCAGGAAGGAGTGACGCGCCTAACATAACGCGATTAGTCCTCACCTACCTTGGGCTTGCAACTAGAACAGCCAAGTACCATGCTCGGGGACTCGGCGACCCGACCCCATTCGCGCCCGGGAAAACGACCAAGTAAAGAGCACCCCTGGGAGTCGCCGTGCGACTGGCTTTCCGAGCCATGGCGAGTCGACCCTAACTCACTAATAGTTCACACAACATATAAAAACGAGGTAAACCCCATAAAAAGGGAGGACGCGCTCGGGGACTCGCACAACCAACATTCAAATCACAAAATGACTGACAAAATAACATGAGCATTCCTTCATAGCAGCAAATTTGTTTCACATACAAGGAGAGTTACATGGTTATCCTATGCTAATTCCGAATGGCAAAACATTCTATTCCATAGGCTTTGATGAAGACGCGCCACCGTCCCTATGGCTGCGGATAATAGGCACATAAGGGTTCGACGGGTACGTCGTCAGCTCGCCCGCCATCGCCACACGGAACGGTTGCTCCACCTTGAAGTCACGGTGCTTCGACTCAGGGTCACTAGGGGCGACAATCGTTTCCTGGTAGGGAACGAGGTCGCCCATCGCCCAAACACGGTCGGAGTACACCGCGGCTCGATCCGTCAGCTTCAACACCTCAGCAATATCCACCAAGCCCGTCGACAAGGGGTAACCGCTCGTGACGTCGTCGAGGTCAAAATCGTCCGGGAAGTGTGCGAGCCCAAGGCTGAGCACAGTCGCCGATCCACGACGGAAGGCCGCGCTCGTCATGAATTCCACGACCGACGGGGCCTTCTCCAGGTAGCGCCATACCTCGACGAGGTCGCTGGGAATCACCTCTGTGGGCGAGATCTCCTGAAGGTATGCCCGGAGGCAAGTCGCCGACAGCGCGGCTGAGTTAACTAGGGTGGTCACACACTGCCGCGCGTCGTACGACTGCGCCTCTTCCGCATTATCAGTGATCCGGCCTGCAGCACACAGACAAACAGTAAGGAAAGCACCAAAACCACAACGCGATACGTGCAATCGGAAGTCGGCTGAAGGAAAGATTACCAATCAGCGGGCGGCAGAGGTCCGTGATGAAACTTTGAAGAGAAGAGAAATCATTTTGCAACCTGGCAACGAGCACATCAGACACCTTCCGTTCTTCAGCGGCAGAAGTAACAGCGGCCTTGGCTCGTCCTTCCGCCAAACTTGCTTCCGCCTTCGCCTCCTTGAGCTCACGCTCTAGATCGGCGATTCGCTTCTCCGCCACGCTCAAAGAGGACTGAGCCGCCGTCAAATCACCTACCGGGACAAGGCCTTGGCGAGCTTCCTTCACCTCAGCCGCACTACTCTCTGTTTCCAAAAAAATGGTCAACACCGCAAAAAATCAGCGACAAGTGCCAAACAAGGTAAATACTCACCCGCAGCCACTCGAAGCTCCTCGTTCGTCTCCTGGACGGCGATAAGTTCCTTCTCTACGCGGCACTTCGCAGCAAGCCGCTCGGCCAATTAGCATTGCAGGCCCTGTGCAACAATCACAGCGTCAGCAACCAAAACTTCCTAAGTGCCCAGCCGCTGAAATTCAGTGACTAGGCACTCGGGGACTGGATGACAAAATTCCTAAGTACCCAGCCGCTGAAATTCAGTGACTAGGCACTCGGGGACTGGATGACAAAATTCCTAAGTACCCAGCCGCTGAAATCCAGCGACGAGGCACTCGGGGACTGGATAACCCAAAAAATAAAGAATCCGACCACTGAAATTCAGTGGCCAGATCCTCGGGGACTGGACATACCTGGATGGCGGCACCTAGCATGCCATGAAGCTCCATCGCATCCACCGACGCAATCACAAGCGGAGTATGACCGCGACGATGTTCAACCTCCATGCCGGAGGCACCAGGAAGCTTGCTCGACGGCACCGAGGCACTTGCCGCGGTGGCCTTCGCCATAAAGCGAGGGAACATTGCCACCGTGGCCCCCACGCCACTCGAGGGTAGCTCGTTCGCCTCGGTCGAACCCACAGGCACCATATGCTGCGACCCCGCGTCCTCCTTGGCCTTCAGGGCTACATCCGCTACGGTCGGAGGCTCGCTCGGGGTAGTCGCCGGCTCATCAGAGATCGTGACGATGTCATCGCCCTTTGTTCTTTTGGCGCCTTCGGCGGGAGCAGCGACTTCGTCGCCCTTCCTTTTCTTCGAGGGGTCAGCTGGCGCCTCTGTGGTGACTGGTGGAACCTTGGCCACTGAAGGGTAACCTATCTTCTTAATTCCAGTCCTGCAAAACAACTCTATCAATAAGACTCTCCGATCAAAACACAAAGCAAGATGGATATAAGGTTAAGGAACACTCACTTGGTGACCGGAAGAAATCACAGGCCGGTGCGGATGCTGGCCGGCTTCTCCAGTTCTGGCCCCAGTTTCCGACTGAGGCCCGTCTCGAACACGTTGTGTGCCCAAGACACTGATGGCTTCTTTGAAGATGAAGCCGCGGCGGGAGCCTCCATGGCAATTGTTGCGAGAGCCCCCCTCGGCGGCGAGGCCCCTGCGGCTGGAGCGGCCGCCAAACCGGCGACCGGGGCAAATGGCGGTGGCAACAACACCAGTGGCGCTTCGTCCACTATGGCGGCGGCACCAGTCGCCGCGGCCGCGTGCACGGCTGTCTCCTCGGCCGAGCTGGTAGCGTCGGAGCTACTCGCGGAGCGAGGCGGAGACGCTGGCTGGTCGGCTTCACCTTCTTCTTTGGCAGAGCCTTCTTCTTTGATGGTGTAGCCTCACGGTGTGAGGTACGCTCAGGGAGCTCGTAGTTGTCGTCATGGACCTCGAGGTTCTTGCTGGCCTCGAGGTCGCGCTGGTGCTGCCCACGAGTCTTACGGACCGTGGGGGCAGCGACCTCCACGGGGTCGTCGTCATCATCGTCGCCATTACCACCCCCGTCACTTTCGACATCGCCCTTGTCGGGCAATGACTCGCTCCCATCCTGGGCGGACGAGCTCGAGTTCTCATCGTCTGCGGGCAGAAGCCACCCTTCCACAACTTGAAACAAATGCACCAATCAAACAATATTAGCACAACCGCGAATGCACAAACTGCGGCTGCGAGTGCAAAGGGAATAACGGATTACCGTTGGAGCTGGGCGCCTTGCGGTGTAAGGCGCAACCCCGGCCTTCGCGTCGAGATACACCGCCTGGGTGATCTTCTTCAGGGCCAGGATGTAGTCGTTGAGTCTCCACTCAATGAGGCAGGACTTCGTCGGGTCGTCCTTGCCCGTATACTCGTACATGTAGTGGTCACGGCTGGCCAGGGGCACGAGCCGTCGCCCGAGCCAGCAGTTGTAGAGGTTGATGGTTTGGAGGCCTTTCTTCTTCAAGTTGTGGATGGTCTGCAGAATCTCGTTGATGACCATCCGTTGTTCTAGCGGGAGTTTGGTAACTTGGAGCCGGCGTGGTTCGGGCCGGTCGGCGGAGTACCTTGGAAGTGCCACCTCGTCACCTGGAGTCGACTCGGTAACGTAGAACCAGCTCTTCTTCCACTCGTTTGCTGCTTTGGCGGGCAGCATCAGATCGAAGAACGATGCCTTCGACTTCAGCTGGAAAGTCAAGCCGCCCGCGGCTAGCATTGGGCCTCCTGCCTCTTCGCGGCTGATTCTCCCGTGGAATAGATCTTGCCACATGGGAAAATAGGGCTTGAAGCCCAGATAGCACTCGCATAACGCCACGAAAATGGCGAGCTGCTCGATGCTGTGCGGACCCAGATCCGATGGATGGATATCGTAATAGGCGTAGAAACGCCAGAAGAAGAGGGAGGTTGGGAAACCGAGCCCCCGCTCCAAGTGACTAGTGAAGCAGATGAATTCCCCTTCGCGCGGATCCGGAATTACTTCTCCGGCCGCGGGGATGCGCCATCTCCCGGCACGGAGGATCCCCGCCTCCTCGAATGATTTTAGCAGTGCCTTCGTGCACTTGGATCTGCTCCATGGTTCAGTGGGAGGAGCCATCGGCTGGAGGAGCGTGGGATTCGGATTGCTCTGAATCGTTCAGGTCGCTGCGTGGAATGGGGAAACGAGGATGCGCGAGATCGGAGGAAGTGAGGGAAGCGTTTTCCCCTTAACCCTTCACTCTCCTTATATAGCGGTTGTTACCCGCCATTTTCGGGAGCCGTTACTATGCAGTAATTATGCCAATATTACCGTTGGATTACCCAACGGCTAGTTTGACCAAAGCTGATGGTCCAACTTCGTCTACTCGACTCGCTGCCTCCACCGACTCGACGATTCACCGACCCGATCACTATGACAGTGACTAATTACTCGTTGACCCGCTCGCCAAGCTGCGATATGATTGGTCGCCGTTATTGCGACTAAAATGACTAGTTCTTTCCTTTGTTCAGGAGTCCACCACCGATTCGACTAGGCATCCGCATTGGACCCGCATACTCCAACTTCCAGCAAATGCCTGTGACGAATCAACGACGGCCTCGGGGACTACTGATGGGGATATGCCTACCGGGGTATGCCCAGGAGGACGTTTCCTATTGGCCCAAGCCGCCAGCGAGTGGGTCTACAGGACGGCGACTGGATCGAGACTTGGCGAGGACTCCGGCGACTGGAAGCTGGAGGCCCAGAAGCGTAGCTAGGCCCAGTCGGACTAGGTTAAAGACCCTCCGATCCTTAACTAATTCGGTTGTAATCTGTAAACCCTAGCGAGGTGAGCCTATATAAACCTCCCTAGGGTACGCATAGAGGATACGTTCCATCATACACCCAAGCGACTCGCCGCCTAGTCGTCGAGCTCGCCCCTTGTACTCTATCCACCATACAATCTAGCAGGAGTAGGTCTTTACCCTCCGGGGGGGCGAACCTGGGTAAAACCTTGTGTCTCCGCCCTCATCTTGCACCGCAGATGGTTGGCCGCCCTTGCCCCATGTTCTACTACTCGCTGCCGATTGCAGCATCTGCCGTGGTCATTCCCATGACACCTTTGGACTTGCACTTTGAAGTAGATCACCATCATCAAATGATCGGCATTCTTTTAAAATCCATTCTTTAGTAATCTTTTAGTGTAGTAAACACTTTACATACATCTTCTATTCATCCTTATCATGATGACTTTCATGATCAAGCTAATGTAGCTTATGAATGTGAATCGTGAGTATAATGTTACTTTCCAAAACCCTTTTGGATGATTAGGATGTCTAGTATCTCCAACCTTCGCAAATCCTCATCCAATATGAGAACATACATTATACTCTATCATATTGCAACCAAAACATTGTTTCAGATATCGTTATATCTGCCACACATTATGGTTTCTGAAACAATTCTTTCAGCTCCTAGATAAACTTGATATTAAAAACAATCAAGAATCATGGAGGAAAACATGATACTTAAGATACTAACACTGGAATTGTTACTCTCGATTTAATACCAATTATTAAATTTCACGGAGTAAACAGAGTTTGCTGAAAATTTGCAATAGGACTTTAAAATTTAGATTGACACGCAACACAATACGATACCAGTTTGTAAAGTAAATATCTAGAATTCTATAGTTCTATTATCTCAATTACAACTAAGCATAAGGTGTTGAACGAATGCCAATGACTACAACAAATTATGCAAATTCACTTTGATTTAATTTATGATAAATTGAGTTCTAGTAATCCAAATTAGAAATGAACTCCTACTCAAAAATGACATCCCTCATGTCTTTTTGGTGATTACATGAACCAAATCCACTACACCAAGTCTGATCATCACGTGAGTCGGTGTAGCTTCAAAGGCGAGCATCCATATGGTCATCATATCAAAACATATGACTCATGCTTAACCTTTCGGTCTGTGTTCTGAGGCCATGTCTGCACATGCTAGGCTCTCCAAGTAAGAATCTTAGTATTCTTGTGTGTAAAATTGTCTTACACCCGAGATATGCTCGTGGATACAAGTACACCCGATCATCACGTGATGTCTTGAAGCGACAAAACATTGTCGGTGCATACTTAAGGAAGAACACATTTTTATCTTGATATCTAAATGAGGGATCATCTTATTATGCTAATAAAATTCCAAACTAGCAATATAAGATGCAACAAACATCTTATGTGAAAAGTGAAATCATATGGTTCTTGCACTTGATCTCCATCATGTGCATCATGGTATGATCGTCATCATTCCTCTATGTGTAAGTCCAAGGTCTATGGAACTTACACGTTATGTGTGTTGTAAGAGTATCGACTTATACTTTTACTTACAGCATCACCATATCATGACACTAGCCTAGAAACAATCTAAACTAGACGCTTCTAATTTATCCATTGCAAGTTTTATGTGGCTGAGGGCTTTCGGAGATAGAACCGTTCTTACCTACAAACATGGAACCACAACGATGATAATCAAATTATTGACAACTCGTTGTAAATCAGATATTGACTATAGTAGGAGAGACAGACACCCGCAAGCCACTTATGCAAAACTAGTTGCATGTCAAGCGTGGAACATGTCTCATGTGCGAGGACATGTAAAGTTTGTCTGGGCCGCTTCATCCCACTATGCCACCAATATCCAAAGTACAAGGAAGAAGTAATAACATGACCATCAGCGCCCACATATTCATATGTGTACTACCCATGCAAAGCATCTACGCATAGATCCGGCTCTGATACCACTGTAGGGTTCGCATCATAGAAAACAAAAAAATTCCTACGATGGGAACAACTAAGTACCAAGATCTATCTACTAGATACAAGCAACGGGTGGATATACATCCATAGAATACATACCCTCGAAGACCGAATAGCGTTAACAAGGTTGTACTCGTGGATGATGTAGTGAACACTTGCCGATCTCAAGATCGTGATGAAGTCCATCTGGTCCAGCCGGTCCAGCACCATCAAGTCCAGTACCGCAAAGTAGTGGTGCATCCGTGATCGCACACACGTCCGGGTACCCCGACAACCTCCGCGCCCTCACTCCAGCGAAGCAGCAGAGGAAACAAATCCTTCCATAAAAATCCATTGAGAACATGTATCTCGTTGATCCGAGACCATGGGGAAATTCTAAAGGGGAGAGAGATCCTTCACGAGGAGGTGTGCTTTGAGAGGAGGAGAGGGAGGCCTTTTATAGGGAGTGGGGGAGCACCCAAGGGGCATGGAGCCCAGCCCATGGTGGCTGCCCCCACCTCTTTCACATTCATGTGGGTGGAGCTCCCACTCAAAATGAAAAGCCTCCACTCACATAAACATGCCTCCACTCAAAAATCCACTCACACGCATTAAATTTCCACCAAATTTAATACAAGCTCTCATTTAAATAAAAATATTTTATTTATTTATTCACAATTTTGTTAATTACTCTAATTAACAAACATTCACATAAAACACCTTATAACATTTCAATTTCACATGCAGAACCAGTTTCAGCAATTTCAACCGAAACAGTTCCGATGTCTAGTGAAATAAATTTCCGCGCTTTCCTTTTTTTTTCTCTGGCATATTATTTGCTCCAAATGGTGTCAATATCCCTTAAGTGTGTCACCCTATGGTTCGCGAATAATGTAGACATGATCGAGACCCCTCTCTGATCAATAATCAGCAGCATGACCTAGAGATCTATACTTACTCCCACATATTCAACGATGACTTCTATGATCGTGTGAACCTTATACGCATGTAACTCAATCCCTTTCACTCGCGATATATTACATGTCCAAGATTCGATCATCGGTATCTCCATACGTAGTTTTATCTTGTTACCGACATGTACTCTTTTCTTATTCCCCTAATATAATATTCTAGTGATCAAATCACTTGCTTGCAAGCTAACTAATGTGATATCACCAAGAGGGCCCAGATATATCTCCCCTTCGTCGGAATGGAAAAATTCCACTTTTGATCCATGAGCCTCAACATAACACCTTCGTAGCACTGAACACATCTTTATAGTCACCCTGTTACGGTGTGACGTTTGATGTTATCAAGATACTCTTCCGGTGTTAGTGATTGACATGATCTCATGGTCTAAGGACTAAGATTACTTCGTATGATGTTATAGCAATATAAACACAGTGACTTTGATCGTAATGCGACTTCAGATGAATGTTCATCACACCATTCCAATAATATTGTGACCTCATTATTAACAACATCCAATGTCCATGATCAGGAAACATTTGATCATCTTGTTAATCAACGAGCTAGTTTATAAGAGAGGCATAACTAGGAACTTTCTTTTTGTTTATTAAAACACATGTATTAACGTTTCCGTATTAATACAATTATAGCATGCAAAATAAACATTTATCATCAATAAGGAATACGATAATAACCACTTTATTATTGCCTCTCGGGCATATTCCCTTCAGATCATGATTCGGAGGCGACACAAGGTCGTCGGAAGGGTAAAAGGGTCAAGAAGAACGAATATTACTGCCCTCCTTCTTGCTTCACTCTAAGCCAGGATGAGATCAAATGGTTTTTCAAGTGCATTCTAGGAGTCAAATTTTCTTACGGCTACGCGGGAAAGATAAGAATATACCTAGACGAGGCGAAGCAGAGGTTCAGTGGCATGAAGTCTCACAACTATGACGTGCTAATGATGCAGGTACTTCCGGTTGCACTAAGAGGGATAATGGACGAGCACGTCCGTGAAACATTGTTTGGGCTCTGTAAGTTTTTCGACGTCATCTCTCGAAAGTTAATTGGCATGAATCATCTCGGGAGGCTATAGGAGGAGATCGTGGTGATACTATGCGAGCTTGAGGTCTACTTCCCGCATGCATTCTTTGACATTATGGTGCATCTACTGGTCCATGTCGTGGAGGACATCGCCCAACTCGGGCCGATGTTCCTCCGTAGCATCATGGTGTTCGAAAGGATGAACGGACACATCAAAGGATACGTTCGCAACAGGTCCCGTCCAGATGGAAGCATACCCAAGGGCTTTCTGGCTGAAGAGTGAATCTCTTTCTGCACGAATTATCTAGACATCGACAACCCTGTCGGTCTTCCCGTCAACAGACACCTTGGAAAGCTCGACGGATCTGGTCACCGAGAGGGCCGTCACGTACTGCATGCAGTCTTCGATTATCGATGCGCAGACTTTGATCGAGCAAACCTCATCATGCTACAGCATTTAGAACTGGTCGATCCTTGGGTACAAAAGCACAAAAGGTTAATAGAGAAGAAGTACAGTGACTAGGGCATACAGAGGATGCAGGGAGAAATAATCAAAGATCACAACTCAGATTTCACGCGTTGGTTTAGGCAGATGCTCCTAGATAATCCCCCGCAATCGCATTCTTCTAACACGGAAAAGATCATATTCACCTTATTGCAGGGACCCATGCAATACCTGGTGACCTATCAGGCATATGATATCAACGGCTACACATTCTACACGGAGGAAAAGGACAACAAGTGTGATTGTCAGAAATCAGGCGTAACATCGGAATTCTACACCGATGACAACATGCAGGAAAGATTCTACGGAAGGATTGAGGAGATCTAGGAGCTCGACTACTATCGATAAAAGGTTCCGATGTTCCGTGTCAAATGGGTCAAGAGCGTCGAAAGAGAAGACCAGTATTTCACAACCATGGTTATACCCGAAGCAGCCAAATCTAAGGCCGTCGGTGCGAACGTGGCCGCGAAAAATGAACCGTGGGTACTGGCTAGCAAAGTGGACCAATGTTTTTTATGACGGACCCGACAAAGTCTAGTCGTGTGGTCGTGAGGAGAGGAAAAAGAAACATCATCGGAATGGATGGAGTCGCCAATGAGCAAGACTTCGACCAGTACGGCTATCCAAAGATTGAAGATGATGACGACTATGCTGCAGCAACATACATCACAAGAAGAAAAAGGACAACCCTACCCAAAAAAAGATAGCTTGTTCGAAAGAAGAAACATTAAAGTGATGGGGCTAAATTATTCAACCGTGACAAAGAAGGGAAAAAATATTGTAAAATGCTAGCTCAAAAAATATTGTAAAACGCGTGGTCAATAAATATTGTAATATTCATGGACAAATTATTATTTAATTTAGTTATACTTTGAATCATATCTGTACCACTTTTATGACATATATTATCAATTTTGCGCATTTTTGGAATATTTAAAAGTATTTTTAAAATCAAAACAAAAATTCTATGGCATATATCACCACCTTTTGGCATTTTTTGGAACATTTAAAAGTATTTTTGAAATAAAAACAAAAAAGGTGGGCACCAGGATTAGAACCTGGGTGCTCATAGGTTCAAAATAGAGCTAAGGGTGAAAACTGTGGGATAGGCTAGTGTAGTTGTTAGAGAGTGGGGCTGTAGTAATCTTATACAGTCGTTAGAAGCCGATAGGCGTAGAGCACTAGCCCGGAGTGTGCTACAGATATCTATAGCGCACTATGCCCAAGTACACTACGCCTATCTGGGCTTTATCCAGACGTCCGCCCGAGCCCCCTCTCTCATCCCTATCTCCCCATCTCAGCCCAGCCCGAGCCACCCTCCCCCCGCCTCCGCTACTTTTGATCCACCGCCTCACCAACAACCGCTGCTCGAGGAGGAGGCCCGCCCATGTCCGAGGAGGAGGAGGCCCGCCCACGTCCAAGGAGGAGGAGGCTCGCCCGCCATCATCGTCCGCGTCTTAGAGGTGAGCCCTCCCCTCTCTCCCTCTCTCCCCTCCCTCTGCAGGCGACAAGAAGCTAGGGTTCAGATTAGTGTACAAGAAGCTACGGTTTAGAAGCTAGGGTTCAGATAGCTAGGTATAGGATCTGCCATTAGTGGCCATGAAGGATAGAACACTGAATATGGTCAGAATCCACTCCTGGTATCCATTTTATCAGAGAACACTTACAGCCATGGTTGCTTTTGCAATAGGTTTTTTTGCATACTGCCATGGTTGCCATGGTTGCAACAGGTTTCGATGGTTGTCATGGTTCAGTTTTTTACATACTGCCATGGTTGCCATGGTTTAGTTTTTTACATACTGCCATGGTTGCCATGTATCTGACACTAGCTCCTTCACCCTTGAAATCATGCTTGTCCTCAAGTAAATTTTGCCCTCAATGTATCTGCAAATATGGAAGGAAAAACCATTTTGATGAAATGAGCATCCTGCCAAGATGACTTATATGGTGTCAAATTCTTCCATGAATGAGTCATTGAGTTGACAGGAACTCCGTTTTTTGGCAAGGATCTATTCTCCAGAACTGCAACAGGTTCAGTTTGTATCTTGCCCTGATCATTCACAAGAGGTAGATCGGGAAATGGCTATGCGTTTGTACCTAGATAGGTGCTTCTTCACCTGAATAACTGATACGTCGGAAACGTATCTATAATTTTTGATGTTCCATGCTTGTTTAGTATCTACTTTGCTTTGCTTTGTGCACACTTTGAGGTGTTTTTGTATGTTTTCTGGTACTAACCTATTAACAAGTTCCCATAGTGCCAGTTGCCTGTTTTCTTCTGTTTTTGGTTCCAGAAAGGCAAAAATCAATATTCTCGGAATTGGACGGGACAAATCCCAAAGTCAATATTTTGTCGTGGGGAACACGAAGCCGGAGTACGAGATGGAGGAGACCCGCCAAGGGCCACACCCCCTGGCGGCGTGGGCTAGGGCTAGCCGCGCCTGGGAGGGTGCAGCCACCCCGATGACCCTCCAGCCTCGCCCCTTCCCCTATAAGAAGCCCCCAATGCCTAAACCCTACGTACCCGATCAAAATTCCACGAAATTGTCTATAGCCGCCGCCACCATCATCCCTAGATCGGGGGGATCTAAAGCTCTTCCCGGCACCCTGCCAGAGGGGAGATCATCTCGGAGGCCTTCTTCTTCATCATGCCAGCCTCCGATATGAAGCGTGAGTAGTTACACCTTGGACTACGGGTCCATGTAGTAGCTAGATGGTTATATCTCCTCCTTGTGCTTTCATGTCTAGATCTTATGAGCTCCGTTCATGATCAAGATCTAATCTATTTATAATCATGCATGTTGTGTTTGCGGGGATCCGATGGATATTGAGATTACTATGTCAGATTGATTATTGGTTTTGTCTTATTGTTTCTATCATGTCTGTGTTGTTTGTGATCTTGCATTCTCTCTGTTGTTAGTAGCTATCTTGGACAAGTAGTTGCTAGTGACTCCAAGAGGGGGTATTTATGCTCGATAGTGGGTTCATGCCTCTACTTAATCAAGTGAAGTGACAGAAATCTCTATGGTTGTAGATGTGATGTTTCCACTAGGGAGAAAATAGCGGTCTCTTGTTCATGGAACAAGTGGATTGTTTACCTTACACACTTTGCTTAAAGCAGTTGTCTGTTGCTTGCAACTTAATACTGGAGGGGGTTTGGATGATAACCCAAAGGTGGACTTCTAGTCATAGATTCAGTTGGATGGCGGTCTATGTATATTGTTGTATTGCCCAATCGAGTCTCATAGGATCTTTTGTCTAGTATTGCATTGTTATCCCTTGCTCAGTCCTGTCAATTGCCCTGCTGTAATTTGTTTACCCAGCATGCTATGTTTGTTTATCTAAGGAGAACACCTCTAGTGAACTATGGACCTCGGTCCAATCTTTACCATTGATACATCTTCCACTATTACTGTTTACTTGCTACAAACCATCATCACCTTCCACACCATACAGTTAATCCTTTGTTACAGCAACCGGTGAGATTGACAACCTCACTATTAGTTGGGGAAAAGTCTTGAGTTTGTGTAGTGCAGGTTTCCACGTTGCTTGCAACACCTTTGAGGAATTTCCTTCCTCCTACTGGTTCGATAACCTCGGTTTCTTATTGAGGGAAAACTTGCTGTTGTTCTGCATCATACCTTGCTCTTGGGGTTTCCCAACGGGGCGTCAACACGCATCAAAACTTTCTGGCGCCATTGTAGGGGAACAAATAAGAAGAAACTCCCACGTCAACCACGCGCCCATCAACAAGTTTTCTGGCGCTGTTGCCGGGGAGGCTAAGGACGTCTTCACAAGGGGAGTCCTCCTCAACCTTTCTCTTTACTTTGTTTTTAGTTTGCTTAGTTTCTTTTGCTTGGTTTTGTTTGCCTCTTATTATCAAAAACTCAAAAAAAATAGTTTGGTTTGGTTTGCTTTCTCTTATCAAAAACACACAAAAAATAGTTCTTGCTCTAGTTGCTGCTGCTGTTGGCTTGCTCCACTTTGATGAAAATGTTAGTTCCTGCTCTAGTTGTTGCTACTCATGCCATACAAGTTACATTTGATGAAAATGTTAGACTGTTAGCTCAAGTTCATGCTAAGTGGGAAAGGGAAGCTGAAATTGATAGAAACAATAGTGTGTGCACCATCATTAAAATGGATACCACTAAACCACAAGAAGTCCCTATTCTTCCTCCTACAATGCCTAAGCCTAATGAGTCTACTACTAGTGATGCTAAGTTTGATTTTGATATTGATGGTTGCAATATTTTTGAAGTGATTATGTTCCTGCAAAAACTCGCTAGAAGTCCTGATGCTAGTGATATGCATGTTGCTTTCACCAAACACATTACAGATGCGCTTGTTAAGATTTAAGGAAGAGAAGTTAAAACATAAAGCTTCTATTCCTAGGAAAGTAGAAGATAATTGGTAACCCATTATTAATATGCAAGTGAATGACTTTGATCTCAAAGCTTCATGTGATCTTGGTTCAAGTGTCTCTATTATGCCTAGGAAGATTTATGAAATGCTTGATTTTCCACCTTTGGAAGACTGTTATTTGGATGTCCCACTTAATGATAATGCTAAGAAGAAACTCATGGAGAGTGTTAATGGTGTTCTCATTATGGTTAACAATGATTATGTCCCTGTTGATTTCTATGTTTTGGATGTTGAATACAATGCTTCTTGTCCTATTACTTTGGGAAGACCTTTTCTTAGAACCATTGGTGCCATCATTGATATGAAAGAAGGCACCATTATATATCAATTTCCATTCAAGAAAGGTAATGAACACTTCCCTATGAGGAGATAGAAGTTGATTTTTGCTCCTCCTTTGAAAGCAAGGTTTGATGTTAATGCTTCCTCATTTGAAAATACTTGATTTCTTGCTTCTTGTGCCTAACTTAAAGGCGTTAAAGAAAAGTACTTGTTGGGAGATAACCCAAGAGTTTCCTTGATTCTTGGAAGTTATTACTTCAGTAATGACCTCTCCTTATCCTTTTTGTTTCCTTTTTGTGCCAAGAATGACCTCTAATGAGAGGGAAGATTTGGGGAGTTGCTGTCCTAAAACAGATTTCTGTTCTCCACCATAAAAATCCGTGAGGAGTCTCTGTAAGTCGGATTGATCTGACCATTTACGAATAAATCCCCTAGTATGTTAGATAACATTTGTTAATTCAACACTTTTTTATTTGAGCAACAGAAGGTCTTCGAAAAAATTGGTTTCTACCTGCTGGTCTGTTTTGACAGATTTCTGCCATTATTTGCATTTGCTTCTTATTGATTCCTTTTTGGGTTCTTTTTGGGAAATTGAGCTTTTTGAAGGAGTTGCTACAGTAGCTTGTGTTTTTAGTGAAAATTTTGCTGTTCTAAAGCTAAACCCAAGGGTCTATTATCTTTTGAATACACTAATGTTGCTAATGAAGATTGTGTGAAGTTTTATATGAAGGAAAATTTTCAGATGTAGAGAGAGAATGATGCAATGAGATGAAGAATTGAAAAAAGCTCAAGCTTGGGGATACCACCCCGGTGTCACCCCAAGAAATATCCAAGAGGTATAAGCGTCAAAGCTTGGGGATGCCCAAGGCATCCCCTTCTTCATCAATAAAAAGCTCAGCTCTTTCTAGACACTTCATTTTTATTGTTTTATGCACTGTTGTGTTGTTCTTAGAGCATCTTAGTTTTTGTTTGGTTTGCTTAGTTTGTTTAGTTTGCTTGAATAAAGTAGTTTGGACCCCCGTTCTCGCTGTGTTGTTTCAAATAAGTCGATTGGTGTTGGAAAGGAGTAGAAAGTTCTTGCTTGAAAGTGCACCAGGAGCTTGCATTGACTATGACTTAGACTTTAGCATGACATGCTAGGTGTTGTTTTGACCTTATGCTTAGTGATTATTTTTGTAGCATTACTTGTTCCAAACAATTAGGATTGCTTAGTGTGCCTTGAAAGAATCATGTGTTATTTTAGCATACAAAAGCATAGTATTGTGGTATTCTCCTTTGATGCTTTGTTTGAGTTGAATTGGCACATGCTCACACCATGTTATGACTATGAACAAGTCACCATAGCCTCTATGATCATTTAGTACTTGACTTGTAGTACCACTTTATGCTTTGATTAGTAATGTTTTGTCGCTCTGCATGATTATGGCCATTATTGCTCTCTTAGTTGGTTGCTCCTAGTCTTTTGCTAGCCTCCACTTGTATGACTACGCTCTACTCATGCTTCCAACTCCCAAGAAACCAAGTTATCCCAAATTGTCCACTATAAACTCCTATGCATGGTGTGTTACACCATTCCAAGTATATTCTTGTTTTTAGCTATCTTCCAATTAAAAAGTATTTTGTTATGTGAAAACTTAGTGATTAAAGCTCTCACGAACTTGATGGCACACTTTATATTCCTTGTCCCTCATAAACTTGAGCCATTGTGTCATCTATGTTGTATATGCTTGCACTTATACGTTGGAATTAGCAGAACCATGCTGTCATGGGGAACATTTTCAACATTGCACTTGTACTTTGTACACGGTTGATATCATGCTCTCTTGTTTATGGATGTCGCCAGTGTGAAATAAAGAGGGAGCTTGTAAGTCCATGGAGTTATGTATTTTGTGTTAGAGAAACACCTGGGCCGCTAGCCTAAGTCATGCCTAATCATGGTGGAAACTTGTAGCTTCACCATAATGAGCAATCTGTGAAGCATCCTCAATAAAAACCTATGCAAATATCAAATCAAAAGATCGCTGAGATGTTCATTATCTGCCAGCCTTGTCATTTTGGTTATGGGATACCTCCTGTACCATGTGCAAGGGGTACCCCGTTGGCGGTTCTCTATGATACACATGTACTTACTATGACAAGAACTTACAGGTGACCAAAGTTGAGTAGCATGGGGTGCGGCCCTCGTATTCAAGGGACATGAGATTGCCAACTTATACTTTGTCAAGCATATACTCCATAGTTTGTTCACTTTAACCTTAATCACTTCAAGATTCTTATGATAGGGGCAATGAGGGCTTAAAGCTAACAAGTACCATAATTTTTGGAAGCTCTTTTTGAAACTTGAAATCCCTGCTTCCCTTTGTGAAGGGCCTTTCTTCCACTATTATATTGAGTCTCCACCTTCTACCTTTATGCACCATTAAGAGAGCATAGTTGCCATTCTTAGTTCTATGTGCAGTGTCCCAAAACTTATTGATTGATGCATATTGTTGATATTGCTTGTTCTTGTGCTATTTGTATTTAGTCTCCCTTATGAACTTTGAAGGTGTCATATGCATCTATTTGCTATTCTATGAGGGACAAGTTGAATGCCACTATGCTATGTTTTCTGTATGTGAAACAAACAAACGTTTTTCAATGCATATTATTCATGATCTTTGTTTGTAGCCTTTCATGTTGCATGCGTAGTTACTTTGTCTTATGGTTAGAACTCCATCTTTCATGCACATGTTTAGAGTTCTTTGATCCCAGCTTTCAATGCTTGCAAATGATTTGATCTTGGTTTTGATGGTGCATGTCACCTCAAAAATTATTCTTTTATCACTTACCTACTCGAGGACGAGCAGGAGTTAAGCTTGGGGATGCTTGATATGTCGGAAACGTATCTATAATTTTTTATGTTCCATGCTTGTTTAGTATCTACTTTGCTTTGCTTTGTCCACACTTTGTGGTGTGTGTATGTTTTCTGGTACTAACCTATTAACAAGTTTCCATAGTGCCAGTTGCCTATTTTCTTCTGTTTTTGGTTCCAGAAAGGCAGAAAATCAATATTCTTGGAATTGGACGGGACAAAAGCCAAAGTCAATATTTTGCCGTGGGGAACACGAAGCCGGAGTATAATATAGAGGAGACCAACTAGGGGGCCACACCCCCTGGAGGCGTGGGCTAGGGCTAGCCATGCCTGGGGGGTGCAGTCGCCCTGGTGGCCCTCCAGCCTCACATCTTCGCCTATAAGAAGCCCCCGATGCCTAAAGCCTAAGTACCCGATCAAAATTCCACGAAACTGTCTGTAGCCGCCACCACCATCATCCCTAGATCGGGGGATCTGAAGCTCTTCCCGGCACCCTGCCAGAGGGGAGATCATCCCGGAGGCCTTCTTCTTCATCATGCCAGCCTCAGGTATGAAGCATGAGTAGTTCCACCTTGGACTACGGGTCCATGTAGTATATAGATGGTTGTATCTCCTCCTTGTGCTTTCATGTCTAGATCTTGTGAGCTCCGTTCATGATCAAGATCTAATCTATTTGTAATCATGCATGTTGTGTTTGTGGGGATCCGATGGATATTGAGATTACTATGTCAGATTGATTAATGGTTTTGTCTTATTGATTCTATCATGTCTGTGTTGTTTGTGATCTTGCATGCTCTCCGTTGTTAGTAGCTATCTTGGCCAAGTAGTTGCTAGTGATTCCAAGAGGGGATATTTATGCTCGATAGTGGGTTCATGCCTCTACTAAATCAAGTGAAGTGACAGAAATCTCTATGGTTGTAGATGTGTTGTTGACACTAGGGAGAAAACAGCGGTATCTTGTTCATGGAACAAGTGGATTGTTTACCTTACACACTTTGCTTAAAGCATTTGTCTGTTGCTTGCAACTTAATACTGGAGGGGGTTCGGATGATAAACCAAAGGTGGACTTCTAGTCATAGATTCAGTTGGATGGCGGTCTATGTATATTGTTTTATTGCCCAATCGAATCTCATAAGATCTTTTTGTCTAGTATTGCATTGTTATGCCTTGCTCAGTCCTGTCAATTGCCCTACTGTAATTTGTTTACTCAGCATGCTATGTTTGTTTATGTAAGGAGAACACCTCTAGTGAACTATGGACCCTGGTCCAATCTTTACCATTGATACATCTTCCACTTTACTGTTTACTTTCTGCAAACCATCATCACCTTCCACACCATACAGTTAATCCTTTGTTACAGCAACCGGTGAGATTGACAACCTCACTGTTAGTTGGGGCAAAGTCTTGAGTTTTTGTTGTGCAGGTTTCCCCATTACTTGCAACACCTTTGAGGTGTTCCTTCCTCCTACTGGTTCGATAACCTCGGTTTCTTACTGAGGGAAAACTTGCTATTGTGCTGCATCATACCTTGCTCTTGGGGTTTCCCAATGGGGCGTCAACACGCATCAAGACTTTTTGGTGTTGTTGCCGGGGAACGAAGAAGAAGAAGAAGAAGAAGAAGAAACTCCCACGTCAACCATGCGCCCATCAATAACATGAAGAACCGGATAAATTGCAGCACTCTATGGTAATTGCATCTTATCTGCAAATGGTCTAATTTTGTTCAAAATTCTGAATGGACCATAGAATTTTGTTGCTAGTTTGAATATAAGAAAACAATAAATTGACTCAAACTAATATATTTCAAGTCCAAGCTTCAAACTAAAGCACCATATATAACTGATGAACTATAATGGTAATTTTGTTTGCTTAAGAACCACGAGGACTTTGTTGAGATCTTGTGTTCTCATGCTATCACAATAGTTGAGTAAACTCTGCACTGTTGTGTTTCTTCTATCCCCTAGTTTGCTCCTTCATCTTTTTTAATTAGCAGTAGGTTAGTTTTTTTAGGTTTAGTTAGTTGTTGTCAAGAAGTTGGTTATTGTTAGCAAGCAGTAGGTTGTGTAGTTGCTGTCAAGAAATGGGTTAGTTGCTTTTTTTTACTGTTGTGCAAAGCTGCTGTGAATCTCCTGTGCAAAGTTGTGTATACATTGATTTTTTACTATTGTATACTGCTCCGCAAAGCTGTTGTCTATATTGATGTGTATACTGCTATCAGTTTTGAAATGGCAAGGCCATGATGGAGGTGTATGATCTGTATGCAGGTGCTTGTATGAAATGAGTCCTGATTTTTTCCGGAATGTTGATTAACTTCCATTTCGTCAGAAATCAGGCACTCCTAGTTTAAGAAAATTAGCAAAGGTCATGCTAGATTTTTCCGGGAACTTTATTACTAACCATTATTTGTGTTTTATTAGTGCCAACATGTGTGACAACGACGAGGCTGGTTGTTCTAAGCACATCAGTGCTGAAGGAGAACTCAGACCTCCGAATAAACAATTGTCATTCTGGGAGGAGGCCCAGCGGCTAGAAGAAGATGAAGAATACCATCCTTCGGAGAGAAAGGACGATGAGATGGAAGACATGGACGAAGAAGAAGCCGAAGGAACAGCGGATGATGAAACCACTGATGGCGGCGAGGGCACAGCCAGTGGTAGAAATCCTCCTAAGAAGAAGAAGAAGACAAAGGAACAATGCCCGAACACGGTCGGCACCATCAGAGAAGAAATTACCGAAGTGAGCCCAATAGGGATTCCTTTGGCACCCGACCTTGTCGTCAGAGGGTACGGTGGGCAAGTGGCGGCTATCACCCTGACCACCATCTCGATCAAATCCGAGAATCTCCGGCATAAAGATAATGGCCATTTGCGCACACTCCTCTTCGAGAAGATGCACGCAAGATACAAGTTCCCCACTGAGTATCGGAACACATATTATAATGGGAATGAAGTAAACAAATCCGCCCTCACAAAGATGAGCACCGCCCTGGCCAGCTGGAGAACCCGGATAAAGAAGAAGATCTATAAAGAAGGCAAAAGTCTTGAGGAGATCCAGAAGATTGACCCGCAGATCATCGAAGATCAGTACCGGGAGTTCAAGGAAAGGTGCGAATCGGAAAGAGCCTAGGCCTCGAGTAATTGGGGAAAGGTGCTACAGGTGATGAATATAGGTCACCACCATCTCGGATTTGGTGGATACATAACCGCGGAGGCCAAATGGGATAAGGAGGATGACGAGTATAGAGCTAAGGGGATAGCTAACCCCTTTGCAAAATTCGAAAAGGGGCAGCTTCGAAACTTCATCAGGGCCCGTTACCATGTGGACCTAAAAACCAAAAAACTCACCGCGGATCCTGTGGTGAAGGACTTCGAGGAAATTGTGGTAATTAATTTAATTACCACGGATCAACTCGATTGCATTCTAATCGATGAAGTCGAATTTCTAAATGGTTCACTGTTACTTCTTCTGCAAGAGCAGGAAATTGCTAGTCATGGATCCCTGGGTTACTCATCCCAGGGGTCTACGGTAGCCACCCGGTGGGATATCCCTTTTAACAGGGCGATGAACTGGGCCAAGAAAATCACGCCGGTTACGAACAAGTCGTTGTCGGCTGGCCGGCTGGCCGGCCTCGGGGGTAAGAATTGGGTGGATCATTTTGGTCCACCGCCGTGGACGCGTGTGGCGCCGTCGGGAAGGAGCGAGGAGGAAAACCACGAGGTTCAAGAACTTAAGGAACAAGTGGCGTGGATCCCGCAGATCGTCCAAGACAACCTGGCAATCACCCTCATGTCCATCATGCCTACCATGGTGGAGTCAATAGCAAACTGGAGTGCGGGTGGTCGACAAGGGCCATGCCCGATTCCAAGCATGGTCAGTAGCCACTCGAACAACGCGGCTCCGACGAATCAGGTGAATTATGTGTTCGTGACTCCGCCCGCTAGCACCGCAGCGCCGAAAGTGTTGGTGACTCCCCCTGCCATCATCGCGGTGCCGGACATGTTGGTGACTCCCCTGCCATCGTCGCGGCGGCACCGGAGCTCCAATCACCTAGTAGGGAGAATACACCGGCGGCCGGCACCGCGCCATCAAGCAGACCCTCCATCTCTTGCACGCCCATCGTCGTATGCGGCGCCTCGACATTATCCGATCTCAACGCCGTCACGGTAAACAAATTACTTTACCGCCTTTCACGCCATCTATTACTCTTATGGCATCTCTCTGACGCCGTACATGTTTTCCGCAGACGAATGTTCCTTGCACTCTCTTATGCTACGTGAACAACGAGCTGAGGGATGTTGCCAAGGGTACCATCATTCAACCCTTGCAGCGCACGTTCCACTCAAGGCCGAAGCGAGATAGCGTGCACAGGGTCAAAATTAGTCGGGTGCTAAGGGGCTGCGATGACCTGGAACCTCCCATTCAACCTCCAGGAGCGGATGAAGAAGAGTCGGCTATCCTCAGAAGTTGCTTCGGCTTATTCTTGCAATGGCCAAAGAGCATGATTCGTTTCGGGACGGTGGGGGTCATCACCCCACAGACAACAGCACCGCCTGTCGTGCCAGCGACAAGCGGTGGCAAGCCCCCCTTACTGCCCCCGCCGTCACCTCCACGCGGTGGGTCGGATGATCATGTTGATGATATTCACATGGCGCAGGATCTGAACGAGGACGACGAAGACTTCGATCAGTTCTTCAACACTCAATTTTGCAACGAAGACCCAACTGGTGGCCCCATAGAGAAACCCACTATCACCAAGCATATGTTTGGTTCTCAGGAGACGCCTCCAACTTGCGCCTTCACCGAGCCAGTTGATACAACCAAACGGCCCTTTATTCTAAGCCCTGACACACTACATAGGGAGGACGGTGCTCAGATTGCGGTGTCTGCCCGCTCTCCAAAAGGAAAAAGGCTAGGAAAAGAAAATCTAGCAGCTCGAGCCAGCCAGTGGCGTCAACTGCGAATCCGATCAGGTTTCGGGACGGGCCACCAAGACCCTAGGGTATTATGTGGAGGATGCATGTGGAGGGTGAGCCCATGCTAACTAAGAAATTGCGGAGGCTCACCAGTTCGGAAATGAAGAGTGTGCATGACGGTGTGCTGACGGTAGAGAGACGCCTTCTGGCGGAGAAAGATCCCTCGCACCCGGTATTCGTGGTTAAGGTGCCACCAGGCTTGGGCTTCATCGACAATTCCCCTATGGATCTTTTCTTCCTGCGGTTTGACGACATCTTCAGTATGTTCCACCTATACCCGCTACACTATACCATGGTCCGCCTATTTTCTCTCAGCCTGGCCATGCAGATCATTAAAGAGAACACCCCATGCATCGCAGTAGTGGACCCCTACTACATGTGTGACGGCTTCTTGGGAAGCACCATTGAACGACGATTCGTGGCCTCGTACCTAAAAGGAATCTTCGTGGTGAACAAGACAAAGGAATACATTCTCGTGCCTTACTTTCCCGAGTAAGTCATTATTCACTCGCCACCATCGATTGGCTTTATTAGATTATCATCATTATTTTTCCAACACATTCCATTTGAATTTTTTTGTGCAGAGATGAACACTGCACACTCATATCCTTATCACCGAAGCATTCGCAAGCCATGTATTTTGACTCAGGGAGTCTAGAAAGAGAAGAAAAGGTACGACAAAATCAAGGAAGTTCTGGATGATGCTCTCACTGGCTATGCCTCGAAGGAAGGCACCACCTCTGTGCATAAGAAGGTCAAGTTCGGCAGGCACGTCTTCTACCACGTAACAGAGTTCCCCTGCATGAAGCAGCCGGAAGGCAATCAGAAGGAAGCCTACTAAGCACTCCATCACATGAGGGCGTTCCTACTAGACCAGCAAAATTCTATGCTGCCAGATCATCTCAAATAGTGGGATGAAGCCAAGGTCAAGATCACTGATTCAGATATTAGACAAGAGATGTATTGCATCCAGCAGCAGTTTGGGGCAATCATCTTTCGTGATGTCATGACTTCGGGGGGATCTTCTATGGAGGAAATCTCCCGAATAACCATGACATAGAAGATCGCCTAGAGATATAGGGTGACTATAGGAAGTTCATGATGAGACAAGGCGTCCTCCCGTTCCCTGAGCCGAGCCAGAAGTCTTGATGTTGGCCTAGTTTTAGTTCCAAACTATAGATGACCTTTGTGTGTGTGGACAAGTACATGCTACTACTTAGCTTATTAGGTTTATGAATCATCGCTTACTTCTTTTGCTTATTATTATTATATATGAATCAATGCTTGGTTTTTTTGCTAACTCTTTGGTCCTTTGCTTACTTTGGCCTTTTTTCAAGAATGTCGATGATTGAAATGTCGTGGCGCACTATATATATGTGAATGTGCTAAGACGGGATAGTGAGCCTTGTGATATGCACAAGTCCAGGTGTTGTGCATCCTACTTGACTTATTGTTCTGTCGTAGCATATTCATGTGTCGAACGACCTAAGTATATATATATATGAGGCATTTTTTTTGAGTTACTTTGGTCTTTTTCGAGAATAATGCCGATGATTGAAATGTCGTGGCACACTATATATGTGAATGTGCTATGACGGTATTGTAAGCCTTGTGTTATGCACAAGTCCATATGTTGTGCATCCTACTTGGCTTACAGTTCCGTCATAGCATATTCCTGTGTCCAACGACCTAGTTATATATGAGGCATTCTTTTTGAGTTACTTTGGTCTTTTTGAGTTGGGACTACTTTCTATAAGTGTATCTTCATAAGTGACTTTAATTTTACATGTTTTTTCAATCACCGGTTAATTATTATTGCCAACTTGTAGATGACGTGGTACGTCATGTACAAGGGACAGGTTCCCGGAGTCTACGATGATTGGGAAGACTGCCGGAGACAGGTGCACCGTTTTAGCGGTAATAGCTACAAAGGGTACAACACTATGGCGGAGGCGAAAGCTAGATACATGCGCTATCTAGCAGGAGTTAGGACGAGGAACCAGATGAAGACCTACACCTTCATCACGGTGATGCTTATCGTCCTTGGTTGTTTATCCCGCGCTTGTTTCTAGTTTAGATGTCTAGGCGAGCTTCCGAGCTCTAACTTGTTCGAGACACATGTATTCGCATGTCACCAACTACTTTGTAACTTGATTGAAATAATGTAACTTATACTATGTATTCATGTATGAGACTTATCTATATGTATTTGTTTCAATCTTGTTTTGCAAATTGTGTATTCATATATAACTTTATATATCTTATATCTGTGTGTGTATATCTACCTTAAATACTATATATAACTTGTATTGTATATCATCTGGCTCAGAATTAAAAAAAACAAAAAGTTTCCCGTGGCGCACATGGCATGGCTTTAGTGACGCACTACAACTAAAGCGCACATGCCTTCCCTTAGTGGCGCACTGCGATGTGCACCACAGGCAACATAGTGGAAGCGCACCTGCCTTCCTAGCCATGGTGCACTGGAAGGTGCACTACTAATGTGTCCAGATAACCGTAGCACACCAGGCAGTGCGCTACGGGTAAGTGTTAGCCGTAGCGCGAGGCTAGTGGCGCACACCTAGTGCGCCACGGATGCTGTTTACAGGTGCGCCACAAACGACTTGTTTCCTAGTAGTGGCGGTTTCGCCGTAATCAAGAGCAAACAAACAGGAGTAGGGTTTTTCTCTAGGGGCATGAACCTGGGTAAATCTTGTGTTCCTGTGTTGCTTGTCTGTTAACCATTCCACGACTTCCAGCATCCCCATCTTCTCCGAAACCCAAGTCCATAACAATGGGCATTGACAAGATCGAACCTCTTCAATTGGTGTCGTCTGTGGGAAACGGGGATGCTGATCGGCCGGTCGTGACGGTTCCATCCGGAGCGATCTACAACTCATCGGCAAAAGAGAGTCACCTCCTCTTCAGTGCCTTCGACTTCACCGCCCACTCTCCGGCCACCCTGAAGGATTTCGAGTCCATCGGCGATGGGCTCGAGATGCTGTTTGGGAGCTTATGCTACCAAGTGGGGTAGACCGGCACCCTCCGCCTCCCAGAGCGGGTGCCACCACCATCCGTCAGGCCCTCTTTGTGGGTCCCACCCATCGGTGTGTTGCACACGTCGACACTGACAGACGACTTGGATGACAGCATCTCCTGCAACTCCGATATGTGCGGTCCCCCTTCGGATGAAGGAACCTACGGTTCCGGATTCGAAAGTTGCGGCAGCAGCAGCAACCCACTCCATGAATGCTACCTATGCGCCGTCATCATCAACAACGAAGCAGACCCACCACTAGGTTCAAGTGCATAGCAAACACCCAATCCCTCTCCCAACCCACAAACTAGGAATGGAGGAAACGGGGGAGATCCACCTAACAGGGCCAACGAAGGCAACGCTCATGCCTACAACCGTATCAACCTCAACGAGGAAGGCTGGCTCCAAGCACGCGAGGCCATGGCAAGCAACATAATCCTACCTGTGAATGCCTCCCGAGATCTATTGATGGCCTACCACCTCCTCCTGATCGATGAGCACAACTGGTAGGTGAAGCTGATGGAGGAGCTTGACAAGCGTAGGAAAGTAGCTGCGAAATTCAGCGCGCGGCGAGCTGCGCTCTCCGCCGCTGACGGCTCCACTTTGCATGGCAACAACGCCAATAAGTACCGCTCCCGCACAGAGCGCATGGACCCCGCCTCGTGACGCGAGGTCACCAGGGCCCTCAACATGTCCTTCATGACAATGGACTCGCACGGCAACGTCATGCCGAAAACGCCACATGCTGTGATCATGGCGGCCACTACCTATCTCGCATCCCATCCGCCTCCGGTGGGCGACCCGAAGAGCGCCATGCACAAGTCCACGCTAGCAGGACTCGGACTCGTCGGAGCTATGCTCCACAACGAAACTCCTGCGGAGCCAAAGAAAAAAGTTGTGGTCAAGTTCACTCGAAGCCCTACACCCTCATCCGAGGAGGAAGAGCACGACCTGCCCCAGTGCCGCAAGAGCCCACGGCGCCCCAGCAGCAACTACAACGCTCGCAACAAACTCACCCAATGCAAGATAGACAAAGAACGTGCTAAACACGCGTGCTCAACTAAGTCCAAAGAGGAGGACGACGGAGAACTGTGCGGATCCAGATGCTTCAGCAGATCCGTTTGGCGAAAGCGGATGCCGAAAAATTTCAAGCTCCCTTCGGACAACCCAAAGTTTGACCGCATGCAGGAGCCAAAGGCTTGGCTCGATGATCACCTTTCATCAGTCAAGCTCCATGGAGGAAACAAGAACACCGCCTTATAATGCCTTCAGCTGCAGCTAACAGGCGCGGCCAGGGTCTGGCTCAGCAGCCTATCCTATGGCTCCATCCGAAGCTGGGAAGAGCTGGCGTACAGCTTCATCCGCAACTTCAAGGGCACCAGCAAGAGGCCAGCCTGAATAAGAGTTGCGGGCCTTCACCCAACGGGCCAACGAGTCCATCCGCTCGTACATACTCCGCTAGTCCCACATAAAAACTCCGTTGTGCACATCTTCGAAGAAAGAGCAATCGACGCCTTCAAGGATGGTGCTAGGCGCCCAGATTTCAAGGAAGAGCTCGGGCGCGTCAAGCCCAAGACACTCGACCACCTCATGGACATCGCCAACCGATGGGCAGATGGTGAGGATTCCGTCAACCGAGCGCATTCGGATGACGAAGACGACTACGGTTGTAGGCGCAAATGCCGTAGCAAGAGAAGATCGTGTGTCTACAACAATCGCGACAAAGTCGACATGGTTGTGGTTGGATACACCGATCGACGCGATGACGGCAACCACAACAGCGGATACCGCGGCAACAACTACCGCGACGGTGGACGACCCACGCAAGCACGGAAACATCGCAACCGCGTTGGCGAGCCTTCGGCATACGACAAGCTATCTGGCCCCTGCACCATCCACTTCTACATTGACAAGCAAGATGGTAAGAAGAAGGCCAGCCACATGATCAAGGACTGCCAAGAGTTCCAGAAGCTCAACGAGGGCTTCACCCAAATGCGGCGGCAGACCAATAAACCCTGGGTTTGGGCCCGCACCCGCACCAAGTACCATCTCCCACGGAGCTCCTCCACCACCACCCGTCGGACCATCGCAGCCCTCGGTCGCACCAGCGCCAAATAAAGGTGCAGGAGGGTACCCGCCACCAAAAGGGTCACGGATGATCCAGAAGGGGCGCCCAACCAACAGGGTGCAGAAGAATATCACCCGCCAAGTCAGCCTGGCCATGACCTCTCCACCAGCCATACCTGAGTACCTCAGCGGCTTGAAGTCCTGCATCCTGTTAGATCATTCGGATCAACCACGCCAGATCCCTCGCCCAGGTCATGCTGCCCTGGTGCTCGAGGCCCAGATCTGGGGATTCGAAATGAGCCACGTCTTCATGGATGGTGGCAGCGGCATCAACCTGATATTCGCCAGCACACTCGCAGCGATGCGGATCCCGCTGTGCAGCGTGGAGCAGTCAGACACGACGTTCCACGACATAGTTCCAGGTAATGGCATATACCCCCTGGGAAAGATATGGCTCGACGTCATCTTCGGCTAGCCCGAAAACTTCAGACGCAAGTGGCTAGAGTTCGAAGTGGTGAACTGTTCATCACAGTACCACGCCATCCTCGGGCGCGTGGCATTCGCAAGATTCTTGGCAGTACCGCACTACGCGTACGTACTACTAAAGATGCCAGGACCTAGGGGCGTCATCACCATCCAAGGAAGCTTCACTAGATCCGATCACTGCGACAGAGACTTCAACAGAATCTCCTAGTCGTTTGGTATGCAGGAGGAGCTCACGAGGCTCAGAGAGGTGACAAACAACGGGGCACCCCTAGTCATCAAGCAAAACACACCTGATATGTCATTGATACGTTGGAAACGTATCTATAATTTTTGATGCTCCATGCTTGTTTAGTATCTACTTTGCTTTACTTGTCCACACTTTGAGGTGCTTTTTACATGTTTTCTGGTACTAACCTATTAACAAGTTGCAACAGTGCCAGATGCCTATTTTCTGCTGTTTTTGGTTTCAAAAAAGTTAGTACAGAAATATTCTCGGAATTGGACGGGACGAAAGACAAAGTCAATAACTTTCCGTGGGGAACAAGAAGTCCAGATGGGAGACGGAGAAGCGGGCCAGGGAGGCCAAAACCCCCTAGGCGCGGCTGGGCCCTACCCCACGCCTGGGTAGGGTTTGCCCCTCCTGGCCGCCTCCCGGTCTCGCCCCTTCGCCTATAAGAATCCCCTGATGCAGAAACCTTGAGCACCCGATCAATATTCCATGAAAACGACTATAGCCGCCGCCACCATCGTCCCAAGATCGGGGGGGTCTGAAGCTCTTCCCGGCACCCTGCCGGAGGGGAGATCATCCCGGAGACCTTCTCTCCGGTATGATTTGTGAGTAGTTCCACATTGGACTATGGGTCCATGTAGTAGCTAGATGGTTGTATCTCCTCCTTTGTGCTTTCATGTATAGATCTTGTGAGCTCCGTTCATGATCAAGATCTAATCTATTTGTAATCATGCATGTTGTGTTTGCGGGGATCCGATGGATATTGAGATTATTATGTTGGTTTGATTAATGGTTCTCTCTTTATGATTCTATCATGTCTGTGTTGTTTGTGATCTTGCATGCTCTCCATTGCTAGTGGTTATCTTGGCCAAGTAGTTGCTAGTGACTCCAAGAGGGAGTATTTATGCTCGATAGTGGGTTCATGCCTCTAGTTTCCAAGGGAAGTGACAGAAATATCTTCGGTTGTAGATGTGTTGTTGCAACTAGGGAGAAAACAACGGTCTCTTGTTCATGGAACATGTGGACTGTTTACCTTACACACTTTGCTTAAAGCAGTTTTCTGTTGCTTGCAACTTAATACTAGAGGGGGTTCGGATGATAACCTGAAGGTGGACTTCTAGTCATAGATGCAGTTGGATTATGGTCTATGTATATTGTTGTATTGCCCAATCAACCTCATAGGATCTTTCTGGCTAGTAATTGCATTGTTATGCCTTGCTCAGTTTCTGTCAATTGCCCCACTGTAATTTTTTTACCCTTCATGCCATGTTGTTTATCTAAGGAGAGCACCTCTAGTGAACTATGGACCCCGGTCCAATCTTTACCATTGATACATCTTCCACTATTACTTGTTTACTTGTTGCAAACCATTACCTTCCACACCATACGTTAAATCCTTTGTTACAGCAAACCGGTGAGCTTGACAACCTCACTGATTCATTGGGACAGAGTCTTGAGTTTGTGTTGTGCAGGTCTCCGTGTTGCTTCCAACACCTGTGTGACGTTTACTTCCTCCTTATGGTTCGATAACCTCTGTTTCTACTGAGGGAAATCTTGCTGATGTACTCTTCATACCTTGCTCTTGGGGTTTCCAACGAAGCACTCTTCCTCCCTATTGAGTGTAGCATCAAGTAATTTCTGGCGCCGTTGCCGGGGAGGTTAAGGACGTCTTCACTAGGGGAGTCCTTCACTTCCTTTCTCTTTAGTTTGTTTTGTTTCTTTTGCTTGGATTTGTTTGCCTCTTTCCAAAAAACCCAAAAAAAACTAATTTAGCTTGGTTTGCTTTCTTTATTCAAAAACACAAAAAAAATAGTTCCTGCTCCAGCTGCTGCTGTTTTTGGCTTGCCCACCTTTGCCAAAATGAACTCTGCTGAGAACACTAAGTTGTGTGACTTCACTAGCACCAACAACAATGATTTCCTAAGCACACCTATTGATCCACATGCTCCTGATGCTATCTTTTATGAAATTAAGCCTGCTTTGTTGAATCTTGTGATGAGAGAGCAATTTTCTGGTGCTGATTCTGATGATCCTGCTGCCCATATTAATAGCTTTGTTGAACTTTGTGAGATGCAAAATTATAAGGATGTAGATGGAGATATTATTAAGCTCATTCTTTTTCATTTCTCCTTGAGAGCAAAAGCTAAAGAATGGTTGCTATCTTTGCCTAAAAATAGTATTGATTACTGGACTAAGTGCAAAGATGCTTTTACTGGAAACTACTACCCTCCTGCTAAGATTATTGGTATGAGAAGTGATATTATGAAATTTAAACAGCTTGATAGTGAACATGTTGCTCCTGCTTGGGAAAGAATGAAATCTTTGGTTAAAAATTTCCCTACTCATGGACTCACTGCTTGCATGATTATCCAAACTTTTTATGCAGGTTTGAACTTCTCCTCAAGAAACCTGTTGGATTCTGCTGTTGGAGGTACTTTTATGGGACTCACCTTGGGTGTTGCAACAAGGCTCCTTTATAATATGATGGTTAACTACTTTGAATGGCATGTTGAGAGAGCTCCACATGGTAAGAAGGTAAATTCTGTTGAGGAAGCTTCCTCTTTGAGTGAAAAGATTGATGTTATTATGGCTATGCTTGTTAATGGGAAAGCTCCTCTAGATCCTAATAGTGTTCCCTTAGCCTCTTTGGTTGCTCAATAAGAGCAAGTGGATGTGAACTTCATTAGAAACAACAATTTTAACAACAATGCCTATAGGAATAATTTTGGTAGCAACAACAATTATAGGCCTTATCCTCCTAATAATGGCAATTCCTATGGAAGCTCTTACAATAATGCTAGAAGTGCCCCCTCTAAACTTGAAGTCATGCTTAAGCACTTAATTAGTAAACAAACCACTTTCAATAAGACTATAGAGGAAAAGCTTTTAACTGTTGAGAAAAATATATCATCTTTGTCTGAAGCTCAAACTTCCTTGGTTAATAAAATGGTTGCTAAACCTGAAACTATGGAAAACACCTTTGCTACTGCTCATGCCATACAAGTTACTATTGATGAAAATGTTAGGATGTTAGCTCAACTTCATGCTAGGTGGGAAAGGGAAGTTGAAATTAATAGAAACAATAGTTTGTGCATTATCACCACTAAACCACAATTAGCCCCTATTCCTCCTCCTACTATGCCTAAGCCTATTGATCCGACTACTAGTGATGCTAAGTTTGATATTGATATTGATGGTTGCAATATTTCCGAAGTGATTATGTTCCTACAAAAGCTTGCTAGAAGTCCTGATGCTAGTGATATGCATGTTGCCTTTACCAAACACATTACAGATGCTCTTGTTAAGATTAAGGAAGAGAAGCTAAAACACAAAGCTTCTATTCCTAGGAAAGTAGAAGATAGTTGGGAACCCATTATTAATATGCAAGTGAATGACTTTTATCTCAAAGCTTCATGTGATATTGGTTCTAGTATCTCTATTATGCCTAGGAAGATTTATGAAATGCTTGATTTACCACCATTAGAAGATTGTTATTTGAATGTCCCACTCAATGATAATGCTAAGAAGAAACTCATGGGTATTATTAATGATGTTCTCATTATGGTTAATAATGTTTATGTCCCTGTGGATTTCTATGTTTTTTATGTTGAATACAATGCTTCTTGTCCTATTACTTTGGGAAGACCTTTTCTTAGAACAGTTGGTGCCATCATTGATATGAAAGAAGGCACCATCAAATATCAATTTCCATTCAATAAAGGTATTGAACACTTCCCTATGAGAAGAGAGAATTTGCTTTTTTCTCCTCCTTTCAAAACAAGGTTTGATGTTAATGCGTCCTCATTTGAAAATACTTGATTCTTCTTGCTTCTTGTGCCTAACTTAAAGGCGTTAAAGAAAAGTACTTGTTGGGAGATAACCCAAGAGTTTACTTGAGTCTTGGAAGTTATTACTACTGTAATGACCTCTCCTTATACTTTTTGTTTGATTTTTGTGCCAAGAATAACCTCTAATGAGAGGGAAGTAAGATTTGGGGAGTTGGTGTCCCGAAACAGATTTCTGTCCTCCATCAAAAAATATTCGTGAGGAGGATATGTAACTCGTATTGATCTCAAAATTTACGAATAAATCCCCCAGTATGTTGGCTAACTTTCGTTAGTTTAACACTTTTTGATTTGAGCAACATAAGATGTTCGAAAAAATTCGTTTCTACCTGCTGGTCTGTTTTGACAGATTTCTGCCATTGTTTGCATTTGCTTCTTATTGATTCCTTTTTGAGCTCTCTTCAGGTAAATTGAGTTTCTTTGAAGGAGTTACTTCAGTACCTTGTGTTTTTAGTGCAAATCCTTGTTGTTCCAAAGCTTTGCCAGTGGTCTAATATCTTTTGAATAAGCTAATGTTGCTAATGAAGATTGTGTGAAGTTTTGTATGAAGGAAAAATTTCAGGTGTAGAGAGAGAATGATGCAATGAGATGAAGAATGGACAAAATATCAAGATTTGGGATGCCACCATGGTGTCACCCCAAGAAATATCCAAGAGGTACAAGCGTCAAAGATTGGGGATACCCAAGGCATCCCCTTCTTCGTCAATAAAAAGCTCAGGTCTGTCTAGACACTTCACTTTTATTGTTTCATGCACAGTTGTGTTGTTCTTGGAGCATCTTAGTTTTCGTTTGCTTTTCTTAGTTTGTTTAGTTTGCTTTAGTAGTTTGGACCTTCGTTCTCGTTGTGTTGTTTTGCAAATAAGTTTGCTTGGTGTTTGGAAATGAGTAGTAAGTTCTTGCTTGAAGTGCAAGATGAGCTTGCATTGACTGTGACTTAGATTTTAGCATGACATGCTAGGTGTTGTTTTAGCATTATGATTAGTGATTATTGCTGTAGCATGTTTTGTTCCAAACAATTGGGATTGCTTAGTGTGCCTTGAAGAAATTATGCGTTGTTTTAGCATGCAAAAGCATAGTATTGTGGTATTCTCCTTTGATGTTTTCCTTTGGTTGACTTGGCACATGCTCACACCATGTTATGACTATGACAAGTCACCATTAGCCTCTATGATCATTTAGTCCTTGACTTGTAGTACCACTCTTTGCTTTGATTAGTTTGCTTTGTTGCATTGCATAATTATGGCCATTATTGTTCTCTTAGTTGGTTGCCCCCAGTCTTTTGCTAGCCTCCACTTGTATGAGTAAGTTCTACTCATGCTTCCAACTCCCAAGAAACCAAGTTATTCCAAAGTGTCCACTATAAACTCCTATGCATGGTGTGTTACACCATTCCAAGTATATTCTTGTTTTCAACTATCTTCCAATTAAAAACTATTTTGTTATGTGAAAACTTAGTGATTAAAGCCCTCACGAACTTGATGTCACATTTTATTATTTGCCCCTAATAAACTTGAACCATTGAGGAAACTTTGTTGTATATGCTTGCACTTATAAGTTGGGATTAGCAGAACCGTGTTGTCACGGGGAACGTTTTCAATATGCTATTTTGTCTATGGATGTTACCGGTGTGAAATGAAGTGGGAACTTGTAAGTCCATGGAGTTTGTATTCTGTGTTAGAGAAACGCCTGGGCCGCTAGCCTAAGCCATGCCTAATCATGGTGGAAACTTGCAGCATCACCATAGTAACATCTATGAAGCATTCTTCTTATAAAAAAAGAGAGACACATTGAGAAAAGAGGAAAGAGAGAGAAAAAAACACCCTATTCCCATGGTACATAAGAAGAATTGATGATATGCTCATTGTCTGCTTGCCTTTTCATTTTGGTTATGGGAAAGCTACTGTACCATGTGCAAGGGGTACCCCGTTGGTGGTTCTCAATGATATGCAAATACTTACAGTGACAAGAACTTGCCTGGGCCCTAAGTTGAGTATCCATGAGGTGTAGCCCTCATAGTCAAGGGACTTGATATTGCCAACTTATACTTTGACAAGCATATACTCCAGCTTTGCCACTTTAACCTTAACCACTTCAAGATGCTTATGATAGGGGCAATGAGGGCTGAAAGCTAATAAGTACCATGATTTTTGGAAGCTCTTTTTGAAACTTGTAATCCATGCTTCCTTTACAAAAGGCCTTTCTTCCATCATTATTGAGTCTCCATCTTCTACCTTTAGGCACCTTTAAGAGAGCATAGTTGTCATTTTGTGTGCAGTGTTACAAATCTTATTAATTGATGCATATTGTGTTATTACTTGTTCTTGTGCTACTTGTTTCTAGTCACCCTTGTGAACTTTGAAGGTGTCCTATGCATTATATTGCTACTCTATGAGGGACAAGCTGATTGCTACTATGCTATGTTTTTTGTATATGAAACAAACAAATGTTTTTCAATCCATGTTATTCATGATCTTCGTTTGTAGCTTGCCATGTTGCATGCGTAATTACTATGTCCTATTGTTAGAACTCCATCTTTCATGCACATGTTTAGAGTTCTTTGATCTCAGCTTCCAATGCTTGCAAATGGTTGGATCTTTATTGTGAGGGTGCATGTCACCTCAAAAATTATTTTTTTATCACTTACCTACTCGAGGACGAGCAGGAGTTAAGCTTGGGGATGCTGATATGTTGGAAACGTATCTATAATTTTTTATGCTCCATGCTTGCTTAGTATCTACTTTGATTTACTTGTCCACACTTTGAGGTGCTTTTTACATGTTTTCTGGTACTAACCTATTAACAAGTTGCAACAGTGCCAGATGCCTGTTTTCTGTTGTTTTTGGTTTCAGAAAAGTTAGTAACTAAATATTCTCGGAATTGGATGGGACGAAGGACAAAGTAAATAACTTTCCATGGGGAACAAGAAGTCCAGAGGGGAGACGGAGAAGCGGTCCAGGGAGGCCAAACCCCCTAGGCGCGGGTGGGCCCTACCCTGCGCCTGGGTAGGGTTTGCCCCTCCTGGCCGCCTCCCGGTCTCGCCCCTTAGCCTATAAGAAGCCCCGATGCAGAAACCCTAAGCACCCGATCAATATTCCACGAAACCGTCTGTAGCCGCCACCATCGTCCCTAGATCGAGGGATCTGAAGCTCTTCCCGGCACCCTGCCGAAGGGGAGATCATCCCGGAGGCCTTCTCTCTGGTATGATTCGTGAGTAGTTCCACCTTGGACTATGGGTCCATGTAATAGCTAGATGGTTGTATCTCCTCCTTTGTTCTTTCATGTATAGATCTTGTGAGCTCCATTCATGATCAAGATCTAATATATTTGTAATCATGCATGGTGTGTTTGTGGGGATCCGATGGATATTCAGATTATTATGTTGGTTTGATTAATGGTTCTATCTATATGATTATATCATGTCTGTGTTGTTTGTGATCTTGCATGCTCTCCGTTGCTAGTGGTTATCCTGGCCAAGTAGTTGCTAGTGACTCCAAGAGGGAGTATTTATGCTCGATAGTGGGTTCATGCCTCTAGTTTCCAAGGGAAGTGACAAAAATCTCTTCGGTTGTAAATGTGTTGTTGCTACTAGGGAGAAAACAACGGTCTCTTGTTCATGGAACATGTGGACTGTTTACCTTACACACTTTGCTTAAAGCAGTTGTCTGTTGCTTGCAACTTAATACTGGAGGGGGTTCGGATGATAATGTGAAGTGGACTTCTAGTCATAGATGCAGTTGGATTACGGTCTATGTATATTGTTGTATTGCCCAATCAACCTCATAGGATCTTTCTGGCTAGTAATTGCATTGTTATGCCTTGCTCAGTTCCTGTCAATTTCCCGCTATAATTTGTTTACCCTTCATGTCATGTTGTTTATCTAAGGAGAGCACCTCTAGTGAACTATGGACCCCGGTCCAATCTTTACCATTGATACATATTCCACTTTTACTTGTTTACTTGCTGCAAACCATTACCTTCCACACCATACGTTTAATCCTTTGTTACAGCAAACCGGTGAGCTTAACAACCTCACTGATTCGTTGGGACAGAGTCTTGAGTTTGTGTTGTGCAGGTCTCCATGTTTCTTCCAACACCTGTGTGGCGTTTCCTTTCTCCTTCTGATTCGATAACCTCGTTTTCTACTGAGGGAAATCTTGCTGTTGTACTCTTCATACCTTGCTCTTGGGATTTCCAACGAAGCACTCTTCCTCCCTATTGAGTGTAGCATCCGTCATTCGACTCCACAGTCAATACGAAGAAGGTGCAGGTCCACCCGACGGACACATCCAAGACAGTGTTGATCACCAACGACCTCAGTCCAACATAGGAAAGCGTGCTCATCGAATTCCTCCGTGAGCGCTGGAAATTTTTGCCTGGTGTTCTGCGGACATGCCAGGAGTTCCTAGGGAATTCGCCGAGCACGCACTCAATGTGTTTCCGGATGCGAAGCCAGTCAAGTAGTCGATCCAATGACTGCCCGAACCAAGATTCGAAGCTGTTGGAATCAAAGTCAACAGACTGCTCGATGCCAACTTCATCAGAGAAATCAAGGAGAGCGAGTGGTTGGCCAACACCGTGCTGGTCCCCAAAAAGGACATGGACATCCTGCGGATGTGTGTGGACTTCACATCGCTCACAAAGCACTGTCCCAAGGACCACTTCCCTCTACCGCGGATCGATCAAATCATCGATTCGACTGCAGGATGTGAGAAACTCTCCTTCCTCGATGCCTACTGAGGCTACATCCAGATTTGGCTGAAGGTCGAAGATCAAGAGAAAACGGCGTTCATCATGCCGTTTAGAGTGTTCTGCTACAACACCATGCCCTTCGGGCTGAAGAACGAAGGTGCGACATACCAAAGGTGCATGTAGGCGTGCCTGAAAAACCAGATTGGTCACAACATCCAAGTCTATGTCGATGACATAGTAATCAAGACCATGGAGGCCAAGACGCTGATCGACGATCTCCACGAGACGTTCAATAACCTTGATCGCTACAAGATCAAGCCAAAACCATACAAGTGTGCCTTCAGCGTCCCATCTGGACAGTTACTTGTCTGCTTCTGTAAGATCCCTCCTTTATAAAGGAAAAGGATCCCTGTGATTGCAATGCTAGTCCCTGGATCAATGCTAGCATCCACAGTTTAAGATGAAGTACACAGAAACAAAGGTCATTATTACAAGTCATTCCAGAGACAAACATAGTCTTTACAACTCCATGGCCACAGGCCTAGTACAAGAGTTTAAATATGTAATAACATAAATAAGTCTTCATCTTCATGTGCCACAGGCAAACATGTTGACTGTAGACTCATGACTCCTAATCATCATCAGAATAACCTGCAACATCACAAGTTACAGCCACAGTGGGTCTACATTGGAATAGTATTGGCAAGTGATACCTTAGTAGAATATTTGGTGGACTAAATACTATATGCATTTTGGCTAAGTGTAGCTTAGGCTTGCTTTGCTCAAAATAGGTTTTGCCTATTAGTTGAAAACACTAAGTTTTTCTTTGTCAAAAACTTTCCCAAGGAACCACCAATAGACATTGGGGTCCTTCAACCTTGTTTAACCACAAGTTTTTACTTAGAAATTGGGATGAGGAGATTCTTTATAGCTTCCATGTCTTGATGCTCAAGTTGTCCAATACCAGGGACATGTCTAAGTACTTAGATTCTTCCATCTGCAGAGGTTGTGCACTTTCCCCACAAGACTTTATTTTCACCAAGACAGGACCTTTCAGAAGCCTTCCCTTAGACCAAATGGACGCGCTCCAACCTATCATCCCACTACCACCAACTGTCCAAATGGCTAAGTTATTGCAACCTATATGATCCAGGAAGAGCCCATATTTCCAAGTGGCTGCACTAGAAGATTCTTAACATATGGCATCTCAAATCCCTTTGTTCCTGGGTGGCTTTCCATAAGTGAGATACACAAGGTAAACCATAGAAATGGGCCTTGTGTAACCACTCAACATAACCCATTCTTTCCATTCCACCCAGGTGTTTCATTCACTTAGTTGTTTTATTGAGCAAAAACATAGTCCATAGACTTAGAAATATTTATTCATAGCATGAATATATAACCACCCTTGGTTGCTACTAGCTAGGCTAAGCATGGCATTGATAAGACTTAGAAATATTTCTAGCAATTCTACATCTACTAGGATTTCCCAAGCATAGCATATAGCTCAAAATAACCATGCAAGACTAGCAAAATATTTCTAATGCATAGTTTAAAAAAAACATAGGAATAAATCATGAAGCACCACTTGCCTTGGTAGTTTGGAGAGTAGCTACAATCCTCACAATCACAATCACTATTTGCACCAAAATCTACACATAAAATGATAGCACCAAATCACATACAAAATAAATACAAGCAAAAATATATGGATGCATGCAATATGATATGTGATGATTTTCTATACTCAACAAGACAAGTGCACAGTACTTATTCATAAACAAGTTCAAAACTTGCCAAACAGCCTTTATTTGAACATTAAAACATTTACCAAATATTTTTTATAAATAAAATAGGCCTACACATAAACAAAACATTAAACAAATTGCATATATGGAAAGGGCTTACTCTCCTGATTCTATTGATATAAAATTTGTCAAATTTGGACGTGGGAATCAAAAGTTATGAATTAAACAAGTTTAAACATCTAATAGATTAAAATCAGAATTTTAAAACGAAGAACATGCCACGCGGCACTTTCTTACTGGCTGGTACCGCTTCACGCTGGATCGCGCTTCTGAGCCGTTGGATCTAACTAACACGCGTGGCTCAGATCTAAACTTACCCCTTCGTTAAGTGATCTATCCTATGCGTTAGATCTAGATCCTATGGTGCTCGATCAACCTACCAAAGACTGGCGGCGCTAGCGGCGGTGACTGGCGACAGCAGCTCTGTCAGAGTCGTTGCCGATGTTCTAGGTCGCGCGGGAGAGGGAGAAGGGGCTTACTGTGCTCGCGGTGTGCTGCTGATGCTCAAGGTGGGCTTCGATGGCGAAGGGGCGCATAGAGGTGGTCGCTGGAGCTCGTCGGAGTCGTGCACGGCATCAGGCTTAGGTGGACGCCGATGTTGGCGACATTCTGATCTGCCCTAACACAAGTGGAGGGCATCAGCGTGTGCGCATTGATCAAGCGAACAAGATAGGGTCAAAGGGAAAGCACGGGGCGGTCGTATCTCACCGAAATTTCTTGCCGGAGTTGGAGACAGCGTCGGGAGTTTGCGGTGCTCGTTGGAGTCGACGACCTGGGGCAGTACAAGACGAACTAAGGGTGTCAGAGGGAGCGTAAGATGGTTGCGAAGCAGCTCGCGTGAACCAGAGAGGGAGGCGCGCACGAAGCTTACCACAATCGGTCGCCGGGGCAGCGGCGATGTGGAGAGGAAAGCGAGCAGCCTGGCAGCGTCCAGAGGAAATTGAGTAGGGGAAAATGACCGCGGTGGCGAGGTGATTAAGTAGCCAGGAGGGGCAAGGGAATTACGCGGTGGTTCAATGCCAATTAAGTGAGGAATCAATCGTGGCGTTTCTGTAGGAAACGGCGGTGGCGACGGGGTCTGCGCGCGCGGTGGTGGAGAAGAAGGTGCCGACCTTGCTCGGGCCCAGTGGCAGTGTCAGCGGGGCAGAGCGGGTGCGGGTGAGAGAGAGAGAGAAGGGGGAAACCCGGGTGGGCTGGCTTTTGGGCCGCTTCTGCTGTTGGGCTGGAAAGGTGGCGCCAGGCCCAGTGCTGTTTTCTAATGCCTTTTTTTTCTAAATTGATTTTCAGGAAACATTTTCAAATGATTTCAAAACTATTTGAATTCAAACCTTTTTATGAATTTTTGCAGAGTGTAACACTCATAATTCTGGGCATAAAACCATGTGGACTCTGTACTAGCTTGGTTCTTTTGATCAAACAAAATAAACATTGACATAGCACTTGTTTTGAACAAGTTTTGAAAATTGTTTTAAATCCATACTTGTTTTGTAAATTTTTTGTTTAAGCGCTAGCAATCAAGCAAAACAATCTGAGAGCAACAAGGTTTGGTTTTGAACAAATAATCTCCCATTGGAGAGTAGCATTTGATTAATGTTTGATCACATAAAATCATAGTTCCCAAGTTCTGTTTTCCTTTAAAATGAGTTTGAATTTGATCCCTAAATGATATGCATGCATGCATGATATGAAATCTTTGAAAACATGATTTTAGGGATGTTACAAATCTAACCCCCTTAAGGTGAATCTCGCCCTCGAGATTCGGGTTGGCTGGCAAATAGGTGAGGGTGGTCTTTCCGAAGATCATCTTCTCTTTCCCAAGTTGCTTCTTCTTCAGAATGATGGTTCCATTGAACTTTGCAGAATTTGATAGTCTTAGTCCGAGTAACTCTTTCTGCAGTCTCAAGAATCTTAATTGGTTTCTCCTCATAAGTGAGATCACTTTCCAATTGGACCTCCTCCAATGGTATAGTATCCTTCAAAGAAGTCTCTTCCATCTCTGGATGGCATTTCTTAAGCTGACTCACATGAAACACATTATGAACAGCTGACAAAGACTCTGGCAATTCAATCTCATAAGATACTTCTCCTTTATGACTCGGAATCTTGAATGGTCCAACATATCTTGGGGCCAATTTACCTTTGACACCAATCCTTTTCACTCCACGGAGTGGTGACACTCTAAGATATGCTCTATCACCTACTTCATAGGTGACTTCTCTACGCTTAGGATCTGCGTAGCTCTTCTGTCGGTACTGTGCTATCTTCAATCTGTCCTTAACCAGCTTGACTTTCTCTTTAGCCTCTTTGATGAGTTCTGGTCCGAACAAACTTCTTTCTCCCACACCATTCCATAGCAATGGGGTGGTACACTTTCTCCCATAGAGAAACTCAAATGGTGCCATCTCAATACTGGCTTGATAGCTGTTATTATAAGAAAATTCTGTGTAAGGCAGACTTTCATCCCAACTGGCTCCATAGTCTAGAGCACAATCTCTCAACATATCTTCAAGAATCTGATTAGTCCTTTCTGTTTGTCCATCAGTTTGGGGGTGAAAAGCAGTGCTGAATTCCAACCTCGTTCCCAATGACTCATGTAATTGCCTCCAAAAATGGAAAAGTGAATTGAGTTCCCCTATCAGACACAATACTTTTGGGTACTCCATGTAGACATACAATTCTACTCATATAGATCTTGGCTAACTTAGCACTTGTGTAAGTTGTCCTCACGGGTATGAAATGAGCCACTTTAGTTAGGCGATCCACTACTACCCAAATAGAATCATATCCTGACCTGGTCCTTGGCAATCCGGTGATGAAATCCATACCAATCTTGTCCCATTTCCAATCAGGAATAGGTAGTGGTTGTAACAATCCTGCTGGTTTCTGATGTTCCGCTTTCACTCTAATACATACATCACACAGAGCAATATGTTCGGAGATGTCTTTCTTGAGATTATTCCACCAAAATCTTTCCTTCATATCCATGTACATTTTGGTGTTACCCGGATGAATGGAATACGGTGAGTTGTGTGCTTCTTGTAAAATCAGTTTTCGAAGCTCCGGATCTTGTGGAACACAGATACATTTTCCATGCCATAAAGTACCCTGTTCGTCTTCATGGAATCCTTTGGCTTTTCCCTTGCCAATCTTTTCCTTGATATCTTCAATTTTCGTATCTGTCTTTTGGGCTTCTTTGATCTTCTCCAACAAAGTGGGTTGAACATCCAAAGACATGAGATGTCCCTCAGGCACAATCTCCAATCTAAGATCTCTAAATTGGGCACACAGATCATCTGGCAATTCTCCCTTAGTAAGGCCATTCACAAAAACCTTACGGCTTAGAGCATCCGCTACCACATTTGCTTTACCGGGGTGGTATTGCAAAGTCAAGTCATAGTCCTTGATGAGTTCTAGCCATCTTCTTTGTCTCATGTTAATTTCTTTCTGGGTGAAAATATACTTTAAACTCTTGTGATCTGTGAACACTTCACAACGCTTTCCCAAAAGATAATGTCTCCATGTTTTGAGTGCATGGACAACAGAGGCTAACTCTAAATCATGAGTAGGGTAATTTACCTCATGAGTTTTGAGTTGTCTCGAGGCATAAGCCACAACTTCCCTTCCTGCATAAGTACTGCACCTAATCCATGATGTGATGCATCACAATATACTTGGAAATCTTTCTCCAAATCTGGCAAACATAAGACTGGTGCTGTCACTAGTCTCTTCTTCAATTCTTGGAAACTGAGTTCACAACCTTCAAACCAAGCAAATTTCTTGTCTTTCTTTAGCAATTCTGTCATAGGTTTAGCTACCTTGGAGAAATTCTCAATGAACCTTCTGTAGTAACCTGCTAAGCCAAGGAAACTACGAACCTCTTTCACTGACTTGGGAGATTCCCATTCGATTCTGAATGAAACTTTAGCAGGATCAACTGCTACACCATCTCCTGACACCACGTGCCCAAGAAAACCAACTTCATTTAGCCAAAATTCACACTTGCTGAATTTGGCATACAACTTATGCTCTCTAAGCTTCTCAAGTATCAAACGCAAATGTCCGTCATGCTCTTCTTTGCTCTTGGAGTAGATCAGAATGTCATCGATGAAAACGACAACAAACTTATCAAGGAATTCCATGAACACCTTGTTCATCATATTCATGAAGTACGCTGGTGCATTGGTCAAACCAAATGGCATCACGGTATACTCGTACAATCCATACCTTGTGGTGAAAGTTGTCTTAGGTATGTCTTGTTCCCTTATCTTGAGCTGGAAATAACCTGACCGGAGATCAATCTTCGAGAACACACAAGCTCCTTCTAACTGATCAAACAAGTCATTGATTCTAGGCAAAGGGTATTTGTTCTTGATAGTCACCTCATTGAGTGAACGGTAATCTATGCATAACCTTTGACTTCTGTCTTTCTTTTCCACAAACAAAACTGGTGCTCCCCAAGATGAAGAACTTGGTTGGATAAAACCTTTTACGCAATCGTTCTCCAAGTTGCTTCTTGAGTTCTTTCAACTCATCAACTGACATCTTGTACGGTCTTTTTGCTATTGGTCCAGATCCTGGTAGCAAATCAATAAGAAATTCCACATCTCTATCTGGTGGCATTCCCGGCAATTCTTCCGGAAACACATCCGGATATTCACTCACAATAGGCACACTGTCTATGCTAACCCCCTTAAGAGAATTGAGCTTACTCCCTTTTGATTCAAAGTTAGACTTGAATCTAATCTGTTTCTTTTCCGGGGTTGTGAGTGCAACAGTACGATTGGCACAATCTAGTACTCCTTCATACTTGTTCATCCAATCCATTCCCAAAATTACATCTAGTCCTTGGGAATCTAGGATTATCAGACTCACTGGAAACTTATGCTTTCCAAATTCTATCACTAGATCCCGACATCCAAGACTTACTATCATATCTCCACCTGGAGAACTTACTTTTATTGGACACCCAATGTTTTCAGTTGGAAACCCATTTCTATCAACAAATGCTTTTGATATGAATGAATGCGATGCTCTAGTATCAAAAAGAACAAGTGCTGGAATAGAATTGAGTTTGAACTTACGGCCACAACTGTCGGCTCTTCATAGATTTCCTCCACATTGATGTGGTTCACTTGCCCTTTCTGGAAAGGGTTGGGCTTGTTGGGTCCTTCAACTTTCTTTTCTGGGCATTCATTTGCATAATGCCCCATCTTCTTGCACTTTAAACATTCAACCTGACTAAGATCCTTCTTGATAGGCTGGCTTCCACTGCCACCTCCACTTCCACTGTGGTGGCTCTTATATCCACCCTTGTGATTCTTGTACTTATCGTTGTCATGACTGCGATTGTGCTTGTTGTCATGATAACGGTTGTGGTTGTGGTTCTTGTTGAATTTCCCATGCTTGTGGGATCCAGAACTCCCACTGTCATCATAATGGGAACGCTTGTGAGACGATCCCGAGCTGTGCTTGTTAGAGTGCTTTCTCTTCCTGCTTTCAACTTGTTTCATTTTGCTCTCTAAAATAGCAGCCTTGTCACAAAGAGACTGGTATGTGGGAACATAAGCCACAGCCAACTGCAGGTTCAGTTCATCATTCAACCCTTCAAGGAACTTTTCCTTCCTATTAGCATCAGTGTCAACTTCATCCGGTGCATAATGCGCCAGATTGTTGAACTCTTCAATATATTCAGCCACGCTACGGTGGCGCTGCTTCAGGCTATGGAACTCTTTCTTCTTCAAACTCGTCACTCTGGATGAGATGTGAGCAGTACGGAAACCATCTTCAAAGATAGCACATGTCACATCCTCAATGGGAGTGGTGATCTGGAAGTTATCCCACCAAGTGGCTGCTGGTCCTTCCATCAAGTGAGCTGCAAATCTGACTTTCTCTTCATCAGTATTGCCAACAGTTACCAAGTCCTTGTTCACAGAGCGTAGCCAATCATTGGCCACCATAGGATCAATAGTTCTTGAGAACTTTGCTGGCCTCAGTCTCAAGAACCTGGTAAGCATGTCAAAACCCGGTGGGTTGTTCTGATTGTTGTTGTTGTTATTGTTGTTATTGTTGTTGTTGTTGTTGTTCTGATTCTGGATGAACGTATTCATCATTTGCATCAGCTGAGTCTGAGTTGTCATCATTTGTTGCATCTCAGGGGTGATGTTGTTGTTGTTGGGGTTGGGATTGGCACGTCGGGGAGGCATCTGTGGTTGTTCAATAGAGGTAAGAATGAGATACCCATAGATGCTAACATGCACAATACAACACATAAACAATCACCAAACATGCATCATAATAATAAAAGTTCAACAACATAGACAACAAGTTTGCAAATTAAACACACCAATAGCAAGCCATCCACATGTTGGATGGTCATTGCGACTCAATAATCAAAGACATGATAAATAAAGGTAAATGAGTAGTCATCACTACTCCTCGGCATCAACCTCCTTCTCAACAAATGTAAGACCTGCATTCTCCATAGCGGTCTTGTATTCCTCGACATTGGTGGTCAAGGTCTCTACTTTGGCTTTGAGAGCCCTCTTCTGTGAACGAAGCCTCTCAATCACAGTCTGCTGATGCTCGAGCTCGAAGTCCTTGCCCTCCAGTTCTGCAGTCATGTCTCGAATCCTCTTGTTCCTATCTTGGACTCGCTTCTCTTGACTCTTGAACTTTCTGTCCTGACTCTCAAACTTGGCCTCCATCTCCTTGACTATCTCATCTTGCTCCGCGAAGAGCTTGTCCTTATCACGAAGATGCACCTGGAGTTCGTCATGTTGAGCATGATGTTGGTCCTATCAGTGTCTATGTGCCTAAGAAGAACCTCTAAGTCCTGGAGGTATAGACGAATCGGCTCTGCTATCTCCCTCGAAGTATCCTCGAAGTCAATGGCCTCACCATCCTCATCACGTCTACCGAAGGTGTGGAAGTGAGTACCTCTAACCTGTCGAGAGTGTCTCCCTAACAGATGTCTAATCAAGTCCTGCATGACTACCTCTAGGCCTCTCTCCTTGTCATCATGCATGAGCTTGAAGATGATTGCCTCCGTGGTAGGCTCGGTCTGGCGTCCAGGCTAATTAACCTTGAAGCCCCAAAGGTCTTTCCTCTCAAACTTGGTGAGGGGAAGCACCATGATGGTAGGAAGAGGGAGATTGAGCAAACTAGTGAGCTCGATAATACGAGGGCCAAAACGAGTTCCCTAGAACTCTTCAGCCGTGCTGATGGTAACATTAGGCATCTATTTAATAAGATAGAAAAAATTATAATCAACACAATTTAAGATAAACCACAAGACAAGGCATCACATGCATAACTTTGGAAATCAAACACACAAGTCATGGCATACATGGATTCACTACAAACAACCAAGGTTCAACTTATTTTAAACAACATTTGGGAAATAAAATGATAAGTGTGGTGGTCCAACTAACGGAGTACGTTTACAATCCCATCTCACTTGCCAAGTTGGCTAACAGGGCATCCCTAGAGGCAATCTGTTTATCTTGATCACATGACTCCATTGCTAAGTCTATGATGTCTTTCCTTAAACTTTGGTTGGTAGCCTCTAGCTCTTGGGTATGCTTCTTTTCTTCCCTAAGGTCATTCTGGGTGTTAAGCATTCTGCACTTGATTCTATCACCAAGTGCTTTGATGGCCCTCCAAGCTGCATCTCTTGCTGAATCAAAGAATGTAGTGTGCATCACTGAGTTGGTGACCATGCAGAATCCTGAGTCCTTGTGGTTGTCTTCCTTGTTTTTATACAAGTGAAGTTGCACCCACCAGTACTCAACTCCTTCATCCATCACAGGAAAACCTTTGTACACAGCTGCACCATGTATTCCCATGGCAACCATGAGGTCCTTGAGAGCCTTGGGGAACCCTGTCTCACATTCCAAAGTCATAGTCATGAGTGGTCCCTTCCTCACGGCTTCGTTGATGGAGTTCATCTGCAAATAGAGATGAGAAAGAAGATTAGAAAAGTTTACGAGAAGAAAAGACAAGTGTGGAAGTTGTTGAAAAATTTTCCTTAGTGGTTTCCAATCCTAGGGTCATAATCCTACAGGCAACACAGTGCTCTGATACCATCTGTAATATCCCTCCTTTATAAAGGAAAAGGATCCCTGTGATTGCAATGCTAGCCCCTGGATCAATTCTAGCATCCATAGTTTAAGATGAAGTACACAGAAACAAAGGTCATTATTACAAGTCATTCCAGAGACAAACATAGTCTTTACAACTCCATGGCCACAGGCCTAGTACAAGAGTTTAAATATGTAATAAGATAAATAAGTCTTCATCTTCATGTGCCACAGGCAAACATGTTGAGTGTAGACTCATGACTCCTAATCATCATCAGAATAACCTGCAAACAAGTTACAACCACAGTGGGTCAATACATTGGAATAGTATTGGCAAGTGATACCTTAGTAGAATATTTGGTGGACTAAATACTATATGCATTTTGGCTAAGTGTAGCTTAGGCTTGCTTTGCTCAAAATAGGTTTTGCCTATTAGTTGAAAACACTAAGTTTTTCTTTGTCAAAAACTTTCCCAAGGAGCCACCAATAGACATTGGGGTCCTTCACCCTTGTTCAACCACAAGTTTTTACTTAGAAATTGGGATGAGGAGATTCTTGATAGTTTCCATGTCTTGATGCTCAAGTTGTCCAATACCAGGGACATGGCTATGTACTTAGATTCTTCCATCTGCAGAGGTTGTGCACTTTCCCCACAAGACATGATTTTCACCAAGACGGGACCTTTCAGAAGCCTTCTCTTAGACCAAATGGACGCGCTCCAACCTATCATCCCACTACCACCAATTGTCCAAATGGCTAAGTTATTGCAACCTATATGATCCAGGCAGAGCCCATATTGCCAAGTGGCTGCTCTAGAAGCTTCTTAACATATGGCATCTCAAATCCCTTTGTTCCTAGGTGGCTTTCCACAAGTGAGATACACAAGGTAAACCATAGAAATGGGCCTTGTGTAACCACTCAACATAACCCATTCTTTCCATTCCACCCAGGTGTTTCATTCACTTAGTTGTTTTATTAAGCAAAAACATAGTCCATAGACTTAGAAATATTTATTCATAGCATGAATATATAACCACCCTTGGTTGCTACTAGCTAGGCTAAGCATGGCATTGATAAGACTTAGAAATATTTCTAGCAATTCTGCATCTACTAGGATTTCCCAAGCATAGCATATAGCTCAAAATAACCATGCAAGACTAGCAAAATATTTCTAATGCATAGTTTAAAAAAAACATAGTAATAAATCATGAAGCACCACTTGCCTTGGTAGTTTGGAGAGTAGCTACAATCCTCACAATCACAATCACTATTTGCACCAAAATCTACACATAAAATGATAGCACCAAATCACATACAAAATAAATACAAGCAAAAATATATGGATGCATGCAATATGATATGTGATGATTTTCTATACTCAACAAGACAAGTGCACAGTACTGATTCATAAACAAGTTCAAAACTTGCCAAACAGCCTTTATTTGAACATTAAAACATTTTCCAAATATTTGTTATACATAAAATAGGCCTACACATGTTTCTGTAAAAATAACCATTTTAACAGAAACAAAACATTAAACACATTGCATATATGGAAAGGGCTTACTCTCTTGATTCCATTTATATAAAATTTGTCAAATTTGGACGTGGGAATCAAAAGTTATGAATTAAACAAGTTTAAACATCTAATAGATTTAAATCAGAATTTTAAAACGAAGAACATGCCACGCTTTCTTCTTCACTGGGTCGGTACGTCAACTGGATCGCGCTTCTGAGCCGTTGGATCTAACTAACACGCGCGGCTCAGATCTAAACTTACCCCTTCGTTAAGTGATCTATCCTATGCGTTAGATCTAGATCCTATGGTGCTCGATCAACCTACCAAAGACTGGCGACGCTAGCGGCGGCGACTGGTGGCGGTGGCTCTGTCAGAGTCATTGCCAATGTTCTAGGTCACGCGGGAGAGGGAGAAGGGGCTTACTGTGCTTGCCGTGTGCTGCTGATGCTCAAGGTGGGCTTCGATGGCGAAGGGGCGCGCAGAGGTGGTCGCTGGAGGTCGTCGGAGTCATGCACGGCATCGGGCTTAGGTGGACGCCAACGTTGGTGACGTTCTGATCCGCCCTAACACAAGCGGAGGGCATCAGCGTGTGCGCATTGATCAGGCGAACAAGATAGGGTCAAAGGGAAAGCACGGGGCGGTCGTATCTCACCGAAATTTCTTGCCGGAGTTGGAGACGGCGTCGGGAGTTTGCGGTGCTCATTGGAGTCGACGACCTGGGGCAGTACAAGACGAACTAAGGGTGTCAGAGGGAGCGCAAGATGGTTGCGAAGCAGCTCGCGTGAACCAGAGAGGGAGGCGCGCACGAAGCTTACCATAATCGGTCGCCGGAGTTTGTCGGGGCAGCGGCGATGTGGAGAGGAAGGCGAGCAGCCTGGCGGCATCCAGAGGAAATTGAGTGGGGGAAATGATCGCGGTGGCGAGGTGATTAAGTAGCTAGGAGGGGCGAGGGAATTACGTGGTGGTTCAATGCCAATTAAGCGAGGAATCAATCGCGGCGTTTCTGGAGGAAACGGCGGTGGCGACGGGGTCTGCGCGCGCGGGGGTGGAGAAGAAGGTGCTGACCTGGCTCGGGCCCAGTGGCAGTGTCAGCGGGGCAGAGCGGGTGCGGGTGAGAGAGAGAAGGGGGAAACCCGGGTGGGCTGGCTTTTGGGCCGCTTCTGCTGTTGAGCTGGAAAGGTGGCGCCAGGCCCAGTGTTGTTTTCTAATGCCTTTTCTTTTTCTAAATTGATTTTCAGGAAACATTTTCAAATGATTTCAAAACTATTTGAATTCAAACCTTTTTCTGAATTTTTGCAGAGTGTAACACTCATAATTCTGGGCATAAAACCATGTGGACTCTGTACTAGCTTGGTTCTTTTGATCAAACAAAATAAACAGTGACATAGCACTTGTTTTGAACAAGTTTTGAAAATGGTTTTAAATCCATACTTGTTTTGTAAATTTTTGGTTTAAGCGCTAGCAATCAAGCAAAACAATCTGAGAGCAACTAGGTTTGGTTTTGAACAAATAATCTCCCATTGGAGAGTAGCATTTGATTAATGTTTGATCACATAAAATCATAGTTCCCAAGTTCTATTTTCCTTCAAAATGAGTTTGAATTTGATCCCTAAATGATATGCATGCATGCATGATATGAAATCTTTGAAAACATGATTTTAGGGATGTTACAACTTCATATCCCAACGGGGGATCGAGGCGAATCCGAAGAAAATCAAGGCCATACTGGACATGGAAAGGGGACTTCGACGGCTGCACTCTACAACTCACTCGAAGGGGACTTTGACGGTTGCGAACTTTGGCATGTCGGCAGGGAAAGAAATGAAGAGGCTGACAGGCTCGCCAACATCGGCTCCACCTGCGCACGGGTGTCACCAGGTGTGTTCCTCGAACAAATCTATGTACCCTCTATCAAGAGGAAAATTCCAAAAGGCTCAGCCGAGGAAGTAGAGCACTCGGGGGCTGCTCTACCCCAAGGCCAGGAAGGACCTGAAAAGATGCACATAGAGGCCGAGCTGGTCAGCCTGATGCAGGTCATGGCAGTTGAAGAGATGTGGATGCAGCCGTACCTTCGGTACCTGATAAACAACCAACTGCCCGATGACCCGACAGATGCCCGGTGCATATCTCTCCGGTCAAAAGCCTTCACCATCAGCAATGGCGAGTTGTACAAGCGCAGCATTTCGGGTGTGATCCAACGGTGCATCACCATCGGTGACGGAAAAAGCATCCTCCAAGACATCTACGAGGTCATCTGCGGCCATCACGCAGGCAGCCGCGCCCTTGTCGCCAAAGCTCTACGAGCTGGGTTCTACTGGCCAACCGCAATGAATGATGCCAAGGACATCGTCTAGAGGTGCAACGCCTGTCAGAGGTACGTGGACAAGCCACACGCGCCAGGATCCGAGCTAAGGCCTATACTTCTAGCCTGGCCCTTCGCCCAGTGGGGCCACGACATGATCGGCAAACTACCAAAGTCCTCTCCAGGGGGACACGTCTTTCTCCTGGTCGCAGTCGACAAATTCACCAAGTGGACCGAGGCCATGCCCGTCACCAACCAAAGCGGCAAAACTGCCATCAAATTTTTCGAGTCCATTGTCTACAGGTTCGGCGTGCCTCATAGCATCATAACGGACAATGGCTCGAACTTCATCTCGAAGGAATTTCGAGACTTTTGCGGGAACCCTGGCATCAACATATCATACGCCTCTGTGGCGCACCCGCAGACCAACGGACAGGTCGAAAAGGCCAACGTCCTCATAGGCAACGGCATCAAGAAGCGCCTACTTTGCCCACTCGAAAGGCTTGCGGGATCCTAGGTAGATGAGCTACCCTCCGTCCTCTGGAGCCTGCGTACAACACCAAACAGATCAACCGGCTACATGTCAACACCCGGATTTTTAATCCCAGATGCCTGTTATGCCATACATCGCAATCCCAGGATTACCATTTTTGCGAGACATAACAGAATTGGATACCATAGTACATCATCCATTACAACGGTACATAAGTTCTTACACAAATAGAGATCTCATGATCCAATTCTTAATACAACTTGAAGCAGTGGAATACGTAATAATAATGGTAGCGTAGGCGAAGCTCCATCTTCAGGGTCACAGGCAATACTGACGATGGGAGATGATCCTAGTTGTCGTAACCTCCCTGGGGTCCATCCTCCAGGTACTCCTCTTCATAGTCTAGCCATGGGAATAGCCAGGGACAAAGCCATGAGTACTCTTTAAGTACTCGCAAACTAATACTAACAGGTAAAGGGGTTTTTTTTGGGATAATAGGACACTAGGCTCTAGGGTTGTTTTCCAAAAGCCAGATTTTATCTCTACTAAGTTCCAAAGCTAGTCACAATTTTATAACTCTTAAGTGGGATCTTGTAACTCATGTCACAACTCTGTTGTGGTCAAGTCAAAGTCTCAATTCATTTCACAAGTCATTTTGAAAAGTCTGACGGGGGAACAGTATGGCCACTCCAACTGTCCATAACCGCGAACGCGGCTATTTGAATAGTTTGACACTGTGCAGAGATTGTACACTTTCACCACAACATTCGATACATCCATCAGGAACAAATCCTGAATTCACCATACTCAGTATGCGGGTATTATGGTTGTACGATAAAATTGGAATGGTATCGCATCCAGACAACCATCAGTTTTATAGAAGGCTAAGGCTCATGCCTCAACATTTTCATCACCAAAATCATCAAGTGTTCGGAAACACATGTCCAAAACATTTCAATAGAATGATCCATCATTCCAAGGTTTTCATAACCATTTTCACCAAGTATTCCCATCTAAAGTTGATCAAGTTTTATGCTTAGCACTAGCATCTACAGGTGGGGGTAGTACTAATGAGGGATGGTAAACTAGTGGAGTTTCAACTAAGTACAACCTTATATCTTAGGATGATATCAAGGTTTCTAACTTAGGCCAGATTTTAGGCTCTTTATGCAACCTTCAGATAACTTTCTAGTATCTACCAAACTATTAAGCAAACTCTAAGTAAGAGCTTTGATAAAGAAATAAAGTAAGAAGCTTGCAAGTAAAACTAGGATTGGTTTATCAAGTGGATATGATCACATATGCTTAAGGCATATAGTAGGCATAGTAACAAGTAGTGGTTTGCATAGGTATAGTCTCAGCTTGCACATTCAACTAGTAGTATTAGGCTTGCATCAGTGTCAATATAAGCTTGCTAAATTGCAAGTGTTAGCTTGCAAGGTTACTAGCTTGCCTTGTGCAGAGCAGTGGTTGAAGTCCTCCTCGGCTTCTTCTTCGTAGTATCCTCCTTCCTCCTCGTATCCTTACTCAGTACTAGCGTCTATGAATAATTACGAGGTACACAATCACCAAACAATACTTAACTACTTGCAATCATCACACACAAGGGTCCTATAGATGATCTAGCATCATCTCTAACATTACAAGGTTAAGGCTTGGTTTAATTCCTTTTATTTTTAGAAAAGTAATTTCTACTCATTGAAAAACTACTTAAGATTTAATATTCTCCAAACCAAACATGGGATCATGTTGACACATGTCATCACCACATATTGTAGTCCATGGGAATGTGATTTAAAGTGGTGTCACAATTTAATAAGGTTTTACCCTTTTATTTTAATTAAATAAAGTGACTAGAAATGCCTATGTAGCATTCTTTTATTACTTGAACATTATTTCTATAAGTAAACCTATATATTTTTATATATTCTAAAAGGTATGGTTCATAGTGATTTTTGAGAGTTGGAATCAACTCAAAAGCTATTATGGTTTAAATTTGAAAAATGTTTGAATGCAGAAAAGCTTCTGCCTTGTTATTTTTACTAAGGATGATCTACAGATCCAAATGACTTGAATCCAACGGGCTTGGATTTAGCATTCACAGACCTTTCCAACAAAATTGGTTTCATTCAAAATGGTGCACTGAATCGATCTGGATTGATTTTTGAAATTGGGTACAGAAGTGTGTTTGAATTAAAAAGAAAAAGATCTAATTCAAATCACTGGGCTGCGCGGGAAAAGATAATGGGCCAGCCTGCTAAGCGTAGTGCTCCCGCAGGCTGCTTAAGTGGGTGTCCCCACTCGTCAGTGACACGGGGCTGGGCGAAGCGGTATGGGGCAACGTGGGTCATTTGATCTGATTCTAATCCAACGGCTGGGAGTCATCGTCGACGCGAGACAACGCTGGCGAGAACGAAACCTAGCGCGCTGAGGAGTCTTTGGGGGCTCACCGGGTCTTTGGCGAGGTCGGCGAGCGAGCGAACGAAGTCGACGACGGTGAATCTCCTGGTACCGGTGGCTTCTCTTGGGGCGGCTCCAATCGCTGGCTCCCTTCTTCTCCAGGGGCGGCGGGCTCCGGTGAAATTCCGGCGAGGTGGTGCTCGCCTTGCTCTGAGAACGGTGTGGCATGATCAGTGAGGAGAGGGGAGTGAGATGGTGTGAATAAATCGAGCGGGGGTGGCCTCTATTTATAGTCGAGCGAGGGGACCGACAGGGTGCACGGTGATCTCGTCGGGGGCGATGGTACAGGCGGCTATCGGCATGGGCGAAGGTAGGGGACGGTGCGGTGTCTCCTGGCGATGCTCAACGACATGGTTTTGAGGCGTGGGGCGGTGCGGTTTTGTCTGGAACATGTGACGCTCTGCGCGGCAGAGGCGGCGTCTTCGACGGCGAGCGGTGGTTGTGCGTCACGGGGCGGTGAACGGGGATGTCTGGAGGTCTCCTGGGTCGGTGGGGATTGTGTATGCACGCGAAAAGGGCGGCGCGCGGTCTGTGGGCTTCGGTCGAGGGTGGTGCTCTGGCGCATGCTCGGCATGGTCTCTGGCGGTCTGGGCGCGGTATGTGTGTGTGTGGTCCAGGGCTTGGCAATGCTCGCGGCTGGGACAGTGAGTGGCGGTGGACGGTGGGCTGTTCACCATTGATGGCAATGGCAAACTCACAGTGGTGCTAGTGCTTGGTTAATCTTGCTAGATGATCTACTGAGCTGGTTGTGAGCTAAATGGGGAACTAGTTAGGCAAGAATCACTGCTCACAATAGTGTTTGATGTTTGTTTGATTTGTGTCTGCAACCTGTTTGATGAAATGGCCGCATGAAATTAAGTTTTGAATTTTGAAATGATTTTTGGTGGGTTTGCTAGATTGGTGCTGGTGAGTCTGCAGATGCTTGGGTTTTGAAAGTTGAGCTTGTTTGAGTGGTTTTTGAAAAAGTGGGATCTTCCCATATGATAAAGATTCAATTTTGAATTGTCATTTAAACTATGTATTTGAAAGTTTCTGGATAATCACAAAGTGGGCCTTGATACTTTGTTATGATTACATTCAAGGGGTGCAAAGATCCAGAAAAGTTTCTGTTAGGTTTTGAAAGTTTGAGACAGCCAAAGTAGGCATGAGAGTTAAATTGGTCAAAATGACCATTCCTTTTATATATTTGTTTTGATTTACTTGTCTTTAGGAAAAGGGTGGGAAATGTTTTAGATGATGTTTATTTCACCTAAGAAACATTTTACAAGCAATGAAACAATCAAACAAGGTGGTTTAAAAGAATTTCAAAATCAATGCATACACATATGCATGCATTCATAATTTTAATTAGAAAAGTTTTTGTTAACCCTAATTTTGAGGATTAGAGTTTGATGATCCAAGTTTAGTATTTTTGGGATGTTACAAACCTTCCCCCCTTAAACAAAATCTCGTCCCGAGATTTGAAAAAGGACGAAAAGATTACCTAGGATTTGAAGAGATCGGTAAACTCCGTCCTGATGTGATCTTCGCGCTCCCAGGTAGCTTCCTCTTCTGTGTGATTTCTCCACTTAATCTTGAGAAACTTGATGCTTCGGGTTCGGGTAGTTCGAAAAGCTTCTTCCAAAATGCGGATGGGTACTTCGGGATATGTCAGGTCATCGTTGATCTCTATGGTCTGATGGTCGATATTTTTGAACACTTCGGTCTTCTCGGGGACTTCAAGACACTTGCGAAGTAATGAGATATGGAACACATTGTGCACGGCTGACATCTCTTCAGGTAGCTCCAATTGATACGACACTTCTCCTTGACGGTTCAGAATTTTGAAAGGTCCGATATATCTAGGGGATAACTTTCCTTTGAGTTGGAAACACTGCATTCCCTTCAATGGCGACACTTTCAGATAAACAAAATCTCCTATGTTGAAGGCGAGGTATCGACTTCTCTTGTCGGCATAACTCTTCTGTCTGGACTGGGCGTGTAAGGTTCCCATCCTTCTTATAAGGTAGAGTCCCCTGTGTTTACAATGCTAGTCCCTAAATCAATAGCTAGCATCCACAGTTAAGATGTAATATCAAGAAACAAAGGTCATAACACAAATTTATAACCAGGAATAAAATAATTTATTACATCTTTCATAGCTCATTTGGCTATTACAATACATTGCAGCAGAATATCTATAAGCATGGGGTCCTTCGTCTTAAAAGTGCCACAGGCAGACATGTTGGTTGTAGACTTTGTAATCCTAATCATCAAACTTTACTAACATCAATCAAACCTGCAACATACAAGTTACAGCCACAAGGGTCAATACATTTGAATTGTATTGGCAAGTGATACTATGGTAGTATAGTGGAGTCTATCATCTATATGCATTTGGCGAAGTGGAGTTGAGGCTTGCATTGCTCAAAAATAGATTTTTCCTTATCATTTGAAAACACTAAGTTTTGCTTGACAAAAATCACCCAAGGCATCTACCAATCAAAGATTGAAGATCCTTTAACCCTTGTTCAACCACAAGTGTTTAACTTAGAAATTTGGATGATGAGATTCTTGATAGATTCCATGTCTTGATGCTCAAATTGTCCTTTACCAGGGACATGGCTAAGTACTTAGATTTTACACTCTTCAGAGGTGGTGCACTTTCCCCACAAGACTTGGTTTCACCAAGACAAGATCTTTCAGAAGCCTTCCCTTAGACCAAAATGGACGCGCTCCAACCTATCAAACCACTACCACCAACTATCCATTTGGCTAAGTTATTGCAACCTATATGATCCAGGCAGAGCCCATAATGCCAAGTGGTTGCACTTGAAGCTTCTCAACATTTGGCATCTCAAATCTCTTTGTTCCTGGGTGGCAATCCACCAGTGTGATACACAAGGTAAACCATAGCCATGGGCCTTGTGTAACCACTCAACCAAAAACCACCAAGCAAGTCCCTTTCCACCCAGGTGATTCATTAACTTAGTTGTTTTATTAAACAAAAACACAAGTCCTCAGACTTAGAAATTTTTCCATAGTATGAATGTATATATTCCACCCTTGTTTTCTATTAGCTAAGCATGATAGTAGTAGGAATCTTAACTTAGGAAATTCTACTAAGGTTTTCATCTACTAGGTTTTCCCATAGCATGGTTTATACTTAGCAAAATTCCATGCAAGTCCTACTTAGAAATATCACTAATGCATAGTGAAAATAATGGGACAAAGTATGAAGCATCACTTGCCTTTTTGGTAGAGGGTATAAGTTCACTCCTTGATCTTTGCAATGTTCACACACTTCAAGTCACTACAATTCAATCAAGCAAGCAATATTTCAACCTACCAATTCAAGCATTTCATCACATAAAATAATAAACAAAACAATACATGCAAGCATGCAAAAGGGTTGTTTTATTTGTAAAAGTGGTTTCTAATGGGTCATATACATTTGGATACACCTAATGGTCATTTTATAAAGTGGCAAAGTCATTTGCAAAAGGTTTCACTTTATAAACCATTTTCTAAACCAAGTCATTATTTTATGTGGTTTGAAAATGTCTTTAGTAAAGTAGTAGTTCTATAGGGTTCACCAAATACATTTTCAAATCATAAAACTTGGTGTTGGGGTCAGAGAGTTTGAAACAAAACATTTCCCAAAGGTTTTCTTCCAAAACCATTTTTAATAAATAAACCATATTTTTATTTGACTAGAATTGGTTTTAAATCCAAGATTCATTCTTCTGCATCACCAAATATATTTTTGAAATCACAAAGTGTTTCCTAGGGTCAGTAGGTTCAAAACACACAATTTGCCAAAGATTTTATCCTCAAATTCATTTTGGAATAATTTTTATATCTAAACAAGCATACACAAGTTTCTGCATAAACAAACAATTTAACAGAGCTTTTTACTAAACAAATGGCATGGTTGGCTAGGGTTTGCTTTTCTGAATCCATTGATATAAAATTTGCAAAATTTGGACGTGTGGTTTAAAAGTTATGCAATTTACAAAATCACATATCTAATAGATCAATTCTGTTCTAATTCAACTCAACAGAGACACGTGGCGTGTTTCTATTATGCACCGATTCGGTTGGATCAGCAATTCAGACCGTAGGATTAAACTAACATCGCACGGCGCAGATCGATCGATACCCCTTCGGCTAAGATTCTATCGTGACGCTCGGATCTAGATCCAGTGGCTCACAGCAGCTCGACCTCAGATGGGCGGCGCTGGCGCGGCGGCGTGCTTTCGAGGAGGTGGTGCTGGTGATGCAGGAAGCAAAAGAGACAGGGGAGGGGCTCACCGAGATCGCCGTGCGTCGCTGATGCTCAACGTGGCAGTATCTCGTTGAGGGGCGCACGGTGGTGACGCGGATTGCTCACCGGAGTTCTGCCTAGCGTCGGGCTCGTCTGCTCGATGACGGAGGCGATGATGTAGGGTGTGCTAGGACAAACCGAAGGCGCAGTTAGTTGCGTAAGAGAGTCACGAGTATGGGAGCATCATCGGGAGAGAGGGGTGGACGGGGCTTACGGGGAAACGTCGCCAGAGTTGATGCCGAAGGCGATGGCGCATTGGCGTCGTCGGAGGCGACGTTCTAGGGCGCGCGTGAACGAGCTATGGCTACTGTCAGGTGCGCCTGGTGACGGCGAGCACGCTCGTGTGCTCCAGGGGCAGAGGAGTAGCTGGGCTCACCGGAATTCGCCGGGAAGCTCGTCGGAGGCAGCGGTGTTCGGAGAGGAATTAGGGCGGCCTGGGGGCGTGCTAAGGTGGGGCGACAGAGGGGAACGAGAGAGGAGGGAGAGGCGCTTAAGAGGTCGAGGTCATAGGGCTGTTTCATGGCATAGTTAACACGAATTCACGCCAGCTTTCAATCGGCAGTAATGGCCCGAGAGGGGGCGCGGTCAGCGGCGGGTGAGGACGATGACGACGTCGCCATGGGCCTGGTTAGTCAGCGAGTGAGGGAGTGTGGGGTGGGGTCTAGTTGTCATTCGTTGTGCGGGTTAATTCGTGAGTGAAATATAACGCTTCGAGGGGAGAGAGGGAAATGGGCTGCTGGGCCTAGTTGGGCTGGGTCGTCTCTTTCATTTTTTTTTGTACTGCTTCTGTTTTTCTTTTTCCAATTGATTTTTCTGTTTTTAAATTCAATCAAACAATTCAAACAACAAATCAAATCAAACTTCCACCAAACTTTGTATTGAGTTTTAGTTCTGTTTAACATCACAAAACCAAAGTCCAAAATAAAATAATAATTTTATTCTTTTTAAGATCTATTTAATAATTAAATAAAATAGATCTTAATCATTAAAATAGGATTTGTTTTATTTAAAATCTCCTTTTGAAATCTAAATATTATCAAAACCAAATCAGTAGGTTTTATTTGAAAATAAAATACTTGGAAAACTTGTTTAAAATAATTTAACAAGTTTTTGATGTTTAATAAAAATGGTTAAACCTTTATTTTAATAAAATTTGGATATTAATAAATCCTCATTATTTTATTTAAATAACCCTTTACTCCTTTAATCAAAACAAAATATTTTACTTCAAAAACTTGGCCAAGGTTTAATTTGGCTCTATAAAATAATCCTTATTTATAAATCTACCTTTGCTTTATAAAATCCAAATCTTTTTATTAAAAGGTCCAAAAATAGTAATTCCTAATATTTTTAACTTTATAGTTTATTTATCTTTTTAAATCCCTTTAGGATTTTATTTTGATCCAAATAGGTTTTGAAAGTTTCCAATTGGGTTCAAAAAGTTTCTTCTTACCCTGAAAATCAACAAAGTTTTATTTTATTCATTTATTTTTCACATAACAAGATTTGGAAAATCTTGGGATGTGACAGGGCGGTCTTGAGGTGCTCACGAATCTTGTGAACCTTCTCTTCTGCTTCTCGTAGGATGTCAGGTCCAAAAATCTGACTCTCTCCTACTTTCGACCAGTTCAAAGGGGGTGCGACACTTTCTTACGTACATGAATTCAAATAGGGCCATTTGCAAACTGGCTTGGTAACTGTTGTTGTAGGAAAATTCTATAAACGGCAGACAGTCTTCCCACTTGGATCCATATTCTAACACACAGGCTCTCAGCATATCTTCGAGTATTTGATTTACTTGCTCTGTTTGTCCATCGGTCTGAGGGTGATACGCGGTACTAAAATCTAGGCGGGTTCCTAAACCTTCTTGAACTTTCTTCCAGAATCTCGAGGTAAATTGAGTTCCTCGATCCGATACTATGTTCTTAGGGAATCCGTGCAAACTGACGATTCTAGCGATGTACAACTCCGCTAGTTTCGAACTCTAATAGGTGGTTTTGACGGGCTAGAAATGGGCGACTTTGGACAATCTGTCCACTATGACCCAGATAGAGTCATTTCCCCTACTATAAGTAGGCAGTCCAGTGATAAAGTCCATTCCTACAGAATCCCATTTCCATTCTGGAATCTGCAATGGTTGCAACAATCTAGCGGGTCTTTGGTGTCCTTCCTTGACTCGCTGACATATATCACACTTGGCGATATAGCTTCCGATTTCTCTCTTCATCTTATGCCACCAAAATTGCTCTTTTAAATCTTGATACATCTTAGTTCCTCCGGGATGGATAGAATAAAGAGTATCATGAGCCTCCTTCAAGATAACTTCTTTCAACTCAGAATCTGATGGAACACAAAGGCGTCCTTTGTACCACAAAACTCCTTCTTCGTCTTCGGTGAATCCGGATACTTTGCCTGTACCGATACGACGCTTGATTCCGTCTATACTAGAATTTTCCTTCTGCGCCTCTTTAATCTGACTGATCAAAGTGGGCTGGAGTTATATGCTAGCCAGAAATCCTTCACTTACTAATTCCATCCGAAAATATTCCATCTCTTTGTGCAGACTTGGTTGCTCCTTCAAAATCATGGAGTTCAAGCGGCACGGCAATCTGCTAAGGGCATCGGCTACCACATTGGCTTTACCAGGGTGATAGTGAATGTCCAAATCGTAATCCTTGATTAGCTCAATCCATCTTCTCTGCCTCATATTCATCTCCTTCTGAGTGAATATATACTTTAGGCTCTTGTGATCCGAATAAATCTCACAACAGTTTCCCATCAGGTAATGTCTCCATGTCTTCAGGGATAGAACTACGGCTGTGAGTTCTAGGTCATGGGTTGGATAATTTTGCTCATGTTGCTTCAATTGTCGGGATAGATAAGATATAACTTTGCCTTCTTGCATTAGCACACATCCGAGACCAATCTTGGATGCGTCACAATACACATCGAAGGGCTTCGTGATATCCGGCATGATCAAGATTGGGGCTGAAATCAATCTCCTTTTGAGTTCTTGAAAACTCGCTTCACATTTGTCGGTCTAGTAAAACTTCTTGTCCTTCTTTAGAAATTGGGTCATGGGTCTGGCGATACTCGAGAATCCTTCTACGAATTTGCGGTAATATCCCGCCAATCCGAGAAAAGCACGAACTTGGGTTTGAGTGGTTGGGGCTTGCCAATCTTCTACATCTTTTACTTTGGCAGGGTCAATGGAAATTCCTCCGGCTGATAGAATGTGACCGAGGAATCCTACCTCCTGTAACCAGAATTCACATTTGCTAAACTTTGCATACAACTGATGCTCTCTAAGGGTTCCAAGAATGGTCCTTAGGTGTAGCTCATGTTCTTCTTCTGATTTGGAATAAATCAGAATGTCATCGATGAAAACAACGACAAACTTATCCAGGAAGTCCATAAAAATCTTATTCATGAGGTTCATGAAATAAGCGTGGGCATTGGTTAATCCAAAAGACATGATTGTATACTCATACAATCCATATCTAGGGGTAAAGGCAGTCTTTGGAATGTCCTCCGCACGAATCTTGAGTTGATGATAGCTAGTTCTAAGATCAATCTTAGAAAACACTTTGGCACCGGTAAACTGATCAAACATATCTTCTATCTTGGGCAAGGGGTACTTGTTCTTGATGGTGACATCATTCAACTTCCGATAATCCGTACACAAACGGTTACCTCCATCCTTCTTGTCCACAAACAAGACAGGTGATCTCCAAGGTGACGCACTTGGTTGAATCAATCCAATTTCCAACATGGAATCCAGTTGCTTCTTTAGTTCTGTTAGTTCCGACGGGTTCATACTATAGGGTCTCTGGGCTATGGGTCCAGTTCCGGGGATTAGTTTAATGATAAACTAGATATCCCGATCTGGGGGCATACCGGGCAAAACATCTGGAAATACATCGGGGTATTCACTGACTATCCGGACTTGGTCAATGGTAGGTTGGGCTATACTCTTGTTGCACTTGAATTGGCGAGGTAAGGTTTGAGATATATGTTCAACTGATATTCCGGCTGTACTGGTCATGGTTATGGCTTTCTTGGCACAGTCAATCAATCCTTTATGTTTGGACATCCAATCCATTCCTAGTACTACTTCCAAACCTTTAGTTCCGAGTACTATCAGATTAGCATAAAAATCTATGCCATGGATTCGGATAGGGACGGCTTTGCAAATTTTCCTAGGCTTGGTGGTTGATCCGGGAATTTGAACAATCATAACATGCTTCAGTTTGGTTGGTTGAATTTTACTAGTGCATGCAAATTCTTCGGTGACAAATGAATGCGATGCACCAGAATCAAACAACACTCTTGCAAGTACTGAATTAACAGAAAACATACCCAGCACGACGTCTGGCGCTTCGAGCTTCTTCAAAGATGCATGAGAAAAAGACGGCCATTGCGGTTGAGTGAATTCCCTGGGGCAAATCTTCTCCCTGGCTGAACACGACGCTGTTGCTGAGCTGGGGCATTAGCATTGGGGGCTGTAGCATTCTTATTGTTGGGACACTCGTTGGAATAGTGGCCTTTATTTCCACATCATAACGAGTCACTTGCGACTTGTCCTTGGCTGTGACAGGCACAGCATTGCTTCCAGTCCTCGGGGCAGTGTTGGTGTTGGCGGTAGCATTGTTGGTGTTGCCGGGGTTGTTGTGATTTCCTCCGAGTCTAGGGTTTCCACGATTGGGATAGGTCGGACGGTTCATCGGGGGTCTGTTGGTTCTTGGGGCAAATCCTGGAGATGGGTTGGGGCAATACTTTGGGGTCTGATGGGGTCCTAGCTGATGCATCATGCGACGCTTGCGGTTCTCATTGGCTTGGTTGATCTTTCCTTCCATCTGGATGGCAGAGTCGACAAGGGCTTCAATATCCACAAAGGGGATATTGACTAACATTGTCTGCATCTCATCATGCAGACCATTCAGGAACCTCTCTTTCTTCTTGGCTTCCGTGTCTATCTCGTCCGGGGCATACCTAGCTAATGACAAAAATTTGTCACGGTATTCCACTATAGTCATCCTTCCTTGCTTCAGCTCTCTGAACTCGTCTCTCATTCTCTTGATCAAACCCGGTGGCACATGGGTTCTGCTAAACTTGACCTTGAATTCCTCCCAGGTCATCATCTGGCCTTCGATCATTGTGCGAACACTGTTCCACCATGCCCTGGCATCTCCGGCTAGATAATGGGTGGCAAACAGAACTTTCTCGTTGGCTTCCACTCCGGCTACTTCTAAGTTATTTTCCATGGTTTGCAGCCAATAATCAGCGTCTAGGAGTTCTTCGGACTTAGTGAAAATAGGTGGGTTGGTATTCTGGAAATTCTTGAGCTTAGATCCATGGTTGTCCTGATTTCCGTGGCCTTGGTTGTTGTGGGCTAGCTGGGCTATCTGCTGCAGAGTGGCTAGGTTGGCTTGACGTTCCGCTCTTTCAGCTTCACGGTCAGAAGTCAACATTTGCAGTATCTGTAACATCGGGTCCGGTGCTGAACCACTTCCTCCACGTGGAATCTGAAGATTTAGATAGATCATGAGAAAAGAGGGAAATTTCTAAGGTTTCGGGGACTTTGAAAAGTTTTAAAGGTTTGACTCAGATTTCCTAGCAACTTGCTTTTTCATTCATTCATTCATAGCACACAGTACAACACACACCACAACAAAGAAAAACAGCTGGTTTTAAGAACCATTCTGGAAACTACGATACAGTGGGACCGAATACTACTCACTATGCTAGTGCTCAAGTGCTACTACTCCTCGAAGTCAGTGGCTTCATCATCTTCATCATCATCGATGAAGGCGAAATCATCCTCATCGGTGAAGAAGTCCATGGCCTGATCCTCCAGAAAATCATCGTCATCACTGAGATAGGAGTAAGGGTCTCCATGAAGATCCTCTCCAGCATTCTCCCTTTCCTCCAACTGCATGTCTCTCTCGTGGATGGTCTCTTCCAAAGATGAGATACGATGGCGAAGACGGGCAATGATGCGCTCCTTCTTGTCGAGCTAACGGCGGCGAGACTTGCGATCCTTTTCTAGCATGGCGATGGTCTGATCCTTCGTCTTGATGATGGCAGACTTGTGGTTGGAGTAGTCACGGCAGTTGTCCAACTCCTGCTGACGATCGTACATCATGAAGCTAAGGTGGTCCAATTGAGTCTTTAGCTCTGGGTGGTATGGGGCTTCCAGGGGTTGTCCATTTGCATCACGCCTTGGGCAAAACTCAAAGCGAGTACCCTTGATCTGATTGATGCTCTGCCCACACAGACGGGAAAGAGCTTCCTGCATTGCTATGGCAAGTCCATCGAGCCAGTTGTTTTCCCTCAAGGTAAACTGAATTCCCTCCACAGTGGGAGGTTCAATCTTTCCTCGGATACTTGCAACAATTAGCCACTGCAGATCTTCTCCTCCTTGATCATTGAGCTAAGCTCCGAAGAACTCGGGGTGCGGACGCTCCAGAAGTTCCGAAATCTGGTACAAATCCCTCTCAAAGATAAGATCTCCTCCATTCCCCAACTGATAAAACTTGCTGTACTTCACGTCCATCTATAAGAATAGAGGATGAGTAGATTAGCAGGGTGATCAAGTGTGTCAAAATTTTATGTATTTTGCAAGAGTTTTTAAGGAACATGAATTTTTATGAAAGAATAAAAGGGATAAGAATGAGAATAAGTTTTTGTAAATATTTGTTTTCTTTGGTTTTGAAACTAAGTTTTTGGTTCAAACGTCCAGTATAACTAGGGTCTCCTATTGTCAGGATGGCTCTGATACCAACTTGTCAACACCCGGATTTTTAATCCCAGATGCCAGTTATGCCATACATCGCAATCCCAGGATTACCATTTTTGCGAGACATAACAGAATTGGATACCATAGTACATCATCCATTACAATGGTACATAAGTTCTTACACAAATAGGGATCTCATGATCCAGTTCTTAATACAACTTCAAGCAGCGGAATACGTAATAATAACGGTAGCGTAGGCGAAGCTCCATCTTCGGGTCACACGAGCAATGACGATGGGAGATGATCCTAGTTGTCGTAACATCCCTAGGGTCCATCCTCCAGGTACTCCTCTTCATAGTCTGGCCATGGGAATAGCCAGGGACAAAGCCATGAGTACTCTTTAAGTACTCGCAAACTAATACTAACAGGTAAAGGTTTTTTTTTGGATAATAGGACACTAGGCTCTAGGGTTGTTTTGCAAATGCCATATTTATCTCTACTAAGTTCCAAAGCTAGTCACAATTTTATAACTCTTAAGTGGGATCTTGTAACTCATGTCACGACTCTGTTGTGGTCAAGTCAAAGTCTCAATTCATTTCACAAGTCATTTTGAAAAGTCTGACAGGGGAACAGTATGGCCACTCCAACTGTCCATAACCGCGGACGCGGCTATTCGAATAGTTTGAAACTCTGCAGAGATTGTACACTTTCACCACAACATTCGATACATCCGTCAGGAACAAATCCTGAATTCACCATACTCAGTATGCGGATAATCAATCCTAACCTTTCAATTACACGCCCTAGTATAAGCACCTCTCCTGTGAGTTTGGCCTCCCAACCATGACCAACTGTCATCTTAGGTACTGCACAGGTGGACAATCTTCACAAGGTAGTCTCAGCTTAGACCTTGGCCGTGAGGGAACTAATACTAAGGTATATAAGTTTCCAGTCAATCCCTACCCAATCTTCGGGTATTGTGGTTGTACGATAAAATTGGAATGGTATCGCATCCAGACAACCATCAGTTTTATAGAAGGCTAAGGCTCATGCCTCAATATTTTCATCACCAAAATCATCAAGTGTTCAGAAACACATGTCCAAAACATTTCAATAGAATGATCCATCATTCCAAGGTTTTCATAACCATTTTCACCAAGTATTCCCATCTAAAGTTGATCAAGTTTTATGCTTAGCACTAGCATCTACAAGTGGGGGTAGTACTAATGAGGGGTGGTAAACTAGTGGAGTTTCAACTAAGTACAACCTTATATCTTAGGATGATATCAAGGTTTCTAACTTAGGCTAAATTTTATGCTCTTTATGCAACCTTCAGATAACTTTCTAGTATCTACCAAACTCTTAAGCAAACTCTAAGTAAGAGCTTTGATAAAGAAATAAAGTAAGAAGCTTGCAAGTAAAACTAGGATTGGTTTATCAAGTGGATATGATCACATATGCTTAAGGCATATAGTAGGCATACTAACAAGTAGTAGTTTGCATAGGTATAGTCTCATCTTGCACATTCAACTAGTAGTATTAGGCTTGCATCAGTGTCAATATAAGCTTGCTAAATTGCAAGTGTTAGCTTGCAAGGTTACTAGCTTGCCTTGTGCAGAGCAGTGGTTGAAGTCCTCCTCGGCTTCTTCTTCGTAGTATCCTCCTTCCTCCTCGTATCCTTGGTCGGTACTAGCGTCTATGAATAAATACGAGGTACACAATCACCAAACAATACTTAACTACTTGCAATCATCACACACGAGGGTCCTATAGATGATCTAGCATCATCTCTAACATTACAAGGTTAAGGCTTGGTTTAATTCCCTTTATTTTTAGAAAAGTAATTTCTACTCATTGAAAAACTACTTAAGATTTAATATTCTCCAAACCAAACATGGGATCATGTTGACACATGTCATCACCACATATTGTAGTCCATGGGAATGTGATTTAAAGTGGTGTCACAATTTAATAAGGTTTTACCCTTTTATTTTAATTAAATAAAGTGACTAGAAATGCCTATGTAGCATTCTTTTATTACTTGAACATTATTTCTGTAAGTAAACCTATATATTTTTATATATTCTGAAAGGTATGGTTCAATGTGATGAGAGTTGGAATCAACTCAAAAGCTATTATGGTTTAAATTTGAAAAATGTTTGAATGCAGAAAAGCTTCTGCCTTGTTATTTTTACTAAGGATGATCTACAGATCCAAATGACTTGAATCCAACGGGCTTGGATTCAGCATTCACAGACCTTTCCAACCAAATTGGTTTCATTCAAAATGGTGCACTGAATCGATCAGGATTTATTTTTGAAAATGGGTACAGAAGTGTGTTTGAATTAAAAAGAAAAAGATCTAATTCAAATCACTGGGCTGCGCGGAAAAGATAATGGGCCGGCCTGCTAAGCGCAGTGCTCCCGCGGGCTGCTTAAGTGGGTGTCCCCACTCGTCAGTGACACGGGGCTGGGCGAAGCGGTATGGGGCAACGTGGGTCGTTTGATCTGATTCTAATCCAACGGCTGGGAGTCATCATCGACGCGAGACAACGCCGGCGAGAACGAAACGTAGCACGGCCAGTGAGGGGTTCTGGGGGCTCACCGGGGTGCTGGCGAGGGTCGGCTAGGCGGGCGAACGACAAAGTCGACGACGACGAATCTCCTGGTACCGGTGGCTTCTCCTGGGGCGGCTCCAATCGCTGGCTCCCTTCTTCTCCAGAGTCGGCGGGCTCCGGTGAAATTCCAGCGAGGTGGTGCTCGTCTTGCTCTGAGAACGGTGTGGCACGATCAGTGAGGAGAGGGGAGTGAGATGGTGTGAAGAAATCGAGCGGGGGTGGCCTCTATTTATAGTCGTGCGAGGGGACCGACGGGGCGCACGGTGAGCTCATCGGGGGCGATGGTACAGGCGGCTATCGGCATGGGCGAAGGTAGGGGACGGTGCGGTGTCTCATGGCGATGCTCAATGACATGGTTTTGAGGCGTGGGGCGGTGTGGTTCTGAACATGCGACGCCTTGCTGGAGGCGGCGTCTTGACGGCGAAGCCGTGGCTATGCGTCCACGGGCGGCGAACGGGATGTATGGAGGTCTCTGGTCGGTGGGATTGTGTATGCCTTGGCGGCGGCGTGATGTGGGCTTCGGTCGAGGGTGGTGCTCTGGCGCACGCTCGGCATGGTCTCTGGCAGTCTGGGCGCGGTCTGTGTGTGTGTGGTCCAGGGCTTGGCAATGCTCGCGGCTGGGACAGTGAGTGGCGGTGGACGGTGGGCTACCTCCCAGACATGCTGGCTAGGCTTGCTGCTGCTCCTAGATTGCTGTCGACTATGGGGTGGCAAGGGTGTGCTTGGCTATTCACCATTGATGGCAATGGCAAGCTCACAGTGCTGCTAGTGCTTGGTTAATCTTGCTAGATGATCTACTGAGCTGGTTGTGAGCTAAATGGGGAACCAGTTAGGCAAGAATCACTGCTCACACTAGTGTTTGATGTTTGTTTGATTTGTGTCTGCAACCTGTTTGATGAAATGGCCGCATGAAATTAAGTTTTGAATTTTGAAATGATTTTTGGTGGGTTTGCTAGATTGGTGCTGGTGAGTCTGCAGATGCTTGGGTTTTGACAGTTGAGCTTGTTTTAGTGGTTTTTGAAAAAGTGGAATCTTCCCATATGATAAAGATTCAATTTTGAATTGTCATTTAAACTATGTATTTGAAAGTTTCTGGATGATCACAAAGTGGGCCTTGATACTTTGTTATGAGTACATTCAAGGGGTGCAAAGATCCAGAAAAGTTTCTGTTAGGTTTTGAAAGTTTGAGACAGCCAAAGTAGGCATGAGAGTTAAATTGGTCAAAATGACCATTCCTTTTATATATTTGTTTTGATTTACTTGTCTTTAGGAAAAGGGTGGGAAATGTTTTAGATGATGTTTATTTCACCTAAGAAACATTTTACAAGCAATGAAACAATCAAACAAGGTGGTTTAAAAGAATTTCAAAATCAATGCATACACATATGCATGCATTCATAATTTTAATTAGAAAAGTTTTTGTTAACCCTAATTTTGAGGATTAGAGTTTGATGATCCAAGTTTAGTATTTTTGGGATGTTACACTACACGCCCTTCTTCATGGTGCACAGAGCCGAAGCCGTGCTACCTGCCGAGGTACGACACAAGGCCCCACGGGTCGTTTCTTACAGCAAAGCCGAATTATCGGTAGCACTCGAAGACGCCATCGACACACTCGACGAGGCATGCGACATTGCCGCTTCGCTCGATCAAGAGAGCCGACGCAAATTCTACACGCCGCCGGCTATGCCCAAGGTCCTTCGTCGAAGGAGACCTCGTCCTACGACTCAGGCAAGAAGGGCACAAGAAGCTCGAGTCACCTTGGGAAGGACCCTACATCGTCACCGAAGTCACCCTAGGTGGCGCTTATGTCACGTCCCAAGATTTTCCAAATCTTGTTATGTGAAAAATAAATGAATAAAATAAAACTTTGATGATTTTTAGGGTGAGAAGAAACTTTTTGATTCCAATTGGAAACCTTCAAACCTATTTGATCAAATAAATCCTAAAGGGATTTATAAAGATAAACAATTAATAAAGAAAGTTTTAAATATATGAAATTACTATTTTTGGATCTTTTAATAAAAACATTTGGTTTTCAAATGAAAAGGTAGAAATATAAATAAGGATTATTTTATAGAGCCAAATTAAATCTTGGCCAAGCTTTTGAATTAAAATATTCCTATTTGAAAAAAAAAGAGTAAAGGTTTATTTCAATAAAATAATGAGGATTTATTAATATCAAATTTTATTAAAATAAAGACTTTTCCCATTATAATTAAACACTAAAACTTGTTATTTTATTTTAAATAAGTTTTTCAAGTGTTTTATATTATCAAATAAAACCTACTGAAATGATTTTGTTATTTTGTAGATTTCAATTGGAGATTTTAAATAAAACAAATCCTATTTGAATTAATAACTAAGGACTATTTTATTTAATTATTAAATAGAACCTAAAAGAATAAAAGTATTATTTTATATTGGACCTTAGTTTGTGTTGTTAAACAGAACTAAAAATTGTTCAAAGTATGGTGGTGGTTTGATTTGTTTTGATGTTTGAATTGATTGTTTGAAAATCAAAACAGGAAAATCAAATAGAAAAAGAAAAGTTTACTGTATAAAAAAAATGAATCGAGCTCAGCCCAACTCATCTGGCCCAGCAAGCCCAGCTCCAGCCCAACTAAACCCCCCCCCCCACGCGCGAATCGTTTTCCACCGAAAAACCCACCCGCGCAGTCCCAGACGAGTGGACCCCTCTCCCTCTCTCTCTTCCTCGCTGACAGGCATGTCCCACTGCCACCTCACCGTCGTCTTCAACCCCCAAACCACACCCTGCCGTTGCTGCCATTTACTCTGGCGATGAATACGCAATGAAGACGTCCTTAATTCCTCGCAGTGACTATGCCCGTTAAATCGCCCCTCTCCCCTCTCTCTTTTCCCCCAAGCAGCTCCTCCCCTCGCCTAGGCTGCCCCACCGCCGCCCTTTGCCTCGCCCGACGAAGCTTCTCCAGTGAATTCCGGCGCCGTCCAGCCTCGCCTCGCCTTCCCGAGAACGCGATCTTGCTCCTCAGACCAGCGCGCACCTGCCAGTGCCTCCCGTTCGCCCGCGCTCGCCCCAAAGCCTCGGCTTCGACAACATCTGAGCGCCACCGCCGTTTGCTGACACTCCGGCGAAGTATCTCCGTAAGCAACATCCGCCCCTCTCCTTCCTGATGATACTCCCGCACTCGCCACACTCTCCCGAGTCTAACCGTGTCCTTGTTTTTCCTCGGGGTGAACCGCAGCGTCGCCCTCGACGACCTCCAGAGCCACCTGACGCCGCCACCTACTCCGGCGAGGAATTGCCGCCGTCCCTGAGCGCCCCTTGCCAAGCCGACCACGCGTTGAGCGTCACCTCGACCTCGCGAGCACGGTGAGCGCCCCCGTTTATCCCCTTGCTGCCTAGAATTGCCGTGACACCACCGTCTGAGCGTCGCCGCCGCCAGCCTCCGCGCAGCGCCGCCAGTCCGTGGTCAAGGCAGCTGAGCCCGTTGGATCTTGATCCTGTGGCTAAGATTAGAACCTGAGCGAAAGGGTATGAGCGCGTCTGAGCCGCGCGATCTGTTTAGATCCAACGCACCAGATAGGTTGATCCAACCGAACCGGTATCAGCCAATAACAAGCAGCCACGTGGCCCAGCCTTTGATTTAAAACAGAATTAGAATCTGATTGGTATGCAAATTTCAAAAATCCATAACTTTAGTTATACACGTCCAAATTTTGCAAATTTTATATCAATGGATTCAGAAAAACAAGCCCTAGCCAACCATGCACTTTGTTTAGTAAAAAGCTTCTGGTAAAATGTTTGTTTTTGCAGAAACTTGTGTATGCTTGTTTAGGATATAAAATTTATTCCAAAATGATTTTGGGGTTGAAATCTTTGCAAAATGGTTTGTTATGAACCTACAGACCTTAGGAACCAACTTATGGATTTAAAAATGTATTTTGTGAAGTTTAGGAATAGATAATTGAATTAGCCCATTTCTAGTCAAATAAAAACATTGATTTTGATATGGAAATGATTTTTGAGCAAAACCATTGGAAAATGTTTTGATTCAAACCTACTGACCCTAAACACCAAGTTTTGAGAATTAACAACTTATTTGGTGAACAATATAAAATTATTGCCTTACCAAAAGCATTTTCACCACATGAAATAATGATTTCATTTAAAAATGGTTTATAGATAAAACCCTTTTTTGCAAATGGTTTTGCCACTTTAGAAAATGACCACTTTGAACCTTACAATGTATAGAGCCTAGTAGAAACCACCTTTGCAAATAAAACTATCTTTTGCATGCTTGCATGCATGACCTTGTTTCTATTATTTTATGTGTGTTAAATTGTTTGAATATTGGTTGGAATGCTAGTTGAATCTATGTTTGCTTGATTGATTTGTAGTGAAGTTAGAAGAGTGTGATATTAGCAAGATCAAGAAGTGAACCAACATCCTCTACCAAAAAGGCAAGTGTCACTATCATCCAAGTCCTACTATTTTCATTACACTTAGTGGATTTTGAAACATGCATGATAAGGACGCTATATTTTGCTATGCTAAATCATAATAGGATACCCTTATTCCTTAGTGAAAACAATGTAGTTGTAATATGCTTAGCCCTGCTATATATATTGAGATGAGATACATGTTGAGATTATATGAAGTTGGGAAAAGACTTATGTTTTACATAATAAAACAAGTACTCAATGAACCACCTAGGTGGACAAGGAATACTCAAGTTTTGGACAAGGTGGCAATAAGAGGAACCATGTTTATATGGCAATCTCTTTTTGTTGTGCACTAGAAGAAAACCACCCAGGGACTTAGAGATTGAACATGTTTCTCGTACAGTGGCTTCCGTGTACAGCCACATGCTAAATGGGCACTGGCTTAGTCAACTACATGGTGGAAGACCCATGCATTGGCCTCTTCAGGTTAACTGGAATGAGGGAACTAGGAACCCTACATTGGTACCTGAAGACAAGCTAGCATTGTGTATTGGGAGGACCCTATGGAAAGACTTCGTCACAATCTCAATCTGCCAGTACTCCATCTTGGTGAGTACTTATCCAGCGGCCACTGGTGGCAACATGATGAGATTGTGTCATGTGGGTAAAGTGTACAACTTCTGCAGAAGATAAAAATCTAAGTACTTAGCCGTGTCCCCGGTTATGGACAATACTGAGCAACTAAGGCCTGAAGCTATGGGAAATCTCGACATTCCAATTTCTAAAAGTAAAATTTGAAAGTGACAACAAGATACTTGAATCACTTGGAGGTTTCCAAGGAGTTCAGAAAGATTTGACAAAAGATATTCAAAAGAGCAAAACTATTTTGGAAAAGATAGGACAAAACTATATTGCTTTCTGCAAATGAGCCTAAAACCCTACTTAGCCAAATATGCATGTAATGATAGGATCCACTTATTTCTTCATAGTAATGAAACTTGCCAATACAATTCAAATGTATTGACCCTTGTGGCTGCAACTTATTATGTTGTAGGTTTGTTTGATGTAAGTGTATTGATTAGGATTACAAGTCTACAACCAACATGGCTGCCTGTGGCACTTTGAAGATGAAGGACCCCATGCTTATAGATATTTTGCTGCAATGTAATGTAATAGCCAAATGAGCTATGTAAGATGTAATAAATTATGTTATTCCTGGTTATAAAGTTGTATTATGACCTTTGTTTCTTGATATTACATCTTAACTGTGGATGCTAGCTATTGATCTAGGGACTAGCATTGTAAACACAGGGATCTCTACCTTGTTAAAGGTTGGGACCTCTACAGCTTACCGCCTCATGGATGTCGCATCAGGAGTCGAATACTCCAACCCCTGGAACGTCGCACGACTGCGACGCTTCTACCCCTAGTTACCCTTTACTTTCAATAAGGCTATTCAGCCAAGGCTACTCAGTCGAACAATGTACCTTCTTGTTTGCTATGAATAAAAGCTAAGTTCCTTGGCCCAAATATCTTTTTCTCCTTACATTACTTCTCGCTAAATACGCTCGGGGTCTACGCCTCAACTCACGACTTCGTCGAATGAAAACAATGCATACAACCTGAGTAGCTGGCCATGTCAGACTAACGAAAAGGACATGCACATTACAAAGCACCACGTGCCAATACATATAAACTTTACAAAGGGCATTAGAAGCCCACTCGCATAAATACAAATTTTACATGATCTCGTTTTCTTTACAGGACCTAATGTTCTAGAGCATAACATTCGCCCACTGCTCGAACAAATCTACAATTTCTTTGACATGCTACGCCACAGCTGCGTAATGAGGATGCATGTCCCATAACTGCCATCTGGTCGAAGAGGCGGTCAAGTCTCTACATCTGCAAGATTAACATCACGACGATGCAATCGAATGAGAGACAAGGTAGCCTTGACCCCTGCAATCAGCTGATGATGCACCAACTCCTTGACATGTCCTACATTCCGAAATTTACCAAGAAGACCCAAGAAATTAGAAGGCGCAACATCCAAAGGGAACATGATAGACCAAATGGCTGCAAGTGATGACCTCACCTGCCTCAGCAGCCGAAGAACCTATTGTACGCCATCTTGCACCATCACAAGGACGATGACTCGATCACGGTCCATCCAAAAGAAGCCACCAGCCTTCAGCTCTTGTTGCGTCAAGTTGTTCATCCAAATTGTGATGCGCTCCTTCTCATCCCTTGGAATGAGATTCACATTTGCACAAAGCACTGAATGAACCAGCATACAAATAAGGTGCACCAAAAGAACATCAGTTCATGAAGACTCACATTGAAGTTTCTCATCCATCTGCCGCAATTCTCCAAGCAAGAACTCCTCCCTGGTAGTGGCTCGCTCAGCCTTTGACTTTCACACATCCGCGTGGCCTCGGATGCTGAGTATATCCTTTTCTAGGATGTGTATGCGATCACGCAGAAATTTCAATTGTGATGTGTCATCCAAAGATGGTCGAGGCGCAGGCATAGTCGGAGTAACCATTGGAGCCTCACCCGAAGGATCCTAGAGGTAAATAAGCAAGTATAAACATCACAAGTACTCTTGGAAGCAGCTCAAAGATAGACTTATATACATAAATAAAGCCACCTCGTGGCAAAGTGGGACTTGTTCATCAGCAAGATGTTACAGAAAAATAGCAAAAGCAAAAAAGCTACACTAGCTACAATACAAAGGCCTAAGCACCCGCATCCGGAGCAGCTTCGAAGCCAGACTGCCTACTCTTGGCCTCCTGCTGCTGCTTCGCCGCATAATCGACCAGGAGGTCGATGAGCTTAGGCCCATAATGCTTACAGCGAGAAGCAAAGAGGGCAAAATCTACCTCAGAGCCATCCGCCGCCGTCCGCATCCTGGACATGACTTGAGGCAGGTCCAGCTCGGCTCCGGACTCCATCGCCATGGCCAGACCCATGGAAGCATAGATGCCCTTCTGCTTGCGTTTGTACTCTGCCGGATCTTCCTCTAACAAAGCATCCGCAAGGGAGTTGACATCGTCTAGGGCAACGCCCTTGGGGACGACCTCCTTGTAGAAGCGCGTGAGCACCTTATTGGCCTTCTCCAGGGAGCCAACGGTCGTGGAGCAGCGATCCTCGCTCGCAATAGCAGCATCCTCCAAGACATCCCCATGCTCCAATGCACCACAATCAAACGTGATGCCAGAAGCATCTAGCAAGAAGAAGAAAAGAACACCCGAATGAGAAGGGATAAAACGCACTCAAAAATAAGAAGACCCAAAGGATAAAAGAGCAACTTACCAGAAATAGCCTTGGCAGCAGCCATGAGCTTGTCGGCCATTGCCTTCTCCCGCGTAGCCGCAATGTCCGCGAGCTGCTGCTCGCGATCTTCAGCTTCCTTCTGCAAGTGCTCCTTGGCTTCCACAGCATCCGTTGTCCTCTTCTTCGCCTGGCCGAGGCTCTTTTCGAGAGCGTTCAGCCTTCGGAGTGCAGTATTGTTATCATCTGCAGTATGAAGAAATATTGGTGAACACACACATCACACTTGGCGGACTCGAACAATAACCAAGAAGATAGCTACGCACCTTGGAGTTGCTTCATTTCACCCTCCAGCGCCAGATGCTGCTGGATGAGGAGGTTGGCGCTGTACACAAAAGGCTACATAAGAAACAAAAAACAAAGCCAATTAAATAAAGGGCTTGGGGGCTCCCCCGCAAAGCGAAAGACCAATAGGTCAGACAAAAAGGACTCGGGGGCTTCCCCCATGGAGTAAAAAAATACAACACTTATGTGCTCAGGTGTGGACTCTGAAGGTTTGCATGCTGCCTTCCGAGTTATTACTGCCCGAGCTTCTTGCCTAGCGGGGCTTGGGTCATCGTCCTCGGAGTTGGCCACCACCAGGGGAATAGAAGCTGTCGGCTTCGATTCCGCCATAACTTCTTGGGTGTCGCCGTCAAGGGACTCCTCTAAAGGATTGCTGCAAGCAACTATAAGATCAACAACAAACTAACACTACATAAATAAAAATAGAAAAAAGACTCAAGGAGAATGACTTACGACTCGATGTCCGACAAATTGAAGACAGGAGCCGCCTTCTCCTTCTTCTTCTTCTTCTTGGCCGTCGACTGCGGGGCCATCGCCCGAAGGGGCATGGCAGGAAAAGGCGGAGACGACACACCTTCGTCCTTACCGTCCTGCTCGAGGAATGATGGACCCCTTCGAGTTGGTGGGGTAGACCCATCCGAAGATTCACTCCGGGAGCACTTTCGGGTCCGCCCTTCGCTCGGCTCGGGGGATTCCAAGGTAGGAGATCGCGCCGGAGGAAGCTCGGATTCGGATTCCACAACTTCATTATCCAGCGCAACCAGAAATTTCTCAGGTAGAGGGGGATCATCCCCGCTACCTTGAGGTCCTGAAAACAGAAGACAAAATAAAACAGGATAAGTAACACTAACAAGCTGCAAAGCACTCGAAAAAGCGCAACGCGCAAGCTACAAGATTCAACCTATGGAACTGCATTTTTGGCACTGAACGGGGAGGTCAAGGATTTTCCCGAGATGTCCTTGTCGAACTTGAACTTCAGCACGGGTCGAAGAGCCCTATCAAGGTCAGCCGAAGACAACTCCTCGGGTGAAACCCTTGTAGGATCGCTGTGGCCAGCATACAGGAACATCGGGTGCACCCTCGCTTAGAGCGGCTACACCCGATGCTTGAGGAAGGTGCGTATGATATCGACACCGTTAACCTCCTTGCCGACCACTAGCTAAAGTGCCTCCACGCGATGCTAGAGTTCCTCCACCTCCGATGTTTCACCCTCCAAGACGTGGTTCTTCCACGACCTCTTCGGGGTGATCATTTGGGTAGAGTCAAAAGGGGCGAGACCAAATTGCTGCCCGTCCAATTTGGCATCGCGGATATAGAACCACTTCTTCCGCCAATATTGAACGGACTTGCACATGGAAAAGGAGAAGACTAAGATAGAAGAACGAATGGAGATGATGCAGCCGTCGAGCGGATAAACACCACCGGTGCCAGGCTGCCTCTTCACGGAATAGAGCTTTCGAAAGAGGCCAAAGTGCGGCTCGATACCGAGCCAGCACTCGCAAAGAGTGATGAAACAAGCAATATGGAGAAGAGAACTGGGAGACAGATGATGCAACTGAATCCCATAGAAAAAATGAGTCCACGAAGGAATTCGTGGACAGAAAGAGAAAGACCTCAGACAATGAAGGCACAGAACATCACCCGAAACCCTTCAATAAAAAACACCTCCGCGGTGATAAAACTTCAGATGTTGTGTCTGCGACGCAAAGATAAGCCCTACAGATATCATCTGATGGCCTGGTAACGCACCTGACTGCGCTCTGCCAGTAAACTTCCGTGTCAACAGGAATGATGAAAATCCCGACGGACGCGTTGGGTACATCACTTGAAAATCACTAGGATTCGGCTCCTGTAAGACCACAACAGCCTGAGTCGAATCACACTAGCAATCGTTCCGAATTCGAGTCTGTGGACTCGAGTTTGATGAAGATCGTGTTGTTTTGTCCTATGACAGTTAACTGGCCCTGATCCGTCGGGTGAGCTAGGCACACACATCAACAATCCCTATGAACTAAAACATTTCTCCTTGAAATAGTAGGCTCAATTGCACCTGAAAGATTGAAGAGTCCCCAGCTAAATCTACGATTCGACTGGACACTTAGGGGCTACTTACATGGATATACCCCACGGGTACATGACATTGGTATACCTGGTCCAGCCCAAGGAAGGCCCACGTCAGGACATGCAGCCCATGAAGACTTCGGGTGGCCCAAGCCCATGATGTTTTCGACTCCTTAGAGGACAAGTCTAGACTAGATAGAATTTCAAAGGGTACCAACCCTAATTTGTAACCGACTCGACCTAACCCGGGACCTGCCTATCTATATAAAGGCCAGGAGGGTACAGCGAGAAGGATCTCTCAACACCGCATACACACCTCCACGCCAGATTGCATTTGCGCACCCCTGTAACTTTTGGTTCCACCGTAATCAAGAACAGACAAGCAGGAGTAGGGTTTTCCCTCCGGGGGCATGAACCTGGGTAAATCTCGTGTCCCTGTGTTGCTTATCTGTTAACCGTTCCACGACTTCCAGCATCCCCATCTTCTCCAAACCCAAGTCCATAACAATGGGCATTGACGAGATCGAACCTCGTCACCCCGGACTCGAATACGGAAAATTGCTGGCGTAATTCGACTCAAGCCGTAGGGGTCTTACAAGAGTTGAATTCTAGTGTTTTAAGTTATGTAGCCAACGCGTCCGTCAGGATTTTCATCATGCCTATTGACACGAGTATGTTATTGGTAGAACACAGTCAGGTACGATATCAGGCCATCAGATGGTATCTGTAGGTCTTATATTTGCGTCGTAGACACAACATCCGAAAATCTATTGCCACGGAGGCGTTTTGGGTGACCAAGGAGACGGTATCTCTCTTAGCATTAATTTGGGCAAAGTTGTCAATGTGATTTTGTTGTTGCTATGGAGGATCCGAAGGATCTCACTCAAATAATTCATAGGGTGCGCGACCAGCGCTCCCTATGGGAGTATTCGCCGAGTGTCTGTTTAAGTCGAAGACTCAAGCAGAAACTTTAATTTATCAATTAAGCAAAGCAATGATCCGAAAAATATTCGGGTGAATAGGCTCCCTATAAGAGTAGCCCCTGAGTCCATAGTGGAGTCACGGACTCGAAGAAGGACTCGAAGCATTTTCAATTGACATGGGAACCATGTCAAATTCTTAGGTGTGCGGCCAGCGCTCCTGATAGAGGAAGCCCCCAAGTAGTTGGTTGAGTCGTAGACTCAAGTAAGTATTTTTATTTGCAGCCGAAAGTTTGTAGCTATTGCTGGTCTTTGCTTTGCTGACGTCATTGCTAACGCTTGGTAATCGTCTGCGGCTACAGTAATGTAACTACCTCGGTGAATTACGCTCTTAGTTACAAGCCTAGATGAACGGAAATGGTTAAAATAGTACGGTGGGGCCCAAATGCCACTCACAGGTAGACCTTTCGGCCGTCCTAACCATTTCCAAACAGCGGGACAAGAACGAAGCGTGTCGGCAAAGAAGGGATCAACTACATACACAAATGAGTATGTATGCAAGCCACCATACAACAGTCCTCAGAGCCATTCCATCTAAAAGAAATAGAAATATTGCAACGCCGTACGGCAAGATCCAAATATCCTAGATAGATATAATAGGTTAGGGTATCTCCTCATACATCAAACATCAGAGTATCAGGCGGAAGCGGAAAACAAGATCCGAGTACGGATAATAAGCAAATCGGCATAAGATGCCCCATAAATAAACACATCCCGCCCACAGATCTCATGGATCCCCGTTCCCGAAATCTCTACACCGAGTTATCGTTGCCAACATCGTCCGTCTCCTCCACCCAGTATCCATCTTGCGAGTATACCTGTTCATCTGAATCAAACAATTTATCGTGTGAGACCCTAGGGTTACTCAGCAAGTCTTTATGCCTCTAAAGGGGACACAACCTGGGGTGACGCCATTGCAGCAAAAGGTAATAACAATTCTATAGATACTCGCTATCCATCCGCCTAACCAAGGATAGACGGATGTCCGTGAATTAATAACAACAGTTATAACAATATTAATAGATCCATCCTCCTCCTCGCTACCAACGAGGAAGCGGAATAACAACCCCATCCGTTGGCAGTTTTATTATCCATTCCATGAGTGTTGCACTATTTACTAGTCGGTACTTAGTCAAATTAAAAGCGGTACTTTAGTTATACTTGTCTATGATCGAAGCGTGCTCCACGTCGTCCATAACCGCCGACACGGCTTTCAGAAACATTTACCCTGCAGGGGGGCACACATAGCACCACACACTCGATCAACCTCGGAAAAACCAAATCAAAACCCACCGAGGCATTCACGACAAAGCGATCACAGATTCAGAAATATTTCAGGGCCACCCCATTAAGCTACCATAGCGAAGTTGGCGGCTCCGAGACGGACTCAAGGTTTTGCGTCAATGGCTGTAACGATTGGGAACCCGAAAGTGTGGTGGGCTTGTCGATACATAAAACACTCCGCATCCAAAAGCAGTCTGGTGCTCCTCGCACAATCATAAATAAAGCAGTAAAGCATGGCATAGGTACAGGATAGTAATAAAGCCCCAAACTACTTGTGGCCCCAAGAAATAAGAATGAATCAAGCTATGGCTCAGGGGGGTTCATAAGCCTCCCGGATGTGGATATACGAATATTCAAGGAACAGGAATCAAGTACTGGGTCCTACGGACACAAGTGAGCATGAAAAACCAAATAGCAGATATTGCTCACGGTGCCACTTTCATTAGTTATCCCATTACTACTCGTGTTAAGTTGTTTAGGTACCTCGTTATCCATCAGACACTCACATACCCTACACATGATGTTCTACGACCCGCATGGCTCAAACAACTCCTGTAGTAATGGCTCATGGGATGGAGGAACAAGCTTCGGTGGGGTTTAAAAGTAAAGGCTATGCAGTACTTGGGATTGAGTTTAGTGCAATCGCGACTCAATGATGCAAGAATAAGATAGAGGCAATAGGTACTATATGTATGCAAGCATGTGGTAGTGCTTGCCTGGCAGCTCAGTTGAAGCGAGAGAAGGATCTGGGTAGTGCTCCTGGGTTTCTTGATATATCCCACCTTTCGCGTCTATTCGAAGAAGAACCAAACAAACAAGGGCCAACATAAATAAAGTGCACAAGCATATGAATAAAATGCGACAAGCAAACAATCATGCCATGATGAATGATGCACAATTTGCATGGCAATAATGTAGCATGGCATGGGTGAGGTGTGGAATACAAGAATAAAGCATTTTATGGAGTTTTAGTCAACTTTTATCCTCAAATAAGCTGCTGTATACTTTATATTTATATGATGCATGCTGCAATTCAGAACATGGAATGCATAAACAGAAAGGTCTCGTCGCGCTGATCAATTTAGACATATCATTTGTCAAATTTGGAGTTAAAAAACAAAAGTTATTAATTAATTAAGAAAAAGGGCATTTTATTGTAATTTTGATCAACTCGAAAATTAAAGTGTTCAAAATATATTTTGAAGGGCATATATGAAATCCTCACATTTTTCTGATTTCAAAACATATATTATTTGTATTATAAGGATTTGTATTTTAAAAGTTAATTAAAAACAGATTGAATTTGAATTTAAATCAATTTTGAAAAGGTTTAATTAAAACAGGCAACAGGGCAGACTTTTGTTACTCAGCTCGACCCAGTCATAGCCACTGACGGGTGGGGCCGATGCTGACTGGACGATCTGGCACGGTAAAAGCTTTTCTCACCGTGGTTTGACCCAGCCACAGAGAGTGACAAGCGGGGCCGGAGTACACGCGGACCCACCTGTGGCGCCAAATGGCGTGACACGCGGCAGATCCGAGTCTGCGGTTGAGGCGGTGGAACTTGGGAGGGGTTCAAAAAAACAGGGAGGTCACCCGATGGGGTAGGCTGGACCGCGGGTTTAGGAATAAAAACGTTGGGGGGTGAGTGCAAAGTGTCAACGTGCACTGTTTCTCTTCTCGCGGTTTCTGACGAAACTGACAGAGAACAGCGACAGCGCGCGACGGTGAATCGAACCCACAATCTGGTGCACGCGCGGAGGCGGTGACCGCTACGGCTCGAAGGGTTGTTGGTAGGTTGTTGTGGCGCGGCTAGGTAAGGTTCTCGCGACGAGAGGACGGTCCTCGACGACGTGCTACGCGCCCGGCGAGAGCGCCATTTAAACGCAACGCCAACAGCAATGATCGGCTAGCGGAGGTGTCTGGGAGGGTCGGGCGCTCACCGAGAGTGGGTCGGTGGTGGCGGAACGGCTTGGGACGCAGGGGATCGGCGACGATGCAGACGGCCGGCGAGATTAGGGTTTCGGCGGCGTTGCGGTACTGCAGAAGAAGTGGGGCTTCTCCTCCTCGCTGTCGTGCTCCTGGCGAAGCAGAAGAACCTCCTCGGCCTCCTCGACCACCTCCACGCCGCGCTCGTCGGTTGGAACGAAGACACGACGGTGGTGCAGACGGTGTCCGGCGAGAGGAAGATGGTGTCGGTGGAGAAAAAGAGGGGAGAGGGCAAGGCCCTGGGGTAGATCTGGGGGAGGCAGAGAAGCCGTGGGGAAGGAGGAAACGAGAGGGAGAGAGGCGAGGCAGCCGTGGCAGGGGTAGATAAGGTGGCCTCGGTGCCACCTTTTTCCTCTCCTCCTCGGCACGTGCTCGGCCGGCTGGGCTGGCTAGGGCTGGTCCAGGCGGCGTAGAGGCTGCAGTGGGCCAGAAGAGGGGGAGGTAGGTCAGGTTCGGTGGGACAAGCGTGGCAGAGAGAAGAGAAAAGGAGAGGAGAGGAGCTCGGGTTAGCTATGGCTAGGGTTAGGAGAGGTGGTCTCGGGTTAGGGTGAGCTAGGTTAGGTGGAGCCAGGTGGATGGGTTAGGGGTGGCTCGGTTTTGGCTAGAGGGGGTGGTATGGTAGATGGTGATAGTGGGGTAGGTGATTAGGGTTAGGGTTTTGGATAGAGAGGAGGGATTAGAGAGAGAGGGTGATGTGGTGGTGGCTTTTAGCAAGATCAACCAAGATCAAGCAAAAGGAGGGAGAGAGAGATGAGAGATGATCCACTCAAAAATCAAATAAAAACAAAGGAGGACAAAAGATGGAGATGGAAAGGATTTCACATGACCATGCATGGCATACCCATGTGAGAAAAGCTTGATGAGCACTAGGCAAAAAGAAAATAAACCAAACAAGGTGAAAGATTTGAGAGAGAAGGGAAAGCTCCAAGATATATACACCACTCAAAAATTCATATAAAATCCCAAAGGACTAGAATGTGGTGGTGCTTGCATGGCCCATGCAAAATAATTAATGCCATGTTTATTCTTGTGAAAACAATAATATTAACATGGCACTATTCTTATGCATTCCCAAAAGTGGAATAAAAGCCAAGCAAAAGAATTTGTAGAAGTAGATCCATCCTATCTCCCATGAGCTAGATTAAATACCAAGAGAAAATAAAATACAAGCTCATGGATAATGGGATGGTGGAACTATAAGGTGATGAAAGAAAGGGTGGTGGAGTGGAATAAAAGATATGCCCCCAACTCAACTTGGGCATTTAAACAATATATCAATAACCAAATACAATATCAAGGGGCAAATACAATTTACAATGCATATGAGAGAAGAACCAAAACAAAAAGGGTTTTGTATGATGCTCAAATGCAAGCTGGCATGATGACATGAGCATGATATAATTATGATGCAACAATTATATATAGGAAGTAGCCATTATATAGACTAGGCTAGTAGCATTGCAATTGTTAGACAATTGGGATGCTACAACTCTCCCCCACTAAACAAGAATCTCGCCCCGAGATTCCTAGGAAAAAGAAAACCACACAAGGAGAGGCGGTTGTTCGGAACGAAGGTGACCCTCATGTTCCAAGTTGATGAACAACGGAATAACTTGGTAGACTTGCTGCGAGTCTTGCGTTTTGCTTCAAGAACAACGGGTTAGAAGAATTGAAGGATTGTCGTGAGGCAAGAGGGTAGGATGAACATAGCTCCGGTTTTCCAAAGAAACATGATAAAAGAATATAACCACTTGTGAAAGGAAAAGACAAGATGATGTATCATGAATAAAGAAAGACACACCGTTAAGATTACAGATTTACCGATACTAGAGAGGATGAATCTTTGTCTCGCCGGAAGAAAAGAGCTAGGTTGGAGAGGTTTTGAACCACTATGACAATAGCATCGTATCTTCTCTCGGATTTGAGAAATGAAGTACGGAAACAATATTGCCTTCAAATAATAGAGTCACTTGATATCAACAGAAAGATTTAGTTAGACATCGTCGGATTAGATTCTTCTTGCGCCGGTAAGACCCAACGGATCACGCAATTGAGGTGCGCGGATATAACTTCCAGAGACGGATGTGAAGCCAGATCATGGTGGAATCCCGAGAAGCAAAGGATATGGAGGATCTGGAGTTTATTGTAGATATACTTATTGCTTTCTTTAGCCTTGAGGCTAACGCAATAGATTTGGTGATGGCATCAACCATAATTGGCTTTACCACAGAAAAAGAATTGATGAAACGAAGAGAGATAGTTTCCTTTCATCTTGATTGGGGATGCCGAGCATCGGTAGAATGACGAGGACAGAAAAGAGTTTGCGTTTGTTTCCACCAGATAATTGAAGATTTTGCTCCATCTAGAATAGACAGACCACCAACAAGAGATTATTGATTACTTTCTTCGAGAGAGCACTCCGGAAAAACAAAGACGGAAGTAAAAGTATCGAGGGATAAAGGCCACTTCTAACTTCCGTGGAATGAGTGAAATCACATTAATTCACCAATTCAATGTACAAGAGCGAATGATAAGAGTAGTGGTATGGTAGCTACTCCATCCCGCACTCAAAGCATTACTCCGCACATGAATAAGAAAACCATGCAACCCAACTACCGAAACAGACTGAAGGTATTGACAATAACTCATGGAACTTCGTTAGAAAACAAGGATAGATGCAAACGATTCGCCGGATTCATAGATAGATAAAGATGATGATGTTGCCGTCATGTCGGAAGTACCAAGACGCCGGAAAGATATGAAGGAAGATTACGGAGAACAACTGCAAGATTCAACAGCTACAGAAAAGATAGCACCAACTTGAACAGAAGGAATACAAGATCTAGAAGGTCTCCATGGCCTCCGGTGGATTGAGCATAGACGACAGAGCGAGAGGGTTTCAAGAGATTACTTGACGAGACTGAGGTGAAAAGAACTCCATGTTGTTCTTGAAAAGATTGAGAGAGGTTTAGCGGTCTTGAGGAAAACTTCGGCAGAACGACGATGATAAATCGCCAACAAGGAAAGACTCTAGGTTTGATTGAAGATGGAAGATGGAATTAACAATGGACTTGCTGATTCCAGAATTGGAGCGATCTATTTAGCAGAAGGACGTGGCCGAGATAGGTGACTTCAAGAAGCCAGAATTCTCACTTTGAGACTTTGCACACAGGCAGTGCTCATGAAGCTTGAGAGAAAGAGACACAGATGATCTTCCATGTCCTTCCATTGATATGGAATAGGCAAGCATATTATCAACATATACCACCATGGATTAACAAGATATTCCCAGAATACCAAGTTCAAAAAGCGAGAAAGCGAACAAATGCTCGAACACTTCCTGAGCTCAACGCTCTTAGAAAGATCAATATTAAGAGCACGGGTTCGTGTTGAAGAAGATGCCTTGGAAGAATAGATTATCTGGTCCTTCGAAGAAAAGAGATGTCACTGGTTCACATTGTCGATCGGAACACGGTTACAAAGATAAAGAGATCTTGGATAAGAACCGATGATAGCTCATACCTCAAGCAAAGCTATCGAGAGACAAAAGATGCAATTCCCTCGTCTCAAAGAGAATTTTGCGATATGGAGTTCAAAAGATGTGCGGCATGATGGATGATGATAGACGCCGTAGTGCCTTGAGAAACTCGGATTGCCAAAGATGCTTGAATATGCATAGGTATGATCACGGTGTACTCAAAATCACAGGAGATAACCGTCACCATTTGGAGCATAGTGTTGATAGCATTTTCCATATTCCACTCATGATAAGTGTCCTATAGCTATCACAACCAAATTACAATCACCAGCATCGGATCGACACATGTTATGTAATTAGCCCAAGAGAATTGGAGATGAAATGAAACTCTAGGATTAAGCGCGGTGACAAAGAATGAGTTAGCATGGACATGCTGATAAAAGGGAGATAGATAATGTTTCACACACGGTGAAAAGGAGTGTGGAAACCTGAATGTATCAAAGAAAATTTTTCCGCATTTTTCGGCATTAAAATACCCATAGATGCGCAAAATCACTTATCAGGTAGAGATTAGCAACTCCACATTCTGTGAAAGCATGCCGGAAGGAAGAACACCCTTAAGAAGATGGCACCGGTTAACAAGGAGTCAGATAGATCGCGCCGGTTTTCAAAAGCACATCAAGATGGAATGTACCAACAGTTGATAACCAAAGGCAGATTGAGATAACAAATTGGATGCAACAGATAGACAAAGAATTACACACACACACACACACACTTTCTATGGTACTACGGAAACCCAGAACACGTGAATCCTAGTTTGAACTTTAAGAAGAGGATTGAAAATGTTACACTTCCTTACCAGAAAAGGGTGGGTGTGTGGTTAAAAAGAGAAGTGGAAGCAGTCCTACTCTCGCGTTTTGTTTTTCCCTAGTATACATAGCTACCAAAAATATTTGCTAGACTGACAACGACCATTTGGCTGAGACCCTGAAGGGCGGGATGGCTCTGATACCAATTGTAACTACCTCGGTGAATTACGCTCTTAGTTACAAGCCTGGATGAACGGAAATGGTTAAAATAGTACGGTGGGGCCCAAATGCCACTCACAGGTAGACCTTTCGGCCGTCCTAACCATTTCCAAACAGCGGGACAAGAACGAGCGGCGTAATCGGCAGGCGAAGGGATCAACTACATACACAAATGAGTATGTATGCAAGCCACCATACAACAGTCCTCAGAGCCATTCCATCTAAAAGAAATAGAAATATTGCAACGCCGTATGGCAAGATCCAAATATCCTAGATAGATATAATAGGTTAGGATATCTCCTCATACATCAAACATCAGAGTATCAGGCGGAAGCGGAAAACAAGATCCGAGTACGGATAAGAAGCAAATCGGCATAAGATGCCCCATAAATAAAGACATCCCGCCCACAGATCTCACGGATCCCCGTTCCCGGAATCTCTACACCGAGTTATCGTTGCCAACATCGTCCGTCTCCTCCACCCAGTATCCATCTTGCGAGTATACCTGTTCATCTGAATCAAACAATTTATCGTGTGAGACCCTAGGGTATTTTCAGCAAGTCTTTATGCCTCTAAAGGGGACACAACCTGGGGTGACGCCATTGCAGCAAAAGGTAATAACAATTCTATAGATACTCGCTATCCATCCGCCTAACCAAGGATAGACGGATGTCCGTGAATTAATAACAACAGTTATAACAGTAATAATGCAGATCCATCCTCCTCCTCGCTACCACGAGGAAGCGGATTTAACAACCCCCATCCGCTGGCAGTTTTATTATCCATTCCATGAGTGTTGCACTATTTACTAGTCGGTACTTAGTCAAATTAAAAGCGGTACTTTAGTTATACTTGTCTATGATCGGAAACTGTGCTCCAAGTCGTCCATAACGCGGACACGGCTTTGAAAGATTTACCTGAGGGGTGCACAAATAGCAACACACACTCGATCAACCTCGGAAAAACCAAATCAAAACCCAACGAGGCATTCACGACAAAGCGATCACGATTCAGAAATATTTCAGAGGCCACCCCATTGCTACCCGCGAAGTTGGCGGCTCGAGACGGACTCAAGGTTTGCGTCAATGGTCAGTAAACTTTGGGAACCGAAAGTGTGGTGGGCTTGTCGATACCGCGAAAACACTCGCATCCAAAAGCGATGCAGTGCTCCTCGCACAATCTTAAATAAAGCAGTAAAGCATGGCATAGGTACAGGATAGTAATAAAGCCCCAAACTACTTGTGGCCCCAAGAAATAAGAATGAATCAAGCTCTGGCTCGGGGGGGTTCATAAGCCTCCCGGATGTGGATAGCGCGAATATTCAAGGAACAGGAATCAAGTACTCGGGGTCCCTACGGACACAAGTGAGCATGAAAAACCAAATAGCAGATATTGCTCACGGTGCCACTTGTCATTAGTTATCCCATTACTACTCGGGTTAAGTTGTTTAGGTACCTCGTTATCCATCGGACACTCACATACCCTACACATGTTGTTCTCGACCCGCATGGCTCAAACAACTCCTGTAGTAATGGCTCATGGGATGGAGGAACAAGCTTTGGGGTTTAAAAGTAAAGGCTATGCGCAAACTTGGGATTCCGTTTAGTGCAATCGCGACTCAATGATGCAAGAATAAGATAGAGGCAATAGGTACTATATGTATGCAAGCATGTGGTAGTGCTTGGCAGCTCGATTGAAGCGAGAGAAGGATCTGGGTAGTGCTCACAGGTTTCTTGATATATCCCCTTTCAGTCTATTCAAGAAGAACCAAACAAACAAGGGCCAACATAAATAAAGTGCACAAGCATATGAATAAAATCGACAAGCAAACAATCATGCCATGATGAATGATGCACAATTTGCATGGCAATAATGTAGCATGGCATGGGTGAGGTGTGGAATACAAGAATAAAGCATTTTATGGAGTTTTAGTCAAATTTTATCCTCAAATAAGCTGCTGTATACTTTATATTTATATGATGCATGCTGCAATTCAGAACATGGAATGCATAAACAGAAAGGTCTCGTCGCGCTGATCAATTTAGACATATCGTTTGTCAAATTTGGAGTTAAAAACAAAAGTTATTAATTAATTAAGAAAAGGGCATTTTATTGTAATTTTGATCAACTCGAAAATTAAAGTGTTCAAAATATATTTTGAAGGGCATATATGAAATCCTCACATTTTCTGATTTCAAAACATATATTATTTGTATTATAAGGATTTGTATTTTAAAATTTAATTAAAAACAGATTGAATTTGAATTTAAATCAATTTTGAAAAGGTTTAATTAAAACAGGCAACAGGGCAGACTTTTGTTACTCAGCCCGACCCAGTCATAGCCACCCAGGTGGGGGCCGATCTTGACTGGACGATCTGGCGGTAAAGCTTTTCTCACATGGTTTGACCCAGCCAGAGAGTGACAAGCGGGCCGAATACACGCGACCCTGGCGCCAGGGCGTGACCGCGGAGATCCAGGAGTCGAGTTGAGGCGGTGGAACTTGGGAGGGGGGTTCTGCAAAAAACACAGGGAGGCTGACCAGTGGGGTAGGCTGGACCGCGGGTTTAGGAATAAAAAGGTTGGGGTGAGTGCAAGTGTCAACGCGTGCATCGCTTTCTCTTCTCGCGGTTCATGGCCCAGCGGCGAGAACGCGACAGCGGCCGGTGAATCGAACCCACGATCTGTGCGCCTGTGAGCGGACCGCCTGACTCGAAGGGTTGTTGGTAGGTTCTTGTGGCGCGGCTAGGTAAGGTTCTCGCGACGAGAGGACGGTCCTCGACGACGGGTGCTTTCGCCCAGCGCCGACTTAAACGCACAACGAACCTTGATCGGCTAGCGGAGGTGTCTGGAGGGTCGGGCGCCACCGAGTGGGTCGGTGGTGGCGATGGCGAGATTAGGGTTTGATTGGCGTGGCGATGCTGCGAGAAGAAGTGGGGCTTCTCCTCCTCATTGTCGTGCTCTGGCGGCGAAGAACCTCCTCGGCCTCCTCGACCACCTCCACGCCGCGCTTGTCGGTTGGAACGAAGAAACGACGGTGGTGCAGACGGTGTCCGGCGAGAGGAAGATGGTGTCGGTGGAGAAAAAGAGGGGAGAGGGCAAGGCCCTGGGGTAGATCTGGGGGAGGCAGAGAAGCCGTGGGGAAGGAGGAAACGAGAGGGAGAGAGGCGAGGCAGCCGTGGCAGGGGTAGATAAGGTGGCCTCGGTGCCACCTTTCCTCTCCTCTCGACGTGCTCGGCCGGCCTGGCTAGGGCTGGTCAGGCGAGCAGGCGAGGCTGCAGGTGGGCCAGGAAGAGGGGGAGGTAGGTCAGGTTCGGTGGGACAAGCGTGGCAGAGAGAAGAGAAAAAGAGAGGAGAGGAGCTCGGGTTAGCTATGGCTAGGGTTAGGAGAGGTGGTCTCGGGTTAGGGTGAGCTAGGTTAGGTGGAGCCAGGTGGATGGGTTAGGGGGTGGCTCGGTTTTGGCTAGAGGGGGTGGTATGGTAGATGGTGATAGTGGGGTAGGTGATTAGGGTTAGGGTTTTGGATAGAGAGGAGGGATTAGAGAGAGAGGGTGATGTGGTGGTGGCTTTTAGCAAGATCAACCAAGATCAAGCAAAAGGAGGGAGAGAGAGATGAGAGATGATCCACTCAAAAATCAAATAAAAACAAAGGAGGACAAAAGATGGAGATGGAAAGGATTTCACATGACCATGCATGGCATACCCATGTGAGAAAAGCTTGATGAGCACTAGGCAAAAAGAAAATAAACCAAACAAGGTGAAAGATTTGAGAGAGAAAGGAAAGCTCCAAGATATATACACCACTCAAAAATTCATATAAAATCCCAAAGGACTAGAATGTGGTGGTGCTTGCATGGCCCATGCAAAATAATTAATGCCATGTTTATTCTTGTGAAAACAATAATATTAACATGGCATTATTCTTATGCATTCCCAAAAGTGGAATAAAAGCCAAGCAAAAGAATTTGTAGAAGTAGATCCATCCTATCTCCCATGACCTAGATTAAATACCAAAAGAAAATAAAATACAAGCTCATGGATAATGGGATGGTGGAACTATAAGGTGATGAAAGAAAGGGTGGTGGAGTGGAATAAAAGATATGCCCCCAACTCAACTTGGGCATTTAAACAATATATCAATAACCAAATACAATATCAAGGGGCAAATACAATTTACAATGCATATGAGAGAAGAACCAAAACAAAAAGGGTTTTATATGATGCTCAAATGCAAGGTGGCATGATGACATGAGCATGATATAATTATGATGCAACAATTATATATAGGAAGTAGCCATTATATAGACTAGGCTAGTAGCATTGCAATTGTTAGACAATTGGGATGCTACAAGTGATGACAAGACTATACGCTCGTGGGTCCCACTTTATGACGAGGATTTGACTAGTCATGCGTTGTTCAAGCATAAAGTTACTACTTCTCCTTGATTTCCACGCGTAGTGGGCGCCGTGTTCGCGACGGTTCGGGCGATGCCTACCACGTGTATGTCGAGATGCAACACACATGTTAGGGTAATTGGATCAACGGCCCTGCTTCATCGTCCTTGTCGTTTTATACTGCGGGGAGTTGCGGTAATTCTCCCTTTGCCATTTGCTTCATTGTTCTCTATTTTTGTGCCTCCTCCATTCTTAGAGCTTGCACAGGCTATGCACTGTACGTCCTTCGCGTCTTTCCCCTTCTTTCCTTCGCGCCCATCACATCGCGCGCCACGCAGGAAAGATGGACAAGTCCAAGAAATCTGCATCTGCTGCTACAGGGACGAGCGCCTCTGGCGCCGCCAAGAAGGCCTCCACCGCCGGCCGTGTCACCGATGGTGGTTGGCGGCAGTCTTCGATCAGGAAGGTGGACTTGCGCTTTTGTTTTAGTATAGTGAACTTCCTGCTGATCTAGTTGCCAATCTGCTCTGATGGTAAAGAGGACTAGAAAATAGTACCTTATCTTCGTAAGATAGTTTCAGTTCGTTACATGCATATGGTCATTTCCTTATTATCGTAAGATATTCCTTCTTATGGTATATCACTCGTCTTATTTTCTGTTGTGCAGTCATTTCCAAAGATAGGGCAGTTCCGTACTAAGGCTTTTCCTATTTTTGATTCCTTGGGAGAGTTGTATGACGAACAGACCATGGAGGGAACCTATAGCTTTACCTTCACTCAGCAATCCCAACAACCAATCCTTACAGAAGTGGAGTTCGATCCTGAGGTCAATTATGTAGAGGTCATACAATCCCAAATTGGGGAGACCGCAGCGGATGTTGATGCTGATACACAAGGAGGCATGCAAGAGGCCAGTTTTCAAGCTAACCCAACAGTGGCTACTGCACCATCATCAAGCACTAATATTGAACCCAAAAGGCGCCGATCAAATGAAGATGTAGCTACAATGATGGAAAAGTATATTGAGATGAAGACAAAGTAAATTGAGGACCCGGAAGCTGATTCGAGGAATGTGGATGAGTTCTCAATCAAGAACTGCATTGCTCGCCTAAGCGCAATGGAATTCTCGCAAAAGGAGAAGGTGAAAGCTCTACGAGTCTTTAAAAGTGGAGAGAAGCGCGAGTTCTTCATCTGCACTTACCTTGAGATGGCTGTGATGTGGCTGCAAAGCGAAATAGCCTAGCAAAGGTGAAATCTTTTCTTCTTTCTTATTGTTATCCAAGCTGCATCACTGGCGTGGCTCAGTAGTAGAGCTTCGTTGGGAAACCCCAAGAGGAAGGTATGATGAGCACGGCAGTAAGTTTTCCCTCAGTTATGAAACCAAGGTTATCGAACCAGTAGGAGCAAGGAAACAACTCCAAGGTTTTGCTAGCAACTTGGAATCCTGCACAACACAAACTCAAGACTTTGCCCCAACTTACAGTGAGGTTGTCAATCTCACTGGTTTGCTGAAAACAAAGGATTAAACGTATGGTGTGGAAGGTAATGGTTGCTTGCAGAAAGTAAACGGTAACAATAGATGATGTGTCAATGGTAAAGATTGGACCGGGGTCCACAGTTCACTAGAGGTGTTCTCCTTAAGATAAAAACATAACATGTTGGGTGAACAAATAACAGCGGGGCAATTGACAGGAACTGAGTAAGGCATAACAATGCAAATACTAGACATTCATGATCCTATGAGATTTGATTGGGCATTACAACAATATACATAGACCGCCATCCAACTGCATCTATGACTAGTAATCCACCTTCAGGTTATCATCCGAACCCCCTCCAGTATTAAGTTGCAAGCAATGGATAACTGTATTAAGCAATGTGTGTAAAGTAAACAATACAATTGTTCCATGAACAAAAGATTGTTGTTTTCTTCCCAGTGGCAATAGCACATCTACAACCTTAGAGATTTCTGTCACTTCCACAGATTCAATAAAGGCATGAACCCACTATCGAGCATAAATACTCCCTCTTGGAGTCACTAGCATCTACTTGGCCAAGATAGCTACTAAAAACAGAGAGCATGCAAGATCACAAACAACGCAGACATGATAGAATCAATAATCAATAAGACATGATAGAATCAATAATCAATCTGACATAGTATCTCAATAACCATCGGATCCCCGCAAACACAACATGCATGATTACTAATAGATGATCTTGATCATGAATGGAGCTCACAAGATCTAAACATGATAGGACAAAGGAGGAGAAACAACTATCTAGATATTGTATGGACCCATAGTCCAAGGGTGAACTACCCATGCATCATACCGGAGGCTGGCATGGTGATGAAGAAGGCCTCTGGGATGATCTCTTCCCTCTGGAAGGGTGCCGGGAAGAGCTTCAGATCCCCCGATCTAGGGACGATGGTGGCGGTGGCTACGGACTGTTTCGTGGAGATCTGATCGGGTATTTAGAGTTTTGGCATCGGGGGGTTTATATAGGCGAAGAGGCGAGGCAGGGAGGCACCCGAGGCGGACACACCTAGTGGCGGCGCGCCCTAGGGTGTGGCGGCCTCATGGCCCTCCTCCGGTATCCCTTCGGTTTTTGTGTTCTCCTCGGTGAAATATTGACTTTGGCTTTTGTCCCGTCCAATTCCGAGAATATTTCCTTACTAGCTTTTTTGAAACCAAAAACAGCAGAAAACAAGCAACTGGCACTGCGGCATCTTGGTAATAGGTTAGTCCCAGAAAATATATAAAAATACCTCAAAGTGTAGACAAAGCAAAGCAAAGTTGATACTAAACAAGCATGGAACATCAAAAATTATAGATACGTTTACGACGTGTGAAGCATCCCCAAGATTAACTCCTGCTCGTCCTCGAGTAGGTAAGTGATAAAAAGAATAATTTTTGAGGTGGCATGCACCATCACAATCTAGATCAAACCATTTGCAAGCATTGAAAGCTGGGATCAAAGTACTCTAAACATGAGCATGAAAGATGAAGTTCTAACAATATGACAAAGCAACTATGTTGCAACATGAGAGAATACAAACAAAGATCCTGAATAACAATGCATTGAAAGACGTTTGTTTGTTTCACATATAGAAAACTTAGCATAGTAGCATTCAGTTTGTCCCTCATGGAGTAGCAAAACATAAATGCATAGGACACCTTCAAAGTTCATAAGGGTGACTAGATACAAAAAGTTCAAGAACAAGCAATATCAACATTATGAATCAATCAATAAGTTTTGGGACAATGCACATAGAACTAAGAATGACAACTATGCTTTGTTAATTGGTGCATAAAGATAGAAGGTGGAGACTCAATATAAAAGTGGAAGAAAGGCCCTTCAAAGGGAAGCAGGGATTTCAAGTTTCATAAAGAGCTTCCAAAAATTATGGTACTTGTTAGCTTTCATCTCTCATTGCCCCTATCATAAACATCTTGAAGTGATTAAGGTTAAAGTGAACAAAATATGGAGTATATGCTTAACAAAGTTGTCGTGGTGGTGGCACGGCAGATGCCATGGGTAGGCTAAAGTATGGGGCCAATGGATGCTAGAGGGATCTGGGGAGGGAAGATGTAGTTGATTCTACACACAGAAGACTAACGTAAAGATCTTTATTTCTCCTTTCTTGGGCTACAAGTGCTCCTTGAGCTGTATACAAGTGGAGAAGAAGAACTTTACCAGCCTAACGGTACCAAATGAGTCGATGACCTTCTCAGAGTCCAAGCCTCTCCTTATAAAGGAGAGTCCTGGGCTCCTCTAGGGCTGACGTGGCAAGCATATTCGAGGAATATGCTTGTCCCAATATAGTAACTCAGCGGCCTCCTTTTCGTGTCGCCCTTCTAATGACGGCAAGGTTCCAGAGGACCCTACCTGCATGCCTCGGGCTTTAGGAATGTCACCTCTGTGACCTCCTTCTGCCCTTCTATCGCTCTGCGCCTTGTCCTTTGTGCTTGGCTCTGCTCAGATTCTTCCTAGCCTGTGACTAGAGTTTGACTATAGGCATCTCCTTCTCCTGCAAGCTTCATATCATTTGGCCCTGTCTCGCTTAACTCGGCTTGGCCTTCACCTGTATTCAGATTATTCGGGCTGACCCGCCGACTTACACAATATCTCAGCCGGGTAACGCCTTGCTCTTCTTATAAGGGTCCTGCTCTTGCATACCTCGTCTTTCCCCGTCCTTACCCTATCCGGGGTCACCTCCCCAACATTAGTCCCCGAAGCTGGTATGGTCCTGCCTATAACCTCGGCCGGGCCGTATCAGTTTCACAATATTCGTTTCTCCTTGTTTCCGAGTTACCTTTCTCTCATTCGAGGTATCTGCGTATCTTATCGCGTACGCCTCGTCCTACGTGTCACACTCATCATTATTTCTCTAGTTTTTTGTTCCTCTCTTGCCCGACACCTACGATAATTCACTGTCGCGTCGGCGCTGCAACGCCTCGCGCACCGTTTCCGTCGGGGATCTTGACCCTTTCTATCATCGTGTGGTCGTTGGTGCGGTTCCACTCAGCGGCGTGCGGTTGTGCTACATACATGATCTACACAGCTAACCGCCACACGCACGATCCCACTACTACTCAGGCCGCGTGGTTATAAAGAGGGGCACGGGGCTAGGGGATTTACTTTCCTCCTCCGCTTACCGGTTCCCTTCTTCCTCCTCTCGCTTCTGCGCCTGTTCGCGCTTCCGCCGCCATGCGCCCATCGGGATCTTCGACGGCAAGGCTCCCACCGCCCTGCTCCGTCGACCTCGTCCCTGTATACTTGCTCCGGCACCGCTGCCGATGAGTTCATCCGGTCTTATTGCCTAGTCTATCCTCTAGACGCATCTGCTTTTCTTTAGTTTTCCCGTGGCAGTTCCTTCTCTGCTCCGCCGCCGTTTTCGCGTAGAATCACGACGAGGCCTTGCAGTTCTAGGCTTCGCTCCACCGCTAGTTCATCTTCCGTAGATTCCTCCGGCAACCCCATGTCGAGCTCCGTTAGCGGTGCGCTTATTGAGGATGACGATGCTGCGTCTGGGCCCGAGCGGGGCTCCTGGCAGGGCTCTTCTGTCACCGCCGAGAGGTTGAGTGGTTAATTCGAACTCGCCGGATTCCTGCCGAGGTAGCCTGTCGCTTACCTGGCAGTGAATCTTCTCCCGTTCTCAACGAGGGCGAGTATGTCATCTTTATGTCACACTTCGCTCGCGGGTTTGGTCTTCCCCTTAGCGATTTTGCTAGGGAGTTCCTTGATTACTTCGGCCTGCAGCCGCATCATCTTCTGGCTAATGCCATCGCTTCTCTTTCCGCCTTTATCTCTGCTTCAGAAGGATACTTCGGCCTATGGCCGTCTGTGCACGTTTGGTCGAAGTTCTTTCAGATCCGCTCCAATGTCGTCCCAGACAAATCCCTTCATCCTTCCGAGAAACTGCTCACCCAGTGCGGAGCTGCGTCGATCACACCTCGGAGGAAGTCTGAGTTCTCTCGCGTTGCTGGTCTGGATTCGTGCAAGAAATGGCATAAATCGTTCTTTTATGTCAAGAATTCTGGGAAGGAGGACAGGATTCGGCTCCCTGCTTTTTCCATTGGCCCCCCTTCCAAGAAGAACTGGACTTATAACCCGAGGAAGAGTCATGCTCTGGCCGAGGCCTTTGAGATTCGGCTGAAGGAACTGATCCGCTCCGGGCTACGCGGCGAGGATCTGATGACCACCTTCGTCGATAGCCGGATCTGTCCATTCCAGAAACGCACGCATAAGCTCTGCTATATGAGCGGTCCTCTTGATCCCAACCGAGTCTCAACGGTGGAGCTGGACAATTACCTTATCTTCAAGCATGTCCGGTCTATCTTTAAGACAGAGATGCCGGAGGACTGGGCCTGGGGACTGAAGCCGTTCACCCGCGAGCATCCCCCTCTCAGAGTAAGTTCTTGCAGTTGTGTTTTGCCTTTTAATCGCATCTGTGGTTTCTCTTGTTAATTTTTCTCTTTCTTGTCCTGCAGAGGTTTGAGGAGCAGAAGACTGAGGATGCCGAGGTTTTGTCCCTCCCGTGGCCTGCGGATCGGAACACTCCGGACAGCGGGGAGCCGGACTCGGAGGAGTTCGTTCCCAAGTCGGACCTTGCTCCGGCTCGTGCCTGTGGCAAGACCCCGGCCCACGAGGAGGAAGGTGATTCGAACGAGGTCCAAGTTTTTGAGGTAGTTGCCGCAATGCCAATTTCTTATGCATTTCTGGCTTCTACTTTCTCAGCTAATCCGGACGGTCAGGTTCACAACGCCGAGCCTCTCGCCTCCCGACCTCCTGTTACCTCGGGGAAACGTAGCACTCCAGCAGGTGCCTCGGAAGCCGCTCCCAAGAAACGAATGAAGAAGTCAGCCCAGCACCCTCCGAAGCGTAAAACTATGCCCGGGGTTACTGGATGAGTTGCTTTTTATTTGTATTTCTTGTTTCTCTCTTTCTGCCTTTTGACTTGATCTTTTTTGTCTTTGCAGGGCTCCTCTTTCTGTTAAGCCTAGTGGTCCTAGCATGACGAGTCACATGACTCGGCCGCCTTCTCCTCGGCCTCCTGAAGATACTAGAGTTTCTAGTCCTGCTTGTGTCGACTCTCCTCCCGCTCTGAATCAGACGTCATCCCGCCAGGATGCGCCTGAGGTCTCTCCTGTTGATGCCGATACAACTCGGCCCGTAGGTATTTCTACTGGGCCTGCTACCTCCTCCGTGAATCCCGAAGTTTCTCCTGAGATCCCTTCGACCCCCACAACCTTTACTGCGACTCCGACTCTAGCCGAGGATACCAATATCTCGGCGCCCTCAGAAACCGTAATCCCTCCGGCCCCCAAAGATGCCATTCCCAGTGCCGAGGTAACGGCTCCTGCCGACACCTCTTCTAAGGCAAGAAAGGTCGTTGTCACCAAGCCTCCCTCATCTCAGAAAGGTCTTGCCAGCTCTTCTCGGCCTACAATTTCTGATGCGCTGCGCAAGGGGGTTTCTTGTGCCAAGACAATTGTTACCCCGGCTACTGATACACAGCTCGCTCTTCACAAGAGTCTCGCGGCGGCGGTGGCTACACAACACGTCCAAGGTAAAGTCCTGACTCGTACAGAGAGTGGGAACAGCCTCGGCTCGTTGGTTGAGTATGCCAACAATTGGAATGCTGTTGATCAGCTCGAGGGCAATCCAAGCAGCCAGCCCTTTCAACTCTCCGATATCAGCAGTCGCTTACATTTGGCTGCCAAGATCGTTCTTGATAGCGACAAGATGAATGAGGTAATTGTTTTTATGGACGTTTGATTAGTCATTCGAATGATATTATATATACTCTAGTCCCTGAAACTTGCAACCGAATAATTTGTTATTCGTTTTGAAGTTTTATTAGGCTTTACCTGGTTCAGTTTTGTGTTAGTGTTCGAATATCCATCCATCTAGATCCGAATTAAGCTGTGCTTGATTTGGATCTATCTGAGCTTCGAATATCCATCCATCTAGATCCGAGTTAAGCTTTGCTTGATTTGGATCTATCTGAGCTTCAAATATCCAGCCACCTAGATCCGAGTTAAGCTTTGCTTGATTCGGATCTATCTGAGCTTCGAATATCCAGCCACCTAGATCCGAGTTAAGCTTTGCTTGATTCGGATCTATCTTAGGTTCGAATATCTAGCCACCTAGATCCGAGTTAAGTTTTGCTTGACTCGGATCTGTCTTAGCTTCGAATATCCAGCCACCTAGATCCAAATTAAGTTTTGCTTGAATCGGATCTGTCTTAGGTTCGAATATCTTATTGCTATTTTTTTGTTGCTTAGGTTGCGCATGACCGGCGGACCGCCGAATTCCAAAGGCTGCTCTTCGCACATAAAAAATTGCAAGGTAAGTATGAGAAGGTCATTCCCGTGGTGAAGAAAGCTGGTAAGTTAACAAACTTTCGCATTATCCCTAAAGTTCTTATTGTTTTGGACGTGAGGTGTTAGCTCACTTTGCTGGTAAATAGGTAATATCAACAATCTTAACATCCGTCTTGAGAAGAAAGTCAAGGCTCTGGAAGGTTAGTTACTCTTTTTCTTTTACAGATATCTATTTGAAATGTGCACCGGGTTTCTTTTAACCCTTTTGGCTTCGGTATAGCCGAGTTACAAACTTTTGCAGCGTCACACCAAGAGTGCATACCCATGCCTGATATGATGCTGCATTTTTTAGAACAAGCCGCCACTCACTCGGCGCAGCTGAAAGATAAAGATGACGAGATAACTCGCTTGCGCGCCGAGGTGGAGTCCCTCAAGCTTTCTCAGAAATTTGAGTTAGAAAAGGTTGACCAGGAGTTCTCCGAGGAGAAGAATCGGCTGGCTCTGCCATTGCAGAAAAATAAAGAACTCCTCGAGGCTGCCGAACTCAAGACACGGGCGATGAGCAAGGAGATCACTCGCTTTGAGAAAACCAAGGGTGGCTGGGCTAAAGATCTTCAGATAATGCTGACCTATATTCACCGTAAGCCTCTGACCGCGGCCGAGTTATCTTTTCCCTTTCTTACTGTTGGCCGACGTACTTTTGTTTTGTGCAGACCATTTTCCATAAGCTAAGCCCGTGAGCTCTAGAGTGGTGATTAATGCTCGTGTGCGCCGAGGTGTTCCTGCTGAAGCGAGCCCAAAATACTCGATGGAAGATTTCTTGGTTGCCGTTGGTCCGGTGAAGATTATGGCAGGGACTTGGTGCAAGCAGCCATTCGGGCCTACCATGTTCTGTGGCCGAATACTTCTAGGACTCCTGATATTGATGAAATCAAAATACTGGTGGAAAGATTGATGGCATCCCAGAACCAGTTGAATCTTTGGAGGGAATCCGCTGGACGAGTTGGTGCTGATATGGCGCTCACAGTCATTATGTCATGGTACGAGGATATTTTCCTCGATACCCTGATAAATTCTTACCGGCTCGTTGGGTTGAGGATCCGTAATTGTCGTCACGACAAGCTCGTGCCTTCCAGCTCGTTGAGTATGCGGACGTGCATAACTGGATTGAAGGGCCGAGTTTCCTTTCTAACCCGGCGGATGAGGTCAAAGTTGAAGATGCCTATGATGATGATTCAGCCAACCAAGACGAGGTTGAGGGCGACTCGGATACTTCTGGTGATTCCAGCTCGAGCTCGGATGGTAATGGCGACGCGCGATCCTCCTCCAAAGGTACTGGGCATTCCACAGCTCAAGCTGATGTTTCTCAACAGCCCCGGGCTTCCCTCGAAGTCGCTCCTGGTTCTGTGGAGGGCGAAGCAACTTCGGCCGAGGTGCCGTCTACCTCGGAGCGCCCAGTTCCTGATCAAGTCGCTGCCCCTTAAGTTTAAAAAACTCTAAGTCGTTTCATATCCCTGGTATGCCGGGCGTATGATGTGTGTCAAACACTTGTCCGACTTTCTGTGTGGTATGAACCTTTTTTGCCTTTTGCCGCTGAGGCACATATGGTTGTGATATTTATTATTCCGTTTAAACTAATCCTGTTTGTTTAAATCTTTGCTTTGGTGGCCTTTAATTTCTTAAGTTCCGATTGTGTGTTTGCCTTTGTCGTATGGTAGTTCGGCGTCTAATATTGGCTGACCTTGATGAATTTGACACTTCAACCATTGTGTTCTTGAATTTTATCCAAGTTGTCAATCTCGAAGCCTATTTCTGGGGAGAATGAGATAATATCGCTCTGGGTGCCGAAGTTTGATACCCATTTCTGTAACAAGGGACAATTGTGGGGCAATTCTTTAATCACTGCTCTAAAAATCGAGACGGAACATATCACTAAAATGCGAAATAATATTGGCCAGTCTCCGAGTCATTGCTGGAGGTGCCGAGGTCTAATACATAACTCAAACTCAAAAACAAAATATGGCAGTCCCCGAGTCATTGCTCAAGGTGCCGAGGTTTAATTCATACCCAAAACTCAGAAGCAATATAGGACAGTCCCCGAGCCACTGCTCAAGGTGCCGAGGTTTAATACATAACCCAAACTCGAAAACAATATAGGGCAATCCCCGAGCCACTGCTCAAGGTGTCGAGGTTTAATACAGAACCCAAACTCAAAGACAATATAGGGCAGTCCCCGAGCCACTGCTCAAGGTGCCGAGGTTTAATACATAACCCAAACTCAAAAACAATATAGGGCAGTCCCCGAGCCACTGCTCAAGGTGCCGAGGTTTAATACATAGTTGATACTTTGTCCTGGAGCGTTACTTTACAACGTGTCATAGATGACTCCTACGAGTAAAATGGACGAAGTAAAGCTACATTCCATGGTCTTTTCGATTCTTCGCCGGCTTTGTCTGCCTTGTTATTTTCTGGTGACTGAGCATCAATTAGGTAATATGCATCATTGTGCAATGCTTTGCTCACGATGAACGGTCCTTCCCATGGGGGTGATAGTTTGTGCATGCTGCCAGACGTTGCACTAACCGAAGAACCAAATCTCCTTCTTTAAACACTCTTGGATTTACTTTCTTGCTGTGGTATCGCCGCAAGTCCTGCTGATAAATAGCTGATCTTGATAGTGCCAACTCCCTGGCTTCTTCTAGCAGAACGACATCTATCATCTTATTTACACAAAGCTTTATAGGAATATTTTCCTATAGCAAATCACTTCAACACACCTTCTTCATTTCCAACTATTATAATCATATGTGCTTAGAAACTATCTTTATCAATTCCTTCCCATAAGTCATTCCAGAAAATAATTCTATTTTAAAGGGTGATATCATTAAAGATCACAAACATAAAAACAATATGTTTAACCATTAATCTTTATTCACATCAATAAAAGGATATGAGTATATTAAAACTCCTAAAACTCATGGTAAACAGTTATAATTTTAAACCCTAACTTCTATTTCAATCATAAATACCAATGTATATTAATTGTCATAACCCAATATTATTAAAACATTATTCACCTATTAGTGGAATTGGGATAATAGAATTTACCATTTTAAGAATCTTATCAATTAAATTCTCTTATATAATGATTGTTATATAATAATAAAGATGGATACATGATTTGCATATCTTTAGCTATCTTAAACCCTTATCATTACATTCATTAGGAGGAAATTTAAAAAATCATTCTATAAGGGTATAATATAATTAACAAACCCCTAAAACCCTAATTCTTATTTATTCTATTCAATAAATAATTTTTGATATAATTTTGAGCATTGGAAAATATCAACATGATTAGAGTAATCAATTAGTATAGTTATCTTTGGAATATTTAAAATACTATACAAAAATTATGGTATTTAAAACCTTGAGGAAATTTGAATTGAAAACGGATTATTAAAACACAGAAAACAGAAAAGATAAGGAAAAGAAGTAGCAGTTAACAATGGCCCACGGCCCACTTCCTCACTAACCTAACCATCGCTCGCACTTCGGCCACTGCAGCCCCAAGTCATTATCTTGGTTCATCCTTTGTCACACCTTCGTCATCCTCACGCAGGCAGGCAGCTGTGTACCGGAGCTGTTGCCGTCGATCTCCGCCGCGTCGCGATGCTCGCCGTCACCAGGAGCCAGGATAAGACCAATCCGAGCACGTCTCCCTCGTCCTCATCTCTTCATTCACCCTCTCACTCGCTCCAGCGCTTCTTCTCCCCATTTTTCCTCTCTGTCTAAAAACCTAGCTCGTCGGCGTCGTTTGTCATCACCGTTAGAGACCACCCCACGACTAGCAGAGCATACCACAAGCTTCGCCATGGTGTGTAGCATCTCCAGCAGGAAGGAATCAAGCAGACGAGCTCTTAATCGACCGAATCGACTCAATCCCTGACGACCACCGCTGCTGGTTATCGTCAATCCTCATCGATTTTGTGCCCCCTCGACCTCACTGACCCCACTACGAGCACCGTGGTGAGTCCCTGATCCTCCCGAGGTTCTCCAAACGTTTATTCGCTTCCTAGATCAAGCGCTCGCCGTGTAACTGTGTGCTCTGCCGCTCGTCGTCGCCGGACTCCCCGTTCGGATGACCTTTAGGGGGCGGCGCTGCCACTATTTAGTTCAGTAGACTCCCCTGCATCGAAAGCCCCTAGTTGCGCATCCCAGAACCCATTCATGCGCCGTCTCCGATGATGTTCCGGCGAGGTTCTGGCGAGTTGATGTCAGGGTGATGTCACTCTTGACCAGGTCAACCATTTGACTGGTCTTTGCTGATGTGGCATGTGACATGGTATAGGGCCCATCTGTCATTGTCTGGGAGTAGAAACAACTTCGGTAACAAAAACATTAATCAAACTGGGCATGCCATGTGGCATGTGACCCACCAGTCACTGACTTAGTCTAGATTAGGCTTGATACAAAAAGTATTCCCTGTTTATTTGATTGATAAAACAATATACATTCCAATATCAATATTCTAGAAATGAAATAAAATGATTAAATCTTGTTAAATCAATAACTTTTATTATATAGTTCAGAAAAATATGTGTAATATATGAAAATGTTTAGAAAAATAAAATCTATAACATTAAACCATTATCAAACATTATTATTCCAACAATTTAAATATTTATTATTTAATAAAGATTTTAGAAGTAATAAAACTTTAAAAATTCATATTTTAATATTAGAATATGCTAAAAATATAAATAAAATACCAAAAATCCTAGAAAAATAAGAATTATAATTTAAAACTATAATCATACACTATTATTTCAATTAATGAAATATTTATTATTTATTAAGTATTTTTAAAGTAATAAATATTATAAAAACATATCTTATTATTTATAAATCACAAAAATAAATGTAATATACCAAAATGATCACAAAAATAATACCTACATGTTAAAAATATAATATTCTATTTTTTGAGGTAAATAAAAATTTGAAACACTTTAACAACTTGAAGTAAACCTATTTCCTTAGTTAATAATTCATTTAAGGGTAGATAAAATTTGCTAATATCTAAAAAATTAGCCAAATTGAGTCTAATAAATAGTATTAGTCCTAAATATTGATATTATAAAGTAAAAAATGGTTTAACACATTTTAAATATAATTTTATTGAATTATCCTTCAACCATGCATATGTGTAGTTTATTTTCTAAAAAAGATCTTTAACAAATATAAACTCCTCAAGAATGATCTTTTCAACCAAATAAAACCTTTTTACCATTGTTTCACTTACAACTTTATAATGGACTAAATCTGAAGATAATTCATAAGTAGTCACTAATATTGTTTACTTATCCACAAACCATAACCCCACCTTTATAAGGAGAAAATGATTCTATTCCATTATAATGTTAGGAAACCACTACTCAAATAGAAGTAATGCCATGCTTAAATAACTTTAAGGAAACATTATGAAGTGAACAAAATACAAATATCATAAGCATTGCACCCTAAGTTCATCTATGTTTTTTAAGTTAACTTTAGTCTACAAAACTTTAAGTATAATGCTAAAGACCTTATTATGTGTTTTATAGTTAACTTTGGTCTATTATAATTAATTAGTAAAGCATCTCAAGTCCAAACTATTCAAGCAAGCACAAACAGCATCGACCACATCTGATTAATCACAAAGATTGTTTAGACCTTAGAAAAGAAATCTTTTCTTCAAATGTTATTCTTTTTGCCACTTCAGTCAACAGATGACAATTAATCGTAATCACATTACTTTATACTTTACTTGTAAACTTAGGATTGATAACACTTAAGTTCTTTATAAGTGACATTACTTATAAAGTAAAATTTGAAGATAAACAATTATAGTGTAAGCAATCTTGAGTAGTATTCCATATGTGTGTATCTTATTGTTGTATGATATTATAAATACGTGTTATTCACACACACTCACAAGCCTTAATAAGAAGCACAAGTATGAAACTTATCTAAAAGGACAACACATTCTAAAGAATCCATTTCCAGTTTCCAAACCCTAGATCAACGTTGTCCCCGGGATTCGAGTTTATCAACTTGCATTACATTACTTATGCATAAAAGCATCTTGCTTCTTTAAACATTAGTCCTTACCGGACCAATGATGCTGATTTCAGATATTGGATCTTTTATATTGTCTCGAAGACCGTGAGTGCATAATCTTGCAATCACAAAGGCAAGTTCACACTTGCTCATGTCCTTTGGTTATTTTCTATAAATTATTTTGCAAATCTAGTGTTGTCATCACCTGCATTTGAAAAAGGTCAAAAAAAACACTATTTTGATAATAATGTGAGCTATTGGTTACTGATCCAGGGTGATCAGCTAATCTATTAAATCTGGCAGTTGGAATACCACTATTCATGACTATATCACCTAGGATTTAACAACTAATGTCGCCAGTGATTCTTGCGCTGTATATCGCGTTAACCATGAGATTTGGAATGGGACAGAGAAGTCAGCTGTATCTTCTTCCTCTCGCATGTAGCCGGATGTGCAGGTCGTGGTTGTTATCCTCGTAGCATGCATATTAATTGGTAATTCGTAGAGGATATGCAGCATACGTGTGGGAGCCCTCAACGTCCCACGATAGTTCTAGCATCTAACGGTCTATACAAACCATTGCCGTAGTTCAATGTGTGGGCATGGTGTACACCAAGGAGGCATGCAAGGTCGCGAAGGGGGTAGTGATTGGCTTGGATCTTAGACTGGACCCCATACCAAGGAAGTATGGACAAGGTCATGTCTTGGTTGTGCAACAAGGCTAAGGTATCTCATGGGTAAAGTGACGCACCTCCACAGAGTGTAAGAACTGTAACTTGTTACTCCCTGTTTCGGGAAGGAGCTATGAACGCGGTGGGAAAGGAACTCCATGAAAGTTCTGGTAAACCCGTGAAGGCTGACGGACATAGCTCTTCAGAATAAAAGCAACCTTTGAAGAAATGTTTACGAAAACTTGCATTGCCTACGACCTCTGGTCTGTGGCTGTAGATATAGTGCATCAAACACTCCTTTTCTAGTGAATTGCTGAGTACGCTCGTACTCAACGTATCTTCTTAACCCTTGCTAGATTCTGAAGCCATTAAGACGACGTCTACATCAAGTTATGCTCCAGGAATCATCATCAAAAGCTAAAGCTCTTCAATGAAGTCAAGGAAGTCAACATATACACCAAATCAAGTGAAGACGAAGTTACTGATTAAATAGGAATATAATCTCTAGACATAGAACCCATTTCTGTAGCGTATTGCAATAGCAGCAATGCCAGACCATCAGTTAAAATACTAGTCTTAATAGTATGATAGTATTTGAGTTTTTTATTTCTGATTCTTCTTTATAAGAGGTTTCTTTATCTATCTTTAACCTAGAGTGTTCTCTGGATCTTGTGTAAAGAGTTGAGTTGTAACCTATAGTCATGTCTTGGACCTGCTGTGTTTCTGTTGTACCACTCCGAGGGATGTAATACTAGTGAACGGTGTTTCATTGGTGTTATATCAACGACTATAGTGTACTACATCATGTAGTGGTATGCTGGGTCACCGCAGTGTAACACACCATGCATAGGAGTTTATAGTGGAGACTTTGGAATAACTTGGTTTCTTGGGAGTTGGAAGCATGAGTAGAACTTACTCATACAAGTGGAGGCTAGCAAAAGACTGGGAGCAACCAACTAAGAGAGCAATAATGGCCAAAATCATGCAATGCAACAAAGCAAACTAATCAAAGCAAAGAGTGGTACTACAAGTCAAGGAAAAAATGATTCATAGAGGCTAATGGTTACTTGTCATAGTCATAACATGGTGTGAGCATGTGCCAAGTCAACCCAAGCAAAACATCAAACGAGAATACCACAATATTATGCTTTTGCATGCTAAAACAACGCATAATTTCTTCAAGTCACACTAAGCAATCCCAATTGTTTGGAAAAAGACATGCTACAGCAATAATCACTAAGCATAATGCTAAAACAACATCTAGCATGTCATGCTAAAGTCTAACTCACAGTCAATGCAAGCTCCTCTTGCACTTTAAGCAAGAACTTACTACTCCTTTCCAAACACCAAGCAAACTTATTTGCAAAACAATACAGCGAGAACGGGGGTCCAAACTACTTTATTTAAGCAAAATAAACAAACTAAGCAAATAAAACGAAAACTAAGACGCTCCAAGAATAACACAACTATGCATGAAACAATAAAAACGAAGTGTCTAGACAGACCTGAGCTTTTTATTGATGAAGAAGGGGATGCCTTGGGCATCCCCAAGCTTTGACGCTTGTACTTCTTGGATATTTCTTGGGGTGACACCATGGTGGAATCCCCAAGCTTGAGATTTTGTCCATTCTTCATCTCATTGCATCATTCTCTCTCTACACTTGAAATTTTTCCTTCATACAAAACTTTACACAATCTTCATTAGCAACATTAGCTTATTCAAAAGATATTAGACCCCTGACAAAGATTTGGAACAACAAGTATTTTCACTAAAAACACAAGCTACTATAGTAACTCCTTCAAAAGGCTCAATTTACCTGAAGAGAACTCAAAAAGGAATCAATAAGAAGCAAATGCAAATAATGGCAAAAATCTGTCAAAACAGACCAGCAGGTAGAAACGAATTTTTTCGAACATCTTATGTTGCTCAAATCAAAAAGTGTTGAACGAACGAAAGTTAGCTAGCATAATGGGGGATTTATTTTTGAGATCAATAGGAGTTACAAATCCTCCTCACGAATTTTTTTGGTGGAGGACAGAAATCTTTTTTGGGACAGCAACTCCCCAAATCTTATTTCCTCTCATTAGAGGTCATTCTTGGCACAAAAGGCAAACAAAAAGGATAAGGAAAGGCCATTACAGAAGTAATAACTTCCAAAACTCAAGGAAACTCTTGGGTTATCTCCCAACAAGTACTTTTTTTTAACGCCTTTAAGTTAGGCACAAGAAGCAAGAAGAATCAAGTATTTTCAAATGAAGAAGCATTAACATTCATACTTGCAAAATCTTCAACTATGAAAGGTATCTCATCCAAATGGGTTTTGGAGGATCCTTTATTAACTCTCTTTGGTCTACTATCTTCATCAAAAAGATTTTCAGGGGCAATCCAATCAAAGTTCTTTTCAAAGGCTTCATGCATTCAACAAGCTTAAAGGGTATGGGTATATTGAATTCCTCTCTAGGCTTAGTTTTATCAGAAACACCCACAACATCTACACTTGAACCTAGCATATTGAAACATTCAAAAACCTTTTTGGCTTCCCTAGCAACATCATGGAATTCTTTTGATAAAGTTTCAAGGATGAATTCCCTTTTTTCAACATTCTTCTCTTCTTTTAGTTTTAGGAACAAGAATTGTATGAAGGGGTTAAGGCTAACAAACCTAGCCTCCAATATATGAACTAAAGAAGATGCAGCAATCTCATAATTAGGAGCAAGCTCTGCTATAGATTTATCCTCAATATCCTCATGTAGCAACCTCAGATCGGTAAGGATCCTAAGTCCCTGCGATTAACATGCTAGTCCCTGGATCAATAGCTAGCACTCACAGTCGATGAAATATCATGTAAAACACAAAGTCTTTATTACACGGAGAATCCAGAGTATGAAATTATTACAAAAATTGCTTAGCATTATGCTAGCTCAAATAGCAGCGGAAACATAAAAGCAGCATGAGTCCATCAACGCCCCAGGCTTGTCGAGTGTAGACCCGCGATCCCTACGCACCTTTCAATCTTCGGATTCTGCACATAAGACGTGCAGCCAACAAGTTGGGTCAATACTTTGAATGTATTGGCAAATTACACCAAGGAGAGAAAAGACTATCTCTACATGCAAGGCTGGTATAGGCTGTAGAGTTCATTTGCTCAAAGCTAATTTTCTTAAGTGGAGAGAAGAATAGAAGATTGCCCTACTTTGTAAACATTTGCTTGGATAAAATAAGGTCGAGTGGCACACGAGGATATTACGCACCAAGTGTCGAAACAACCAAACACTTGGATATTACGCACCAAGCGTCACTTGGATATTACACACCAAGTTCCCCAAATTCCCACCCATTAGCGATATTACGCACGCCATGGGGTTTCAAAACTTTGTTTTAGAAAAGAGAGAGGAAGATCCTTCAGAGGCTCCATCCTTCAGACGCTCATTGTTGTTCTGTTACCGTGAACACGGCTGATCGATCAGATTGCAATACTCTTGAGAGTTTGTGCACTTTACCCATAATCCACGATCAAGTCCTTTTACAGACAAGACCATGGCGAGGCTTTCCCTTAGTAGCCCCTCTACCTTTCGGATCCAACCGTGCCAAGAACCTCCAGATGTTGGTACCCAGGTGAGGTTTCCCACTAAGTACTAGGCCAAGACAGAGCCCATAATGTATTGTCATTGCACTGGAAGCTTCTGAATTCTGAAACATGGCAGACTTCTTTGATTCTGGGCCGTCCTCTACTAAAATCTCACTCGTTGTCCCGACAACCATTCCGCCTGTAAGAAAACTTAGTTTTATTTTGAAGTGGATTTGAGAAGAAAAGTTTGCTCTAGAGAGCCTTTATACTTAGAAAAATTCTTTGTCTTTGAACCCCCAACGGTACTTTGTATATATAGCATAGCAAGCAATACTTAGCAAAAACAGGGGTAACCTATTAGGATGGGAAATCCTAAGTATATAGCTACTCATGGCATACTACAAAATCATCGCACTTGCAAAATAATACTAAGGAAAAATTCTACTAGATCATCCTACACATGCATACTAAAGAATTTTGAAGATCACATGCATAGAATCAAAACTGGGACAAATTATGAACAAGTGGTGTAACCAGCACTCTACACAATAGCACTCCTTAGCACACTCCGAGCAATCTAACGAATCACAAACATAGATCTGATCACAACTTGTTCAAAGCATAACACAAAGGAAATCATGCATGCATGCAACATGGTAGTTTATGCAAGGTTGGTTAAATTGATCAAGGTAGCAACATGGTAGTTACAGCCGGACAAGCTTGAACCCAAAGCGGAAAAATGCGTCTTCATAGGATACCCGAAGGAAACTATTGGGTATACCTTCTATCATAGATCCGAAGGCAAAATCTTCGTTGCCAAGAATGGATCCTTTCTAGAGAAGGAATTTCTCTCGAAAGAAGTGACTGGAAGGAAAGTAGAACTCGACGAGGTTGTCGAACCTTCTCTCGAAATTGCGAGTAGCGCAGCACCGGAAGAAGTTCCTGTGGTGCCTGCACCAATAAGAGAGGAAGCTAATGATGGTGATCATGAAACTTCGGTTGAAGTTGCTACAGAGCCTCGGAGGTCAACGAGAACTCGTACCACTCCAGATTGGTATGATTCCGTTATGAATGTCATGTTGGTGGACAACACCGATGACCCTGAGACATATGAGGAAGCGATGATGAGCCCAGATTCCAATAAATGGCAAGAAGCCATGAAATCCGAGATTGGATCCATGTACGAAAACCAAGTGTGGACTTTGGTGGACTTACCAGATGGCCGAAAGGCTGTCGAGAACAAATGGATTTTCAAGAAGAAAACAGATGCTGATGGTAATGTTACTGTCTATAAAGCTCGACTTGTCGCAAAAGGGTTTCGACAAATTCAAGGAGTTGACTACGATGCATACTAAAGAATTTTGAAGATCACATGCATAGAATCAAAACTGGGACAAATTATGAACAAGTGGTGTAACCAGCACTCTACACAATAGCACTCCTTAGCGCACTCCGAGCAATCTAACGAATCACAAACATAGATCTGATCACAACTTGTTCAAAGCATAACACAAAGGAAATCATGCATGCATGCAACATGGTAGTTTATGCAAGGTTGGTTAAATTGATCAAGGTAGCAAGTTTGTGTTGTGATAGTGTAAGGGTGTCACTAGGATTGATTTTCCAAGGGTTTAGATCTACTATAGTGTCACTAAACAAATCCTAGGATTATAAGGAGATCAACCATCTAATTAGCCCCAAGCTAGATCTAATGACCCTAAGCAAAGCTTAATGATTTGGATCAGTAGGTATTGTGGAAACAAAGTTATAGCAACAAGAATCAAATAGGATAGAATTTTAATTATTTTTCTATAGATTAAAACTCTCTAATCTAATGATTAAAATCTACACCTAAAACATTACTGCAAACCTGCAATATTATTACAGATTTGGATTCTACATAAAATTAGGAATCCAACGGTATATTACAAGCTAGATTTGGACAAATATTTGATTTTATATGATTTTCGCAAGTTTTAATTCCAAATCTGCAAACAGATCTAAATTTCACTTAAAACCTAACCAGGTGTCAGCGTCTGGTTGGTCCAGCTGGAGCGACGCGGCGCTGGCGCGTCTTGGCGACGTACAGCCACGTGGCAAGTCGCTATTCGCCGATACCCTTCGTACTCATCTAATCCTACGCTGCTCAACCTCAATCCGACGGGGAGGGCGGCGCGATTACAAGGGTGTGACGGCGGCGCGGCGGTGGCGCTGGTCGACGGTGGCGGCGCCCGCTGGTCCTGGAACTGGCGAGGTCGACGAGGTTAACTCTGGCTCGCGGTCACGCCATTCGTCGTCGCTCCCCTTGCTTCCTCGGCCGCCGTGGCCCCGCTGATCTCCTTCGTCTCCCATGGCCCCATGAGCAATCGCGCAAGAAGTTCCTGCGAGAGAGAAGGGGAAGAACACACGGCTGGAATCAGTCGTGGATGGGGAATCTCCGTTGGGAGGAAGGAGCGAGGGAGAGGCTTCAACCGTCTTCCGAGGTTGACCCGACGGCGGGCAGCTTCGTCAGCTAGGGTTCGTGCAAGGAAAGAATCGAGCGGGGGGGAACGCGAGAGTGGCGGGGTTTAAGTAGACGGGAGCCTTGGCATCAGGGACACGAACTCGTCTCTGTTTCGGTCGGAGTCCGACTACCTCACGGCGGCGCGCTGGTTCCGTGGGGAGGAAGGTGATGACGGGTGGGCTGTAGGCCACGGTGGCGGTGGCGATTGCAGTGGGCGGTGGAGGTGGCGGCTGCGGCGCAAGCTGGCTGCGCATACTGGTGGGTCAAGGCTACAGGTGGGTCATGCCCAGCTAGGTTATCCACTGCCTCTGGTTTTTTTTCTCTTTTATCATTTATCAATTTCTGGTTTGGTAAAACTCAAATAACTTTTGCAAGACAAGTCCAAAAATGTTGAAACTTGTTTCCAAATTTTTGTAAAAATAAGGTGGTCAATATAGGACCATAGTTTACTGTTTTTACATAGTTTATATTGAAGGGTCAACTTACTACAACAAGGTGCTCACTTATGGAAATAATTAGTAGGGTTTTTAATAGGTTTAGGTGTTAGGATTCTTATTGCAATTTTTCAATGTAGGATGTAATGATGCAAGGATGATGCATGGAACTAATAACATCCTAATATAGGATCTGGGATATTACAAACCTACCCCCCTTAAGAAGAATCTCGTCCTCGAGATTCGGGTTGGCTAGCAAATAGGTGTGGGTGTTCTGCGTTCAAGTCTTCTTCACGCTCCCACGTAGCTTCTTCCTCGGAGTGGTGGTTCCATTGTACCTTGCAGAATCTTATAGTCTTGGTGCGGGTAATCCTTTCAGCTGTTTCCAGGATTTTGATGGGTTTTTCCTCATAGGTAAGGTCATTTTCCAATTGAACCTCTTTTAGGGAAATGGTGTCTCTTAGCGGTGTTTCGGCCATCTCCGGGTGACACTTCTTTAGTTGCGACACATGAAACACATCATGAACAGTTAGTCCTTCCGGTAACTCCAACTGATAAGCAACTTCTCATCTACGGGCCAGAACTTTATATGGTCCTATGAATCGTGGGGCTAACTTGCCCTTGATTCCGAACCTCTTAACTCCACGTAGGGGTGAAACTCGGAGGTACGCACGGTCCCCTATTTCATAAGCCACATCTCTGCGTTTGGAATCAGCGTAGCTCTTCTGTCGGGATTGGGCTACTTTTAGCCTATCCTGAATCTGTCGCACCTTTTCTTCGGCATCCTTTATCAAGTCAGGTCCAAAAAGACTGCGTTCTCCAACTCCATTCCATAGCAATGGAGTCCTACACTTCCTGCCATATAGAACTTCAAACGGAGCCATCTTGATACTTGTTTGGTAGTTGTTGTTGTATGAGAACTCAGCATATGGCAGGTTATCGTCCCAACTAGACCCATAGTCTAGTGCGCAAGATCTCAACATATCTTCCAAAATTTGATTCACCCTTTCTGTTTGGCCATCTTTTTGAGGGTGGAAGGCAGTACTGAATTCTAGTCGGGTTCCAAGAGATTCATGTAGTTGTCGCCAAAACTTTGAAGTAAACTAGGTGCCTCTATCTGACACAATTCCCTTGGAAACACCATGCAGGCTTACAATTCTTGACATGTATATCTTAGCAAGCTTAGCACTTGTATATGTGGTCTTTACGGGGATGAAGTGAGCCACCTTGGTGAAGTGGTCCACCACTACCCAGATAGAATCAAATCCGATCCAGCCCGGTAATCCTGATGAAATCCATGCCTACCTTGTCCCACTTCCACGGGTATAGGTAGTGGTTGAAGTAATCCTGCCGGTTTCGATGCTCGGCTTTAACTCACTGTTGCACATCACAGAGAAATATACTCTGCAATATCTCTCTTTAGGTTATTCCACCAGAATCTATCCTTCACATCCATGTACATCTTTGTGTTACCTGGATGAATTGAGTATGGCGAATCATGAGCTTCTTGTAGAATCATCTTCCTGATATCGGGGTCATTGGGAACGCACAAACGCTTCCCATACCAGAGGGTTCCTTGTTCGTCTGCATTTAAATTCTTTAGTCTTTCCTTCACTTATCCCGACTCTTATTTCTTCCAACTCTTTATCCCCCTTTTGTGCTTCTTGGATCCTTTCTTGGAAGGTGGACACTATTTCCATAGTCGCTATGTGTCCTTTCGGGACTATCTCTAGCCTGAGATCCCTGAATTGCTTGCATAAATCCTCTGGAAGTTCCCCTGCGGTAAGTCCATTTACATATACCTTACGACTTAAGGCATCAGCCACCACATTTGCCTTTCCGGGACGGTACTGTAAATCTAAGTCATAATCCTTAATTAGCTCAAGCCATCTTCGTTGTCTCATATTCAACTCCTTTTGGGTGAAGATGTACTTCAAACTTTTATGATCTGTGAACACATCACAATGTTTGCCCATGAGGTAGTGTCTCCATACCTTGAGTGCATGAACCACATATGCAAGTTCCAAATCATGTGTGGGATAATTGTGTTCGTGGTTCTTAAGTTGTCGGGAGGCATAGGATACCACTTTCCCATCCTGCATCAATACACTTCCAAGTCCTTGTCGAGAAGCGTCACAATAGACTTGAAAATCCTTCTGGATATCAAAGTGCATACGTAATCGGTGCATTACAAGGCGTTTCTTCAACTCTTGAAAACTTGCTTCACATGCCTCGGTCCATAGGAATTTCTTTTCCTTCTTTAATAGTTCCGTCATGGGTTTTGCTATCTTGGAAAAGTTTTCGATGAACCTCCGGTAATATCCTGCGAGGCCCAAGAAACTCCTAATATCTCCCACATTCTTGGGTGACTCCCATTCCGTCACGGAAGCTACCTTAGGATCTACGGTAACTCCTTTAGCCGACACAACATGGCCAAGGAATCCCACTTCCTTTAACCAGAACTCGCACTTGATGAATTTGGCATACAACTTGTGTTCTCTTAGTTTTTCCATAATAAGGTGCAGATGTTTCTCATGTTCTTTCTCATCCTTAGAGTATATGAGTATATCATCTATGAATACCACGATAAACTTGTCCAAATATTCCATGAACACCTTGTTCATCATGGTCATGAAGTATGCTGGGGCATTGGTTAGACCAAAAGACATCACGGTGTACTCATACAATCTGTATCTTGTGGTGAATGCTGTCTTGGGCACATCCTGTTCTCGAATCTTTAGCTGAAAATAGCACGATCGTAGATCGATCTTTGAGAACACACTGGCTCCTTTTAGCTGGTCAAACAGGTCGTTGATGTTGGGCAGAGGATACTTATTCTTAATCGTCACTTCGTTCAACGAGCGGTAGTCTACAACCAGCCTCTTGGTCTTATCCTTCTTTTCCACAAATAGGACGGGTGCTCCCCAAGATGACGCGCTGGGTTGAATGAACCCCTTGTCCAATTGTTCCCTAAGCTGTTTCTTGAGTTCCTTTAACTCGTCCACATCCATCTTGTATGGTCTCTTAGCTATCGGCCCTGCGTTCGCATTAAGTCAATGAGAAACTCGATATCACGGTCGGGTGGCATTCCGGGTAGCTCTTCTGGGAAGACATCTGGGTATTCCTTTACAATAGGTACCTCCTCCAAGCTAACCCCCTTAAGAGAGTTCACCATGACTTCTTTAAGTGCGAAATTCGACTTGATACAAATCCTCTTCCCTTCTGGTGTTGTGAGCATGACAGTTCTCTTGGCACAATCTATGACCCCTTCATATTCGGTCATCCAATTCATGCCCAAGATTATGTCTAATCCTTGTGATTCTAGAACTACTAGACTGGTGGGAAAAATGTGTGTCCCAATCCTTAGTTCTAAATCCCGGCAACCGGAGTTTGCCACTATTTCTCCCCCAGGAGAACTTACCCTTAGAGGAAAGTTTATAGTCTCCGTTGGTATCTTGCCTCTATCCACAAATACCCTTGATATGAATGAATGCGATGCACCGGTATCAAAAAGAACAACTGCGGGAATAGAATCGAGTTTGAACTTACCAATCACGGAGTCTGGCGCATCACAAGCATCCTCCATAGAAACATGATTCACCGTGGCTTTGACAAACGGATTTGGCTTCTTCCCGTTTCCATTGCCATGGTTGTGTCCATTACTATTCCCATTGCCATTCTTCCTCTCGGGGCAAGAGGTTGCATAGTGCCCTGTCTTGTTGCACTTAAAGCATGTCACCTCACTGAGATCCTTTCCATTGCTGCCATTGCCATTGCGGTTTCTGTGCCCATTGTGTTTGTGGCCACCATGGTTATGACCGTTATGGTTGTGGCCATTATTGTTATAAGGTGGTGGTGAGGAATTGCGCTGCTTCTAGTACAGAACAGAGTGTTTGTGAGGGTTAGATTTCCTCTTGCGATTTTCTATGCTCTTCCTCTTTGATTCAACCACAATGGATCTGTCCAGGAGTTCCTGAAAGTTGTCAAATTTCTGAGCCACAAGCTGAATGGATATCTCATCATTGAGCCCTCTTAAGAACTCCTCCTGTCTCTTGGCATCAGTGGAAACATCATCTGTGCATAACGGGCTAGCTTATTGAAAATCTCACCATACTCGGTGACAAAACGGTGCAGCTGGTGTAGGTCGCGAAACTCGCGCCTCTTTAGAGCCATGACACCAGCAGCCACATGATGAGTGCGAAAAGCTAACTCAAACTGTTCCCAAGTGATAGCATCATGTCCGGGTGGGTGACTTGGTAGTTATCCCACCATTCTCGCAAAGAGGTCCTTCAAGCTGGTGTGCGGCATAACGCACTTTGGTTGGCTCAAACAGCTTGCACGGTGTCTAGCTTCTTGTTGATCGTCTGTGACGCAGTCATCAGCGATGATTGGTTCGAAGGTCGCTAGTGAAGGTAGGTGGGTTCAGCCTCAAAAACCGAGTCAAGCGATCTTGTTGAGGAGGTGGCGGAGGTGGTGGTGGTGGCGGCGGGTTGTTGTTGTTGTTTTGCATGTTCTGAGTGAGTAGTTGGATCAGCTGGTTCTGAGTGGCCAAAAGTTCTGCTATTTCTGGCGGGATTTCGGGGTTCGCACGTCTTGGCGGAATCTGTGGGGTTTAAGAGAATAGTTAAGAAATAGACAGAAAGACTAAGTAGTAAACTCCTACCCTTATGAAAACACACCAAGTACACAAGGCACACAAGACATAACAACACAGATTTAACACAGGAAACAACCAAGTTTTAACTAAACCAGACTTGTCTTGGTATTTATCATTTGCGAATAACATTATACTATAAAATTAAAGGTGGTCCAACTATTACACATCTTCCACGCCTTCCTCTTCCTCGTCCTCGAACGAGTAGCCTTCTTTCTCTAGAGTTGTCTTGTACAATTCCATCTCCTTTGTGGTGGCTTCAAGCTTCTCTTGGAGGTTCTTTATCTCATCCTGTAGCCTCTTGGTAGTGGCTTCCAGCTGCTCCTGAAGTCCCTCCTTCTCGCTTTGTAGCTCTTCCACTAAACTTGACTTCATTGCGGCTTCAAGTTGCTTTGCCAAGTCCCTCTTGGAAGCACGCACATCATTGATTATCTTGCAAAGGCCTTCAGTTTGCACTTCATCTCCATCAATCTGCTGTTTGAGTTCCCTAATTCTCTTGTTTTTATTTATCACCCTCTTCTCTTGGTTAGCGAACTTCTTCTCTTGGTCCTGGAATTTTATCTCTTGGAGCTTCATTGCCTCCTCCTGCTGCTTGATCATTTCTTCCTTCTCCTTGATGAGGGCGCATAGCTCGTCTTTTTTCAACATCTCGAGGAAGGTACCCTTCTCAAGGTCATGGATGTGGCACTCCAAGTCTTGATATTGTGTTCTTCGGTGCTTGGTAGAAGTTATTTCCTCAAAGGTTAACTCCATGGGAATTCCTTCCTCATCTCGTCTTCCAAAGAGGCCGCCGCAGTGTCCTTGGAGAGCTTCATGATGACGTCCACATAGGCGACCAATGAGTTGCTGCAAGCTAATGCTAAGGGCCTTCTCCTTGGAATCGCTAACAATGTTGATTGCTATGTCTTCCTCCGGGTTCTTGCCTCGCTCTTTTCCTGGCTGGATGACCTTGACTCCCCAACAGCCGTCCTTGTGGAGTTTCTTCATTGTGCTTCCTTGGATTGTTGGGAGAGGAAGGTCCAAACGTGTGAGTAGATCCATGAGGCATCCTCCAAAGCGAAGGGGCTCGATGTCCGCGACGGTGTCGTAGAGGAAGCTTGTCATCTTTGAGTTAGAAGGATGAGGGTTAGATACTTAAACAAGTAGAGGAAAGCAGATACTATATGTGAGGAAAATAACTTAGTAGAAAAGCAAGTAAGGCACTAAAGTTAGAGGTGGTTCCAATCCTAGGGTCACGTCCTACAGGCAACAATGTGCTCTGATACCATCTGTAGCGACCTCGGATCGGTAAGGATCCTAAGTCCCTGCGATTAACATGCTAGTCCCTGGATCAATAGCTAGCACTCACAGTCGATGAAATATCATGTAAAACACAAAGTCTTTATTACACGGAGAATCCAGAGTATGAAATTATTACAAAAATTGCTTAGCATTATGCTAGCTCAAATAACAATGAAACATAAAAGCAGATGAGTCCATCAACGCCCAGCTTGTCGAGTGTAGACCCATGATCCCTCGCACCTTTCAATCTTCGGATTCTGCACATAAGACGTGCAGCCAACAAGTTGGGTCAATACTTTGAATGTATTGGCAAATTACACCAAGGAGAGAAAAGACTATCTCTACATGCAAGGCTGGTATAGGCTGTAGAGTTCATTTGCTCAAAGCTAATTTTCTTAAGTGGAGAGAAGAATAGAAAATTGCCCTACTTTGTAAACATTTGCTTGGATAAAATAAGGTCGAGTGACACACGAGGATATTACACACCAAGTGTCCAAACAACCAAACACTTGGATATTACGCACCAAGCGTCACTTGGATATTACACACCAAGTTCCCCAAATTCCCACCCATTAGCGATATTACGCACGCCATGGGGTTTCAAAACTTTGTTTTAGAAAAGAGAGAGGAAGATCCTTCAGAGGCTCCATCCTTCAGACGCTCATTGTTGTTCTGTTACCGTGAACACGGCTGATCGATCAGATTGCAATACTCTTGAGAGTTTGTGCACTTTACCCATAATCCACGATCAAGTCCTTTTACAGACAAGACCATGGCGAGGCTTTCCCTTAGTAGCCCCTCTACCTTTCGGATCCAACCGTGCCAAGAACCTCCAGATGTTGGTACCCAGGTGAGGTTTCCCACTAAGTACTAGGCCAAGACAGAGCCCATAATGTATTGTCATTGCACTGGAAGCTTCTGAATTCTGAAACATGGCAGACTTCTTTGATTCCTGGGCGGCCGTCCTCTACCAAAATCTCACTCGTTGTCCCGACAACCATTCCGCCCAGAAGAAAACTTAGTTTTATTTTGAAGTGGATTTGAGAAGAAAAGTTTGCTCTAGAGAGCCTTTATACTTAGAAAAATTCTTTGTCTTTCGAACCCCCCAACGGTACTTTGTATATATAGCATAGCAAGCAATACTTAGCAAAAACAGGGGTAACCTATTAGGATGGGAAATCCTAAGTATATAGCTACTCATGGCATACTACAAAATCATCGCACTTGCAAAATAATACTAAGGAAAAATTCTACTAGATCATCCTACACATGCATACTAAAGAATTTTGAAGATCACATGCATAGAATCAAAACTGGGACAAATTATGAACAAGTGGTGTAACCAGCACTCTACACAATAGCACTCCTTAGCGCACTCCGAGCAATCTAACGAATCACAAACATAGATCTGATCACAACTTGTTCAAAGCATAACACAAAGGAAATCATGCATGCATGCAACATGGTAGTTTATGCAAGGTTGGTTAAATTGATCAAGGTAGCAACATGGTAGTTACAGCCGGACAAGCTTGAACCCAAAGCGGAAAAATGCGTCTTCATAGGATACCCGAAGGAAACTATTGGGTATACCTTCTATCATAGATCCGAAGGCAAAATCTTCGTTGCCAAGAATGGATCCTTTCTAGAGAAGGAATTTCTCTCGAAAGAAGTGACTGGAAGGAAAGTAGAACTCGACGAGGTTGTCGAACCTTCTCTCGAAATTGCGAGTAGCGCAAGACCGGAAGAAGTTCCTGTGGTGCCTGCACCAATAAGAGAGGAAGCTAATGATGGTGATCATGAAACTTCGGTTGAAGTTGCTACAGAGCCTCGGAGGTCAACGAGAACTCGTACCACTCCAGATTGGTATGATTCCGTTATGAATGTCATGTTGGTGGACAACACCGATGACCCTGAGACATATGAGGAAGCGATGATGAGCCCAGATTCCAATAAATGGCAAGAAGCCATGAAATCCGAGATTGGATCCATGTACGAAAACCAAGTGTGGACTTTGGTGGACTTACCAGATGGCCGAAAGGCTGTCGAGAACAAATGGATTTTCAAGAAGAAAACAGATGCTGATGGTAATGTTATCATTTATAAAGCTCGACTTGTCGCAAAAGGGTTTCGACAAATTCAAGGAGTTGACTACGATGAGACTTTCTCACCGGTAGCTTAAAGTCTGTGAGGATTATGTGAGCAATCGCTGCATATTATGATTATGAGATATGGCAGATGGATGTCAAAACAGCATTCCTCAATGGAGACATTGATGAAGAGTTGTATATGATGCAACCCAAAGGTTTTGTCGATCCTAAAGATGCTAACAAGGTATGCAAGCTTCAACGGTCCATCTATGGATTGAAGCAAGCATCCCGAAGTTGGAATCAACGTTTTGATAAGGTAATCAAAAGTTTTGGTTTTATACAAACTTATGGAGAAGCTTGTATTTACAAGAAAGTGAGTGGGAGCTCAGCATTCTTAATACTGTATGTGGATGACATATTGTTGATTGGGAATGATGTAGACCTTCTTAATAGTGTCAAGGAATATTTGAATAATAGTTTTTCAATGAAGGATCTTGGCGAAGCGCTTACATATTAGGCATAAAGATTTATAGAGATAGATCGAACGCCAAATATCATTGTCACAAAGTACATATTTGGACAAAGTTCTAAAGAGGTTTGAATGGAAGATAGCAAGAAAGGGTTCTTGCCCATGTTGCTAATACGACCTTGAGTAAAACTCAAAGTCCGACATCGGCGTAAGATAGAGAAAGGATGAGTAAGACTCTATGCCTCACCATAGGATCTCTAATGTATGCCATGCTATGTACTAGACCCGACATCGCATATCTTGTTAGTCTAACTAGCAGATATCAAAGTGATCCAGAGTGGATCATTGGACAATGGCAAAAAACATCCTTAAGTACTTGAGAAGAACTAAGGATATGGTTCTTTCTTATGGAGGTGATGAACAGCTCGTTGTTAATGGTTACACCGATGCTAGTTGGAACACCGATCCGGATGATTCTAAATCACAACTGATACGTATTTATTTTGAATGGTGCAGCAGTTAGCTGGAGGAGTGCAAAGCAAAGCGTTGTGGCGAGATCTTCAACTGAATCGGAATACATGGCGGCTTCGGAGGCTTCACAAGAAGCGATATGGATGAAAGAGTTCATTACAGAGCTGGGTGTGGTTCCAAGTGCGCTGGACCCAATGTCTATCTACTGTGATAACATGGGCGCCATAGCCAATGCGCAAGAACCAAGGTCACACAAGAAGTCAAGCATATCAAGCTGCGTTTCCACGCTATTCGAGAACATATCCAGGATGGGGATATAAAGATTTGCAAAGTACACACAGATCTGAATGTGGCGGATCCGTTGACTAAACCTCTCCCGAGGGCAAAACATGACCAACACCAAACTGCCATGGGTGTTCGGTATATTACCATGTAATCTAGATTGGATGACTCTAGTGCAAGTGGGAGACTGTTGGAGATATGCCCTAGAGGCAATAATAAATGTAGTTATTATTATATATCTTTGTGTTTATGATAAATGTTTACATTCATGCTATAATAGTATTAACAAGGAAACCATTAATACTTGTGTGATTTGTAAACTTAAATTGAAGTCCCTAGTATAGCCTCTATACTTCACTAGCTTGTTGGTTGATTGATGATTGTGGTTTCCCTATCATGAACATTGAGATGTTATCAACAACAAGATCATATCGTTAGGAGAATGATATGGTGGACATACTCCTATAGACAAGCGTAGCATAAAGATCAAGTCATTTCAATAGTTCAATTGCTATATGCTTTCTGATACATAGTAACCTAATTCCTTCGACCATGAGATCATGCATATCACCTTTACTGGATGGATGCTTTGATGTCATCAAACACCACACCGTAACAGGGTGGCTATAAAGGTGGCATTGAGTGTTCGGAAAGTATTGGTTGAAACACATGGATCAAGAGTGGGATTTGTCCATCCACATGACGGATAGATATTCTCTGGCCCTCACGGTGAAATGTCATACAATTAGCTTGCAAGCATGTGACTTGGTCACAAGTGATCACATATCACGGAACGAGAAAAGAGTACTTATCAGTAACGAGGTTGAACTAGGTATGCACAGATACCGACGATCATAACCTCGGATAAGTAACATATCGTGAGACAAAGGGAAATTGGTATCGTATGTAAGTGGTTCATTCGATCGCAAAGTAATCGTAAGAAATATGTGGGAGCCATATGAATTTCCAGATTCCTCTATTGGTTATTGTTCGGAGAAGTGTCTCGATCATGTCCGCATAATTCACGAACCGTAGGGAGACACACTTAAGGATTCGACGTTGTTTGAGTAGTTATGGTATTATGAGAAAGATACCGAATGTTGTTCGGAGTCTCGGATGGGATCCGGGATATCACGAGGTGATCCGGAATGGTCCGGAGAATAAGATTCATATAAGGAAAGTCCCGTTTCGGAGTTGGGGAATGGTTCCGGTGTTTTCATCGGGAACATTCTAGAAGGTCCCGAAATGTCCCAAGACCGGAGGGGAAGGTGCATGAATGTGTCATTACATATTTGAATGATTGCATCATGTACTAGGTGTTCTTGCTGTCCCAAATAAAGGATTTATTTAAATCCTAAATTGAAAAGTCAAACGGCTAGTTTGAAAGTCAAACGGCTAGTTTGAAAGTCAAACGGCAATTTTGGGAAGTGGGAAAGGAGGAGGATTGGTGGAGGCCGAGTTGGAGGAGGGTTCCTCCCCTTGGCCGGCGCACCTCCCAAGGCCGAGTTGGGGAGGAACTCTCCTCCCTGGCCGGCCCTCCCACCTATAAAGGAGGCAGGGGCCTCCTCCTAGACACACAAATTCCTATCCTCTAAACTAAACCCTAGACCTAAACCCCGGTTTAGAGCTATTTCGGTTTAGAGCCTTCTAATTGGTTTAGAGCCTTCTAATTGGTGTGTCTAATTACTAGACCACTAATAGCCTCTCTCATAAGCTCCACCATACTACTGGCTTAAGGCGAAGCCCTGGATTTCCCTCACCTCCCAGTACCACGCCACAGTCAGCCGGAATCGCGAGGAGAGTGCTACAACCTCCGTCACTGGAACAAGGGAGAGGAAGGTCTTCGTCGAAAATCGAACGTGTGACCGATCATGGAGCGCTGCCGAATGTGGCGCCGGAAGGATCGCTCACGCGATCTTGAGATCGGAAAGAGTATTTACATCACCCACGAGAATCTGCTCTCGTTAAACACTTTGGAATCTTCGAGGGTGAGTTATTCCATCGACTCGTTGCTACAATCTAGTAGATAGATCTTGGCTTGTTTGTTTGTATGCGATAGAAATTTTTGTTTTCCATGCTACGAACCCTACCGTGGTATCGAGCCGTGTCTATATGTAGATCTGCAGACGAGTAGAACACAATGGTCATTGTGGGCGTTGATGCTTTTATTGTAGATTGCTTTTGTGTACTTTGCATCTTGCGGTATGTTGGGATGAAGCGGCCGGCTAACCTTACATGACATCGTTCATGAGACTTGCTCCACGCTTGACATGCAATTTATATTGCATAAGTGGCTTTGCGGGTGCCTGTTTCTCCTAGCATAGTAAAGATCCAATTTACAACGGGTGATCAACAATGCTAGTATCAATGTTGTGGTTCTTGTTCGTAAGTTAGAACGACACTTATTGAAAGCCCCAAACCACGTAAAATATGCAAAGAAAGTAGAGGCCTAACTTTGTTTTGCAGGGGTGTCTTGATGATGTGATATGGCCATGATTGTGATTATATTTGATGTATGCAATGTTCCTTATTGTAAGTTGGCAACCGCAGGAGCCATATGGTTGTCTTTAATTTCTGCTAAGACCTGCGTGTCTATTCAAAATAGTTGTAATAGTTGAAGCTGGTGGGCGACAACCATGAAGAAGCGTCATTGACCTTGATGCTATGCGGTGATGATGGAGATCATATTCGTGCTTGAAGATGGAGATCGAAGCACAAAGAAGAAAGGCCATATCATATCACATATTATGAATTGCATGTGATGTTAATCCTTTATGCATCTTGTATTGCTTAGTAGACGGCGGTAGCATTATAAGATGATCCCTCATGCACATAAATTTCAAGTTCTAAAGTGTTCACCCTTAGTATGCACCGTTGCCAAAGCTTGTCGCTCAAGCACCACGTGATGATCGGGTGTCTTTGATTCCGCGGTGAATACAACGTAAGCAAGCCAGATTTGCTTATGCGGTAGCTAAGGTTTGATCTTGACGAGCCTAGCATGCATGCATATGGCCTCAGAACACGGATCGAAAAGGCAAAGCATGAATCATATAGTAGATATGATGAACATGATGATTGTTCGCCATTGAAACTATATCAACTCTCGTGATGATCGGTGTTGATGTAGTGGATTTGGTTCGTGTGATCACTAAAACAATGTGAGGGATGTTGTTTTGAGTGGGAGTTCACCTAGTTTAATTTCATTAATTAATTTGAACTCAATTTGTCATAAACTTAGTCTAAACTATTGCAAATATGTTGTAGATCAATGGCAGCCTACCATCAATTTTAATGCGTTCCTAGAGAAAGAAAAGTTGAAAAACAATGGAAGCAACTTCATGGATTGGTTCCGCAATTTGAGGATTGTCCTCACAAATGGTAATTTGACCTATGTGCTGGATGCACCGCTAGGTGACCCACCCGCATGATGCTACCGATGAAGTAAAGAATGTTTACCTCGCCTAAGAATCAAGATCCATAGTTCAGTGTGCTATCTTGTATGGTTTAGAATCGAGCTTGTAAAAGGTTTGAAGAGTCGATCCATATGATATTGTCGAGGATCTCAAATTAATCTTTGAGACTCATGCGGCAATTGAAAGTTATGAAGCTTCAAAAGTTCTTTAACGCAAGATGGAAGAGGGTAGCTCGTCGGTGAGCATGTGCTTAAGATGTCCAGGCACGCAAATAAACTTCAAAGTTTGGGTATAGTGATTCCTAATACTTTGGGGGTTTACCGATCCTCCAATCACTACCACCAAGTTACAAGAACTTTGTGATGAACTACAACATGCGTAACATGAACAAAGAGTTGCAACTATTTGCTATGTTAAAATCTGCGTAAGTGGAGATCAAGAAAGAGCACCAAGTGTTGATGGTCAATAAGACCACCAAATTCAAGAAAGGCAAGTCTAAGAAGGGACACTTCAAGAAGGGTGGTAAGAAAGTTACCACGACGAAGAAGACCAAGGCTGGACCTAAGCCTAAACCGAGTGTTTTTACCGCAAGGGAGAAGGTCAATGAAGCGGAATTGCCCAAGGTACTTGGCGGATTTGAAGAACGGCAACATCAAGAAGAAAGGTATATCCGATATACATGTTATTGATGTGTATCTCACTAGTATTCGTAGTAGTGCTCGGTATTTGATCTCTGGTTCGGTTGCTCATATTTGTAACTCAAACAGAGCTGCAGAATAAACGGAAGCTAGTGAAGAACGAGGTGACGATGCGCGAGGAAACGGATCAAAGGTTGATGTGATCGCTTGCACGCTACCTCTTCATCTACCATCGGGATTAGTTTTATACTTAAATAATTGTTATTTGGTGCCTGCGTTAAGCATGAACATTATATCGTGATCTTGTTTATTGCAGACGTTACTGATTAAATCCGAGAATAATGATTGTTCGATTTATATGAGTAAAATGTTTTATGCACATGCACCTTTGATAGATGGTCTATTCATATTGAATCTCGATAGTGGAAATACACATATCAACAACATTGAGGCTAAACGTTTTGAAATCAAGCTATAAATCGACCTATATGTGGCAATCGCTGCCTTGGTCACATTGGAGTGAAGCGATGAAGAAACTCCATTCGATGGACTTCTTGAATCACTTGAGTTTGAATCACTTGAAAGATGCGCATGTCCGATGGGTAAAATGACTAAGACTCCATTTTCTGGTATGATGGAGCGAGCTACGGACTTATTGGAAATCATACATACCGATGTGTGTGGTCCAATGAGTGTAGCATCGCTGATGGTTATCGTTATGTTCTTACCTTCACGGATGACTTGAGTAGATATGGGTATATCTATTTCATGAAACATAAGTCCGAAACTTTCGAGAAGTTTAAGGAGTTTCAAAGTGAGGTAGAGAATCAACGTAACAAGAAGATTAAATTTCTACGCTCTGATCGTGGAGGTGAATATCTAAGTTACGAGTTTGGCGAGCATTTGAAGAAATGTGGAATACTTTCGCAGTTGACACCACCGGGAACACCACAGCGTAATGGTGTGTCTGAACGTCGTAATCGAACTCTCTTAGATATGGTTCGTTCTATGATGTCACTTACAGATTTACCGCTATCATTTTGGGGTTATGCATTAGAAACAGCCGCATTCACTTTAAATAGGGCACCGTCTAAATCCGTTGAAACGACACCGTATGAATTATGGTTTGGGAAGAAACCTAAATTGTCGTTCCTTAAAGTTTGGGGATGCGCCTATGTAAAGAAGTTACAAATGGACAAGCTTGAACCCAAAGCGTAAAAATGCGTCTTCATAGGATACCCAAGGAAACTATTGGGTATACCTTCTATCATAGATCCAAGGCAAAATCTTCGTTGTTAAGAATGGATCCTTTCTAGAGAAGGAATTTCTCTCGAAAGAAGTGACTGGAAGGAAAGTAGAACTCGACGAGGTTGTCGAACCTTCTCGAATTGCGAGTAGCGCAAAGACCGGAAGAAGTTCTGTGGTGCTCGCACCAATAAGAGAGGAAGCTAATGATGGTGATCATGAAACTTCTGAAGTTGCTACAGAGCCTCGGAGGTCAACGAGAACTCGTACCACCTGCATTGGTATGATTCCGTTATGAATGTCATGTTGGTGGACAACACCGATGACCCCGAGACATATGAGGAAGCGATGATGAGCCCAGATTCCAATAAATGGCAAGAAGCCATGAAATCCGAGATTGGATCCATGTACGAAAACCAAGTGTGGACTTTGGTGGACTTACCGGATGGCGAAAGGTGTCGAGAACAAATGGATTTTCAAGAAGAAAACAGATGCTGATGGTAATGTTATCACTATAAAGCTCGACTTGTCGCAAAAGGGTTTCGACAAATTCAAGGAGTTGACTACGATGAGACTTTCTCACCGGTAGCGAAGCTAAAGTCTGTGAGGATTATGTTAGCAATCGCTGCATATTATGATTATGAGATATGGCAGATGGATGTCAAAACAGCATTCCTCAATGGAGACATTGATGAAGAGTTGTATATGATGCAACCCAAAGGTTTTGTCGATCCTAAAGATGCTAACAAGGTATGCAAGCTTCAACGGTCCATCTATGGATTGAAGCAAGCATCCCGGTTGGAATCAACGCTTTGATAAGGTAATCAAAAGTTTTGGTTTTATACAAACTTATGGAGAATCTTGTATTTACAAGAAAGTGAGTGGGAGCTCAGAGCATTCTTAATACTGTATGTGGATGACATATTGTTGATTGGGAATGATGTAGACCTTCTTAATAGTGTCAAGGAATATTTGAATAATAGTTTTCAATGAAGGATCTTGGCAAGCTTACATATTAGGCATAAAGATTTATAGAGATAGATCGAACGCCAAATATCATTGTCACAAAGTACATATTTGGACAAAGTTCTAAAGAGGTTTGGAATGGAAGATAGCAAGAAAGGGTTCTTGCCCATGTTGCCTAATACGACCTTGAGTAAAACTCAAAGTCCGACATCGCGTAAGATAGAGAAAGGATGAGTAAGACTCTATGCCTCAGCCATAGGATCTCTAATGTATGCCATGCTATGTACTAGACCCGACATCGCATATGCCGTTAGTCTAACTAGCAGATATCAAAGTGATCCAGAGTGGATCATTGACAATGATCAAAACATCCTTAAGTACTTGAGAAGAACTAAGGATATGGTTCTTTCTTATGGAGGTGATGAACATTTCGTTGTTAATGGTTACACCGATGTTAGTTGGAACACCGATCCGGATGATTCTAAATCACAACTGGATACGTATTTATTTTGAATGGTGCAGCAGCTTAGTGGAGGAGTGCAATGCAAAGCGTTGTGGCGAGATCTTCAACCGAATCGAATACATGGCGCTTGGAGGCTTCACAAGAAGCGATATGGATGAAAGAGTTCATTACAGAGCTGGGTGTGGTTCCAAGTGCGCTGGACCCAATGTCTATCTATCGTGATAACATGGGCGCCATAGCCAATGCGCAAGAACCAAGGTCACACAAGAAGTCAAGCATATCAAGCTGCGTTCCACGCTATTCGAGAACATATCCAGGATGGGGATATAAAGATTTGCAAAGTACACACACAGATCTGAATGTGGCGGATCCGTTGGCTAAACCTCTCCCGAGGGCAAAACATGACCAACACCAAACCGCCATGGGTGTTCGGTATATTACCATGTAATCTAGATTGGATGACTCTAGTGCAAGTGGGAGACTGTTGGAGATATGCCCTAGAGGCAATAATAAATGTAGTTATTATTATATATCTTTGTGTTTATGATAAATGTTTACATTCATGCTATAATAGTATTAACAAGGAAACCATTAATACTTGTGTGATTTGTAAACTTAAATTGAAGTCCCTAGTATAGCCTCTATACTTCACTAGCTTGTTGGTTGATTGATGATTGTGGTTTCCCTATCATGAACATTGAGATGTTATCAACAACAAGATCATATCGTTAGGAGAATGATATGGTGGACATACTCCTATAGACAAGCGTAGCATAAAGATCAAGTCATTTCAATAGTTCAATTGCTATATGCTTTCTGATACATAGTAACCTAATTCCTTCGACCATGAGATCATGCATATCACCTTTATCGGATGGATGCTTTGATGTCATCAAACACCACACCGTAATGTGGTGGCTATAAAGGTGGCATTGAGTGTTCGGAAAGTATTGGTTGAAACACATGGATCAAGAGTGGGATTTGTCCATCCACATGACGGATAGATATTCTCTGGGCCCTCTCGGTGAAATGTCATCCAATTAGCTTGCAAGCATGTGACTTGGTCACAAGGGATCACATATCACGGGAACGAGAAAAGAGTACTTATCAGTAACGAGGTTGAACTAGGTATGCACAGATACCGACGATCATAACCTCGGATAAGTAACATATCGTGAGACAAAGGGAAATTGGTATCGTATGTAAGTGGTTCATTCGATCGCAAAGTAATCGTAGAAATATGTGGGAGCCATATGAATTTCCAGATTCCTCTATTGGTTATTGTTCGGAGAAGTGTCTCGATCATGTCCGCATAATTCACGAACCGTAGGGAGACACACTTAAGGATTCGACGTTGTTTGAGTAGTTATGGTATTATGAGAAAGATACCGAATGTTGTTCGGAGTCTCGGATGGGATCCGGGATATCACGAGGTGATCCGGAATGGTCCGGAGAATAAGATTCATATAAGGAAAGTCCTGCTTTGAGTTGGGGAATGGTTCCGGTGTTTTCATCGGGAACATTCTAGAAGGTCCCGAAATGTCCGGCACTCCGGAGGGGGAAGGGTGCATGAATGTGTCATTACATATTTGAATGATTGCATCATGTACTAGGTGTTCTTGCTGTCCCAAATAAAGGATTTATTTAAATCCTAAATTGAAAAGTCAAACGGCTAGTTTGAAAGTCAAACGGCAATTTTGGGAAGTGGGAAAGGAGGAGGATTGGTGGAGGCCGAGTTGGAGGAGGGTTCCTCCCCTTGGCCGGCGCACCTCCCAAGGCCGAGTTGGGGAGGAACTCCTCCCCTTGGCCGCCGGCCCTCCCACCTATAAAGGGAGGGGCAGGGCCTCCCCTCCTAGACACACAAATTCCTATCCTCTAAACTAAACCCTAGACCTAAACCCCGGTTTAGAGCTATTTCGGTTTAGAGCCTTCTAATTGGTTTAGAGCCTTCTAATTGGTGTGTCTAATTACTAGACCACTAATAGCCTCTCTCATAAGCTCCACCATACTCGCACCGGCTTAAGGCGAAGCCTCAATGATTTCCCTCTACCTCCTGCAGACCACTGCAGTCGCCTGGAATCGCGAGGAGAGTGCTACAACCTCCGTTTTTTGGAACAAGGGAGAGGAAGGTCTTCACGAAAATCGAACGTGTGACCGATCATGAGCGCTGCGGAACGTGCGCCGAAGGATCGCTCACGATCTTGAGATCGGAAAGAGTACGACTACATCACCCACGAGAATCTGCTCTCGTTAAACACTTTGGAATCTTCGAGGGTGAGTTATTCCATCGACTCGTTGCTACAATCTAGTAGATAGATCTTGGCTTGTTTGTTTGTATGCGATAGAAATTTTTTGTTTTCCATGCTACGAACCCCTACAAAAACCTAGCCAGGTGTCAGCGTCTGGTTGGTCCAGCTGGAGCGACGCGGCGCTGGCGCGTGCGTGCTGACGCGCGTGGCCACGTGGCAAGCTGCTATTCGCCGATACCCCTTCGGTACTCATCTAATCCTACGCGTTCAACCTCAATCCGACGGTCAGGAGGGCGGCGGCGACTTACAAGGGTGTGACGGCGGCGCGGGGCGGCGGTGGCGTCAGTGGTCGACGGTGGCGGCGCTCCGGCGGGTCCCTGGAACCGTGGCGAGGTCGACGAGGTTCGCCTGGCTCTCGCGGTCATGCTCGCGTCCTCGTCGTCTCCCCTTGCTTGCTCGGCTGTCAACAGCGTCCTGCTGATCTCCTTCGTCTCCGGCGGCGCTCCGGCGAGCAATCGCGGGCGAGTTCCTGCGAGAGAGAAGGGGAAGAACACACGGCTGGAATCAGTGGTGGATGGGGAATCTCCGTTGGGAGGAAGGAGCGAGGGAGAGGCTTCGAACTGCCTCAACAGGGTTGACCCGACGCGTCTCGAGGTCGTCGCTAGGGTTCGTGCAAGGAAAGAATCGAGCAGGGGGGAACGCGAGAGTGGCGGGGTTTAAGTAGACGGGAGCCTTGGCATCGGGGACACGAACTCGTCTCCGTTTCGGTCGGAGTTCGACTACCTCACGGCGGCGCGCGGGTTCCGTGGGGAGGAAGGTGATGACGGGTGGCTGCCGCCAGTGCGCAGTGGCGACGGTGAGTGGGCTGGTGGCGATGGAGGTCAAGGCTGCAAGTGGGCTGTCAAGGCTGGGCTGGCTGCCATGCCCAGCTAGGTTAGCCACTGCCTCTGTTTTTTTTTCTCTTTTATCATTTTTCAATTTCTGGTTTGGTAAAACTCAAATAACTTTTGCAAGACAAGTCCAAAAATGTTGAAACTTGTTTCCAAATTTTTGTAAAAATAAGGTGGTCAATATAGGACCATAGTTTACTGTTTTTACATAGTTTATATTGAAGGGTCAACTTACTACAACAAGGTGCTCACTTATGGAAATAATTAGTAGGGTTTTTAATAGGTTTAGGTGTTAGGATTCTTATTGCAATTTTTCAATGTAGGATGTAATGATGCAAGGATGATGCATGGAACTAATAACATCCTAATATAGGATCTGGGTTGTTACACCTCATGCTTGCTAACATAATTAAAGAATTCTTCAATATTATCTTTCCCAATTATGGAGCCACTACCTACTGCAAGATCTTTCAGGGCAAACTGGGGGAGCAACATGGTGATCTAGAGCGGGAACTAATTTTGTGTGTTTTTGAATAAGGCAAGCAAACCAAACTAGACTAATTTTTTTGGGTTTTTTAAAAAGAGGCAAACAATACCAAGCAAAAGAAACAAAGCAAACTAAAAACAAAGTAAAGAGAAAGGAAGTGAAGGACTCCCCTAGTGAAGACGTCCTTAGCCTCCCCGGCAACGGCGCCAGAAAATAGCTTGATGGCGCCCACCACTTGTCGTGGGATGCTTCGTTGAAAACCCCAAGAGCAAGGTATAAAGCAGCACAACAACAAGTTTCCCTTAGTAAGAAACCGAGGTTATCGAACCAGTAGGAGGAAGGAAACGTCACACAGTTGTTGCTAGCAACGCGGAGACCTACACAACACAAACTCAAGACTTTTCCCCAACGAATCAGTAAGGTTGTCAAGCTCACCGATTTGCTGTAACAAAGGGTTAAACGTATGGTGTAGAAGGTAATGGTTTGCAGCAAGTAAACAGGTAATAGTGGAAGATGTATCAATGGTAAATATTGGACCGGGGTCCATAGTTCACTAGAGGTGCTCTCCTTAGATAAACAACATGGCATGAAGGGTAAACAAATTACAACGGGACAATTGACAGGAACTGAGCAAGGCATAACAATGCAATTACTAGCTAGAAAGATCCTATGAGGCTGATTGGGCAATACAACAATATACATAGACCGCCATCCAGCTGCATCTATGACTAGAAGTCTACCTTTAGGTTATCATCCGAACCCCCTCCAGTATTAAGTTGCAAGCAACAGACACCTGCTTTAAGCAAAGTGTGTAAGGTAAACAGTCCACATGTTCCATGAACAAGAGACCGTTGTTTTCTCCCTAGTAGCAACAACACATCTACAACCGAAGAGATTTCTGTCACTTCCCTTGGAAACTAGAGGCATGAACCCACTATCGAGCATAAATACCCCCTCTTGGAGTCACTAGCAACTACTTGGCCAAGATAACCACTAGCAACTGAGAGCATGTAAGATCACAAACAACACAGACATGATAGAATCATAAAGATAAAACCATTAATCAAACCAACATAATAATCTCAATATCCATCGGATCCCCGCAAACACAACATGCATGATTACAAATAGATTGGATCTTGATCATGAACGGAGCTCACAAGATCTATACATGAAAGCACAAAGGAGGAGATACAACCATCTAGCTACTACATGGACCCATAGTCCAAGGTGGAACTACTCACGCATCATACCGGAGAGAAGGCCTCCGGGATGATCTCCCCTCCGGTAGTGTGCCGGGAAGAACTTCAGATCCCCCGATCAAGGGACGATGGTGGCGGTAGCTACAAACGGTTTCGTGAATTTCTGATCGGGTACTCAGGGTTTCTGCATCGGGGGCTTCTTATAGGCGAAGGGGCGAGACCGGGAGGCGGCCAGGGCCATCAAACCCTAGCCAGGGGCGAGCCCACCTATCCCCGTGCCTGGGGTGGTTCTGGCCCCCCTGGCCGGCCCCTCCGGCTCTCCTCTAGACTTCTTGTTCCCCCCGGAAAGTAATTGACTTTGGTGTTTGTCCCGTCCAATTCTAAGAATATTTCTTTACTAACTTTTATGAAACAAAAAACAACAGAAAACAGGCATTTGGCACAGTTGCAACTTTTTAATAGGTTAGTACCAGAAAAAATGTAAAAAGCACCTCAAAATACGGACAAGTAAAGCAAAGTAGATACAAAACAAGCATGAAGCATAAAAAATTATAGATACGTTTCCAATGTATCAGGCACATTAAGCAATCCCAGTTGTTTGGAACAAGTCATGCTACATCAATAATCACTAAGCATAAGATCAAAACAACATCTAGCATGACATGATAAAGTTTAAGCCACAGTCAAAACAAGCTCCCTTTTGTATCACTATAAGTAAGAAACTTTCTACTCCTTTCTAACACCAATCAACTTATTTGAAACAACACAATGCAAGTGGGGGTCCAACTACTTTATTCAGGCAAACTAAGCAAACGAAAACCAAAAATAAAAACTAAGATGCTCCAAGAATAACACAACTGTGCATGAAACAATAAAAACGAAGTGTCTAGAAAGATCTGAGATTTTTATTGATGAAGAAGAGGATGCCTTGGGCATCCCCAAGCTTTGACGCTTGTACCTCTTGAATATTTTTGGGGTGACACGGGGTGGCATCCCCAAGATTGATATTTTGTCCATTCTTCATTTTATTACATCATTCTTTCCCTACACTTGAAAATTTCCTTCATACAAAACTTCACACAATTTTCATTGGCAACATTAGTGTATTAAAAAGTAATAAACCTTTGGGTTTAGTTTCAAAACAGCAAAACTTTTATTAAAACACAAGCTACTATAGAAATTCCTTCAAAAGATGAATTTACCAAAGAGAACCGATAAAGAGGCAAATGCAAATAATGGCAGAAATCTATCAAAACAGACCAGTAGGTAAAAAAGATTTTTTCAAAGACCTTCTGTTGCTCAAATAAAAAAGTGTTGAACTAACGAAAGTTAGATAATAACCTGGGGGATTTACTAAGAAAATTACAACTCAATCCGACATATAGATATTTTTCACGATTTTTTTATAATGAAGCACACAAATCTATTTCGGAACAACAACTTCCCCAAATCTTACTTCTCTATCATTAGAGGTTATTCTTGGCACAAAAATCAAACAAAAAAATATAAGGAGAGGTTATTAAAGAAGTAATAACTTCCAAGACTCAAGAAAACTATTGGGTTATCTCCCAAGAAGTACTTTTCTTTAACGCCTTTAAGTTAGGCATAAGAAAGATTCTCACATAAGAAATATGAATTGAAGTAAAAGAGAGCATCAAGAAGCAAATTCAAAACACATTTAAGTCTAACCCACTTCCTATACATAGGAATCTTATAAGAAAATAAATCAAAGAAGCACATAGTAACAAGAATGGGTAGATAAAACAAGAGCAACTTCAAAACTTTTAGCACATAGAGAGGTGTTTCAGTACCATGAAAACTTATACAACCCTATTTTCCTCTCTCATAGTAATTTTCTGTAGCCTCATGAATAAACTAAACAATATAACTATCACATAAAGTATGCTTTTCATGATCTACAAACACATAATTTTTATCAAGCTAAAAAATAGTAGGATTAAAATCAAACCCACTTTTAACAATTTTATAACAAGATGACTGATCATTATCAAGAGGTATGGGGTTCCAAGATAAATTCAAGACCTCCCCAATCTCATTTTCAATAGTAGTACTATTAATATTATCAACCAATATAGGACCATCATCTAGAGCTTTATCATAAACATTTTCTAAGCAAAACTCTTTAATACCATGCATTTCGAAGTTAGGCACAAATAAAGGATTATCATAAGATTTATAAAAATAGCATGGATTATCATAGATAACAGGAGCATAATTATTATCACGGTTTTACTCATAGTAGATATTTCAAAAGAATCCACATGAACATAACATTCATCCTCCTTTGGTAAGCATGGGGGACAATCAAATAGTGTAAGGGATACAAAGTTACTCTCATTAGAAGGTAGGCATGGGTATCTAATCCATTCTTCCTCCTCTCAATGTCGTGGTATTGCCGACGAGTACACCATGGAGGGGTCCTCACAGTGCGTGTTTAGAGACGTGGGGTAAGGCGGACGGTTGACGGGTACGAGGTAACATAGCTTACCCAGGTTCAGATCCCACAACGGTGGCGGAATCCTACTCCTGCTATAAATCACTATAAGGGAAATACACCGAGTTACAGGGATTGGTTCGCTGTGCGAGGTGACTAGAGAGTCTAAGTTATCGTCTGAGATTGTACCCTAAAGGCTCCCATAGGCCCGACTTATATAGTCGCTAGGTCCTAGGGTTACAGGGAAAAGTCCTAGCCAGATAGGTTATAGAGTCCTACACTGTCTATTATTAGTCTTGTGTATCTTGTACTCCAAGGCTCCAGGTATGTTGGGGACTCCACTGTAGCCTTCCTTTATCCGGCATGGGTCTCCCTTCTAGATCCATCTAACTGGGCCGCCCAGCAGGCCATAGGCCATGCTACCGACTATGGGCCACCCGGGTTAGCCAGATAAGAGACATGCTATAAGGATACCCATATAGCATATCCCCAACAGTAGCCCCCAAAGAACTCCGAGATCTTGCACCGTATTGCCTCTTTATGTGGAATGCTCCATCCAGATGGGTGTCGGCAAATCGTCAAGCAACATCTTGTAGTCCTCCCAAAGAACCATGCAAGGCTTTCTCCGTCTTTGATTTGTAAGTCGGAGAAATGCTGAATATTCCATCGTACTCTTCCATAGTCGGATTGAATCCGTCTATGTCGGAATCTTCGATGTGACGGCTCATCTACCCATGTCAGCTAGGACGACGTAGGCTTAGGTTAGCAACGCCTCGTAACTCACACATGCAGAGAACGCAATCATATTTGATTTTCCCGCGCGAGCAATACGAACCGTTGGCGGCGACGGTTGGAGACGTGGCGAAATTTCCGCGCACGTTCGCGAACACGTCGTCTATGCGGCAACCGTCCGATTAAGCTGCATGAATCTTGACGCCGAGGATGATAAATAGTAACCGTGGGGAAATCTCCACTTTTTACCTCATTCTTCTCGCGTCATCTTCTTCCTCCAGCCGCGTGTCTCCTCGAGCTCTCCGCGAGAAACCTCGAAAAAACCCTAACTCCCCTCTACACCAGTTGCTTCCAACCTTCCCTCCATGGCGAGCAGCAGCACCTCCCCATCCATGGCGGCGTCGAGCGAAGCCACGGCGAAGCTGGCGAGCTCCATCGTCGTGCCCCCAGAGGGCTTGGTCATCCCCGCATCGGCGGAGATCGAGTCCACCGGCGGCGACCAAAATCTGGCGGCGTTAGAGCCACTGGAGGAAGAGGCATACTCGCATAAGGGTGACTGGCACGGCTCGGACATCACCGACCGCGACATCCAGGAGATGGTCATCGAAGGCTACCTCCCCGCGATGGAGGGGTTTGCCTGGCGGGCAGCGCCGGTCGGCGAGGTGACACCTTCTCCCCAAGCTGGAGAAAAGGTGTACCTTAAAGCTCAGCTGGTACGTGGCGTTTCCCTGCCCATCTCCCACTTCTTCCTCTCCGTCTTAAACCACTACAAGATCCAGCCCCATAACCTCTCCCCCAATAGTATCTTAGTGCTTAGCAACTTCGCGGCACTTTGCGAGGGTTATCTAGGGATAAGGCCTAGGTTAGACTTGTTCGTGTACTTCTTCACCGTCAAACGTGAAGCCGGACATAGTAAGGAGGAGCTTAGGAACCGCGGCACCATAAGCTTCAAGATTCGACCTGGCCGGCGGTTCCCCGACATTGCCGTCCACGAGTCCTGCAAGAATTGGCGGCGGATGTACTTCTACGGCCCCGACATTCCTCTGGAGGGCCTAGAAGTGACGTACCCGGACTTCGCGGATGGAGCCGCCGCTGAAGTTTCCACATGGAGATCCCAAGCCTCCCTTCCTTCCGACCTCGACGCTTCCCACGCTATAAGGCGAATCGAATGGTTCGTAGAAACGGGTTTAACCGGCTTGGACCTAGCCATGTGCTGGTTCATCAGGCGAATCCAACCTCTGTAGCACCATGCGAAGTATATGCACGAGTATACCAGTGATCGAAGGGATAGCCTCCGGATCTCCGTGGATAACTTCTCGAGAGACTCCGTCAAGCTCCGCCTAAAGGACATCGTCAAGGTGAAGGATAAGAAGCGTGGCTTCACCATCACCTACGACATGTTCGTAGACGGCAAGTGCCCAAAGGTAGGTTTCTATTTTCCGTGCATGACATATACTCCAGTCTTTCGTCTTGCAAATGTCATTTTTGTCTAACATGGTGACTTCTTACTTAATAGCTTAGCGATCTAGAGGAGGGCAACCTGGCTACCCAAATCTATGATCCAAAGATGAAGCAAGTCACGGTCGTGTCCGACGATGATGTCCTATTGGCGTGAAAGCGTAAGATCTCCACCTCTGACGCTGCCGACGGAGGCAAGAAGAAGAAAACGGAGGGTGGAGCCTCCAAAAACACTACCGCCGCCCTGGAGGAGGAAAAGAGAAAAGCCACCGGGATTTTTGCCAAAGCACCCCCCTAGTGTAAGCTTCTCATTCTCCGACATTGTCTATTTGTCTGTCTTGTTCCTGTACTTATGCATTTGCATGTTTCAGAAAGAAAGCCACGACCAGCCTCAAGAAGACCTCCAAAACTTTGGGGGATTCTCGAAATATCAAGGATATGTTGCATCGCGACGCCTCCCCCGCCATCGCCCCTGCTACCCCTGTCGTCAAGCCTTCGTCTGCTCCGGCAAGCTCACAAGCTAAGGAGGCACCAGGCCCTTCCATCATGGAAGTGGATTCTGGCGCCTCTACCGAACTCGCTGTTGTCGGTGAGCAGGCGACGCAGGAGAGCACCGCTCAACAAATGGCTGAAGCTCCGGCTAAGGATGCCATCGGTGGTGGCAAGGCGGTGGTGGAAGCTGGTACTTCTACCGAAGGCGGCGCCCTTGCTCCCCAGAAACCCTTTGAGTTCCCAAAGATAGTCTACCCGGCACTTACGCCGAGTAACACAACGCTGGTTCCTGGAGGAGTACCGTCATCTCCGACATGCGGTCTTGAGGAGCTCCTCCGACAAGCAGAAATATTGCGAGGAAATAGCGTTTCCTTTGGCAAGCTGCTAGCCGAGAGCGCTACAAACCTCAAGATCATCACACTTGTAAGTTTACTTTGCCTTTTGCATTTCATATGCGTATCCCACTATAGCCCCCGAGGATGTAGACGGAAAACCATAGGCTTTGCATCTATATGCTCTAAGAGTGACTAAGTTATAAAAAACTCTCACTATAGCCCCCAAGCATTTAGATGGAATGAACTATTCCGACTATATGCTTTAAGAGTAGCATACGCAGTGTTTATAATTTTCAATACTGTAGCCCCCAAACCTCTAGTTGTAACTGAATTAGTTCCGACTAGATGCTTAAAGAAAAGCTAAGCATTTTTCGAGTTAAAAACTTTATACTGTAGCCCCCAAGCTTCTAATCGAGAACTGAATTAGCTCCGACTAGATGCTTAAAGAAAAGCTAAGTATATTGCTAAGTAAAAAACTCTCGCTGTAGCCCCCGAGCGTCTAGGTGGAAAGATTCCGACTAGATGCTCCAAGTAGACTAAACAACGGTTTAACTTTTTTTCCTTTTTTCCACAGAACGAGAATGCTCGGAGGGGCATGGCCAACGACAAGTACCAGAAGATGCGCGCAGATCTTGAAGCCGAAAAGGGTAAAACTGCCATCTTGAAGGAACAGATCATCAAAAACAAGAGTCTGTTTTCCTTTTTGCGCATTCCATCTTGGTTTTGTGCCTTCATTCTCCGACTACTTACTGTGTACTTTGTTTTCTCCGACTTTGCAGAACATGTTGCCAAGGCCAAGGACATTGTCGAGCAGTCCAAGCACATCTAGCAGCTGGACAACGAGAACAAGATCCTTAAAAAGGAGAGAGAAGACATGCTGAAAATGCATGAAGAATCAATGAAGGCCTTGCAGGAATCCGCCACCGAGGAAATAAACCGCTTGAAGGAGGAGATCGCGATCTTGAAAGATCAAAAGCGTGCTGCCGATGAGCAGAATCACTGCCATGGCGAGGCGTACAAGCTCCTCCAACAAGAGAAACAATCCTTGGCGGACACCCTCTGGCAAGCTGAAGCCAGCATCTTCAGTAAGTTTCCTCCGCCTTGTATTTCTGTAGTCTAGATACTTTGAATTGTTGAACTCATGCGATCCTTGTCGGAATTTGCAGCTCCTATGGGTTTAACCAGATCGCCTCCTCCAGCCAAGGAATGCATGGTTCTTGCCGACAATTTCATCAACACCGCCATCACCCAAGCCAAAGAGATTGTCAAGCCCCTCCAGATACACATCAAGGCCTCGAACTCCGTGGCGAAGTACTCGGAGATTCTGCGCCGAGCCCCCGAGCGTATCACAAGCTGGAAAGCTTCATGTGCACGGGCTGGCGCAAGGATGGCGCTGTCAATGGTGAAGGCACACTACGAAGATGTCGACATCGATACGTTGACCTCTGGTATCCCCGACGTTGATGATGACGGCAAAGAGATTGATCATGAATCCATCCTTTCATCATTCGCGGGTTATGATACCAGAGTTGCCGAGTTGGTGGACATCAACGTCTTCGTGCCCATGAACACCATCGACAGCGTCAACCAAGACTCCTCCGAGTCCCACCACAATGTCGATGCTGAGGGTGATTCTCCGGCTGGTGACGATGCTGCTTCCAAGTCTCCTGCGCCAAAGGAATTAAAAACAACTTTGTAATATTTGTTTCATCTTTGGTGTATGCGCGAAAAAAACTTGACGATGTAACTTAAGGCGGAAAACAATGGTTGTTATTTCCTGCTACTTAAGAACTAGTTTCCAGCATGTATATATTTTTTAAGCAAGTGCTGGATTATCCATTACTTTGGTTCTTATGCTTGACTTTTCGTGAGTCGAAGACTCGTTGTCGGAACCATGCGCTTAGGTGATGATGCCCAATGGCACCGTCAATAACCTGAGCAAAAAATCGCCGACAATAAGTGCCGAAAGTCACTACTCCAGAATCCATATAAAAACAACAAAGAACGTGTAGACCAGAAAACTTAAGCTAACGCCTGTAGGCGGAATTTTCACAAGTGCAAACGCAAAGCTTGTGCATAAAGGTTTTACATGATCCAAAAATGAACACTAAAGGAGGTAAAAGACTCAGAAATATGAGTGAATCAGAGAGCTTTATTTCATTGATCATATAAGAGGTACACAATTAGATAAAAAATGCTAAGTGTAAAAAGGACGTAGTTGTGCTATGTTCCATGGCCGATCAAGCTCCGGGTAGTCATCATCCGGGTCACATCACTTACGCTTATGATCCTTGTTGGGTCTATCCTTTAGTTCACGATTGTCAACAAGGTAGTAAGACCCATTGAGCAGCGCCTTGCTTATGATGAACGGTCCTTCCCATGGCGGGTATAATTTGTGTGACTTCTTCTGCTTAAGTCGGAGCACCAAATCCCCCTCTTTAAACGAGCGATGCCGAACAGGCGACTATGGTAGCTGCGTAGCTTCTGCTGGTAGATAGCGGATCTTTGGCATGCCAAAACGCGCTCCTCCTCAAGAAGGTCCACATCTAGGCGTCTGGATTCTTCAGCGTCATCCTCGTCGTAGGCGGCAACTCTTGGTGCATCGTGGAGGATGTCGGAAGGCAAGATGGCTTCTGCTCCATATACCATGAAGTAAGGGGTGTAGCTGGTGGATCTGTTGGGTGTAGTTCGTAAACTCCACAGCATAGATGGCAATTCTTCCGCCTAGGCTCCAGCTGCTCTATGTAGCGGCGCCTCAAGACGTGGCTTGATTCCCTGCATAATTAATCCATTGGCTCGCTCAACCTGACCATTGGATTGTGGGTGTGCCACAGATGCAAGGTCAAGTCGGATGCCTTTCTCCCAACAATAAGCCTCCACTTCTCCGAATGACAAGTTCCTTCCGTTGTCGGTGATAATGCTATGTGGGAGACCAAATCTCACCACTAAATCCTGGACAAACCTGAGGGCAGTTGCCCCATCAAGCTTTCTAATGGGTTTAGCTTCTATCCATTTAGTGAATTTGTCAACTGCTACAAGCATATGCGTAAACCCACAAGGTGCCGTCTGTAATGGTCCCACCATGTCTAGCCCCTAGACTGCAAACGGCCAAGTTATTGGTATTGTTCGCAATTCTTCAGCAGGAACATGTGGTTGTCGGGCATAATATTGGCATCCCATGCATGTCTCAACCAGCTTGTCGGCGTCCGCCTTCGCGGTCAACCAGTAGAATCCTTGCCGGAAGGCTTTCGCGACCAACGACTAAGGAGCGGCGTGATGCCCGCAATCTCCGAGATGGATTTCGCGCATGATTTCCATACCTTTTAGCTAGGAAACACACTTTAGGTACACACCAGTAGTGATCCTTTTATAGAGTTGCCCATTGATGATGGTATAACCCTTTGCTCGTCGTACTATTTGCCGTCTTTCGACTTTGTCATCGGGCAAAGTTCCATATTCGAGGTATTCCATGAACGGCTTTGTCCAAGCCGGAGGGACCTTGGTCACCATGTTGACGAAAGAGTTAGCTCTATCCGGGTTGTTGATATCGGCTCCCTTCACGGATGGTGTGCGCAGGTGCTCTAGGAAGACTCCTGGCGGAATTTTCTTGCGCCCTGATCCAAGCTTAGACAGCAGATCAGCCGCCTCGTTTTGTTCCCTAGGTACATACTTGACTTTGTAGCCCAAGAAGCTCTTGGCTATCTCGTTCATTTCGTCTCGATATGCCGCCATCAAAGGATTCCGCGCATTCCAGGTGCCAGCCACCTGCTGGGCAACCAAGTCGGAATCTCCACAGCAAACTATGCGCTTGATGCCAATATCCTTGGCTACACGTAGTCCGTGAATGAGTGCTTCATACTCCGCCATGTTGTTTGTAGCCTTGAAGTGGATCTGCAAAACGTAGTGTAGCTTGTCTCCTCTTGGTGACCGTAGCAATACACCAGCCCCCGAGCCGTTGAGCAGCTTTGATCCGTCGAAGTGCATCACCCAGTACTCTGGTTCTGGCAACAGAGTAGCGTCTGGCATCTCCGTCTAATCTGCAACAAAATCCGCCAAGGCTTGTGACTTGATAGCGTCGCTTCTCTTGTAGGTGATCTCGAAGGCGGCAACTTCAATGCCCCACTTCGCGACCCTTCCTTTAGCGTCGCTGTTATTGATAATGTCGGACAGCGGAGTCTTGCTCACCACTGTGATTGGGTGCTCCTGAAAGTAATGCCTCAGCTTCCGAGAAGCAAGGAATACTCCATAAGCTATTTGGTAGTGTGGGTAACGCTGCTTGAACTCCGTCAAGACCTCGCTCACGTAGTAAACTGGTCGTTGAACTCTGTGCTCATAGCCTGGTTCCTTCCGCTCTACCACGACGACGATGCTGATAACCCGGTTGGTTGCCGCCATGTAAATTAACAGGGGCTCTCCGAACTCGGGTCTTTGCAAGGATGGTGACGAGGAAAGAGTCTCCTTGAGCTGCTTCAATGCTGCGTCTGCTTCATCCGTCCACGTGAATTTGTCCGCCTTCTTCAGCAACTTGTACAGCGGCAGAGCCTTCTCTCCAAGCCGACTGACAAACTGACTAACTGCTGCAACACAACCTGTTAGTCGTTGAATGTCCTTTAGGCATGTCGGACGGTTTATGTTTAGGACGGCCTTGATTTTCTCCGGGTTGACCTCGATTCCATGTTGGGAAACGATAAAGCCCAACAATTTGCCGGCTGGAACCCCGAAGACGCACTTCTTAGGGTTGGGCATCATGTTGTATTTCCGGAGATTATCAAAGGTTTCTTTTAAGTCGGAGATTAAGTCGTTTGACTTTTTAGACATCACCGTGATATCGTCCACATAGGCGTGAACGTTCCGACCAATTTGGTCGTGAAGGCAACGTTGCATTGTCCGATGGTAGGTAGCACCTGCGTTTTTCAGCCCAAAGGGCATCGTGACATAGCAAAACGTGCCGTATGGGGTAGTGAACGAAGTGGCCAATTGGTCCGACTTCCTCATCTTGATCTGGTGGTATCTGAGTATGCATCGAGAAAACACAAAAGTTCTGAGCTAGCCGTCGAGTCAATGACTTGGTCAATGCGAGGCAAAGCAAACGGATCTTTGGGGCATGCTTTGTTCAAGCCGGTGTAATCAACGCACATTCTTAATTCATTGTTTCCCTTTTTGGGGACAAGTACAGGATTGGACACCCATTGGGTGTGAAGGACTTCTCGGATAAATCTAGCCTTAAGTAACCTAGCTATCTCTTTGCCAATGGCGCGTCTCTTCTCATCTCTAAAGCGTCATAGAGGTTGTTTCACTGGTTTGCATTTTGGATCAATGTTTAAGCTGTGCTCGGCAAGTTCCCTAGGTACACCTTTCATGTCGGCAGGTTGCCAGGCAAAGATGTCCCTATTCTCACGGAGGAACTCGACGAGCGCGCTTTCCTATTTGGGATCCAGGTTCGTCCCAATGGCGACGGTCTTGGAGGCATCGCCTACCACAAGTTCCACCGGCTTGGTCTCGATGGCGGCCTTGAGCGAGGCGAGTCGGAGATCTGCTTCTTCGACGGGCATCTCCGAGTCATCGACCTTGCTCTGGATCTCTTTGAATTCTTCGTTGTGAGGACAGCACGCAGACTCCTTCATTGATCTCGCAGTCTCTTGCCTTGGTAAAGCTTCCGGATATGGTGATAACACCGTTTGGTCCAGGTATCTTGAGTTTGTTGTAGACGAAGCATGGCTTGGCCATGAACGTGTGGAATATGTCGCGACCGAATATGACATGGTACACGCTCTTGAAGGGGACCACCTCGAAGGTCATGCGCTCTTGGCGGTAATTATTAACGTCGCCAAAAGCAACCTGAAGTGTAATGCACCCAAGGGACCGAGCCTCCCGACCAGGAACTACGCCATGGAAGATGGTGTTGGTCCGCCTTAGGTTTGCCTCCGTCAAGTTCATCTTCTGCAGTGTATCCAGGTACATGATGTTGATGCTGCTTCCACTATCCACCATGCACTTGGTGAACTCCACGCCGTCAATCAAGGGGTTGATGACCATGGCGTACTGGTTCTCCGTGGGCACAAGGTCTGGGTGGTCCGTCCTGTCCCAAGTTATTGGAACTTCCGACCAGCGCAAGTACTGGGGGACTGGGAGGGAGAGTGGCCATCAGGATCCTTAGAGAGGTCTTCTGTTGTCGGACGGTGGGGGTGCCAAGGAAAGTGTGGTAGACTGGAGACTTCTTTGCGAAGGGGTTCTTGCCCTTGTCATCTCTCTTGGCGGCGTGCTTGGGGTCAACGTCTTCGTCCATGTCACTTGAATCCTTGGACTCCTCCTCCTTCTTCTTCCCTTTGCCCTTGCCTCATGATGCATTCTTCCGACTTTGCTTGTAGCCGGACTCCGGGTCTTCCTTGAGGTCGTTGACGAACTTGCAGTGTCGATTGGTATGGGTGGCCTTGCCGTTGGCATCGAGGTGTACGAGGCACGTCATATCACGGTACTCCTCGTAAGTTTGGGGAACGCGGAGCGGCGCCGAGGTGGTTTCACTTCCTCGTTGCTGCCCACGACCAGCTCCCCTTCCTCGGCCACGTTGTCTGCCTTCGCCTCGTCCTGCAAAAGTCATAGCGACCATGTCGGTAGATTGCTTTTCTTCTGGAGCGGTTTTCCTCTTTATACTGCTGTTCCTCCAAGCTTGAGTTAGAACGGCCGTTGCCGGCAAGGAGCCGCGAGCATCGTCGTCGGCAGCTGCGAACTCACTAGCCAACTGAATCATCTGGTTCAAGTCAAGCTGGTGATTGTCCTGCAAGCGCTTCAGCTTATGTCGGAGTAGCGTGCCCCTTTCCAACCCATTGATGAAGGAGTCCATGGCGGTCTGAGCATGCACTCCTGCACAGGAATTCTTCATATCCAGCCAGCGGGAGAGGTAGGCGCGAGATGTCTCGTCTTTCTCTTGTACGCACCACTGTAGATCGCCCACAGTGCAGGGACGCTTGTATGTACCCTCAAAGTTCTTGGTGAATGCTTCTTGCATGTCCAGCTAGTTGTAGATAGATTTCTCCGGCAAGTCGTCGAGCCATTGACGGGCCGTGCCTGCCAACATTAAAGGGAGGTACTTGACGGCGACATTGGGGTTGCCTCCGGCAATCTCCACCGCGTTGCCGTAGTCCTGTAACCATGTGGCTGGCTTGGCGGTGTCGTCATAGGGTTTGATGGTTTTGTCAATTCGGAAACCTTTGGGGTAAGTTGCGGACCGTATTGCAGGTCCAAAGCAACGTGGTCCCAGGTATGGTCCTTCCCGGGCCTCGTGGATCTTATTGATCCGCGAGCGTGCATCGTATGGCTCTGGGGTCTTCTTCTTTTTGTCAACAGGGGATGGGCTGCATGAACGACGCGGGCCTCCTCCGCCATGGTGACCACTTGGTGGTGACGGAGGCGGAGGTGGCGGTGGGTTAGCCTTTTTGCTGTTACCCTCCTGCGACGCCTCACGCCTGTCATGGTTGCTTGTCGGACGCGGAGGGTCATGGCGTGACCTGCTCTTGTGTCCTTGGTTACGCTCTCCGTCATGACGGGTCTGCTTCGCGTTGTCACGAATGACGATGCTGCACTGCTTTGGTGGGGGCATATCCATACGATGGTGAGCCTTGTAATATTCGTGATGTCGGGGAGATCGGGGCGGTGGCGAAGGGCGACGAGGTCGGGCCTTTTCTCCATGGTCGGAGGATATGGGGATGGCATCCTTCCTGTTGCGCGCATCCTCCGTCTTCGTTCTGATGAACCCATCTGGGACCCGACATCAAGAGGAGATTTGTCCCTTGGCGGCTTGTACTGGCTAGATTGGCAGAGCGCCGGGTTAGACTCAAGCCTCTGAGAGGTGGCCTTTTCCTGCTGCTTCACCGCCTTGGCCACTAGGTCATAGACTTGTTCCACTGCCTCGGGCGATCTATCCTGCTCTAGAAGGGTCTTGGCGACGACGAGGTTAAGGAGTGGGGTGGGCATCACCTGCTTGCCTTCACTGTCAATGTATGGCTTGGCTTGTGCCGGCTTCGAGGGTGCCCATCCTAGGTTGCGCCGTACACCAGGATCGTTGATGACGCGAGCCGGAGCCTTATTAGCCTTCTGCTGCTGCAGTAAGGTCTTGTACTCGGCCTCCATTCCTCTAGCTTTCTCTATGGACTTCTGCGCGTTGACCAGATCTCGATCTAGTTTAGCGCCTTGCTCCGCGATGGCCTGCGCTTCCTCCAGCAACTGTTGGCGCTTCTCGTCAAGCTGGGTCATGTTCCGGATATGAGCAACAGTTAGTGGCTCGACAAGGAGATTGCTGTACATCACTCTATCAGCTGGAGTAACTTGGGCTGTCGCCGACGTAGATGCTGGAGGCGGCAAGTTTGCGGTGTTGTTGTTGCTCGGGCCGGTGCCAAGTTCCTGCGGCTGCTGCACTGGGTTAGGCGGAGGAGGCATGACCTTTGCACGATCATCGTCAGCAGCAATAAGTGGTCCTTTCCCCTTTTCCAGCGCCGTAGGCGGAGCTCGTCCGGGCTGATCTTCATCCATCGCCGTCCCGATGGTGACGAACACTTCTCGGGACGTGACAGCATTGTTGGCTTGCTCGTTGCGCGTGTACTCCCCCTCCATCTCCTGCATAGCGGAGTCTAGCTCTTTTGGACTGAAGTCTATCTCCTCTGAATCTGCACTGAAATCAGCATAAAGCGCGTCAATGGCAGAGTCAGAGGGTGCCAGGACTTCCTCGATGACGGGCGGTGGAGGTGAAATGGGCTCGACGATGACTGGAGGTGGTGGTGCTGCTGCGACGATGGCGGCCAGAGGCGGTGGCTGGATCGTAGGGGCTCCGTCAATGAGCGTAAGCGTCGAAGCCGCTTGACCTCCGTGGTTGTTGACGGTGTTCACCATGCCTTCTAAGGTAAGGCGTCCTGACGCCTGCTGCCGTCTTAGAGAATGACGGAGAAGCATGCCATGGTACAGTCCTTCCACAAAGTGATAGATAGCATCTTCATTGGGGTAGTGGGCCAGATCGGCTCGTATACGGAGCCACCTGGCCAGTAATCGCGGGGGTTTTCGCCCTCTCTCTGGACGAAGCGCGCCATATCGAAGATGGTAACCACGCCGACGAACTTGGATCTCTGTTGTCTAGACGCACGAACGAAGCCGGCGGATTTGCAGTGATCTTCCACCTTTATATCCTGCACAAGGGCAGTTTGGGTGGGCCTTGAATTTTCCCGATCTTTGTCGGCGAACTCCGAGGAGAGATCCGACATTGATCCTTCCGCGAACGTATCCTGCCCGTAGGCGGTCCGTGCGGGCCTTGATGCTCCTCCGACTCCTAGGGAACTAGTGCCGAGTCGGTTTCGCCTATGAAGAGGTGGATGTCTCCGATAGGAACGATCGAACACCGCGTAGGGTTCGTCTTCGCCGGGATCCAGAACTCGTCAGGGGGGACGATCTAAACGTTGCCGGAGAAGAGAACGCGACTGATGGCTACGGTTTCGCCGATTCCCGCGAAGATCTTGGTCCTCGCCCACTGAAGAGCCTGAAGCGCCTCTTGCCCCACGGTGGCCGCCAACTGTCGTGGTATTGCCGACGAGTACGCCATGGAGGGGTCCTCACAGTGCGTGTTTAGAGACGTGGGATAAGGCGGACGGTTGACGGGTACGAGGTAACACAGCTTACCCAGGTTCAGATCCCACAACGGTGGCGGAATCCTACTCCTACTATAAATCACTATAAGGGCAATACGCCGAGTTACAGGGATTGGTTCGCTGTGCGAGGTTACTAGAGAGTCTAAGTTATCGTCTGAGATTGTGCCCTAAAGGCTCCCATAGGCCCGACTTATATAGTCGCCAGGTCCTAGGGTTACAGGTAAAAGTCCTAGCGGACAAAGTTCTGAGTCCTACACTGTCTATTACTAGTCTTGTGTATCTTGTACTCCAAGGCTTCGGGTACGTTGGTGACTCCACCGTAGCCTTCCTTTATCCGGCATGGGCCTCCCTTCTGGATCCATCTAAATGGGCCGCCCAGCAGGCCATAGGCCATGCTACCGACTATGGGCCATCCGGGTTAGCCGGATAAGAGACATGATATAAGGATACCCATATAGCATATCCCCAACACTCGATCATCACTCTCCTCCTCTTTTTTATCTAATGAGCTTTCGGGTTCAGTAATTTCTTCTTCCATAAGCTCCTGCAAGGCATTAGTCTCTTCCGTTTGTGGGAAGCATCTATTAATATATTCAAGAATATAGCCATTTTATTCCTTGTAATTATCAAAGGAAAATTTAAGTATATCATAAACCTCATATTTATAAGGTGAATCATTAGTATTTTCAAGCAAACTAGCAAGTTCAAATGCACCCTTCCAAGCAATAAATTCTTCAATTTGTTCCACATCATAAAAGTCATAATTTCCTTTAACATAAGAAGATATGATAACATTATCATTATACTCACATTGAAAAGGGAGGTGTTTATACCTCCTACAGCAACAAGATTTATCACAACAATAAGTAACATTATAAGTAGAGCACACGTTTCTAGCAACGGTATTTAGTTTATCAATTTGTTCCCATAAGTGTTTCCCTTTTTGTGACAAGCGGTGTTCCTTATAATAATACTTTTGTTCTTCCGTGAACCCACCTTGCCAATAAGAACTAGTTTCAAAGAAACCAACCATTGATAGAAAGCATGACAAAGCAAGGCAATGACAGACCAACAACTATAGTGGGAACTAATTTTTTTTGTGTGTTTTTGATAAGAAAGAAAATAAACCAAACAAAACTTTTTTTTGTAATTTTTGATAAAAAAGAAGCAAGCAAAACAAAGCAAAAGGAACTAAGCAAAACAAAAACAAAGTAAAGAGAATGGTTATGAATGACTCCCCTTGTGAAGATGTCCTTAACTCCCCGGCAACGGCGCCAGGAAAATCCTTGACGTGGCTCAGTAGTAGAGCTTCGTTGGGAGACCCCAAGAGGAAGGTATGATGATCATGGCAGTAAGTTTTCCCTCAGTTATGAAACCAAGGTTATCGAACCCGTAGGAGCAAAGAAACAACTCCAAGGTGTTGCTAGCAACTTGGAATCCTGCACAACACAAACTCAAGACTTTGCCCCCAACTTACAGTGAGGTTGTTAATCTCACTGGTTTGCTGAAAACAAAGGATTAAACGTATAGTGTAGAAGGTAATAGTTGCTTGCAGAAAGTAAACGGTAACAGTAAATTATGTATCAATGGTAAAGATTGGACCGGGGTCTACAATTCACTAGAGGTGTTCTCCTTAAGATAAATAACATAACATGCTGGATGAATAAATTACGAGGGACAATTGACAGGAACTGAGTAAGGCATAACAATGCAAACACTAGACATTCATGATCCTATGAGATTTGATTGGGCATTACAACAATATACATAGACCGCCATCCAACTGTATCTATGACCAGTAATCCACCTTCAGGTTATCATCCGAACCCCCTCCAGTATTAAGTTACAAGCAACATATAACTACATTAAGCAATGTGTGTAAAAAAACAATACAATTGTTCCATGGACAAAAGATTGTTCTTTTCTCTTTAGTGGAAACACCACATCTACAACCTTAGATATTTTTATCACTTCCCTAGATTCAATAGAGGTATGAACCCACTATCGAGTATAAATACTCCCTCTTGGAGTCACTAGGATCTACTTGGCCAAGATAGCTACTAGAAACAGAAAGCATGCAAGATCACAAACAACACAAACATGATAGAATTAATAATCAATAAGACATGATAGAATCAATAATCAATCTGACATAGTATCTCAATATCCATCGGATCCCCGCAAACACAACATGCATGATTATAAATAGATGATCTTGATCATGAATGGAGCTCACATGATCTAAACATGATAGCACAAAGGAGGAGAAACAACCATCTAGCTAATGTATGGACCCATAGTTTAAGGGTGAACTACTCACGCATCATACCGGAGGCTAGCATGGTGATGAAGAAGGCCTCTGGGATGATCTCTCCCTTCCGGCAGGGTGCCGGAAAGAGCTTCAGACCCCCCGATCTAGGGACGATGATGGCGGCGACTACAGACTGTTTCGTGGAGATCTGATCGGATACTTAGGATTTTGGTATCGGGGGGTTTATATAGGCGAAGAGGCGAGGCAGGGAGGCACCCGAGGGGGGCACACCTGGTGGCGGCGCGCCCTAGGGTGGGCCCACGCCACCCTAGGGTGTGGCGGCCTCGTGGCCCTCCTTCGGTTTCCCTTCGGTCTTTGTGTTCTTCTCGGTGAAATACTGACTTTGACTTTTGTTTCATCTAATTCCGAGAATATTTCCTTACTAGCTTTTCTGAAATAAAAAATAGTAAAAAACAGGCAACTAGCACTGCGACATCTTGTTAATAGGTTAGTCCTAGAAAATATATAAAAATACCTCAAAATGTAGACAAAGCAAATCAAAGTTGATACTAAACAAGCATGGAACATACAAAATTATAGATACGTTTACGACGTATCAATCACTGCTACTATTGTCTTCTCATACTTTGTAGTGATACAGAAATATGCAAGAAACCTTCTCATACTTGATGTAGCAGCAACATTACAAATATTATGCCTTTTGTCGAGTTTTTTTGATTGGATGTACTTCTAACTCGATCAGTTATTTATATGGCCTTGGATAATTAAAGGTGGTCTCCATTTATCTTCTCTTTTGTTGTTCTAGCTAGATGAGTTATTTATATGGTCTTGGATAATTAATTCCATTAGTATTGCGTAGCTTGTTCAACCATGCTATTTTGTTATTAGTAATATACACAATATGTTGTTAAACCGTGCTATTTGACTATGGTAAGCTCTCTAAAAATCATGCTTTCTCATTGCTTACATGGCCAGATGCAAAGACCCATAGTTCTATATGATCAAGCTCTAGAAAAAGAGACGATAAATTTCGTGTGCTTTACGGTGGAAGGACAATATATTTATTTGACATATTTTATTAGTTGTCATGTCACTAATTTTTGAAGGATGAATCAACTCTATCTTGAAATAATTTGAGATTTTATAGATACGTATGTTCCATCTATTCTATCCTGTATTTAACTCTGTTCTTGATTGTGACCATGTTTGATTTTAGTTTTTATTCATGCTTGAAGTCTATTAAAAAAGATACTCCATCCGATCCATATTAATTGTCGCCGAAATTGTATCTAGATATGTCTTAGTATTAGATATATCCAATTCAGGATAATATTATTTAGATTAAAAAATAATTGTTTTTCTAGTCCCTCTGTTTTAAAATATAAAATATTTTTGCATAAATATATCTAGACTATTAAAATATTTTTTTACCGAAATTAAAACATCTTATATTTTAAAACGAGAGGGAGTAACTTGTACTATGTTGGTGTTATTGCCCGCTGCTTCCCGTGTTTGTGGCCAGCTGCTTCCAGCTGCAGGGTTTGACCAATGAAAACAAACAGACAGGTAGAGCGGATGGTAGGGTCTGAGGTGACGATTGGGGTTCACCCATTGCCTGCAGGGATCAGATCCGCGTGTGGATTTAATCCTGTGAAACCGAACACAGCCTAACTCTCCTGAAAAGTGAAAACCCTATCCACCCCCGATTCGCCCTCACAAACCCTAACCCTAATCCGCTCGATGTTGTGATCCCGGCGCGCTTGCCATGGCTCTAGAGGGACCCGCGGAGCGGCAGGACGAAGGTCAGCAGGCAGGGATGGTCAACGGGAACTGCGCGGCTCCGCCGTCGTCGCGGATGGCCGGCCGGCTGTCGGGGACAGCTGCGCACTCTGACAGGCGGCTGCGGTTCAACCCGAACGCGGAGCACAAGTCGCAGGACTACACCGACGTGCGCGGCGAGTACGCGCCGGCCATCTACAGCGCCCTGGAGCGCCACCTCCCGCCTAGTCTTCTTGAGGCAGACCGTGACGTCAAGCTGCACTTCATGCGTGACATACTCGCTCGCTACTGGCCCCATGGCGAGCGCAACAAGGTCACACTGTCGATCCCTCTTAGTTACTTGAGTAACATGCATCGGCGTTACATGGATATATGTATTACATTGGTTAAATCTTGTTTTTTGCTTGGAACAAGATACTCCTTTTGTTTTGCAAAATACTAGGCTTGTTTTTGAGCTTTGTGACCAATCCGTGGTCTTTCAAACCCTGAACTTGGACTGCCTGCGGTGGATGGTATCATGCGGTAGTGGTGCCTGGGTGAGGAGAAGCTGGGTATGGGAGGAAGCCAGGGCTTATTTTGGTATCACTGGTCATTGGAGGTGATGGGCGAACACTGCCACAATTTGCAGAGCAGAGAGCAATCAGATCCAGTGAAAAATATCAGTCCTTCTACCGGCATCTTTCGGTGATGTGGCAGGCGGTACTTTGTCACGAAGAAGGATTTGTGGTTACTAGGGAAGTCAACTGATGAATTGTATGCATTTTTTTCAGTGGCACACATGAATTTGTATAGGATGTTATAACAAGTACAACTTAAATACATACCAACTGAATTTGCTTGTATTAGCTATTTGGATATCGCTATAACTTATGCGGTGACATGATATTTCCAACATGTTGTCCTCTTATAGCTCACCTTGCTAACTTATTCTTTAACCTATTAGAACATGACATGGAGTTGAGATAAAAGCTATTCTCCAGATATGCATGCGTATTGCTTTATCAGATTTGAAGATGGATGTGTAGTTTGAATATACACAATTTGGAATAGGAACATTTGAATAGCATATTCGTGTCATACTATATTTCTACGCATAGTTTTATGCAAGTTCAGATATTTGATAGGAATCAAGGAGAAATTAATCAAATTATCAATCAGATGGGAAATAACAACCATATTTTTATTTTAATCAAAGAGGTAGTTGGATATTATTACATATTACTGGTATTTTCTATCTGATTGACATCCCTAGGAGTCTGTATTAACGTGGAAGCAGTCCAGTGGTTAATCTGTTGAAAGGTTACATGTAGTCCAGACAATCCTTCCAACCTTGTTTTTGTTTGCATGCATAATGGAAATTGCAATTGGTTTATTCAGCTATTCGTTTTGCGATTTTTAAAAGAGTGAGCTTATATTAATCCAGAACCAACAATTGTTGCAAATGCAATTCTCATAAGCCATCATCGTTACAAAAGAACAGATTTTCATCTGCGGTGTTTGCTCAGTAGTGCATCCTATAATTCTGTTGTGCATCCTTCATACTCAAGCTAAGTTTTCATGACCAGGTATGATCATGTCACTGGAAGTGAGCTTTTTCTTCGTACTTGGTGCTGATTTGATTGTTGCAAACCTTTCAGTGTATACATGTCAACTTGATTCTGAGAATGTCAAAATCAAACAATAAACAGTTGAATTTAGCTTTTGTCTTGCTTTCAGCATCTCAACCTTGCTTCTTTTAGGTAGAGTTGGCATTTATTCCTTCCATCTTCTTAAGTTAGCTTACTCATTCATGTATTATATTTGCCACAGGTTCAAAGGCACAAAGAATACAGGCAGAAGATACTCCACCTCTATAAGGTTTGCACTTTAGCATTGGCTTACAGTCTCTCTAAAGTATTTTGAGATGGATAACTGTAATTTCTATTCTTGCACATCAATGTATTTGCAAGTAGAAATAACCAACACCTAGATAAGTATTACTTCCTCCGATCCAAATCAATGGACTCAGATTTGTTTAGATTCAGATGTACCTAGCACTAAAGCATGACTAGCATCTGAATTATAGACAAATCTGAGTCCATTAATTTGGATCGGAGGGAGTACCCTTTTTTGCAAGTTTTTTTTGAGGGTGTGAAAAAGATTCATATGTTGCAATCGTCCTGTATGACCTGCCATATGTGATGGCCTGAGCTCTACATATTTTTGCAAATTTTGTTGTTTGAAGTGTGTGCTGGATTGGTAGAAGGCTCTTGAGTGCATAGGTGTTTGAAGCTGCATAGATCAATAGTTGATAATCCATCATACCGTGTGAGTTTCATAGTTAAGAGTGTTTTGATCCAGCAATTCCATATATGTGGGTGTAACTGTGTGGTCTCCAATATTGTTGACCTGAGTACACAGATTATTAGGATCGAGCTATATATAAATGGGTGCAAACATTATTTCTGACCGGAGTACAAAGATCTCAATCTGTTAATTAAGTAGAACAGAATTGCTCAGTTAATTTGAGGAAAACCGGCTGAAAACTGATGCAAACGCCCAAAGACAGGGCACCCTTGGCCGTTCTGGCCACCAAAGCAGAGCTGACACACACCACTTAGAAACCAACCATCGAGGCCGTCCAGCAGCATCGTCAACATGACCTATCATAGGGATGAAAAAAATGGAGCTGAAGTTTCCCATTTTTTCCGCGGAAAAAGGGAAACAGAATGGAAATATGGAAATAGAAACAGAATTTTGCGGAGCGTAAACGAAAATGGATTTTTTTATGCGTAAACGGAACAGCGATTTCCAGCGGAATCGGCATGAAAACGGAAATTCCTTTTGCGGCTAATGTGGAACTTTCCGTTTCAGGGTTGTTGTGCATGGTCCAATCCAGCAGCAGGCCCAATATTAAACCCTGTCAAGCCAAACTAGCTAAGGAGCCCATCCCAAAACTGGCGACCACCGTAATCCCTTGGTGCGTTCGAGGAGGCCTCTACTGTTTGACCCTTCCCTGTTCCCCAGTACATCGATCTGTTTCCTACAGTATCTGTTTCCGGGTTTTTTTGTGTATTCGTTTCCGCTTCCGCAGAAAAATATGGAAACAGATGTGGCACCACTCAGTTCCATACATTTCTGCTTCGTTTTCATCCCTAACCTATCGCCACTATCTGGTGACTATGACTTCTTTTCGGACAACCATTAACACACCAATCATCGCAGAGGTCACCAAATCCACGACGGCCCTGCCAAACAGTCAACTAACACATTGGATCGACGCCTTGAGGACAAGGCTGCTCCAGTTTTTCTGATGGAACTTGCAGGTGAAAATTTACAAGCCTTATACCTAGGCCTGTGCATTTGGTTTGGTAAATACGGTATTAGTTCTTCGGTAAATTTGGTGCAGAATCAAAATATGGTTCAGTTTCAGTATATGCCAAAGTATTTCGGTATGGTCTCAGTACGTAAACTAACCAAAGTTGACGCTAACTAAAAAATAAACCAACAACATTTTACTTTCTTGTATATCTAAATACTTTGGAAAATAATTCAACATGTATAAGTGAACTGACTTGCAAGTCATGAGTTGTGAATAGCACACTTGTAGACTGTGGTACAACCCTATTTTTTTTGTTGAGGGAGTAGTACTTACCTAGTAATTACTACTAATTAGTAAAATCATATGTGCGTGCATCAGTGCACTACCGAGTTGTTGCCCAGACTTCCCTGTGAGGGATTAGCCCAGGACAGACCCTTACCCAGCGTGTCTTGTCTAGCCAGCCAGGATACTAGGGGCTAGCTTTGGGCTGGGTCACAATAGGAGATTCCAGCCCAGTATGCAGCTAAACTCCGAATATTTTTGTGCATACCGAACTACTTGATGCTAGAATTGTTATAAAACATTCATACCATACGAAAAACAAAACCATAATAACCAGACTTCTGGTTCTGTTTGGTTTATTTCGGGTAATTTTTTGGTTCGGTTTTAATATTCTCAGGCGTACTTGCACCGACTTTACCCATGCAGCAACTGGAGAGCTACCTGCTGAGCCACCCTTCGCGAGCAACTGTTGCCGGACTGCATGACTTTCTGCAACACACTGAGGAACAACAACCAGAGACACCCAACTAGCACACAGAACTGCCATAGAAGGCCATGTGGCGAAGCAGCTGTGCTCGCCACCATCGTTGTCGCTGCACGAATCGCAACACCACGACGTGGACAAGCCACCACCTGGAGCTCCCATCCAATCGGTGTCAACTGCAGAAACGATAGCCCATTGAGATAGGTTATGCTTGTGAATGACCCAAGTACCCTGATACATGGGCTGGCAGTGTTGCCTGCCAACATATTGTGGGATTCTTTCTCGATAACGTCTCAAAGTCATGAGAGCTTGGGCTGTAATGCATATATTGCATGGTCACCGGCAGATTGAACTCTTGGCTGAAGATCTGGTGCTCGAGCCTGTAAGACAATGCCAAAGTCTTGTCTTGCCAATTTTGTAATTTGATCAATTAAATAATTTGGCCGACCAAGATGCTATGTTTTCTTGCTTGAATCCGAGGACATTCTTTTAATGCTTAGTGGGCTAAAAGAATGTCACTGTTCACAAAGGTGTATGAGTATGATTGTGTAGTTGATACTGGGTACTATGTGCAACAGAGCTCAACATAACCTTTTGTTGGATCTCATAAAATCTTTTCAAATGCGTATAGTAATTGACGATGGCTTTTATTGTCCAGAGGACTGTTTCTTCCCTATTTGCTTGTTTGTAATTCACTTCTTTTGCTACCTTGCAGCCACTTCATGAAGATTTATACAGCATGCATCCTTCGGCTTTCTTCTTACCAACATTCCTTGAAGCAGTAAGAACCAATACAGAAGAAAGCCTTGCAAGTATAATGACCGAGCCAACTCCTGGTGTTTTTTCATTTGCTATGTTACAGCCCAACTTCTGTGACATGCTGTTGGAGGAGGTATGGTAAAGTAACTAATACCCACTTCAGCTCTTATGGCAGGTTTGTTAGCTTGTCAAAGCAATTATTTAAACCTTTGTAGGTAGAGAACTTTGAAAAGTGGGTCCATGCTATGAAATTTAAGATAATGAGGCCAAATACAATGAACAAGTATGGTGCTGTACTTGATGATTTTGGCCTGGAAGCTATGCTGAACCAGTTCATGGAGGGGTTCATAGCTCCAATTTCTAAAGGTTATTTGATTTACTGCTGTGTTGTTGTAGATTGGAAGAAACGGTCTTGGGTTCATTGTTTTTACATATCCATCCACATTAATATTATGTTCTTTGTGTCAACCATCAGTTTTTTACCCTGAGGTTGGTGGGGGAACATTGGACACTCATCATGCTTTTGTTGTTGAATACGGGAAAGACAGAGATGTTGAACTTGGTACGTTACCATTATCATATCCAAGGGTGCTGACATAATCTTTTGACGTTCTCCATTCTTTAACTGTGCATATTAATTTCGTGCGAAGGTTAAAGAAGTGGAGATACTATTTGTATCAGCTTCAGAGCCAACTTCTTGGGCGTTTTAAGTGTCTGCTCAAATGAAGTAGAGGCTAGATAAGAGATCATTTTGACCATTTCCGAAACTTATATTAGCCCTCGCTGTCAAATGTGAATGTCAAACTTATCTGGCTAATATGCACTGATACAATCTTCCTGTGTATATACTATTTATAATGGTTACCATCACAGTGATCATGCTCTGCAAGAACTGTATATATCCAGTATAAAAGTTGGTGCCCTCAAACTCTCTCAGAGCTGTTTTATGATTTTGGTGTTTCCTGCCTAGTGTATCAGTGAAAAAATATGCCCTATATTTTCAAACTGAGATGTGTGAGCTGTACCAGAACTTCCATTCCTTTATTTTTTCTCCATTTAAGAATATTGTTTCCTCTTTATGTTACCACACTATTGTAGTTCCTAAAGATGTTTGTGATTGTAATGACACTTCCAGTAAGACTACTCCCATCTGTTTTGCCACCTCTGCCTAGAGGTACCTTCAAAGCATGTCAAATGCCTTTTTGATGTTCTAAACTGTTATACTTGCTCTTGCAGGTTTCCATGTCGATGATTCTGAGGTTACGTTAAATGTTTGTCTTGGCAAGCAATTCTCTGGCGGTGAATTATACTTTCGTGGCATCCGTTGTGAGAATCATGTGAACTCGGAAACACAACATGAGGTAGTGTTTTGTGAATATTGTGACCTTCCACAGTTATTGTATTTCTTAATTTAAGGTTTTTGGCTCTTTTGTTTGGCCATGCCCATGCCCATGCATGATGAATATTTTCTGTTGTTGCTGATACTGATTAATCTGATTGCACTACTAAAATTTTCTCACATGGAATTTGGCATTAGCTGTTGACAAACTAGAGAGTATTGTTATAATGTACATAAAAATCAATATATAGAGTACTTAAAAATCAATATATAGGTTATGCTTTACTTTTTCTTCAAGAAAAATTAGTGTATGTGAGGAAGCAATATCTAGTGTTTCAATCAAGTGTCCTGTTCCTGATTTTTACGGCAGGAAATGTATGATTACTCTCATGTTCCTGGACGAGCTGTACTTCATCGTGGCCGTCATAGACATGGTGCTAGACCAACTACATCAGGGCTCAGAATGAATCTGCTTTTGTGGTGCAGAAGGTATTCAGATCTCTCCTTACAATTTCAATTTGTCCAAGATCTCTGAGTGACTTCTTTTGGATGTTGGATGTGATAAGCACTTGCATTTAGAGAGAGATATATGTATTGTATAAGTCTTTTTGTATTTTTGGATTATAGGTTATCTCCTATACTTCTGTATATATATATGCGCTCTACAGTCTTTGCTTCTCTCATAACATGGTATCAATAGCCAATTAGGTTTTTGAAAAAACAAAGTTTGCTACCAACTCACACTTCATCGCTATGTCCGACCACCGGCCAGCTCCTCCTTATGCTGCCCGCCGGCTTCTAGTTGCTGCAGTTGATCGAGTACTCTTGTTCTGCTCTCCCCCCTCCGATCCTATAAATTGAGTTTGTCAAATCCGATTAGCTCCATGCCTCCCTTGTTGCCATGCATCTGTCCTGAGCTGCTCCTGCCGCAGACTCTCATGTGTAACCGCGTTGTCGCCGCCTTCTAGCTGACTGCGGCCACTCGCTGGAGCTCCTCCGTCTGCCGGCCAACCTGGAGCCTCTGCTCCTTGCTGCAATTCCATGACTAGGGGGAGCTTTCGGCCTTGCTGCGTGCTGCTTGAGTGTTGTGACCGGTACTGGTAGAGAAGGGTACCGGGGATTATTGAGGAGAAGGGTATTAGAGACTCCAGAATTATTGATTGATTGCTTGACTTCCCAGTACACGCTACTTCTCCTTAATGGGAGATGGCCCACACTATTACAATGACACAATCCTGCACGGGTACAACTTGGCTCTAAGCTGTACCTATGTAGACTCTTGGCTGAGACCTAAGCTTGTTGAGAATAACCCACGTTAACATCTCTCCCCTGCTCGATAAGCAGCTCGTCCTCGAGCTTGAAAGTTGGATATTGCTGAACGAAATCATCAAAGGGCTCCTAGGATGCTTCCGTTTCAGATGAACCAAGGCTGATGAGGTCAAACTGTTGAGGCTGTAGGGATGGGCGCCAGGGGGGGAAGTACTAGAAAGGATGGGCGGGCTGAAGCAGGCATGCAGGACGTTGTAGATGCATCATTGGCCGGAAGGTTGTGTACGCCAGTTATGGGCGGCTTCGTGGGCCTGTTCCCATGCTGGCTGAGGTATTGATGGAGTCATGTCGGTGCTGGCGTTTTGATCTGAAGCAGTCTTAAAAACCACCCACAGTGGAACCTAACACCAAATTGGTAGCATGTTTGCTCCTTATTGCAACCCCATGTGCAAGGGAAGCTTTTGGCCCTACTGTCTGCTGCTTGGGCACCGTGGCTGTCACTGGTAAAGAAGGATAGCGGGGATTAGGGTTTCCAGAATTATTTATTGATTGCTTGAGTTCCTGGTACATGCTACTGCTCCTTATTGATTGCTCCTTATTGCAACACCGTGTGCAAGGGAAGCTTTTGGCCCTACTGCCTGCTGCTTGGGCACCGTAGCTGTCACTTGTAAAGAAGGATATTGGGGATTAGGGAGAACCAGATTAGGGATCCAGAATTATTTATTGATTGCTTGAGTTCCTAGTACACGCTACTGCTCCTTATAAATGAGACGGGCTCACACTGTTACAAAGGAAGCAAAGACTGAATTGGACACAACTACTAGATGTATCCCACTAGGACACAATCCTGCACGAATTGGCCCTAAGTTGAACCTAGTAATAAGATAGATCACTTGCATATATCCTAGCACTTTGGTTGGCATCAATGTAGAATTGGCTAAAATTGTACTCCCTCCACGTGGATATGTAAGTGTTTGGCTAAGACAAAATACATGACATAAAATTATAAGAACATCACATTTAACATGGCAATTTTCAAACATATTATTGATAATTCATATCACATAAACCAAACATGAAAAGAGTAATTTTTGGTCAAAGCTTTGTCTTAATCAGACAAATCATGCCTTGCATTTCCAGGCGGATGGAGGGAGTACTTTGGTTACTAGTTTATTTGTTGCTTGTGATGTACATCATGCCCAAAAATAGAAACAAAAATTATTCCCTATGGTTCAAAAGTCTTGTTTATAGTGTCATTGAGAAGTTAGGAGATCGTGTGCCCAACACTTCAATGTTTCCTAGGCATTTCAGAAAGTAAGTTCCTTGAAATTTATATAGCATTGCTGCTCATAATTTTTGATAAAATACTTGCAATATTTTAAAATGGAATAGCAACTTAATATATCGCATGAGCTCTAGAGCGACATATGTGCATGCACATGAGAGGAGGCAAGGTAAGGTAGGTATCCTAATTCAAAAGGAAATACATCATGAGAGCATACTACAGTACATCTATCTCTCTTGACACCTTTCGCTCAAACTCATGGCGAAGGTGGCTTGACAAAAATAGAAGCTGCCGCATGGAAACCACTGCTCGAACTAGCGAACAGAAAGGCTGGTGTACCGGGCTGCACTAGGGACAAAAGAACAGAGCGCAGTGCTGCGGACGACCTTGCCCCACCTGCCCCACCACCATTCTCCTTCCATTTGAATTCCAATTTCTCCACTTCATTATTCCTCAAGTGCCCGGAAGAACACCAGAGGAAAATTGACCAACAGGACCTTAACGATGATACAGTAGCCTGGAAAAAACACTCAACGAACTGAGTGGTCAGCATGGTGCGTTCGCGAGATGCTACAAGCATGTAGCACACAGCCAAAAAGGTGAAGATGAGTAAACGGATGTGCTGCCATGAAGTCGCTCAACTGGAGGGCAGAAAATGGCTGAATATTAGTCAAATATGTGGCGCATGGTTTTAAAGCGTTAAGACGTCTTAGAGCGGTTTGGGGGCGCTTTGATGCCTAAGCGACGCCTAGGCGGGCGCTTCGGAGGGGTGCGCCTCGATGCCTAAGCGACGCCTAAAGTGGTCGATTTTCCAAGGCGGAGGGGTGCGCCTTGACGGCTTCAAAACCATGATGTGACGGTGGAAGCAGTACCAGCCCGAGAAATGAGCTGAAGAGCAGAAGCAAGTTTTGGAGCACATGCATTCAAGAAGATGACAGTGCGTATGCTCAACCACTGCATTCTAAGCATGAGCACCAGGACAAGAAAAATGAGGGTGTCCTGCATAGAATGAAAGCTACACAGTGCTCTACAAAATAATCTCCTCAGAATTATCATTAATAGGAGTGTCAAATCCCTAAAAAAAAGGAGTGTCAAATCCCTAAAAAAAGGAGTGTCAAACTGTAAGGATCATTGTAGCAGAACTCCTATGGCCGGATAAAGTTTCAGTAGGGAAGACATAATCTATCGGGTTGTGACGATAGAAGTCATCTATAAAAAGTACATCCTCTGTTCTGAATTATAAGTTCTGGCATTTTTGAATCTCTTGTTATATAGAGACGTGTTAGTGTGTCTGTTCACTCATTTCAGTCCGTTTCTAGTCCACATTGAAATATCCAAAACATCTTATAATCGGAACAGAGAGTGCATAGAAAACAAAAGAAGGTTTGTGAAGTAGCACCTAATTTAGATGACATGCGGACGTTCTTAGGTTTGTGAAGTACTCCCTCTGTCCCGTAATATAAGATGTTATAAGTTCTCTGGCCTGTAAACATTATGGGACGGAGGAAGTTCCCAAGATATTACCATATTTATTCTTTTTGATCATGTGGCACTCCAATGCTGACAGTCATATAACTGTTGCATGTCTACTGCATGCCCAGGTGGTGGTTCAAATGAGAACCCAAAATGCATGCATGCCATCTCTTAACATTGTACTGTATTACTTTTAGTTCCAGTTTGTTGGTATTAACGTTGGCCTGCCATGCATAGTTTAATTAGTGCTTCCTGTGTTCAGCTCTGTGTTTAGAGAGATGAAGAGATACCAGAAAGATTTTTCTAGCTGGTGCGGTGAGTGCCAGCGTGAAAAGAGAGAGAGACAGATTCAGTGTGTCAAAGCGACCAAGCTGGTAATTACCATCTTTACACCAGCTCGTATGGTGTCCATTTAGCAGCTAAGATCCTGTTATTTAACTTGCACTTTTCTGCTTTTCTTTCTTTCGAGCAGGCATTTCTTAGGGGTGGTGGAGGTGGAATGATTTAAGTCATCTCTACCGCATGTATTTTTATAGAGTTGTATTTAAATATTGTCTGATCATTTGAATACATGTGGTTGCCGTTCGGTTTCCTGCATGTATGTTTGTCAATGTCATTGCATCTTTTGTGTAAATCTAAATATCCTGCCACAAACCGGGTTATTTACATTTTTTCTGTTTATGATCTTGAGCGAAAAATAAGAAGCACAACCTGTTGTGGTTTAAGCCATGGGTTGGCTTGATCTTTCCTGGTTCTCGAGGGAAGTCGGGGGATTCATGAGGTAAAGGGGGAAAGGAGATGGAATTGAACTCACACAAAGCGAAGAACATGACGAACACAAGCAATACCCAACACAATACAAGCTGACGGCTCACTCCGGTGGCTACTAGGCCAATACAATCCCAATACATGCGTGGGGATCGGTATTGAAAAAAGATCTCTCTCAATCCCAATCGGAGAGGTTAAGAGCTTTGGTGAGAATCTCTTCTTGAGGAGAATAACTTGTACAACTTGGATGACATGTGCAAAGTCTAAAGAGGTGATGATATAGCTTTCGTAGAAGGAAGATGAGACCAAAACCTAGTGCTCTAGTTGGCGGTGCTAGAGCTGGCGCCGGATTGAAAAGTGCGTTTTGACGGTTTAGTTGGTGTGCTAGTCTACGAAAAGATCGTGTATTTACAACTACAATGGAATAGTATACAAAGTCAACACCAATGATGAAATAGAATTTATGGCTACACAAACCGTTGAAGATAGTTCTAAACCTAGGCCAAAACGAACTGGTGCAGGTAGTTTATTGAAACCTTTTTTTTGAACGGCGGAGTGCCCCCGAAGGGGCTAGAACCATATATTAAAACTGCAGTGGAGGGGTACAAAGATTACAAAGGAACTCATAAAATAAGATAATAACACATAGGTCCTTAGCATATGTAGAAAGGACCTTGCTAAGAGATTGGGAATTACAATCTAGTCCTTCCTCTTCTCCACTGTGGAGCAGCGAGCTCAGCATGTTGCAGCCATGGTCAGGGGCGGGGACGCAACCACTTGCCTCTGGCCCGGCGACGCCCTCAACAGCTGCGCCCGAAAAGGGCCTCTTGGTGGAGGTTGAAATCTTGTCGGAGCTCACCGGCATAAAAAAAGCCATCTTGGCCAAGAATTTCGGCTTCTTGAAAGAAGCAGAAGATATGCTCCGAATCAGGATGGTTCTCGAACTCCAGCACCGCTCCAGCCCATTGCCCAATTCGACGGCTTCTTCATCCATCGCCGCCTTGGCGCTTGAAGAGAAGAAGGGAAGCGAATCCAGCAGAAGAACCAGAGCAGCAAAGGCATACCCACATCGCATCAGGAAAACAAGCTCACCGTCAGATCCAAAGCTCCTGCCACGGGCTTGGAGAGGTGAGCGGAGATGGTAGCGAGGAAGGCACGCCGAGTAGAACCGCTTATCGAAGGGGGCTTCACCAGATCTGCATCCTGCGCCTGGCCACCACCTCGATGGCGCGACCCAGAGTGTTTCCGGCGACCGCCTGACACCGCGGCAATGCATCAGAACGGGCGGCCTCCAAGAAGAGGGGAAAACGGCCTTATTGGCGGAGATGCCACGCTCCGAACTTCCACCGCGCTGCCGCTCTTGCCACCAGAGAAGCGCGCTGAGGAAGACGGCGAGACGCCGCCGGACCCGATGGAGCCGGCGACCTACTCCCGATCGGCACTAGACACAAAAAACAACATCTACACCTACCATCTATTCTACTTAGTCCGGCTCCTCTCCGCCTCACTGGCGGCGTGCCACGTCGACGGGAGCTTCAGATCGGGCCGGTTGACTAGAGTCGACTCTCAAGGGGGCTGGTGGAAGAGACGAGAAAGGTGGGGAAGACTATTGAAACCCTTGAATTCGGAATATGGGAAAGTAGCTCTGGGTTGGGGGACCACTCCTTTTATGGGAGTCACAATGGCTTTATTCGCTATATTCCTATCTATCATTTTGGCACCGATTTGATTTTGGTGGCGCTGGTTCATTTCTGGTTTCGCCGAAGCGGTATACCAATAGTCATTTCGGCATGGCACCGATTTGGGGATTGGTATGTGTGCTGGTTTTGGCACCGGTTTGCCCAGTTTAGTCTTCTCATCTCCGTCTTCGCGTGATGATCCATCTTGACGCAGCTCTTGAGGCTCGTACCTAAGGATACACAAGGTATTGTTATGGAGTAGCTATCCATCGAAGGTAGAGTCGAAATCACACATAGAGAGAAGCGAGTTCACCTTATCATTTAGGAGCTTAGCTCGGGCATGGGTCATTGGTCCACTTGAGAGACTTGGCAGGGTGGATGTAGAGGCATCAGTAGGATGGGCTGCATCAGCTCTCTCCTTGGGAAAGTGTCGTTTTTAAATCTTGATCTTCCTCATCTCCATGAAATGGTGTAGGGTCCGCCAGTTGAGCGTGTTACTCACGAGGTACATGTACGTGAGGATGTCGATGATGCAGACATTATTGTTGATTCTCTTTAGGACCTTGAAGGGGACAATCACCTCGAGCTTGAGCTTGTAGTCTTGCTCTTTGGGGAAGCGGTCTTTTTGAAGGTGTATCCATACGAAGTCACCTTCTTCAAAGATCATCTCTTTCTTGTGTTTGTGTTTTTGGAGCCTTATAGCTTGACGAAGAACTTGTTGCTCAATTGTAGCTCTTGTCTTTTCATAAAGTTTCTTCATTTGTCCGGCTCGCTTGTCGATGTTAATGTTGGTGCGTTTATGAAGTGGAAGCGGTAGGATGTTGAGCAGGTCAATGGTTCAAAGACGATCATGAATGGGCTCTTCATTGTCGTGGAGTGCTTGGCACGTTTGTAGGTGAACTCTACATGATGGATGCATTCTTTCCAATTCTTGAGATTCTTCTTTATTAACACACAGAGAAGAGTACTAAGGCTTCAATTGATAACCTCGGGTTGACCATCGGTTTGAGGATCCAAGGTGGAGGAGAATAGAAGCTTCACGCCTAACTTGGCCATTAGCATCTTTCACATGTAGCTCATGAACTTGACGTCTTGGTCGGAGACAGTTGTCTTTGGCACACCATGAAGACGAACGATTTCCTTGAAAAACAAATTAGCCACATGTGAAACATCGTCGGTCTTATAGCATGGAGTGAAATGAGCCATTTAAGAAAAACGATCAACAACAACAAATATTGAATCATGCCGATGCTTTGATTTAGCTACACGATATATGACCCTTCGTTTTCGTTACTGAATCGTCATTTTCTATAGTATATGACGATCTTATGACGAAAAACAAATCATCAAAAACTAAGCATAATTGCATACAACGATATTTTTTTGTGAAATCGTCATAATCGTCTATGATGATATTGGATCGTCATAACCACTATGAAGATCCAAAATCGTTACGGGACATCTAGACAGGCTAGGTCAGATCCTACGTAGCTGATCCAACATGGCAAACAATTAGTCCGATCCACTTCGTCCATTTATACGGGCGAAGCTCAACAATTCAACTTGTTTATGTTTTTTCTTTGCTAGTTCTCATCCGCTACATGGGCCAAAAGAGACATTTCAGCCTTTGTATTGTATGGGCCCTAGGCTATTTACAGTCCATTTAAATTCAAATTCGGCCTTTTTAAGACCTGGTCCCACTAGTCAGATAGGTTTGTCAGATTCATTTGAGAGAATAGCCCCACACGATCAGAAGTGTTTAAAATGGCATACTTGTTTCATTCGTGAGCTTCTATTCACAAGTTCGAGATCACGTACATAATAAATATTTGAGACATATCCAGAACATGTAATTAGGATATTACAATTTTTAGAGTCTACTATGACCCATATATATACCTAACTATTACAAGTCATGGAATTAGCCTATTACAATTTTAGAGTCTACTCCAACCAGATATGCCCAAGTATTACATGAAGTGGCTACTCATTGCTGGTTACACTTCACGGCTTTAATAACTTGCAATTTCTTAGGCTGAGCTCCTGTAAATGAGAAACCTTAAATACAACAAATCAACCTAGCAACCAATTGTAAAAATGAGATGCCATTTATAGTTGAATTCATTCAAACCATTTACTTGAGGTCTCAATCATATATGATATATCTAACTTGAGGACATATATCTCAGATATAAATTTTACACTGATCTACTAGAAAAAATATGATGTTCTGCTAGTATGGAAGACCATCAGAAATATGTACCATGCAAGTAAACGATGATATAAAAGAAAAAGATTGCAGTATCGCTAAACCCTATAATAGTAGCTCTGCCCCTTATCACCTATACAGAAATATAGGTTGCATAACTGCAAGCTAGTAGAAGATCTAGACAGTAAAGAGTAGCATTTGAAAGAATGAATGAATTACAAACAACATTTAAGAGACCGGTGTGAAGGGGGATTCGATGGTGAAGTACAATTTCTGGTCATAGGAGGCCGCTGACATTGAGCATGATGGTAATAGAAGATAGCAAACCTTATGAACCAAGTATACCCCTTGGCAAATAAGGAATGCAGTGCTTGAGGTACATAAACAACATAAGAGAAAAAAAAGCAGTCATGAACAATCAAGATAGAACAGTGACAGAATTGAAACCCTACTTCATCGAGTCCTAGCTTGAGGACATAGCAAGTATGATCTTCACGAAACAGAACTATAAAACTAACAGATGAAAAATGGATCACGCTTTAGAATCACGTGGACACGTAAGCATGCTAGTCTACTACTACTGCTACTAGAGGAAGTGATGCTGTATAATATATCTCCAATGACTACAGACCAAGAATATGAGAATACAACTAATCCAATACATAGTACTACTAGTCAACATAAATTTCCATTAGCTATAGGGGAACAAATGAAAGATGAATGAAATTAGAATTCCAGCGGCAATCTTGAGGTATATTCAGCTAACATAGGTAAAGGGGCAGAACAATGCAAGATACATGCCTATTTAAAGAAACAAACATGGAAGCTTTACCTGTTTAAAGTGTTCTTTTGACAACTTGAAAATCTACTTGGCAGTGAAAGACCAGATTCGATTACCATTTCCCCCTCATCGACAGAGATAACCGCATTTGCACATATCTGAACAAAGCCAAGTTCCAAAATCAATTCAATTCCACTAAATCTAATGCGAAACACTCTAAATGCATACTTGAAACAAACTATACATAGGCATTATTTAGTTGCATCAAGTAAGCATTGAATCCTCCAAGATCTCCATTCATATAGTTGAAAATATGCAACGTGCCATTATATACTTAACACTTTTGATTAATACATATATGAATCAAGTTATATTAAGAAGATAAGTTGACATACAATGTTCTAAGATGACTATGTGCACTACTTAAGCTCTGCTATTACCACCAAATGGGTTATTATGTCTCACAAAGTCACTTTAATGTAGAAAAAACTAGCTAACTAGTTCATCTGGCATGTCCGAGTGCTTGTATAATGGCATGCCCGAGTGCTTGTATAATAGAGATAGTTTTTATTAGCTCAGCAAATACAAGGTAAAAAGTTTCTTCTGAAAATCAGCACAACACAAGGCCAAAATAGCTCAGTTCAATATGACCATCTTACATCAAATATGGCATGGTAAAGTTCAGTGCAGTACACGACTATCCGTGGGAAGAGAGGTTAGTAGGCATGACGGAATTACTCATCGTAGATCCCTTGTTCTATAGGGTCGAGGAAGACAACATGTGCTTGACGACGGGCTTGAAGCGGGTAAGGACGAACTTTCTAGCGCGTTGTGCTGGCGATGGTGGTGGACCTAGGGAGCTACCGCCTTCTTCTCCCCATCCACTCCTTGGGCGACGCCATGGCGCTGCCAGCTCGTCCTTTGCCTGCGCGGTTGCGAACAGCGAGGGAAGAGAAACAGGCCACGGGAGCATCTACACATCTTGAGTAAACAATAGTTGGTAAAAATTAACTAATATACAAAAATCTAACAATGGTTAAGAACTTGTGCTTATATCAAATCAAGCAACAACATTATAACAACAAAAATGATCATATAAGAGATGTTATAGGAACAGGAACAACTAGTAATGCTAAGAACATTTCAAAGATTATAAAAAATTCTTGGCCATATCTTTTTTGGTGTGAAATCAAGGTAAATGAAACAACAAATATATCAATTCTAGTAACTACAAGTTTTAGTTACAGGTGAACATAACATAGTACATTCATGATCTCAAAAAGCACCGTAAGTTTCTATCTACTGCAACTTATAGCAACTCTTCCTTCAAAAATATTAAAAGGAGCATGCAAAAATGATTTTCATTTTTCTACTGCAAATTTTTGTTTGCTATATGAACTACTTACAACTATTCTAAAACTGCAATTTGATAAGTTTCTTGTAATCTCTTGATAAAGCTACTGAATAGGACATGCCATTAAACTAGAACATATATTGTGTGGCCATCCATATATCCCTGTTTGATATTAGAAATAGCCTAGTATCATATAACCATGCACAGATAGATGTACTAAATTTGTGATTACGACAGTAGGCAGCAACTATAGAGGAGTAGAGGAGTCAAACTAGAACATATAGCATGTCCCAATGATACTGTATAGAAATCAGAACATATGGTGGTGGTATTGATGCTACCTTTTCTTGACTTTGATTAACGCAGAATTGCTAAATCGGATTGGAACTGACCTACTATGGGACATAAATCATCGGTCGATGGTACATGGTCGCCTTGTTGTCGCTGTCCTGACCGCGGACCGGCTGCGTCGCTAGCACCGGGCGGGGTAGCACGGACTGCTGCAGACATGAGCATAGGAGGCAGAGGAGGTGCACCAGTCGATGCCTACTCTCGTCTCGGCTGGGCCGCATATCTCGGGCCGTCGAGCGCGGCCTTGGTGTTCACAACCTAGAGGGAGATGAACGCGCACAACCAGATCAGCGGTCATCGGGCGTGGAGTTGCAGTTGATGTCATCGCAGCTCACAGTGACATCTAGGGGATCCTGAAGAGAGATACAGAAGGGGATTGTTAGAGATAACACTAGAGAGAGAGGGAGTGGGATGGAAAGAGAGAGGAGGGGTCGCACGACACGTGATTGAGGGAAGCGAGGGAGTATACCTTCATGTAGACGCTCGCCGTCACCGACCGGCCGGGGTTCTCGACGCCACAACTCTCCCTGCCCCCATTGACACCCTAGAGATGGGAAGGATCTGCCATGAGGGAGGAGAAGAGAGGAGGGACACGGCGGTGACAGTTAGGGAGGGAAGGGTTAGAGCGCGACCCTCTGGAAGATGGCCGACCCGACGATGCGTGTCAACACCCGGATTTTTAATCCCAGATGCCTGTTATGCCATACATCGCAATCTTAGGATTACCATTTTTGCGAGACATAATAGAATTGGATACCACAGTACATCATCCATTACAAACCATACACAAGGTCTTACACAAATAAGGATCTCATGATCCAGTTCTTAATACAATTCAAGCAACAGAATAACGTAATAATAACGGTAGCATAGGCGAAGCTCCATCTTCGGGGTCACAGGCAATGCTGACAATGGGAGATGATCCTAGTTGTCGTAACCTTCCTAGGGTCCTTCCTCCAGGTACTCCTCTTCATAGTCTGGCCACGGGAATAGCCAGGGACAAAGCCATGAGTACTCTTTAAGTACTCGCAAACTAATACTAACAAGTGAAGGTTTTTTTTGTAGTAGGACACTAAGCTCTAGGGTTGTTTTGCAAAAAGCCAGATCTACATCTACTAAGTTTAGAAGCAACGAATGCTAGTTGAAGTTTTATAACACCTAAGTGGGAACTTGTATCTCATATCACAACTTTGTTGTGGTCAAGTGAAAGTCTCAATCCATTTTCACAAGTCATTTTGAAAACATCTGACGGGGGAACAATATGGCCACTCCAACTGTCCATAACTGCGGACGCGTCTATTCGAATAGTTTGACACTCTGTAGAGATTGTACACTTTCACCACAAGATTCGATACATCTGTCAGGAACAAATCCTGAATTCAACATACTTAGTATGCGGATAATCAATCCTAACCTTTCAATTACATGCCCTAGTATAAGCACCTCTCCTGTGAGTTTGGCCTTCCAACCATGACCAACTGTCATCTTGGGTACTGCACAGGTGGACAATCTTCACAAGGTAGCCTCAGCTCAGACCTTGGCCGTGAGGGAACCAATACTAAGGTATATAAGTTTTCAGTCAATCCCTACCCAATTCTCGGATATTGTGGTTGTACGGTAAAATTGGAATGGTATCGCATCTAGACAACCATCAGTTTTATAAAGGGCTAAGGCTCATGCCTCAACATTTTCATCACCATAAATCATCTGGTGTTCGGAAACACATGTCCAAAATATTTCAATAGAATGATCCATCATTCCAAGGTTTTCATAACCATTTTTCCACCAAGTATTCCCATCTAAGTTGATCAGGTTTTATGCTTAGCACTAGCATCTACAAGTGGGGGTAAGTACTAATGAGGGGTGGTAACTAGTGGAGTTTAACTAAGTTCAATCTCATGCCTTATGATGACATAAAGATTATCTAGCTTAGGCCATGTTTTATGCTCTTTATGCAACCTTCATTTATCTTTCTAGTATCTACAAGTCACTTAAGTAAACTCTAAGTAAGAGCTCTGATAAAGAAATAAAGTATAAAGCTTGTAAGTAAAACTAGGATTGGTTTATCAAGTGGTTATGATCATATATGCTTAAGGCATATAGTTGGTATGGTAACAAGCAAGTATTTGCTTGCATAGTTATAGTATCTTGCAAGTGTTAGCTTGCACAAGTATCAGTATAAGCTTGCTAACTTAATAGCTTGCAAGTATTGGCTTGCCTTGTGCAGAGCAGTGGTTGAAGTTCTCCTCGGCTTCTTCTTCGTAGTATCCTCCTTCTTCCTCGTATCCTTGGTCGGTACTAGCGTCTATAAATAAATACGAGGTACACAATCATCAAACAATACTTAACTATTTTCAATCATCACACAAAAGGGTCCTATAGATGATCTAGCATCATCACTAACATTACAAGATTAAAGCTTGGTTTAATTCCTTTTATTTTTAGAAAAGTAATTTCTACTCATTGAAAAACTACTTAAGATTTAATATTCTCCAAACCAAACATGGTATCATGTTGACACATGTCATCACCACATATTTTAGTCCATGGGAATGTGATTTAAAGTGGTGTCACAATTTAATAAGGTTTAACCTTTTATTTTACTTAAATAAAGTGACTAGAAATGCCTATGTGGCATTCTTTTATTACTTGAACATTATTTCTGTAAGTAAACCCAAATGTTTTTATATATTCTGAAAGGTATGATCAAATGTGATTTTTGAGAGTTGGAATCAACTCAAAAGCTATTATGGTTTAAATTTGAAAAATGTTTGAATGCAGAAAAGGTTCTGCCTTGTTATTTTTACCAAGGTTGATCTATAGATTCAAATGATTTGAATCCAACAGGCTTGGATTCAGCATTTCCAGACCTTTCTAACAAAATTGGTTTCATCTAATTTGGTTCACTGAATCGAGCTGGGTTGATTTTTGAAAATGGATATAGAACTAGGTTTGAACTTAAATGGAAAAAGTTAAATTCAAACAACTGGGCTGAGCGGGAAACGATACTGGGCCGACCTGCTAAGCATAGCGCTTACGCGGGCTAGTTAAGTTGCTGTCCCCACGCGTCAGTGAGACGAGGGGGTGCGAAGCGGTACGGGGCAATGTGAGCCGTAGGATTTGGTTCTAATCTAACGGCCCTGGTTCATCGTCCACGTCGGGCAGCGCCGACGAGACAGAACCCTAACACGGCAGGTGGGGCTCGTCGGGGGCTCACCGGGGATCAGGAGAGGGTTGGCGAGGTGGGCGAACGACGAAGTCGACGACGGCGAACCTCCTGGTACCGGCAGCTTCTCCTGGGGTGGATCCAATCGCTGGCTCCCTTATTCTCCAGCAGCGGCGGGCTCCGATGAAATTCTGGCGATGCGCTTCTCGCCTTGCTCCGGGAACAGGGTGGAACGATCAGTGAGGAGAGGGGAGTGAGATGGTGTGCTAAATTCGGATGGGGGTGACCTCTATTTATAGTGGCGCGAGGGGACCGACGGGCGCAAGGTGAGCTCGTCGTGGTCGACGGCACAGAGGGCTATCGGCGTGGGCGACGGTAGGGGGCGGTGCTGTGCTCCCTGGCGAAGCTCAACGACGTGGTGGCGAGGCATGGGGCGGTGCGGGTTGGTCGGAACGCGGCGGTGCTCTCTGCGTGCCACGGAAGTTTTATGGCGCCACAGCGTGGTCATGTGGCGGCGAACGAGCGTGTCTGCGGGGTTGCTGGGACGGTGGTGATCACGTATGCATGCGGCGAGGGTGGCGCGCGGTCTGTGGGCGTCTGTCGAGCGTGGCGCACGGGGCGCGCTCTCGGCATGGTTGCTGGCGAGCTTGGCATGGTTTGTGCGTGTGCTCCAGGGGCTGGCAAGGTTCGAGCGCTGGACAGAGAGTGGCAGTGGGGTGTTAGCTTGCTCCCAGACATGTTGGCTAGGCTTGGTGCTTCTCCTAGCTCGATGTCGACATGTGGGTGGCAAGGGTGCACTCGACCTGCTCACCATTGATGACAATGGCTAGCTTACAGTAGTGCTAGAGATTAGTTTAGGTTGTTAGATGATCTACTAAGGCTAGTGGTGTCCAGAGAGGGAACTTGTTAGGCTCAAATCACTGCTCCAAATAGTGTTTAGATTTTGTTTGATTTGTATCTGCAAGGTATTTGATGAAATGGCCGCATGAACGCAAGTTTTGAATTTTGAAAAGATTTTTGGTGTTTGCTAGGTTGGTGCTGGTGAGTCTGCAGATGCTTGGGTTTTGAAAGTTGAGCTTGTTTGAGTGGTTTTTGAAAAAGTGGGATCTTCCCATATGATAAAGATTCAATTTTAAACTGTCATTTAAACTATGCATTTGAATGTTTCTGGATGATCACAAAGTGGGCCTTGATACTTTGTTATGAGTACTATCAAGGGGTGCAAAGATCCAAACAATTTTCTGTTAAGTTCTGAAAGTTTGAGATAGCCAAAGTAGGCATGGGAGTTAAATTGGTCAAAATGACCATTCACTCATTTTGTTTGTTTTGATTTATTTGTCTTTGGGAAAAGTGTGGGGATTGTTTAGATGATGTTTATTTCACCTAAGAATCATTTTCCAAGCAAAGAAACACACAAATAAGTCAATTCAAAATAATCCAAATTGGAATGCATACACACATGCATGCTTTCATATTTTTATTTAGAAAAGTTTTTGTTAACCCTAATTTTGAAGATTAGAGTTTGATTGATCCAAGTTTAGTATTTTTGGGATGTTACAATGCGCTTGTGGGCAGGCTGGAGGAGATCAGGTGAGGAGGGATGAGAATCATGGCTGGGAGGAGAAGGGCGAGGTAGTCTAGCGGAGATGGGCGCGGTGCTGCACGGGATCGAGAGGAGATGGTTGGCGGGAGGCAGAGCTAAGCCAGGGAGAGAGGAGGGAGAGGGTGGATCGACGGTGCACAAACAAGGGAAGGAATTGGCAGCGCCGAGGGGAGACAATCTGGAGTTGGTGAAATTAGGGTTGGTGAGACCGCGCGACGATCTGGAGTTGGTGAAATTAGGGTTGGTGAGACCGTGGGCGCGGTGGGGAGTATGTTGTGATTCTTTGGGTGACACATCGGCATTGGATCAGCACTGAACAGTCCAGATCAGGCCGATAACAGTTTCCTGTGTTTTGATAGGTTGGTTCACAAAACACAACATTTTTTTTGCAAAAGACCAATGTTATAGATAGAATCGTGACATAGTTTGTGACAATGTGCCCATATTGGGCACACATGTGCATCTTGGGATGGCGAACAATGTTGCACAAGAAAGTTTTCCTTTTTGTCGCATGGAAAAGGAATTTTCTATTTTCCGAGTGCCAAATCCGGGGCGTTTTGTGAAGCAACACCAAATGGTCAATCCAAAATGCTACCACCCCATTTTAAAAATATACTAGACCACCTTACATGGACAATATCCCAACCGGAAAATCTCAAACCTTTCCGCTCACCCTTGGTAAAAAAGACAAATGTCTGCTGAACCGGTAGGAAGTGGGTCCTATTTGAACTATTGGTGCATGATCTAATGCTCATGATTTTTTGCAAAAGTCATTTTTAGACTCACAATATGATGTTCCATCAGAGATCCATCAAAATTTTAGCGAGTATAATCCCCTAGCTAAGAACCTTCACGCCCGCTGTTTTGACCATAGTTTGAAACAAGCATAAGAAATTCAAAAACAGCCCGAACAATGTGAATCCTCCGCGTGGTGTCATATTATGTGACATAGTTACAAGGAAAAATACCAAAGTTTGTATATTGATTGCATCTCGAAAAAAACTTCACAGAAATGAGCTATCATGTTTGAGGTTTCATGGTTTTCAGGTCAAACGACCAATGTTATGGCTATAATCGCGATATAGTTTGTGATAATGTGCCTATATTGTGCACGCATGTGCATCTTGGGATGGAAAACAATGTTGCAGGAGGAAGTTTTCCTTTTCGTTGCATGGAAAAGCCATTTTCTATTTTTCGAGTGCTAAATTTGGGGTGTTTTGTGAAGCAACACCGAATGGTCAATCCAAAATGCTACCACCCTATTTTTCAAAAATACTAGACCACCTTACATGGACAATGTCCCAACTGGGAAATCTCAAACCTTTCCGCCAACCCCTGGTGAAAAAGACAAATTTCTGCTGAATCGGTAGGAAGTGGGTCCGGTTTGAACTACAAGTGCATGATCTAATGCTCATGATTTTTTGCGAAAATCATTTTTAGACTCACAGTATGATGTTCCATCAAAGATCCATCAAAATTTTAGCGAGTATTAGACCCTAGCTAAGAACCTTCACGCCCGCCCTTTTGACCATAATTTGAAACGGGCATAAGAAATTAAAAAACGCTCCGAACAATATAAATCCTTCGCGTGATGTCATATTATATGACATAGTTACAAGGAAAAATACCAAAATTCGTATATTGATTGTATCTCAAAAAAACCTTCACAGAAATGAGCTATCATGTTTAAGATTTCATTGCTTTCAGGTCAAACAACCAATGTCATGGCTAGAATCGCGACATAGTTTGTGATAATGTGCCCATATTATGCTGGCATGTGCATCTTGGGATGGAGAACAATGTTGCAGGAGGAAGTTTCCTTTTCGTCGCATGAAAAGGCCATTTTCTATTTTTCGAGTGCCAAATTCGGGGCGTTTTGTGAAGCAACACCAAATGGTCAATCCAAAATGCCTCCACCCCATGTTTCAAAAATACTAGACCACCTTACATGGACAATGTCCCAACCGGGAAATCTCAAACCTTTCTGCCCACCCCTGGTGAAAAAGACAAATGTCTACTGAATTGGTAGGAAGTGGGTCTGGTTTGAACTACAAGTGCATGATCTAATGCTCATGTTTTTTTTTGCAAAAATCATTTTTAGACTCACAATATGATGTTCCATTAGAGATCCATCGAAATTTTAGTGAGTATCATCCCCTAGCTAAGAACCTTCACGCCCGCCGTTTTGACCATAGTTTAAAACGTGCATAAGAAATTCAAAAACGGTCTGAACAATGTAAATCCTTCGCATGTTGTCATATTATGTGACATAGTTACAAGGAAAAGCACCAAAGTTCGTATATTGATTGCATCTCGAAAAACCTTCATAGAAATGAGCTATCATGTTTGAGGTTTCATGGCTTTCAGATCAAACGACCAATGTTATGGCTAGAATCGGGACATAGTTTGTGATAATGTGCCCATATTATGCACGCATATGCATATTGGGATGGCGAACGATATTGCAGGAGGAAGTTTTCCTTTTTGTCGCATGAAAAAGCCATTTCATATTTTTCGAGTGCCAAAATCAGGGCGTTTTGTGAAGCAACACCAAATGGTCAATCCAAAATGCTACCATCCCATTTTTAAAAAATATTAGACCACCTTGCATGGACAATGTCCCAAACCAGGAATCTCAAACGTTTCCGTCCATACCTGGTGAAAACGACAAATGTCCGCTGAATTGGTAGGAAGTGGGTCCGGTTTGAACTACATGTGCATGATCTAATGCTTAGGATTTTGTTTTGCAAAAATCATTTTTAGACTCATAATATGATATTTCATCATAGATCCATCGAAAGTTTAGCGAGACTCAGCCCCTAGCTAAGAACCTTCATGCCCGTCGTCTTGACCATAGTTTGAAACGGGCATAAGAAATTCAAAAACAGTCCGAACAATGTGAATCCTTTGCGTGGTGTCATATTATGTGACATAGTTACAAGGAAAAATATCAAAGTTCATATATTGATTGCATCTCAAAAAAACCTTCAAAGAAATGAACTATCATGGTTAAGGTTTCATGGTTTTCAGGCCAAACGACAAATGTTATGGCTAGAATGACGACATAGTTTGTGATAATGTGCCTATATTGAGCACACATGTGCATATTGGGATGGAGAAAAATGTTGCAGGAGAATTTTTTTCCTTTTTGTCCCATGGAGAAGCTATTTTTTTATTTTCCGAGTGTCAAATTCGGGGCGTTTCTTGAAGCAATACCAAATGGTCAATCGAAAATGCTACCACCACATTTTTCAAAATACAATACCACCTTACATGGACAATGTCCAAACCGGATTTCGCGAGCTCCCGCCATCCCGACCTTGCACGAGCGTGTGAAGCTTCTTCCCCCACTAGCGCGAGAAGAAGTTGGCCCCGTGGAAACGACCGATTTCGGTGTTCATCCAGGGCCTGGCTGAGAGGCGCTTTAAGAATCGTGTGCGTGGAACCAAACACCCTTATTTCTTCCCTTCCCATGCGAGAAATGGGGTCGGGGCAACCAAACACGCCCCTACGTCACGAGCGCCAAGACCTGCAAGGCCTTCGACATGTAAACTAAAGGATCATCGAGAAGGAACCCGAAGGTCTTCATCATGGAAGTACAATCTCTCCTTCATGGAAACCAAATACCCCAATCCTCGAATCCAAAGACCGAACCCAAACCCCCTCCGAACCCAAGATCTTTGGAACCAACGTGTGACCCCTTTCTTGAAGCCCTATTTAATAAATGCCATCTATTTGTTGCATACTAAATCACTCATGTTTGCATACATATCATGTGGTTTGGCACAATTACTCGATTCATTAATAATTAAATATGGAATGTTTATGCAACAAGTCTTTGTTATAGGACTCCATTTAAATTTGTGCAGCGAACCGATGCCATGTTTTGCCTTGTTAATTCAACATTTAAATTGTAGGTAGATAAAAAACTTGAACCATAATATTTATTTGTTGGAACTCCGATTCTGCTTAATACTATTAAGTGGGACTACATCTTGCCATGTCATGCATCATATCATAAACATGCCAGATCTACCGTCGTATTATTAAATTTTTCATCGGTTATTCTTTCTATTGTTTTGCTTCTTCATCGGTTAGGACGATGATTTGATGCCAGTTGCGACAAGCCTTTTCGGTTACCGACATTGTTCCTCAGGCAAGCATTCTCCCTCTTCTACCTATTTTGTATTTATAGTCTTTACTTCCTCCTATTGATCTATTTCTATCCTTAGTGTTGATGCTTTAGTATTGCCCCTTTATTTACCTGCTCCACCATATTTCCCTGGTTATCCTATTGCCTGGTTTGATTAGCTAGTTTTCCCTTGTGAGTCATAGGCATGCTTAGTATCACTCTCATACAGGTGGAACATGATACTTGGATATTGTTGGTGATAAGATAATTAACATGCTGTTGTTGGTTATGGTTTCACCTAATGATAAGGCCCCAACAACGACCACCTTTGGGGACTGCTTGATTCGACCTAGGACCCATTCGTTCTACGATACCAGTACTGAGTTGATCGCGCTAACCAAACGCGGGGGCCTCTAGGAACCCCCCTCAACTATCGGTGCTATTCGTTTATCCAGAGGGTCACAAATTGGTTTTCCATTTGGTTCATATGCATAATATGTCCTCGGACATGGGTGAGTTGAATATGTCTTTAGACTTGATATTTTGGTGGATAGCAGCTGCATTGCATACATATAGGCGGTATGGCCAAGAGGTCATTTTCCATAGTGGAGCTCCGAGCCTTCTTGACCATAGACACAAATGTTATACCACCCTTGAGAATCATTGTACCTCCTGGCTGGGTCAATACAATAGGTGATACCTCTGGATACACGCGTAGTTATGGGACAGTTCTTGTTGTGAGATTCGGAAGGCACATGTAAAATGTTGTCTGAAGGGTTGAACATGCGTTTGGCACCTCTATAGGGTAAATCTTTTCAAGAAGCCGTGTGTCCACAATAATGGACGCGTCAATAGTATAATGTCATGATCATAGACAACACCACTAATATCTTGCCCCTAATAATATGACTAGTAATTAGCCTCACCAACTAAACAATGGGATAATTAAAACTGCAATATGTGTGTTCCACAAGAGGACTTCCTCGACCGGTCTTCGAGGGGATACCTTTGGATGGGTTATGCTTGATGTTATATTCCCATTACGGTATAGTGCTCTATTATCTTGCTCCAATAGTCGAAGTTGTAGCGTGTCTCTATAAGTTAGATAGTGCAAGCTTTGCTACAACTGAGCCCATCACGCTCATGTAGGCGAGAGCCGCTGAATTCTAATACTCGTTGTGTACTGGCCTCAATACTGACCGCTCTCTTTCTATTCTCCTTTCCCCTTTGTCAGTATCCTTTGGATTTGACAGGTATGTGATCGACATTGTTAGCAAGGTTACCCTTCCGGCTTGTCCTAGGCAGGATTACATACACCGCTTGGTTATTCTTCAGGACTCTTAGTCCCATTTGGTTCTTGTCCGTACTCGGATACGATTTTGCTTTCTTCATGATTTGTATCTTTGTATTGTACCATTTGTATTCTTGACTCATTGAGTCATTGTTTTATATATATGTTTCTTGTGGGTTCTATTGTAAACTATTGTGATGTAACTACTTGTAATAAAATCCACTCACATGAAAGTGTCTGATGGGAGTCTTTGAATCGCTTCATGCGGATTATGGCAGAGATGCTAAGATCTGCATAGACCCGATTCAGGGGCGTTATAGGTGGTATCAGAGAAAAGGTATACGATACCCCACTAGTCCAACCTGTAGGTTAACCTTACCAACGGACGATGTCTAGTGTCAACACTATTTTACTATAAATGCGTTGGATAGATCTGATTAGCTATGCTTTTACTCCTTACCTCTATTCTTTCTCTTCTTATCTTTGCATGTTTTGAATCTTCTCTCTTACCTTTCTTCAAGTGTAGGATTTCTCGTGGCTGGGTTTCCATCATACCTTTAGGATTCTGCTTACTTCTTTTTGCAATGACATTTCTACATCTGGCTTCATTCTATCTGTTGAACCTCTTGTTTGTTCTCAAGATCCCCTTTCTTATGCTCCCGATATTTTCTGACTTATGAGACGACATCACCATCTTTCCGAAGCTTTGCAAATACTGTTTGTCAAGATCTTCATTCTGAATTCCGAGTGTTTGGTTTCCTGATTATACTATTCATGTAAATAATAATGCTTTGAGTGTGGGATGGAGTCGCGACCATATCAATTACTCTTATCATTCGCTCTTTACGTTGAACCTGCAGATGAATGTGACTTTTACTCCTTGCATAGAAGTTATAGGTGGCCTTATCTTTTGATACCTTCACTTCTGCCTTTACCTCTCCAGAGTGTTCTCTCGAATAATGTGAGTAACCATCCATTGTTGGTGGTGTCGACAATTTCAAGACGGAGCAATAATTTTTGTTAATGGTGTCACAACCATCAATCTGACGTAAGAAGATCTAATAGTCGAACCTCTCTTCCACTAGTGTCTTTCTTGGATCTCGGAACGAGATCCCTTGTTAGTGATGTCGAGTTGTAATGCCCAAATTTTTTTCCATAATAAAAATTGCTTGCTATTTCTTTTTCACATCTTCATGCATAATTTTTCGTGTCAAAATATTTTGTTAAAAGCCCTATTTTATTTTCTAATTATTCCCTTCTTTATTTCAAATTAAAAATCCAGAAATGTTAGGATATTTTGTTTGTCTAAAAACTATTTACGAAAGTGTTTTAAAATAGAAATAAAATAAATAAAAAGTGGTTTTTAGTGGGGGAGGCAGCCAACCGTCCAGGCCCAAGTGGCCCAATCGGAGGCCACCTACCATCCCACACTCTCGGCTAACCCTAACCACACAATGCACTCACACCCCTCCGCCACACACCATTGGTCACACAAACAACACGTGACGAGGGTTCGACTCGTCAATGCCCATTGTTATGGGCTTGGATTTTGGAGGAGGGGATGCTGGAGATCACAGAACGACTAACAGACAAGCAACATGGGACACAGTGTTTACCTAGGTTCAGGCCCCCGGAGGGAAAACCCTACTCCTTCTTGTCTGGTCTCGATTGATGGCTAAGCCGAAGGTTACAGGGGTGCGCAGATCGAGTCTGGTGATGTGTATGCTAGGGTTATCAGGCGAGTCCTCCTATTCGTGCCGTCCTAGCCTTTATATAGATAGGCCAGGTCTCGGGGTAGGTTGAGTTGGTTACAAGTTTAGGGGTTTCCCTTTGAATTTCTATCTTGAGTTTAGCCGTATTATTCAAGGAATCACACTCCTCTTGGCCTTGGGCCACCTGAAATCTTCTTGGGCTTCACTATCAGGGGTACATCGTCTCATGGGCTTCTGCTGGGACAAACCGGGTAGGCTAATATTAGGCACCCATAGGGCATACCCATGTCAGTAGCCTCCGAGTGTTCAGTCGAATCATAGATTCGACTGGAGACTCTTAAGCCTTCGAGTGCTTTCATCCAAATATGTTTTTGGGTCAAGATATTAGTTCACAGGGATAGTTGATATGCATTTCTGACTCCCCGACGGACCAGGGTCAGTTAACTACCTTCGGGCAAAACAACACTATCTACTCAAACTCGAGTCCCTGGACTCGAATCTAGAAAATTGCTAGCGCAATTCGACTCAAGCCATGGAGATCTTACATGAGTCGAATTCTAGTGTTTTTAGTTATGTACCCAACACGTCCATAGGGATTTTTTATCGTGCTTGCTGACACGGTATATTATTGGCAGAGCGTATTCGGGTGCATTACCAGACCATCAGATTGTATCTGTAGGTCTTATTTTTGTGTCGCAGACACAACATTTGAAAGTTTATCCCGTGAAGCTTGCGTCCAGTGACTAGTGAGACGTTATCTCTCTTAGCATTATTTTTGGGCGAAGTTGCCGAATGGTTTCATATGTTATGTTTGCTATAGCTGTAAAGGATCCAAAGGATCAGAACCAATTTGATCATAGGTTGCACGACCAACGCTCCCTATGGGAGTAGCCCCTGAGTGTCTTTTCAAGTCGTAGACTCGAGCAAAGAGTTATAGTTGTCGTCTATGCGATACGGTGATCCGGAAGTTCTTCGGATGTCCTTGCAAATGCTGTCAATGGCGCCCTTTTTTTGAATGCGCGACCAACATTCCCTATAGGAGTAGCCCCTTAGTCCGTATTCGAGTCATGGACCCGGAGAAGGACTCGAAGCATAGAAAATGATGCTGAAAGGTTTTTCAAAATTTCTTTGAGGGCCTCGGGGACTTCACCAGTTCTCGGGTGCGCGACCAGCACTTCTGATAGGAGTAGCCCCCGAGTATTTGGTCGAGTCATATACTCGAGCAAGTACTTTTCTATGAGCCGAAATTTTAGAGCCGTTGCCTTCCTCTTCTTTGGCAATTGGTGACGTCATTGTTGACGCATGGTGAGTGCAACCGTCCGCGGCGGCAAAGTTGATAGGACTAGATGGTCATGGGTCCCACTTTATAACTGGGATTTGACCAGTCACACATAGTTTACGCGATATTTACTGTATCACCTCGATTTCTGTGCATAGTGGATGGCGTGCTCGCGATGGTTCGTGTGGCGATCTCCATGTGTGCAACGGGATGGGAGACATGTGTTCAAGCTAGTAGATCAACGGCTACGCTTCACCGTCTTCCTCCTTTTATACCGCAAAGGGACCTGGTAGAAAATTTCCCACTTTACCTGTTTTCACTTTGTTTCTTGCTTGTTGCCTTCACCATTTCCAGAGCCCTCTACTCCTTGCGCTTGACATACTCCGCGCCTTTACCTCCTCCTCCATGTGCATCGCGCATCGCATTACACCAAGAGGATGGGCAAGTCGAAGAAGGTTGCTACCGCCGGGACGAGCACCGCCGGTGCTGCGAAGAAGCCCACTGCCAGCCGCGTCACCGATGGCGGTTGGCGGCGGTCGACGACGAGGGATCTAGATCTACATTGCCTGCATGAGGCTCATCTGATCCCGCAGGAGAAGGGCGATACGAAACTCCCTAGTTCAGAGGTAATACCTGACCCACCAAATTTTTGGGTGATGTTTTATGCCTCTGTTATTTGAGGCCTTTCTCTTCCTGCCCACAAATTTCTTCATGGGCTTCTTTTTCTCTATGGGCTTCAACTTCACCAGTTTTCGCCCAATTATCTTATGCACATTGTGTGTTTTATCATATCGTGCGAATGTTTCCTCGACATCACGCCGCACTTTGGCCTCTTCAAGAAGCTCTTTTCCTTGAAGAGGCAATATGGCCACGGAGGCGCAGTGTACAATATGGGTGGGTGCGGAATATATATACACCCCAATTAGTAGTACTTCTCCTTCCACATTTGTGAATCCTTCCAAGGATGGAGGAACAAGTGGTTCTATATCCGCGAATCCAAGCTGAATGACCAACATTATGGGCTGGCTCCCTTCGACGCTAACATGGTGATCTCTAGGAAACGTTCGTGATCGAACGACATTCCTTTGGGTGAAACCGAGGTGGTGGAGAAGTTTTACAAGAAGGTGGAGGTTCTTCAGTTGGTGCGAGGCAAGGAGGTCTCCGGCATCAACATCATCCACACCTTGCTCAAGCATCGGGTGCAGCCCCTCCAGGCAAGGGCATAACCGATGTTCTTGTAATCTAGCGTCAATGATCCCACAAGGGTGTTGGATGAGGAGCTTTCCTCATCGGACCTTGACAGGGCCATCAGGCCGCTGCTGTGCTTCAAGTCCAACGAGGCTCTTCCAACAGAGTCATCGAGTGCGCTCTTCAGTGCTCTTCACGTGATTCCTCAGGTAAATTATTTATTTGCACATAGTTCACTTTTAGCGGTTGCTAGTCTTCCATTGTATCTCTGCCTGATGCGAAGTCCTTTGGGTGTGTAGGATCTAAAGGAGGAGGACATGCTGCCTCCCCTTCCTGAGAAGTACTCGAAGGCACCGGATGGTGGGGACGTGGATTCTAAGTCCACCATCCCTGCTGCCCAGTTGCATGTCGATGACAAAGCCTTCGAGTCCAGCGACGGGAATTCTCTTAAGAGAACCCAAAGTGAAGTTTTGGATGCATCAACACTGCCAACCCAGAAGGGGCCTGCTTTCTTACAACAACACTCTCCGGATGGGGACGTGTCTTCCCCGATTCCGGCAGTGCCTCTTCGTGCCATAGCTCCTTAGCCGCTGGCCAAGAAGCAAAAGCATGCGTTGTTCCTTGATCTCTCCGATATACCTTCGTGAGTGTTTGACGCCTTTACTTTTTGACTCTGCTATGTTTAGTTTCCTGGATGGAAATTTTATGTATTCACTTGTTGTGCTTTTTCAGGGGGTATTCTGCGGGTGAGTCCGTGAAGGACGAGACCGAAGATATGGTCATGGAGTCTAAGGCATCTAGTGCTGAAGCTGCGACGCCCTCTTGATATGTCGGAAACGTATCTATAATTTTTGATGCTCCATGCTTGTTTAGTATCCACTTGCTTTGCTTTGTCTACACTTTGAGGTGTTTTTATATCTTTTCTGGAACTAACCTATTAACAAGTTTCCATAGTGTCAGTTGCCTGTTTTCTTCTGTTTTTGGTTCCAGAAAGGCAGAAAATCAATATTCTCGAGTGCTCAGTTGCCTGTAATCAAGTAGATCCACCTTGCTACTCAAGTGCTCAAATAGATCTCTGCTCTCCCCATGTGTGTGTGAAAGTGACAGCGTGCACGCCATGGTGGCACTTAGGCTTGAGTCTACATAAATACTCCTTGTGATTTAATAGATCTATGCTTTTCCCCACGTGTGTGAAAGTGACAACGTGCATACCGTGTGTGGCACTTTGGCTAGATTGAATATTTGTTATGAGTTATATTTGGAGTTGGATGTCTCTATGAAATTGTGGTGTTTGTTGGAACCATCTAGCGCTCAAGGTGACAATGTGGGGTTATCTAGATTGGGGAAGGCGGACTTTGAGGTGTGCTGTTATAGCCCTACCAATGATTAGAGTGTCCAACCGGAGAGTAGTTAAGAGTAGTATCATGAAGATAGGATATTTATCTGAGAGAGTGTTCACTAGTGAAAGTATGATCCCTAGGCCTTGTTTCTAAACCTTGAAACACCGTTTGCATCTAGATCTGTTGCATGTTTGCTTGCTTTAGTCTTTACCTCCACGTCAAGCTCCATCAAAGTATTTTCTGGCACTCACATACGTTCTCCCACGTCAACAATAAGTCAGAAGCTATTTTCTGGCACCGTTACCACTTGTATTTCACTATGTTTTCGCCGAACTGGTGCACCTATACACTTGACAAGTGTATTGGGTGTGTTGGGGACACAAGAGAATTCTTGTATCTTGATTGCAGGGTTGCTTAAGAGGGAATACCATTGACCACTTCCTCCCTGAGTTCGATAAACCTTGGGTAATCCACTTAAGGGAAACTTGCTGCTATTCTACAAACCTCTGCACTTGGAAGCCCAACAACTGTCTACAAGAATAGAAGTGCGTAGATGTAACACCCTCAGATCTGCCCTATGCAAGTTTTAGCGATTCCCGCCAAACCCGCATAGAAACGATTCAAAGGTGCCCACCAGGCACTTCCGTGCGGGTGGAAAACGAAGTAATACCATTACACAATAGTCTACGATGGAACCCACAAAGCAGATATATACAACACTGACTCAAAGAGTCAAGAATACAAATATACAATACAAAGATCCAAATCACCTTGAAAACGATACAGCGTCCGAGTACGGACAGGATGCAAATTGATCTAAGAGCCCTGTAGAATAACCAATGGAGTCCATAACCCTGCCTAGGCCAAGCCGGAAGGGTAACCCTGCTAACGACGTCGATCTCAAAACCTGCTTAAACAAAAGGGGTGCCGACAAAGGGCAAAGGAAAAAGTGAGCGGTCAGTACTGAGGCCAGTACACGGCGAGACTAGAATTCGGCGGTCCTCGCCTACATAGGTATGGTGGACTGAAGCGGCAACGCAACATGCACTAAACAACCTATAGAGCCTCAATACAACTGGCGGCTATCAGATAGGGATAAGAAAGACCTATTCGGATCCAACCTGAAACTATCACCAAGCATACCCATCCTGGTATTTCCCCCTCGAGACCAAACGAGGAAGTCAACCGAGGAACTCACACAGTTGGCAGTTTTATCCATTCCGTTATAGTTGCGGCAATTACTAGTCAGATATAGATAGCATGAGTCATCCTGATATAATAAGCAGTGGGCAGTTTTAGTTAACCATTCCATTGTAGTTGTAGTACTTACTAGTCCAATACATATAGCATGAGGCATCCCAAAATCCAGCAGTTCTTGGTACTTTTATTTATCCATTCCATTGTAGTGAAGCTGATTACTAGTCAATATAAAGTCAAATTTATAGCACTACTTTAGTTATAGTTGTCTATGATCGAGATACTGTGCTCCAAGTCGTCCATAACCGCGGACACGGCTTTCAGAAAGTTTTACCCTGCAGGGGGCACAAATAGCAACACATGCACGATCAACCTCGGGAAAAACCAAATGAAAACCCAACGAGGCATCACGACAGAACATTCGCAAGATTCATATTTGATTTTAGGGGGCCACCCCACTAAGCTACCCGCGACAAAGTTGGCCGGCTCCGAGACGGACCCAGAGGTTTGTGACAATGGATGTAAACGACTGGGAACCCGAAAGTGTGACTGGGCTTGTCGATACCGCGAAAACATTCCACGCTGGTTCCAAAACAGTACAGGCGCTCCACGCGCAATCGTAAATAAAGCAGTAAAGCATGGGATAAGTACAGGATAGTAATAAAGCCCCAAACTACTTTGTGGCCCCAAGGAATTAAATATGACTCAAGCTAGGGTTAGGGGGATTCATGGTCCCACATGCGGATAGTGCGAATATTCAAAGAACAAGTATCAAGTACTCGGGGTCCTACGGGACACAAGTGGACGGTTAAAAACCAAATAACATCTATTGCCCACCTGTGCGTCTGCATTATTTACCTACTTCAATTTTAGTTATTAAATGGTAATTAAAGCCATGATCATCTCCAACATAAAGCATATGGCAGCCTTCCAACAACTGTGGTACTGGACGATACACAACAATACTTGAGCAAGCGACTACGACGCGCTAGTCCAACTATCTACCAAACAATAGGTAATAGGATGTGTCCAAGGCAATATAAGGCTGCAAGGGATATCACGGGTACGAAAACTAGAGCATCGCAACACAGATAGCAATAGATCAACAGGAGGGAATAAATACTATAAAAGTAAGATAGGTAGAAAGGGGGAGATTGCTCGCCTGAAAACATTGCCGAAGGTTCATCCGAAGATCGGGTCGACTCTCGCATCAACTCATCGGCCTAATCCGTGAAGAAGCAAAGCACTAGAATAAACACCGGATGCACTATTTAATACCACGCCAAAAGATCAGGCATGATGAATGTATGATGTATGGCATGGCAAGGATGCGATGCAATTAGGCATATTAAGCGGAACCGGGGTCCCGACAAATATTAAGTGGTTCAAGTTATTTAGATACCCGCAATTTAAATGTTGTCTTAACAAGGCAAAACAATGACATCGGTTCGCTACACTAATTTAAATGGGGCCAATATATAAGACTAGATTTGCCCTCATATGGTCTCCATATTTAATTATGAGGTGAATCGGCATAATGCCCCCAAACCACATGTTAAGAATGCAATCATGACAATTTAATATGCAACATTATCATTCATAAAAATAGGGGTCTCAGAAAAGGATATCACACTTCTAGGATCGAAGATCTTGGAGGCTCGGAGGGGTTCGGGTTCGGGCTTCGGATCCGACTTCAAACTTCAGATCCAGGAAGAAGATCGTCGAGTATGGCGGCGATGCCTTAGGGTTCCATGTCGAAGTCCTTGGTGTTCCGAGGGGTTTGAGCTTGTTCTCCGATGGCGATGAAGATATTGTTGGAAGTCGAAAGTGTGGTAGATCTTGGTGAATCCTCAGGTTCAATTCCTGCGGGCTCCAACTTATGGCTCCTGACAAGTTTTCACCTTCGAATGCATCCCCATGGCACTCTATCAGGCCACCGTCGGGACATCCATAGAGCAACACCGAAGGCACCAACAGATCTCACCACGAACCACATACAGGAGGACAACAAACTACAGGAACTAGGCAGGCCAAAACTGTGCGGGATAGATACCGCTGGGCAATGGAAGCCCTCCGGTGCAGAGATGCCCTTGGCAGGAGGCAGGAACTCCAGGCGAGCTCGACACAGGACCACGGCCTCACGGGGCAGACAGACAGGGCTCGGGAAAACTCGGGGCGAGGAGGAGGACGACGCATGGGTCGCAGACGACGACTTGGAGGAGGACCGGCGACAGGGAGACGACGGCCACGCGTGGCCGGTTATGCTGCAGGGTGGTGGCCTAAAGCGAGCATACGAGGTGGGGCGGCGAGGGGGATCCGCGGCTGTTGGCGCACGAACTTGATGCGGCGGCCGAGCTTGTGGCGAGGGCGACACCCGGATCCAGAGAAGAAGGGGTCGCGACATCGAGGGCTAGGGCGGCCGACGCGAGGGGCGAGGAAGAGAGAGGCGGCGGCAAAGGCCTGGTGGCGGCGGAAGATTGCGGTGGGGTTGGGATTCGCGAGAGAGAGGGTTACAAGAGGAAGGTGGGCGCGGGGTTGAACGAGTGGTGGGACCCGAGAGCGATGGGAGCGGGAATTGCGGGATGGTGGGCGTCGTGCGGGAGGTTCCAGGGGATCGTGTCGGGGTGGGGCCCACGTGGGGTTGTAGGACCGGGTCCTGGTGTGTGTGCGTGTAGGTAAGAGAGGGTGGCGGCAGGACAGGGGTGAGAGGAATAGGGTAGGTGGGTGCTAGGGTTTGGGAAGGGTGAGGTTAAGTGTTTATTTTGCTAGGTTGTAGGTGGACTCCGGTCGGTCCATTGGGCTGGCCGGTTGTCTGCCTCCCTAGTTTTTAAAAGAATATGTTTTTATTTATTTAGTTTGTTTTAAATAGTTTTTGTTAAATAGTTTTAGACAAACAAAAGGTCCGGACAGATATAGGGTTTGATTTGAAATTAAAGGCAGGATAATTAGAAAACAACATAGGCTTTTGAAAAATAGTTTTAGACAAACTTATGCATGATGATGTCATGATGATGCACATAGTATAACAGCAGCGATTTTATAGTAGTGGTTTTACCCGGGGTGCTACGATAGACATCACCTCCCTGAATATGACGGCCAACTACGGTGATGGAACATCGAGTTCTTCCAAGCCTAGGACTCTTGCAGTTGTTACCCGAAAGGCACAAGTTGAATCCTCGAAGTCTTTGGGTGGACACGTGAGTACCATTCGATTATAACTATCGTTCCCACGAGAATCTTATCTAACTAACTGATGCTTTTCTGGTGTAGGCCTTCATTCGCTACTTGCCGCGTCTTGGGCAGCAGCACCTGTCCTTGGAGGCAAGTTTTAGTAGCTCCAGGGTAAATATCTTGCTTTATATGTTCTTTGGATGCGTGTGTTAGGCTTCGTACTTGATCGTCTTGTCTGGTTTATTGTAGAAGAGAATATCAAGGCCCTTCGAAAGCTGGAGTCACTCGGAAAGAGTCGCAGCCATGCGGAGACCAAGGCCAAGGATGCTGTAGTGGCCCTCGAGCACTTCAAGCGAGAAGCTAGGGAGCTTGAAGAGAAGCTTGCAGCTGATGCTGCCATTCGGGAGAAGGCGACGGTGGAGCAGCTGATGATCGCCGCCTAGGAATTGTCAGGTAAATTACTCAAATCTCTCGTGCTGCTGCTCTCCAAGATTTGATGTTTTTTGAATTGGACTTGTTCATGCGCATTTGCAGATGCTACTGGCGTTGCATTCGATCACCATGTCTTGTACCATGGGAACCTTCTCGCAGACACGGTTGCTGCGGTTGAAGACCGTTGTAGCTCCACCGTCAATACTTTGTCCAAGGCCAAAGAGGTCCTCAGCCGCTTCTATCAGAAGATCTTCCCGAAGGGCATGGCCCTTGACAATGTCGACTCCCTAGCGAAGGCCCTGGCGGGGATGTGCCTGCGAAGTAAAGGAAGACATAGAAAGGCGCAGGTGCCACCCTTGGCTTGGCGATGGTGCTGGCGTCTGGTGCAGAGCTGGACCTGAGCCAGGAGACCTCCAAGATGCAAGTAGCGGCGGATGTCAGTGAGGTAGCCTTCGCTTCTTTCGCCTCATGCTATAAGCGCTATGGCCCGCATCTGATTGACCTGCTGGCCAATTACACGACTGAGCAGAAGCGGGTGGCCGCGACACGAGCCATAGAGCCCAGGAATTCTTTAGATGCGGCGAATCCCCAGGGTCCTTCTGCTGCTTAGTTATCCTCGTAGACTTGTTATTCTTTTGCTATAGTGGCATGTAATGTCTTTGTACAAGATCATGGTTGAACTGCTTTTCAATATCTTTTGGTTGTAAATATATGTTTCCTTCTTCTTGATTGATTTGTCTTGTCCATATTTCCTATTGTTTTCTGCCTCATAGGGCCCTTGGAATGTTGCTCTGATGACTTAGCCAGTTACCTTGGCCATTTCCCAGCCAACAACTGACGAGGCGTCGCAGTTTCCATTGCTGCGTGACCGCATTCAAAGTTTGGAGAAAGACATCCTCATTATCCGTGGCCACGCGGATGTGTGGACATCAAAGACAAAGAGTGCCATCAAGAGGGAGAGGTATCTCCTTGATGAGTTTTGGCAAATCGGTGATCAACTTCAATGTGAGTTGTAGTCGAATGCTTATATGATGCCATAGTTGTGTTTTGCGTCTTGGTTTCTGAGCGAGTGCTCTATGCAGTTGTCAATCTTATTCCACAGGAAGAGAAAGAGCATGTCGCCATTCGACTCAACTGCCTCATCCAGCAGTAGTTGGATGCTGGAGGGTTCTTCTGGATGGATCGCGACCAAGCAGTCATGGTGGCAATAGTGCAGGATTGTGTCCATCAGGTTCTTCAAGTCTTGAAGCGTGCGAGGTCATTCCTGTCCATCTGGGCTGTCATGTTTCCAATGGACGCAACCCCCTCCAATTTCCTGCGGTTGCTAGGGAAATTTCAAAGCATGGACACCGTGAAGGAGCTTGTGCAGCATCAACTTGTTGTAGGTGCTAAGGCAGCGCTGGCCCTTGTTCAGCTGCACCGTCGGGATGTTGATGTGGCGGAGATAGCAACATGGCCGCTTGTTCCTCTGGATGGCATGGCGTAGAACATGCGCCCGCACTATGAGGCGATTGCCCCTCACGACGAAGACATTGTGCACCTCTTCGACGAGCAAACAATCATTTTTCTTTATCATGGTGATTTTTCATTATTCCTGCAAGTGTTGTACAGAACAATGTAAAATTTGTATAGTTTCAGTTGGGCTGTTTCTGCCCTTGTAAAATTTATAAAACGTTTTTCATGTAATGCTCGTTCTTGTAAAGTTTGCACGCCCTTTTCGTTAGCCTGACGCGACTATCAATCTGTGCCCCGTGCCAACCTGTTAGTTGGGCTGCAACTGAGTTGGAGTTTTCAAGGGTTCGATGACCTGGTCAGCTACTTAGGTGAATGCGATAGTGTGGGAGTTGACGGGGTCGTCAGGTGAGGCGCATCCCCTAAGTGCATTTTATGAATGTATATTTGCATAAGGAAAAGACATATTGGCCAAGGAACTTAGCTTTTATTCATCGCATAGTAGAGAGTACAAGGTTTGGCTGAGTAGCCTGGCTGAAAAGCCTTCATCTATGGGTAGAAGCATCACAGTTTTGTGACGTTCCAAGGATTGGATTATGCTACTCCGTACTCAACGTCCTTGTGGCAGTAGGCGCCACCTGGAATTCCTTCGGTGACCATGTAGGGTCCTTCCCAAGGTGACTCGAGCTTTAGGTGCCCCTTTTGCTTGTGCCTCGTCCAGCAGGTCAACGATGTCTTTGAGTGTGGCCGTTTATTCGGCCTCGCTATAAGCAATGACCCATGGAGCCTTGTGGCATACCTCGGCAGGTAGCTTTGCTTCGGATCCGTGCACCATGAAGAAGGGTGTATAGCCGGTAGTGCTGTTTGGCGTGGTGCGCAAACTCCATAGGAAGGAGGGCAGTTCGTCCGCCCAGGCTCCCGACGCTCGTTCGAGAGGGCACATGAGTCATTTCTTGAGCCCATTGTAGTCGAGGCTGTTGGCCTTTTTGACTTGGCCATTGGTCCGCGGGTGCGCGACTGAGGCATATGTGACGTTGATGCCGAGGACGTCACAGAAGTCCTGGAACTCCTTCGAGGTGAAGTTCTTGCCGTTGTCGGTGATGATGCTATGTGGCACCCCGAACCTATAGACAATGGACTCGAAGAACTTGACGGCGGTGGCACCTGTTTTGTTGGTGATAGGAATGGCCTCGATCCACTTGGTGAACTTGTCGACTACGACCAAGAGGAAGACATAGCCTCTAGGCGAGGACCTCTGTAGCTTGCCAACCATGTCGAGTCCCCATTAAGCGAAGGGCCAGGCCAGCGGTATGGGCTGTAATCCTGGTGCATGTGGCTAATCGGCGAACCGTTGGCACACGTTGCACTTCTTGACGATGTCCTTGGCGTCACGCATCACTGTTGGCCAGTAGAAGCCAACTCATGGAGCCTTGGCAACTAGGGAACAACTACCAGCATGGTGGCCGCAGATGCCTTTGTGGATGTCAAGGAGGATTCTCTGCCCGTCACCATTGGTGACGCACCGCTGGATGACCCCGGTGATGCTCCGCTTGTAGAGTTCGCCGTTGATGATGGTCAAGGATTTGGAGCGGCGGGAAATCTGCATAGCATCAGTCGGGTCGTCCGGCAATTGCTTGCTTAACTGGTACTTGATGTATGGTTGAGTCCATGTTTTCTCGATTGCTAATACTTGCATGAGGCTCACCAGATCGACGTCCGTCTCTAGTTCTGCGGGTGCCTCCATTTTCTTGGGTGGCACAGCCCCCGAGTGCTCCACAACGTCTAGTGCGCCTCTGTAACTCTTACACTTGATATAGCGCTCGCAGATTTGTTCGAGGAACATGCCAAGTGGTACTGGTGCACAGGTGGATCCGATGTTGGCGAGTTTGTCGGCCTCCTCCTTGCTTTCCCGGACGACGTGCCAGAGTTTGCAGCCATCAAAGTTTCGTTCGAGTGCATTGTAGAGGTTGCGGTAGGCGATCATGTTGTCGCTAACAACATCACATTGGTTCATTGTGTGCTGGATGACGAGGTTGGAGTCGCCGTAGATGACCAGTCAAGTAGCGCCACATAATTTAGCCATCCACATGCCATTGATCAGCGCCTCGTACCCAGCCTCATTGTTTGATGCGCGGAATCTTATCCACAACACATATCTCATCTTATCCCCTTGAAGGGATATCAAGATTACTCTGGCTCTAGCTCCTTCCCCGCACTTGGATCCGTCGAAGTGCATTGTCCAGAGGTGGGACATATCTGGGGTGTCCGATAGCTATAGGTCCATCCAGTGGACTAGGAAGTTAGGGATCACCTATGATTTGATGGCGGTACACCGCTCATAGATGATGTCCCATGGGGACAGCTCGATGCCCCAGAGGGCCACTCGTCCCATTGCCTCAGGGTTTTTGAGGATGTGTGATAGTGGCACATCATTGATGACCACTATCTGGTGCTCCTGGAAGTAATGGCATAGTCGACGTGCAGTCATGAATACGCCGTAGGCTAGCTTCTGGTAGTGAGGGTACCTCTGCTTTGTAGGTGTCAGTACCTTGCCGAGGTAGTCGACGGGCGTTGTACCCTGTGGGTTTTTCCATCTTCGGGTCGTTTAACCACGAGTGCCATGCTGATCACCTGGTGTGTTGCGGCAATGTACAATAACATGGGCTCTCTCTCCTTTGGCCTTACCAGCACGGGGGATGTAGAGAGCAGACGCTTGAGGTTTTTGAATGCTTCATCGGCTTCGGTCGTCCATTCGAACATGTCCGACTTGCGAAGCAGTTGGTAGAAGGGAGAGCCTTTTCACCCATGCGGCTGAAGAACCTGCTGAGCGCTACGATTCGTCCAGCTAGATTCTGGACTCCTTTCACGTTCTTAGGCTTCTCCATGTCCAGCATAGCCTTGATTTTCTTCGGGTTGGCCTCGATGCCTTTCGCGTAGATGAAGTACCAGAGTAATTGCCCGGATGGGATGCCGAAGGTGCATTTTTTCCAGGTTCATCCTGATCCTATATCGATCAAGGTTGTCAAATGTCTTGCGAAGATTGTCGATTAGTGTTCGGCTCTCCTTGGTATTTACCACTATGTCATCGACATATACTTGGATGTTTCGACTAATTTGGTTCTTCAGGCAGACCTACATGCACCTTTGATAAGTTGCACCTGCGTTCTTGATCCCTAGAAGCATTGTGTTGTAACAAAAGACCCTAGACGGGGTAATGAATGCTGTCTTCTCTTGATCCTCGACCTTCAGTCGAATTTGATTATAGCCTGAGTAGGCTTCAAGGAACGAGAGGCATTCGCATCCTGCGGTGGAGTCAATGATTTGGTAGATCCGCGGTAGAGGGAAGTGATCCGTTTGGTAGTGCTTGTTAAGGGCGGTGAAGTCCACACACATCCGCAATATGTCCGTGTCCTTCTTGGGGACCAGCATCGGGTTAGCCACCTAGGTGCTTTCCTTGATCTCTCTTATTAAATCAGCATCGAGGAGTCTATTGACTTTGATGCCAATTGCTCCAGCCCTTCCTTCGGACAGTCGACACATAGACTGCTTGACTAGTCATGCATCTGGGTACATGTTTAGTGCGTGCTCGGCAAATTCTCTGGGAACTCTTGGCATGTCCGCAGGACACTAGGGGAAAATTTCCTAGCGCTCACGGAGGAATTCGACAAGCGCGAGTTCCTATGCGGAACTCAGGTCGTTGGTGATGAGAGCCATCTTGGCGGGGTCCGTCAGGTGGACCTGCACCACCTTGGTGTTGACCGTGGAGTCGAAGGATAGGTCAGGTGCGTTTTGCTTGGTCACAGGAGGCAGGCTGGTGTCTACTGACTCCTTTAAACTTGCGAGTTCTTACTGCATGCCGAAGGACTGGGAGATTCTGTTGAAGTCTCTATCACATCTATCGGACTTGGTGAAGCTTCCCGGGACGATGGTGATAACGCCATTAGTTCCTGATATCTTCAGCAGGATATACGCACAGTGAGGTACTGCCAGGAATCGTATGAATGACACGCGACCGAGGATGGCGTGGTACTACGAGGGCCGGTTGGCCACCTCGAACTCGAGATACTCACGCCTAAATTTCTTGGGGGTGCCAAAGATGACGTCAAGCCATATTTTTCCCACAGGGTAGACCCCTTTCCCTAGAACTATGCCATGGAAGGTTGTATCGAATGCCTCCAGGCTGGTGAGAGGGGATCACATGGCCTCTAGGGTGCTGGCGAACATGAGATTTATGCCGTTGCCACCGTACATGAATACGCGACTCATCTCGAACCCGCCGATATGGACCTCAAGCACCAGGGCAGAATGACATTGGCGAGGAACTTGGCAGGGATGGTCAAAGCGGTTGAAGGTGATACACGACTCCGAACCGCTGAGGAACTCAGGTATGGATGGTGGAGAGGTGACAGCCAGGTTTATCTGGCGGGTGATCGTCTTCCTGATCCTGTTGGATGGATGCCCCTTTTGTATCATCATGGTACCAAGTGGTCATGGGTACTGCTCTGCTCCGTTGTTCTGGGCCGGCATAGCCATAGGCTGCGTGGGTCCTCCGGGTGGTGGTGGGGTGCCATATGCGATGGGCCCAGGGGCGGAACCAAACCCTGATTGATTGCGTCACGCCGCAACTAGGCGTATCCCTCGTGGAGCTTATGGAACTCCCGACAGTCCATGAGCAGGTGGCTAGATTTCTTCTTGCCATCCTATTTGTCGATGTAGAAGTTAATGTTGTAGGGACTCGATAGTTTGTCGATTGCCGACTCGTCGTCGTCATGAGTGCGATGTTACCACGACTGTGTGGTTTTTCCGCTGTCGTGGTAGCTGCTCCTACGATATCCGCTGTTGCGGTTCCCATCGTTGCGGCGTTCGGAATAGCCAGCCGTGACCATGTCGATTTCCTCGCGGTCGTTGTATACGCGTGCTCTTCTCTTGCCCTGGTGGTTGCATCTACGACTGAGGTCATCCTCATCATCCGAACGTATTCGGTTGACAACATCTTCACCATCGGCCCAACGGCTGGCGATGTCGATCAGGTGATTGATGGTTTTAGGATTGATGCGGCCCACCTCCTCTATGAGCTCACGACGCCTTACGCCTCCATTGAAATTGTCAATTGCCCTTTCCTCCGAGATGTCCTTGGCAGAGTTTTTGATGATGGACCAATGCTAGACGTAGGATCAAATATACTCATTGGACCTCTGGTAGCAGGCACGCAGTTTCTTGATTGAGGCTAGTCTCTTGTAGGTGCCCTTGAAGTTGCGGTTGAAGATGTTGTCGGATACCTGGTACAGGGGGTACCCCGATCCCTCCATGACTGGCCCGTAACCAGCAGTCGGGAAGGCCTCGCGAGGGGAGGCCATCCTCACGAGGTCGCCACCCAAGAGCATTCCCCTGGAGGTCCCAGAGCAAAGGCACCTCTGGAGTACCGCGAGCGGTCCTCCAGGCGAGTATGAAAAGGCCAACGGTGGCATCGGATACTGCCCCATGGCCATCCCAAATATGACTGGGTCAAAGGCGCAACAGGTGGGGCCCCACCGGGAGGACAACCCCTCTCCCCACTTTAGCGCACCAAGACAAAAGGAGGTACGCCGAGACGCCAGTGATGACAAGAGTAGAAGCTATAAAGGTGTCCTCAAGATGGCGTAGACTCACTCCATGTAAAGTAGCCTCCTAGAACAGGACCTAGAGGAGCGGCACTATGGACGCCTTTCCCACCCAAAGGCGGGGGAAAAGGCCCGACGCCACCCTAGAAGTGGTCGAACCTTAGCGATCTAAACCCTAGACATTCATCCTCCATTGTACCCTCACAAAACCAAGTGAGCAATACAACCAAGCAGGATTAGGGGCTTACCTCCTCACGAGGGTCCCGAATCTAGGTAAAAAACCCAGTGTCCCCTCTCTACCGTGATTACAGCTTTGCCGTCGCCATCATCACCGAGGCTCCTTGAGAATGCGTGTTCAGCCCCCTCTCGAACCAAGGGATTGTTGGACCCTACTTCCTTCACGGGACGAGTCTCTGACATTTGGCACGCCAGGTAGGGGGCTGAGGGGCGCTTTCGAAAACGCATCACGCAGTCGATGCCATGGCAACAAGCATACGCGCAGAGGCTAGACGGGCCGGCGCTTCGCGTCGAGGTCGGTCTGGGATGGTCGCCCGCATCATTGGCGGCTCCCAGGATCCCGCCTCCGGGCACCACGTCAAGCAGTTCTCCCGTGGGCCAGCCGTGGTGAGTCCCGGCGCCACCGTCATCCCGCTCGGTGGTCGCATCAGCCACTCACCTTCAGCATCGCGGATAATCCGAGCTCCACTCGCCTAGTGGGAGCCGTGCCGATGATCTGCACCCCCACCATAGTAGGAGGCGCCGGACCCAAGACACTCGTTGATGGCGGGCCTAGCCTAAACGTGCTTTCAGAAAAGGCGTTCAGGCAGCTGGGGGTGCCCACTACACGCCTACACCCCGCGTCACCGTTCGTCGGGGCAACATCGGGAGCTACCATTCCCCTCGGGCGGGTATAGCTCCCCGTCACTTTAGGGACGAGTGACAACTATCACACGGAGTTCATCGACTTCAACTTATCCTTGATTGGTCTACCCTACAACGCCATCCTGGGCTACCCGACGTTGGCCAAGTTCATGGCGGTAACCCACAATGCCTACAACCTCAACAAGATGCCGAGGAGCACCGGAACTCCTATCATGGTACGCGGCGATGAGGTCGAAGCCACGCGCTCCCTCGAACATGCCTTCAAGGAGGCGACGACCGCGGCCCAACGGGCTGAGGACACATCCCCCTGTGGCAGCCAGCCGTGCGCTAGCAAGGCCCCAAGGGCTGGCGGCCAAGCGCCGACTGCGTTCCCTCCAGGGGATGTCGCGTGTACCCCCGGCGTCGCAGGGAGAAAAAACCCTCTTTCTCCTAAAATTAGGTGGAAACCAAGAAGATCCCTCTCGATCTGGCAGACCAGGGGGTTACTATCACCATCGGCGCCCACCTCTCCCCTCAGAGATAGGAGGTACTCGTCACCTTCCTTAGGGCCAACACGGACATGTTCGCCTGGACCCCATCGGATATGATGGGATTGCCTCAGGAGGTGATCGAGCACCACCTGGCGGTATGCCCCATTACATGCCTGGTGAAGCAGAAGGCCAGTGATGTCCGCACAAAGCAGAGTTCATTGTTGCTAAGATGGAGAAGCTAGTCAAGGCGGAGCTCATCAAGGAGGTCTTAACACCGAGTGGTTGGCCAACCCAGTCGTGGTCCCTAAGGCCACCGGCGGTGGGCGGCTCTGCGTCGACTTATCCTACCTCAACAAGGCCTTCCCAAAAGACCCCTTCCTGCTCCCGCGGATAGACCAGATCATGGACTCCACAGCAGGGTGCGACCTCCTGTGCTTCCTGAATGGCTTCTCCGGGTACCACCAGATAAAGATGGCCAAGGATGACGAATAGAAGACGGCCTTCATCACCCCGTGTGGCGTGTACTGCTACACGTGCATGCCGTTTGGACTCAAGATCGCTGGTGCTACCTTCCAAAGGCTCTTGCGCATCGCGCTAGGTGAACAGATGGGAAGGAAGGCAGAGGCTTACGTCGATGACATCGTGGTCAAGACTTAGAAGAAGGGAAACTTGGTGGAAGACCTGACGGAGACTTTTGCCAACTTGCTCTAGGTAAACATCAAGCTCAACCCCGCCAAGTGCGTGTTCGGAGTCCCTTTGGGTAAGCTTCTCGGTTTCCTGGTATCGCACCAGGGAATTGAAGCCAACCCCGATAAGGTTAGGGCCATCGAGGAAATGCACCTGCCCACGCAGCTGAAGGAGATGCACTGCCTGGCGGGGTGCACGACGGCGCTGGGCGGATTCATCTCCGAGATGGTAATTGAAGCCAACCCCGATAAGGTTAGATCATGAAGCGAACCGAGAAGTTCGAATGGACGCCAGAGGCTGACGAGGCCTTTGAGGCCATCAAGAGGTACCTCACCAGCCCCTCGGTCATGGTGGCACCAAAATTCCACGAGCCGCCGCTGTTGTATCTGGCAGCCACGCCACAAACGGTGAGCGCCATCTTGGTGGCGGAGCGTGAAGAGGTGGTCGAGAAAAGGAGGAGGCCTAAGACACCGAGTCCCCCGGGGGGCTCGGGGCTGGGGCGGAAACCAAGGACCAGGATGGTGAGGATGGAAATGCGGTGGCCACCGTCGCCCCGACCAAAGCCACGGAGCTTGTGCATCGGCTAGTTTACTTCATTAGCATGGTCTTCCGAGACGCCCGTGAGAGGTACCCCGTGCAATAGAAGTTCCTCTACGCACTCCTCGTAGCGTCGTGCAAGCTGCGCCACTACTTCTAGGTCCACCCCATCAAGGTGGTCACCAAGTTCCCTCTGGAAATGATCCTCCGCAACCCAAACGCCACGAGCCGTGTGGCTAAGTGGTCCATTGAACTACAACCTTTCGAAATGAAGTTCGAAACCATGCCCACTGCCCGTGGGAGGGCCCTGGCGGAATTCACAGCGGAATGGACTGACCCAGGGGGGAACGAACCTCAGGAGGAGGCAACCCAACTCCCTGGAAAGCTAGCTCCGGGGCATTGGAGCGTGAGCTTTGACGGGGCCTTTAATGATGACAGAATGGGGGAGGCCACTGTGCTCACGTCCTCAACCAGCTATAAGCTCTACCGTTGCGGTGACCCAGCATACCACTGCATGATGTAGTACACTATAGTCGTTGACATAACACCAATGAAACACCGTTCACTAGTATTACATCCCTCAGAGTGGTACAACAGAAACACAGCAGGTCCAAGACATGACTATAGGTTACAACTTGTCAACACCGGATTTTTAATCCCAGATGCCTGTTATGCCATACATCGCAATCCCAGGATTACCATTTTTGCGAGACATAACAGAATTGGATACCATAGTACATCATCCATTACAAACTATACATAAGGTCTTACACAAATAAGGATCTCATGATCCAGTTCTTAATACAACTCAAGCAGCGGAAATACGTAATAATAAAGGTAGCGTAGGCGAAGCTCCATCTTCGGGTCACAGTAATGCAATGACGATGGGAGGTGATCCTAGTTGTCGTAACCTTCCTGGGGTCCTTCGTCCTGGTACTCCTCTTCATAGTCTGGCCACAGGAATAGCCAGGGACAAAGCCATGAGTACTCTTTAAGTACTCGCAAACTAATACTAACAAGTGAAGGGGGTTTTTGTAATAGGACACTAAGCTCTAGGGTTGTTTTGCAAAAAAGCCAGATTTACATCTACTAAGTTCAGAAGCAAGAAAAGCTAGTTGAAATTTTATAACACCTAAGTGGGAACTTGTATTTCATATCACAACTCTGTTGTGGTCAAGTCAAAATCTCAATTCATTTTGAAAACATCTAACGGGGGAACAGTATGGCCACTCCAACTGTCCATAACCGCGGACGTGTCTATTCGAATAGTTTGACACTCTGCAGAGATTGTACACTTTCACCACAACATTCGATACATCCGTCAGGAACAAATCCTGAATTCACCATACTCAGTATGCGGATAATCAATCCTAACCTTTCAATTACACGCCCTAGTATAGGCACCTCTCTTGTGAGTTTGGCCTCCCAACCATGACCAACTGTCATCTTGGGTACTGCACAGGTGGACAATCTTCACAAGGTAGCCTAAGCTCAGACCTTGGCCGTGAGGGAACCCATACTAAGGTATATAAGTTTCTAGTCAAGCCCTACCCAAATTTTCAGGTATTGTGGTTGTACGGTAAAATTGGAATGGTATCGCATCCAGACAACCATCGGTTTTATAAAGGGCTAAGGCTCATGCCTTAACATTTTCATCATCCAAATCATCTGGTGTTCGGAAACACATGTCAAAACATCTCAGTAGAATGACTCATCATTCTAAGGTTTTCATAACCATTTTCCACCAAGTATTCCCATCTAAAGTTGATCAAGTTTTATGCTTAGCACTAGCATCTACAAGTGGGAGTGAGTACTAATGAGGGGTGGTAAACAAGTGGAGTTTAACTATGTTCAATCTCATGCCTTAGGATGACATCAAGATTATCTAGCTTAGGCCAAATTTAATGCTCTTTATGCAACCTTCAATTATCTTCCTAGAATCTACAAGTCACTTAAGTAGCCTCTAAGTAATAGCTTTGATAAAGAATAAAGTAGAAAGCTTGCAAGTAAAACTAGGAGTGGGGTTATCAAGTGGGAATGATAACATATGCTTAAGGCATATAGTTGGCATGGTAACAAGCAAGTATTAGCTTGCATAGGTCAACTTGATTAGTAAGGCTTGCATCAGTATCAGTATAAGCTTGCCTTGTGCAGAGCAGTGGTTGAAGTTCTCCTCGGCTTCTTCTTCGTAGTATCCTCCTTCCTCCTCATATCCTTGGTCGGTACTAGCATCTATGAATAAATACGAGGTACACAATCACCAAACAATACTTAAGTACTTTCAATCATCACACAAAGGGGTTCTATAGATGATCTAGCATCATCACTAACATTACCAGATTAAAGCATTTGTCTTATTTATTTTATTTTTAGAAAAGTAATTTCTACTCATTGAAAAACTACTTAAGATTTAATATTCCCCAACTCAAACATGGGATCATGTTGACACATGTCCTCACCACATATTTCAGTACATGAGAATGTGATTTAAAATGGTGTCACAATTTAATAAGGTTTAACCTTTTTATTTTAAATCATTAAAGTGGCTAGAAATGCCTATGTGGCATTCTTTTATTACATGAACATTATTTCTATAAGTAAACCCATAGATTTTTATATATTCTGAAAGGTATGATCAATTATGATTTTTCAGAGTTGGAATCAACTCAAAAGCTATTATGGTTTAAATTTGAAAAATGTTTGAATGCAGAAAAGCTCATGACTTGTTATTTTTACCAGGGTTGATCTACAGATCCAAATGATTTGAATCCAACGGGCTTGTATTAAGCATTTCAATATCTTTCTAACAAAATTAGTTTCATGAAATTTGGTTCGCTGAATCGAGCTGGGTTGATTTTTGAAACTAGGTAAATAACTGAGTTTGAATATAAATAGAAAAAGCTAAATTCAAACGAGTGGGCTGCGCGGGAAGGGTTATTGGGCCGGCCCAGTGTCACTCCGCAGCGCGGGGCGCAACTGACAGGGGGGGTCTACTGGTCAGTGGCTCTTTAAACGCGAAGCGGTACGGGGCGATGTGGTGCGTTGGATTAGAATGAAGATCGACGGCTGAGGGTCGTCGTCGACGATGAACAGGTCACCAGCGAGCTCGAACCCTAGCGGCTCAGTGGGGGTGCATAGGGGGCATACCGGGCTCCAAAGGATTTACGGCATTTAGGCAGGCAAACGACAAAGTCGACGACGACGAACTCAGGGGTGGTCGCGGCAGCTCTGGGGGTGGACGAAATCAACGGCTCCCTTCTTCTCTAGAGGCGGCCTGCTCCGACGCAATTACGGCGAGCTGCTGCTCCTCGGGCTTCGGCTAAGGGGTGGAAGGATCAGTGAGGTGAGGGGAGTGAGATGGTGTGAAGAAATCGAGCGGGGGTCGTCTCCTTTTATAGGCTCGACGGCGAGACCGAGAGGGATGGGCAGACGACGGTGGCGACACGGCTACGGGCGGCTAGAGGCATGGCCGAGGTTGGCGATCGACGGGCGGTCTCCTGGCGATGCTCTAAGGTTTAAATGCGCGTGTAGGGGCGGTGGCAAACGGTCGGGAACGTGCGGTGCTCACGAGGCGTAGGGCGAACTCATGACAGCGGTGGCTACGGGTACGGGCGGTGAAACGAGCATGTCTGGTGGTCTCCTGGGACGGTGGGGTGCATACTGGCGGGCGGCGAGGGCTCGAGGTGGCCGGGTTGCGTGGGAATGGCGCGTGCTCTGCGGTGCGCGTCGACATGGTCGACAGCGGCATGGGCGCAACGTTCCTGGCAGTTCTGGTCGCCGTCTCCGAGCTAGGGCTGGTCGAGAGGGGGAGGTGAGGCATGGGCTACCTCCTAGACAAGGTTGGCATGGCTAGTTCTTCTCCTAGCTTGCTGTCCACACTGGGGTGACATGGGTGCTCTCGGCCTGCTCACCATTGATGGCATTGGCAAGCTCACAGTGGTGCTAGAGGTTAGTTAAGGTTGCTAGATGATCTACTAAGGCTAGTTGTAATGAGAGAGGGGACAAGGTTGGCCAAAACACTGCTCAACATAGTGTTTTTGATTTTGTTGATTTGAATCTGCAACCTGTTTGATGAAATGCCCGCATAAACTTAAGTTTTGAATTTTGAAAAGATTTTTGGTGGGTGTGCTAGGAATGTGCTAGTGATACTGTGGATGCTTGGGTTTTGAAAATTGAGCTTGTTTGAGTGGTTTTTGAAATAGTGGGATCTTCCCATATGAAATAGATTCAATTTTAAACTGTCATTTAAACTAAGCATTTAAATGTTTTTGGATGATCACAAGGTGGGACTTGGTACCTTATTATGAGTACTATCAAGGGGTGCAAAGATCCATACATTTTTCTGTTAAGTTCTGAAAGTTAGAGATAGCCAATGTAGGCATTGGAGTTAATTTGGCCAAAGTGACCATTCACTTAATTTGTTTGTTTTGACTTGTTTGTCTTTGGGAAAAGTTTGGGGATTGTTTAGATGATGTTTATTTCACCTAAGAATCATTTTACAAGCAAAGAAACACATAACCATGGCAATTCAAAAGAATCCAAACTTTAATGCACACACATATGAATGCTTTCATCTTTTTAATTGAAAAAGTTTTTGTTAACCCTAATTTTGATGATTACAATTTGATGATCCAAGTTTTTTTGGGATGTTACAAACCTTCCCCCCTTAAACAAAATCTCGTCTCGAGATTTGAAAAAGGACGAAAAAGATTACCTAGGATTTGAAAAGATTGGGAAACTCTGTCCTGATGTGATCTTCGCGCTCCTAGGTAGTTTCCTCTTCTGTGTGGTTGCTCCACTGAATATTGAGAAACTTGATGCTCCGGGTTCTGGTAGTTCTAAAAGCTTCTTCCAAAATACGGATGGTTACTTCAGGATAGGTTAGGTCATCGTTGATTTCTATGGTCTGGTGATCAATATTCCTAAACACTTCCGTCTTCTCCGGAACTTCGAGGCACTTGCGAAGTAATGAGATATGGAACACATTGTGCACGGCTGACATCTCTTCGGGTAGTTCCAATTGATATGACACTTCTCCTCGACGGTTCAGAATCTTGAAGGGGCCGATATATCTGGGGGCTAACTTTCCATTCAGCTAGAAACACTGCATTCCCTTCAATGGCGACACTTTCAGATACACAAAATCTCCTATGTTGAAGGCGAGGTCTCGATGTCTCTTGTCGGCATAACTCTTCTGCCTTGATTGGGATGTCTTGAGGTGCTCACGAATCTTGTGAACATTCTCTTATGCTTCTCGTAGGATATCGGGTCCGAAAATCTGACTCTCTCCTACTTCCGACCAATTCAAAGGGGTGCGACACTTCCTTCCATACATAAATTCAAATGAGGCCATTTGTAAACTGGCTTGATAACTGTTGTTGTACGAAAATTCTGCAAATGGCATACAGTCTTCCCACTTAGATCCATACTCTAACACACATTCTCTCAACATATCTTCGAGTATTTGATTTACTCGCTCCGTTTGTCCGTCGGTCTGAGGGTGATAAGCTGTACTGAAATCTAGTTGGGTTCCTAAACCTTCTTGGACTTTCTTCTAGAATCTCGAGGTAAACTGAGTTCCTCGATCCGATACGATGTTCTTGGGAACTCCGTGCAAACTGACGATTCTAGCGATCTATAACTCTGCTAGCTTCAAACTCTTATATGTGGTATTGACGGGTAAGAAATGGGCGACTTTGGACAATCTGTCCACTATGACCCAGATAGAGTCATTTCCCCTACTAGAAGTAGGCAATCCAGTGATAAATCCCATTCCAACGGAATCCCATTTCCATTCCGGAATCTGCAATGGTTGCAACAATCCTGCGGGTCTTTTATGTCCCGCCTTGACTCTCTGACATATATCACACTTGGCGATATAGATTCCGATTTCTCTCTTCATCTTATGCCACCAAAATTGTTCCTTCAAATCTTGATACATCTTCGTTCCTCCGGTGTGGATAGAATAAAGAGTATCATGAGCTTCCTTCAGAATAACTTCTTTCAACTCAGAATCTGCTGGTACACAAAGGCGTCCTTTGTACCACAGAACTCATTCTTCGTCTTCGGTGAATCCGGGTACCTTGCCTGTACCGATACGACGCTTGATTCCGTCGATACTAGCATTTCCTTTCTGCGCCTCTTTGATCTGGCTGATCAAAGTGGGCTGGAGTTATATGCTAGCCAGAAATCCTTCACTTACTAATTCCATCCGAAAATATTCCATCTCTTTGTGCAGACTTGGTTGCTCCTTCAAAATCATGGAGTTCAAGCGGCACGGCAATCTGCTAAGGGCATCTGTTACCACGTTGGCTTTACCGGGGTGATAGTGAATGTCCAGATCATAATCCTTGATTAGCTCAATCCATCTTCTCTGTATCATATTCAGCTCCTTCTGAGTGAATATATACTTCAGATTCTTGTGATCCGAATAGATCTCACAACGGTTTCCCATCAGGTAATGCCTCCATGTCTTCAGGGCTAGAACTATGGCTGCGAGTTCGAGGTCATGGGTTGGGTAATTGTGCTCATGTGTTTCAGTTGTCAAGATAGATAAGATATAACTTTGCCTTCTTGCATTAGCACACATCCGAGACCGATCTTGGATGCGTCACAATACATGTCAAAGGGCTTCGTGATATCTGGCATGATTAAGATTGGGGCTGAAATCAATCTCCTCTTGAGTTCTTGAAAACTCGCTTCACATTTGTCTATCCATTCAAACTTCTTGTCCTTCTTAAGCAATAGGGTCATGGGTCTGGCGATACTCGAGAATCCTTCTACGAACTTGCGGTAATATCCCGCCAATCCGAGAAATGCACGAACTTGGGTTTGAGTGGTTGGGGCTTGCCAATCTTCGACATCTTTCACTTTTGCAGGGTCAACGGAAATTCCTCCGGCTGATACAATGTGACCGAGGAATCCTACTTCCTGTAACCAGAATTCACATTTTCTAAACTTGGCATACAACTGATGCTCTCTAAGGGTTCCAAGAATGGTCCTTAGGTGTAGCTCATGTTCTACTTCTGATTGGAATAAATTAGAATGTCATCGATGAAAACAACAACAAACTTATCCAGGAAGTCCATAAAAATCTTATTCATGAGGTTCATGAAATAAGCGGGGGCATTGGTTAATCCAAAAGACATGACGGTATACTTGTATAATCCATATCTGGTGGTAAAGGCAGTCTTTGGAATATCCTCTGCGTGAATCTTGAGTTGATGATAGCATGTTCTAAGATCAATCTTAGAAAACACTTTGGCATCGGTCAACTGATCAAACAAATCTTCTATCTTGGGCAATGGGTACTTGTTCTTGATAGTGACATCATTCAACTTCCGATAATCCGTACACAAACGGTTACCTCCATCCTTCTTGTCCACGAACAAAACAGGTGATCTCCATGGTGACGCACTTGGTTGAATTAATCCAATTTCCAACATGGCATCTAGTTGCTTCTTCAGTTCTGCTAGTTCAGACGGGTTCATACTATATGGTCTCTAGGCTATGGGTCCGGTTCCAGGGATTAGTTCAATGATAAACTTGATATCCCGATCTGGGGGCATACCGGGCAAAACATCTGGAAATACATCGGGGTATTCATAGACTATCCGGACTTGGTCAATGGTAGGTTGGGCTATACTCTTGTTGCACTTGAATTGACGAGGTAAGGTTTTAGATATATGCTCGACTGATATTCCGGCTGTACTGGTCATGGTTATGGCTTTCTTAGCACAGTCAATCAATCCTTTATGTTTGGACATCCAATCCATTCCTAGTACTACTTCCAAACCTTTAGTTCCGAGTACTATCAGATTAGCATAAAAATCTATGCCATGGATTCGGATAGGGACGGCTTTGCAAATTTTCCTAGCTTTGGTGGTTGAACCGGGGATTTGAACAATCATAACATGATTCAGTTTGGTTGGTTGAATCTTACTAGTGCATGCAAATTCTTCGGCGACAAATGAGTGCGATGCACTAGAATCAAACAACACTCTAGCAAGTATTGAATTAACAGAAAACATACCCAACACGACATCTGGCGCTTCCTGGGCTTCTTCAGCATGCTTGAGAAAAAGACGGCCGTTGCGGTTGAGTGAATTCCCTAGGGAAACCTTCTTCCTGGCTGAACACGACGCTGTTGCTGAGCTGGGGAATTTGCATTGGGGGCTGCGACATTCTTATTGGGGCATTCATTGGAGTAGTGACCCTTATTTCCGCAATCATAATAAGTCACTTGCGACTTGTCCTTTGCTGCAATAGGCACAACATTGCTTCCAGTCCTCGGGGCAGTGTTGGTGTTGGCGGCAGCATTGTTGTTGTTGAACTTGGGTGGGGCATGATTGAAATTGTTAGAGTTGCCGGGGTTGTTGTGATTTCCTCCGGGCCTCGGGTTTCCACGGTTGGGATAGGTCGGACGGTTCATCGGGGGTCTTTTGGTTCTCGGGGCAAATCCTGGAGATGGGTTAGGGCGATACTTTGGGGTCTGATGGGTTCCTGGCTGATGCGTCATGCGATGCTTGCGGTTCTCATTGGCCTGGTTGATCTTTCCTTCCATTTGGATGGAAGAGTCGACAAGGGCTTCAATATCAACAAAGGGGATATTGACCAACACAGTCTGCATCTCATCATGTAGACCATTCAAGAATCTCTCCTTCTTCTTGGCTTCGGTGTAGATCTCATCCGGGGCATATCTAGCTAATGACAAGAATTTGTCACGGTATTCCACTACGGTCATCCGTCCTTGCTTCAGTTCTCGGAACTCATCTCTCATTCTCTTTATCAAACCCGGTGGCACATGGGTTCTGCTGAACTTGACCTTGAATTCCTCCCAGGTCATCATCTGTCCTTCGGTCATTGCACGAACACTATTCCACCATGCTCTTGCATCTCCGGCTAGATAGTGGGTGGCGAACAGAACTTTCTCATTGGTTTCCACGCCGACGACTTCTAGGTTGTTTTCCATGGTTTGCAGCCAATCATCGGCGTCTAGGGGCTCTTCTGATTTAGTGAAAATAGGTGGGTTGGTGTTCTAGAAATTCTCGAGCTTAGATCCATGGTTGTCTTGATTTCCTTGGCCTTGGTTGCTGTGGGCTAGCTGAGCTATCTACTTAAGGGTGGCTAGGTTGGCTTGACGTTCAGCTCTTTCAGCTTCGCGGTCAGAAACCAACATTTGCAGGATCTGCAATATCGGGTCCGGGGATGAACTACTTCCTCCGCGTGGCATCTGAAGATTTGAGATAGATCATGAGAAAAGAGGGAAATTTCTAAGGTTCAGGGACTTTGTAAAGTTTTTAAAGTTTGATTTAGATTTTCTAGCAGCTTGCTTTTCATTCGTTCATTCATAGCACATGATACAAACGCACACCACAAAACAAGAAAGACAGATGGTTTTAAGAACCATTCTGGAAACTACGATACAGTGGGACCGAATACAACTCACTACGCTAGTGATCAAGTGCTACTACTCCTTGGAATCGGTGTAGTATTCATCCTCATCATCCTCATCGTCATCTATGAAGGCAAAATCATCCTCATCGGTGAAGAAGTCCATAGCCTGATCCTCCAGAAAATCATCATCATCACTGAGATAGGAGTAGGGGTCTCCACGAAGATCTTCTCCGGCATTCTCCCTTTCTTCCAACTGCATGTCTCTCTCGTGGATGGTCTCCTCCAAATCCGAGATACTGTGGCAAAGACGGGTAATGATGCGCTCCTTCTTGTCGAGCTGACGGCGGCGAGACTTGCGATCCTTCGTTAGCATGGTGATGGTTTGATCCTTCGTCTTGATGATGGCGGACTTGTGGTTGGAGTAGTCACGGCAATTGTCCAATTCCTGCTGACGATCATACATCATGAAGCTGAGGTGGTCCAACTGAGTCTTCAGCTCGTGGTGGTATGGGGCTTCCAGTGGCTGTCCCATAGCATCACGCCTTGGACAAAACTCAAAGCGGGTACCCTTGATCTGGTTGATACTCTGCCCACACAGACGGGCAAGAGCTTCCTGCATGGCCCTGGCAAGTCCATTAAGCCAGTTGTTTTCTCTTAAGGTGAACTGAATTCCCTCGGCAGCGGGGGGTTCAATCTTTCCTCGGAGACTTGCAACAATTAGCCACTGCAGATCTTCTCCTCCTTGATCATTGAGCTGAGCTCCGAAGAACTCGGGGTGAGGACACTCCAGAAGTTCCGAAAGCTGGTCCAAATCCCGCTCAAATATAAGGTCTCCACCATTCCCCAACTGATAAAACTTTCTGTAATTCACGTCCATCTATAAGAATATAGGATGAGTAAGTTAGTAGAGTGATCAAGTGTGTCAAATTTTATGTATTTTGCAAGAGTTTTTGAGTAACATGAATTTTTATGAAAGAATCAAGGTGATAAGAATGGGAATAAGTTTTTGTAAATATTTGGTTCCTTTGGTTTTGAAACTAAGTTTTTGATTCAAACGTCCAGTCTAACTAGGGTCTCCTATGGTCAGGATGGCTCTGATACCAACTTGTGAACACCCGGATTTTTAATCCCAGATGCCTGTTATGCCATACATTGCAATCCTAGGATTACCATTTTTGCGAGACATAACAGAATTGGATACCATAGTACATCATCCATTACAAACCATACATAAGGTCTTACACAAATAAGGATCTCATGATCCAGTTCTTAATACAACTCAAGCAGCGGAAATACGTAATAATAAAAGTAGCATAGGCGAAGCTCCATCTTCGGGGTCACATGCAATGCTGACGATGTGAGATGATCCTAGTTGTCATAACCTTCCTGGGGTCCTTCGTCCTGGTACTCCTCTTCATAGTCTGGCCACGGGAATAGCCAGAGACAAAGCCATGAGTACTCTTCAAGTACTCGCAAACTAATACTAACAAGTGAAGGGGGGTTTTTGTAATAGGACACTAAGCTCTAGGGTTGTTTTGCAAAAAGCCAGATTTACATCTACTAAGTTCAGAAGCAAGAAAAGCTAGTTGAAATTTTATAACACCTAAGTGGGAACTTGTATTTCATATCACAACTCTACAGGTCAAGTCAAAATCTCAATTCATTTTGAAAACATCTAACGGGGGAACAGTATGGCCACTCCAACTGTCCATAACCGCGGACGTGTCTATTCGAATAGTTTGACACTCTGCAGAGATTGTACACTTTCACCACAACATTCAATACATCCGTCAGGAACAAATCCTGAATTCACCATACTCAGTATGCGGATAATCAATCCTAACCTTTCAATTACACGCCCTAGTATAGGCACCTCTCCTGTGAGTTTGGCCTCCCAACCATGACCAACTGTCATCTTGGGTACTGCACAGGTGGACAATCTTCACAAGGTAGCCTCAGCTCAGACCTTGGCCGTGAGGGAACCCATACTAAGGTATATAAGTTTCCAGTCAAGCCCTACCCAAATTTTAGGGTATTGTGGTTGTACGGTAAAATTGGAATGGTATCGCATCCAGACAACCATCGGTTTATAAAGGGCTAAGGCTCATGCCTTAACATTTTCATCATCCAAATCATCTGGTGTTCGGAAACACATGTCAAAACATCTCAGTAGAATGACTCATCATTCTAAGGTTTTCATAACCATTTTCCACCAAGTATTCCCATCTAAAGTTGATCAAGTTTTATGCTTAGCACTAGCATCTACAAGTGGGAGTGAGTACTAATGAGGGGTGGTAAACAAGTGGAGTTTAACTATGTTCAATCTCATGCCTTAGGATGACATCAAGATTATCTAGCTTAGGCCAAATTTAATGCTCTTTATGCAACCTTCAATTATCTTCCTAGAATCTACAAGTCACTTAAGTAGCCTCTAAGTAATAGCTTTGATAAAGAATAAAGTAGAAAGCTTGCAAGTAAAACTAGGAGTGGGGTTATCAAGTGGGAATGATAACATATGCTTAAGGCATATAGTTGGCATGGTAACAAGCAAGTATTAGCTTGCATAGGTCAACTTGATTAGTAAGGCTTGCATCAGTATCAGTATAAGCTTGCCTTGTGCAGAGCAGTGGTTGAAGTTCGCCTCGGCTTCTTCTTCGTAGTATCCTCCTTCCTCCTCATATCCTTGGTCGGTACTAGCGTCTATGAATAAATACGAGGTACACAATCACCAAACAATACTTAAGTACTTTCAATCATCACACAAAGGGGTTCTATAGATGATCTAGCATCATCACTAACATTACCAGATTAAAGCATTTGTCTTATTTATTTTATTTTTAGAAAAGTAATTTCTACTCATTGAAAAACTACTTAAGATTTAATATTCCCCAACTCAAACATGGGATCATGTTGACACATGTCCTCAACACATATTTCAGTACATGAGAATGTGATTTAAAATGGTGTCACAATTTAATAAGGTTTAACCTTTTTATTTTAAATCATTAAGTGGCTGGAAATGCCTATGTGGCATTCTTTTATTACATGAACATTATTTCTGTAAGTAAACCCATAGATTTTTATATATTCTGAAAGGTATGATCAATTATGATTTTTCAGAGTTGGAATCAACTCAAAAGCTATTATGGTTTAAATTTGAAAAATGTTTGAATGCAGAAAAGCTCCTGACTTGTTATTTTTACTAGGGTTGATCTACAGATCCAAACGATTTGAATCCAACGGGCTTGGATTAAGCATTTCAATATCTTTCTAACAAAATTAGTTTCATGAAATTTGGTTCGCTGAATCGAGCTGGGTTGATTTTTGAAACTAGGTAAAGAACTGAGTTTGAATATAAATATAAAAAGCTAAATTCAAACGAGTGGGCTGCGCGGGAAGGGTTATTGGGCCGGCCTAGTGTCACTCCACAACGCGGGGCACAGCTGACAGGGGGGTCTACTGGTCAGTGGCTCATTAAACGTGAAGCGGTACGGGGCGATGTGGTGCGTTGTATTAGAATGAAGATCGACGGCTAAGGGTCATCGTCGATGATGAACCGGTCACTAGCGAGCTCGAACCCTAGCGGCTCAGTGGGGGTGCATAGGGGGCATACCGGGGCTCCAGTGACGACGGCGAGGCGGGCAAACGACAAAGTCGACAATGGCAAACTCAGGGGTGGTCGCGGCATCTCCGGGGATGGACGAAATCAATGAATCCCTTCTTCTCCAGAGGCGGCCTGCTCCGGCGCAATTCCGGCGAGTTGTTGCTCCTCGTGCTCCGCCTAAGGGGTGGAAGGATCAGTGGGGTGAGGGGAGTGAGATGGTATGAAGAAATCGAGCGGGGGTCGTCTCGTTTTATAGGCTCGACGGCGAGACCGAGAGGGATGGGCAGACGACGGTGGCGACACGGCTACGAGCGGCTAGAGGCATGACCGAGGTTGGCGATCGACGGGCGGTCTCCTAGTGATGCTCTAAGGTTTAAATGCGCGTGTAGGGGCGGTGGAAAACAGTCGGGAACGTGCGGTGCTCTTCGAGGCAGAGGCGGCGAACTCCGCGGCGAGCGGTGGCTATGGGGTACGGGCGGTGAAACGAGCATGTCTGGTGGTCTCCTGGGACGGTGGGGTGCATGCTGGCAGGCGGCGCGTGCTCTACGGTGCGCGTCGGCATGGTCACCAGCGGCACGGGCGTGGCGTTCCTGGCGGTTCTGGTTGCTGTCTCCGAGCTAGGGCTGGTCGAGAGGGGGCGGTGAGGCATGGGATACCTCCCATACAAGGTTGGCACGGCTAGTTCTTCTCCTAGCTTGCTGTCCACACTAGGGTGACATGGGTGCTCTCGGCCTGCTCACCATTGATGGGATTGGCAAGCTCACAGTGGTGCTAGAGGTTAGTTAAGGTTGCTAGATGATCTACTAAGGCTAGTTGTAACCAGAGAGGGGCCAAGGTTAGCCAAAACACTGCTCAACATAGTGTTTTTGATTTTGTTGATTTGAATCTGCAACCTGTTTGATGAAATGGCCGCATGAACCTAAGTTTTGAATTTTGAAAAGATTTTTGGTGGGTGTGCTAGGCATGTGCTGGTGATACTGTGGATGCTTGGGTTTTGAAAATTGAGCTTGTTTGAGTGGTTTTTGAAATAGTGGGATCTTCCCATATGAAATAGATTCAATTTTAAACTGTCATTTAAACTAAGCATTTAAATGTTTTTGGATGATCACAAGGTGGGCCTTGGTACCTTATTATGAGTACTATCAAGGGGTGCAAAGATCCATACATGTTTCTGTTAAGTTCTGAAAGTTAGAGATAGCCAAAGTAAGCATGGGAGTTAATTTGGCCAAAGTGACCATTCACTTAATTTGTTTATTTTGACTTGTTTGTCTTTGGGAAAAGTTTGGGGATTGTTTAGATGATGTTTATTACACCTAAGAATCATTTTACAAGCAAAGAAACACAGAACCATGGCAATTCAAAAGAATCCAAATTTTAATGCACACACATATGAATGCTTTCATCTTTTTAATTGAAAAAGTTTTTGTTAACCCTAATTTGGATGATTAGAAATTGACGATCCAAGTTTAGTATTTTTGGGATGTTACAAACAACTCAACTCTTTACACAAGATCCAGAGGACACTCTAGGTTAAAGAGAGAGAAAGAAACTTCTTACAAAGAAGAATCAAAAATAATCAACACATAACGATCATACTAATCAGACTAATATCTGAACTATTGGTCTATCATTGCTGCTATTCCAATACACTATAAAAAAAGGTTTTATGTCTAGATATTATATTCTTATCTAATCAGTAACTTTGTCTTCACTTGAGTTGATGTATATGTTGAATTTCTTGACTTTATTGAAGAACTTTAGCTTGCAGTGATGATTCCTGGAGCATAACTTGTTGTAGACATCGTCTGTACTGGCTTTAGAACCTAACAAGGGTTAAGAAGATACGTTGAGTATGAGCGTACTCAGCAAGTTCACTAGAAAAGGAGTGTTTGATGCACTATATCAACCACCACAGACCGTAGGTCGTAGGCAATGTAGGTTTTCATAAACATTTTTCAAAGGTTTCTTTTATTCTAAAAAACTATGTCCGTCAGCCTTCACGGGTTTACCAGAACTTTCATGGAGTTCATTTCCCGCCGCGTTCGCAGCTCCTTCCCAGACCAGGGAGTAACAAGTTACAGTTCTTACACTCTGCAGAGCTGCGTCACTTTACCCATGAGAGATCAAATCCTTATTGCACAACCGAGTGATCTTTCCCGTCCACACTTCCTATGGTGTGGGTCCCAGAAGATGATCCAAGCCAATCACTGGCCCCTTCGCGACCTCGCATGTCTCCTTGGTGTACATCATGCCCACATATTGAATTACGACAATGCTCTGTACAAACCGTTAGATGCCAGAACTATCATGGGACGTTTAGGGTTCCCACCCATATGCTGCATATCCTCTATGAATTACCAATTAATATGCACGCTACGAGTGATAACAGCCACGACCTTCACATCCCGCTACATGCGAGAGGAAGAAGATACAACTGACTTCTCTGTCCCATTCCAAATCTCATGGTTAACGCGTGATATACGGCACAAGAATCACTGGCGACATTGGTTGTTAAGTCCTAGATAATATGTTCCTTTACCACCGGAACTTTCATAGTAGGTTATTACCTCATGGTAATTAACCTATAATCATATTATTATGAAAATAGTGTTTTCTGACCTTTTTCAAATGCAGGTGATAACAACACTGGATTTGCAAAATACTTTACAGAAAATAATCAAAGGACATGAGCAAGTATGAACTTGCCTTTTGTGATTGCAAGATTATGCACTCACGGTCTTCGAGACGACATAAGATCCAATATCTGAAAACTGCATCATTGGTCCGGTAAGGACTAATGTTTAAAGTAGCAAGATGCAGTTATGCATAAGTAATGATATGCATTTTATAAAACTCCCAAAGTGAATCCCCAATACTTTGAGTGAAGTGAATTCAAGTGATTCTTTTAAGAGTTGGTTTACCTTCAAATTTTACTTTATAAGTAATGACCTTTATAAGGAACTTAAGTGTTAACAATTCAAAATATACAAGTAAAGTATAAATTTATGTGATTATGGTTAATTGTCATCTGGTGGCTATTGATAAACATCCTTGGGATTGAGTTGTTAATAATTGAAGAACTTATTATGAGCTTATTGTATGAAGTGGCAAAAAGAATAACATTTGAAGAAAAGATTTCCTTACTAAGGTTTAAACAACCCTGATAGCTTTTAGAATATGATGGATAGAATGTGATTGATGTTGTTTGTGCTTGCTTGAATAGTCTGGACTTGAGATGCTTTAAGTCTTAATTTAAATAGACCAAAGTTAACTATACAAACATAAGTAGTGCATTAGACATGATGTTTATAAGCTTTGAGACTAAAGTTAACTTTAAAAGGGTAAGTAAACTTAAGATTTAATATGTTTTAATTATTCCCAAGTTATATATTTATGATAAGTATAACTAAGGTGTGGAATTATTCACTTTATATTGTAGTGAATGATTAGATTAAATTTGTTTTGCTATTCTGAAAAGAATAGGTATTTATTTAATGGAAACATAATTAGATGATCTTAGTGATTTGTTAGAATTTAAAGTTATGTTAATAGTGGTTAAGATATAATGATTATTCACCATATTATATAAATGAGTGATACCCAATGTTTATTTAAAAGAGTTTTTTAATAAGATTTTTAAAATACTATTTTGAAGTTAAAAGTTATAATTAAGTTTGATTATGAATTTAAGTTATGGGTTTGGAATTAGTGCAAAGACACTAATTTCTAAAGGTTTTATAAGAATTGTGATTATTTCTTACCTAACAATTGGTTTAAAGAATTCACAAAATAGGTATTAGATAAGGATTTATTATTTAAAATAAGACTTTTCTAATAAATATATTTAATATTTTTCTAGTATAATATATTTATTCAAGACCTTAAAAATGATTTTTATTTAATTTTTATGTATTATTTTTATGTTTATAAAATTGCATAAAGGATTAAATGTATTTATATATTTACTTCAAATTTTATTTATAAAAAAATTGAGTTAGTATTTTTATAAAATAGTGGATTTATTTTTATACACAAAAATGTTTTTTATTTATTTTTAGGATTTTTCCTTATTTTATGAAATTTCACTTAGGATTTAATGGTGTTAATATTTATTTGCTTTATTTTTTTAAACATTAAATTTATATTTTTGTTAAGTAACTCTTACTTTGGTGATGATTTTAATATTTTATATATATATTCTTATGAGGTAGCCCTATTTTTAGAGAATTCCTTAAAGTGTTTCTTACATTAAACTATTTAATTTAAGTTTTATTATATTTTATTTCTTTTTACATTAAATTTTATTTAGTTATTCTTTTGGAACTGGGCTCAGCCCGTGAGCCAGCCCAGCCCATTAACGCATTTGGCCCACTGGACTTGGGTCAATACTGACCCAAGTACATCTCCCTCACACGCACGCCGCACGCGACGCTCACACCTCTCCCCTCTCGTTCCTCTTTGGCCGCCGTCGCCATTGTTACCCGATGATTCCGGCAGTGTAAACCGTCTCGGATACCACCACTGGTCGCCGGAGCTCCGCCTCCTTCTATACGACTTGGCCCTCTAGTTCGATTTGCTTCTAAGGCTATAACAGGCTCGCCCCTATCTTCTTTCTGGTGCTAGGTTTTCGATTTTGAGCTTGCGGTGGTGCTCCAGGACACTGATGGACTATAGGTTGCGGCTTGGTGCAGGTCGAGTGCCATCGCGCTCCCTGTGCCGCAATGCCGTACCAGCCACCGACGACCCCATCTGATTCCTCTTCAATCTCTAAGCGAGGACCACGGGTAAGTGGAAATTCTCGTTTTCTTTTCTCCACTTGATTCCTCTCTGGAGTTCTCTCTGTGATGATAGGATTTTCCTAAATAGCACAGATGCTCTGTCCTAGTGTTTGTGTGATAAGGATATGATTTCCTTTGAACTGCTAAGTCGAGGAAACTATGTTGATGAAAAATATTGGATGGTTTGTGGTATTAAATCCTTGTATTTCCATCTATACAAGAAGCTTGATCTCGTCCCATATTAATGCACTTTAGTAAGGTTACTGGTCATGATTAGTCTAGTGGCTCATGTCTGGTGACTTCTATGATGTGGTTGGATTAGAGTGATTGATGGTTCAATCCTGCTAGTTGTAGTGTTACTTAACCATGCAGCCTGATTCATGGTTGATATTTGATTTAACAGTATGCTTGTATTGACAACAAAGCCAATAAAATAAGATTACTGGATGTATTGTTGGAGAATTGAGTTTTTCCTCAAAAGGAAGATGCTCTGCAAGTATAACTTGCATATGCTGTTATTACTGTCAAGATGGCAGTGAAGTGTCCAGATGATCTAGAATTGATTCCTGGTTTCATGGTCTAGGTAAATGATAGATCTTCTCTGGCTTCTTTTCTGCCTAAATTTCTAGTCTAATGCCAAGTATGCAAAAGACTGAGGCTTGGATTCCCTTTAAATAAAATACTGTGGTTGCCTTATTCTAGCTCTACGATGTAATTAGCATAGCAACTCTATGCTCACTGAGAGCTTGCCTTTCAAATGATTTGCTTGCTTAAAATGATAAGAACCAATACCAATTTGGATCAATTGGTTAATCTGCTGCTAGCAGTGAGGGTAAATGAGTTGGTATTGTGACTGGTGTGAATTGTTTGGATGATAATTTATGACTTGAATGCCTATGATGCATGGTCTAAGGCTAATTAACTCTAGAATGAGTTTTACATGGTTAAGGATCACTAGCCCTTGATTTTTGGTTGTGTGCAATATGTTCCAGTCTATGGTGCATAGACTGAGACACTAAATCTTGATAAAATCAGATACTTACTTGGTTGCCTTCTACTCTCTATGATGAATTTGCATAGCACTTCTATGCAATTCAGAGAGATAAAGTATTCTCCTACTCTCCTAGAAAGGTGCTAGTTGTAGAGTAGTTATTAGATATTGGTTTGCAATAACCCCCTTTATTCCCTTGTTTATGATGGTGAAATAGAACAAGAACAGATACTATGCATGAGTAGTGGTATAGCAACCTTTTGTTGTTGCTAATTCTGTGCTATGATTTGTGGTTCCTAGTGGATCTTGTTCCTGGATGCTTCTTGATCTGCTCCTCCTTACTGCTCACTTTGCTTGCTCCTTCTAATACTACTGCCTTGCTCTTGATCATCCTACACATGTGAATCTTGTGCTCCTGAACCTTGTCCTTCTAGATCCTATAGAACTGGATTCTTGTGATTACCTATTCTCCTGTGATATGCCTCCTTTCCCCTCCTACTATTTGATCTCCTCTTGGATGGCTTAAAGAAGCAACCAGATGCTGATTGGGTGGTGGGTTTGGTGATGGTGTGAAGAAATGAATGGGTGATCTTGTGGTGATGAGAAAGAACATGTGTTGTTCCTAAGGATGAACCAGTGATCTAAGTGTAGTTCTGGCTAAGTGTGTTGTGTGGAGAAACTCTGATCTGCTTCTAGCTTATCATCTACGGCTGTGTGCTTACCTTTGTACTCCTTGTGATGCCTCTGTGCTTGACAGCACAACACCATGCAGATGTGTGAGCTGCTTGGGTGCTTGACTCACCCCTAATGGATCAGATCAAGTGAAACTTAACATTTTCTGATTGTTTATCTTTTTACTATATCTGATTTGGTGAAATTTGCCCCTTGGATTATGATGCTTAGTCTGAAGCTTTCTTTGATGATAAGAACTGATTCTCCACTTGGCTCCCTCTTTAGCTTACTCAATGATGAGTTTAAGCATATCATTTGTATGCTGAATCTGAGAGTAAAACTAACATTCTAACCCTCCATTTTATTCTTTAATTTTAGTTTGTCTTTTGTTTTATTTTCCAGGAATTAATATCAGGGAAGGAACCTTCAGGACATGGAGATTTATATGAGACTTCTTTATTATTTTTGTAATTTTTTCCTTCTTTTTGTAAAGTGTATTATATATTTATTCATTGTTGTAATAATATTTGTAATATTTTCTTATTTTTGTAATTTCTTCTTTTTACTTGAATATTGTAAAGATAATGTAATATGTATATTTTCTTGAAATTAAGTATTCCTTTATTTAATTCATTTATGTAATTCATTTTTACATTTATTTGTTTTATAGTAGTTTACTTTTATTCTTTTATTATTTATTGTAATTCTTCATTTTTTGGGAAGTTAATGAAAATAGTGTAATGTTTGTGCTATTGTAATTAAATGATACCTCTCTATTTCATTATCTTATTATCCCTTTGGTTGATAATTGTAAAGTTAATATAATAATGTGTGATGTAAGTAAGATTATTCTTTATCAATTCTTGTTTATTATTTTATTATTGTAATATCATATTACATTACTCATTTCATTTTATTAAATTTCCACTATCTTTTATATTTGAATAAAAGATTATACCTTATTTATAAATAGGAGTTCACCTGTTATTTTCCATTACAATTTAGTTTCCATTTATTATTTAATTTCAAATTCTTTTAGAATTCAGATTCATCAATTGAATATTCAAATTTGAATTTCCTTTCCCCCAAACACAAGAGTACAATAGAGGTCATGTCAAAATCCATCGCACTTGCCCTGATGTTTTCATCAGAGCAATAGAGATCTCGATCCCTCTATAGCTTCTTTAGTTTTGCGCGAAAATCCCCCGGATTTTCTTATGCATGAATGCAATGCACAAACATGTGTCCTGTCTATTTCGAGGTGCTAATCCTGGGATGTTACAGACTCTCCCCCTTAAAATAAACTTCATCCTCGAAGTTCGTATACTCCCACGTTTCAGAATAAGGAATTGCCATTGTATTGATTACGACATTTCTCAACTTCATGGTAACCTCAAATGGACATAATTGTAGTATTCCATATCCGAATATTTTTCTTTGAATTCTTATCATTCTTGGCAATCTCCAACTTGTTGTCTTCAATACCCCAAAGTTCCTTTTACTTTACTCCCCTAGGGGTATTTCCTTATTATGGAATCCTTAAGTTGGAGCTTATTCTTTAGTTCATTCCCCTGCTTAAGTATCCTAATCCAACTCCTTTACTTAGTCATAAAACTTCCTTGCTATACCATATAAGGTTTAGGAAGCCTCACTAAAATAGGATTTTAACTCCATTAAACAATAACTATAGTCAAAAGACTAACTTTTTTTGACATTATCAAAAGACTAACTTTTGATTTGTGATGGTATGGTTTATAATGGTAGTCCTTCTAAAGATTGGATCTGAACTCATTTAGTCCATACCCATTGGAATTTCCTTGTTCCTCTACACATGTCCAATTGGATGTGCTATATTACCTCTTAAGGATCACTTAAGAATTGTTTCTTTTAGAATTAGTTTGTTAGGACTATTCTATTTTATTACTTCGATCTTTTTACCTTATTAGGCTTTTATAAAATATTTTGTTATTATCTTCAGTACTTTTATAAGAATGACTTCCTTTTAACCTTATGAAAATAAGGCTTGCTGTTGTTGTAGGTTAGTCCTTCTCCATCCTTTATTCAGAAATTCAGATAATAATACCTTCATTTCTAAGGTTTACTCCCCCTTAGGGTTTACTAATGGTCTTCAAAATGTCTATATAGTATTTATTAATTTTATAAATAGAATATTGGTCCCTATCCATCTTATACTCTGCCTAATTAGGGTCTGATGAAAGATTGTACGGTGTATCCACACATTTGTGGATCTCTGAAGTGAATCTTTCAGCATTATTTGTCTTACTTATGATGTGGACATTTTCACTTTGATAGGTCAATTTTCGCAAAGAGTCTCGAAAGACGGTCGCTTTCAATTTTTATACTCCTTTGTGTCTTACTTAACTTAGGCCAAATTGTATGCTCTTTATGCAACTTCTAAGAAGATCTGGTTAACTATGTCAACCAACATCGGCTGCGGATAAGATACCAACTATGGATCAAATACCAGCTGCGGATATTTACCAGCTGCGAACCATCCTAGGGTATATGTATTACCCTATGGTTTCCGATATACCTCTGGCATTCTCTCTGAATTGCCAAAGCTTGAATACCATTTTGGTTTCAAAGCTACTTCTTTGTATTTATCCATGATACTTCCATGAACTTGCATAATTACTCCATTAACTTCTTAGAAAAATTACCTATTTTGATTGAACTTTAAGTTCATCACTTCTTGTTGCTGACTAATAATGATCTAAGCTTGATCCATCCTCCAAATTGAGTTGATAATCCTTACACTTGGCTTCATTCTTCATGTAAGTCTTCATTTTGGTCTTTGAAATTCGTCACTCCCTTACACGAATTCCCTTACTCTATCTAGGTCTATAACATCAAGTAGTGACTGGATGTTGCAACATGCATTTGCACACCAAGTCAAACTTCATGTACAGATCTAGTCAATCAAGAAGATCCAAGAAAAACAAATAAATCCAAATGTGGTACATATAACACACAATATTCTAAGCCCAGAATATAGTAGTTGAGTATAATATCTCTAGAATTCAGGCTTAGTTGTGTAGTATACGACACCTCCTCATATAGGTTTACATTGTGATACTTAGCACATAAAGTCAACTATTCTTTATCTCAATATTTACCCAAATTTCTCAAGTGCAACAGGATAATATTAAGCAAAGTGGTCTCAATTTGGTTTTGACTAACCTTTGGTTTTACCTTTGGAATGATTAACTATGTTCAACCTTTCTTTATTAGCCAACTAACCTCACATGATCTTTCCAAATGACTAATCAGATTCTATTTGTTAACTTAAACCAAAGATTATTAGAAATTTTTAGCACCCATGACTTCTATCATAACTCTACTATGTAATTTTCATACTTCTACTCCAAGATAAATCACTAAGTACTTGTCATACTTACACCTACATCATGGTTTCGGAGCTAATCTCACCATGATCTGGTTATGTCTACCTATACATCATGATTTAAGAGCTACTCACCTCATGATGACTTTACTTCTTACTGTACTGTCATTCAGTCTTGACCTAATTTCTTCATCACGTAGAATTTCTCAAGTGAATCCCACATGATTACTACTCAATACATCAACATTTATCCTAATGATATTCATCATGTTGTCTTTGGTTATCAACTGACACTAAGATTTTACTATTCCTACTTAAATTCTAGGATTAGGCTACACCATTAAAACTACTTCCACTGATATCTTACACTTGATCCTAATTTCCTATGACCAATTAGCTTTCCTAAAGTATCTTGGTGGGTTATGTCTCCTTCGGAAGACACTAAAGAGCACTATACTTGAGAAAAGACAAAATAATTACTCCTAAGAAAGAATGACTTAAGCATCTGACTTAGGTGTGACGAGGTTATCCTCAAGTGGATACTCATCACAAGTCATATGAATATTTCGTTTAGATAAGATGGCTCCTATAGTCACTATCCAACCTACAGATCTTCCTAAAAGGGTTTTAATCCTAAGGTCAAAGCATATGCTCTGATACCAACTCATGTGACCCAAAGATACCACTGCATGATGTAGTACACTATAGTCGTTGACATAACACCAATGAAACACCATTCACTAGTATTACATCCCTCAGAGTGGTACAACAGAAACACAACAAGTCCAAGACATGACTATAGGTTACAACTCAACTCTTTACACAAGATCCAGAGAACACTCTAGGTTAAAGAGAGAGAAAGAAACTTCTTACAAAGAAGAATCAGAAATAATCAACTCATAACGATCATACTAATCAAACTAATATCTGAACTATTGGTCTGGCATTGCTGCTATTGCAATACACTATATAAAAAGGTTCTATGGATAGAGATTATATTCTTATCTAATCAGTAACTTTGTCTTCACTTGAGTTGATGTATATGTTGAATTTCTTGACTTCATTGAAGAACTTTAGCTTCCAGTGATGATTCCTGGAGCATAACTTGATGTAGACATCGTCTGTACTGGCTTTAGAACCTAGCAAGGGTTAACAAGATACGTTGAGTACGAGCGTACTCAGCAAGTTCACTAGAAAAGGAGTGTTTGATGCACTATATCTACAACCACAGACCGTAGGTCGTAGGCAATGTAGGTTTTTATAAACATTTCTTCAAAGGTTTCTTTTATTCTGAAAAACTATGTCCGTCAGCCATCACGGGTTTACCAGAACTTTCATGGAGTTCCTTTCACGCGCGTTCCTGACTCCTTCGAACGAGGAAGTAACAAGTTACAGTTCTTACACTCTGCAAAGGTGCGTCACTTTACCCATGAGAGATCAAATCCTTGTTGCACAACCAGGCGATCTTTCCCGTCCACACTTCCTATGGTGTGGGGCCCAGAAGATGATCCAAGCCAATCACTGCCGCCTTCGCGACCTCGCATGTCTCCTTGGTGTACACCATGCCCACATATTGAATTACAGCAATGGTTTGTACAAACCGTTAGATACCAGAACTATCGTGGGACGTTGAGGGTTCCCACCCATATGCTGCATATCCTCTACGAATTACCAATTAATATGCATGCTACGATTGATAACAGCCACGACCTGCACATCCAGCTACATGCGAGAGGAAGAAGATACAGCTGACTTCTCTGTCCCATTCCAAATCTCATGGTTAATGCGTGATATACGGCGAAAGAATCACTGGCGACATTGGTTGTTAAGTCCTACATAATATGTTCCTTTACCACCGGAACTTTCATAGTAGGTTATTACCTCATGGTAATTAACCTATAATCATATTATTATGAAAATAGTGTTTTCTGACCTTTTTCAAATGCAGATGATGACAACACTGGATTTGCAAAATACTTTACAGAAAATAATCAAAGGACATGAGAAAATGTGAACTTGCCTTTTGTGATTGCAAGATTATGCACTCACGGTCTTCGAGACAACATAAGATCCAATATCTGAAAACTGCATCATTGGTCCGGTAAGGACTAATGTTTAAAGTAGCAAGATGCAGTTATGCATAAGTAATGATATGCATTTTATAAAACTCCCAAAGTGAATCCCCAATACTTTGAGTGAATTGAATTCAAGTGATTCTTTTAAGAGTTGGTTTACCTTCAAATTTTACTTTATAAGTAATGACCTTTATAAGGAACTTAAGTGTTAACAATTCAAAATATACAAGTAAAGTATAAATTTATGTGATTATGGTTAATTGTCATCTGGTGACTATTGATAAACATCCTTGGGATTGAGTTGTTAAGAATTGAAGAACTTATTATGAGCTTATTGTTTGAAGTGGCAAAAAGAATAACATTTGAAGAAAATATTTCCTTCCTAAGGTTTAACCAACCCTGATAGCTTTTAGAATATGATGGATAGAATGTGATTGATGTTGTTTATGCTTGATTTAATAGTCTGGACTTGAGATGCTTTAAGTCTTAATTGAAATAGACCAAAGTTAACTATAAAAACATAAGTAGTGCATTAGACTTGATGTTTATAAGCTTTGAGACTAAAGTTAACTTTAAAAGGGTAAGTAAACTTAAGATTTAATATGTTTTAATTATTCCCAAGTTTTAGATTTATGATAAGTATAACTAAGGTGTGGAATTATTCACTTTATATTTTAGTGAATGATTAGATTAAATTTGTTTTGCTATTCTGAAAAGAATAGGTATTTATTTAATGGAAACATAATTAGATGATCTTAGTGATTTGTTAGAATTTAAAGTTATGTTAATAGTGGTTAAGATATAATGATTATTCACCATATTATATAAATGAGTGATACCCAATGTTTATTTAAAAGAGTTTTTTAATAAGATTTTTAAAAGACTATTTTGAAGTTAAAATTTATACTTAAGTTTGATTGTGAATTTAAGTTATGGGTTTGGAATTAGTACAAAGACACTAATTGCTCAAGGTTTTATAAGAATTGTGATTATTTCTTACATAACAATTGTTTTAAAGAATTCACAAAATAGGTATTAGATAAGGATTTATTATTTAAAATATTAATGACTTTTGTAATAATATATTTAATATTTTTCTAGTGTAATATATTTATTCAAGACCTTAAAAATGAGTTTAATTTAATTTTTAAGTATTATCTTTATGTTTATAAAATTTCATAAAGTATTAAATGTATTTAAATATTTACTTCAAATTTTATTTATAAAAAATTGAGTTAGTATTTTTATAAAATTGTGGATTCATTTTTATACACAAAAATGATTTTTATTTATTTATAGGATTTTTCCTTATTTTATGAAATTTCACTTAGGATTTAATGGTGTTAATATTTATTTGCTGTATTTTTTTTAAACAGTAAATTTATAGTTTTGTTAAGTAACTCTTACTTTGGTGATGATTTTAATATTTTATATATATTCTTATGAGGTAGCCCTATTTTTAGAGAATTCCTTAAAGTGTTTCTTACATTAAACTATTTAATTTAAGTTTTATTATATTTTATTTCTTTTTACATTAAATTTTATTTAGTTATTCTTTTGGAACAGTGGCTCACTTCGTGAGCCAAATTTCCATTAACGCATTTGGCCCAGTGGACTTGGGTCAATACTGGCCCAAGTACATCTCCCTCACACGCACCCCGCACGCGATGCTCACACCTCTACCCTCTCGTTCCTCTCTGGCCGCCATCGCCATTGTTACCCGACGATTCCTGCGTTGTAAACCGTCTCGGTTACCACCACTGGTCGCCGGAGCTCCGCCTCCTTCTATACGACTTGGCCCTCCAGTTTGATTTGCTTCTAAGGCTATAACGGGCTCGCCCCTATCTTCTTTCTGGTGCTAGGTTTTTGATTTTGAGCTTGGGGTGGTGCTCCAGGACACTGATGGACTATAGGTTGCGGCTTGGTGCAGGTCGAGTGCCACCGCGCTCCCTGTGCCGCCGTGCCGTACCAGCCACCGATGACCCCATCTGCTTCCTCTTCAATCTCTAAGCGAGGACCACGACTAAGTGGAAATTCTCTTTTTCTTTTCTCCACTTGATTCCTCTCTGGAGTTCTCTCTGTGATGATAGGATTTTCCTAAATAGCACAGATGCTCTGTCCTAGTGTTTGTGTGATAAGGATATGATTTCCTTTGAACTGCTAAGTCGAGGAAACTATGTTGATGAAAAATATTGGATGGTTTGTGGTTATTAAATCCTTGTATTTCCATCTATACAAGAAGCTTGATCTTGTCCCAGATTAATGCACTTTAGTAAGGTTACTGGTCGTGATTAGTCTAGTGGCTCATGTCTGGTGACTTCTATGATGTGGTTGGATTAGAGTGATTGATGGTTCAATCCTGCTAGTTGTAGTGTTACTTAACCATGCAGCCTGATTCATGGTTGATATTTGATTTAATGGTATGCTTGTATTGACAACAAATCCAATAAAATAAGATTACTGGATGTATTGTTGGAGAATTGAGTTTTTCCTCTAAAGTAAGATGCTCTGCAAGTATAACTTGCATATGCTGTTATTACTGTCAAGATGGCAGTGAAGTGTCCAGATGATCTAGAAATGATTCCTGGTTTCCTTGTCTAGGAAAATGATAGATATTCTCTGGCTTCTTTTCTGCCTAAATTTCTAGTCCAATGCCAAGGATGCAAAAGACTGAGGCTTGGATTCCCTTTAAAGAAAATACTGTGGTTGCCTTATTCTAGCTCTAGGATGTAATTAGCATAGCAACCACCACAGACCGTAGGTCGTAGGCAATGTAGGTTTTCATAAACATTTTTCAAAGGTTTCTTTTATTCTAAAAAACTATGTCCGTCAGCCTTCACGGGTTTACCAGAACTTTCATGGAGTTCATTTCCCGCCGCGTTCGCAGCTCCTTCCCAGACCAGGGAGTAACAAGTTACAGTTCTTACACTCTGCAGAGCTGCGTCACTTTACCCATGAGAGATCAAATCCTTATTGCACAACCGGGTGATCTTTCCCATCCACACTTCCTATGGTGTGGGTCCCAGAAGATGATCCAAGCCAATCACTGGCCCCTTCGCGACCTCGCATGTCTCCTTGGTGTACATCATGCCCACATATTGAATTACGACAATGCTCTGTACAAACCGTTAGATGCCAGAACTATCGTGGGACGTTTAGGGTTCCCACCCATATGCTGCATATCCTCTATGAATTACCAATTAATATGCACGCTACGAGTGATAACAGCCACGACCTTCACATCCCGCTACATGCGAGAGGAAGAAGATACAACTGACTTCTCTGTCCCATTCCAAATCTCATGGTTAACGCGTGATATACGACACAAGAATCACTGGCGACATTGGTTGTTAAGTCCTAGATAATATGTTCCTTTACCACCGGAACTTTCATAGTAGGTTATTACCTCATGGTAATTAACCTATAATCATATTATTATGAAAATAGTGTTTTCTGACCTTTTTCAAATGCAGGTGATAACAACACTGGATTTGCAAAATACTTTACAGAAAATAATCAAAGGACATGAGCAAGTATGAACTTGCCTTTTGTGATTGCAAGATTATGCACTCACGGTCTTCGAGACGACATAAGATCCAATATCTGAAAACTGCATCATTGGTCCGGTAAGGACTAATGTTTAAAGTAGCAAGATGCAGTTATGCATAAGTAATGATATGCATTTTATAAAACTCCCAAAGTGAATCCCCAATACTTTGAGTGAAGTGAATTCAAGTGATTCTTTTAAGAGTTGGTTTACCTTCAAATTTTACTAAGGTGTGGAATTATTCACTTTATATTTTAGTGAATGATTAGATTAAATTTGTTTTGCTATTCTGAAAAGAATAGGTATTTATTTAATGGAAACATAATTAGATGATCTTAGTGATTTGTTAGAATTTAAAGTTATGTTAATAGTGGTTAAGATATAATGATTATTCGCCATATTATATAAATGAGTGATACCCAATGTTTATTTAAAAGAGTTTTTTAATAAGATTTTTAAAATACTATTTTGAAGTTAAAAGTTATAATTAAGTTTGATTATGAATTTAAGTTATGGGTTTGGAATTAGTGCAAAGACACTAATTTCTAAAGGTTTTATAAGAATTGTGATTATTTCTTACCTAACAATTGGTTTAAAGAATTCACAAAATAGGTATTAGATAAGGATTTATTATTTAAAATAAGACTTTTCTAATAATATATTTAATATTTTTCTAGTATAATATATTTATTCAAGACCTTAAAAATGATTTTTATTTAATTTTTATGTATTATTTTTATGTTTATAAAATTGCATAAAGGATTAAATGTATTTAAATATTTACTTCAAATTTTATTTATAAAAAAATTGAGTTAGTATTTTTATAAAATAGTGGATTTATTTTTATACACAAAAATGTTTTTTATTTATTTTTAGGATTTTTCCTTATTTTATGAAATTTCACTTAGGATTTAATGGTGTTAATATTTATTTGCTTTATTTTTTTAAACATTAAATTTATATTTTTGTTAAGTAACTCTTACTTTGGTGATGATTTTAATATTTTATATATATATTCTTATGAGGTAGCCCTATTTTTAGAGAATTCCTTAAAGTGTTTCTTACATTAAACTATTTAATTTAAGTTTTATTATATTTTATTTCTTTTTACATTAAATTTTATTTAGTTATTCTTTTGGAACTGGGCTCAGCCCGTGAGCCAGCCCAGCCCATTAACGATTTGGCTTTGGACTTGGGTCAATGACCCAAGTACATCTCCCTCACACGCACGCCGCATGCGACGCTCACACCTCTCCCCTCTCGTTCCTCTTTGGCCGCCGTCGCCATTGTTACCCGATGATTCCGGCAGTGTAAACCGTCTCGGATACCACCACTGGTCGCCGGAGCTCCGCCTCCTTCTATACGACTTGGCCCTCTAGTTCGATTTGCTTCTAAGGCTATAACAGGCTCGCCCCTATCTTCTTTCTGGTGCTAGGTTTTCGATTTTGAGCTTGCGGTGGTGCTCCAGGACACTGATGGACTATAGGTTGCGGCTTGGTGCAGGTCGAGTGCCACCGTGCTCCCTGTGCCGCAATGCCGTACCAGCCACCGACGACCCCATCTGATTCCTCTTCAATCTCTAAGCGAGGACCACGGGTAAGTGGAGATTCTCGTTTTCTTTTCTCCACTTGATTCCTCTCTGGAGTTCTCTCTGTGATGATAGGATTTTCCTAAATAGCACAGATGCTCTGTCCTAGTGTTTGTGTGATAAGGATATGATTTCCTTTGAACTGCTAAGTCGAGGAAACTATGTTGATGAAAAATATTGGATGGTTTGTGGTATTAAATCCTTGTATTTCCATCTATACAAGAAGCTTGATCTCGTCCCATATTAATGCACTTTAGTAAGGTTACTGGTCATGATTAGTCTAGTGGCTCATGTCTGGTGACTTCTATGATGTGGTTGGATTAGAGTGATTGATGGTTCAATCCTGCTAGTTGTAGTGTTACTTAACCATGCAGCCTGATTCATGGTTGATATTTGATTTAATGGTATGCTTGTATTGACAACAAATCCAATAAAATAAGATTACTAGATGTATTGTTGGAGAATTGAGTTTTTCCTCTAAAGTAAGATGCTCTGCAAGTATAACTTGCATATGCTGTTATTACTGTCAAGATGGCAGTGAAGTGTCCAGATGATCTAGAAATGATTCCTGGTTTCCTTGTCTAGGAAAATGATAGATATTCTCTGGCTTCTTTTCTGCCTAAATTTCTAGTCCAATGCCAAGGATGCAAAAGACTGAGGCTTGGATTCCCTTTAAAGAAAATACTGTGGTTGCCTTATTCTAGCTCTAGGATGTAATTAGCATAGCAACTCTATGCTCATTGATAGCTTGCCTTTCAAATGATTTGCTTGCTTAAAATGATAAGAACCAATACCAATTTCGATCTATTGGTTAATATGCTACTAGGAGTGAGGGTAAATGAGTTGGTATTGTGACTGGTGTGAATTGTTTGGATGAGAATTTATGACTTGAATGCCCATGATGCATGGTCTGAGGCTAATTAACTCTGGAATGAGTTTTACATGGTTAAGGATCACTAGCCCTTGATTTTTGGTAGTGTGCAATATGTTAGAGTCTATGATGCAAATACTGAGACACTAAATATTGATAAAATCACATACTTACTTGGTTGCCTTCTACTCTCTATGATGAATTTGCATAGCACTTCTATGCAATTTAGAGAGATAAAGTATTCTCCTACTCTCCTAGAAAGGTGTTAGTTGCATAGTTGATTAGATATTGGTTTGCAATAACCCCCTTTATTCCCTTGTTTATGATGGTGAAATAGAACAAGAACATATACTATGCATGAGTAGTGGTATAGCAACCTATTGTTGTTGCTGATTCTGTGCTATGATTTGTGGTTCCTAGTGGATCTTGTTCCTGGATGCTTCTTGATCTGCTCCTCCTTACTGCTCACTTTGCTTGCTCCTTCTAATACTACTGCCTTGCTCTTGATCATCCTACACATGTGAATCTTGTGCTCCTGAACCTTGTCCTTCTAGATCCTATAGAACTGGATTCTTGTGATTACCTATTCTCCTGTGATATGCCTCCTTTCCCCTCCTACTATTTGATCTCCTCTTGGATGGCTTAAAGAAGCAACCAGATGCTGATTGGGTGGTGGGTTTGGTGATGGTGTGAAGAAATGAATGGGTGATCTTGTGGTGATGAGAAAGAACATGTGTTGTTCCTAAGGATGAACCAGTGATCTAAGTGTAGTTCTGGCTAAGTGTGTTGTGTGGAGAAACTCTGATCTACTTCTAGCTTATCATCTACGGCTGTGTGCTTACCTTTGTACTCCTTGTGATGCCTCTGTGCTTGACAGCACAACACCATGCAGATGTGTGAGCTGCTTGGGTGCTTGACTCACCCCTAATGGATCAGATCAAGTGAAACTTAACATTTTCTGATTGTTTATCTTTTTACTATATCTGATTTGGTGAAATTTGCCCCTTGGATTATGATGCTTAGTCTGAAGCTTTCTTTGATGATAAGAACTGATTCTCCACTTGGCTCCCTCTTTAGCTTACTCAATGATGAGTTTAAGCATATCATTTGTATGCTGAATCTGAGAGTAAAACTAACATTCTAACCCTCCATTTTATTCTTTAATTTTAGTTTGTCTTTTGTTTTATTTTCCAGGAATTAAGATCAGGGAAGGAACCTTCAGGACATGAAGATTTATACGAGACTTCTTTATTATTTTTGTAATTTTTTCCTCTTTTTGTAAAGTGTATTATATATTTATTCATTGTTGTAATAATATTTGTAATATTTTCTTATTGTTGTAATTTCTTCTTTTTACTTGAATATTGTAAAGATAATGTAATATGTATATTTTCTTGAAATTAAGTATTCCTTTATTTAATTCATTTATGTAATTCATTTTTACATTTATTTGTTTTATAGTAGTTTACTTTTATTCTTTATTGTAATTCTTCATTTTTTTGGGAACTTAATGAAAATAGTGTAATGTTTGTGCTATTGTAATTAAATGATACCTCTCTATTTGATTATCTTATTATCCCTTTGGTTCATAATTGTAAACATAATATAATAATGTGTGATGTAAATAAGATTATTCTTTATCAATTCTTGTTTATTATTTTATTATTGTAATATCATATTACATTACTCATTTACTCATTTCATTTGATTTAAATTTCCACTATCTTTTATATTTCAATAAAAGATTATACCTTATTTATAAATAGGAGTTCACCTCTTATTTTCCATTACAATTTAGTTTCCATTTGTTATTTCATTTCAAATTCTTTTAGAATTCAGATTCATCAATTGAATATTCAAATTTGAATTTCCTTTCCCCCAAACACGAGAGTACAATAGAGGTCATGTCAAAATCCATCGCACTTTCCCTGATGTTTTCATCAGAGCAAGAGAGATCTCGATCCCTCTACAGCTTCTTTAGTTTTGCGCGAAAATCCCTCGGATTTTCTTATGCATGAATGCAATGCACAAACATGTGTCCTGTCTATTTCGAGGTGCTAATCCTGGGATGTTACAACCGCACAGTTCAGCTATGCTTCAGGGATGAAGTCAAGCGCTCCAACAACATCGCTGAGTATGAGGGTCTGATTGCTGGCCTCAAGGAAGGCATCGCCCTCGGCATCAAGTGCATCACGGTCCAGGGAGACTCCTTGCTCCTGGTCAACTTTTCCAACAAGATCTACCGCCCCAAGGACGAGCATATGTCGGCATACCTCGGGGAGGTGCGGAGGCTTGAGAAGTACTTCCTAGGAATGAACTTGCTCCACATCCCCAGGGGGATAATCATGAGGCAGACGAGCTCACCAAGCGGGCGTCTCGCAGGAGCCGCATCGAATAGGGGTCTTCAAGGAAAGGTTGTTCGAGGCTTCGGCCGCACCACCACTGAAGGAAAAGGCCTGGCCCGAGGAGCTTCTTCTTCCTCCCTCGCAGCAACAAACACGCTGAGCGTGCGAACTCGAACGTCTTAATGGGGCTCAAGACCAAGAGTTTCCATCACAAGCTCAAGTAATGCAGGCGCTGTTGGATTGAGGCTCTCCCCGACATGCTATGGTTGATCTGCACCACTACAACCAAGCCCAGCAGGGAGACTCCATTCTTCCTCGTCTACGGCGCCGAGGCGGTCATCCCCACGGATCTCATGGCTCTCAACGAGTACTCGCCTTCAGCGAAGAAGCACAGGAAGAGTTGTGCTACAAGGATGTGCTCTTCATCGAATAATCCAGGCACAAGGTCAATGTGTGGGAAGCCAGGTACCAACAGGCGTTGCGCCGGTACCACTGTCGCAACATTCGGGCGTTCACCCTGGAGGTCGGGGACCTCGTCCTCCACTGCATTCTCTCTCGTGAGGGTCTCCACAAGCTATCCCCAATGTGGGACATCCCCTTCCGAGTGGTGCACGTCGCAAGGCCAAGGGCAGTCCGGCTGGAGACGGAAGAGGGAGTCCCGATCCCTAATGCTTGGAACATCTAGCATCTTCACAAGTTCTAGCCGTGAGATCTTCTCATGACGGCAGCGGTAACAAACAACTCCTCCCTTTGGACATTGTGGAGACTCAAGAACGATTTCCTCGTTTCCTATTGATTGCCGATGATTTTATCGTTTGCATCTTCGGTGTTTTCTGTGATGCTCTGTCCCATCATGCACCGCGTCAGTGGGGGCTAGGCACAGTGCCTATCACTAGTGTTACCCCCGGTCAACATCATGGACTAAAGGTGTCGAGTTCTAAACTTGCGGACTAGCTCTAGCGATAAGTCACCTCACCCACGGTTCCCTGTGCTTGATGGTCCTCACATGGCATACAAGGGAAGAGAAGCCACCATGCGGAACCTACAGTTACCTCTCTAAGGGACTAAACAGGGAAAGTACGCATCCTGCGGTCACCTCTACGAGGGGCTTCTGGGACAGAACTGAACGTATAGAGCCTACAGTCACCTCCTCAAGGAGCTTACAGGAGAAGTACAAGCCTAAGCGACCTTCTTCTTGAGAAGTCAGTATGGCGACCCTTGAGACTACCCCTCAAGTGGCATGCGGAACCTACGGTTACCTCTCCGAGGGACTAAACATGGAAAGTGCGCGTCCTACGGTCACCTCTACGAGGGGATTCTGGGATGGAACTAAATGTACAGAGCCTATGATCACCTCCTCGTCGGGCTTACGGGACAAGTACAAGCCTAAGCGACCTTCTCCTCGAGAAGCTATCTCAGCGACCCTTGAGACTACCCCTCAAGCGGCGTGTGGAACCTATGGCTGTCCCCTTTTGAGGAGGCGCATAGGGGAAATACACGCCCTACGGTCACCTATTCAGGGGACTTATGGGGCGGATTCCGACGCATCTGTGGCGGACCACACCTCGAGAGGATCATGAAACAACACTACAAACTTATAGTTGAGGCCCTAGTTTAGGAAAGATACCCTTACAAGTATCGGCAGGAATAAAAGCAGCAAGTCCTACAACTCCTCACAGGCATTACATGGGGAGGGGCTCAAGTTGTCCCAGCAGCATCTCCCGAGTTCACCTCCTCGAGGTCTTCCTCCTCGGTGGTGCGACTGCCGGAGCTGGCAGGTGGCGACTCCTTATTGCCGAACACCATAAGCGGAAATGTCTCGACCAGAAGGTTGACAAGCACGGTGATGCGCGCTTCGAGGGCCAGCATGGCCCCTGACAGCCATATTGCCAGAGAGTAGTTGAGCTCCAGAGAAAGCTGCAAGAGGTTGGTGAAGATACACCGCCTGACAGCAGTCGGCATGTCCTTGCACTCCGAGGAGATGAACTTGTCCAGGCCCTGAGCGGCTGTGCTCACCGGAGCCAGAACCCGACGCACGAGCTCTAGGAACGACTTGACCTCGCAGCCGACGTGAAGCCCCGGGATGACAAAGTCCTTCACCCCCAGCAGTGGGAGCTCGGAGGCAGCTTGTTCGGCCAGCGCAGAGAAAGACTTACAGTTTTCCTCCAACGCCTCTGAGCCAGGCACCCCTCCACATCGCAAGCTCGAGCTACTAGCTGGGTGTCCTCAATAGCTTGGCACATGTCTCTTAGGCCTGGCCCTCGAGCTACGCTTGGTGTCGGGCTGAGTCCTAGGCCTCCTCCTCGTAGGCCTCGTGAGACAGATACTTCATCTTCCCAAGTGGTCAGCGCCTCTCGAGGTGTTAAGTCCTAGGCCTCATCCTCGGCAATAATCTTCGCCGCGCATGCGGAGGCGTCATAGAGCTCACTCTCCGCGTGAAGTCGGGCTTTCTCGGCCAGCTGGCAGTCCTGCTCGATGGCAGCCTCCATGAAGTGGTCCAGCCCGACATGGACATCTAAGGCGAGCTGGCCCATGAGCGGGATCCGGGAGGCGTATCCCGGCTCCACCACTACCCGCTCTCTAGCCTCGATAGCCCCCCTAAGGCCTAAAGTATGGCTTGGGAAGGTCGAGGGGGCTGGCTTGGAAGGCCCATGGCTTGCAGGGTCGGAGGCCTCAGTCATCCCCGGACCGTCCAGGCGAGGACTGGCGTCACCCCCCGCGGTCGTGGCCGCGGCGCTCTCCGAAGGCTCGGGGACTGCAGGCAGACTCTCTACCATGGCCACCTCGACCTCACCCCCGGCGGGAGGAGTAGCTTCTTGAGGACCTCCCCGGGGCATGGTGTCACTCGCCACAGTCTCTCTGTTGCCTGGTATCCCTGGAGGAGGGGCGGTGGCGACTGCAGGCGATGGCGAGCCTTCGGCCCTTGCCTCAGGTACGACAGCGGGAGCCGAGGTCCCTTCAGGAGGGTCCAAGGGGCGTATCACCTGCTGGGCCTTTCAAACCGATGTCCGCTTCACCCATCGTTGCTTCTTCGGGCGCTCCTCGCTGCCATGTAGCGACCAGTGTGCTAGGATCAGAGGCATGGAGGAGAAAGGTGTGTGGGGGGTAACAGCTTACCTCGTAACGCATTCCGACCCGACCTTCACGCCCAGTCGCTCAGGTGTTCCCTAGAGGGGACAAATGGCTTAATGACGTGGGACACTCTATGAGACGCGACCGCACCCTCCGGAGGAGAACCCTCCTCCCAATAATGCTTCCCTCATGAGGCTTCGGGAGGGTTTTTCTCTCTAGAGGAGCTGCGGGACCACGTGACACCTATCGCCCCAGACCCCACGGGGCCGGCGGCTAGGGACGAGACCTAAGGCTCTGCACCCAGGGGATTCGAGCATGGATCTGAGTGCCCTGGGGGAAGTATTCCTAACTCATCGAACTGGGGGAGTAATGCGAGGATCTCCGCCTTACGAGGATCAAGGTAGAGGGGTCGAACCCTCTCGGGGAGCTTGGGGGTGGAAGAGGTGTGCAACATGTAGCACCCTAGGTAAAACCACTACTAGAAAATCGCTTGGTGTTCTTGTTTTGTGCATCATCATGGTATCATACTCATGTCATCATGCCACATTGCATTTGAGCATTATACCAAACATTGCATATGATTGTCTTGCTTATGTTGTTGCTATCAACCAAATCTACCCCTCTTTGATATCTCTATTTTGTTTTCTACAAAGGAGTATCCATTGCTAGTTTCCAATATTTCCATAAATGTTCTTGTTCTTCTACTAAAACCATAATCTGGTAAAATGCCCAAATTGGCAGATACACATATTATGTATGTGGGCATCTCCTCCCTTTTAAACTATTCCCTCTTAATCCCTATTTGCATGACACAACCCTCTATTCAAAATCATCGGACAAGTTTCAAAAGGAATTGAGTTAGTTTGTTGGTTTGGATTTGAAAGAAACCATACAAACAAACAAATAAAAATGAACACAAAAAATAATAAAGGAGAGAGGAGACGCTGTAGCCCAACCCAGTTTTCCTGCCTGGCCCAGTGACCCTCAACCGGCCCAGCTCCCAACTCCCAACTCCCACCATGGCCCGTACCCCTTCGCGACAAGAGACGGCGTCTCCTGTTCCTCTTCCCCGACGCCTCCCTCTCTCTGCTCCGCTAACGGCAGCTAGCAGGTCGCCGTTCCTCCCGTCATCCCGTCACACCGCATGTCTACCGAGCCCCCTTATTATCCACCGAGGCCGATGCCCTGGGAACCCTAGCCCCAATCCTCTTGGCGCCGCTATATTCCCTCTGTTCCCCCTTTGTGCATATCCTCAAGCCCGACCCTGCTTCTCCGTCATCCCCGGCGCCGCACACACCGGCAAGCCACGCTGGGCAAGGGAGTCGTTCCCCTACCTTCGGAGGCTTTTGCACGTGCATAGGAGGGCCCGGGTGTGCCCCTGTGCAGCACCCAGTCCCCTTCTTGCCCGTGTTCGAGAGTAGCCGTCGTCACCACCACCGTCACCATCATCATCTCCGACCACCCCCAGCCTCGATTCCTCTGGGAATCAGTCTAGGTGAGCACCCCCTTCCCGTCCCTACTCCTCCCTGTATCTTCCCCTATCGCCTAGCTGTAGCCACCGTCGTCATGGTTCTTCTGCGTGCGCGTTCTGCCGCTCGCAGTAGCCGCTGCTGCACCCCTCTCTGCCCGTGACTTCGCCGCAAGGTCCGCTCGCTCCTAGTTCGCACCAGACTTCTCTGAGGAATCTCTGGTGTAGGCCGCACCTCCATCTTCCCGGAGCCACCGTCCGCGCTCTTTTTGGTCAACCACGGTCGTCGCCAACCTCACCAGAAGTCGCCACCGTCGCCCTGTTGCATATCGAGTTTCAGAGACAGGTTCTGATTCAGATAGAACCGACCGTCCTCTTTTGCACTTAGCCCCTTGCCTGTTGCCAGCCTTAAACCGCATCCCTCCCAGCCAACATTTTTATAAAAAGGTACCTCGCTTTTCTGGAAACAAACCCGCGGGCCCCTGAGCGCCCCACGTGCCACACCCTCCCTGGCCCTGTGCGCGAGTGGGATGCCACCTCTGTTGGCCCCCAAGTCAGTGAGAGTGGGTTGACCAGTCGTGTGTAATAAAAGTTTGCCAAACTTTTCAATACAAATAATTTTTTTAGTAAATGATGTATATCAAATATATTCATATCGGTTTAAATATTTTGATTTTGAAGAAACTCCCAAAATGAAATATGAATGTTTTTTATACGAATTGAACCATATTTTCAAATTTGACCATAGTTAACTCCAGCTAGTCAAACCATTGACTTTGACCCCTCTTTAATAATTTGACCTAAATAATAATTTAAATTCATAATTCAAATAAATTGAATAATATATGTTTTTGAATCATAAAAATGTGAGGAATCTGTTTATGATATTTATAATATTATTTGAAAAATTTAAAATTTCGAAATAATTTAATTGTTAATAAATGTTTTTCCTTAATAAATTCATAACTTTAAACCCGTAACTCCGAATTCAACAAATGATATGTCCAAATCGATCTGCGCGACGAGACCTCTCCAACCATGATATCCGTGTAATCATTTGCATCATGCATTAAGAGCAGTTTTATAATCAGTACTGTTTATGCAAGGAAAACATTATAAATAAAATTGGAAACTAATTGTTTTTATATTAATAATGCCTCACGAATGCTATATCATCAATGTGCTATGCACCTAACACCTTTTCAACATAGTTTGCATCATTAACTTGTCATGTCATGCATCATATCATGATCATGCCGATTCTTCTATATTAGTTGTAATTGTTGCATCGCTTGTTTCTTTTAGTATTTTGCTTCATCCCGGATAGGACGATAAGATGTTGTGAGCTTTGACAAGTTCTTTGGTTAAGAACCTTCAGCAATGTTTTCTGGTGAGCATTCTCCCCCTTTCTACCTATTTTACAGTTAGTCTTTATTTCCTCATGTTGATCTATTGCTATCTGTGTTGCCATGCTATAGATTCCGTACCCCGTTATACTTCCCTGCCGCCCTTATATTGCCATAGACACATCCTATTAACCGTCGTTTCGTAGATAGTCGGTCTTGCGAGTCGTAGTTGCTTGCGCAGGTGATGTGTCGCACCGTCGATCTTCCACAGTTGTTGGAGTAATGTCGCATGTTTAATGTTGGAGATGATCATGACTTTAATTACCGTTTAATAACTAAAATTGAAGTAGGTAAATAATGCAGAGGCACATGTGGGCAATAGATGTTATTTGGTTTTTAACCGTACACTTGTGTCCCGTAGGACCCCGAGTACTTGATACCCGTTCTTTGAATATTCGCACTATCCGCATGTGGGACCATGAATCCCCCTAACCCTATCTTGAGTCATATTTAATACCTTGGGGCCACAAACTAGTTTGAGGATTTATTACTATCCTGTACTTATGCCATGCTTTACTGCTTATTTACGATTGCGCGTGGAGCGCCTGTACTATTTAGGAACAAATGTGGAATGTTTTCGCGGTATCGACAAGCCTAGTCACACTTTCGGGTTCCTAGTCGTTTACAGCCATTAGAACAAACCTCTGGGTCCGTCTCGGAGCCGGCCAACTTCGTCGCGGGTAGCTTGGTGGGGTGGCCCCCTAAAATCAAAAATGAATGTTGTGAATATTCTGTCATGATGCCTCATTGGGTTTTCATTTGGTTTTTTCCGAGGTTGATCGTGCGTGTGTTGCTATTTGTGACCCCCTGCAGGGCAAAACTTTATGAAAGCCATGTCCGCGGTTATGGATGACTTGGAGCACAGTATCTCGATCATAGACAACTATAACTAAAGTAGTGCTATAAATTTGCCTTTGGAATGACTAGTAATCAGCTTCACTATAACGGAATGGCTAAATAAAAGTACCAACAACTGCTGGGTTTTTGAATGTCTAATGGTATCTGTATTTGACTAGTAAGTATTGCAACTACAACGGAATGGTTATCTAAAACTGCCCACTGCTTATGTTATCAGGATGACTCATGCTATCTATATCAGACTAGTAATTGCCGCAACTATAAGGGAATGGATAGAATTGCCAACTATGTGAGTTTCCTCGGTACGACTTCCTCGATTGGTATCGAGGGGGAAACACCAGGATGGGTATGATTGGTGTTAGTATTAGGTTGGATCCGAATAGGTCTTTCTTATCCCTCTCTAATAGCCGATAGTTGTATCGAGTCTCTATAGGTTGTTTAGTGCATGTTGCGCTGCCGCCTCAGTCCACCATACCTATGTAGGCGAGGACCGCCGAATTCTAGTCTCGCCTTGTACTGGCCTCAGTACTGACCGCTCTATTTTTCCTTTGCCCTTTGTCGGCACCCCTTTTGTTTAAGCAGGTTTTGAGATCGACGTCGTTAGCAGGGTTACCCTTACGGCTTGGCCTGGGCAGGGTTATGGACGTCATTGGTTATTCTTCAGGGCTCTTAGCTCAATTTGCATCTTGTCCGTACTCGGACGCTGTATCGTTTTAAAGGTGATTTGGATCTTTGTATTGTATATCTGTATTCTTGACTCATTGAGTCGTTGTTGTATATATCTATTTTGTGGGTTCCATCGTGGACTATTGTGTAATAATATTACTTCGTTTTCCACCCGCACGCAAGTGCCTAGTGGGAACCTCTGAATCGTTTCTATGCGGGTTCGGCGGGAATCGCTAAAACTTGCATAGGGCCGATCCGAGGGTGTTACACTTGTATAAGTCCGCGACCACCGTGTCGTCGATGATATCGTCCCCTAGGGTCAGGTGATCCGGCATGGCGAAGTCCCACAGGTCTTTGCTGTGCTTCTACAACGGAGCAATCCTGAGGTGCAATCACTCCATGGCCACCAGAGGGCCCGTCAGGCCGGAAGTGTTGAGCTCCTCGATGCGCAAGATCAGAGCATCAACCTTGTCTCCCTCCAGGATCACTGTGGACCGGTGGCTGCTAGCCTTTTCGGCTAGGGCTATTGGGGGCAGGAGATGGGGGCTCGCGTCCTGCGCATCCATCAGGATCCAGCGCTTCCAGAAGTCCTCCACGTGCTTCGACCATCCCATCAGGAGGCCGAATGACTCCTCCTTCACGAAGGAGGCGAAGCCGGCCACCCGAGAGGTGGATGTCACGCGAAGGGCATACATGTGCCGCAACAGCGCCACCGAAGGCTTCACCCCCATTAACATCTCGCACCAGCATGCGAAGATGGTGAGGGTGGTGACGGAGTTGGGCTGCAGGTGGAGGGCGCAAATCTGGTAGTTCTCCAACACCGCCATGAAGAATGGGGAGAACGACATGACTAACCCCTCTATGATGGTGTGGTAGAAGGATGGGCGCCCTGACCCTGATAGGCCAGACGGATCTACCGATCTTGGCCATACCCGGGTCATGCCCCACTCATTCCAGTTTGAGGCTAGCTACGAGAGGCACCGGTCAAGCACAGCGTTGGTTTTGATGGTTGAAGGCATCATCACCTCCCCTAACTCCTCTTCCTCATCCTCCACCTAGGAGGGGCTGGCGGAAGGCTGCCTCCCTTTTGTGAAAATCAAGGCTCCCGACGAGACATCGCGCATGGTGGGCAGGAGAAGATGCACGAAACAAGGGTGGGCGACTATGGCAAGGTAAATGAAGTGACGGATCTCCTCCCACGGGGGGAACGGCCCTTTCTAGCCTAAGATCCAGCATGCAAAGGGGCACGCCCCTTTCGAAGGGACACCTTGGGACCAGAAGCAACACACGTCCTGTGCTGCACCAATCATCAATATGGCCATTAAACCCTTCACCATCGAGCCCGAGACGTGCCGGTCCAACGACAGGGGGCTACTATCGGATACCTGGTACATGGGAACCCCGATCTGTCTTCACGAGGGGAGGCAGGAGGCTATCCTCACGAGGGCCGCCACCCAAGAGCGTTCCCCCGGAGGGCCCAAAGCCAAGGCACCTATGGAGGACCACGAGCGGTCCTCTAGGAGAGTACGACAAGGCTAACGATGTCATCGTATACCGCCCCATGGCATCACAAAGATGACGGGGTCAAAAGCGTAGCAGGTGGGGCACCACCAGGAGGACGAGCCCTCTCCCCACTTTAGCGCACCAAGACAAAAGGAGGTACGCCGAGATGCTAGGGATTACAAGAGCGGAAGATGTAAAGGTGTCCTCAAGATGGCATAGACTCAGTCCATGTAAAGTATCCTCCTAGACTGGGACCTTGAGAAGCGGCACTATGGATGCCCTTCCCACCCAAAGGCGGGGGAAGAGGCCTAACGCCGCCCTAGATAAGGGACCCTCCTCCTACCCTAGAAGCGATCGATCCTTAGAAATCTAAATCCTAGACATTTATCCTCCTTTTTAACCTCACGAAGCCAAGCGAGCAATACAACCAAGAAGGAGTAGGGGCTTTACCTCCTCACGAGGGTCCCGAACCTGGGTAAAAAACCCTGCATCCCCTCTCTGCCGTGGTTACAGCTTTACCGTCGCCACCATCGCCGAGGCTCCTTGAGAACATGAGTTCAACCCCCTATCTAACCAAGGGAATGTTGTACCATAGTTCTTTCATGGGACTAATCCCGAAAGCTATAGTCTAGATCCTCCCAACTGCGGATGGATCCAGGGGAAGTTTGTTGAGCCAGGCCCTGTTCGCCCCCTTCTTCTATAGCTGAAGGCATTGCATGGTTGTCTTCTTGCTCCCACCATGAAGTTTGACCAACGAGATGTGGTCATCTAGCCAGATCTTTGGCTCCTAGAGTCCGTTGAACTTTTAATTATCCGAAGGGATCTTGAAGCCTTTAGGCATCTGCGTCTCCCGTATGGCTCGGCTATAACATCTAGCGCCACAGAGCTCCGTATCCTCATCTTCTGACTCCGTGGAACATGCGTGTTTCGCGCGTCATTTGTCGATCTTGCGCTGTGTGAGTTCATCATGAGCATCATAGTTGCGGCTCCGCCGAGGGAAAGGTGAGGATCACCGCCTTACGAGGATCGAGGTGGAGGGGCCGAACCCTCTCAGGGATCTTGGAGGCGGCAGAGGTGTGCAGCAGCTCGTGGAGGTAGTCCACGACCACCGTTTCATCGTTGATATTGTCCCTAAGGTCAGGTGATCTGGCGTGGCAAAGTCCCATAGGTCTTTGTTGTGCTTCTGCAGCGGAGCAATCCTGAGGTGCAAGCACTCCATGGACACCAGAGGGCCCGTCAGGCTGGAAGTGTTGAGCTCCTCGATGCGCGAGATAAGAGCATCAACCTTGTCTCCCTCCAGGCTCACCGTGGACCAGTGGCTGCTAGCCTTTTCGGCCAGGGCTGTTGGGGGTAGGCGATGGGGGCTCGCGTCTTGCGCATCAATTAGGATCCAGTGCTTCCAGAAGTCCTCCACGCGCTTCGACCATCCCATCAGGAGGCCGAATAATCCCTCCTTCACTAAGGAGGTGCAGCCGACCACCCGAGAGGTGGAGTTCAGGCGAAGGGCATACATGTGCCACAGCAGTGCCACCCAAGGCTTCACCTCCATGAACATCTCGCACCAGCATGCGAAGATGGTGAGGATGGTGACGGAGTTGGGCTGCAGGTGGAGGGCGCATATCTGGTAGTTCTCCAACACTGCCATGAAGAAGGGGGAAAACGACATGACTAACCCCTCTATGATGGTGTGGTAGAAGAATGGGCGCACTAATCCCGATAGGCCGGATGGATCTACCGATCCTGGCCATACCCGGGTCATGCCCTACTCATTCCATTTTGAGGCGAGCTACGACCGGCACCGGTCAAGCCCAGCGTTGGTTTTGATGGTTGAAGGCATCATCACCTCTCCCAACTCCTCTTCCTCATCCTCTACCTGGGAGGGGCTGGCGGAAGGTTGCCTCCCTTTTGTGAAGATCAAGGCTCCCAGCGAGACATCGCGCATGGTGGGAAGGATAATATGCATGAAACAAGGGTGGGCGACCGTGGCAAGGCAAAAGCAGGGACAGATCTCGTCCCACAGGGGGAAACGGCCCTTTATAGCCCGAGATCCAACACGCAAAGGGGTGTGCCCCTTTCAAAGGGACACCTTGGGACCAGAAGCAACACATGTCTTGTGCAGCGTCAGTCGTCAATATGGCCGTTAAACCCTTCTTCATCAAGCCCGAGACCTATCGGTCCAACGGCAGGGGGCTACTATCGGATACCTGGTATAGGGGGTACCCCAATCTATCCTCGCGAGGGGAGGCAGGAGGCCATCCTCATGAGGGCCGCCACCCAAGATCGTTCCCCCGGAGGGCCCAAAGCAAAGGCACCTATGGAGGACCGCAAGCGGTCCTCTAGGAGAGTATGACAAGGCTAACGATGGCATCGGATACTGCCCCATGGCCATCCCAAATATGACCGGGTCAAAGGCGCAGCAGGTTGGGCACCACCAGGAGGACGGCCCCTCTCCCCACTTTAGCGCACCAAGACAAAAGGAGGTACGCCAAGACGCTAGGGATTACAAGAGAGGAAGCTGTAAAGGTGTCCTCAAGATGGCATAGACTCAGTCCATGTAAAGTATCCTCCTAGACCGGGACCTTAAGGAGTGGCACTATGGACGCCCTTCCCACCCAAAGGCGGGGGAAGAGGTCTGACGCCGCCCTAGATAAGGGACCCTACTCCTACCCTAGAAGCGATTGATCCTTAGAAATCTAAATCCTAGACATTTATCCTCCATTTTAACCTCGCGAAGCCAAGCGAGCAATACAACCAAGAAGGAGTAGGGGCTTTACCTCCTCACGAGGGTCCCGAACCTGGGTAAAAAACCCTGCATCCCCTCTCTGCTGTGATTACAGCTTTACCGTCGCCACCATCGCTGAGGCTCCTTGAGAACGTGTGTTCATCCCCCTCTCCAACCAAGGGAATGTTGTACCCTAGTTCATTCATGGGACTAATCCCGAAAGCTGTAGACTAGCTCCTCCCAACCGCGGTTGGATCCCGAGGGAAGGTTGTTGAGCCAAGCCCTAGTCTCCCCCTTCTACTATATCTGAAGGCATTGCATGGCTGTGTTATGGGCGTCCCAACATGCGCGATGTCTCGTCGGGAGCGTTGATTTTCACAAAAGGGAGGCAGCCTTCCGCCAGCCCCTCCTATGTGGAGGATGAGGAAGAGGAGTTGTCGGAGGTGATGATGCCTTCAACCATCAAAACCAACGCCGTGCTTGACCGGTGCCGCTCGTAGCTCGCCTCAAACTGGAAAGTGGGGCATGACCCGGGTATGGCCAAGATCAATAGATCCGTCCGGCATAGCAGGGTCAGTGCACCGATTCTTCTACCACACCATCATAGAGGGGTTAGTCATGTCGTTCTCCCCCTTATTCATGAGGGTGTTGGAGAACGACCAGATCTGTGCCCTCCACCTGCAGCCCAACTCCGTCACCACCCTCGCCATCTTCGCATGCTGGTGCGAGATGTTCATGGGGGTGAAGCCTTCAGTGGCGCTGCTACGGCACATGTATGCCCTTCGCCTGACCTCCACCTCTCGGGTGGACGGCTTCGCCTCCTTCATGAAGGAGGAGTCATTCGGACTCCTGATGGGATGGTCGAAGCACATGGAGGACTTCTGGAAGCGCTGGATCCTGATGGATGCGTAGGACGCGAGCCCCCATCTCATGCCCCCAATAGCCCTGGCCAAAAAGGCTAGCAGCCACAGGTCCACGGTGAGCCTGGAGGGAGACAAGGTTGACGCTCTGATCTCGCGCATCGAGGAGCTCAAAACTTCCGGCCTGACGGGCCCTCTGGTTGGCATGGAGTGATTGCACCTTAGGATTGCTCCGCTGCAGAAGCACAACAAAGACCTGTGGGACTTCGCCACGCCGGATCACCTGACCCCGGGGGACGATATCACCGACGACACGGTGGTCGCGGACTTCCTCCACGAGCTGTTGCACACCTCTGCCGCCTCCAAGCTCCCCGAGAGGGTTCGGACCCTCCACCTCGATCATTGTAAGGCAGAGATCCTCGCCTTGCTCCCCCAGTTCGATGAGTGAGGAATCCTTACCCCGAGGCACTCAGATCCATGCTCGAATCCCCTGGTTGCAGAGCCTTAGGTCTCGGCCCTAGCCGCCGGCCCCGTGGGGTCCGGGGCGATAGGGGCCGCGTGGTCCCGCAGCTCCTCTGGAGAGACAAACCCTCCCGAAGCCTCATGAGGGAAGCATTCTCGGGAGGAGGGTTCTCCTCCGGAGGGTGCGGTCGCATCTCATAGAGGGTCCCACGACATTAAGCCCTTTGTCCCCTCTAGGGCACACCTGAGCGACTAGGCGTGAAGGTCGGGTCGGAATGCGTTACGAGGTAAGATGTTACCCCACACGCCTTTCTCCTCCATGCCTCTGGTCCTAGCACACTGGTCGCTACATGGCAGTGTAGGAGCGCCCAAAGAAGCAATGATGGGTGAAGCGGACATCGGTTCAAAAGGCCCAGCAGGTGATACACCCCTTGGACCCTCCTGAAGGGACCTCGGCTCCCGCTATCGTACCTGAGGCGAGGGCCGAAGGCTCGCCATCGCCTGCAGTCGCAACCGCCCCTCCTCCAGGGATACCAGGCAATAGAGAGACCGTGGCGAGTGACACCACGCCTCGGGGAGGTCCTCAAGAGGCTACTCCTCCTGCCGGGGGTGAGATCGAGGTGGCCATGGTGGAGAGTCCGCCCGCAGTCCCCGGGCCTTCGGAGAGCGCTGCGGCCACGACCACGGGGGGGTGATGCTAGTCCTCGCCTGGACGGTCCTGGGATGACTGAGGTCTTCGACCCTGCGAGCCATGGGCCTTCTAAGCCAGCCCCCTCGACCTTCCGAAGCCATACTGCATGCCTCGAGGGGATGTCGAGGCTAGAGAGCGGGTAGTGGTGGAGCCGAGATACGCCTCCTGGATCCCGCTCATGGGCCAGCTCGCCTTAGATGTCCATGTCGGGCTGGACCACTTCATGGCGGTTGCCATTGAGCACGACTGCCGGCTGGCCGAGAAAGCCCAACTTCACGCGGAGAGCGAGCTTTGTGACGCCTCCGCATGCGTGGCGAAGATTATTGCCAAGAAGGAGGGCTGGGACTTAACACTTCGAGAGGAGCTGACCGCTTGGCGTCGGGCTGAGTCCTAGTGTCAGGTGATCCAGCGTGGCGAAGTCCCACAGGTCTTTGTTGTGCTTCTGCAGTGGAGCAATCCCGAGGTGCAATCACTCCATGGCCACCAGAGGGCCAGTCAGGCCAGAAGTGTTGAGCTCCTAGAACCGTGAGATCAGAGCATCAATCTTGTCTCCCTCCAGGATCACCGTGGACCGGTGGCTGATAGACTTTTCGGCCAGAGCTATTGGGGGCAGGAGATGGGGGCTCGCGTCCTGCGCATCCATCAGGATCCAGCGCTTCCAGAAGTCCTCCACGTGCTTTGACCATCCCATAAGGAGGATGAATGAATCCTCCTTCACGAAGGAGGCAAAGTTGGCCACCGGAGAGGTGGAGGTCAGGCGAAGGGCATACATGTGTCGCAGCAGCGCCACCAAAGGCTTCACCCCCATGAACATCTCGCACTAGCATGCAAAGATGGCGAGGGTGGTGACGGAGTTGGGCTGCAGGTGGAGGGCGCATATCTGGTAATTCTCCAACACCGCTATGAAGAATGGGGAGAACGACATGACTAACCATCTATGATGATGTGGTAGAAGAATGGGCGCACTGACCCTGATAGGCCGGATGGATCTACCGATCTTGTCCATACCCGGGTCATGCCCCACTCATTCCAGTTTGAGGCGAGCTACAAGCGGCACCGGTTAAGCACGACGTTGGTTTTGATGGTTGAAGGCATCATCACCTCCCCCAACTCCTCTTCCTCATCCTCCACCTAGGAGGGGCTGGTGGAAGGCTGCCTCCCTTTTGTGAAAATCAAGGCTCCCGATGAGACAACGCTCATGGTGGGCAGGAGAAGATGCACGAAACAAGGGTGGGCGACTATGGCAAGGTAAATGAAGGGATGGATCTCGCCCCGCGAGGGGAAACGACCCTTTATAGCCCGAGATCCAGCATGCAAAGGGGCGCCCACCTTTCGAAGGGACACCTTGGGACCAGAAGCAACACACGTCCTGTGCTACGCCAATCGTCAATATGGCCGTTAAACCCTTCTTCATCGAGCCCGAGACGTGCCGGTCCAACGGCAGGGGGCTAATGTCGGGTACCTAGTACAGGGGTACCCCGATCTGTCCTTGCGAGGGGAGGCAAGAGGCTATCCTCACGAGGGCCGCCACCCAAGAGCGTTCCCCCGGAGGGCCCAAAGCAAAGGCACCTATGGAGGATCATGAGCGGTCCTCTGGGAGAGTAGGACGAGGCTAACGATGGCATCGAATACCGCCCCATGGCCGTCACAAAGATGACCGGGTCAAAGGCGCAGCAGGTGGGGAACCACCAGGAGGACGACCCCTCTCCCCACTTCATCGCACCAAGACAAAAGGAGGTACGCCGAGATGCTAGGGATTACAAGAGCGGAAGCTGTAAAGGTGTCCTCAAGATGGCATAGACTCAGTCCATGTAAAGTATCCTCCTAGAACGGGACCTTGAGAAGCGGCACTATGGATGCCCTTCCCACCCAAAGGCGGGGGAAGAGGCCTAACGCCGCCCTAGATAAGGGACCCTCCTCCTACCCTAGAAGCGATCGATCCTTCGAAATCTAAATCCTAGACATTTATCCTCCATTTTAACCTCGCGAAGCCAAGCGAGCAATACAACCAAGGAGTAGGGGCTTTACCTCCTCACGAGGGTCCCGAACCTGGGTAAAAAACCCTGTATCCCCTCTCTGCCATGATTATAGATTTACCGTCGCTGAGGCTCCTTGAGAACGTGAGTTCAACCCCCTCTCGAACCAAGGGAATGTTATACCATAGTTCTTTCATGGGACTAATCCCGAAAGCTGTAGGCTAGCTCCTCCCAACTGCGGATGGATCCAGAGGGAAGTTTATTGAGCCAGGCCCTGTTCGCCCCCTTCTGCTATAGCTGAAGGCATTGCATGGTTGTGTTCTTGCTCCCACAATGCAGTTTGACCAACGAGATGTGGTCATCTAGCCAGATCTTCGGCTCCTAGAGGCCGTTGAACTTTTAATTATCCGATGGGAGCTTGAAGACTTTAGGCATCTGCGTCTGCTGTATGGCTCGGCTATAACATCTAGCGCCATAGAGCTCCGTATCCTCATCTTTCGACTCCGTGGAACATGCGCGTTTTGCGCGTGATTTGTCGATCTTGCGCTGTGTGAGTTCATCACTAGCATCATAGTTGCGGCTCCGCCGAGGGCAAGGCGAGGATCACCGCCATACGAGGATCGAGGTGGAGGGGCCGAACCCTCTCGGGGAGCTTGGAGGCGGCAGAGGTGTGCAGCAGCTCGTGGAGGAAGTCCGCGACCATCGTGTCGTCGGTGATATCGTCCCTAGGGTCAGGTGATCCGGCGTGGCGAAGTCCCACAGGTCTTTGCTGTGCTTCTACAGCAGATCAATCCTGAGGTGCAAGCACTCCATGGACACCAGAGGGACCGTCAGGGTGGAAGTGTTGAGCTCCTCGATGCGTGAGATCAGAGCATCAACCTTGTCTCCCTCCAGGCTCACCGTGGACCAGTGGCTGCTACCCTTTTCGGCCAGGGTTGTTGGGGGTAGGCGATGGGTGCTCGCGTCTTGCGCATCCATCAGGATCCAGCGCTTCCAGAAGTCCTCCATGCGCTTCGACCATCCCATCAGGAGGCCGGATGACCCCTCCTTCACTAAGGAGGTGCAACCGACCACCCAAGAGGTGGAGGTCAGGAGAAGGGCATACATGTGCCACAGAAGCGCCACCGAAGGCTTCACCCCCATGAACATCTCGCACCAGCATGCGAAGATGGCGAGGATGGTGACAGAGTTGGGCTGCAGGTGGAGGGCGCAGATCTGGTAGTTCTCCAACACTGCCTTGAAGAAGGGGGAGAACGACATGACTAACCCCTCTATGATGGTGTGGTAGAAGAATGGGCGCACTAACCCCGATAGGCCGGATGGATCTACCGATCCTGGCCATAGCCGGGTCATGCCCCACTCATTCTAGTTTAAGGCGTGCTACGAGCGGCACCGGTCAAGCCCGTCGTTGGTTTTGATGGTTGAAGGCATCATCACCTCCCCCAACTCCTCTTCATCATCCTCCACCTGGGAGGGGCTGGCGGAAGCTGCCTCCCTTTTGTGAAGATCAAGGCTCCCAGCGAGACATCGTGCATGGTGGGCAGGAGAAGATGCACGAAACAAGGGTGGGTGACTGTGGCAAGGAAAAAGCAGGGACGGATCTCGGCCCACAGGGGGAAACGGCCCTTTATAGCCTGAGATCCAGCACGCAAAGGGGCGCGCCCCTTTCGAAGGGACACCTTGGGACCAGAAGCAACACACGTCTTGTGCAGCGTCAGTCGTCAATATGGCTGTTAAACCCTTCGTCATCAAGCCTGAGAAGTATCGGTCCAACGGCAGGGGGCTATTGTCGGATACCTGGTATAGGGGGTACCCCTATCTATCCTCGCGAGGGGAGGCAGGAGGCCATCCTCATGAGGGCCGCCACCCAAGATCGTTCCCTCGGAGGGCCCAAATCAAAGGCACCTATGGAGGACCGCAAGCAGTCCTGTGGGAGAGTACGACAAGGCTAACGTTGGCATCGGATACCGCCCCATGGCCATCCCAAAGATGACCGGGTCAAAGGCGCAGCAGGTGGGGCACTACCAGGAGGACGACCCCTCTCCCCACTTTAGCGCACCAAGACAAAAGGAGGTACGGCGAGACGCTAGGGATTACAGGAGCGAAGCTATAAAGGTGTCCTGAAGATGGCATGGACTCAGTCCATGTAAAGTATCGTCCTAGACTGGGACCTTGAGGAGCGGCACTATGGACGCCCTTCCCACCCAAAGGCGGGGGAAGAGGTCTGACGCCGCCCTAGATAAGGGACCCTCCTCCTACCCTAGAAGCGATCGATCCTTAGCGATCTAAATCCTAGACATTCATCCTCCATTGTACCCTCGCGAAGCCAAGCGAGCAATACAACCAAGCCGGAGTAGGGGCTTTACCTCCTCACGAGGGTCCCGAACCTGGGTAAAAAGCCCTGCATCCCTTCTCAGCTGTCATTACAGCTTTACTGTCGCCACCATCGCCGAGGCTCCTTGAGAACGTGTGTTCAGCCCCCTCTCGAACCAAGGGAATGTTGTACCCTAGTTCATTCATGGGACTAATTCCGAAAGCTGTAGACTAGCTCCTCCCAACTACGGATGGATCCAGAGGTAAGGTTGTTGAGCCAGGCCCTGGTCGCCCCCTTCTGCTATAGCTGAAGGCATTGCATGGCCGTGTTCTTGCTCCCACCATGCAGTTTGACCAACGAGATGTGGTCATCTAGCCAGATCTTCGGCTCCTAGAGGCCGTTGAATTTTTAATTGTCCGATGGGAGCTTGAATCCTCTAGGCATCAGCGTCTACAGTATGGCTCGGCTATAGCATCTAGTGCCACAGAGCTCTGTATCCTCATCTTTCGACTTCGTGGTACACTCGCGTTTTGCGCATGATTTGTTGATCTTGCGCTGCGTGAGTTCATCACGAGCATCGTAGTTGCGGCTCCTCCACCTCCAGTCAACGTCCATGTAGCCGCACCACCACCACCCGTCATTGAGGAGGCCCCGACAACCTTCGACTCTGTTTTAGACGCGCTCTACATCGACATCAGCGTGGACTCAGAGGAGATAGACTTCATCCCGGAGGAACTCGACTCTGCTATGCAGGAGATGGAGGAGGACATCAGAAGCGACGAGCAGGCCGACAAGGCCATCACATCCTGAGAGTTGTTCGTCGCCATTGGTACTGTGATGGAGGAAGATCAACCCGAACAAGCTCCGCCTAAAGCGCTGGACAAGGGGAAGGGACCACCTGTTGCTGCCGACAATGATCGCGCAAAGGCCATGCCCCCTCCACGTAACCTAGTGCAGCAGCCGCAGGAACTCAATATTGGTCCGTGTAACAACAACACCGCAAACCCGCCGCCTCTGGCATCTACGTCTGCGGATGCCCAAACCACTCCAGTTGATAGATTGATGTATGGCAATTTGCTCGTCGAGCCCATGAATGTGGCTCACATAAGGAACATAGTCCAGCTTGACGAGAAGCGCCAGCAGCTGCTGGAGGAAGCGCAGGACATCGCGGAGCAAGGCGCAAAGCTAGATCAAGATCAGGCCAAGGCGCATAAATCAATAGATAAAGCTAGAGCCATGGAGGCCGAGTACAAGACTCTGCTCAAGCAGCAGAAGGCTAAGAAAGCTCCAGCTCACGTCATCAACGATTTTGGTGTATGAAAAAACCTAGGATGGGATCCACCAAAGCAGCCACAAGCCGCTTCTAGAGCAGGCAGGTCATGCCCACTCCTATTCTCAACCTAACCGTTGCCAAAACCCTTCTAGAGCAGGATAGATTACCCGCAGCCGTGGAACAAGTCTATGACCTTGTAGCAAAGGTGGTCAAACATCAGGAAAAGGCCACCTCTCAGAGGCTTGAGTCTGACCCAACATATTGCCAGTCTAGCAATCCTAAGCCGCCAAGGGACCGATCTCCTCAGGATGTCGGGTCTCAGATGGGTTCATCAAAGCAAAGACGGAGGGATGCACGCAACAGGAAGGACGCTATCCCCATATCCTCTGACCATGGAGGCAAGGCTAGTCACCCATCTCCACCGCCCCGATCTTCCCGACACTGTGAAGAGCCAAGGGCTCACCCTCGTATGAGCATGCCTCCGCCAAGGCAAGGCGGCATCGTCATTCGCGACAACACAGAGCAGCCCCGTCACGATGGAGAGCGCAACCAAGGACACAAGAGCAGGGCGTGCCATGACCCTCTGCGTCCGACAAGAAACCGCGATAAGCGCGAGGCATCGCAGGAGGGTAACAACAAGAAGGCTAACCCACCGCCACCTTCGCCTCCATCGCCACCTAGCAGCCACCATGGCGGAGGAGGCCCACATTGTTCACGCAACCCATCCCCTGGCAGCAAGAAGAAAAGAGCAAGCCCAAAGTCGTACGATGCATGTTCACGCCTGGACAAGATTAACGAGGCCCGGGAAGGACCATACCTGGGACCACGTTGCTTTGGACCTGTAATACGGACCGCAACTTACCCCAAGGGTTTCCAGATTGACAAACGATCAAGCCCTATGATGGCACCGCCAAACCAGCTACGTGGTTGCAGGATTACGACAACGTGGTGGAGATCGCCGGGGGTAACCCCAACGTTGCCGTGAAGTACCTCCCACTAACGTTAACGGGCACGACCCGCCAATGGATTGATGACTTGCCAGAGAAGTCCATCTGCAACTGGTTGGACATGCAAGAAGCGTTCACCAAAAACTTCGAGGGTACGTATAAGTGCCCCTGCATTGTTGGCGATCTAGAGTGGTGCGTGCAAGAGAAAGACGAGTCATCTCGCGCTTACCTCTCCCACTGGCTGGATACGAAGAATTCCTGCGCAGGAGTGCACGATCAGACCGCCATGGCCGCCTTCATCAATGGGTTGGAAAAAAGTACGTTGCTCCGACATAAGTTGAAGCAGCCGCAGGACAATCATAGGCTCGATCTCAACTAGATGATCTAGCTAGCCAATGAGTTCGCGGATGCCGACGACGATGCTCGCGGCTCCTTGCCGGCAATACCCAAGCTAAGAGGAACAACAACGCCAAGTGGAAAAGCCTGCCTGAATAAAAGCAAACCTCCGACATGGTCGCCATGACATTTGCAGGACGAGGTGATGGTGGACAGCGTGGTCGAGGATGGAGGGCTGGTCGTGGGCAGCAGCGAGGTAGTGAAACTACCCCGGCAGAGCTCCGCATTCCCCAAACATACGAGGAGTACCCTGATATGCTGTGCCTTGTACACCTCGATGACAATGGCAACGCCACTCACACCAATCGCCATTGCAAGTTTGTCAACGACCTCAAGGAGGACCCGGAGTCCGGTTACAAGCGAAGCCAGAAGAATAGACCGCGAGGCAAGGGCAAAGGGAAGAAGAAGGAAGAGGAGTCCAAGGATTCAAGTGACATGGATGAGGATGTTGACCCCAAGAACGTCGACAAGGGCGACAAAGGCAAGAACCCCTTCGAGAAAAAGGCTGCCGTCTACCACACTTTCCTTGGCACCCCTACTGTCCGGGCACAGAAAACCTCCATGAGGATACTAATGGCCACCCTACCCCTAGTTCCTCAGTACCTGTGCTGGTTGGAGATTCCAATCACTTGGGACAAGAAGGATCACCCAGACCTCATCCCTACGGAGAACTAGTATGCCATGGTCATCAACCCTTTGATTAACGGCAATGAGTTCACCAAATGCATGGTGGACAGTGGAAGCAACATCAACATCATGTACCTGGATACATTACACAAGATGAACTTGACGAAGGCCAACCTAAGGCGGACTAGCACCGTGTTCCATGGCGTAGTTCCTGGCCGGGAGGCTCGGTCCCTTGGGTGCATCACGCTTCAGGTCTCTTTTGGTGATGTTAATAATTACCGCCAAGAACGCATGACCTTTGAGGTGGTCCCCTTCAAGAGCATGTACCACATCATCTTCGGATGCGACATCTTCCACGCTTTCATGGCCAAGCCATGCTTCGGCTACAACAAGCTCAAGATACCCGGACCAAACGGTGTCATCACCGTATCCGGAAGCTTTACAAAGGCAGGGACTACGAGATTGGAGAAGCAGCCTTTGCAGAAGCTGTCCTCTACAGCAAAGAATTCAAGTAGATCCAGAGCAAGGTCGATGCCACGGAGATGCCGGCATCAAAGCAGATTCGACTGATCCCGCCTTCAAGGCCGCCATCGAGACCAAGCCGGTGGAACTTGTGGTAGGTGATGCCTCCAAGACCACCGCCATTGGGACAAACCTGGACCCTAAATAAGAAAGCGCGCTTGTCAAGTTCCTCCGTGATAATAGGGACATCTTTGCCTAGCAACCTTCCGACATGAAAGGTGTACCTAGGGAACTTGCTGAGCACAGCTTGAATATTGATCCAAAATGCAAATCAGTGAAACAACCTCTACGATGCTTTGGAGACGAAAAGAGACGCGCCATAGGCAAAGAGATAGCTAGGTTACTTAAGGCTAGTTTTATCCGAGAAGTCCGTCACACCCGATGGGTGGCCAATCCTGTACTTTTCCCCAAAAAGGGAACCAAAGAATTAATTGTGCGTTGATTACACCAGCTTGAACAAAGCGTGTCCGAAAGATCCGTTTGCTTTGCCTCGCATTGACCAAGTCATTGACTCGACGGCTGGCTCGAAACTTCTGTGTTTTCTCTATGCATACTCAGGATACCACCAGATAAAGATGAGGAAGTCGGACCAATTGGCCACTTTGTTCACCACACCTTACGTCACGTTTTGCTATGTTACGATTCCCTTTGGGCTAAAAAACGCAGGTGCTACCTACCAGCAGACTATGCAACATTGCCTACACGATCAAATTGGTCGGAACGTTCACGCCTATGTGGACGATATAGTGGTGATGTCTAAAAAGTCAAACGACTTAATCTTCAACTTAAAAGAAACCTTTGATAATCTCCGGAAATACAACATGATGCTTAACCCTAAGAAGTGCGTCTTTGGGGTTCCAGCTGGAAAATTGTTGGGCTTCATCATTTCCCAGCGCAGAATCAAGGTCAACCCATAGAAGATCAAGTCCATCCTAAACATAAACCATCCGACATGCCTGAAGGACATTCAACGGCTTACGGGATGGCCGTTAAGTCAACCGACTTGGAAGAAGTACTCTGCCGTTGTAAAGTTGCTGAAGAAGGCAGACAAATTTACATGGACGGATGAAGTAGATGCTGCACTCAGAAAGCTAAAGGAGATACTTTCCTCGGCACCTATACTCGCAGCACCCGAGCCTATGGAGCCTATGCTGATCTACATGGTGGCCACCAACGGGGTAATCAACATCGTCATCGTGGTAGAGCAGAAAGAACCAGGGCATGAGTATGGAGTACAACGGCCAATTTACTATGTAAGCAAGGTCTTGACGGAGTCCAAGCAACATTACCCGCAATACGAGAAGCTAGCTTATGGAGTGTTCCTTACTTCTCGGAAGCTAAGGCACTATTTCCAGGAGCACCCTATCACAGTTGTGAGCAAAGCTCCACTATCCGACATTATCAACAACAACGATGCTACATGAAGGGTTGTGAAGTGGGGCATTGAGCTTGCCACCTTTGAGATCACCTACAAGACACGGGACGCTATCAAATCACCGGTCTTGGCGGATTTTATTGCAGATTGGACGGAGATGCCAGATGCTACCCCTATACCAGAGCCAGAATACTGGGTGATGCACTTTGATGGATCAAAGCTATTCAATGGCTCGGGGTCTACCAACAGGGGAAAAGTTGCACTACATTCTGTAGATCCACTTTGAGGTTACAAATAACATGGCATGGATAATATGGCGCTCATTCACGGACTTGGCATATAATATCGTCAAGCGTTACTTTCTACTTTTCCTCTAACTGATAAACTTGTGTATTTGGCAACCGATCAGTTGAGAATTACCTTAGTGTCTTGTTTTTTGTGCAGAAAATCAACTATCGAAAAAAAATGCCAAAAATTATGCAAAATTATATTTCACCAAAGATCCACGAGCTGTAAGATGGCCGCTTTGGTGTCAAGGCCCACCCTGGCGCAAGATGCACCACAGCACTCCCTCCTCTGCGCCTATAAGTTACCTCTTGACCTAAAAACCGAGGGGGGTTCGATAGTTTTCCAAAAAGAGTTCCGCTCCACTGTCGCCACCAGAAACCAAGATTCGGATCTAGAAACTCCGTTCTGGCACCCTGCCGAGAAGGGGAATTTGGAGAGGATCATCGCCATCGTCATCACCAACACATCTCCATCAACCACCGATGTTTCCCTCATCCATGAGTGAGTAATCCCCCGCTGTAGGCTTGGGGATGGTAGGGATTGGATGAGTTCTATCATGTAATCGAATAAGACCTGTTAGGGCATAGTGCCTAGTATCTCTATTAGTGCTATTTGACTTTGTTGCAACTTGTTGTGCTTAATGCTTGTCACTAGGGCCCGAGTGCCATGATCTCAGATCTGAACTTATTATTGAATCATTATGATAGTATTGTTTGTGATCTTATCTGCAATTTGTGTACACATATCATTGTCCGGATCCAAAGGTCCCAAAGTGACAATAATTGGGACAACCGGAGGGGATGACTGTGGTGTGAGGATCACATGTGTTCATGGAGTGTTAATGCTTTGCTCCGATGCTCTATTAAAAGGAGCATCTTAATTGCTAGTAGTTCCCTAGAGGCTCCGCTGCCATAGGCTGGCTGGATAGAAGATGTTGTGCAAGTTCTTATTGCGAGCACATATGACTATATTTGGAGAACATGCCTAGGATTGTTTAGTACTTGGATGCTTGTTATTATTTATCTGCAATGCCCTAGATCTTGTAGTTACATGTTTATACTCGTCCATGCAACGCCCGTCCATCCATCCCTATGCCTACCGCACTCGAATTCCATTATTCTTATATCACATTATTGCTCTGTTTCTGCTTCTCATTGTTGCTTTGCTATTTCTACTGATAAATTTCTGTGAGCAAAAACTATTTCCAGGTGCAGCTGAACTGACAACTCAGTTGTTAAGGCTTGCAAGTATTCTTTGGCTCCCCTTGTATCGAATTAATAAATTGGGTAATACTACCCGCGAAGACTGTTGCGATCCCCTACACTTGTGGGTCATCAAGACTATTTTCTGGCACCGTTGCCCTGGAGCATAGCTTTATTTGTAAGTTCACTTGGATCTATTATTGTTCACTGCTAATCCTTTCATCATGGGGAAGTCTTGTGATGGAAATTTCCCTATTTTACCATCCACTACAAGAAGAGGTACAGTCCTAAACACCTTTGCTGCACTTGATTCACTGTCTGTTATAAGTAAGCTTGTCACACCACCACCACATACACATGCTACACACACTGCTACTACTACTGAGTCTGAAACTGCTTTTGATACTAATGATGTTACTTCTACTGTGCATGATGCGAGTGGTTCATTAGGTTCTTTTCTAGATGCTACTATGGCTAGTCTAGGAAATACTAAAACTCCTAGTGAAGACACTGTTACACCTGTTAGCTCACCTGAGGCTAGTGAGAGTTATGATATTAATGATGGTTTCATTGAGTTCACTGATGATTTTGTTGAAGAGTGCCGAAGCACACATGGTACTAGTGCTATTAAGAGTATCCTTGCTAGAAGTACTATTATGCCTAAGTTGTCCTCTGATCCTAAGTTTTCCACTTCTCCCATAGATATTAAAGATAAAGATTATAATTTCTCTCTTGATTTATCTTATTTAGATATTGTTGATAAAGAACCTTTCTATGGGACTGAAAATGAGAGTGATGTAGCTCATATGAATGAGCTTTCTACTATGAGTGCTTTATTCTCTAATGATTTTAAGCTGCGCAAGTACCTTGTTACTAAGATCTTCCCTTTTTCACTAAAAGGAGAAGCTAGGGCTTGGTTTAATAGATTACCTCCTGGTTCCGTTGATAGCCCTGATCGCTTGATTGCTTCTTTCTTCTAGAAATATTTACCTCCTAGTGCTAGACATGCTGCTTTGCAGAGACTTTTTGATTTTAAACAGGGAGAAGAAGAGAAATTGTCTGAGTCATGGACAAGGTTCAGTGCCTTGATTCATGCACATCCTGGATGTCCATTACCTAAGAATGAGCTTCTTGATATTTATTATAATGGACTAACTGATGATTCTAGGACATACCTAGATAGCTTTGCTGATTGTGTTTTCAGGAAAAGAACTCCTATAGATGCTGAATAATTAATGGCTAAAATAAGCAAGAATTATGATAATTGGACTTCAACTGAGCAGAATACACCTAGGCCTATTACTCCTGAACCAGATGTTCTTGAACCAGTTCTAACACCAATACCAAATAAGAGAGGAGTTATTGCATTAAATGATGAAGTGATGAAGGAAGCTAAGAAGTGTCTAAAGGAGAAAGGTTTTAGAGCTGAAGATGTGAATAATCTACCTCCTATAGAAGAATTATGTAAGCCAATTCCCCACTCATATACTATTGATGTACACTCTCTCCAACACTTTGATGAAGGTGATATTCCTTATGGTAAGCCTCCTGATCAATGCTTAGAGGAACTTGACATTTTTATTGTTAAACAAGGTCATTTTAATAAACAAGTTCAGAATCATTTATTGGAAAACTCTAGAGCTATCCATGAGTTGAAAGATATTTTGGAAATAACTTCTAATGATATTAAAAATGCTTTGTAAACACTTTCAAATGGTTCAAACCCAACTTGATCAACTTGCTAAGGTACAAAAGGATATGCTAGTTAATGCCTCAGGAAATAAACATGCTTATGGAATTAGAACTAGGAGTGGTATAGCTACTCAAGATCCTTTATATCTTGAAGGACACCCTAAAAGAATTGAGCAGGATTCTCAACAAGGTGAGAATAGTGGTAGTCCTCGTAAGAGAAAGAAAAAGAAACATAAAGTAGTTGAGGAACCCCTTGAACCTGCTGTAGATCCTAATAGTATATCTATCTCTGATGCTGAAACTGAGAGTGGTAATAATAATGATGCTCCTGATAAGGAGGAAGTTGAGGAAGAACCTGAGAAGCACACTAAGAACACTAGGTACACTAAGGAAGATTTTATTGCTAATAAACATGGTAAAGAGAGAGAACCTTGGGTGCAGAAACCTATGCCTTTTCCAGGTAAGAAACACAAGTCAAAGGAGGAAGAACACTACAACAAGTTTTGTGAGTGGATGATACCTTTATTTTTGCAAATTCCTTTGACTGATGCTATTAAATTGCCTCCTTATTCAAAGTATATGAAGGATATTGTCTCTAATAAAAGGAAGATTCCTAATGAGGAGATTTCTACTGTGCTTGCTAATGACTCCTTCAATGGTAAGGTTCCAAAGAAACTTGGTGACCCAGATATACCAACTATTCCTTGCTCTATTAAGAATAATTATGTTAGAACTGCTTTATGTGATTTGGGAGCTGGAGTTAGTGTTATGCCTTTTTCTCTCTACAATAGACTCTAGCTAGAAAATTTGATACCAACTGATATATCTTTGAAAATGGCTGATAAGTCAACTACTATTCCTGTTGGTATATGTGAGGATGTTCCTATTCAAGTGGCTCATAATTGCTTGGTTTTAACTGATTTTGTTGTGCTTCAAATTCCTGAAGATGATAATATGTCTATTATTCTTGGGAGACCTTTTCTTAATACTGCAGGTGCTGTCATTAATTGTAATCAAGGGAAAGTAACATTCAATATTAATGACAAAGATCATACTGTCTATTTCCCTAAGAAGGTTGCTAAGATCTATTATCTGAATTCCATTGAAAATATTGAAAGCATCAAGGTTGGAGAAATATATTGTCCCATTCCACAAGAAAATTTTAAAACTATTATGATTGGGACCATTGCTATCAAGTATGAGGTAACATAATCACCTTGTGGAATAAAAAGTTTTGTTTCATATAATTTTTTTTTGGTAACAAGACTTGATCAACCTTGTTAATAAAAGGAATTTGAATGAACAAAATAATGCTTTCACTGTGGTTATACTTGCTCACTTTTTTTCTCTCCTTTCCAATCTTTGCTCTTCGTCGTGCCTAACTTAAAGGCGTTAAAAAAAGTAATTGTTGGGAGATAACCCACGAGTTTCCTTGAGTCTTGGAAGTTATGACTTCAGTAATGACCTCTCCTTATCCTTTTTGTTTGATTTTTGTGCCAAAAATGACCTCTAATGAGAGGGAAGTAAGACTTGAGGAGTTGTTGTCCCAAAACAGATTACTATCCTCTACCATAAAAATTCGTGAGGAGTCTCTATAAGTCGGATTGAGATGAAAATTTACGAATAAATACCCTAGTATGTTATATAACTTTTATTAGTTCAACACTTTTTTATTTGAGAAACAGAAGGTCTTCGAAAAAATCGGTTTCTACCTGCTGGTCTGTTTTGACAGATTTCTGCCATTATTTGCATTTGCTTCTTATTGATTCCTTTTCGGGTTCTTTTTGGGGAATTGAGCTTTTTGAAGGAGTTGCTACAGTAGCTTGTGTTTTTATTAAAAAGTTTTGATGTTACAAAGCTAAACCCAAAGGTCTATTATATTTTGAATGCACTAATGTTGCTAATGAAGGTTTTGTGAAGTTTTGTATGAAGGAAAATTTTCAGGTGAAAGGAAAGAATGATGTAATGAGATGAAGAATGGACAAAATCTCAATCTTGGGGGGAAGCCACCCCGTGTCACCCCAATAAATATTCAAGAGGTATAAGCGTCAAAGCTTGGGGGTGCCTAAGGTACCCTCTTCTTCATCAATAAAAATCTCAGGTCTTTCTAGACACTTCGTTTTAATTGTTTCATGCACAGTTGTGTTGTTCTTGGAGCGTCTTAGTTTTTGTTTTTGGTTTTATTTTTCTTTGCTTGTTTTTGCTTTGTTGGCTTGTTTGAAAAATCGAAAACACCAAAAATATTTGTTCTTCTTCTTCTTTGGTTTTGTGAGTTCTTTGCAGGGTTCAGCCGTCCTCAGTGGATTTTGTTTTCATTTATTATTCAAGTCACACAAGTGAAGGGAAATAATGAAGATTAAGACAACTTGAGGTGTGGTAAGAGGCTGGTAACAAACTCTATTTGTTTTAATTTTTGTACATATACTCATCATTGTGAGCATGCTTAGTATGTTAATTGTAAGGAGTGTGTTACTAATGGATGCTTAGTACTTCTTGCTTGTCTATGATTATCTCCAGCTTGCTAATAGTTTGTAGCATGTCATATGAATGTTTGCTTGAATTGTTTTATTCATATTTTGGTATGATATTGTGGTATCCTCCTCTAAAAGTTTCATGTGAATCGACTTGGCACATGCTCACACATGCATATGACTAAACAATAGTCAGTAAGCCTCGATGATTTATTTTGCCTCAGAGTTCTAGTATCACTTTCATGCTATGTTTAGTCCTATTTTGTTGCAAGCATTATTATGACAATTATTGCTCTCTCGGTTGTCGCTCCCTCTCTTTTGTTAGCCTTCACTTGCACTGAGTATGTGCTATACCTGTGCTTCCAGCTCCCCAAAACCAATATTACCAACGTGTCCACCATACCTACCTATTAGCATCATTTGCTATTTTAGTGCATATTCAATATGCCTTGTTTTCTTCCAAATAAAATGTTTGTCTATTTTGATAAACTTAGTTAGTAAATCTCTCACCCACTTTATGGCACACTTTATTCCTTGCACTTAATAATCCTGAACCATTGTGACCTGTCCATGAAAATTATATGCTTGCAAATTATATGCTGGGAGTTAGCAGAACCGTGCTGTCAAGGGGAACGCTTTCAACACTTTTTGGATATCCTATCTAGTTGATACTTTGCTCTTTTGTTTACGGATGTCGATGATGTGAAATAAAAGGGGAGCTTGTGAGTTCATGGAGTCTATACATTGTGTTAGAGAAACTCCTGGGCCGGTAGCCTAAGCCATGCCTAATCATGGTGGAAACTTGCAGCATCACCATAATGAGAATTTATGAAGCATCCTCAATAAAAAGCTATGCACATAGTAAATAAAAAGATCGCTGATATGCTCATTGTCTGCTTGCCTTGTCATTTTGATCACGAGATAGCTCCTGTATCATGTGCAAGGGGTACCCCGTTGGCGGTTCTCTATGATATGCATGTATGAACAATGACAAGAAATTGTAGGTAACCAAAGTTGAGTAGCATGCGGAGCGACCCTCGTACTCAAGGGACTTGGGATTTCCAGTTTATGGTCTGTCAAGCATATAACTCATACTGGACCTCACTTTCACCTTAACCACATGAAGATGCCTATGATAGGGGCAATGAGAGCTCAAAGCTAATGAGTACCTTCCTTTCAGCATTGGGAAGCCTTTCAAACTTTTCAAAACCATTTTCACTCCCTTGTTGAGTCACCACTTATTCTATGAGCACCTTCTTGAGAGCTTAGTTGTCATTCTTGTGTTTGTTTCAAAACTTGGTTAATTATGTCAAGACTTTGATGCTTGTATCTCTGATATCTTTATCTCTAGTCTTCACTTGAACTTCATAGGTGCCTTGGCATTTATATTGTGCTCTTCAAACAAAGGCAAGCGAGATACCACTCTGTCATACCTTACTATGAGCATTGCAATGTTGCTTATGTTTATGTTTCATGCTACTTATTATTATTAAGTTGGTTTCTCTTCATAGCTTGTATTGACTATTGAGTAGACTTAGTTGCATACCATTTATTATGCATTGTCTAAGCATCTACTCCTGTGCTGAGAATATTTACATCATATGAAGCAAAGTGTTCGTGAAAGTTCTTTTATCGCACTCAGTTTTCAACTGAATTGCTTGAGGACAAGCAAGAAGCTAAGCTTGGGGGGAGTTGATACGTCCAAAACGTATCTACTTTCTCGAACACTTTGCTATTGTTTCTCCTCTAAACTTGTGTGATTTGGATACAACTAACACAGACTGACGCTATTTTCAGCAGAATTACCTTAGTGTCTTGTTTTTGTGCAGAAAATCAACTATCAGGAAAAATCCCGGAAAATATGCCAAAAATTATATTTCACCAGAAGATCCACGGAGCCAGAAGACGAGACGGAGAAGGAGCCTGGGGGCCCACACCCCTGCCAGGCACGAGACCACCTATGGACACGCCTAGGGGGGTGCATCCACCCCAGGCACCCCCTCGGCCTCCCTCTGCGCCTATAAGTTGCCTCTCGACCTAAAAACCGAGGGGGGTTCGATAGTTTTCTAGAAAGAGTTCTGCTCCGCCGTTGCCACCAGAAACCAAGATTCGGATCTAGAAACTCTGTTCTGGCACCCTACCGGGACGGGGAATTTGGGGAGGATCATCGCCATCATCTTCACCAATGCATCTCCATCAACCACCGATGTTTCCCTTATCCATGAGTGAGTAATAACCCGATGTAGTCTTGGGGATGGTAGGGATTGGATGAGTTCTATCATGTAATCGAATAAGACCTATTAGGGCATAGTGCCTAGTATCTCTATTAGTGATATTTGACTTTGTTGCAACTTGTTGTGCTTAATTCTTGTCACTAGGGCCTGAGTTCCATGATCTCAGATCTGAACTTATTATTGAATCATTATGATAGTATTGTTTTTGATCTTATCTGCAAGTTGTGTACACATATCATTGTCCGGATCCAAAGGCCCCAAAGTGACAATAATTGGGACAACTGGAGGGGATGGCTGTGGTGTGAGGATCACATGTGTTCATGGAGTGTTAATGCTTTGCTCCGGTGCTCTATTAAAGGAGCACCTTAATTTCCAGTAGTTCCCTAGAGGCCCCGCTGCCACGGGCTAGCTGGACAGAAGATGTTGTGCAAGTTCTCATTGCAAGCACGTATGACTATATTTGGAGCACATGCCTAGGATTGTTTAGTACTTGGATGCTTGTTATTATTTATCTGCAATGCACTAGATCTTGAAGTTACATGTTTAGACTCGTCCATGCAACACCTGTCTATCCATCCCTATGCCTACCGCACTCGAATCCCACTATTACTGTTACTATTGCTCATGTTTTACTGCTGCTGTTCCTACTGATAAACTTCTGTGAGCAAGAACTATTTCCAGGTGCAGCTGAACTGACAACTCAGTTGTTAAGGCTTGTAAGTATTCTTTGGCTCCCCTTGTGTCGAATCAATAAATTTAATACTACCCACGAAGACTGTTGCGATCCCCTACAGCGTAGCCAAGGATATTGGCATCAAGCGCATAGTTTGCTATGGAGATTCCAACTTGGTTGCCCAGCAGGTGGCTGGCAGATGGAACACGTGGAACCCTATGATGGCAGCATATCGAGATGAAGTGGACGAGATAGCCAAGAGCTTCTTAGGCTACAAAGTCAAGTATGTCCCGTGGGAGGAAAATGAGGCGGCTGATCTGCTGTCAAAGCTTGGATCAGGGGGCAAACAAATTCCGCCTAGCGTTTTTCTAGAGCATCGACGGAGACCATCCATGAAGGGAGCGGATCCTGAGAACCCGGATAGAGTTGACTCTTTTGTTCACATAGTGGCAAAAGTCCCTCTGGCTTGGACAAAACCGTTCATGGAGTATCTTTTACACAGAACATTGCCCATCGATGAGGTCGAAAGTCGGAAAATAGTACATCGAGCAAAGGGATATACCATAATCAATGGATAGCTCTATAAAATAAGCACCACTGGTGTATACCTCAAGTGTGTTTCCCAGCAAGAGGGTATTGAAATCCTTCATGAGATCCATCTCGGAGATTGCGGGCATCACGTTGCTCCTCGATCATTGGTCTCCAAAGCCTTCGGCAAGGATTCTACTGGCTGACCGCAAAGGCAGACACCGACAAGCTGGTTGAGACATGCATGGGATGCCAGTACTATGCCCGACAACCACATGTTCCAGCTCAGGAATTGCGAACAATACCAATAACTTGGCCGTTTGCAGTCTGGGGGCTAGACATGGTTGGTCCATTACAGACGACACCATGTGGGTTTACGCATCTGCTTGTACCAGTTGATAAATTCACTAAATGGATAGAAGCTAAACCCATTGGAAAGCTTGATGGGGCAACTGCCCTTAGGTTTGTCCGGGATCTAGTGGTGAGATTTGGTCTCCCACATAGCATTATCACTGACAACGGTAGAAACTTGTCACTCGGAGAAGTGGAAGCTTATTGTTGGGAGAAGGGCATCCAACTTAACTTAGCATCTGTGGCACATCCACAGTCCAATGGGCAAGTTGAGCGAGCTAATGGATTAATGCTGCAGGGAATCAAGCCACATCTCGAGGCACCGCTACATAGAGCAGCTAGGCCTAGACGACAGAGTTACCATCTGTTTTGTGGAGTTTATGAACTACACCCAACAGATCTATAGGATACACCCCTTACTTCATGGTATATGGAGGAGAAGCCATCCTGCCTTCCGACATCCTTCATGATTGACCAAGAGTTGCCGCCTACGATGAAGATTACGCTAAAGAATCCAGACGCCTAGATGTGGACCTTCTTGAGGAAGAGTGCGTATTGGCATGCCAAAGATCCGCCATCTACCAGCAGAAGCTACGCAGCTACCATAGTTGCCGTGTTCGGCATCGCTCATTTAAAGAGGGGGATCTAGTGCTCCGACTTAAGCAGAAGAAGTCACACAAATTATCCCTGCCATCGGAAGGACCGTTCATCATAAGCAAGGCGCTACTCAATGGTTCTTATTACCTCATTGACAATCGTGAACTAGAGGATAGACCAAGTGATGATCATAAGCATAAGCGACGTGACCCGGATGATGACTACCCGAAGCATGATCGGCCATGGAACATAGCACAACTACGTCCTTTTTACACTTAGCATATTTTTATCTACTATGTACCTCTTATATGTGAAATAAATCTCTTTGGTTCACTCATATTCTTGAGTCTTTTACCTCCTTTAGTGTTTATTTTTGGATCGTATAAAACCTTTATGCACAAGTTTTGCATTTGCACTTGTGAAAATTCTGCCTACGGGCGTTAGCTTAAGTTTTCTGGTCTACACGTTCTTTGTTGTTTTATGTGGATTCTGGAGTAGTGACTTTTGGCACTTGAAGTCGGCGATTTTGTGATTAGGTTTTGATGGTGCCATTGGGCATCTTCACCTTAGCGCATGGTTCCGACTACGAGTCTTTTGACTCACGAAAAGTCAAGCATAAAAACCAAAGTAATGGATAAGCCAGCACTTGCTGAAAAATATATACATGCTAGAACTAGTACTTAAGTAGCAGGAAACATTTAGCTATTGTTTTCCGCCTTAAGATTAAAACTGAAGTTTTTCCGCATACATACATCTAGAGGAAACAAATATTACAAAGTGGTTTTTCATTCCTCTAGCGCAGGAGACTTTGAGGTAACGTTGGCGGCGTCAGGAGAGTCAACCTGATCATATTCAAAGTCGATGGTCTTGAGGGACTCGGAGGAGCTGGGTGGTCGCCATCATTGATCTCAAGAGGCACAAAGTAGTTTGGATCGACCAACTCGGCGACCCTGGTGTCATAGTCAGCGAGCGATGCCCAGATAGCTTTGTGATCAATCTTCTGGCCATCATCATCTATGTCGGGCAGGCGCGAGGTCACCGTGTCGATGTCGACATTCTCGTAGGTGGCCTTGACCATCGCCAGCGACATTCTTGCACCAGCCCGGGTACATGAAGCTTTCCAGCTTACGATACGCTCGGGGGCTTGGCACAGAATCTCCGAGTACTTCATGACGGAATCCACTGCCTTGATGTTGATGTTCAAGGGTTCAACAATTTCACTGTCTTGCTTGATGGAGGTACTGATGAAGTTGCCGGTAAGGACCATGCATTTCTTTGGTGGAGGAGGAGTATTGGTTAAACCTATAGGAGCTGCATTTCCGACCAAGCAATGGAGTACATGAGTTCCAATAAACATAAATTTCAGAGTATCTGGCTTACAGAAGTACAAGACGGAGATTGCTTACAAAAGATGCTCGCCTCGGCTTGTTGAAGTGTCTCCTCCATGGAGTCCCGTTCCTGTCGGAGGACCTTGTAAGCCTCAAGGTTACATTTATTCTACTCGTCGGCAGCTTTATTCTACTCCTTGAGGATTGCAATTTCTTCTTTCAGTCGGTTGATCTCCGTGTTGGCAGACTCCTGCACGGCCTTCATAGACGCTTCATGCATCTTCAGAGTGTCATCCCTCTCCTGCTTAAGGATCTTGTTCTCGCTATCCAGCAGTTCGATGTTCTTGGATTGCTCGATAATGTCCTTCGCCTTGGCAATAGCTTCTGCATGTCAGAGAAATAACAGCGCACAATGAGTAGTCGGAGAGCGATGGCACAAGACCAAGTTTGAGTGCAAAATTTAAAAGAAAATAAACTCTTGCTCTTGGTGATTTGATCCTTCAAGAAGGTAGTTTTACCCTTTTCAGCTTCCAGGTCAGCGCGCATCTTGTGGAATTTCTTGTTGGCGACGCCTCTCCGAGCTTTCTCATTCTGTGAAAAAAGATCAAAGTTACTTAGTCTACTTGGATCATCTAGCCGGATGAATATCCACCTAGAGGCTTGGGGGCTACAGTGAGTGTTTTTAACTCGGCAATATGCTTAGTATTTCTTTAAGCATCTAGTCGGAACTAATTTTGTTTCCACTAGAGGCTTGGGGGCTACAGTATTGAAATTTATAACCACTGCGTATGCTACTCTAAAAGTATCTAGTGGGAATAATTCATTCAAACTAAATACTTGGGGGCTACAGTGCGAAGTTTTCTAGCTTAGTCACTCTTAGAGCATTCAGACACAAAGACCTATGGTTTTCCGTCTAAATCCTCGGGGGCTACAGTGGGATACTAGATATGAAATGCAAAAGGCATATAAGTCTTACAAGTGTAATGATCTTGAGGTTGGTGGCGCTCTCGGCAAATATCTTGTTGAAGGAAAGGCTATTTCCATGCAGGATATCCGCCTGCCTGAGCAGCTCCTCAAGACCACATGTTGAAGAAATTGGCGCTGCACCAGGAACCAGAGCTGAGCTACTCGGTGTAATCACCGTGTAGACAATCTTCGGGAACTCTGCTGGAGTCCTGGGTGAAATGGCGCCGCCTTCGACAGAAGTTCCGCCTTCCACCATCGCCTTACCGCTACCAGTGGCATCCTTAGCCGGAGCTTCAGCCACTTTGGATGCGGTGATTTCTTGTGTCGCCTTCTTGCTGACAACGACAATTTCCGCGGCAACGCCTGGGTCCACTTCCATGGCGGAAGGTTCAGACGATACCTTTGCTGGAGAGCTTGTCGGTGCGGTAGCAGGATGGACGCTGGGAGTTGTAGGGGCGATGGAAGGAGATGCTTGGTGAAACATTTCTTTGATATTTTTATAAGCCCCCGATGTTTTGGAGGTATTCTTCAAACTCAAACTGGCCTTCTTCCTGAAACGCAAAAGTATAAGTACATGAACAAGACGAGAAATGGACAATGTTGGATGTTAAGAAGCTTACACAACCGTTGGTGCCTTGGTAAACGGGATACCGGTGATTCTTCTTTTCTCCGCCTCCAGGGAGGCAGTGGATCTCTTGGAGGCTCCACCCTCCGTCTTCTTCTTCTTGCCTCCGTCGGCAGTGTCAGAGGTGGAGCTCTTCCGCTTTCGTGCCAACGGAACATCGTCGCCGGACACGACGATGACTTTCTTCATCTTGGGGTCACAGACTTGGGCAGCCATGTTACCCTCGTCTAGTTCCTTCAGCTGTTAAGTGAATCCTGAAGTGTTAGATACAATGATAATGGTTAGATGGAAGAACTGGAGTATATGTCATATACGGAAAATAAATAGGTACCTCTGGGCACGTGCCACCCTCGAACAAGTCATAGGTGATGGTGAAGCCATGCTTCCTGTACTTCACCTTGACGATGTCTTTGAGGCAGAGCTTGATGGAGTCACTCGAGAAGTTTTCCTCGGAGATGCGGAGGCTATCCTTCCTAACCTTGGTATACTGGTGCATGAGCTTCGCGTGATGCTGCAGAGGCTGGATCCGCCTAACGAACCAGCACATGGCTAGGTCCAACCCGGTAAGACCCGTGTCTACGAGCCACTCGATCTGCCTTACAGCGCAGGAGGCTTCATCGTCGGAGGGAAGAAGGGCTTGGGATCTCCATGTCAGGGCTCCAGTGGCAGGTCCGCCGACAAAGTATGGGTACGTTCCTTCTCGGCCATCCAAAGGGATATCTAGGCCATAGAAGTATGTCCAGGCTGGATCTTGAAGCTAATGGTGCACAATTTCTGAGCTCGTCCTTGCTCACTCTGGCTTCCCTCTTGACGGTGAAGAAATATATAAACAGATCTAACCTAGGCCTGATTCCTAGGTAGCCCTCACAAAGCACTGCGTAGTTGCTAAGCACGAGGATGCTATTCGGAGACAGGTTCTGAGGTTGAACCCGGTAGTAGCTAAGGACCTCTATGAAGAAGTAGGAGATTGGGAGGGAGACGCTGCGTAACAGTTGGGCTTTGAGGTACACCTTTTCTCCGGCTTAGGGAGAAGGGGTGACCTTGTCGGCCGGCGCCGCCCACCAGACCAGACCCTCCGTCATGGGGAGGTACCCCTCGGCGAGCATCCCCTTGAGATAGCTCTCAGTGATATCGGAGCCACCCCACTCTCCCTTGTGGGAGTCGCCCTCCTCTTCTAGTAGTTTTAGCCCCGCTGGAATATGGTCATCGCTGGTGGATTTCAACACCGGGGTGCGTGGCAACACCACGCCCCCTATAGGCACGTGGACGGAGCCCGTCGGCTTGGCCGTGGCTTCGCTCGTCGCCGACATGGATGGTGTACCGCTGCTGCTTGCCATTGATGTGGGGAAGAAGGTGACTGTGATATTGGGGGAAATCTAGGGTTTTTCTCTTGGTGTGCGCGGAGAGCTCGAGGAGGCGTTTTGCTGGAGGAAGAATATGATGCGAGGAAGAATGCGGTGGAAAGAATAAGAATACCCACTGTTATAATTTATAATACTCAACATCAAGATTCGTGCAAGTTGATCGAACAGTTGCTGCGTGGACAGCGCTTGCATGCGAGTGTGCGGAAATTTCGCCACGTTCCCACCGCCGCCGCCAATGTTTCGCATCCTTCGCGCGGAAAAACGTCTATGATTGTGTTCTCTGCATGTGTGTGTTACGAGGCGTCGCTGACCTATGGTCTATGTTGCTCTACTGACACAAGCAGGTGAACCATCCCATCTGAAGATTGTGGCATGGACGGATTCTGTCCGGCTACGACAAGAGTACGATGGAAGATTCAGCAGTTCTCTGACTTACATGTTGAAGATGGAGGACATTGCAGGGTTCTTGGGAGGACTACAAGATATTGCTTGACGATTTGCCAACATTCATCTAGACGGAGCATTCAAACTTGAAGAGGCAAGATGGCGCAAGATCTCGGAGTTATCCGGGGGCTACTGTTGGGGATATGCTAAATGGGTATCACCATAGAATGTCTCTAATCCGGATAACCTGAATGGCCCACCGTTGGTAGCAAGGCCCATGGCCTGCTAGGCGTCCCAGTTAGATGGATCCACAAGGGAGTCCCATGCCGGATAAAGGAAGGCTACAGAGGAATGCAAGACACGTTAGACTAGTTGTGTACCGTGTAGGACTCTATAACCTGTCCGGCTAGGACTCTCCCTGTAACCCTAGGATCTGGCGACTATATAAGCCGGACCTATGGGAGCCTTTAGGGCAGAACAAATCATAACGCGCACAGCGAACCGATCCCTGTAACTCGGCGTATTGCCATTATAGTGATTTATAGCAGGAGGAGGATCCCACCACCATCGTGGGATCTGAACCTGGGTAAGCTATGTTACCTCGTACTCGTCAACCGTCCGCCTTACCCCACGTCTCTAAACACGCTCTGTGAGGACCCCTCCATGGCGTACTCATTGGCAATACCACGACAGTAGCTACTATGACCACGGCCTGTGGTGTTTTGGGCATCCTGTTGCCCTACGAGTCCATCGACATGAAGGACGGGTCGAGTGCCTTGGTGCCTCGCGTCTGGCGCTAGGGTCCATGCACTCCAGTAGAGAGCGGCTTTTGTAGGTGGTATCGCCGTCGTAGCCCTTTGAGGAGGACTCACCAATGGAGGAAATCACGGCTCGTCGAGCGCTTGATTCACCGGCTGCCCTCCGATGTTGTTCGAGCTCTTTGTGCTGCGCGACCTGTCGGTTGTGCTCCTTCATGAGGAGCCAGTGATATCCCATCAGCATGTCGCGCGAGGCGTCCATCAGCAGAGGGTTGCCCTGCACAGCATCCCGTACCCTCTCCTACTCGGCCTTGTTGAGGTGGATCTCCTGCCGAGTCGCTTCGTCACCGTTGGTGGCGTGAGGGTTGCGAGGGTCGGTCCCGTCGGGATTCAGGTGAGCATTGCCATTGATATTGGTGTTTGGAGGAGGAGGGCCTCCATTCGCAGCGTTAGAAGCCTGCGGATTGGATCTGTTATCGACGTGGGCGTCGATGATGACCGCACACATTAAGCGGTAGGGGAGATCGTTGCTCCCATAGCTCTCAGATCCGGAGCCGTAGGTTCCTTCCTCCGTACGAGGTCGCATAGATCGGAGTTGCAACTGTTGTTATCATCCGAATCATACGTTAGCGAGGTTGTGCCGAGGACACCGATTGGTGGCACCCATGAGGCAGGTGCGATCGCCGGAGGCAGCACCCGTTCAGGGAGGCGAAAGGTGCTGACTTGGCCCACCTGGAAGCATAGGCTCCTAAGCATCATGTCGACTCCGTCTCCTATGGAATCGAAGTCTTGACTGGTCGCCGGTGATGTCACGACCCGGGATCAGGGCTAGACAAATACCATATCCTCATCTGATATAAGCCTAACCTAAATTCCGAAATGCGCAGGGAAAGATCGGTAAAATTACAGAACATACAAACATACATTAATAAGGTAAACTCTTAAGAGAGTTACAAACCAGTCATACAAGACAGGGGTCACAGACCCATCATTACATCAAACAACGGAAGCAAACAAGTTGTTCTAAACAACTAACTTAGTAAAGGTCCTAAGAGGCCATAACAAAAGTAGCGACCCTTCCATAGATCCTAGGCTGCTGCCCGGGAACCCTGACTACTCGTCGAATTCTACATAGAAACCACCTTCAGTTGGAGTAGCATCGTCTGTAGAAAACATCAACGAAGCAAGGCTGAGTACAGGGTGTACTCGGCAAGACTTATGGCTAGTGGAGTTATTTTGCATAAAGCCAACTTTTGTTTTCAAAACAAGGGGGAGAAGAAACTCGTCTAGTCAGACCATTTTCAAAAGGGGATAAGAAGACTACAACTCTAGCTCTTAAATACATCTTTGATATCCACCAAGAACCATCATCATCAGAATCTCTCTTCCCGGACTACCCCCTCAACAACCCTGAGGAAGTATTCTGGATCTCACTTTAGTTGGCAAGTTTTATCATTCGGTTATAGTTCTCTATGATCACAGAATCCGTTTCCAAGTCGTCCATAACCGTGGACACGGCTTTTCGAAAAGATTATAACCCTGCAGGGGTGCACAACTTTACCCACACGTACCAACCGATTATTAATGCCAATATATTAGCCCTCTTCCTTGGAAGGCCGGCAGAGAGTGGTTGAGCATGACCTTTACCTTGCTTTCGCCGAGACCATGAGTCACGCACTAAGGAGATGCCTCCGTAACGGGTCGAGTCCCGAAGTCGGTCCCTAGTGATGTGAATAGGGTTTGAGATTACGGATGTCGGGCATCTCCCATACCCTGCCACGCTTACCTACCTGTATGAATGCACTTCCTTCACTTCCATTCAAGAACAACCAATATGCGTATGTCGAATGGAAAGCCCAAACTATGTGACTCATGGAATCTACTAGGCAAGTTAGTTGGCCGAGGGGGTTTCCAGGCCCCCGTGTGGTTGTACGCTCATCTTGGTTCAAGAGGCGAGAACATCAGGTCCTAAGGGTGGCAAGTATGGGAGTACAAAAACCACAACCCTCGTGGCCTCCCGTACAAGCCTTAGCATGTTTATTATCCATCTCTGATCACATCACATATCCTACCATACTAGATTCATCCGCATTTTCGGTGCATCACATGAAAGATTAGCAACAGACCACTAAGCGTGGCTAAGCTTGACTAAACTATGGCACTAGCGATGCTCATAAGCCAAACCCTAGTTATGCTAGGAGCGGTGAATCGGGTAATATAGTTCACAAAGGAAAACATGCATCAGATAGGATTACTCTATCTACTAATAAAAGACTGTTTGAACCGAATGCATATGACGAGAATGAAATACTTTGTAATCATAGGATTCATATGTATGAGTGGGGGCTTCGCTTGCCTTGTCCATTGTTGGACTGATACTGCTCTTCGGTGGCATTGACTTCAGCTTCGGGTTCGGTTCCTATTCGCGAGAACCAATCACCGGAAAAGGGAAAACAACACTCAACACATGGCATGTGCAATGCTCATACAATATGGATGATATGACAAGTTGAATAGTGTTGAATTGAACCCTAAAGCATGCTTGGTCACTTTAAAGGGGGTTCCGAAAGTCCAAACCCTAAAAAAAGGGGATCATCGGAATCACCTGTGGGGTTCATTTGGTTCTTCTAATTAAACTTGCTATCAAAGTTGATTAACAATGTATGATTATAGCTTAGTTAGATAGGTTTCATTTTTCTAAAAATTTTGGTATATTATTTGTATTTTTTGATTTAAAATGAATTAGTTATGAATTTCCCAAATTTTAATTCATTTTAAACATTTTTGGAATATTTAAATTAATTTCCAAACTTGGTCCCACATGTCAGACTTTTATTCATTTCAGAAAATATTTACAGAAATTATTAAAACCCTGACAAGTATGGCCCACCTGTCATATTATTTCTATTTACAGAAATTATTTACAAAATGATTAATAAAAGAAAATGAGTTATTGCCTCATGCTGATGTCAGCATGACATCAGCAATGGAGCTCACCCTCAGATCGAGCAAGGATCCAACGATCCCGTGCTCGCCTGGATGCGTGGAGGGGTGCGATAGAGAGAGGGCTTCGCGGGGAGCCAGATAGTGGCAGCGCCGCCCTGGAATGGTCGTCGGAGCACGACACACGGCTGCGCGCGGCTTGCAGATGCTCGTGGCGCCGGCGACAGAGAGCGAGAGGAGGCGAGAGAGGAGGTCTATGAGGACCGCAGGCTTACCACGGATGCAACGGAGGGGTCAGCGAGGCGAGGCGCGGTCGGTAAGCATCGGAATCATCGTCAGAGAGCGGCGGACGACGTAGGGAGAGAAGAGGTCGATGGCGAGGATTCGAAGAACGCGGGGTCGATTCCTTCGGTGGAGATGATCTTCGCGATGAGGCGGTTCCAACGGCGGCCTCGGCTGGCCGTGAGGTGGCCGGAGACGGCGGGGCGACGCAGCACCTGTGCAGCTAGGGTTCGATCATGGCGCTAGAGAGCTAGGGAGAGGGGGAAAATGGCGAGCTAGGGTTCATCGGCGGCTACGATGGCGGTTTATAGACGACCAGAGCGGCGGCACGAATCCTGGCGCACACCAGCAACGACGGACGGCGGGCGGCGCGATAGTGAGCTGCTGTTCATCGTCGACGAAGACGACGCGAAACAGAGAGGCTGAAGCGATACGGGGCCGGGGACGGGCTGCTGCTGGGCCAGGCTTGGGCTCCGGGTGGGCTTCCTGCTGGCGCCAGGGATAGAGGAGGAGAGGTGGGCTCGGCCCAGGGAGGGTTAGAGATAGATTTTTTTCCAGGAAACCTTTTCTATTTTCTGTTTTCCTGATTTCTTTGTATATTTTCAAACCTGTTTTGAATGATTTCAAATTACAGAAACTTTTATGAAGTATATAAAATAACGTGGAACCCTTTATTCACTTTGGGTTCAACTCATGTAGTTGTTTGTTTAAATACAAAACTTATTTGAATGGTTTTCAAATAGAGGGGGAAGTTAGGGTTTAGGTTTTAATTTGTTCTTCTTTGGTTGAATCAAGTGCAAATGTTATGCATGCATGCAATGCTCAGACATATCCTTATTTATATTACACAAAAGGGGTGGTATGTTACAGGCGAGTGGACGGTGAAGTCGATGATGCCAAAGAGGAGGTGTTTCTCCGTCGCAGAGGAGTCAAAGATCGCGGTGGATGGACCATCACGACCGCAACATCAGCATCCCTAGTTCCTAGGTCCGGGCGTTCGATTTTAACCGAATTTTCTGTTCGGTTTTTCAGTTTTTCTAATAATTCGGGTAATAAGAAATAGTAACCGAAATTATTTCGGTTTTCTAATTAAATGGTAGTTTGGTTAACCAACATTTCGGTTCGGTGTTCAGTTTTTCACCGATTTTATCGAACCGTGTCAGCAAATATCGATCTGTCGTATGACCATGAGAACGCACACACCGGTACACCACTACTCATGCCTCTAAAAAACCATACGACTATGCACTAGTTAAATACTCTACGTAGCTAGCTGAAGCACGTAGCAGAATGTAACTAGATGGAAGTGTGGATACATATACGTGCATGGTTTTAGATAGTGCCAAGAGACATGCTATCTCATAGCTGGAGGCTTTGGCCTGTTGGGTGTTTGTCTGTTGAGCCGAGAAAACAAAAGGACCAAACAACGCTGGAGTCTGATCGGGGCAAGTCTGGAGTCTCTAGACAATATTTTGGGTTTTCTGGTTATTTCGGTTAACCTAAGGTAAAAACCAAAATTATTCATATAAATTTGGTTTATCACTTTTATGCATCGAAATTGTCTTTGGTTAATTCGGTTTTGGTTCCGGTTAATTCGGTTTCGGTGTTCGGTTTTGTTTTTCATGCCCACCCTACTGGTCAGTTCCCACGGATGACGCCAATTGACGAGGATTCGACTCGTCGGTGCCCATTATAATGGGCTTGGGTTTTGGAGAAGAAGGGGACACTAGAGATCGCGGAACGGCTAACAGACAAGCAATGCAGGACACGGTGTTTACCCAGGTTGAGGCCCCCAGAGCGAAAACGCTATTACTGCTTGTCTACTCTCGCTTGATGGCGAAGCCAAAGGTTACAAGGGTGCGGAGATTGACTCTGGCGGTGTGTATGCTAGGGTTATCAGGTGAGTCCTCCTCGTCGTGCCCTCCTAGCCATTATATAGATAGGACATGTCCCAGGGTAGGTCGAGTCGGTTACAAGTTTAGGGTTTTCCCTTTGAATTTCTATCTTGGGTTTAGCCGTATTATTCAAGGAATCGCACTCGGCTTGGTGTTGGGGATATACTTTCCGGGCATACCCACAAGACTCGCTGACCAGGGTGGCCCACCAACGGGTTAGAGCTTTGGTTCATAGGCGGCCTAGTCACAGAAAGAGGAGGAGCCAGTTTTGGCTACGACAAGGCCCAGAAGAGTTACCGACTTAGACGTGTAGTATTATTTGTATTCCAAGTTGTATCTACTTACCGACTCTGTAACGTAGCTGGATAGGTCTCTCCTGTAACCCTTGGTCCCAGTGCCTATAAAAACCGGCCCTATGGGAGCCTTTAGGACACAACACCAACAACCAATCTTACTACCACAATCACAACTCACACAGGCGAACCTCTCTTGTAATCCGCTGTAACATCCGGCTTATGCCGATATATTACTGGGTTGCTAGCAGGAGTAGGATCCGATCACCGTAGTCGGATCTGAACCTGGGTAAACTTGTGCTCACCGCTCCTGGAACATCCGACGTCTCACACCCCATCTTGCCAACGCCACTAGGACCACCTATGGCGTACTTGTTGACAATCCGACGACAGTTGGCGCCCACCGTGGGGCAGGTGACCTTTGGAGCTTCGTTCTAGGCAGAATCTGCTTGTGCAGGAATCGGCAAAACTATCGCCATGGGTCGCGTGGTCTACACCAGTTATGTCCCTCTCGTCCTTCTCGACGAGACCTGGATTCTGGCTTCAAAAACCGTGACGACCTACACCATCATATCTATCGGCGAGATCGATATTTATCTCGATTTTGCTGAACCTGCCCAACCCACCCTTGAGGTGATGACCATGGCGGAAGAAAAATCCGGAGATACTCTATCCACAGAAGCGGAAGAGTTCAAGATCCCGGAGAGTTCAAGATCCCGCAGAAGCGAAAGAGTTCAAGATCCAGCCGACTCCCGTAGTGGAAGAAGAGGTGGAAGAAAAATCCGAATCCGATCTCCCTGACGAGATCGGATACACGGACGAAGAATACATCCGCTACGGATCCGGCCCTACTAACGTCGTAGCAGAATAAGAACTCTTGAGGATCAAGATAATAGAGATGACGATACGCCCCTACATCGATTACAAAGCAATCGCCGACATCATGGAGAACTTCGAGATGGCAGAGGCGGAAACCAAGTTGTACCACTACCTCAAGAACATAAACAAGAAGAAGCACTGTTTCGTGTACCACATAAGCTCTGGATCTGACTCTGTCGATACTGGAGCCGGCAGCGATTCAGTTGTAGATGCAACCGAAGAAAATGCCGACTTACCTGGCTCCCCTCAGGAGTCAATAACATCGCAGGAACTTCGAGACTTCGACAAGGATATGGAGGAGTACGAGCAAGAGCATGCCTCCAAGCCAACGCAAGGTGAGCCGGAAAATCCTCCTAGTCCATATGATAGCATGGATGAAAGCTACACCTCACAGGATGATATGGATACCAGAGATTCCTCCGAGGTCCACAAGTACCGACGGAAGTTTATCCCCCGGTACCGGACCAAAATATGTCTTTGCCACTAGTACGCACATTAAGTCTACTGGGCGGTCAAAGAAGAAGAACAAGAACAAGAATCCGACACCGGCTGAGCCGGACGTCGAGGAAACCAACGAAGAAGAAGTTGATGAAGAGATCAAGATGGAGAATCAAGATGGAGATCTGATTAATACCACGCCGATCGACCCTCCTGTGAATGGACACGTCATCACCAATGGTGCATGTGAAATTTACGAAGATACTCTCATGATTCCAATCCCAACAGCTTCGGATATTACACCGGAGGTGCTGGAGAAAAGGGATGAGGACCTGGAAAAGCACCGTCTGTTTCTGCTCGAAGAGGCAGCGCGCATCGTTGAGCTTAGGCAGCAGTTAGACATTGATCCGACCAAATAACAATCAGATTTCAAGCGACACCCAAACAAAACAAGATCTATTCGACGGAAAAACATGAGAGAAGATCCAAGTCTACAACATGCCGATGGAAAACGCTACTTCAGCTCGAGCCATCCTCGCCAATAATTCGTCTCCATGGCAGATCCAGCATTGTGTCGTGTTGCTGGACAAAGGATTAAAGCAGCAGAAAACGGCCGCGTCATTTAGTGGCAAGATGTACTCAAAGTCAGAATTTTGCCACACTGGCGCTGACCAAAGCGCTGACGGAAGGCTCTATATGGATACAGATCAACGCTATCGTCCCCGTGGAGAAGAAGAGAATTCAAGAACTGGCTCAAACGGCCACTCTCGCCGGCTGACGCATGACTGGGCAAGAGTTATTCCGGTTGTGTCTGAAGACGCCATCAGGGCAATGGTTCCTCATCAGGACCATCGCCGGCAAAACAAACGCTATAGAGAAGACCCGGAAGCACGCCGCCAGCCAAAAGAGCAAGATCGGCTAAGGATGCCACCACCGAGCCGTCCGGCTGGTAACGCCGGACGAAGAGATGATCTGGACCATCCTGAATCAAGTAGGGACGGATCCCAAAGAAACCTACATCAGAGTCAGCATAGTGAGGCTCCACCGCCACCAACATGTAACCCAGCCGGAAATAATCCACCAGGGCCACCATCGCCTCCTAGCAGCGACCATGAGGGATCCCGACATAGCCATGGAAGCCGCAGGGGTGGAGGCGGCAATGGTGAGAGGAGAAGCAGAAATCTGAGTCCACCACGCAGAAGCCGCGAGCCTCCAAGGCGTAGATCTCTCTTGCCAAACGACGCTTGCCATCGCATTGAGTCAAACATAGAGGCGCGGCGGTACGAGGAAGAATATGTGTACGTGGGACCCAAGTGCTTTGGCCCACGCATACGTCGAACCAAATTTCTGGTTGACTTTGGTATTGCCAAACACATTCAGCCCTACGATGGCGCGGCTCGGCCAGATACCTGGCTCCAAGATTTTTTCTAGGTCTACTGCATCACCAAAGGAGGAAACAGCCTGGTCACAGTCCGATATCTCCCGCTTATGCTGAGGAAGACGGATCGATCGTGGCTCAACGAACTGACATAGAATTCAATTCATAACTGGTATGATATGCAAAGTGCGTTCTTTTCAAACTTCGAGGGGACATACAGGAGGCCCTGCACAGTCAGAGACTTGCAGCGTTGCACCCAAACACCCGGAGAAATGTGTCGGGATTACCTCGGACGCTGGATTGACACGAAGAACTCTTGCGAAGGAGTAAACAAGCAAACTGCGCTAGAAGCTTTGATTGCAGGCCTCCCAGTCAGACTTTTGCGTCACAGACTGAAGCCTAACCACGTCACAGATTTGGGAGAGATGATAGAGACGACAAGCAAATATGTTGATACCGACAATGATTTAGAAGGGCTGCTAAATATTCTGGCCAATCCCAATGCGGCCAAACAGTCAAAACAACAAGCTCAGAAGCGCAAGAACACCTCGGACGAAAAACCGGCTCCGGATAACATAGTTGTTAACGTAACATTCGGATCTGGCGGACGAGGAGGGAGCGGAGGCGGCCGGGGTAGAGGCCGTGGAACTTTCTGAATCTAGGGCAGAGGAGACCAGCAACCCGGAAGAACCTATACCTGGCCCGACATTGCCAATAATCCCTGTGTCCACCACTTGGATAGTAACGGAGGATCTACCCACACAAATGCCGAGTGTTGTTTCAATGACGACATCAAGAAAGACGAATCCGCTGGCTACAGGGCCAAGGAACAAAAAGGAAAGAAAAATTCCGAGAAAGGCAAGGAGCCCATGGAAGATTCCGACATCGAAGAAGCGGATGCTGCACAACCCAAGTCGGATGGAAAAAAGGAATTTCTCACTAAGAAATAAGCATACATCTACTTCCTTGGATCTCAGCCGGCTAAAGACAAGAAGGCGGTTCTCCGTGAGCTCAATGCCATGGTTCCGGCTGTTCCACAGTTTCTCGATTGGTCGGACGTAACCATCACCTTTGATATCTCAGATCACCCGAGGAAAACACATCGTCGAGGAAAGTACCCTCTGGTCGTCAATCCTCTTATTGATGGCTATGAGTTCTCTAAAACACTCATGGACGGTGGGAGCAGCATTAACATCCTCTACATCGAGATGCTCCACCGCATGAAGATACACGAGAGCCTGTTGAGTTACAGTAGTGTAACTTTCCATGGCATTGTACCAGGGAGACAGGCGGATTCTCTTGGTGAGATTACTTTGGACGTAACATTCGGAACCCAAGACAATTACCGGACCGAGCCACTCTCTTTAGAGGTGGTAACGTTCAAAAGTGCTTACCACGCCATCTTCGGACGTCCGGCTTACTGGGCGTTCATGGCCCGTCCCTGTTACATCTACAATATGATAAAACTTCCAGGTCCAAAGGGCGTAATCACCATCCGGGGAAATCCGAGGAAGGTGCGAGAGTGCGACGAAGGATCTACTGCCTTTGCCGAAGCCGTGCTACATGCCCAGGAGTACCAGGAGATCAAGAAGACCATCAATCCGTCTGAGATGCCCGCTATGAAGAGCGAGGTGCTGAAGCCAAGTTTGTAGTTCAAGGCGTCGGAAGAGACGAAGAAAACGTCGTTGAAGGAAGATGATCCCTCCAAGACGACAAACATAGGGGTAGGCTTAGACCTCACATAGGAAATCGCGCTCGTCGAGTTCCTCAAAGCTAATAGTGACATCTTCGCATGGCAGCCTTCTGATATGACCGGAGTACCTAGGGAACTTGCCGAGCACTCTCTTAATGTGTACCCTGACGCTAAACCCGTCAAACAGTCTTTACGACGGTTTGGTTACGAAAAGCGCAAGGCGATAGCCAAGGAATTAGCCCGACTAGAGTTAGCCGGATTCATAACAGAGGTCATCCATACATATTGGGTGGAAAATCCTATACTCATCCCTAAAAAGGACACCATTTATTTAAGGATGTGTGTTGATTATACCGCTTTGAACAAGGCATGCCCAAAAGACCCGTTCCTTTTGCCAAGAATCGATAGTTATCGACTCAACGACAAGGTCAGAATTACTCTGTTTTCTCGACGCATATTCCGGATATCACCAAATACCGGTGAAAGAGTTGGATCAAATTAAGACGTCTTTTGTCACTCCTTTTGGAACCTTCTGCTACAAAACTATGCCTTTTGGCTTAAAGAATGCAGGAGCTACATATCAACATACTATGCAACATTGTCTCAATGATCAAATCGGACACAACGCCCATGTATACGTAGATGACATAGCAGTTATGTCCAAAAATAAGGGAACTTTAATTTCTGACTTGGAGGAAACATTTGCTAGTCTACAAAAATTCAATATGATGCTAAATCCGAAGAATTGTTTCTTTGGAATTCCAGCCAGAAAATTGTAAGGTTTCATTGTCTCTGAGCGAGGCGTAGAGGTGAACCAGGACAAAATCAAGGCTATACTCAATATTACCAGGACGACTCGCCTGAAGGACGTGCAACGTCTCACTGGTTGCATTGCAGCAGTGAGTCGGTTCGTCAGCCAGCTCAGCGAAAGAGTCGCACCTTTATACAAACTCTTTAAGAAAATCGACAAGTTTGTATGGACCCAGGAAGCCGAAACTGCCCTGCAAAGTTTGAAAGACCTACTTTCAAACCCACCAGTCCTCGCTGAGCCAGAACCTCAGGAGCCTATGTTACTCTACATTGCAGCAACCAACAAGGTCATAAGTGTGGTAACAGTAGTAGAGCGCGAGGAAGAAGGCCACGAGCATAAGGTGTAGCGACCGACTTATTACCTGAGTGAGGTTCTGACAGAGTCGAAACAACGGTATCCACACCATCAAAAACTAGCCTATGGAGTGTTCTTTGCATCCAGAAAGCTACGCCACTATTTTCAAGAACACAAGATCACAGTGGTGAGCACCGCTCCCCTACGAGATATAATCAATAACCGCGACGCCACAGGACATGTCGCTAAGTGGGGAATATAGCTTCCAGATTTCGACATTGAGTACAAGCTGCGTACAACAATCAAGTCCCAATTACTTTCCGACTTTGTTGTTGATTGGACAGAGATGGCAGAAAACACAAGTCCTCCAGACTCGGAATTATGGACCCTTCACTTCGACGAATCAAAAGCACAAGGAGGCTCGGGGGCTGGTGTATTGCTCAAATCACCCCAAGGAGATAAGCTGTTCTATGTGTTGCAAATACACTTTACGGCAACCAACAATATTGCCAAGGTTGAAGCATTGCTGCATCGAATACGCATGGCCAAAAACAATGGCCTAACAAGAATCATGTGTTACAGAGACTCGAATTTAGTTGCTCAATAAGTATCCGATATCTGCAACGCAAACAAGCACATGGCAGCGTACAAAGCTGTTGTGGATGAACTATCTAAATAGTTCGAGGGTTTTGAGGTTCAACACATCCCTCGAGCAGAATATGAGGAAGCAGATGCTCTATCAAGGATAGGCTCTGCGCGGAAACAAGTACCGGATGACACTTTTCTAGATCATTTAAGGGCCCCCTCCATAGTCGGAGTTGACAAGGACTATCCAACGAAATACGACTCACCTTTAATAGCAGTTCTGGCTGTAATTCCCAGCTAGACAAAACCCTATCTGGATTTCCTGATAGACGGAAAATTACCCAAAGACGAAGTCTTGAGGTGGTAGATCGTCCGACAAGCAAAAGCCTACACTATAATAAATGGTGAGCTCTATAAGCGGAGTGTTTCTGGCATTTTCTAGCAATGTATTTCTTTGGAAGAAGGAGTGGTAATCTTGCGAGAAATCCACGAAGGAGAGTTTGGTCACCATACTGCAGCTAGATCCTTAGTGCAAAAGCTTTTCAACATGGATTGTTTTGGCTTACAGCTAAGGCGGATGCTGACAAACTGGTCAAAACGTCTAGATGCTGCCAAAGGTATGCCGTTCAGGCACAAGTTTCGGCTGAACATTTGCGAACAATCCCTATTACATGGCCATTTGTGGTCTGGGGGCTTGATATGGTAGGACCATTTCACACGACAAAATATGGATTTACTCACCTACAAGTGATGGTGGATAAATTTACAAAGTGGATTGAGGCTAAACCCGTAACAAGTTGCGATGGAGCCACAGCCATAAATTTCGTTAAGGACGTGTGCGGTGACCCAGCATACCACTGCATATGTAGTACACTATAGTCGTTGACATGATATCTACAGAACACCGTTTCGTAAATATCACATCCCTCAGAGTGGTACAACAGAAACATTGCGGGACCATATTACAAAAGTACACACATTATTATTATTATTACAATACCGGAAGTTCAAGACTTCCAAAAGATCCAACTTACAAACCAAAATATAAAGTGTTCAACGGAAATTTAAAGGTAACCACTCCGACTAGGAGTTGAGCTCAACAGCTTATTCTATAGAGTTCATGCTGCTCGGCTCCGTTAGTTACTACTAACTAGATACTTAATTGGACTCGTTCTCATCGACACCGTAGTGGATCTCGTAATCCACTCCTTCAACTCCTCCGGACAGATCAGGTTCCTCGTAGTACACATCTTCTTGGCATTCGGCTGCATACATTGGCATGTCTTCGGGATCCTCAGAGTCTAAGCAAGGGATCAAAGGAAAGAATGAGTAACAGTGTTACCCAACAAGTTCATTATTTGCAAGGTGGGAAGTTTGATGCTCTAACTACCACCTCGGATTATCAATCCTTGGCACTATGCAGTTTTTGTAAATCTTTCTTCAAAGATTGATTTTATTCCGAAAAACTATGACAATCAGCCTTCACAAGTTGACCAGAACTTTCATGAAGTTCCTTTCCTGCCGCGTTCATAGCTCCTTCCTGGAACAGGGAGTAACAAGTTACATTTTTTACACTCTGTAGAGGTGCGTTACTTTACCCATGAGAGAACAACTCCTTGTTGCACAACCAGGCGTACTTTCCCATCCACAATTCCATGATGTGGGGCCTAGTAGTTGGTCCAAGCCAATCACTGCCCCCTTCGCGACCCCGCATGCCTCCTTGGTGTACACCATGCCCACATAATGAATTACGACAATGGTTTGTACAAACCATTAGATGCCAGAACTATCATGGGACGATGAGGGTTCCCACCCATATGCTGCATATCCTCTACGAATTACCAATTAATATGCACGCTACGAGGATAACAGCCACGACCTGCACATCTGGCTTCATGCGAGAGGAAGAAGATACAGCTGACTTCTCTGTCCCATTCCAAATCTCATGGCTAACGCGTAATATATGGCGCTAGAATCACTGATGTCAGGGGTTATTAAGTCCCTACTTGATCATCAATGTTGCAAATAGAACCCTAAGTTCTAATGCTTCATTATATCACCACTTAGGATGATATCTATGATTTCTTTATTTATGAAAATATTATTTTCTTTCTTTTATAGAATATATGATAACACACAATTTGCAAATACTTTGATAAAGACTGTCGTGGTGGCGGCATGGCAGATGCCATGGGTAGGCTAAAGTATGGGGCCAGTGGATGCTAGAGGGATCCAGGGAGGGAAGATGTAGTGATTTCTACACTCAAATGACTAACATGTAGATCTTTATTTCTCTTCTTAAGGACTACAAGTGCTCCTTGAGCTGTTTGCAGGAAGAAGAGAGCTACTACACGAGCCTTACGGCGTAGAATGAATCGATCCCCTCTCAGGAGCCCGCGTCTCCCCTTATAAAGGGGTGCCTTGGTTCCTCCTAGGGCTGACGTGGCAAGCATATTCGAGGAATATGCTTGTCCCAATATGGTAACTCGGCGACCCCCTTTCCGTGTCCCCCTTCTATCGACGACAATGTTCCAGAGAGCCTCACATGCGCGCCTCGGTCTCCCTGACTGTCACGTCCGTGACCTTCTTCTGCCCTTCTGCTGCTCTTCTCCTTGTCCTTTATGCTTGGCTCTGTTCAGATTCCTCCTAGCCCGTGACTAGGGTTTGACTATAGGCACCTCCTTCTCCTGCAAGCTTCGTGTTACTCGGCCTTGTCTCGCATAACTCGGCTCGACCTTCACCTGCATTCAAGTTATTCAGACTCGCTCGGCCGACTTAATTCGTATGTCGGCCGGATAAGGTGTTACTCCTTCTGTAGCTGTCATGGCCTTTCTTATCTCGGCTGAATCTTACATGACTCGGCCGATATAAACAGTAACTCGGCTCATGACAAGGGAGACTCCTTTCATCCTTCCCCTATCTTGACCCTATCCGGGGTCACCTTCCCAACATTAGTCCCCGAAGCTGGTGTGGTCCTGCCTATAACCTCGGCCGGGCCACATCAGTTTCCCAACATACGTCTCTCCTTATTTCCGAGTTACTTTTTTCTGTTTGAGGTATCCGCGCAGCTTCCTGAGCATGCCTCGTCCTACGTGTACCACTCATCATTATTCCGACGACCTCACCGTCGTGCGCTTCTTCGCCGCCTCCGTGGGTGAGTTATTCTACAGCGCTGCTGCTAGATTTCCGCCCTAGGCTATCCTTCGGTTTGCCAGATTCCTCGCGGTGGTTCTCCTTTGTTGCGCTGCCACGTTCCTTAGAATCACGACGGGGCCCTGCACTTCTAAGCCTCCCTCCGCCGCTAGTTTCTCCTCCGTTGATTCCTCCGGCGAGCCCATGTCTAGTTCTGCCAGTGGAGCGCTCGTCGAAGACGATGACCTTGCGTCCGGTTCAGAACGGGGTTCTTGGCAGGGCTCCTTTGTCACTCGTCGTGAGATTGAGTGGCTGATTAGGACTCGTCGGATTCCTACCGAGGTAAGTTGTCGCTTGCCCGGCAAAGAATCCTCTCTTGTACTCAATGAAGGCGAGTACGTTGTTTTCATGTCCCACTTTTCTCGTGGGTTCGGCCTCCCCCTTAGCGATTTTGCTAGGGAATTCCTTGTTTACTTCGACCTCCAGCCGCATCACCTTCCGGCTAATGCTATCGCCTCCTTGTCTGCTTATATCTCAGCCTCGGAGGGGTACTTCGGCCTCTGGCCCTCCGTGTCCGTCTGGTCTAAATTCTTCCAAATCTGATCTAATGTCGTTCCGGACAAATCTCTTCACCCCTTCGAGAAATCCCTTACCTAGTGTGGAGCCGCGTCCATTACACCTCGGAGAAACTCCGAGTTCCCTCGTGTCGCCGGCCTCGAGTCTTGCAAGAAATGGCATAGATCATTTTTCTATGTCAAGAACACTGGAAAAGAAGACAAGATTCGGCTCCCTGCCTTTTCTATTGGCACCCCTTCCAAGAAGAATTAGAACTACAATCCCAGGAAGAGCCATGCTTTGGCCGAGGCATTTGAGATTCGGCTCAAGGAGTTGATCCGCGCCGGGCTCCGCGGTGAGGATCTGATGACCACATTCGTCAGCAGCCGAATCTGCCCTTTCCAGGTTCGCTCTCACAAGCTTTGTTACATGAGTTGTCCTCTCGATCCCAACCGAGTTTTGACGGTTGAGCTCGACGACTATCTTATTTACAAGCGTGTCCGAGCTATCTTCAAGACTGATATGCCGGAGGACTGGACATGGGGACTGAATCCGTTCACTCGTGGGAATCCCCCTCCTGAGGTAAATTTCCGCATTTGTGTTTGTTTCCGAGTCGCGTTTGTTACTATTCTTTTGCTAACTCTACTTTGTTTCTTTTGTCACAGAGGTTTGCGGAGCAAAAGATCAAGGATGCCAAGGTTCTGGCTCTTCCATGGATCGTAGATCGGAATACCCCGGACAACGGGGAACCTGACTCGGAAGAGTTTGTCCCTAAGTCGGATGATGCTCCGGCTCGCGCCCGTGGCAAGACCTCAGCCCACGGGGATGAAGGTGACTTGGACGACGTCCAAATTCTTGAGGTAGTTGCCGCGATGCCTATCTCTTACGCATTTCCGGCTCCTACTTTCCCAGCTAATCCAGCCGGTCAGGTGCACGACGCCGAGCCTCTTGCTTCTCGAGCTCTGCCTCGAAGAAACGCACCGCTCTGGAAGGTCCCTCCGACGCTGCTCCCAAGAAGCGAGTGAAGAAGTCTTCCCAGCATATTTCAAGGCATAAGACCATGCCCGGGGTTACTGGGTGAGTTTATTTTCATTCGTATTGCTTGTTTCTCTCTTTCTGTCTTTTGATTCGACCTTTTGTCCTTTGCAGAGCTCCTCTCTCTGTCAAGCCAAGTGGTCCAAGTATGACAAGCCATACAGCTCGTCAGCCTTCTCCTCCGCCCCCTGAAGATACTCGGGCTCCTAGTCCCTCTCGTGTTGACTCTCCTCCTGCACCGACTCAGACATCGCCTTGGCGAGATGTACCCACAGCTCCCACCGTTAACGTCGACATAACTCCGCCATTAGATCATCCTGTTGAACCTGTTGCCCCTGCTATGACCACTGAGGTTTCCCCCGATATTCCTTCGACCACCACAATTCCAGCTGCTACTCCAACTCTAGCTGAGGATATCACCATCTCGTCCCCCTTGGAAACCATAGTTCCTCCATCATCCAAGGATGCCACTCCTAGTGCCGAGGTTGCTGCCCCTGCCGAAACCTCTTCTAAGACTAGGAAGGTTGTTGTCACCAAACCTTCAGCATCTCAGAAGGGGCCGACTAGCTCTTTTCAACCCAACATAGCTGATGCACTCCGCAAGGGGGCTTCCTCTGCTAAGCCTGTTGTCACCCCGGCCGCTGATACTCATCTTACTCTTGACAAGAGTCCTACGGCGGCGGTAGTTACCCAACGGGTCCGACGTAAAGTGCTTACCCGTACTGAGAGTTGGAACAGCCTCGGCTCTTTGGTGGAATACGCCAATAATTGGAATGCCTCCAATCAGCTTGAGGGCAATCCGAGTAGCCAGCCATTTCAGCTTTCCGACATCAGCAGTCGTTTGCATATGGCTGCTAAGATTGTTCTTGACAGTGATAAGATGAACGAGGTAAGCGCTTCTATTGATATTTTGTCTGTTATTCAAATGATAGTATATATACACTAGTCCCCGAAGCTTGCAACCGAATAACTTGTTGTTCGTTTGGAAGCTTTGTTAGGCTTCAAATGCATTATTTGCTAAGTCAATTTCTTGTATGACTTGGATTGATCGTGGTTCATCCATATTCCGAATTAAGCTTTGCTTAATCCGGATCTATCTCGGCTTTGATTATCCAGCCACTGAGATCCGAGTTAAGTTTTACTTGATTTAGCTCTGTTCTAGTTTTGAATATCCAGCCACCTAGATCCGAGTTAAGTTTTGCTTGATTCGGATCTATCTTAGCTTTGAATATCCAGCCACATAGATCCGAGTTAAATTTTGCTTGATTCGGATCTGTTTTAGCTTTGAATATCCAGTTGTGTAATTCACTTTGGTACTTAGGTTGCCCATGATCGGCGGATGGCCGAATTTCAAAGGTTGCTCTTTGCACACAAGAAATTGCAAGAGAAATATGAGAAAGTTCTCCCCATGGTGAAGAAAACTGGTAATTTAATAAATCTTTATTGTTCCTTAAGTTCTTAACATTTTCGGCTTGATGTGCTAATTTATTCTTTGCTGGTATGCAGCTAATATCAATAATCTTAATACCCGCCTCACCAAGAAGGTTAAAGCTCTGGAAGGTTAGTTATTCTTCTCGTCTATTGATTTTTGTTCGAGACTAATCCTGGGTTTCTTATAACCTTCTGGATTTGGTATAGCCGAGTTACAAACACTTGCAACAATTCATCAAGAATGCATATCCATGCCTGATATGATGCTGCATTTTTTAGAAAAAGCCGCCACTCATTCGACGCAGCTTAAAGAAAAGGATGATGAGATAACCCGGTTACGTGCCGAGGTTGAGTCTCTCAAGCTTTCGCAGAAATCCGAATTGGAAAAATTTGATCAGGATTTCTCTGAAGAAAAGAATCGACTGAGCCTGCAATTGCAGAAAGATAAGGAACTCCTCGATGCTGCTGAGCTGAAGAACTGGATGATGGGCGAGGAAATCACTCACTTTGAGAAGAATAAGGTCGACTGGACCCAGGATCGCCAGAAGATGTTGAGGTATATTCATCGTAAGTTTCCGACCGTGGCCGAGTTATCTTCTTCTCTTTCTTATTTTTAACTGATATGTTTTCCTTTCGTGTAGATCATTTTCCGGCAGCTAGACCAGTGAGCTCTAAGGCAGTGATTTCTGCTCGTCAGCACCGAGCTGTCCCCACAGATTCGATTCTAGAATACTCAATGGAAGACTTCTTGATTGTCGTCGGTGCTACTATTGGACCAATGAAGATTATGGGCAGAGATCTGGTGCAAGCAGCCATTCGGGCCTACCATGTTCTTTGGCCGAATACCTCTAGAATACCTGATATTGACGAGGTTAAAATACTTGTGGAGAGATTAATGGCATCTCAGACCCAGTTAAATCTCTGGAGGGAATCTGCTAGGAGGGCTAGTGCTGATATGGCACTTACAGCCGTTCTGTCTTGGTACGAGGACATCTCGCTCGACACTTTGATGAATTTGAGTACTGGATCTCGTTGGGTTGAGGATCCAGAGTTCGTCGCTCGCCACCAAGCTCGTGCCTTCTAGCTTGTTGAGTACGCTGACATGCATAATTGGATTGAAGGGCCGAGTTTTCTTCCCAATCCAACGGATGATGTCAAAGTTGACGATGCCTCTGATGATGATTCAGCCGATCAGGATGAGGCAGAGGGTGACTCGGACAACTCTCGTGACTCTAATGCAAGCTAGGATGAGGATGGCGACGCGCGATCATCTTCTAAAGGGAATGAGCATTGTCGAGCTCAAGCTAATGTTTCTCAGCAGGTGAGGCTTTACCCCGAGGCTACTATTGCTTCTGTTGAAGGCAAAGTAACTTCGGCTGAGGCGCCGTCTACCTCGGAGAGCCCAGTTCCTGAAAATATCCCTGCGCAGGAGACCGAGGTCGCCCCGCCATCATCCGAGGTATCCATTCCCGATGCTCCTGATCATGCTGCTGCCCCTTAAGGGTGCTCTGGCCCTTTTCGCTGTTTAGGTTCAAAAAAACAATTTAAGTTACTTTCAGTCCCCGGTATGCCAGGCGTATGATGTCTGTGGAACAATTGTCCGGCTTTTGGTGTGGTGCGAACCTTTTTTCCTTTCGCCACTGAGGCATGGGTGATGGTAATTATTATTACTTTGTTTAAACAAGTCTCATTGATTTATATCTTTTCTTTGGCAAACTTTGATTTCGTAGGTTCAGATTGTATTTTTCCATGTGGCTAACCTTAGTTCGGCATTTATCTTGCCTGCCCTTTATAAACTCGCGAGCGTAGCTATTGTGTTTTCAACGTCTATCTGAAGTACAAAGCCCGAAGCCCATATCTGGTAAAGTGATACAATAAGTTGCATCCCTTATCATACTTCGATTTGCTAGGTTTTTTATTCTTTTTTGCATTATCCTTAGAAATCTATGTTTGTTTTCGCTTTGCTATTCCTCCGATTACTGAGACAAGTTTATATCATATCTTGCAAGTTGTGATCGTCAATTTTGGGGAGTCCCCGAGTCTGGAGCTGAGCTATGGAGATTTTATGTGTCTGGCGAAAAACAGTGGGTAATACAAATTAGTCCCCGAGTTATCACCTGGGTTATCGAGTTGTTGCGTGTGCTCAAAGAATTACCTTGGATCATGCGGTAGTCCCCGAGTCATCGCTCAAGGTGCCGAAGTTTAATACGCATTTTTAGAACAGGAAACAATCACGCGGAAGTCCCCGATTCAATGCTCAAGGTATCGAGGTTTTAATGCATAATCCGAAATAAGGGATAATACGGTGCAGTCCCCGAGTCACCGCTCGAGGTGCTGAAACTCAACACATAATTCAGGAATAAGAAATAACACGGTACAGTCCCCGAGTCACTGCTCGAGGTGCCGAGGTTTAACACATAATTCAAAATAAGAAATAACACAGTGCAGTCCCCGAGTCACTACTCGAGATGCCGAGGTTTACTACATAGTCTTAAAAAATAGGAACAACATTGTGCAGTCCTCGAGTCCCTGCTCGAGGTGCCGAGATTCAATACACGCTTGATACTCCAACTTGATGCGTCATATTACGACGTACACCATATGGCTCCTAAGTGTAGAATGGGCAAAGTAAAGCTATGTTCCACGGTCTTTTTGATTCGTCGCCGGCTTTGTTTGCCTTGTTCTTTTCTGGTGACTGAGCATCGATTAGGTAATATGCATCATTGTGCAATGTTTTACTCACGATGAATGGTCCTTCCCATGGGGGTGATAGTTTGTGCATGCCGGCTGTGCGCTGCACTAGCCGAAGAACCAAATCTCCTTCCTTAAAAACTCTTGGATTGACTTTCTTGCTATGATATCGTTGGAGGTCTTGCTGATAGATAGCTGATCTTGATAATGCCAATTCCCTGGCCTCTTCTAGCAAATCGACATTGTCTTGCCGAGCTACCTCATTGACCTCAGCAGTTGTGTACTGGGTCACTCCTGGCGAATCATGCATTATGTCGGCTGGAAGCACGGCTTCTGCCCCATATACCAGAAAAATGGGGTATATCCTGTCGACCTATTTGGTGTAGTCCTGAGGCTCCACAGTACTGCTGATAGTTCCTTGATCCAGCATCCTGCCGACCTTTGCAAAGGTTTGACAAGCCGGGGTTTTATTCCGGACAATACTAGCCCATTTGATCTCTCTACTTGCCCGTTTGATGCTGGGTGAGCCACCGAGGCAACATCTAGTCTTATGTGTTTCTCTTGGCAGAATCTAGCAAAGGCTCCTTCAGCAAAATTTGTGCCATTGTCTGTAATAACACTGTGTGGATAACCGTATCTTCAGATAATATCTTTGAGGAATTTTACTGCTGTTGGTCCATCACATTTTCTAATTGGTTTTACTTTGATCCACTTTGTTAATTTATCCACCATGACTAGAATGTGGGTCATACCGCCCCGGGCTGGCTTGAACGGACCTACCATATCCAAGCACCATACATAAAATGGCCAAGTAATTGGTATTATCTTTAATTCAGACGAGGGCATATGTATCTTGCTGGCGTATCTCTGGCAACCATTACATTTTTCTACTAACTCTTTTGCCTCCTTCAACGCCGTCGGCCAATAAAATCCATGCCTGAATGCTTTGGCTACTAAAGCTCTGGACGAGGCGTGATGCCCGCATTCTCCCTGATGTATATCCAGGAGTATTTCCTGGCCTTCTGCCAAGTCAACACATCTTTGCAGCACGCTTGTGACGCTTCTCTTATACAGCTCATTGTCTATGATTGTGTAAGCTTTTGCTCTTCTTATTGTCTGTCTAGCTAGTACCTCATTACTCGGCAAGATTGCGTCCTTAAGGAAGGAGAATATGGGTTGCGCCCATGTCGGCGTGATTTTCTCTGGGATAATTTCACTGTCGATTTCCATGTTTTCTGCCGACATAACAGCTTCGGATTCTTCTGTATTTATTCGTGCGATGGCCAGGTTCACTTTCAAAGAACCTGGGTTGCATTCTTTTGTCGATTTCCATTGGCACACTTTCTTCTTTCAATTCTTCCGAGAGATGGATTGACTCGGACTCTGGTGATGGTATAATCGATGGTTTTCTCAGGTGCTCTAGGGCGATACCTAGGGGAATTGACTGCCTAGTTGATCCGAGTTTTGACAATGTGTCCACAGCGTCATTTTCCGCCCGAGGTATATGATGAAATTCGCATCCATCGAAGTATCCACTGATTTTTTGCACATGGAATCTATATAGGGCCATATTCGCATCAGGTGCGTCCCAATTTCCTGATACTGGCTATACTACTAGATTTGAATCCCCGTAGCATAGGATCCGACGTATACCAATTTCCTTTGCCACCTTTAACCCATGGACGAGTGCTTCATACTCGGCTACATTGTTTGATGTGGCGAAATGTATTTGCAGCACATATTTCAGCTGATCTTTTTTCGGTGAAGTCAACACTATCCCTGCCCCCAAGCCATTTCTCAGCTTGGATCCGTCGAAATGCATTATCCAATAATTAGGATCTGGTAATGGTGGTTCATATTGTACCTCGGCCCAATCCACAAAGAAGTCGGCCACTGCCTGAGATTTGATTGCATCTTGTCTATCGAATTGCGGAGCATAAGGTGATAACTCGATTTCCCATTTTGCTATTCGGCCACTTGCATCTTTGTTGCTCAATATCTCGGCTATGGGAGCTTCACAAATCACTTTTATCGGATGTTCTTCGAAGTAATGTTTAAGTTTTTTCGCCGACATGTATACTCCATAGGCCATCTTTTGGTAGTGCGGGTAGTTCTATTTTGAGGCCGATAGTACCTCGCTTAGGTAATATACCGGCCTTTGTATTGACTTATCACTTTCATTCCATTCCATGACAACCACCGCACTTACCACTCTATTAGTGGCAGCTACATAAAGTAACATAGGTTGTTTTGACAGTGGAGAGGCCAGGATTGGTGCTGTGACCAACATCTTTTTTAATTCATGAAATGCATTATCTACTTGCGGTGTCCAAATGAACTTATCAGACTTTTTCATCAGTTGATATAGAGGTAATTCCTTTTCCCCCAGCCGACATACAAATCGACTCAGCGAGGCCAAGCAGCCCGTGAATTTTTGTACATCATTTAGACACCTCGGCAATTCCATTTTTCAACTGCTCGGATTTTAGTTGGATTTGCCTCTATACCTTGGCTGGATACGATAAAACCGAGTAATTTCCTAGCCGGCACACCGAAGGTACATTTTTCTGAGTTAAGCTTCATTCGGAACCTTCTCAGGTTTGCGAACGTCTGCCGAATATCATCTAGGAGCGTTTTGCTCTCTTTGGTTTTTATAACCACATCGTCTACATATACTTGTACATTTTTTCCTATCTGGTCATGTAGACACTTTTGCATGCATCTCTGGTATGTTGCTCCTGCATTACGCAGGCCGAATGGCATGGTGCGATAGCAATAAGCCCCGTACGGGGTAATAAGCGCAGTCTTTATTTGATCGGCGGATTTAACGGTATCTGGTGGAAACGAGAATACACGTCTACAAATGACAACAGCTCACAACCAGCGGTCGAATCAATGACTTGGTCTATCCTAGGTAAAGGAAAAGGGTCTTTGGGACACGCCTTGTTTAGGTTCGTGTAATCGATACACATTCGCCATACGACGGCTACATTTGGGTCATCCTTTTTATTTTCTACTAACACCGGATTTGATATCAAATCCGGATGAAGCACTTCATGATGAACCCGGCCGCAAGGAGCCGAGCTATCTCATCCCCTATTATTTTTCTCCTGTCTTCGGCGAAGCGGCGGAGAGGTTGTGTCACCGGCCTTGCTCCTGGCCTTACATGCAAAGAGTGCTCAGCCAACTCCCTCGGCACACCTTGCAGGCCTTGAGTTGACCATGCAAAGATATCCCGATTCTCACGGAGAAGTTGGTGAGATCGCCTTCCTATTTGGCATCTAGGCCGGCACCAATCATGATGGTGCGCTCTGGGAACTGCTCATCTATCTGGACCTTTTTTGTCTCTTTAGTCGGCTGGAAAGAAACACTTCCATGTGGGTTGGCTAATGCCGGCATATTCAGCTATGCCGACTGAGCGAGAGCCGCTACCTCCTAAATCCTTCTTTTTTCTCTTGCAATCACCAATGACTCGGCCAGGTTTGATCCGGCCGAAGCACATTCCATTGACTTCCTGTAATCTTCGGCTACTGTTATCACCCCTTGTGGTCCGGGTAACTTCATTTTCAAGTAAGTAATGTGGCAGATGCTCATGAATTTGGCCAATGTTGGTCGTCCGAGTAAAGAATGATAGCAACTTTCTAGGTCCACAACTTCAAACTCCAAATTTTCCGTTCTGCAATTATCCCTTGTGCCGAATAATACATCTACTCGGACTTTCCCAATGGGTTTGCACGAAAGTCCCGGCACTATTCCATGGAATGTGGTTCTTGTGGATTGCAGCATATTCTGCGCTATTCCGAGTTTATGCATCGTATCTTTGTACATGATATTGATACTTCTCCCATTGTCAATGAGTACTTTTGAAAATTTCACATTAATGCTGGGCCCGACAAATGTCGGATCTAGTACGAGTGCGTACGACCCTGGATTCGGCATTATTTTCGGGTGATCCTTTATGCTCCAGGTTATTTCCTGATCTGACCAAGGCACATATCTTGGTACCGCCGGCATAACCGCATTTACTTCCATATGTCGGTGTTGGACACTTTTCTTTTCTTGTTGTTCTGTTGTGAACACACAATATGATTGATGATGCTCCCTATAATCATTACGTCCATTATTTCCGGGGTTTGCCCTTCTATCCTGACCTTGATTTATCACTTGATGCACTGCGTCTCTCCGGTCCGAATTATCATACCTCAGAGGAGGTGGGGGTAACATTAACTGCTGCGCATTTGCTCCAGTTAACTGTGGCTGCTGCTGCTCATGCGCTTGATGAGGAGGCGCTTGCATGCTCGTCGGGTTCCCCATTGCATTTTTCATCCAAGCACATTGTCGAGTCATATGATTAGCCGGCTTGGCCGGATTTGGAGTATGGAACTTACACGGTTGATGCAACATGGATTCAAACGTGTATTTCAGCATTTCCTTTCACTACTTCTTCTGTTCTGGTGTCCACTGTCTCTTCCCTTCGTTCCTCGGTGTCCACTGCTGAGGACCATTTTTCTGCCGCTGACTGTTTCCTTGACTCGGATGATCTTGCACTACCGCTGCCACCTGATTGGAAGCATATCTGTAATCCGGTCTTTCCTCTCTTCTTCTACCTCTGAACTCGTTGCGCCTCGATGATCCGGCTGCATCTCTTGCATATTGATCTTGATTCTCCTGATGCTCTGCCGACATTAGTTCTGGTTGTGTCGGATCCCCCAATGCATACGAATCTGCTATCCTGATGGTTTCTGCCAAGGTGGTCGAAATATCTCTTTGCAGCCTCTGCCACAATACACTGGCGTATCGGCAGCCTTGAGCAAACCAAGCTATCGCTTGAGATTCTATAACCCCTTCACATGAGTTTCTAAGATTACACCACCGAGTCAAGAATTCTCTATCTGTCTCATTCGGCCTCTGCTTGCACATAGCAAGCTGTTGTGGCCTGTTTGGCCTTTTGTAGGTACTGGTGAAGTTGCTGACAAACATCTCTTCAAAATCTAGCCAACAGTTGATACTGCCTGCTGGCAGATTGTTCAGCCATACTCTGGCTGGTCCTTCCAGCATTTGCGGGACATATCTTACTGCCCATCGCAAGTTTCCACTAGCTATTTTTACTGCAGTGGCATAGTCAATCAACCAATCCTGTGGTTTTGTGCTCCCATTGTATGTTTTCTGCCTCTTGCCAGTTGAAAGTTTGGCACTGGTGGCTCGCCCATGATCCGAGGTCCGAAACACGCCGCACCAGGCGGACCCTGCTCCTCTAACAACTCGGACTGATACAACCTGTCTAGTTTTAATCTTGCATCATTTGGTGGCAAGTTTCTGTAAATGATTCTCTCCTGCATTCCATAATGGTTATTTCCACCATGCCCTGCATACTCCATATCTGAGTAACCATCATTGTATCTCTCGTTTTGCCTGATTATGGTGAGGTGGTCTCACTTCTCGCTCTTGCCGAGGCTCATACCTCGGCTAAGGATCGGGCGGTGGGTCTCTCCTTCCCTCTGCCGGGTTATTGTTCTCATGATTTCCTCTTCCAAGGTCTCCATTACCGGTGCTTTCGTTGCCTTTGTTGGCACGGCTGGGGTTTCTTTCGCCACTGTTACCTCGGCTTCCATTGCCTCTGTTTTCATTGACCTTTCCGGCTACTGCCGGATCATACGGAACAATTTTCTTATTTCTTTTTCCTGAGGTTACTACTCTATCTTTTCGCGCGTTGTTTCCGGGTGAGGATGTTGCTGCCACTGACAGTGCGGGTGCTGCTCCAGCTGAATGAACCATACGCGAGGCTCCCGGTCTTGCCGGGTTAGTCCTAAGCATTTCTTCATTCTGCTGGTTCGCAATGCGTACCAGCTCATTCACTCTTTCTTGCTTTTTCTGCCGTGCTTCGCCGGTTAATCCTTCTAACTCCAATGCAGCGGCATTTGCCGCCCTTAGGTTCTTTGCCGGGGTGCTATACCTCAGCAAGCCTAGATCAACTGAATCTGCCTTATGAGTCTCATGCTCTTTGTTGATATCATTCATGAGGTTTTTTCCTCTCAATCTTAGTTCATCCACCCGCTCGGGGGCAACATCTAGTTTATTTTCCTTAGCATACTCTCGTAGGGTCCTGTTCAAGGACTCCCGCAAGGCCGACACCTTTTTTGCCTCTACCAGTACTTTCTGCCTAGTCTCTTCTAAATCTGCCTGAGCATTAGCCGGATCAAGTATCGGCGCCACATGCGTAGTTAGATTATCTATTGTTGCCTGGAGAATATTCTCTGGTCTTTCCAGAGGTGGAAATCTTACCCTTTCTGCCTTTGGGGTTGTCTCCTGCACCTCGGCTGACTTGGATGCCGACGGATCTACCTCGGTGGGTTGTGGAACTGCTTGCTTCGTGGTCACCTGTCCTCCTGCCGCCGGGTCCTTGCTTGATACGGTGCCTGCTCCTACGGCCTGTACTGCGGCTGCGACCATCACCTCGACGCTGCCGACGGGGCGTGCTCCACGCGGACCGTTAGCGGCACTGAGGGGAGGCTCTCCTGCATCAACAACTTGGTGAGGATAAACATAGGAGGTGTCGACGCCGACGTAGACCTTGTGTGTGCCCAAGTTGATGAAGACGCCGTTGCGCGGAGGCGCTTTCCTCCTGAAGCTGCCTGCGTTATCGCTGACATAGTCCTAGAGATCGAATCTCTGGACTAAGCCAGAGATAACACGCTCGCCGGTGTGGATGAAGTTTCCCGTCCGGATCTTGAATCCAGCTAGCACCGCTGCTGGCCCCACGGTGGGCGCCAACTGTCGTGGTGGCGGCACGGGCAGATGCCATGGGTAGGCTAAAGTATGGAGCCAATGGATGCTAGAGGGATCCGGGGAGGGAATATGTAGTGATTTCTACACTCAAATGACCAACATGCAGATATTTATTTCTCTTCTTAAGGACTACAAGTGCTCCTTGAGCTGTTTGCAGGAAGAAGAGAGCTACTACACGAGCCTGGCGGCGTATAATGAATCGATCCCCTCGCAGGAGCCCGCGTCTCCTCTTATAAAGGGGTGCCTTGGTTCCTCCTAGGGCTGACGTGGCAAGCATATTCAAGGAATATGCTTGTCCCAATATGGTAACTCTGCGACCCCCTTTCCCTGTCCCCCTTCCATCGACGGCAATGTTCCAGAGATCCCCACATGCGCGCCTCGGTCTCCCTGACTGTCACCTCCATGACCTTCTTTTGCCCTTCTGCTGCTCTGCTCCTTGTCCTTTATGCTTGGCTCTGTTCAGATTCCTCCTAGCCCGTGACTAGGGTTTGACTATAGGCACCTCCTTCTCCTGCAAGCTTCGTGTTACTCGGCCTTGTCTCGCATAACTCGGCTCGACCTTCACCTGCATTCAAGTTATTCAGACTCGCTCGACCGACTTAATTCGTATGTCGGCCGGATAAGGTGTTACTCCTTCTGTAGCTGTCATGGCCTTGCTTATCTCGGCTGACTCTTACATGACTTGGCCGATATAAACAGTAACTCGGCTCATGACAAGGGAGACTCCTTTCGTCCTTCCCCTGTCTTGACCCTATCCGGGGTCACCTCCCCAACAAAGACTCTTCAAAGGACATGAGCAAGTGATGAACTTGCCTTGTGATGGCAAGTTAGTGAAGTCTAATGCTTGCACTGGACCTTGAGCTTCTAGTTCTACAAAAACATCATTATTGCCCGGTAAGGACAATATTTAAAGAAGCAAAATGATTATGCAAGTAATGTAATACATTATTTAATTCTATATGCATTTTCCCTATATAAGGTGCCTTTTAATAAAGCATTATAAATATTAATAATTTTTTTATATGTATTGCATATATTTAATTATTTTATTTTATTTCCCTATTTATTTGACTTCTATTGATTTAATAATTCTTTTAGGAATTATTAATTATACATTAAAATTTATTATTAAATATTTATTTAGTATTTTTCAAAAATACTATAATATTAATGTATAATGAAAGTGATTTTCATTTATTTTATCACCTTTCAATAATTTTGTAAAATTCCATAAAGAATATATAAATTACAAAATTCTTATAGAAATTTAAATGTCCAAAATTTTATATCTTATTTTATTTGGACAGAGTGGATTATTGTGAATCCAAAAATATTTTATTTATAATTTTTGGACTTTTATTTTATTTTCTAGAATTTTATTGAGGTCACGGGCATTTTGGTCTTTTCCATTTGATTAAAATAGTTTTTTAAAACAACTTGGGCTGGCCTTTTGGGCTTATTGGGCCAGTGTGGCCCAATAGGGCAAGGTCAAAATACCACCCCGAGGGGTTTTTGGCCCACCCAGCCCACACTCTCTGCCTTCTCGTTTTCACCTCTCCTCTACCCCGACCCCGCGAGCTCTAGCGCCGCCGCTGGAGATGGCCGTCATTGAGGCTTCTCCCAGCCATCGCCGTGGTGCAGGGCGAGGTTTGCGGCCACGCTCGTTCATCTGGTCCATCTCGATTTGACTCTAGGGCTTCCCTGTGGTCAGGTTCACCCTGTTCCCGAACCCTAGGGTTAGGAAAAAGGTGTTGTCGCCACCGCCGTGGTCCCGCCTGTGGTGGTGTGCTGGGATCGTGTGCTGTTGTGGCCACCGTCGTGGCTGGTGCAGGTTGCAGCACCCCCCTGGGTGCTCCCTGTGCCGTCGTGGTTCGTCGGCCAATCTGCTTCCTCTTCGATTCGTCAGCGAGGACCTCGGGTAAGTTGCTTCTGTGGTTCTTGTTTCTGCTACTACCATGAATCTCTTTGTGTGTGTCTAGTGGCTTCTCATGCCTAGTGACTATGTGCTGATTGGGGTTCATATCTGGATTAGGGTTCTTGTTTTGATTAGGGTTCATAACCCCATGTTGATCATATCCATGATGCTTTAGATTTAGTGGTGATCATACTTGAGCATGAAGGATGATTGTTTGTTGTGGATCATTATTGGTAGTGGTTTTGATGTTGCTAGTGGCTTGTCAGATTTATTCTAGTGGTGATTCACTATGATCTCATGCTAGTGTTTCTATGGAATCACTGATTGAAAATGTTGTTGATCTGAGAATTGTCTCTACTGTCAGAATGCTCATACTGACAGTTTTCTCACAGTAGTTGCTTACTGCAATTATAATGGTAGGCTTGTTTGAGATTATACATACTGAGTCAAATCATTACATGTAATTATTTCAGTGGATGTATAGATGAATTTAATGTTGATTCCTGACACTTGGCTTTAGGAAGATGATATGTATTGGCTTGTCCTTTTTATCTGTGGGAACTAAGCAAGATTGGTTTTAGCTCTTGTAAAACTTGTCCTTGTGATACCACTATGATCTGGCACACAAGTGATTGGGTTTTTATTTTTGGGCTTAGCTTTGTCAATACCTGTGCTTAATACTGGCAAGATAGAATAAGAGCTTTTCTTAACCCTCCTGCCTATGATGTTGGTCTGAGGCTCTAGGATTTAATTCCTAGTTAGCTGAGCAAATAGTTTGTTTGAAACTTGTAGGATTAGAGGTGCTACTCTCTCTGAGAGATGTGTCCTGATCTGATAAGATCAAATGAAAAATGATCTAAGTTGCAAAAATTAACACTAAACTCTGTGATGCTGGTCTGAGAGATTAGTGCTTGTGGCTGAGCTTGATTTCTTATCTTTATACTTGAAATCTCTAGGATAGATTCACCTCTCTTGGGTGGTTATTGAGAGATCATTTCATAAAGTAACACATGCTTTTGTTTAGATAATATGATGAAATCATGTGATGGTTTTATGAGGCTCACCACAAAATCTGATGTTGGTGTAGTAGATTGATGATGATCTTGATCTTGATCTGCTTTTGCTGGGCTCCTAAGCTTGCTCTTGAGCTTTCCTGCTCCTCCTAGCTTCTGGGCTTGACCTTGCTATCCACCAGATTCATCCCCCTCCTTATGTCACCATCCTGGTGATGTTTGGGTTGATCTGGGTGGTTTGGTTTGGCTGCTGTTCTTGGTTTGGTTGTTGTCTACACTGGTTGTTCTTGTGTGATGTGTAGTGGAGTGATGCACTAGTGCTCCCCCACGGCTATGTTGTGGTTTTGTGTGATTTGGTTGTGCTTGTGAGGTGGACAACACACCATTTGCATGCTGGTGTGTGTCCAGCTTGTGTGCCTGCTATGCACTTGTGGATAGGTTCAGAAATTTTGAACTTACTATTACCAGATTACTTTCACCTGGCTGGTGAATTGGTCCCTCTTGGCTGTCATTTGCATTCTGGCTTTGAATTTATGAAAGATGAAATCTTTCACTTTGGTGAAATTTGCCCCTTTTTATAACATCTCTCAATGATGAGTTTGTCAAGTGCACTTCACTGACATATCTGAGAGAAATATACTAACACTAATCTTATATTGTTTCTATTTTTTCTTTGTTTTGCAGGTACAAAGATAAAGATGAATATTTAGTGTAGATTTGGATATAGGATAGTTAGTAGATATTCAAATGTTATTTTCTTATTCTTTTGTAATTTTTCTTTTATTATTCTTGTAATCTTTATTTTATTTAATTGTAATAAAGATTATATTAATATTTTATAAAGGATATTCTTATTCTTTATTCTGTTGTAAATTCTGAAATTTGGAAATGGCTTCAGTATGTTACATTCTTTGTAACTTGTTTATGTATTAATCATATGAAATGAATTTCATATTCAATCTTGTTTTTGGATAAGATTTAAGTTATAATACTTATCTCTTAACTGATTTAAGATTCAAATCTTATATCTAAATTATTTAAATTATAATTCAAACACTCAAGTTTAAAATTCAAATTCATTTTAAACACATAATTCCTTAAGATCATCTCAAAGTTTATAACAATCACCCCTTAAGACTAAACCTAATCTCAAAGTATGAAAGAAACATTGATCACTTAGATTTTTTTATTTGGCGAAAATTTTACCCACATTTTCACAAATGAATGCATGCAACAATACATATTGCTAAATCTACCCTTCGTTGGGTCCTAAATACTGGGATGTTACAACGTGATCATCCAATTCAGATATCCGCACAGTATAATTACTGACAGCGGGATCAATTTTTCCATGGGATAACTTGCCGAATTCTACGAAGAACAAGGAATATGACTTGATATTGCATCAGTCGCACATCCACAAGCTAATGCACAAGTCGAAAGAACTAACGGTCTTATTTTGCAAGGACTTCGACCTCGTCTCGAGGCACCTCTTTGTCGGGCCGTGGGGGCTTGGGCGGAAGAATTACCATTAGTGATATGGAGCTTACGTACAACTCCTAACAGATTAACCGGCTATACTCCTTTCTTCTTGGTCCATGGTGCAGAAGCAGTTCTTGCAAGCGATCTAATTTATCAGTCTCCACGAGTCAAAGCGTATATCGAAGAAGATCTAGAAGTTTCTCGATAAGATGATCTCGATATAATTGAAGTAGTACGCGTCGTTGCTAAACAGAGATCTACAACCTATTAGCAGAAGTTACACAAGTATCATAGTCAGAGAGTGCAAAACCGTTCTTTCAGAAAAGGCGATTTGGTTTTCTGACTGTGCAAAAAATAAAGCACAAACTTTCCTCGATTTGGGAAGGTCCTTTTATGATTAGCACAGTTCTGCATAATGGGTCGTATTATTTAACCGATATGAGACCAGACAAGGAAAGACCGGATACTCGGAAGAGAAAGAGAGCTGGCGGTAGCACATACTCGGATGAAATAGACCGTCCATGGAATATTGCACAGCTACGTCCCTTCTATTCTTAGTTATATTTTCTTACAATCATACATGTACATGTTCAAAGTGAAATAAAGTATTGGTTTTCTCATATGTTATTTTTGAGAAGTTTTTTGCCATCTTATTTCCAAAAGAGCATGTCGTTTTCAAAAATTTCAGAATACTTGAAAGTACTTTATGCTCATGCTCGTTCTGGTTACAATTTTTGAATATCTAAAAAATATTACCTAAGGGTAAAAAATTCAATGTATTGTCTATACTTTTGTTTTTTATCTCATTGCTTAGACGCGGATATTTTCCGAGTAATGAATTGTTGGTACTGGAAGCCTGCTTTGTTTCTGGGTTTAAACTGGTTTAGCAATTGTGCTCCGTTCCTCAGCAAAGTTTCCTTGCTAAAGGTTGGTCGGCTCATGAAAGGGGCGAGGCAGAGAGCCAGATAAAACGACAAGTATATGCATAAACCAAAAGTGCTTCATAAATTTTTCAAGCACACACATAAAATATATAAGTGCTACGATAGTAAGAACATCAGTTTTTATAGACAAACACAAATCAAAATATTGTTCCCATTATTACATTGCCGAAAGTTCAGAATAATGCATAAAAACTGTTTATGTTGCAGATTCAGGTGGTGGTGATGAAGAAGGTGGAGCGCCGGAGTCGACAATGTTGTCGCCCTAAATCTCAGACTCAGAAGCTACAAGGCTGTCTTCTGGCTCTTGAGGCGAGGGAGGCACGGCCACAGATCCGAAGAACGGTGTCATATAGTTGGTCATCTCTGCCACACGACAAGCATAACCTGCACAGGAATCTTGGATTGCCTTGATGTCCTGTGGGTTACCCTCACCGTCCTCCTCAGTGATACCTTTGGTGACGTGCCAGATTTCCATCTTGATGTGGTGGCTCATCACCATGGTAAGAGTAGTCTGCGCAGCAGTCCAAGCGTAGGAGATCTTCTAGTCCTCGATAAGCTTCAGAATCTCCTTGGCCTTGTCCCTCACCTCTTGCACTGGCATCTTGTGCAAGTCAAAATTTTCCCGACTCGCCAGCCTCTTCAAGAGTTTGGCGGAAGTCGAACAACACATCTCCGATGAGCTTGATGCACTCGAGGCGAGGTTCGGAGGTAGGAGAGTCGGAAATATTCAGGAGGGCTGGGAAAGAACCAAAAGTCCAAATTTGACTCAAAAAATAAAAGTCAAAAAACCAATCAAACAAAGTAAGTCAGAAATCTTACCTAGCACAAAATAATTCCACTGGGCATGCTCCTCGCGGAGGATTTTCAGCCCATTCTCTGTGGCCTGGGCTAGATCCCTCTGGCTATCAAAATCCTTCCGAAGATCATCCAACTGTTTATCTCGGAGGGCCAGCAGCTTCTTGAGCCTCGCGATCTCATGGTTGCTTGACTCTAGGACAACAGCTACAGATTTCTCTGATTCAATGGTTAGCTTCTCAAGCTTGTCCTGGAGCTCAACATTTTCCAGTTCCAAGACCTTGTAGTTCTCAGATTGCTCCACCATCTTGCTAGACTCGCACAATAGTTCTGCAAAGGGAAAAATATCAGTCGGACATAACAAGTTTGACTATGACAATAGCTAACTGACAAAGAGGAAGTTAGAAAATTTTACCTTCTACTTCATATTTCTCAACTTTTAACTTTGAATTCTCAAGGCGCAAGGCTTTTATATCCTTGCGTTTGTTACAAATGTTCTTGAGCAATTACTGGTTGGAAGATGCAATTTTCTGTAAGTTTAGAAGACGGAATACCGTCAAACGACTACTAAGACTCGGGCTACAAATTTAACTAAGTAAAAATAGAACACGAGCCTTGGGGGCTACACTACATCATTCTTTTGCAACTTAAAAGCATCAACTCGGATCCAACAATGTTTCTCCGACTTCATGCTTGGGGGCTAGAGGATATGATAATAAAATAAAAGAAAATGAGAACCGGGAACTTACAATGTGTTCCAGGTGCAACATCTCAAATCCGAGTTTAGTGTTGTGAAACACTTTCTCGGCAAGGGAGAGGGAGGGAACATCCGTCACTGGGAGTTCGCCAAGACTCTATCTTAGCATCCCAGACCAAAATTTTGTCCAGGAGGCTAACCAGCTTAACGTCCTCCTAATCCTGGCTTGCTGCCTCTACGGTTAAGGTTTGCTTATCAAGGCTGGACTGAGCCAGCCTGAGGATCTCTTCCTTCTTCCTCCTTTTTAGGCCAGAGATAGTAGAGCCGACCACTTTATCCAAACTTCCTGTAGACATTACCATGGTATCATTACCCTTAGCGGGTTCACCCTTGTTAGTTGCTTGATGACCAACGGTGACCAAGGCTTTCGAGATGTTGTCAGCATCAGGAGAGGCAGAAGCCTCTAGTGCTGATGGAGTACTGGATGGAGTTAGCGGCGGCATGGCATGGGAGATGACAAGCTTCTGCTGACGTAGTTGCTTGCCCGGCTTGTTGTCCGGCTTGGTCTTACTCTTCAAAACTGCTTTAGCTCTAAAGCACGAAAATTCGAATATCAGGTGTGCTCTGGAGATAAATAAAGGTACAAGGTACTGAAAACAAAAGACAAGGTGCTTACTTTTTAACTACTGGCAGCACTTGGCTACCAGCAGTAATAACAACTTCCTTCACCTTGCGCTTCTTGGAGGTGGAGGCGGAAACTTCTTGCACCTCATCATCATGCGTTCCCTCCGGATCGTTTGAGAGATAGCCCTCAAGTGGAGCTAGCTCAGACTCGGGGAGTTTCTTGAGCTGACAAAGTCATCGATGAAAATAGAGTCGGAGAAAGAACAGAAAAGACCGACAAAACGCGAAAGCAGAGTCGAAATATTTACCAGAGTCAGAGGATGGTTGGACATAAACATCTTCATGGAAACATCCGAAACTTTTCGTTCCAATCTTTCCTTGATCAAATATTGCATAAGGGTCTTGTAGCCCATCGCTGGAATCCGGCTCGAACTGACCTGCATCTTGTCCTTCTTGTCGCTAGTGATCTGGTGCATGAGGTGGTCTCCATGGTGCTATAGAGGCTGAATCTGGCGCTCCAGCCAGCAGTGGATCAATTCGGATCCATGGAGCCCCATGTGCTTCATCAGAAACTCAATACGCCTTTTGGCGAGGATCAAGATATCTGATAGCTCTGACGCCTCCACGTCCCATGATTTTTGGTGGGAGGCGGCACCGTCGGTGAACGCCGAAAGACCTTCCGCCTTGCCAGGAGCCGGAATATCATTATGATAAAAGAAGGTTCCGGCCTAGCGTTTGACAATTTCACTAGCGTTAATCCTAGGATAAATACGGTTTCTCCTAAGGACTAAGATAAGGGTGCTGGTGGTGTAAGGCACACCGGCCCTAATGGAGTTCTTCCGGGTACCATAGTAGTACCGAAAAAGGGTGAGACTTGGCCTAATGCCAAGAAACCCCTCGCACAGATTTGCGTGAGCTCTAAGATCGAGCAGGGAGTTAGGAGGGAGGTTATGGAGCTGCACACCATAATGATTGATGACCTCGACTAAGAAGTCCGATGGTGGCAGTCTGAGGCCACGGTCGATGTGTGTGCCAAACAGCACACGCTCGCCGTCGCGCGGGGTAGGAACAACATCCCCTGAGGCTCTTCGCCACGCGCCGGCGATGATGAATATTCGTCCTCCATGACCTAGAGTTCGGCATCGTCCATGAATCCGGGGACCCAGAGGCCCCGCATCTTCTTCTCATCCACCACCGACGAACCCGCCGCCGCTCCTAAGCCTGAGGCAGACGCCATCGCTCTTGGAGAAGAAGGACTGGTGGGAGAGAGAGATTTTTTCTTGAGATGTGTAGATGGGAATGGCTCCGGAGCGCTCGAGGAGTACGAGGATACAATGAATAAATCGGTGGAGAGATGAATTTGAGAGAAGGGTTTTCTCCTCTCTTTTATTTACCTCTACGTCAAGATTCGTGCGTTGATACGCGTGATTTACGCCACGTGTATAGGAACAAGGTGGGTAACTTCCTCGCGACTCCTCCGCCCCCTCAATTCTCGCGTGAACATTGAAATGGTGTTTTATTCCGTAAGGAGCGGACCCACCAATGGTCGTGTTGATGGGACTCCTGTCAGTGACAGGGCCTGGTCTGAAAATTTTTCAGCCCGCACACCGCTGAAAAATCCGGCTTATGTTTCAAACTGAGCAAGGAAAAGGCTGAAGTCAGAATACAACATATCCTGTTCAAATGACTCGGAATCCTACACTACTAAATGAAGTTTTCGGGAACCCATCAAAATTCAGAAGACGAAGAAACCATGAAGCTAGACGATTTATCCGACTTTGGATCTTGGGGACGTCCGGGGGCTACTGTTGGGATTATACTTTCCGGGTATACCCACAAGACTCGGTGACCAGGGTGGACCACCAACGGGTTAGAGCCTTGCTTCACGGGCAGCCCAGTCAGAGAAAGAGGAGGAACCAATTCCGGCTACGACAAGGCCCAGAAGAGTTACCGACTTAGGCCTATAGTATTACTTGTAGTCCAAGCTGTATCTAGTTACCGACTCTGTAACTGCGACACCCCCGGGATTAAGGTTAGACAAATCCCAGACATTAGTCTGAACATAAGCCTAACCTAATCTCGCAAGCGTAGAGAGAAAGAATTCATAACACAACAGTGACCCTACGGCACAAAATTTATTACAGCAAGCTCATAACTGAGCGAAGAACAAAAATATTACAAGGAGAGGTCACTGACCACAAACATCAAACAACGGAAGGCAAATTATGCTATTAAGTGTAGCAAATTTAACAAATGGCCTAAGAGGCCTGAAGCATAACGATGATGTCCAATCCATAGATCCCAGACTGCCGGCTGGGAACTCCAAACTACTCGTCGATGTTGATGCCGTGAGGAACTCATCTTCAAATGGTAACACTTACTCTGCTGCAAAAGTATCAACGAAGCAAGGGTGAGTACAGGGTGTACTCCCAAGACTTATGGCTAGTGGAGTTGTTTTGCATAAAGCCATCTTTGTTTTGTAAAACAAGAGGGAGAAGAATCTGGACTAATCAGAATATTTTGAAAGGGGATAAGAGAGCGGTATCTTTAACTTTGATCATCTTTTGATATCCACCGAATCATCATCAGCTGAACCTATCTAGAATCACCCCCTCGATCCCTGAGGAAGCATCCTTGAGCACACATTACTTAACTTACCAAGTTTTACGGTTAGGTTCAAGTTCTCTATGATCTTCACGTCCGTTCCCAAGTCGTCCATAACCGCAGACACGGCTTTTCCAAAAGATTAATAACCCTGCAGGGGTGTATAACTTTACCCACACATACTAACCTTCTCTTAATGCCACTAGATAAGCCCTCTTCCTTGGAAGGCCGACAGAGGGTGGTTAGACACGACCTTTACCTTGCTTTCGTCGAGACCATGAGTCACGCACTAGGGAGATGCCGCCGTAACGGGTCGAGTCCCGAAGTCGGTCCCTAATGATGTGAACAGGGTTTGAGATTACGGATGTCGGGCATCTCCCATTCCCTGCCACGCTAACCTACATGTATGAATGCACCTCCTTCACCTCCTTCGAGAAGAGCCAGAATGCATATGTCGAATGGAACGCCCGAACTATGTGACTCATGGAATCTACTAGGCAAGTTAGTTGGTCGAGGGGGTTTCCAGGCCCCAGTGTGGCTGTACGCTCGTCTTGGTTCAAGAGGCAAGAACATCGGGTCCTAGGGGTAGCAAGTATGGGACTTCAAAAACCACAACCCACGTGGCCTACCATACAAGCCTTAGCATGTTTATTATCCATCTCTGAGCACACCACGTCATCATGTTATACTAGGTTCATTCGCAGCTCTGATTCATCAACCGGATGGACCAGTGATAACGGCAAGGCATGGCTAAGCACAACAGATGTAACAGCTCTAGCAATGCTTCACAAGCTCAAACCCTAGTTATGCTAGGAGCAGTGGATCAGGGAATATAGGCTTTAAAGGAAACATGCATAACATAGGATTACTCTATCTATCGATAAAGACTTTAGAATCGTATGAACATGGCAAGAATGAAATACTTTGAAAGCATAGGATTCATATGTATGTGTGGGGCTTCGCTTGCCTTTGCCAGTTGATATCCGGAAAGCAGAGCTTCGGACATCTGGTACTTGACTTGATTACAGCTGGTCAAGTATTGCTCTTCGAGCTTTCACGGTGTTGATCTCGATCTTCAGTCTTGAACTTGATCTCGATATCGTACTCTACCGTAAAAGAACCAAATACCAGAAAGAAAGGAAACAATCAACACATGGTATCGATGCAATGCTCAAGCAAGGATGATGATATGACAAGTTGAATTGCATTTAAATAAACCCCTAAGGCATTCTTGACAACTTAATCGGGGTCCGAGGGTACAAAACCCTAATTCGGGAAAACCCCGGATTCATATGAGAGGGGTTGTTTTGTTGTTCTAATTAAACTTGCAATTTAAGTTGCTTATCAATGGATGATTATAATTTAATTAGATAGAATTCATTTTTCTAAACATTTTGATATATTATTTGTATTTTTCTGATTTAAAATGAATAAGTTATGAATTTCTCAAATTTTAATTCATTTTAAATCATTTTTACAATATTATAAAATAATTTTACATTTTGGAATTACTTATATATTTTTATTAGTCAGAAACATTTCTGAATATGTTTATTACACTTACACTAGGGACCCACCTGTCAGGGATTTAATAATTATAGAAAATATTTACTGAAAATAATAAAACAAAAGAAATAGATGTTTATTGCACCATGCTGACGTCATGCTGACGTCAGCTTGTGGAGCTCATCCCACATCGAAGGTGGTTCTGGCGATTGCGGCTACAGGAAAGAGCGGGGCTGGGGGCATTGGTTAGAGGGCGTCGAGGGGAGTTGAATGGTGGTGGCGCCGTCCTCGAATGGTCGTTGGAGTTTGGCCGGCGACGACAAACAGCGGCGGTGCTCGCAGGTGACTGTGGCGGCACTGATACAGAGAGAGGGAGATGAAATGGAGAGGTCCGTGAGGACCGTGGGCTCACCACGAACACGACGATGATGTCGGTGAGGCACGAGGTGGTCGGAGGAGCGGGAATCGATGGCCTGCAGGACGGCGAGCTCGATTCCGGCGCACAGGGGGCTTCCCGACTTGCTTGCTTTGGCATGGAGCGAGAGGGTGGCGAGGCGAGTCTCCTGGGACAGACGGCGAAGCTTGGGGCGGTCCGGAACGCCGGCGGCAAGTGGCTACCGACGAACTAGGGTTATGCAAGAAAGGGGATTCCACGAGAGAGAACGAGAGAAGATGAATTGGGTATGGGGATATAGAGGAGGGGATGGCCGTTCTCGTGGCGTTCTTATCCGGGTGAGGCGAGCACAGCGGCGGCGAGGCGACGGACGGCGTCGGCGCCTCGACACAGCAGCTTGCATGCGTGAGGAAGACGACACGAACCGGTACGTGGGCTTGGGCCGCGCATGGGCTTCGACTGGGCTTCGGCTGCACGCGTTGAGTGGCAGAGAAAGGAAGGAGAGGGGAGAGGGCGAGCTAGGCTAGCCTGCTATGGCTTGCTGGCTCTGTTTTATTTGCAAAAATTGTTTTTCCATTTATATTTCTGTTTTCTCTTTTGTAGTTTCAAATACCAAACTAATTTGGACATTTCAAAAATGCCACAAGGTTTTATAATGATTTAAAATACTATGGGTCCCTCATAACCAGTTGGACTCCACATTTTGGTAGGTTTTCGAGAATATTTAAAACCTTTTGAATTGTTTTCAAGGGGAGAGAGGGACTAGGGTTTAGGGTCTTAATCTATTTGTTGCACATATTTTAAATGATGATGATGCTAGATGAATGCACAAATATTTCCTAATTATTATTTAATAAACTAGGGTTTTTACAATTCTATCCCCCTTAAAAGAATCTCGACCCGAGATTCCTAGGTAGGAAGATAGAAGGAACAGGGTTACACTGGACTTCAACGATCTTCTCGAAGAGGTTGATGCATGCCACCATGACGAGTGGACGAAGCGCTTCGTAATCTTCGAGGTGGTTGCTCACACTAAGGAAGAGAGGGAATACCACGGAACCACAAACTGAGTATCTCATGGTTAACTCATGAATAGATGTTTCACAAACATCTCTAAAGCCAACGACATGAAGCACATCAAGGTAACGGAGGAAACAAAGGGAGAAGGTTTTCACGTTGACAGATAATTGGTCTTCATAAGGATTGAGACCATGGAGCTTACAGGATTTTTTTTGAAGCTTCTGAAGAAGAAAGCTTCCAACAGAAAGAACATGACCACAGACTTCGAGAGGTAAACCCCTATTAAACAACTTAATAGAGCTTTATAGGTGGAAGAGACAGATACCAACAAAACCAAGCCGTTGAACTATTTTTGACACAAAAGGGTCACTCTTTCATTCAACGGAATACCAAGACAGGAAGGTGTTTTGGTGGAGAGGACTCACAAGAGTCACAATAAGCATGTAACAATAGAAACTATTGATTACCAAAGTCATAGTCGCTCTTCGAACATGTTTAAGAAAGCGAGAAGGAAACTCTTTATTCATCCAAGGCTATCAAAGTCTTTGCCAGCGATTTTGATATCACTTTTCACCACCAGGATGAAGAGTTTAGATGATTCTCGATGACACGAGAAGAAAGAAACTTCATTTTCAGACTCCAAGCACTTGGCATAACAAGATGCTTGCCATCATAAAATGGTCTGGAGGATCGACCGAGAGACATTTAGCAACACTACTTTAAATGTTCTCCTTGATGGTCGGAACACCGATAGCAGGCTACTGACAAGCCTTCAACCAGTCATCAAGTAAAGGTCGGACTTCAGATACAAAAGAAACCATAAGCACAACTCCCATAATAATTCATAGAAGATGCCTCATGAAGAGTGGTTGTTGTTATTGAATCAAGAGAATATGACAGAAGGTCTTCCGACTGGTTGTGGCACCCATTACATCAACCATTCCAGAATTACAACAGACCTACGTCATAACCTTGAGGAACACCAATCATTATTTTTGCGTGAGATTCAGCTTTGATTAAGTGGAGAGATACTTCAGACTCAGCATGTCCGAATAGAAAGGGTGCAACATTTACCACAGAGGTAAAGTCACTAGATTCTCAAGACACGGACTTCAATATCAAGCTCCAAAATATGAGCTAGATTGCAGAACCCATGTTATAGCAAGTTATCAAAAGATAATTGCATCTACATGAATTGTTTGCAACGAAACACAACTGAATCCTTGTTGGGAAACGTTTAGGAGGAGATCGAAGTTTTAAGTACTTCTTCTCTTCCATGACCAATCAGGCAGTGGCTTGGTGTGCTTGGAGGATCTTCTCAAGATGTGTAGGTATCAACCTACCATATCAAGAATACCTCACACATACTTGCCTAATTTTGAAATGATTCCCGAGGAAGCAAAGATAACTCTACTCGAATCCATAGCGACATCTTTCAACAATTGCACCTAACCGGACAAGGTTACTTCTAACATCCAGAACACATACTTCGAGATAACACGAAGATGGTTCTCATAAGTTTCCAACATTAGTGCCAAATGTTCCATACGAATATCGTATCTCGTGGAGAAGATAAGGATGTCATTTATGGGCTCAACAACAAACTTATTGAGACACTCCAAGAAGATTTACTCACATGTTGTATGAACAAAGCATAGACATTGGTCAGACCAATGGACAAGAAGATGTACTTAAGTGGAACATCACAAGTAGATACACCATCAAGATTGTCATTGGAACTGAGTTTGATTTGACGATTGCCCAATTCAAATCAAAGGAGGGAAGATAACATATCCACGAAGGACATACTATCTTGCTTCAGCGCAAACAAAACTAGACATCCCTTTTAAGAGAACAAAGTTGGGTAGAACTTTTGTCTTACAACTCTCCAAGTTGTTGTTTAGGCTCAACCAACTAGTTCAGGGGTATCCAGTACGGATCCTTCGGGAAAGGAGCGGTTTAAAGAAACAGCTTACTCAAGAACCTGACAACACGGTCATGTGGCAACATGGTGAAACTTCTAGTAGACATCTATAATATCAAGAACCACCGATATGTCACTTAGTTCAAGAGGAAACTTGCTTTATAAGGCAAGAGGACATAGTCGCAGAGGTTCGGCACAAGTCTAACTCTTTGACCGAAGAGAGTGCACTAGAATAACGAACTTGGTAGCACAATCATGCTTGGCTCAGTGATAGGGTTAACCATCTCGCTAAGAATGACACAAATGTCCTTAAAGTTCAAAGCAATAAGAGTTGCTAAGAATCCCGGATGGCCACATCATTACGCACACTCAACATTTCTGAGCATAGACAACTCAGTATAAGGGAGGTTAAATATGTGTAAAAGCATCACTTCATTAAGAGGATCATGCAACTCAACACGACTTCTTGATATAAAGGAGTGTGACACTCTAAGGTAGAACAGAACATAAGCTATTCAACGCTTATTGATCTGCGGATTACAACACTTTGACCTGGTCTTAGAAATGACGAGGTACTGGAGTTTGTTTCTCCTAGACATCCCAAAATGGTTTGTCTTGAGGGACCACAAGAGGATATTGCATTGGAAGACACCAATGCATATTTACTGCTTGGCTACCAACTGGTAGACAAAGGTCGGAAAGCAACAAGGGAAAAAGGAACATGCTCAGGATAGAATCCCAAGATGTAGATGCATAAGTCAACCATCTTATGAGGACCAATGCAGAGAAAAGGAATGTGTGGCAGAGTCACGAACATAGATGTGAGACTCCATAGGAGAACTCTTGTCGTGATCTGTTTGGTTCCATTGAAGAACATCTGCCATGGCTAGTGGTAGGGGAAGTCCTTTATCATCACTGTTCAGTAGCGACAATATCCACAAGCTTAAAAGCTATACTAGAAGGTACTAGCCATCCTGAAGTAATGTGTGAACATTAACGACAGGGGTAAACAAAATGGATCTTGGGTTAAAGCTCAGCTTCATGTACAAGATTCACAACACCAGAATCCAGCACAATTGGGGATTTTAGGTTCAAGTCCAAGGGTTAAAACCCAAACAAAGGAGTAACTACTACTTGAGTGACAAAGCGTACACTACAAGCTAGCAATCACGAGGTAGTTTCCAAAAGAAGATATAACTTCTGAAGTACCCAAACAAATGAAAAGGAGGCACACGAGACGAAAGGAAACCTCGAGACCTAGAACAGAACATTGAGGAACCATCAACAAGATGTTGTGGAACCATATAATAGAGAGATTATGATAGAAAGAAATCTCTCAGAAGAAACAGAACAAAGGGAAACAAGGAACACACACCTGACTATGTAGAACTCAACACTAGGTCAAATGGTCGAGAACCGGCATGCCTGAGATGGCACCTAATTTTGAAGAAAGGGACGAGATAGCAAAACTTTCCAAATCAATACAAGATAAGGTGACCCCGAGTTAGAGCGAAACTGGATAAGGAGAAAAAGAAGCATATTAGAGTTTTTGCCAATAATTTTCATCTTTGAAAATAGTTTTCACAACTACTAGACTCAACATCGACCAATATAAATATTTCCTACAGTCGGTACTGCTCTGATACCAAAACCTGTGACACCCCCGGGATTAAGGTCAGACAAATCCCAGACCTTCGTCTGAACATAAGCCTAACCTAATCTCGAAAGCGTACAGAGAAAGAATTGATAACACAACAGTGACCCTACGACACAAAATTTATTACAGCAAGCTCATAACTGAGCGAAGAACCAAAATATTACAAGCATAGGTCACTGACCACAAACATCAAACAACGGAAGGCAAATTATGCTATTAAGTGTAGCAAACTTAACAAATGGCCTAAGAGGCCTAAAGCATAACGATGACGTCCAATCCCTAGATCCCAGACTGTCGGCTGGGAACTCCAAACTACTCGTCGATGTTGATGCCATGAGGAACTCATCTTCAAATGGTAACACTTACTCTGCTGCAAAAGTATCAACGAAGCAAGGGTGAGTACAGGGTGTACTCCGCAAGACTTATGGCTGGTGGAGTTGTTTTGCATAAAACCATCTTTGTTTTGTAAAACAAGAGGGAGAAGAATCTCGACTAATCAAAATATTTTGAAAGGGGATAAGAGAGCGGTATCTTTAACTTTGATCATCTTTTGATATCCACCAAATCATCATCAGCTGAACCTATCTAGAAGCACCCCCTCGATCCCTAAGGAAGCATCCTTGAGCACACATTACTTAACTTGCCAAGTTTTATGGTTAGGTTCAAGTTCTCTATGATCTTCACGTCCGTTCCCAAGTTGTCCATAACCGCGGACACGGCTTTTCGAAAATATTAATAACCCTGCAGGGGTGTACAACTTTACCCACACGTACTAACCTTATCTTAATGCCACTAGATAAGCCCTCTTCCTTGGAAGGCCGGTAGAGGATGGTTAGACACGACCTTTACCTTGCTTTCGCTGAGACCATGAGTCACGCACTAGGGAGATGCCTCCGTAACGGGTCGAGTCCCGAAGTTGGTCCCTAATGATGTGAATAGGGTTTGAGATTACGGATGCCGGGCATCTCCCATTCCCTGCCATGCTTACCTACCTATATGAATGCACCTCCTTCACCTCCTTCGAGAAGATCCAGAATGCATATGTCGAATGGAACGCTTGAACTATGTGACTCATGGAATCTACTAGGCAAGTTAGTTGGTCGAGGGGGTTTCCAGGCCCCCGTGTGGCTATACGCTCGTCTTGGTTCAAGAGGCAAGAACATCGGGTCCTAGGGGTGGCAAGTATGGGACTTCAAAAACCACAACCCACGTGGCTTCCCATACAAGCCTTAGCATGTTTATTATCCATCTCTGAGCACACCACGTCATCCTGTCATACTAGGTTCATTAGCAGCTCTGATTCATCAACCGGATGGACGAGTGATAACATCTAGGCATGTCTAAGCACAACAGATGTAACAGCTCTAGCAACGCTTCACAAGCTCAAACCCTAGTTATGCTAGGAGCAGTGGATCAGGGAATATAGGCTTTAAAGGAAACATGCATAACATAGGATTACTCTATCTATCAATAAAGACTTTAGAATCGTATGAACATGGCAAGAATGAAATACTTTGAAAGCATAGGATTCAGATGTATGTGTGGGGTTCACTTGCCTTTGCCAGTTGATATCCGGAAAGCAGAGCTTCGGACATATGGTACTTGACTTGATTACAGCTGGTCAAGTATTGGTCTTCGAGCTTTGACGGTGTTGATCTCGATCTTCAGTCTTGAACTTGATCTCGATATCGTACTCTACCGGAAAAGAACCAAATACCGGAAAGAAAGGAAACAATCAACACATGGCATCGATGCAATGCTCAAGCAAGGATGATGATATGAAAAGTTCAATTGCATTGAAATAAACCCTAAGGCATGCTTGACAACTTAATCGGGGTCTGAGGGTACAAAACCCTAATTCGGGAAAACCCCGGATTCATATGAGAGGGGTTGTTTTGTTGTTCTAATTAAACTTGCAATTTAGGTTGCTTATCAATGCATGAGTATAATTTAATTAGATAGAATTCATTTTTCTGAACATTTTGATATATTATTTGTATTTTTCTGATTTAAAATGAATAAGTTATGAATTTCTCAAATTTTAATTCATTTTAAATCATTTTTAGAATATTATAAAATAGTTTTACATTTTGGAATTACTTATATATTTTTTTAATCAGAAACATTTCTGAATATGTTTATTACACTTACACCAGGGACCCAGCTGTCAGGGATTTAATAATTACAGAAAATATTTACTGAAAATAATAAAACAAAAGAAATAGAGATTTATTGCACCATGTTGACGTCATGCTGACGTCAGCCATGGAGCTCATCCCAGATCGAAGGTGGTTCTGGCGATTGGGGCTACTGGAAAGAGCGGGGCTGGGGGCGTTGGTTAGAGGGCGTCGAGGGGAGTTGAATGGTGGTGGCGCCGTCCTCGAATGGTCGTCGGAGTTTGGCTGGCGACGACGAACAGCAGCGGTCCTAGCAGGTGACTGTGGCGACACTGATACAGAGAGGGGAGATGAAATGGAGAGGTCCGTGAGGACCGTGGGCTCACCACGAACACGACGATGATGTCGGTGAGGCACGAGGTGGTCGGAGGAGCGGGAATCGATGGCGGCAATGGCGACAGCCAGCGGGACAGCGAGCTCGATTCCGGCGCACAGGGGCTCCCGACTTGCTTGCTTTGGCATGGAGCAAGAGGGTGGCGAGGCGAGTCTCCTGGGACAGACGGCGAAGCTCGGGGTGGTCCGGAACACCGGCGGCAAGTGGCTACCGACGAACTAGGGTTAGGCAAGAAAGGGGATTCCACGAGAGAGAACGAGAGAAGATGAATTGGGTATGGGGAGATAGAGGAGGGGACGGCCGTTCTCGTGGCGTTCTTATCCGGGCGAGGCGAGCACAGCGGCAGTGTGAATCGCGGCGGAAAGGCGACGGACGGCGTCGGCGCCTCCACGCCGCAGCTTGCACGCATGAGGAAGATGACACGAACCGGTACGTGGGCTTGGGCCGCGCATGGGCTTCGACTGGGCTTCCGGTGCACGCGCTGAGCGGCAGAGAAAGGAAGGAGAGGGGAGAGGGCTAGCTGGGCCGGCCTGCTATGGCTTGCTGGCTCTGTTTTATTTGCAAAAATTGTTTTTCCATTTGTATTTCTGTTTTCTCTGTTGTAGTTTCAAATACCAAACTAATTTGGACATTTCAAAAATGCCACAAGGTTTTATAATGATTTAAAATACTATGGGGTCCTCATAACCAGTTGGACTCCACATTTTGGTAGGTTTTCGAGAATATTTAAAACCTTTTGAATTGTTTTCAAGGGGAGAGAGGGACTAGGGTTTAGGGTCTTAATCTATTTGTTGCACATATTTTAAATGATGATGATGCTAGATGAATGCACAAATATTTCCTAATTATTATTTAATAAACTAGGGTTGTTACAGTAACGTAGTCGGATAGGTCTCTCCTGTAACCCTAGGTCCCGGTGACTATATAAACCGGCCCTATGGGAGCCTTTAGGGCCCAACACCAACAACCAATCTTACTACCATTATTTCGCTGCTTTGATTGTAATCATACTTGATCATGAGATCAACTATTTGTAAGACTATTATGGTTTGTAATGGATGATGAACTATGGTACCAATCTCTTATGTCTCACAAAAATGGTAATCCTAGGATTGCGATGTACGGCATAACAGGCATCTAGGATTAAAAATCCGGGTGTTTACAACATACAACACCAACGTTGACCAAGGCTTTCGAGATGTTGTCAGCATCAGGAGAGGCAGAAGCCTCTGGTGCTGATGGAGTGCTGGATGGAGTTAGTGGCGGCATGGCATGGGAGATGACAAGCTTCTGCTGACGTAGTTGCTTGCCTGGCTTGCTGTCCAGCTTGGTCTTACTCTTCAAAACTGCTTTAGCTCTAAAGCACGAAAATCCGAATATCAGGTGTGCTCTGGAGATAAAGAAAGGTACAAGGTACTGAAAACAAAAGACAAGGTGCTTACTTTTTAACTACTGGCAGCACTTGGCTACCAGCAGTGATAACAACTTCCTTCACCTTGCGCTTCTTGGAGGTGGAGGCGGAAACTTCTTGCACCTCATCATCCTGCGTTCCCTCCGGATAGTCTGAGAGATAGCCCTCAAGTGGAGCTAGCTCAGACTCGGGGAGTTTCTCGAGCTGACAAAGTCATCGATGAAAATAGAGTCGAAGAAAGAATAGAAAAGACCGACAAAACGCGAAAGCAGAGTCGAAATATTTACCATAGTCAGAGGATGGTTGGACGTAAACATCTTCATGGAAACATCCGGAACTTTTCGTTCCACTCTTTCCTTGATCAAATATTGCATAAGGGTCTTGTAGCCCTTCGCCGGAATCCGGCTCGAACTTACCTGCATCTTGTCCTTCTTGTCGCTAGTGATCCGGTGCATGAGGCGGTCTCCATGGTGCTATAGAGGCTGAATCCGACGCTCTAACCAGCAATGGATCAAGTCGGATCCATGGAGCCCCATGTGCTTCATCAGAAACTCAATCCGCCTTTTGTCGAGGATCAAGATATCCAACAGCTCCGACGCCTCCGCGTCCCATGATTTTTGGTGGGAGGCGGCACCGTCGGTGAATGCCGGAAGACCTTCCGCCTTGCCAGGAGCCGGAATATCCTTATGATAAAAGAAGGTTCCGGCCTAGCGTTTGACGGATTCTCTAGCGTTAATCCTAGGATAAACACGGTTTCTCCTAAGGACTAAGATAAGGGTGCCAGTGGTGTAAGGCACACCGGCCCTAATGGAGTTCTTCCGGGTACCATAGTAGTACCGGAAAAGGGTGAGACTTGGCCTAATGCCAAGAAAACCCTCGCACAGAGCTGCGTGAGCGCTAAGATCAAGCAGGGAGTTAGGAGGGAGGTTATGGAGCTGCACACCGTAATGATTGAGGACCTCGACTAAGAAGTCCGATGGTGGCAGTCTGAGGCCACGGTCGATGTGCGTGCCGAACAGCACACGCTCGCCGTTGCGCGGGGCGGGAACAACATCCCCTGAGGCACTTCGCCACGCGCCGGCGATGATGAATCCTTCGTCCTCCATGACCTGGAGTTCGGCATCGTCCATGACGCCGGGGACCCAGAGGCCCCTCATCTTCTTCTCATACGCCGCCGACGAACCCGCCACCGCTCATAAGCCCGAGGCAAACGCCATCGCTCTTAGAGAAGAAGGACTGGTGGGAGAGAGATTTTTTCTTGAGATGTGTAGATGGGAATGGCTCCGGAGCGCTCGAGGAGTACGAGGACACAATGAATAAATCGGTGGAGAGATAAATCTGAGAGAAGGTTTTGCTCCTCTCTTTTATTTACCTCTACGTCAAGATTCGTGCGTTGATACGCGCGATTTACGCCACGCGTGTAGGAGAGAGGTGGGTAACTTCCTCGCGACTCCTCCGCCCCCTCGATTCTTGCATGAACATTGAAACGGTGCTCTATTCCGTAAGGAGCGGACCCACCTACGGTCGTGTTGACGGGACTCCTCTCAGTGACAGGACCTGGTCTGAAAAGTTTTCAGCCCGAACGCTGCTGAAAAATCCGGCTTATGTTTCAAACTGAGCAAGGAAAACATTGAAGTCAGAATACAACATATATGGCTCAAATGACTCAGAATCCTACACTACTAAATGAAGTTTTCGGGAACACTTCAAAATTCAGAAGACGAAGAAACCATCAAGCTTGACGATTTATCTGACTTTGGATCTTGGGGACTTCCGGGGGCTACTATTGGGGTTATACTTTCCGGGTATACCCACAAGACTCGCTGACCAGGGTGGCCCACCAACGGGTTAGAGCTTTGCTTCACGGGTGGCCCAGTCAGATAAAGAGGAGGAACCAGTTCCGGCTACGACAAGGCCCAGAAGAGTTACCGACTTAGACCTGTAGTATTACTTGTAGTCCAAGCTGTATCTAGTTCCCGACTCTGTAACGTAGCTAGATAGGTCTCTCCTGTAACCCTAGGTCCCGGTGACTATATAAAACGACCCTATGGGAGCCTTTAGGTCACAACACCAACAACCAATCTTACTACCATTATTTCGCTGCTTTGATTGTAATCAGACTTGATCATGAGATCAACTATTTGTAAGACTATTATGGTTTGTAATGGATGATGAACTATGGTACCAATCTGTTATGTCTCACAAAAATGGTAATCCTGGGATTGCGATGTACGGCATAACAGGCATCTAGGATTAAAAATCCGGGTGTTGACAAGTTGGTATCAGAGCCATCCTGACCATAGGAGACCCTAGTTAGCATGGACGTCGGAAAAACTTAATTTCCAAAACAAAGAAAGTGAGTATCTTTGAAAACCTATTCTCACTCTTACCCTTGAAATTCTTTCCAAAAAGAGAGTCATAAGTTCCTTAAAAAATTTGCAACCTTACCTAAAAATTTGCACACTTGATCACTTCTCTAACTTACTCCTCTCAAATTTCTTATAGATGGACTACGCCTACAACAAGTTCTACTAGCTAGGCAATGGAATAAATCTCATATTTGAGAATGACCTGAGCGAGCTGGCTGACTTTCTGGAGCGCCCGCATATGTAGTTCTATGGAGCTCAACTCCATGATCACCCCGGAGGGGAGCTATAGTGGCTGATAGTTGCCGACCTTCGTGGAAAGATGGAGCCACCTACCTCAGAGAAGATTCATTTCACCATCAAAGAGAACAACTGGATCGATGGACTGGCCAGAGCTATGCAGGAAGCACTTGCCCGATTATGTGGACAAAATATCAACAAGATCATCGGTACCCGCTTTGCTCACTACGCTAGAAGTGACTCCAATGGACAACCCCTGGATCTGCCAGCCCACCCTGACTTGAGGCACCATGTGGACCATCTTGCCTTCATGCTTAGTGAGAGTCAGAAGGAACTGGACAATGCTCGTGCTGATGCCAATGTGAAGCAACTTGCTGCTGCCAAGAAGGACCAGACCTTCGCCATCCTCGTGTGGGAGCGCAAGTCACTTTGCAAATTGTGTGATAAGAAGGATCGCATCATTGTGCGACTTCGTCACAAAGTGTCGGATTTGGAGTAAACCATCCATGATCGGGACATGCAGCTGGAGGAGAGGGAGAACAAAAGGGAAGATATTCTTGGAGATCCCTACTCATATCTCAGTAATGATGATGACTACCTTGAGGACATGGACGAGGAGTATCACACTGATGATGAGGACCATGCCTTCATTGATGATGAAGAAGCCACCGGTTCTGATGAGTAGTAGCACTTGAGCACTATCGTAGGTGTGAGTTGTATCAGGTCCCACTGTATCGTAGCTTGCCAGAATGGTTCTTAAAACCATCTATTTGTTGTTGTGGTGTGTTGTTTGTATTGTGTGCTTGGAATGAATGAGAATGAGTTGTTAGCTTTCAAACCTTAGCCTTCCTCAAAAGTTTAAAATATTTAAAAACCAAACCCACAAACCTTAGAAAAATTTCCCTCTTGTCCCATGACCTATCTCAATCTTCAGATGTCTCGCCAAGGAAACAGCTCATCTCCAGAACCGATGGTCCAAATATTGCAAATGTCAGTAGACGACCGAGAAGCCGGTAGGACCGAACGTCAAGCCAATCTAGCCACTCTTCAACAAATCGCTCAGCTAGCCCATGACAACCAAGGCCCTAGAAATCAGGATCATGATGGATCCAAACTTAAGAACTTTCAGAATACCAATACCCCTATCTCTAGTAAGTCAGAAGAGCCCTTAGATGCCGATGACTGGCTATAGATTATGGAGAACAACTTGGAAGTAGCCGGAGTAGAGGAGGTCGAGAAAGTACTGTTTGCCACCCACTATCTGGCTGGATCCGCAAGAGCATGGTGGAATAGCACCCGTACTATGAATGGAGGACAGATGATGACTTGGAATGAATTCAAACTCAAGTTCAACCGAACCCATGTGCCACCAGGTTTGATTCTGAGGATGAGGGATGAATTCAAGGAGCTGAAGCAGGGAACAATGATTGTGATAGAGTACTGAAAGAACATTTCTTAATCCCTAGTGTTTTGTGTGTTAGATAACAATATCAAGGATTATTTATTGTGTGTTGAAGTGTTGGAGCTCTCTCTAAGAAAAAGGGAAAGTATTTTCCTTTGGGGGGGCGGATAATCCGCCCACCGAAGTGATAATCCGCCTCCTCTTCAAGCAGACGCAAGCCCCGGAAGGCGGAGTTTTGGCGGATTTTCCGATACCGCCTCGGGAGGCAGGATAGTCCGCCCCCCTTGCCCACCGCCAAGGCGCAAGCCCCAGAGAGGGGGCGGAGAGTTGGCCGGACTTTCCGGCTTGGCCGGATAATCTGGCCTAGGAGGGGGCCGGATTATCCGCCCCCCAAGATCTTCACCAAGTCTTGCAGGCACCAGCCCCAGAGAGGGGGCAGAGTTTCTCCCGGAAAATCCGCCATTGGGGCGGAGTTTTCCCAGGGGGCGGATAATCCGCCCCTAGTGTGGGGCGGATAATCCGCCCCCCAAAGTTGCTCAACAGCCAGATCCGGGGAGGGGGTATTTAAGCCAGCCTTCCCCCTCCTGCCAGAGCCCTTGGTTTATTCGAAAAAGACAAGATCTGATCTGCAACCTTCATCCAAGAGAGCTCCACCTAGATCCACCCAAAGGCCCCGTCCCTTGGGGAATCGAAGGAGGAGAACTCGATCTTCATCATCAGCAATCAAGCGCTTCATCTCTTCTCCATTCATTTGGAGAATCACCGATCTAGTATTTCTTGCAAATACCTAGATACTTGTTTTGTTTATATTGATAAACCTTGTTCTTGTGGCAGCTTGTTGTCATCTCGGGAGCCCCCAATTCGGTTGTGGGTGTGTGCCCTGATAGCGTTGTAAAAGGCACCGGTTCCCGCCTCAAAGGGATCCAATAGTGGAGAAGGTGGATCAGGCCTCTCGTGGCGAGATCCATCGGAGAATAGGGTGAGGCCTATTGTGGCGTGGTGGTCTTAGAACCGCCCACCCCTCCAACACAGATGTACTTCCCTTAACAAGGAAGGAACTGCGGTAAAACAAATCCCTGTGTCTTGATCCACTACGGTTCCTTCGCTCCTCTCTTTACGTGCTTAGTAGTTAGGGTTACATATAGGGAAATTCTCGTAGTTGCATATCTAGAGAATTTACCTTGTGTCAACCCTAAAATTGAAAAAGTATTAAAAAATTGGTTAGCACCTATTCACCCCCCCTCTAGGTGCCCATACGATCCATTTCAATTGGTATCAGAGCCTCGACTCTTATTTCGGGCTTAACCGCCTAAGAGAAGTATGGGTTCCAAGGTTGATGGGAGTGATGCTCCGGATGTAGTCACCATGAACGATCTCAAGATGTTGGAAACAACCTTGGTGAGTTCTATGGAGGCTAAGATGGAAGAGATGCGTCAATTGATAATGCGTCTCTCCACATCCACAGCATCACCTCCATCTAACTCTAAGGCTACCACTCCGCAATCCAAGGAAATGGGTAAAACCGATTCCAAAGAGAACGAAGTGGTTGGTGATGAAAGTAGCAAGAGCTCCTCCTCGAAAAAGTATAGTGGTAAGGATGGATACAATGAGGTTTCTCATGTGTATTCTCCTGATCCACCTATCCCTCACCCACATATACATAATAGGGGTGATCCACCCAAACTTTCTGCATCTACTTTTACTCAATGGCAATTTTTGATGAAGTCTCATGTGTGCAGTTCCTCCATTGAGTTGTGGAAAATCATAGAAAAAGGTCTTCATGTTGGAAACCACAACAATCTCACATGAAGATAAGTTGTCGATAGCCAACTCAACGCTACAGCTCTACACATGATACAGCTTGGTGTGGGTGAGAAAGACAGGCCACACATTCAGCATCTTAGCACGGCTAAGGAAGCTTGGGATGCCCTCACGGAGCTCTTCATCGGAAATGAAAGTATGAGAAGAAATAGATATGATGCTTTGAGCAACGAAGTTGAAGGATTCTATATGTTGGATGGAGAGGACCACGAGGACATGTATAGGAGGCTCAAGGCAATAGCCACAACTTTCAGAAACCATGGTGCAGCTCATGTTGATGATGCATGGATCAAGCGCAAGTACGTCGGTGCTCTTATGCCATTTGAGCCCACAGATTTGAAAAGTCTCCATGGTAGGCATAACTATCACCTCATGACATCCAATGAGGTAATGCAAGAAATGGCCGCTTTCAAAGTGGCTGCCAAGAATGACGAAGATGCTCGTGCTCGAGCTATCGGGATGCAAAAGGGGGTCAACATGGCCTTGAAGACTAGTGTGATTGATCATGATGAATATTCCATAGAAGGTCTGGAATGTCCCGAGGATATAAAAAGGATCCACGGACAAAACGTGGCTCTTTATGCTAGAAACTTTTGGAAAGATCCAGCCAAGGCTAAAGCTGAACTAGAACACAAGAGTGGAGCCTATGGAAGAAAAGAAAATGGTCCCAAGCTGAGAACATGTTTCAACTGTGGTGACTGGCTGCACTTTGTAGATGAGTGTCCATATCAAAGTAGGGAGGATAATGGAGGAAGACTTATTTTCAAGGACAAGTCAAAGGCTCCACGCAAGAAATAGTTTGTAAAGAAGAATGCTCCCTTCAAGAAGCAACCAAAGATTGTTCTAGTGGCTCAAGAAGAATATTCATTGGGAAGTGAAGATGAGGACGAGGACGATAGCTCTCAAGAGGTGTCTGCTATAGCCACCACATCTACATCAACATCTCTCTTCGACACTCTGAACGAAAACATCATCAACAAGAATGCTATTTGTCTCATGGCAAGAAGCTCCGAGGTAACGACTTCTAACTCTTCTTTTCCTAAGGCTATGATTGACATGGATGATCCTACTAGTCTTAAGGTTAAAGAAGAGATTATTGCTTTGGATTACTTCTACACTAACTTGCAAGGTGAGCACAAAGTTCGTTTGAAGCTCTTATGGATTAGCTGGCCCAAAACAAAGCTCTTCTCGAAGAAAAGGGCGGAATTGAAAGAGAGAATGCAATGGAAATTGCATCCTTAAAAAATGCTCTTGAGGAATAAGAAGAAGCTCAGTTCTCTCTTGAAGAGAGGCTTGAGTCCATTGAAGAGTCACATGAAGAAATTGTGGCTAAACTTGTTATGGAACGTGACAATGCAGTCACCAAAGCAAAGAAGTTAAAGAAGGAAAAGATTGACTTTGGGGCTGCTAATGATAGACTCTCCGAGGAATTGGAGAAACTTGACAATGCTCACAAGGCATTGAAAAATGATTTCTCCATTCTCAGTAAGTCACATGATCAGCTTCAAAGTCGACTGGCCAAATATGATGTTCCTAGATCATCCAACTCAACATATAGTCACAAGGAAAATGCTAGTGTGGAAAAAGAAGTGGTCAAGGACATCACTCCCAAGGATAAGGGTGTGATGTAAGGTTCCCAACCTTTAATAAGGTAGAGATCCCTGTGTTTACAATGCTAGTCCCTGGATCAATAGCTATCATCCACAGTTAAGATGTAATATCAAGAAACAAAGGTCATAATACAACTTTATAACCAGGAATAAAATAATATATTACATCTTACATAGCTCATTTGGCTATCTTATTACAATGCAGCAGAATATAGCAACAGCATGGGGTCCTTCATCTTCAAAGTGCCACAGGCAGACATGTTGGTTGTAGACTTGTAATCCTAATCATTAAACTTCACTAATATCAAACAAACCTGCAACATAACAAGTTACAGCCACAAGGGTCAATACATTTGAATTGTATTGGCAAGTGATACTATGGTAGTATAGTGGAGTCTATCATCTATATGCATTTGGCTAAGTGGAGCTTAGGCTTGCTTTGCTCAAAATAGATTTTCCTTATCATTTGAAAACACTAGTTTTTGCTTGACAAAATCACGCAAGGAACCACCGATAGAAATTGGTGAACCTTAAACCCTTGTTCAACCACAAGTTGTTAACTTAGAAATTTGGATGATGAGATTCTTGATAGCTTCCATGTCTTGATGCTCAAATTGTCCTTTGCCAGGGACATGGCTAAGTACTTAGATTTTTTACACTCTGCAGAGGTGGTGCACTTTCCCCACAAGACTTGGTTTCCCAAGACAAGATCTTTCAGAAGCCTTCCCTTAGACCAGAATGGACGCGTTCCAACCTATCAAACCCCTACCACCAACTGTCCATTTGGCTAAGTTATTGCAACCTATATGATCCAGGCAGAGCCCATAATGCCAAGTGGTTGCACTTGAAGCTTCTCAACATTTGATATCTCAAATCTCTTTGTTCCTGGGTGGCCATCCACAAGTGAGATACACAAGGTTCACCAGTCCCCTGGCCTTGTGTAACCACTCAACACAAACCATTCCTTCCATTCCACCCAGGTGATTCATTCACTTAGTTGTTTTATTAAACAAAACACAAGTCCTCAGACTTAGAAATTTTCCATAGCATGAATATATATTCCACCCTTGTTTTCTATTAGCTAAGCTAAGCATGATAGTAATAGGAATCTTAACTTAGGAAATTTCTACTAAGGTTTCATCTACTAGGATTTCCCATAGCATAGTTTATACTTAGCAAAAAAAATTCCATGCAAGTCCTACTTAGAAAAATCACTAATGCATAGTGAAAATAATGGGACAAAGTATGAAGCATCACTTGCCTTTTTGGTAGAGTGTATAAGTTCACTTCTTGATCTTTGCAATTTTCTATAACTTCAAATCACTACAATTCAATCAAGCAAACAATATTTCAATCTACCAATCAAGCAATTCATCACATAAAATAATAGTGACAAGACAATGTATGCAAGCATGCTAAAGATTGTTTTATTTGTAAAAGTGGTTTCTAACGGTTCATAAACATTTGAAAACATCTAATGGTCATTTTATAAAGTGGCAAAGTCATTTGTATATAAGGTTTTACTTCATAAACCATTTTTAGATCAAGTCATTATTTTATGTGGTGTAGAAATGCTCAAAATTCTATAGGTTTCACAAAATATGTTTTCAAACCATATAACATTGTGTTTAGGGTCAAAGAGTTTATTTGCAAAACATTTCTCAAAGGTTTTCTTCCAAAACCATTTTTAATAATAAACATTATTTTTATTTGACTAGAAATGGCTTAATTCAAGAGTTTATTCTTTTGCTTCATCAAATGCATTTTTGAAACCACAAAGTGATTCCTATGGTCAGTAGGTTCAAAACACACCATTTGCAAAAGATTTTAGAACAATTTTTATAATCTAAACGAGCATACATAAGTTTCTGCAAAAACAAACATTTTACCAGAAGCTTTTTACCAAACAAAGTGCATGGTTTGCTAGGGCTTGACTTGCTGAATCCATTGATATAAAATTTGCAAAATTTGGACGTGTAGATTAAAAGTTATAGATTTTACAAAATCTTGTATCTCATAGATCCAATCTGTTTTAATTCAAACCAGTAGAGACACGTGGCTGGTTCTGATTCGCTGATACCGCTTCGCTCGGATCACGCTCTCTGGTGCGTTGGATCAAGTTAGATCGCACGGTGCTGAGATGCTACTTACCCTTTCGCTCTCATTCTATCGCATCCGTCAGATTAGGATCCTACGGTCGTTACTCGTTTGACCACTAAGTAGTGGCGCTGGCAGCAACGACTGGCGGCGGAGCGACTGGCGGTGGCGTTGCCGGTGATGCAGGAAGCAAGAGAGGAAAGAAAGATGCTCACCGAGTTCGCAGAGTCGTGGTGATGCTCAAGGTGCTTGTGAGAGTGCAAGGGGCGCATGGGGTTCACGGTAATTGCTCGCCGTAGTTGAGCTCTTGCTCGGGCTCGTCCTGTTGAAGATGATGGCGAAGGCACGGGGCACGCCAGAGAGAAAATAAGACGCGGTTAGATGTGCAGGGTCACCGCGAGCACGCATGTGTGAAAGAGAAGGAGAGGCGCGGTCAGGTTCTTACCAGAAGCTTCGCCGGAGAGGAAGCAGACGGTGGCGACGGTGGTCGTCGTCGTTGCCGAGTGTTCTGGGGCACGCGGGGACGAGTTGATGCCACTGGGAGGTTCACCAGGGAGTGGGGAGCAGGTGAGAGTGGTCGAGGGGGCATGGGGCGGTAGGGTCCGGCCGGAATCGACGCCGGAACTCGTCGGGGCAGTGGAGCTTCGTAGAGGAATTAGGACGGCCTGGGGGCGCGCTAAGGTGGGGAACTGAGGGGGAAACGTAGAGGGGATGCTGGCGATTAAGAGAGCATGGTCTGGGGGCGGAATCACTGTGTCATTGAAGAGAATTGACGACGCGAATCAATCGGCAGTAACGGGAGGAAGAACTGGTCGCGGGTTGACGACGAGGTGAGCTGGCGGTGGGGTCCGCTTGGCAGCGTGAGAGAGGAGTGGGGAAATGGGGTCCACTGGTCAGCGTCTCCGCGGGTGCGTTCACTGGTTCGAATCATTTTTCTGCGGGGGAGGAGGGGAACTGGGCTGGACTGGGCCAGGTAGGCTTAATGGGCTGGTCAGACTTTTCATTTTTTGTTACATTTGTTTTCCTTTTCCATTTCTTTAATTCTATTTTGATTTTGAATAAGCAATTCAAACCCTCATTTGATTTCAAACCTTTGCCAGATTTTGTGTAGGTTTAAATATTGATTAGTAGCACATTCTGATGTCAATTTTGGGAATTTATTTTATTCTTTTTGGGGTCTTTTTAATTAATAAAAGGGCCCTTGTTTAAATCAAAATAGGATTTAATAATTTTTTTAACTTCCATTTGACTTCTAAATTCTTCCAAAACCTTTCAGTAAGTTTTGTTTACTTAAAAGGGTGTCAAATAGTTCATCTTGAATTATTTGGAAAAGTTTTTAATAAGATTTATTAATCATTTAAAATTTGGGTTTGTCTTTATTCCAATAGGATTTGGTCTAAGCCATTTTATTTTATTTTGGCAATTCTTTAACCAATATTTTTATTTGGATTTGGATTATAACTTATTCCACTTGTTTATGGGTTAGGCCAAGATTTGATTTGGTATTTAAATATTCTTTATTAAATATTTCTTTCTTCATCTTATAAAATCCATATCTTTTTATTTAGAGATCCAAACTTGGTGATTCCTATTTGTAAAATCTTATTTGATATTTAGTTATCACTTTAAATCTTTTTAGGATTAATTGCCCACCATTTGATTTGGATTTTAGATAGGTTCTTTAATTGCTTTGGAAATTACTTTCCTTATCTTATTTAAATTCATAAGATTTTATTTATGGCTCCAAATTAAGTGAAACAAATTTATATGGTTTTATAATATTTCTATTTGTCTTTCTTGATCATTTGTAAATGTTTGTTGGAAAATTTTTATATGGATCAAATCCATAGGCTTGGAGATAACTTGGAAATGCTTTTTATTCCATTAGGGTTTAGGGTTTGGATTTATTTTCCAAGTGTTTAAATTTCCAGATACATTCATGGAGGAATGCATTTCTCTTGATTTGGATTTTGTTGGATTCAAACTTTAAAGTTTTTTCAAGATGGAATTTTAAGTTTCCATTTAGAAACAAAAGTTTCTTTTCACCCTGATTTTCAACAAAAAATTATTTTGTTTATTTTATTTTTCACATTACAAGATTTGGAAAATCTTGGGATGTGACAGGCTACCACCCTTAAAATAAATCTCGTCCCGAGATTTGGGGAGGCTAGGGGTTACAAGTTGGCTCAAAGCATCTAGTGTACTACCACCCTTAAATATTTTCCAACTAGATTACATATTGGCCTTCTTGGGATCCTGTTGAAATCTCTCTGGGCAAACATCTACATAGTGTCCTTTGTTTCCACACTTGAAACATGTGACAAGGCTGAGATCTTTCATAGGCTTGTTTATCTTGTGCTTCATCTTTTCTGGACAGTTGCTTGCATAATGTCCTTGGTTACCACAATTGTAACAGGTGATAAGATTGAGTTCATCACGTATCTTCTGTGGGAAAGTTGCTACATAATGGCCTAGCTCTTTGCAGTTGTTGCACCACACTTGGCTAATCTCCTTATACTTCTGCTTCTCTGGACATTCACTGGCATAGTGTCCCATTTCTTTGCAATGACCACATTGCACATGGCTTTTGTCCTTCTTTTTCTTGGGTTTCTCCAAAGCTAGGAGTGCTTCTAGTTCATGTTCTTCATATGTTATCTCAAAGGTAGGAACAGGTCCTGGTCTCCTTGACCTTCTATTACTCCTTGGATAATGCATATGTCTCCTCTTTGGTCCTTTAAATTGAGTCATGTTGCTGGGAGGTACAAGCTGAGATTTTCCTTTGTCTTCATCCTTCTTGGTAGACTTGGCTCTCTCATGGTAGACAGCAATCAGTTGTTGCACTCCACCTTGTTTCCTTTGTTCAACTATGGAATAGATGGGGCATTGGATAGGGACATGATTGTTTCCTTCACATAGGTAACAAGTAGCTTGGGATGTGGGGCATTGGTTAGCTGGATGTTTCTCTTCACAGTTGGGCAATTGATCTTCATGCTCCTTGGAAGTGTGATCCTTGTCTCCACAAATATTACAAGCTGGGGTTCCTTCTAGAATAACATCTTTGACATCCTTGTTGTCATAAGCTCCTTGGGAAGAGTTTTCTTCCATGTTGATCATTTGAGTAGCCAACCCTTGCAACAATTGGGATTGAGTTTTCAAAACTTCTTGCATGGTTGGGTCCAACTCATTGTTGTTGGCTATAAATTGAGATGTCACTTGGTTCAACTGGGTTTGTCTTGCAAGCAGTTGGTCTCTCATGTTGATCTCTTGGTTGTTGTTGTTGTTGTTGTTGTCACCATCCTTGATGTTGGAGTATCTTGGAGAACTCATCTGTTTGGGTTGGATTGGAATTAGAATAGGCAAAAGATTTTCTAGGAATCAATTCTAATCACACACACATCACAATTCACTCAAGCAATGTGCAAGCAATCACAAACAAACATTCCACTCAAACAACAAAGTTAAAGCACATTTTTAGGCAACAAAATATTTTTGTTACACCACATAAGTTGGTGGGTTTGACTTAAACTAAATATGGTGGTCCATCTATATGGTTCACTTGAAATCTTTCCATCCTCCTTGGTTGATTCTTTTTGAACAAGATGTTTGTATCCTGAGAGAATTTCTTGAATCTTGGTCACAAAACTTCAAAGGTGATCATGGTTCCTTCTAAGTTGTGTTTCCTTGGTCTTCAAGTCTTGAGTAACTTTTCTTGTCTTCACTTGTAGTCCTTAGTGATATCCAAGGTTGAAGTCCTTGTTGAGAATAAGGTTGAAACCACTTGAAGATGTTGAAGTCATTAGAGTTTGAAGATGTTGAAGTCATTAGAGTTGATGAAGTCCTTTGCACATGGTGAAGTCTTTGGCCATGGGGAAGGTTTGTCCATTAAGTTTGAAAAAGAAGAGATGTAGAATCAAAACCAAAATGGTTGAGGAAAGAGTTTACAAGATTGTTTGTAAATAAGTTTTGGAACAAATACAACTCCTATTTTTCTAAGGGGTTTTGTCCATTCCTAGGGTTACAAATCCTACAGGCAACACAACTTGGCTCTGATACCATCTGTAAGGTTCCCAACCTTTAATAAGGTAGAGATCCCTGTGTTTACAATGCTAGTCCCTGGATCAATAGCTATCATCCATAGTTAAGATGTAATATCAAGAAACAAAGGTCATAATACAACTTTATAACCAGGAATAAAATAATATATTACATCTTACATAGCTCATTTGGCTATCTTATTACAATGCAGCAGAATATAGCAACAGCATGGGGTCCTTCATCTTAAAAGTGCCACAGGCAGACATGTTGGTTGTAGACTTGTAATCCTAATCATTAAACTTCACTAATATCAAACAAACCTGCAACATAACAAGTTACAGCCACAAGGGTCAATACATTTGAATTGTATTGGCAAGTGATACTATGGTAGTATAGTGGAGTCTATCATCTATATGCATTTGGCTAAGTGGAGCTTAGGCTTGCTTTGCTCAAAATAGATTTTCCTTATCATTTGAAAACACTAGTTTTTGCTTGACAAAATCACCCAAGGAACCACCGATAGAAATTTGTGAACCTTAAACCCTTGTTCAACCACAAGTTGTTAACTTAGAAATTTGGATGATGAGATTCTTGATAGCTTCCATGTCTTGATGCTCAAATTGTCCTTTGCCAGGGACATGGCTAAGTACTTAGATTTTTTACACTCTGCAGAGGTGGTGCACTTTCCCCACAAGACTTGGTTTCCCAAGACAAGATCTTTCAGAAGCCTTCCCTTAGACCAGAATGGACGCGTTCCAACCTATCAAACCCCTACCACCAACTGTCCATTTGGCTAAGTTATTGCAACCTATATGATCCAGGCAGAGCCCATAATGCCAAGTGGTTGCACTTGAAGCTTCTCAACATTTGACATCTCAAATCTCTTTGTTCCTGGGTGGCCATCCACAAGTGAGATACACAAGGTTCACCAGTCCCCTGGCCTTGTGTAACCACTCAACACAAACCATTCCTTCCATTCCACCCAGGTGATTCATTCACTTAGTTGTTTTATTAAACAAAACACAAGTCCTCAGACTTAGAAATTTTCCATAGCATGAATATATATTCCACCCTTGTTTTCTATTAGCTAAGCTAAGCATGATAGTAATAGGAATCTTAACTTAGGAAATTTCTACTAAGGTTTCATCTACTATGATTTCCCATAGCATAGTTTATACTTAGCAAAAAAAAAATCCATGCAAGTCCTACTTAGAAAAATCACTAATGCATAGTGAAAATAATGGGACAAAGTATGAAGCATCACTTGCCTTTTTGGTATAGTGTATAAGTTCACTTCTTGATCTTTGCAATGTTCTCTAACTTCAAATCACTACAATTCAATCAAGCAAACAATATTTCAATCTACCAATCAAGCAATTCATCACATAAAATAATAGTGACAAGGCAATGTATGCAAGCATGCTAAAGATTGTTTTATTTGTAAAAGTGGTTTCTAACGGTTCATAAACATTTGAAAACACCTAATGGTCGTTTTATAAAGTGGCAAAGTCATTTGTATATAAGGTTTTACTTCATAAACCATTTTTAGATCAAGTCATTATTTTATATGGTGTAGAAATGCTTTTAATAAGGCAAAATTCTATAGGTTTCACAAAATATGTTTTCAAACCATATAACCTTGTGTTTAGGGTCAGAGAGTTTATTTGCAAAACATTTCTCAAAGGTTTTCTTCCAAAACCATTTTTAATAATAAACATTATTTTTATTTGACTAGAAATGGCTTAATTCAAGAGTTTATTCTTTTGCTTCATCAAATGCATTTTTGAAACCACAAAGTGATTCCTATGGTCAGTTGGTTAAAAACACACCATTTGCAAAAGATTTTATCCCCAAAATCATTTTAGAACAATTTTTATAATCTACACAAGCATACATAAGTTTCTGCAAAAACAAACATTTTACCAGAAGCTTTTTACCAAACAAAGTGCATGGTTGGCTAGGGCTTGACTTGCTGAATCCATTGATATAAAATTTGCAAAATTTGGACGTGTAGATTAAAAGTTATAGATTTTACAAAATCTTGTATCTAATAGATCCAATCTGTTTGAATTCAAACCAGCAGAGACACGTGGCTGGTTCTGATTCGCTGATACCGCTTCGCTCGGATCACGCTCTCTGGTGCATTGGATCAAGTTAGATCGCACGGCACTGAGATGCTACTTACCCCTTCTCTCTCGTTCTATCGCATCCGTCAGATTAGGATCCTACGGTCGTTACGTGTTTGACCACTAAGTAGCGACGCTGGCGGCGACGACTGGCGGTGGCGTTGCCGGTGATGCAGGAAGCGAGAGAGGAAAGAAAGATGCTCACCGAGTTCGCAGAGTCGTGGTGATGCTCAAGGTGCTTGTGAGAGTGCAAGGGGCGCACGGGGTTCACGGTAATTGCTCGCCATAGTTGAGCTGTTGCTCGGGCTCGTCCTGTTGAAGATGATGGTGAAGGAACGGGGCACGCTAGAGAGAAAATAAGACGCGGTTAGATGCACAGGGTCACGGCGAGCATGCGTGTGTGAAAGAGAAGGAGAGGCGCGGTCAGGTTCTTACCAGAAGCTTCGCCGGAGTGGAAGCAGACGGTGGCGATGGTGGTCGTCGTCGTTGCCGATTGTTCTGGGGCGCGCGGGGACGAGTTGATGCCACTAGGAGGTTCTCCAAGGAGTGGGGAGCAGGTGAGAGTGGTCGAGGGGGCAAGGGGCGGTAGGGTCCGGCCGGAATCGACGCCGGAACTCGTCGGGGCAGTGGAGCTTCGTAGAGGAATTAGGACGGCCTGGGGGCGCGCTAAGGTGGGGAACTGAGGGGGAAACGTAGAGGGGATGCTGGCGATTAAGAGAGCATGGTGTGGGGTCAGAATCACTACGTCATTGAAGACAATTGACGACGCGAATCAATCGGCAGTAACGGGAGGAAGAACTGGTCGCGGGTTGACGACGAGGTGAGCTGGTGGTGGGGTCCGCTTGGCAGCGTGAGAGAGGAGTGGGGGAATGGGGTCCACCGGTCAGCGTCTCATGAGTGCGTTCACGTTCAAATCGTTTTTTCTGGGGAGGAGGAGGAAGGCTGGGCTGGCCAGGTGAAGCTGGGCTGGGTCGACCTTTTCATTTTTTTTGTTCTGTTTGTTTTTCCTTTTCCATTTCTTTAATTCTGTTTTGATTTTGAATAAGCAATTCAAACCCTCATTTGATTTCAAACCTTTGCCAGATTTTGTGTAGGTTTAAATATTGATTAGTAGCACATTCTCGATGTCAATTTTGGGAATTTATTTTATTCTTTTTGGGGTCTTTTTAATTAATAAAAAGGGCCCTTGTTTAAATCAAAATAGGATTTAATAATGTTTTTAATTTCCATTTGACTTCTAAATTCTTCCAAAACCTTTCAGTAAGTTTTGTTTACTTAAAAGGGTGTCAAATAGTTCATCTTGAATTATTTGGAAAAGTTTTTAATAAGATTTATTAATCATTTAAAATTTGGGTTTGTCTTTATTCCAATAGGATTTGGTCTAAGCCATTTTATTTTATTTTGGCAATTCTTTAACCAATATTTTTATTTGGATTTGGATTATAACTTATTCCACTTGTTTATGGGTTATGCCAAGATTTGATTTGGTCTTCAAATATTATTTATTAAATATTTCTTTCTTCATCTTATAAAATCCATATCTTTTTATTTAGAGATCCAAACTTGGTGATTCCTATTTGTAAAATCTTATTTGATATTTAGTTATCACTTTAAATCTTTTTAGAATTAATTGCCCACCATTTGATTTGGATTTTAGATATGTTCTTTAATTGCTTTGGAAATTACTTTCCTTATCTTATTTAAATTCATAAGATTTTATTTATGGCTCCAAATTAAGTGAAACCAATTTATATGGTTTTATAATATTTCTATTTGTCTTTCTTGATCATTTGTAAATGTTTGTTGGCAAATTTTTTTATGGATCAAATCCATAGGCTTGGAGATAACTTGTAAATGCTTTTTATTCCATTAGGGTTTAGGGTTTGGATTTATTTTCCAAGTGTTTAAATTTCCAGATACATTCATTGAGGAATGCATTTCTCTTGATTTGGATTTTGTTGGATTCAAACTTTAAATTTTGTTCAAGATGGAATTTTAAATTTCCATTTAGAAACAAATGTTTCTTTTCACCCTGATTTTCAACAAAAATTTATTTTGTTTATTTTATTTTTCACATTAGAAGTTTTGGAAAATCTTGGGATGTGATATGTGATTGATGAAGTTCTTGGCAAGCAAAGGTCAAATCATGGTAAAGAGGGACTTGGGTATGTCACCAAGTCCAAGAAAAATAAAAACAAGAATAACAAGACCAAGAATGTGCAATCAAAGACAAGAACTGCTGACAAGAATGTCACAAAAGACAAGACTAACAATATTGGTTTTGCAGGGTCTCACAATCCAAATTATGAACTCTTTTGTGATGATTATGGCGATGTTTATGCTTATTATGTCGGTCCCTTTGATGAATATATTTCTTGGTCTATTTGGGTCCCAAAGACCCTTGTTACTAACATGAAAGGACCCATTGAAAATGTTTACCTAAAACCAAGAAGTAATTCTCTTGCAAGGCTATGCTTCCAGTGGGTCGAAATGGGTGCTGGATAGCGGATGCACTAGTCATATGACCGGAAGAAAGGAAATCATCACGGAGATGCGTCCAAATCATGATAATATCACAGTCTCCTATGGTGATAAGTCTAAATCTCAGGTATTGGGTCTTGGCAAGGTTGTGGTTGCCCACGATATCTCTCTCGTGGACGTCATGCTTTTTGAGACCCTCGGTTACAACCTTCTTTCTGTTCGTGCCATTGGCAAGATGGGTTTTGCTGTTTTTATCGATGATGATTTGGTGGTACTCTTGTGGAGCAAGTCTCTAAAGTTCGCTTTCGTTGGATACGTCGAAAATGACCTATATGTGGTGGACTTTTCGGGGAAAACCACTTCGGGTCCGATGTGTCTATTCGGAAAGGCCGGCGTGGGCTGGCTATGGCATCGCCGTTTAGCCCATGTCAACATGAGAACTTTGCAAAGTCTCCACAAGGGTGGCCACATCCTTGGACTAAAAGACAATGTCTCCTTTGCCAAAGATCGTTTTTGCAGGGCTTGTGTTGAAGGCAAAATGCATGACTCTCCCCACAAGAGGAAGACTATTGTGTCTTCAAAGAGGATCTTGGAATTACTTCATGTGGATTTATTTGGTCCTCCTTCTCATGCAAGTCTTGGTGGGAAGAAATATTGCTTGGTCATTGTCGATGATTACTCAAGATATACATGGGTCTATTTCTTAAAACTAAAGAGTGAGACTCAACAAACAGTCATTGACTTTGCCAATGAAGTTCAACATCAACACAATGTCCCTATCTTGGCAATAAGAAGTGACAACGGCTCCGAATTCAAGAACTACACTTTGAATGAGTTTCTAAGTGAAGAGGGGATTAGACATCAATATTCCGCTGCGTACACCCCTCAACAAAATGGTGTAGCTGAGAGGAAGAACCGGACTTTGATGGATATGAAAGATCAATGTTGGCTGAATTCAAGTCTCCTTACAATTTTTGGGCTGAAGCCATATCCACTGCTTGTCACTCATCAAACCGGCTCTACCTCCAAAATATTTTGTACAAGACTCCATATGAAATACTTACCGGTAACAAGCCTAACATCTCATACTTCAGGGTATTCGGGTGTAAGTGTTTATTTCTTATTAAAGGTGTCCGCTTGTCTAAATTTGAGTCCAAGGCTTTAGAAGGTATTTTTGTTGGTTACGGTGCCGAATCCCACACTTACAGAGTCTACAACAAGCTCACTGGGATTGTTGTAGAATCTTGTAGTGTGGAGTTCGATGAAAATAACGGCTCCTTTGTAGGGAAAGTTGATGTTTGTGATGCAGATGTTGAAATACCCCAAGATGCCATAAGAAGAATGGGCGTGGGATTTTTCCGCCCCATTGAGGAACCCCTTGTGGAGGATCGGGAAGGACAGTGCTCCACTCAAGTGGAGCCCTCATCTACACAAGATCAACAAGCTCCTACTGTTGGAGAAAACTCTGCACCAACAACACAACCTGCTGAAGATCATCAGTCCCCTGGACAAGATGGTAGTCCCAGGCCGGACTATCCGCCCCGTCCAAGGGGCAGACAATCCGCCCCTAGCACTCCAACTTGTTCCAGGGGATCCGAAGAAGAAGACAACAGCCAAGAAGCTCCCGGGCCGAATTCTCTGGCCCCCGAGGGCGGATTATCCGGCTCTGGTTCTCCAAGTCTTGTCAGGCATTCTCAGGAAGAAGGCACTGGTGCTTCATCTCCCAGGCCAGATAGTCCGGCCCCTCCAAGGGGCGGATTATCCGACCCTGAAGAACAAACTCTGCAGCAACCTCCTGGTGTTAACTCAGATCAAGATCAAGGGCAAGGCAGTGGTCAAGACAAGGATACAAATACTGAATCAACTCCTTCTAGAAACAATAATGACATTGAGGCTCGTCGCAAAGCTCGTGCTGATCGGAACCTTGAACTAAGGGGTCACACTCTTGACAAGGTTGTTGGTGATCTACGAAGAAGGGTCTCTACTAGAAGAGAGCTTCCACGCTTCTGTGATCATCAAGCTCACATTTCCATGGTTGAACCGAAGAAAGTCTTTGATGCTCTTGAAGATCCCGATTGGGTGGTTGCAATGCATGAAGAATTAAATAACTTTGAACGCAACAAAGTTTCGAAGCTCGTAGAGAAACCTAAGGATTGCCGCAATGTTATCGGCACCAAGTGGATCTTCAAGAACAAACAAGATGAAAATGGCATTGTTGTGAGGAATAAAGCAAGACTCCTGGCTCAAGGATTCTCTCAAGTGGAAGGAATTGATTTTGGCGAGACTTATGCTCCTGTGGCTCGTCTTGAGTCCATTCGTATCCTTCTTGCCTATGCTGCCCATCATAATTTTAAATTACAACAAATCGATGTTAAGAGTGCGTTTCTTAATGGTCCTCTACATGAGTTAGTATACGTCAAGCAGCCCCCGGGTTTTGAGGACCCCAAATTTCCGAACCATGTCTACAAACTCGATAAGGCGCTCTATGGCCTTAAACAAGCCCCACGTGTGTGGTATGAGCACCTTAAAGAGCTTTTGTTAGACCGTGGATTCGAAGTTGGGCAAATCGATCCCACTCTTTTTACTAAGAAGGTTAATGGGGAGCTTTTTGTATGACAACTCTATGTAGATGACATTATTTTTGGCTCTACAAACCAAGATTTTAACGATGAATTTTCAAAGCTTATGACTGACAGGTTTGAGATGTCAATGATGGGTGAGTTGAGGTTCTTTATTGAATTCGAGATAAAAAAACTTAGAGAGGGAACCTTTATTAATCAAGCTAAGTACATCCAAGACATGCTCAAAAGGTTCAAGATGACGGATCTCAATGGCGTTGCTAGTCCAATGCAAACAAAGTGTCATCTTGAGCTCAATCCCAAGGGTAAAGACGTGGATCAAAAGGTATACCAATCCATGATCGGCTCTCTCCTTTACCTTTGCGCATCTAGGCCCGATATCGTGTTAAGTGTAGGAGTGTGTGCAAGGTACCAAGACGCTCCTAAAGAAAGCCACTTAGTGGCGGTCAAACGAATCTTCAGATATTTGGTTCATTCCCCAAATTTTGGGTTATGGTATCCCAAGGGTTCAAGTTTCTCTCTATGTGGTTACACTGATTCAGATTGGGCTGGTGACAAAGATGACAGGAAATCAACCTCTAGTGCATGTCAATTCTTGGGCAGGTCTCTAGTGTGTTGGTCTTTAAAGAAACAGAATTGTATTTCACTCTCAACCGCCGAAGCTGAATATGTTGCTGCTGCAAGTGCTTGTACACAATTGTTATGGATGAGGCAAACTTTAAAGGAATATGGTGTCAATTGTGACAAAGTGCCTCTATTATGTGACAATGAAAGTGATATCAAAATTGCTTACAATCTCGTGCAGCATACAAGAACAAAACATATAGAGATTCGCAACCAATTAATTCGGGATCATGTTGCTCGTGGTGATATTGCCCTATCCTTTGTGAGCACGAAGAACCAACTTGATGATATTTTCACGAAGCCCCTTGATGAAGCAAGATTTTGTTATTTTAGGAATGAGCTAAATATCATAGATTCAAGGAGCTTGGCTTGACTACCCTTGCACACTCACTTGCTCTTTTTCATGTAATTGGTTTAGATGCGGGCATAGACATAGGGGGAGTGTGGTCCTAATTGATTGGGCCAACCCTCCCCCATAATGCCGAAAGCAATTAAAATCATTTCCCTTAATATCATTTCGTGATATGTGGGTCATCGATGAGCATTGGTTTTGAACTCAAGATACATCTTCGCGGTGTCATGCCATGCGCTCCAACATGGTGGCTTCGGCCACCTCTCTCTTCCATGAGAAGAGTTGGTTTCTAATGTATCTCTTTGTATTTTCTTGCATATTTCTTGTTCTTATGGAGAACACACTCAATTTTGGCTTTTGTTTGATTTGATTCTTGCAAATTTGTGTGTAGTACCATCTCAGTTTGTTGCTCTAAACCCAAGCCTTTCTTTCCCTCCTTGAACCATCTATTCTTGCACACAAGTCCTCTATACACCAACGAGGGGTTTTGCAATGTTCCTCCGGCCTGAATCTGTACCTAACAGAATTTTCAGAGGGGGGCGGACTATCCACCCTAAGTGGGGGGCGGATTATCCGCCCCGGGCGAAATCTGCCCTTTAAAGGCTGGGTCAGGGAGGGCAGGCTCAAACAGAGCAGCCAGTCCTCCCAACCCTACCTCAGCCCCCAGCCGCCGCCGTAGCCTCCGCCCCTCCCGGAGTCGATTTGACCACCGGATTCTCCGGGCTCTCCCCAGATCTTCTTCACCTCGCCTCCGGGTATCTTGTCCTCCGCAAATTTCTTCCAATGAGTGAGGGTAACTCCCTCATCTCTCTCCTTTTGTATGGGATGCATTTTATTTGTTGGAAATCTCGTTGTAGAAGATCCTTGGTGTTGTTCCTTACATGCTAGAATCAGTAGAATTGCAACCCTAGTGCCCGATCTGTTTTGCCATGGTAGATTTGGGCCAATCCAGAAAATTTCTGTGGGGGGCGGATTATCCGCCCCTGCCAGGGCCGGATAATCCGGCCTGGAGATTCAACTCTGGTCTGGTTTGGTCCTGACTCCTGCAATGCACACCATTGGTTTATGGATTGCCTTGCTACTCTTTCTATTGTTTTCTCTTGGACTTGTGTGTGTGCTTATCTCCATGCTATCCCTCTCTTGCTTTTCACAGGTGGTTCCAAGCCGACCAAGACCTTCTCTCGTCGTTCCCGTGCCCGTTATCTCAAGCCCACTGCAGAAGGGAAGTTCATTGACGAAACCGAGGTCAGCAGAGCAGCAAGAGAGGCTGAACGGATGGCAGAGGTAGGAAAGAAAACTAAGAGGACCACATCTCGCAAGGGCAAACAGTCTCGTCCCAATTACAAGGCTATGGAAAGTCTTCAGTATGCCTCCATTCGCCAGACTGATTACTATGATGAGGCTGACAGTGATGGTCCCTCCGAGGACTCTATGTTTTGGAATGCCCACTTTCGGGCTATTCATGATGATGTATATGCTACCCTCAAGCTTCGCCCCATGCATCCTATCAATTTGACTGAGGCTCAATCCAAGTCAAGGCTCATTGAGGCATTAGATGTGACCAACAAGATGGGGCTGCACCACCTTATGACTATCCAATGCAACTATGATTCCTCTGTTGTGCGGCAGTTTTTCTCGACTCTTGTGATTTGTGGTGATGAGCGTCGTACTATGAAGTGGATGACCGGGACCACAATGATCCAGTCGGACTTTTGCATCTTTGGTCAGGTTCTTGGTTATGCATTCCATGGCCGTGACACTCCTTCTGGCCACCGTATCATTTCTCCTCTAAAGCCATCCAAGGATACTGCGCTTGCTCCTTGCCTTACTCCTGATGGTGTTTCTAGTACTGTTGCTGGACTCTCTCCCTTGTATGCCTCCCTTGTTGGCATATTTCGGGATTGCATTTCTCCGAGTGGTGGCAACAATGGCAGGATCCGTGGCCATCTGGTTCCTCTCCTTGCATTTTGTAGCAACCTCGGATCGGTAAGGATCCTAAGTCCCTGTGATTAACATGCTAGTCCCTGGATCAATAGCTAGCACTCACAATCGATGAATTATCATGTAAAACACAAAGTCTTTATTACAGGGAGAATCCAGATTATAAATTTATTACAAATTTTCTTATCATAAGGCTAGCTCAAATAACAACGGAAACATAAAAGCAGTTTGAGTCCATCAACGCCCCAGGCTTGTCGAGTGTAGACTCGTGATCCCTACGCACCTTTCAATCTTCGGATTCTGCACATAAGACGTGCAGCCAACAAGTTGGGTCAATACTTTGAATGTATTGGCAAATTACACCAAGGAAGGAAAAGACTATCTCTACATGCAAGGCTAATATAGGTTGTAGAGTTCTTTTGCTCAAAGCTAGTTTTCTTAAGTAGAAAGAAGAAGATTTTTCCCTACTTTGTAAACATTTGCTTAGGTAAAATAAGGTCGAGTGGCACACGAGGATATTACGCACCAAGTGTCCAAACAACCAAACACTTGGATATTACACACCAAGTTCCCAAATTCCCACCCATTGGAGATATTACTCACGCCATGGGGTTTTAAAAACTTTTGTTTAGAAAAGAGAGAGGAAGATCCTTCAGAGGCTCCATCATTCATATGCTCAATGTTGTTCTGTTTCCGTGAACACGGCTGATCGATCAGATTGCAATACTCTCGAGAGTTTGTGCACTTTACCCACAATCCACGATCAAGTCCTTTTTACAGACAAGACCATGGCGAGGCTTTCCCTTAGTATCCCCTCCACCTTCCGGATCCAACCATGCCAAGAACCTCCAAATGTTGGTACCCAGGTGAGGTTTCCCACTAAGTACTACGCCAAGACAGAGCCCATAATGTATTGTGGTTGCACTGGAAGCTTATGAATTCTGAAACATGGCAGACTTCTTTGATTCCTGGGCGGCCGTCCTCCACCAAAATCTCACTCGTTGACCCGACAACCATTCCTCCCAGAAGAAAACTTAGTTTTATTTTGAAGTGGATTTGAGAAGAAAAGTTTGCTCTAGAGAGCCTTTATACTTAGAAAAATTCTTTGTCTTTCTAACCCCCCAACGGTACTTTGTATATATAGCATAGCAAGCAAGCAAAAACAGGGGTAACCTATTAGAAGGGAAAATCCTAAGTATAGAGCTACTCATGGCATACTACAAAATCATCGCACTTGCAAAATAATACTAAGGAAAAATTCTACTAGAACATCCTACACATGCATACTATAGAATTTTGAAGTTCACACGCATAGAATCAAAACTGGGACAAAATTATGAACAAGTGGTGTAACTTGCCTTGATCCGAGCAGCACTCTACACAATAGCACTCCTTAGCGCACTCCGTACAATCTAACGGATCACAAACATAGATCTGATCACAACTTGCTCAAAACATGTCACAGGGATAATCATGCATGCATGCAACATGGTATTTTATGCAAGATTGGTCTTTCTAAATTGACCAAGGTAGCATAATTGGATTGTAATAGTGTTAAGGGTGTTACTAGGATTGATTTCCCATAGGTTTAAATCTATTTGGGTCACTAATATAATTCATAGGATTAATAGGAGATCCAACCATCTAATTAGCCCCAAATTAGATATAATGATCTTAAGCAAAGTTTTATAATTTTGTCCAGTAGGTATTGCGGAAACAAAGTCAACACAACAAGAATCAACTAAAACGGAGTTCTAATTATTTTTCTACGAATTAAATACTCCAATCTAATGATTAAATTCTACACCGAACACCCTACTGTAAGCTTGGAATTTTATTGCAGATCTGGGTTCTACATAAAATTATGAATCCAACGGTATATTATAAGCTAGATTTGGCCAAATATTTAATTTTATATGATTTTCGCAATATTTAACTCAAATCTGCAAAATTGAACCGAACTAGACTAACCCTAACTCGAAACGCGCCAAGTGGCAATGCCTGATTGGCTCAGCTAGGCAAGGTGGGGGGTGACGCGGCGCGGGCACGGTGTCAACGTGGTTTGCCACGCGGCGCCACGCGATTGGCGCGTACCGCTTCGCTCGCCCCTTCTAATCTGGGTCATCGCTAGCAGATCCAAGGGAGGGAAGCGATGGCGACGACTTACCAGCGGCGTTGATGGCGAGGCGAGGCAGACGACGGCGGCGGTGTCGGGCAGCGGTGCTTGGCGGCGGTCCGGTGGCTTCCCGAGGCAACAGAGCAGACAACGGCGTGCGGCTCCTCCTCGCAGTCTCGATCGCGAGTCTGGCTTCGGCCTTCTATTCCTCGTCCAGACGAACGGCTCTGCCGGTCCCCGCGAGCTCCGGCAACACTTCGGCGAGCGATTCCCGATGATTTGCTATAGTAGAGAGAGGGAAAAGTGTACGGGGTGAATCTGTGGTGAACGAGGGAAAGCTCTAGAGGAAGAAAGGAGCAAGGGGAAGTCCCGAACGTCTCGGTGAAATCGACCCGACAGCAGCGGCGCGAGACGTCGATTTGCTAGGGTTTCGCAAGGAAAAGAAATTGGGCGAGGTGAGGCTGAGGGTGGCAAGGTTATATGGGGCAGATTCTTGGGCGAGGGGTTTGATAACAGCCGCGAATCTTACCGGATTCCGTTCGAATTCGTGCTGCTGGAGGACTCCTGCTCGAGGTAGGGGACGACCCTGTGGGTCCCATTGCCGCCGAGGCAGGCGGTGTGGGCTGGCCGCTGGTTAGCTTTGTTGTCAGCCATGGTGGTGGCAAGCCCAGTTAGGTTAGGCCGTTGCCCCTTTTTTCCCTTTATTATTTTTTTCAATTTCTGTTTTTATTAAACTCCAATAACCTTTGCAAATCAAGTCCAAACTTTGTGAAACTTGTTTCTAAATTTTTGTAAAAATGAGGTGGTCATCTTAGGACCATAGTTTAATGTTTTTACATAGTTTTTTAGAAGGTCAAGCTTGACTACAACAATAATGCTTACATATGAAAATCTTTATTAGGGTTTTGTTAGGTTTAGGTGTTAGGATTTTGTTGTAAAATTTATTTGTAGGATGCAATGATGCAAGGATGATGCATGCTTCTAGTAATCATCTTAATATAAAACCTGGGATGTTACACATTTGCCCACGAGTGTGCCACCAACTCTGGTTCAGCTACAGGTTACAAACTGGATGTCATGGACTACATATATCATGAGATGACGGATGCTATGATCAACAGGATCTCTATTCCTTATGCTCCTTTCATTATGATGATCATCAAGCATATGTTGCCCCTTGAGGATTTTGGCACTACTTTGGATGGAGTTCACAAGCCCAAGAAAATCTACAACAAGGCTCAGAAGACCCATTACCCTTCCACTGCCCCTGAGTCCTTCATGAGTGATGCACGGGCTAGTGGTCGTCGTTCCGCGTTCTCCCCAATGGCATGCGAGGTTAAGCAGCTTACTTGGTTCCAGCGGCACATCCTTTGCATGGGCATTGACACGCACAAGGGCCAATATGAGGCGTACCGCAGGGATCAGGAGAGGGATCACACACAACAACTTATTCTCCACCATGTCTCAGGTGCCACTGGCCATCCACCTCCTCCCACTGCTCCGGAACCGTATGCTCAGTGGAACACTTCAGGGATCAACTACGGCGAGCTAGAGAGTTGCCTCTTTCCTCCACCACTTAGGGCTCCCACTCCACCAGCTGATGACGATGATGATGAGTATGATGAAGAGGAAGGGGACGGGAATGACTATGACGAGGATGAGGAGGAGTGATATTCAGGGGCGTTAGCATCGCTCTTCTTCCTTTTCGGCGTTTCGATGCGAAAAGGGGAGAAGTAGTTCTATTAGGTCTCGTGGATTTGCAAGGGTCGGGCGCAATCACTTGTATTTCCGTTGTTCTTATTTGCTTGCTTGTGCTCTTTTTAGCGTGAACTTATTTGCTATTTGTGCTTGGATTATGTAAGACTATGGCGTGCTCCACTATGTTTGGTACTATGTTTGGTATTCATGGAATTCTGGATTTATCTATTGTGGATCTCATGGAATTCTAGATTTATCTATGGAGCATATTTGATGGCATATGGAATCATGGGATTATCTAATGTATGCATCAATATTGTTGGGATGTGCTTGGAGGTTATCAAGTTAATTATTTTCTTTGGCTATAAGCACATCCCAGTGGTATGACCTTGTTTCCCAACCCACCTTGTTTCAATTATATTTGCTATGAAAGTTGTGTTCTCTCTAGTGTGTGTATTTGTATTCAAATGCAAATTTTAAATATGCACACATCTAGGGGGAGCGTCTTTCATTTTTAAGGTGGCGTTAGCCGGTTTTATTGCAAATCCTAGTATTATCATCTAACACCAAAAAGGGGGAGATTGAAAGAACATTTATTAATCCCTAATGTTTTGTGTGTTAGATAACAATATCAAGGATTATTTAATGTGTGTTGAAGTGTTGCAGCTCTCTCTAAGAAAAAGGGAAAAGTATCTGCCTTTGGGGGGCGGATAATCCGCCCCCACCAGGGGCGGATATTCCCCCCTCCCTCTTCCCAAGCAGGAGCAAGCCTCAGAAGGGGGGTGGAGTTTTGGCCGGATTTTCCGGCATCGCCGGATACTCCGCCCCTCGGGGGGGCCGGATAGTCTGCCCCCCTTGCCCACCGCCAAGGCGCAAGCCCCAGAGAGGGGGCGGAGTGTTGGCCGGACTTTCCAGCTTGGCCAGATAATCCGCCCCAGGAGGGGGCCGGATTATCCGCCCCCCCAGATCTTCACCAAGTCTCGCAGGCGCCAGCCCTAGAGAGGAGGCGGAGTTTCTCCCAGAAAATCCGCCATTGGAGCGGAGTTTTCCCGGGGGCGGATAATCCGCCCCTAGTGGGGGGCGGATAATCCGCACCCATAGTTGCTCAACAGCCAGATCAGGGGAGGGGGTATTTAAGCCAGCCTTCCCCCTCCTGCCAGAGCCCTTGGTTTATTCGAAAAAGACAAGATCTGATGTGCAACCTTCATCCAAGAGAGTTCCACCTAGATCCACCCAAAGGCCCCATCCCTTGGGGAATAGAAGGAGGATAACTCGATCTTCATCATCAGCAATCAAGCGCTTCATCTCCTCTCCATTCATTTGGAGAATCACCGATCTAGTATTTCTTGCAAATACCTAGATCCTTGTTTTGTTTATATTGATAAACCTTGTTCTTGTGCCAGCTTGTTGTCATCTCGGGAGCTCCCAATTCGGTTGTGGGTGTGTGCCCCGATAGCGTTGTAAAAGGCATCGGTTCCCGCCTCGAAGGGATCCAATAGTGGAGAAGGTGGATCAGGCCTCTCGTGGCGAGATCCATCGGAGAATAGGGTGAGGCCTATTATGGCGTGGTGGTCTTAGAACCTCCCACCCCTCCAACGCAGATGTACTTCCCTTAACAAGGAAGGAACTGCGGTAAAACAAATCCATGTGTCTCCGCGTGCTCCACTACGGTTCCTTTGCTCCTCTCTTTACGTTCTTAGTAGTTAGGGTTACATATAGAGAAATTCTCGTAGTTGCATATCTAGAGAATTTACCTTGTGTCAAGCCTAAAATTGAAAAGTATTAAAAAATTGGTTAGCACCTATACACCCCCCCTCTAGGTGCCCATACGATCCATTTCAAGTACCGCGACAGTTTTCTCTCTCTATCTGGTATGCCAATAATGAGATTGGAACTGAAGCCAAGTAGAAGAAGAGATTTCTGAATGATTTGCATGATGAGATGCAGACAGTGTTAGTCAATATCCCGTTTGCTGACCTGGAAGCTTTAGTGGATTCAGCGATCCATATGAAGGAAAGATCAACCAAGCTACTGAAAACCGTAAGCATCGTATGATGCATCAACCAGGACCCCACCATACCCCGAAGTATCACCCCAATTCGTCTGCTGGATTTGCACCAAGGAACCCTAGGCCACCTATGTCTCGCCCAATTTTTCCCAATCGTAGTGGAGGAAACCCAAGACCTGGAGGCAACAACCACTACAACCATGGCAACTCCAATAACTTCAACCGTTGTCAACACCCGGATTTTTCAATCCTAGATGCCTGTTATGCCATACATCGCAATCCCAGGATTACCATTTTTGCGAGACATAACAGAATTGGATACCATAGTACATCATCCATTACAACGATACATAAGTTCTTACACAAATAGGGATCTCATGATCCAGTTCATAATACAACATCAAGCAGCGGAATACGTAATAATAATGGTAGCATAGGCGAAGCTCCATCTTCAGGGTCACAGGCAATGCTGACGATGGGAGATGATCCTAGTTGTCGTAACCTTCCTGGGGTCCATCTTCCAGGTACTCCTCTTCATAGTATGGCCATGGGAATAGCCAGGGACAAAGCCATGAGTACTCTTTAAGTACTCGCAAACTAATACTAATAGGTAAAGGGGGTTTTTGGATAATAGGACACTAGGCTCTAGGGTTGTTTTGCAAAAGCCAGATTTATCTCTACTAAGTTCTAAAGCTAGTCACAATTTTATAACTCCTAAGTGGGATCTTGTAACTCATATCACAACTCTGTTGTGGTCAAGTCAAAGTCTCAATTCATTTCACAAGTCATTTTGAAAAGTCTGACGGGGGAACAGTATGGCCACTCCAACTGTCCATAACCGCGGACGCGGCTATTCGAATAGTTTGACACTCTGCAGAGATTGTACACTTTCACCACAACATTTGATACATCCGTCAGGAACAAATCCTGAATTCATCATACTCAGTATGCGGATAATCAATCCTAACCTTTCGATTACACGCCCTAGTATAAGCACCTCTCCTGTGAGTTTGGCCTCCCAACCATGACCAACTGTCATCTTGGGTACTGCACAGGTGGACAATCTTCACAAGGTAGCCTCAGCTCAGACCTTGGCCGTGAGGGAACTAATACTACGGAATATAAGTTTCCAGTCAAGCCCTACCCAATCTTCGGGTATTGTGGTTGTACGATAAAATTGGAATGGTATCGCATCCAGACAACCATCAGTTTTATAAAGGGCTAAGGCTCATGCCTCAACATTTTCATCACCAAAATCATCAAGTGTTTGGAAACACATGTCCAAAACATTTCAATAGAATGATCCATCATTCCAAGGTTTTCATAACCAATTTTCCACCAAGTATTCCCATCTAAGGTTGATCAAGTTTTATGCTTAGCACTAGCATCTACAAGTGGGGGTAGTACTAAGGAGGGGTGGTAAACTAGTGGAGTTTCAACTAAGTACAACCTTATGTCTTAGGCTGAGATCAAGGTTTCTAACTTAGGCCAAATTTTATGCTCTTTATGCAACCTTCAGCACTTTCCAAAATCTACCAGTCACTTAAGTAAACTCTAAGTAAGCTTTGATAAAGAAATAAAGTAAGAAGCTTGCACATAAAACTAGGATTGGTTTATCAAGTGGGTATGATCACTTATGCTTAAGGCATATAGTAGTCATAGCACAAGTATGGGTTTGTGGCATCAGTAAGGTATCTTGCAAGTGTTAGCTTGCATCAATATCAGTATAAGCTTGCTAAATTGCAAGTGTTAGCTTGCAAGGTTAATAGCTTGCATCAGTGTCAATATAAGCTTGCCTTGTGCAGAGCAGTGGTTGAAGTTCTCCTCGGCTTCTTCTTCGTAGTATCCTCCTTCCTCCTCGTATCCTTGGTCGGTACTAGCGTCTACAAATAAATACGAGGTACACAATCACCAAACAATACTTAACTACTTGCAATCATCACACACAAGGGTCCTATAGATGATCTAGCATCATCCCTAATATTACAAGGTTAAGGCTTGGTTTAATTTCTTTTTATTTTTAGAAAAGTAATTTCTACTCATTGAAAAACTACTTAAGATTTAATATTCTCCAAACTAAACATGGTATCATGTTGACACATGTCATCACCACATATTGTAGTCCATGGAAATGTGATTTAAAGTGGTGTCACAATTTAATAAGGTTTTACCCTTTTATTTTAATTAATTAAAGTGGCTAGAAATGCTTATGAGGCATTCTTTTATTACTTGAACATTATTTCTGCAAGTAAACCTATATATTTTTATATATTCTGAAAGGTATGGTTAAATGTGATTTTTGAGAGTTGGAATCAACTCAAAAGCTATTATGGTTTAAATTTGAAAAATGTTTGAATGCAGAAAAGCTTCTGCCTTGTTATTTTTACCATGGGTGATCTATAGATCCAAATAACTTGAATCCAACGGGCTTGGATTCAGCATTCACAGACCTTTCCAACAAAATTGGTTTCATTCAAATTGGTGCACTGAATCGATCTGGGTTGATTTTTGAAGTTGGGTACAGAAGTGTGTTTGATTTGAAATAGAAAAAGATTTAATTTGAATAACTGGGTTGCGCGGGAAAATCTAACGGGCCGGCCTGCTGCTTAGTGCTCCTTGGCTGCTTAAGTGGGTGTCCCCACTCGTCAGTGACACGGGGCTGGGCGAAGCGGTATGGGGCAACGTGGGTCGTTCGATCTAGTTCTAATCTAACGGCTGGGAGTCATCGTCGACGCGAGACAACTCCGGCGAGAACGAAACCTAGCGCGGCCAGTGAGGGTCGCTGGGGGCTCACCGGGGTACTGGCGAGGGTCGGCGAGGCGGGCGAACGACGAAGTCGACGACGGCAAACTCAGGGGTGGTCGCGGCAGCTCCTGGGGTGGCTCCAATCGCTGGCTCCTTTCTTCTCCGGCAGCGGCAGGCTCCAGTGAAATTCCAGCGAGGTGGTGCTCGCCTTGCTCTGAGAATGGTGTGGCACGATCAGTGAGGAGAGGGGAGTGAGATGGTGTGAAGAAATCGTGCGGGGGTGGCCTCTATTTATAGTCGAGCGAGGGGACCGTCGGGGCGCACGGTGAGCTCGTCGGGGGCGATGTTACAGGCGGCTAATGGCATGGGCAAGGGTAGGGGACGGTGCTGTGTCTCCTGGCGATGCTCAACGACATGGTCGCGAGGCATGGGGCGGTGTGGTTTGGTCTGGAACGGGCGGTGCTCTGCGCGGCAGAGGCGGCGTCTTCGACGGCGGGCGGTGGCTGTACGGCACGAGGCGGCAAACAGGGATGTCTGGCGGTCTCCTGGGTTGATGGCAATCGTGTGTGCACGCGGCGATGGCGGCGCGCGGTCTGTGGGTGATGGTCGATGGTGGCGCTCTGGCGCACGCTCGGCATGGTCTGAGCGCGGCTTGTACGCGTGGTCCAGGGCTTGGCAACGCTTGCGGCTGGGACAGTGAGTGGTGGTGGACGGTGGGCTGTCTCCTAGACAAGGTTGGCACGGATAGTTCTTCCTCTAGCTTCCTGTCCACAATGGGGTGACATGGGTGTGCTCGGCTGTTCACCATTAATGGCAATGGCAAGCTCACAGGGGTGCTAGTGTTGGGCTAATCTTTCTAGATGATCTACTGAGCTGTGTGTGAGCTAACTAGGGAACAAGTTAGGCAAGAATCACTACACACTATAGTGTTTGATGTTTTGTTTGATTTGTGTCTACAACCTGTTTGATGAAATGGCCGCATGAAATCAAGTTTTGAATTTTGAAAGGATTTTTGGTGGGTTTGCTAGATTGGTGCTGGTGAGTCTGTAGATGCTTGGGTTTTGAAAGTTGAGCTTGTTTGAGTGGGTTTTGAAAAAGTGGGATCTTCACATATGAAGAAGATTCAATTTTTAATTGTCATTTAAACTATGCATTTGAAAGTTTCTGGGTGATCACAAAGTGGGCCTTGATACTTTGTTATGAGTACAATCAAGGGGTGCAAAGATCCAGAAAAGTTTCTGTTAAGTTTTGAAAGTTTGGGATAGCCAAAGTAGGCATGAGAGTTAAATTGGTCAAAGTGACCATTCACTTAATATATTTGTTTTGATTTACTTGTCTTTAGGAAAAGTGTGGGAAATGTTTGAGATGATGTTTATTTCACCTAAGAAACATTTTACAAGCAATGGATCACACAAACAAGGTGGTTTTAAAAAAATTAAAAATCCATGCATACACATATGCATGCATTCATGATTTTATTTAGAAAAGTTTTTGTTAACCCTAATCTGATGATTAGTGTTTGATGATCTAAGTTTAGGATTTTTGGGATGTTACAAACCTTCCCCCCTTAAACAAAATCTCGTCCCGAGATTTGAAAAAGGACGAAAAGATTACCTAGGATTTGAAGAGATCGGGAAACTCCGTCCTGATGTGATCTTCGCGTTCCCAGGTAGCTTCCTCTTCCGTGTGGTTGCTCCACTGAATCTTGAGAAACTTGATGCTTCGGGTTCGGGTAGTTCGAAAAGATTCTTCCAAAATGCGGATGGGTACTTCGGGATAGGTCAGTTCATCGTTGATCTCTATGGTCCGATGATCGATATTCTTGAACACTCCGGTCTTCTCGGGGACTTCGAGACACTTGCGAAGTAACGAGATATGGAACACATTATGCACAGCTGACATCTCTTCAGGTAATTCCAGTTGATACGATACTTCTCCACGACGGTTCAAAATTTTGAAAGGTCCGATATATCTGGGGGCTAACTTTCCTTTGAGTTGGAAACGCTGCATTCCCTTCAATGGCGACACTTTCAGATAAACAAAATCTCGTATATTGAAGGCGAGGTCTCGACGTCTCTTGTTGGTATAACTCTTCTGTCGGGATTGGGCGGTCTTGAGGTGCTCACGAATCTTGTGAACCTTTTCTTCTGCCTCTCGTAGGATATCGGGTCCGAAAATCTGACTCTCTCCTACTTCTGACCAGTTCAAAGGGGTGCGACACTTCCTTCCGTACATGAATTCAAATGGGGCCATTTGCAAGCTGGCTTGGTAACTATTGTTGTAGGAAAATTCTACAAACGGCAGACAGTCTTCCCACTTGGATCCATATTCTAGTACACAAGCTCTAAGCATGTCTTCGAGTATTTGATTTACTCGCTCCATTTGTCCACCGGTCTGAGGGTGATACGCAGTACTAAAATCTAGGCGGGTTCCTAAACCTTCTTGGACTTTCTTCCAGAATCTCGAGGTAAACTGAGTTCCTCGATCCGATACTATGTTCTTGGGGACTCCGTGCAAATTAACTATTCTAGCGATGTATAACTCCGCTAGCTTCGAACTCTGATAGGTGGTTTTGACGGGCAAGAAATGGGCGACTTTGGACAATCTGTCCACTATGACCCAGATAGAGTCATTTCCCCTACTAGAAGTAGGTAGTCCAGTGATAAAGTCCATTCCTACAGAATCCCATTTCCATTCCGGAATTTGCAAAGGTTGCAACAATCCAGCGGGTCTTTGATGTCCTGCCTTGACTCGCTGACATATATCACACTTGGCGATATAGCTTCAGATTTCTCTCTTCATCTTATGCAACCAAAATTGCTCCTTCAAATCTTGATACATCTTAGTTCCTCCGGGATGGATAGAATAAAGAGTATCATGAGCCTCCTTCAATATAACTTCTTTCAACTCCAAATCTGCTGGTACACAAAGGCGTCCTTTGTACCACATAACTTCTTCTTCGTCCTCGGTGAATCCGGGTACTTTGCCTGTACCGATACGACGCTTGATTCCGTCGATACTAGCATTTCCCTTCTGCGCTTCTTTAATCTGACTGATCAAAGTGGGCTGAAGTTCTATGCTTGCCAAAAATCCTTCACTTACTAATTCTATTCGAAAATCTTCCATCTCCTTGTGCAGACTTGGTTGCTCCTTCAAAATCATGGAGTTCAAGCGGCACGGCAATCTGCTAAGGGCATCTGCTACCACATTGGCTTTACGAGGGTGATAGTGAATGTCCAGATCGTAATCCTTGATTAGCTCAATCCATCTTCTCTGCCTCATATTCAACTCTTTCTGAGTAAATATATACTTTAGGCTCTTGTGATCCGAATAAATCTCACAACGATTTCCCATCAGGTAATGTCTCCATGTCTTCAAGGCTAGAACTACGACTACGAGTTCGAGGTCATGGGTTGGGTAGTTTTGCTCATGTTGCTTCAATTGCCGAGATAGATAAGATATAACTTTGCCTTCTTGCATTAGCATACATCCAAGACCAATCTTGGATGCGTCACAATACACATCGAAGGGCTTCGTGATATCCGGCATGATCAAGATTGGGGCTGAAATCAATCTCCTCTTGAGTTCTTGAAAACTCGCTTTACATTTGTCTGTCCATTCCAACTTCTTGTCCTTCTTCAGCAATTGGGTCATGGGTCGGGCGATACTCGAGAATCCTTCTACGAATTTGCGGTAATATCCCGCCAATCCGATAAATGCACGAACTTGTGTTTGAGTGGTCGGGGCTTGCCAATCTTCTACATCTTTCACTTTGGCAGGGTCAACAGCAATTCCTCCGGCTGATACAATGTGACCGAGGAATCCTACCTCCTGTAACCAGAATTCACATTTGCTAAACTTTGCATACAACTAATGCTCTCTAAGGGTTCCAAGAATGGTCCTTAGGTGTAGCTCATGCTCTTCTTCTGATTTGGAATAAATCAGAATGTCATCGATGAAAACAACAACAAACTTATCCAGGAAGTCCATAAAAATCTTATTCATGAGGTTCATGAAATAAGCGGGGGCATTGGTTAATCCAAAAGACATGACTGTATACTCGTACAATCCATATCTAGTGGTAAAGGTAGTCTTTGGAATATCCTCTGCACGAATTTTGAGTTGATGATAGCCAGTTCTAAGATCAATCTTAGAAAACACTTGGGCACCGGTCAACTGATCAAACAAATCCTCTATCTTGGGCAAGGGGTACTTGTTCTTGATGGTGACATCATTCAACTTCCGATAATCCGTACACAAATGGTTACCTCCATCTTTCTTGTCCACAAACAAGACGGGTGATCTCCATGGTGACGCACTTGGTTGAATCAATCCGATTTCCAACATGGAATCCAGTTGCTTCTTCAGTTCTTCTAACTCCGATGGGTTCATACTATAGGGTCTCTGGGCTATGGGTCCAGTTCCGGGGATTAGTTCAATGATAAACTCGGTATCCCGATCTGGGGGCATACCGGGAAAAACATCTGGAAATACATCGTGGTATTCACAGACTATCTGGACTTGGTCAATGGTAGGTTGGGCTATACTCTTGTTACACTTGAATTGGCGAGGTAAGGTTTCAGATATATGCTCGACTGATATTCCGGTGGTACTGGTCATGGTGATGGCTTTCTTGGAACAGTCAATCAATCCTTTATGTTTGGACATCCAATCCATTCCTAGTACTACTTCCAAACCTTTGGTTCCGAGTACTATCAGATTAGCATAAAAATCTATGCCATGGATTCGGATAGGGACGGCTTTGCAAATTTGCCTAGCCTTGGTGGTTGATTCGGGGATTTGCACAATCATAACATGCTTCAGTTTGGTTGGTTGAATTTTACTAGTGCAGGCAAATTCTTCGGTGACAAATGAATGTGATGCACCAGAATCAAACAACACTCTTGCAAGTACTGAATTAACAGAAAACATACCTAGCACGACGTCTGGCGCTCGAGCTTCTTGAGATGCATGAGAAAAAGACGGCCATTGCGGTTGAGTGAATTTCCTGGGGCAAATCTCCTTCCTGGCTGCACACGACGCTGTTGCTGAGCTGGGGCATTGGCATTAGGGGCTGTAGCATTCTTCTTGTTGGGGCACTCGTTGGAATAGTGGCCTTTATTTCCACAGTCATAACAGGTCACTTGTGACTTGTCCTTGGCTGCGACAGGCACAACATTGCTTCCAGTCCTCGGGGCAGTGTTGGGGTTGGCGGTAGCATTGTTGGTGTTGAACTTGGGTGGGGCACGGGTGAAATTGCTAGAGTTGCCGGGGTTGTTGTGATTTCCTCCGGGTCTAGGGTTTCCACGGTTGGGGTAGGTTGGACGGGTCATAGGGGGTCTATTGGTTCTTGGGGCAAATCCTGGAGATGGGTTGGGGCGATACTTTGGGGTCTGATGGTTTCCGGGTTGATGCATCATGCGACGCTTGCGGTTCTCATTGGCTTGGTTGATCTTTCCTTCCATCTGGATAGCAGAGTCGACAAGGGCTTCAATATCAGCAAAGGGGATATTGACTAACACCGTCTGCATCTCGTCATGCAGACCATTCAGGAATCTTTCTTTCTTCTTGGCTTCGGTGTCTATCTCGTCCGGGGCATACCTAGCTAATGACAAAAATTTGTCACGGTATTCCACTACAGTCATCCTTCCTTGCTTTAGCTCTCTGAACTCGTCTCTCATTCTCTTGATCAAACCTGGTGGCACATGGGTTCTGCTAAACTTGACCTTGAATTCCTCCCAGGTCATCATCTGGCCTCCGGTCATTGCACGAACACTGTTCCACCATGCCCTAGCATCTCCGGCTAGATAATGGGTGGCAAACAAAACTTTCTCGTTGGCTTCCACTCCTGCTACTTCTAAGTTATTTTCCATGGTTTGCAGCCAATCATCAGCGTCTAGGGGTTCTTCTGACTTGGTGAAAACAGGTGGGTTGGTATTCTGGAAATTCTTGAGCTTAGATCCATGGTTTTCCTGATTTCCGTGGCCTTGGTTATTGTGGGCTAGCTGGGCTATCTATTGCAGAGTGGCTAGGTTGGCTTGATGTTCCGCTCTTTCAGCTTCGCGGTCAGAAGTCAACATTTGCAGAATCTGCAACATCGGATCCGGGGCTGAACCACTTCCTCCACGTGGCATCTGAAGATTGAGGTAGATCATGAGAAAAGAGGGAAATTTCTAAGGTTTTGGGGTCTTTGAAAAGTTTTTAAAGGTTTGACTCAGATTTTTCTAGCAACTTGATTTTTCATTCATTCATAGCACACAGTACAACACACACCACAACAAAGAAAAACAGATGGTTTTAAGAACCATTCTGAAATCTACGATGCAGTGGGACCGACTTCTACTCACTATGCTAGTGCTCAGTGCTACTACTCCTCGGAGTCTGTGGCTTCATCAGCTTCATCATCATCGATGAAGGCGAAATCATCCTCATCGGTGAAGAAGTCCATGGCCTGATCCTCTAGAAAATCACCGTCATCGCTGAGATAAGAGTAAGGGTCTCCACGAAGATCCTCTCCTGCATTCTCCCTTTCCTCCAACTGCATGTCTCTCTCGTGGATGGTCTCCTCCAGAGATGAGATGCTTAAGATGGCGAATAATGCGCTCCTTTTTGTCGAGCTGACGGCGATGAGACTTGCGATCCTTTGCTAGCATGGCTATGGTCTGATCCTTCGTTTGGATGATGGCAGACTTGTGGTTGCAATAGTCACGGCAGTTGTCCAACTCCTGCTGACGATCATACATCATGAAGCTAAGGTGGTCCAATTTTCCCAATCGTAGTGGAGGAAACCCAAGACCTGGAGGCAACAACCATGGCAACTCCAATAACTTCAACCGTTGTAGAACACCCGGATTTTTCAATCCTAGATGCCTGTTATGCCATACATCGCAATCCCAGGATTACCATTTTTGCGAGACATAACAGAATTGGATACCATAGTACATCATCCATTACAACGATACATAAGTTCTTACACAAATAAGGATCTCATGATCCAGTTCATAATACAACATCAAGCGGAATACGTAATAATAACGGTAGCGTGGCGAAGCTCCATCTTCGTGGTCACAGCAATGCTGACGATGGGAGATGATCCTAGTTGTCGTAACCTTCCTGGGGTCCATCTTCCAGGTACTCCTCTTCATAGTCTGGCCATGGGAATAGCCAGGGACAAAGCCATGAGTACTCTTTAAGTACTCGCAAACTAATACTAATAGGTAAAGGGGTTTTTTGGATAATAGGACACTAGGCTCTAGGGTTGTTTTGCAAAAGCCAGATTTATCTCTACTAAGTTCTAAAGCTAGTCACAATTTTATAACTCCTAAGTGGGATCTTGTAACTCATATCACAACTCTGTTGTGGTCAAGTCAAAGTCTCAATTCATTTCACAAGTCATTTTGAAAAGTATGACGGGGGAACAGTATGGCCACTCCAACTGTCCATAATCATGACGCCGCTATTCGAATAGTTTGACACTGCAGATTGTACACTTTCACCACAACATTTGATACATCCGTCAGGAACAAATCCTGAATTCATCATACTCAGTATGCGGATAATCAATCCTAACCATTCGATTGCACGCCCTAGTATAAGCACCTCTCCTGTGAGTTTGGCCTCCCAACCATGACCAACTGTCATCTTGGGTACCGCATGTGGACAATCTTCACAAGGTAGCCTCAGCTCAGACCTTGGCCGTGAGGGAACTAATACTGCGGAATATAAGTTTCCAGTCAAGCCCTACCCAATCTTCGGGTATTGTGGTTGTACGATAAAATTGGAATGGTATCGCATCCAGACAACCATTAGTTTTATAAAGGGCTAAGGCTCATGCCTCAACATTTTCATCACCAAAATCATCAAGTGTTTGGAAACACATGTCCAAAACATTTCAATAGAATGATCCATCATTCCAAGGTTTTCATAACCAATTTTCCACCAAGTATTCCCATCTAAGGTTGATCAAGTTTTATGCTTAGCACTAGCATCTACAAGTGGGGGTAGTACTAAGGAGGGGTGGTAAACTAGTGGAGTTTCAACTAAGTACAACCTTATGTCTTAGGCTGAGATCAAGGTTTCTAACTTAGGCCAAATTTTATGCTCTTTATGCAACCTTCAGCACTTTCCAAAATCTACCAGTCACTTAAGTAAACTCTAAGTAAGCTTTGATAAAGAAATAAAGTAAGAAGCTTGCACATAAAACTAGGATTGGTTTATCAAGTGGGTATGATCACTTATGCTTAAGGCATATAGTAGTCATAGCACAGGTATGGGTTTGTGGCATCAGTAAGGTATCTTGCAAGTGTTAGCTTGCATCAATATCAGTATAAGCTTGCTAAATTGCAAGTGTTAGCTTGCAAGGTTAATAGCTTGCATCAGTGTCAATATAAGCTTGCCTTGTGCAGAGCAGTGGTTGAAGTTCTCCTCGGCTTCTTCTTCGTAGTATCCTCCTTCCTCCTCGTATCCTTGGTCGGTACTAGCGTCTAATAAATACGAGGTACACAATCACCAAACAATACTTAACTACTTGCAATCATCACACAAGGGTCCTATAGATGATCTAGCATCATCCCTAATATTACAAGGTTAAGGCTTGGTTTAATTTCTTTTTATTTTTAGAAAAGTAATTTCTACTCATTGAAAAACTACTTAAGATTTAATATTCTCCAAACTAAACATGGGATCATGTTGACACATGTCATCACCACATATTGTAGTCCATGGGAATGTGATTTAAAGTGGTGTCACAATTTAATAAGGTTTTACCCTTTTATTTTAATTAATTAAAGTGGCTAGAAATGCTTATGAGGCATTATTTTATTACTTGAACATTATTTCTGCAAGTAAACCTATATATTTTTATATATTCTGAAAGGTATGGTTAAATGTGATTTTTGAGAGTTGGAATGAACTCAAAAGCTATTATGGTTTAAATTTGAAAAATGTTTGAATGCAGAAAAGCTTCTGCCTTGTTATTTTTACCATGGGTGATCTATAGATCCAAATGACTTGAATCCAACGGGCTTGGATTCAGCATTCACAGACCTTTCCAACAAAGTTGGTTTCATTCAAATTGGTGCACTGAATCGATCTGGGTTGATTTTTGAAGTTGGGTACAGAAGTGTGTTTGAATTGAAATAGAAAAAGATTTAATTTGAATAACTGGGCTGCGCGGGAAAATCTAACGGGCCGGCCTGCTAAGCGCAGTGCTTAAGTGGGTGTCCCCACTCGTCAGTGACACGGGGCTGGGCGAAGCGGTATGGGGCAACGTGGGTCGTTCGATCTAGTTCTAATCTAACGGCTGGGAGTCATCGTCTGGGCGCGGCTTGTACGCGTGGTCCAGGGCTTGGCAACGCTTGCGGCTGGGACAGTGAGTGGCGGTGGACGATGGGCTGTCTCCTAGACAAGGTTGGCACGGCTAGTTCTTCCTCTAGCTTCCTGTCCACAATGGGGTGACATGGGTGTGCTCGGCTGTTCACCATTAATGGGAATGGCAAGCTCACAGGGGTGCTAGTGTTGGGCTAATCTTTCTAGATGATCTACTGAGCTGTGTATGAGCTAACTAGGGAACAAGTTAGGCAAGAATCACTGCACACTATAGTGTTTGATGTTTTGTTTGATTTGTGTCTGCAACCTGTTTGATGAAATGGCCGCATGAAATCAAATTTTGAATTTTGAAATGATTTTTGGTGGGTTTGCTAGATTGGTGCTGGTGAGTCTGCAGATGCTTGGGTTTTGAAAGTTGAGCTTGTTTGAGTGGGTTTTGAAGAAGTGGGATCTTCACATATGAAGAAGATTCAATTTTGAATTGTCATTTAAACTATGCATTTGAAAGTTTCTGGGTGAGCACAAAGTGGGCCTTGATACTTTGTTATGAGTACAATCAAGGGGTGCAAAGATCCAGAAAAGTTTCTGTTAAGTTTTGAAAGTTTGGGATAGCCAAAGTAGGCATGAGAGTTAAATTGGTCAAAGTAACCATTCACTTAATATATTTGTTTTGATTTACTTGTATTTAGGAAAAGTGTGGGAAATGTTTTAGATGATCTTTATTTCACCTAAGAAACATTTTACAAGCAATGGATCACACAAACAAGGTGGTTTTAAAGAAATTAAAAATCCATGCATACACATATGCATGCATTCATGATTTTATTTAGGAAAGTTTTTGTTAACCCTAATCTTGATGATTAGTGTTTGATGATCTAAGTTTAGGATTTTTGGGATGTTACAACCGTGCACCACTAAGTCCCACCAACCCCAACAATAATACTACCCCAAGGACTGGAAGTAATGTCGTACCTATTGCCAGAAAGGACAAGTCAACAATCACCTGCTTTGAGTGTGGAGTGATGGGTCACTACTCCAATGAGTGCCCCAAGAAGACTGTTGCAGCACCCAATGTTACCGCTCCTGCCCAATTGTTGTGTCGTGTCCACCTAGAAAGAGATTCACCCTAGGAAACCCGAAAAACCTATAACGCCCCCGAATCGGGTCTATGCAGATCTCAGCATTTCCCGCCAAAATCCGCATAGAAGCTATTCAAAGACGTCCATCAGACACTTTCGTGTGGGTGGGATTTGAATACAAGTAGTTACATCACAGTAGTTTACAACAGAGTCCATAAGAACTTATATATACAACAACGACTCAACGAGTCAAGAATACAAATGATACAAATCATAAAGAAAGCCAAATAGTATCCGAGTACGGACAAGATCCAAATGGGACTAAGAGTCCTGAAGAATTACCAAGCGATATCCATAACCCTGCCCAGGCCAAGCCAGAAGGGTAACCTTGCTAACGTTGTCAATCGTATACCTGTCAAGCCAAAAGGGTGCCGACAAAGGGCAAAGGAACAAACAGAAAGAGAGCGATCAGTACTGAGGCCAGTACACGGCGAGACTAGAATTCGGCGGTCCTCGCCTACATAGGTATGGTGGGCTCAGTGGCAGCAAAGCTTGCACTATCTAACTTATAGAGACACGCTACAACTTCGGCTATTAGAGGGAGATAAGAGAGCGCTATGCGATAACAATAATATAACACTAAATATAACCCATCCGAAGATTTCCCCCTCGAAGACCAGTCGAGGAAGTCCTCTTACAGAACACACACGGTGATCATTTTAGTTAATCAGGTATTTAGTTCATAAGGCTAATTACTAATCATATTATTAGAGGTAAAACATTAGTGGCGTTGTCTATGATCATGACACTGTACTCCTGAGGCGTCCGTGAGCGTGGACACACGGCTTCTCGAAAAGGTTTACCCTGCAGGGGTGCACTACTGTACCCAAACGCATGCTCAACCCTTCAGGCAACATATCACGCGTGCCATCCGAATCTCACAACAAGAACTGTCCCTTAACTACGCGCATATCCAGAGGCATCACCTACTGTGGGGTACCAACCAAGAGGTACGACGATTCTCAAGGAAGGCACAGCGTTTGCGCCTACTGGTGGATCGGGCCCTGCGGGGTAACTTGTACACACCGTGGGTGCCGCCACCGTGTACCGCGATTTATGTATGCAAGCCATGGCAATCCACCAAAATATCAAGTCCGAAGACATATCAACTCACCCATGTCCGAGGACATATTATGCGTATGCACCAAATGGAAAACCAATTTTGTAACCCTCTGGATATACGAATAGCGCCGGTAGTTGAGGGGGGATCCCAGAGGCCCCACGTTTGGTTAGCGCGATCAACTCAGAACTGGTATCATAGAACGAACGGGTCCTAGGTCGGCTCAAGCAGTTCCCAAAGGTGGTCCCAGCCGGGGCCTTATCATTAGGTGAAACCATAACCAACAACATTAGATTAATTATCTTATCACCAACCATATCCAAGTATCATGTTCCACCTATATGAGAGCGGTACTAAGCATGCCTACGACTCGCAAGGACAAAGCTAGCTAATCAAACAAGGCAATAGGATAACCAAGGCTTTATAGTGGAGCAGGTAAATAAAGGAACGGTACTATAGCATCGACAATAAGGATAGCAATAGATCAAAGGAAGGAAGTAAAGACTATAAATGCAAAATAGGTAGAAGGGGGAAAATGCTCGCCTGAAAACATTGTCGAAGGTTCACCCGAAGATCGGGTCGACACTCGCATCAACTCATCGGCCTAGTCCGCGAAGAAGCAAAACACTAGAAGAGGCAACGGATGCAATATTTAGTACTAAGCAGAAGATCCGACATGTTTATGATATGATGCATGGCATGGCAATATGCGGTCCCACTTAGTAATATTAAGCGGAATCGGGATCCCTACAAATGAATATTATGGTTCGAGTTGTTTATCTACCCCGCAATTTAAATGTTGACTTAACAAGATAAAACATGGCATTGGTTCGCTACACAATATTAAATGGAACTAGGACAAGACAAATAGCACTCCCATATATTCCATAATTATTTAGTAGATGAATCGCCATAAAACCCGAACAATAATATATGTATGCAAGCATGGATAATTTAATATGCACAAGTTATATTATATTTATAAAAATAGAGTGTCAGAAAGGGGTCACACATTGGTCCGAAGGGAATCAGGGATGGTCTTCGGATTCCGTGAAGGAGATCTTGGGGTTCGACGGGATCGTCCTTCGGTTCCATGGCGTCGAGCTTCGGGGTTACGACTTCGAGTGTCGTGATGATCTCTGATCGATGCCGGAGTCTCTGGATGGCACCACCGTCCTCACATGCTTGACGCCACAACATCACGACCTTGCTCGCAACGAGACGAGGTTGTCGTTCTACACCATCCTCCTGTGGTCTGCATCGCTTTAGCACCATACCACCACTCCATCTTCACCTTACAGTGAGGAGACAAGCAGCAACAAAACTGACCGAAGGTCGTGAGCTTCAGTTTATTTTCCTGGAAGGATTTCTTTCAAACAAAAGCACAAACAGGTGCTAGACACAACAGCGCTAGGAGGACAAGGCACCTTGAGCTAAGGGAGACGAGCGGCGACTAGCGTCGCTGCAGATAGTAGGACGAGGGGATGGGCTCCCGTGGCGACGCAGCTTGCAGGTGCTGCAGAGAGAGGCGACGGAGGTAGGTCGGGGACGAGCATGGGACCGAGGTCGTAGATGAGACGGCCATGCCTGGATGCGGTCAGGCGCTGATGACGGGGAGCCTCTCATGTGGAGACGGCGGCCAACAGAGGGTGAGGAGGACGGGCGGCGGTCTGGTGGCGGTGGAGGCCGTCGCGGCTCGAGACGGCCGAGACTGCAGAGGGACGCCGCGGGAGGAGAGCGACCTCACGTCGGCGGCGGAAGACAGAGAGGCTCCAGGGCATAGCCGCGGGAGAGGAAAACCGGGGAGGAAGCGGGGCTGAGCCCAGGGAGTCGAGGGGAAGGCGAGGTCGATCTCTTGCGGTGGCGCGTGGGCCGGGTTGCAGAAGGCGGCGGCGGCAGATGCGGGGATCAAGTGAGGAGTAGAGAAGCGGGGTTGGGGCACGCGTGACGTGCGTGGACCGGTAGTGTTGGTGTGTGCGGGGTGTGTCACCGGGTCGTGTTGGGTGTGAGTCTCCGTGTGCGTGCCTGTGTTGCGTGGGTTTTGTGGTGTGCGTGTGTTTCCTGGACCGGGACGTGTGTCGTGGCTAAAGAAAACAAGGGGAGGAGATTGTGGCAATGGGATCTACAGGTTCATGCGCATGGTGGAGTTGACCAGCAAACAAGGTGTCAAAGAAATTGGACACATACGGGACAGGGATTAAGAACAAATTGTTTTAGGAAACAAAATGGGAAGTTTGGTAGAAGAGTTGGGGAATTTTAAATATAGATTTGGCTCAGATCTGGGGCTAGGGTTTGGGAGGCAAAAGAAGAGAATGGACTATTTATCTAGTCCAAAGTAGACTAGATACGGCTAGTTTTAGACCAAAACTTTAGACGTGTCTTTAGCCTAATTTTATTTATAAAACAAGAAAAGCTTTTGTCGCGAGAAATATTATTTATTTTAATTTTAAAATAAGAATGAGAGACGGGTTTAATAAAACCACATGGATATTTGGTAAAACAAACTATGGTTTGATAAAATAATTTTACGGATAAAATATGCATGACGATGTCATGATGATGCGAAAAATAAAACAAGCAATTTTATTTCGGAATATTTTCCGGGCATTACAACTCGACACCACTAACAAGGATCGCGTCCCGAGATCCAAACAAAGTCTCCGGGGGAAGTGTTGATGATTGGATCTTCTTGCGTAGGGTTGATAGTCGCGACACCACTAACAAGAATTCTTGTTCCGTCTTGAAATCGTCGACGCCATCAACAAGGGGTTGTTGCTCACGTTCTTCGGGAGAGCACTCTGGAGAGGCAAAGGAGGAAGTAGAGGTATCAAAGATAAGGCCACCTTTAACTTCCGGGAAAGGAGTAAAAGTCACATGGATCCACCACTTTTATGTAATGAGAGCGTATGATAAGAGTAGTGGTATGGTCATGACTCCATCCCGCACTCTCAGCATTACTCTATACATGAATAAGGGAATCGTCCAACCAAACTCTGTAATTCAGATTCAAGATCTTGACAAAACGGTATTTGGAAAGCTTCGGAAAGAGGATCTAGAGATAAAGAGGTCGTCGTCTTAGAAGTTGCAAAACATCGAAAATCATACGAAGGAAGATCGGATAGAATGAAAACCAGATGTAGCACCACCATTACAAAAGGAGGGAAGCGGAACCCTAAAGGTACGACAGAAACCCAATCGCGAGAAATCCTAGACTTGAATAAAGAAAAGAGATCAGATTCAAACACGCAAAGATAAGAGGAGAAAGAGTAGAGGTAAGGAGTAAAATCAGAGCTAATTAGATCTATCCAACGCATTCTTACCAAAATAGTTTTGACACTAGACATCGGCCGTTAGCTAGGTTATCCTACAGGATGGACCAGTGGGGTATCGTAAACCTTTGCTCTGATACCACTTGTAACGCCCCCGAATCGGGTCTATGCTGAGATCTGCATAGACCCGATTCGGGGGTGTTACACAACCGTGTTGGCCGTCTGTTCCTCATGAATGCTGAAGAAACCCAGGAAGCGCTAGATGTTGTTCTGGGTATGTTTTCTGTTAATTCAGTACTTGCAAGAGTGTTGTTTGATTCTGGAGCATCGCACTCATTTGTTACGGAAGAATATGCATGCACTAGTAAGATTCAACCAACAAATTTGAAGCATGTTATGATAGTTCAAATACCTGGTTCAACGACCAAAGCTAGGAAAAATTGCAAGTCTGTACCTATCAGAATTCATGGAATAGATTTCTATGCCAATCTAATAGTACTCGGAACAAAAGGTTTGGAATTAGTACTAGGAATGGATTGGATGTCGAAACATCAAAGACTCATAGATTGTGCCAAAAAAGCCATAACCATGACTAGTAGCACCGGAGTATCAGTTGAGCATGTGTCGGAGACCTTTCCCCGTCAATTCATGTGCAACAAGAGTTTAGCCCAACCAACCCTTGACCAAGTCAGAGTAGTCTGTGAATACCATGATGTGTTCCCAGATGAATTACCCGGTATGCCCCTAGATCGGGATATCGAGGTTATCATTGAACTAATCCCTGGAGCTGGACCCATAGATCAGAGACCCTATAGTGTGAACCCATATGAGTTAGTGGATCTCAAGAAGCAACTTGATGACATGATTAGCAAAGATCTGATTCAACCCAGTGCATCGCCATGGAGATCACCTGTTCTGTTTGTGTATAAGAAAGATGGTGCCACCCATTTATGTACGGATTGTCGGAAGTTGAATGATGTCACCATCAAGAACAAGTACCCTTTTCCAAAATAGAAGATTTGTTTAACCAGTTGACCGGTGCCAGAGTATTCTCTAAGATTGATCTTAGAACTGGTTATCATCAACTAAAAATTCGTGCAACGGATATTCCAAAGACTGCTTTCACGACCCGATATGGATTATATGAGTACAAGGTCATGTCTTTTCTATTAACCAATGCCCCGCTTATTTCATGAATCTCATGAATAAGATTTTCATGAAATTCTTAGATAAGTTTGTCATTGTTTTCATCGATGACATTCTAATCTACTCCAAATCGGAGGAAGAACATGAACAACACCTAAGAACCATCCTTGGAATCTTGAGAGAGCATTAGTTGTATGCCAAGTTCAGCAAGTGTGAGTTTTGGTTAAAGGAAGAAGGATTCCTAGGACATATCTTGTCAGCTGGAGGGGTTGCTGTCGACCCCGCCAAGATTAAGGATGTTGAGGAATCGAGAGCACCAACCACTCAAACTGAAGTTCGTGCATTTCTTGGATTAGCGGGATATTACCGCAAGTTGGTTGAAGGATTTTCAAGCATCGCTAGTCCAATGACTCAGTTACTCAAGAAAGATCAGAAGTTTGAATGGACGGACAAATGTGAAGCAAGTTTTCAAGAACTCAAGAAGAGATTGATTTCAGCCCCAATTTTGATCATGCTTGATATCACCAAACCCTTTGATGTGTATTATGATGCGTCCAAGATTGGTCTCGGATGTGTGTTAATGCAAGAAGGCAAAGTGATATCATATCTGTCCCGACAACTGAAGCAACATGAGCAGAATTACCCCACCCATGACCTAGAATTAGCTGCCGTTGTTTTACCATTGAAAACATGGCGTCATTATCTTATGGGTAATCGTTGTGAGATTTACTCAGATCACAAGAGCCTAAAGTATATTTTTACTCAGAAGGGGTTGAATATGAGGCAAAGGAGATGGATAGAGTTAATCAAGGATTATGACCTTGACATTCACTACCATCCCGGCAAGGCCAATGTGGTAGCGGATGCTCTTAGTAGACTAACGTGTAGATTAAACACCATGATTCTGAAAGAGCAACCAAGTTTGCATAAGGAGTTGGAATATTTTAGAATGGAGCTAGTTCGTGAAGGATTCCTAGCTAGTATCGAACTTCAACCCACCTTGATAGATCAGATCAAGGAATCTCAGAAAGGAAATGCCAGTATTGACGGAATTAAACGTCGTATCGGTACAGGAAAGGTACCCGGATTTACGGAAGATGAAGAAGGAGTTTTGTGGTATAAAGGATGAATCTGTGTGCCCACAGATTCAGAGTTGAAACAAGCCAGTTTGCAAGAAGCCCATGATACTCTTTACTCCATCCACCCGGGAGGAACCAAGATGTATCAGGATTTGAAGGAGCAATTTTGGTGGCATAAGATGAAGCAAGAAGTCGGAAGCTACATCGCCAAATGTGATATCTGTCAGAGAGTCAAAGTGGAGCATCAGAGACCCACATGAATGTTGCAACCTTTGCAGATCCCATAATGGAAATGGGATTCAGTTGGAATGGATTTCATCATTGGTTTGCCTATATCTAGTAGGGGAAATGATTCTATTTGGGTCATAGTGGATAGACTTTCCAAAGTGGATCATTTCTTATCAGAGATCGAAGCTAGCAGAGTTGTACATTGCTAGAATAGTCAGTTTGGATGGAATCCCCAAGAAAATTGTGTCGGATCGAGGAACCCAGTTTACCTCAAGATTTTGGAAGAAAGTCCAAGAAGGATTAGGAACCAAGCTGAATTTCAGCACAGCTTATCACCCTCAGACTGATGGAAAAACGGAGCGAGTAAACCAGATACTCAAAGATATGTTGAGAGCTTGTGTGTTGGAATATGGATCTAAATGGGAGGACTGTCTACCTTTTGTGGAATTCTCATACAACAACAGTTACCAAGCCAGTTTGTAAATGGCCCCATTTGAATTTATGTATGGAAGGAAGTATCGTACCCCATTGAATTGGTCAGAAATAGGAGAGAGTCAGATTTTCGGACCCGACATCCTACGAGAAGCCGAAGAGAAAGTTAACAAGATCCGTGAGCACCTTAAGACCGCCCAATTTAGACAGAAGAGTTATGACGACAAGAGACGTCGATATCTAGCGTTCAATGTACGAGATTTTGTGTATCTGAAAGTATCACCCTTGAAAGGAATGCAACGTTTCCAACTCAAAGGAAAGCTTGCCCCCAGACACACTGGACCCTTCAAAATTCTAATTCACCGAGGAAAGGTATCATATTAGATAGAACTGGTAGAAGAGATGTCAGTAGTGCATGATGTGTTTCATATCTCGTTACTTCAGAAGTGTTTAGAAGTCCCCGAAATGACGGAACTTTTCAAGAATATCGATCACAGAGATGTGGAGATCAACCCAGACCTAACCTATCATGAAGAACCTATCTGTAATTTGGAAGAATCTTTTCGGACCACCTAGACCAGAAGTATCAAGTTTCTCAAAATCCAATGGAGCAATCATACTGAAGAAGAAGCCACTTGGGAGCGTGAGGATTACATGAGGAAGGAGTTTCCCAATCTTTTTAGTACCTAGTTTTTCCTGAATCTCGGGACGAGATTCTGTTTAAGGGGGGAAGGTTTATAACACCCCAAAAATATTAATGGAGATCATTCCCTAATTAATCAAGATTAGGTTTAACAAAATCTTTTAGTAATTAAATTCCAATCTCATTGAGTGAGTGTATGAATGCTTGCATTGCCATGTTTGATTGTTTAAAATGATGATAAATGGTTATTAGATACAAACCATATCATCTAGGTCACTACCAAATCAAATCAAAACAAACAAAAATTAAAATATAAGGCATAAGACCTAATGGTCATTTCTGCCAAAGTTAACCACTAGCTCACTTTGAGCATCTCTAGCAACTAATCTCAAACAGAAACTTTCTCATTTCTTTTCATCCCTTGTTAGATCTAGTGACACTGAACCAAATGAAACTCACCAACCTTGCAAAAACATTTTCAAACTCTTTTGAGAGGCAATTCAAATTTGAATCTATCTCATATGTTAAGATAGCCAATTTTGGAAAACCACTCAAACCAACACCCATTGGCAAACCAATGCACCCAGAGACTACCCATATTAGTATCAAATCACTCACAAAAACTCATTGAATTTGGTGATGATTATGTTCATGCGGCCATTTGATCGAACACATGGTGATCACAGTACAGCTACCGACTATCTATTGTTTGTGATCAATCAATTGCTCATCCTTTGTACTCAAAATCTTTACTCTAGATCACCCACGATCACCCCAAGTACCCAACCTTGCAATTGAGCCATTCATCTTCACTGCCTTGATCAATGCCAGTGGTACCCGATCTCACCATGTCACTCGGACATGGACAACACGCCACAGGCTGCGCCTGACTCGCTCATAATGTCTAGCTAGTAGCCGTGACCTCACCTCCCCTCTCTGACCACCCCTCGACCAACAGCAAGACGCGGAGACCCTAGAACGGCCATGCCCATTTAAGACGCGGACATGACGGGAGCACCGTGGAGCTCCGCAGTCGCCTCGTGCACACACGCCGTGACTCGACCTCTCCGCTCGTACTCGCAAACGCGACGTCACCAGCCATAGCCCAGACATGCCTATTGGCCACCGCATGACCCCTTTACCACTGTGCTCGCTGACGAACACCGCAGTACCCGTACAGAGCGCCAACGTCGCTCGACCAACTGAGACCGCCCCTTGTCGAGCCACCACTCACATGACGATCGCCACATCCAACAGCATCGACCCATGCCCTTCTCCATGCCTATCTCGACCTGTAGCAACGTCACCGACGAGCTCTGACCATGCCGCACTGCCTCACCCTCGAGGGTATACATAGATACCACCCCCAGCCTCAATCGCCACACCATTCCACTCTTCTCTCACTCAGAAACACCCCTGACATGTTCTCGGAGCAAGGCGAGCACCCTGTCGCTGGAATTTGATCAGAGTCCGCCGCTGCCGTGAGGGAAAGGCGCCGTCGATTGGAGCCACCATGGGAACTGTCGTGACCGCCATTCGACTCGCCGTCATCGACAAGCTCGTTCGCCCGCATCGCCGACCCTATCTAGAGTCCTGGTAAGCCCACAGCCACCCCCATAGTGTCGTTAGGTCAGAATCTCGCCGGAGCGCTGCGACGTAGACGATTAACCTAGACCGTAGATAGTGTTGTAATCGTAGGGTTAATATTGATCGATACCGCTTCGCGTTAGATGACCCGCTAAAGCGTGGGACCAGCCTGAGTGGTCCCGCTGGGCGCACGCTATGCAGTTGGACCAGCCCAGTAACGTTTCCCGCGTGAGCCCAGTAATTCAAACCTAGTCTTTTTCTTTTTATTCAAAAACCTTTTCTATAGTGAACTTTAAAAATCAATTTAGAGAGATTCACTGCACCAAATTGAATGAATCCAATTTTTTTTGAAAGTAGAAGAAAATCTCTAATCACTCCCGTTGGATTCAAATTGTTTGAAACTATGGATCACCCTCAGTAAAAATAACAAGCCAGAAGCTTTTGCAAATTCAAACATTTTTCTAAAATCAACCATAAGTGATTTTGAGTTGATTCCAACTCTCAAAAATTACATTTGACAAGACCTTTCTGAATATGTAAAAATCTACATACTTACATACAGTAGTCCTCGACCAAAACTAAAAGAATGACTTTCTAGTCATTTTTAGCCACTTAAATATTATTAAATAAAAGGGTTAAACTTTATAAATTAGGCCAACCTTTTTAAATCATATTCTCAAGTAATAGAATATGTGGTGATGACATGTGTCAATATGATCCCATATTTTTAATTTGGAGAATATTAAATCCTAAGCAACTTTTCAATGAGTAGAAATTACTTTCCTAAAATAAGATAAATAAAATCTTATCACCCTTTCTTGTAATGATAGAGATGATGCTAGATCATCTAGTGTGACCCTTGTGTGATACATAGAAATAGGTAAGTATTGTTTGGTGATTGCGTACCTCGTATTTATTTATAGACGCTAGTATCAATCTGGGCTATGACAAGGAGGAATTCTATGAAGAATAGGAAGAGAACTTCGACCACCTTACCAATCAAGGAAAGCTACATTATGCAAGTTATTCTATCTGAGTAAGCTAAGCTAAACCATGCAAGCCTTATTATGCAAGCCTTTGTGATACCCCGCTTACTATACCAAATCCCGGTTTTACTTGCAAGCTTTATCTTTCGCAAAGTTGTTCCGTAGCTAATTAATTGGATGATTAGTGGATATTGAGGAAGGTGTCCCAAGAGCTTGCAACTTGTTGAGAATAGATACACCAGCTTAGTACCCTACAACTAGTGACACCCCCATTTGATAAAGGCTAGTGCAAAGTTAAACTTGATCGCTAGTTGGGAACAAATGATTATGAAAACCTTGGAATGATGAGTCATTCTACTGAAATGCTTTGACATGTGTTATGGACACAATGATTTTCAAGATGATGGTGAATGAAAGGATGTGACTTTACTTTGATAAAAACTGATAGTTGGGTTCGGATGCGATACCATTCCAACATTTACCGTACAACCATAATACATGAATTTGGGTAGGGTTTGACTGGAAGTTTATAGAGAAAATTCCTTATTTGGCACTACTTCAAAATATGATTCCCTATTTGACACTATAAAAAAAATTCTTCCCTATTTGACACCTTATCTATTTTTTTTGCCTTATATGACACTCTAGTTCATTTTAAACACCAACGGTGTTAAATAGGGATATTGAAAGACGGTTTTGCCCTGATGCATTATGTGATCAAAATTATGTGCAAGACAAAAGTAGCAGTGATGTAACATATTTGTTTTGGTTAAATGACAAATGGCAGCTGACTTCAAGCAGTAGTATAAACTTTTTCTTAACAATAAACTGTTGTTATAAAAGTTTTGTACATGTGAGCAGTTGTCTAGTAGTAGTAGACTCGATGTACATCCTGGCATGGCTGCAGTTGTTGGAAAAGAGAGTCAGAGCTATCAACTTAAATACTCTGCATTCCAAACCTACTCAAAATACATATCAGCAAGATCTGTTTTTGCAAGCAGCCCAGCGCCAACGATCTGGTGCAGTTGGTCAGTATCTCATGCGCCATGGCCCAGCCTGCATCAGAGCTTGCCGACGGGCGCTCTGTTGCCCCGTCTTGCCTGCCGACGCCGCCGCGGCGAAGACTTGGCCGCCCTCGATCACTAGCCCCGACCCCCGCAGCAACCCGCTGGTCTCCCATAGCAATCGCCGCCGCTATGCGCTCTGCCGCTAAGCCTCTGTATGGAGTGAAAGGAATAAATCAATCGAGTCTTCCATAGATGACTCGTCAATTGGATAGATTACATAAGGTCTATCCGTTCTTTTTTCCAACGCTTGCTGACGAAAGGGTAGTTTAGTCCAAGAAGAGAAAAACAAACAGCAAACTGTAACAGATCAAATGGTGGTGTCATATAAGACATAAAATTTATACAAGTGTCAAATAGGGAAGAAAAACTTTTATAATGTCAAATAGGGAATCATATTTTGATGTGGTGTCAAATAAGAAATTTTCTCAAATTTATACTCCCTCCGTTTCAAAATATAAGATGTTTTAGGTTTGTGAAGAAAATGTATCTAGACTTCTTTTAGTGTGTAGATTCATTTCAAACTTGAGTGAACCTAGATATTAAAAATAGTCTAGATACATTTGCTTCACAAAGCTAAAACATCTTATATTTTGAAATGGAGGGAGTATGTCTTAGTATGGGTTTCCTCGCAGAACGAGGTGAGCTGAGTCTGCCCTGTGAATGTGACTGTCCACCTATGCAGTGCCCAAGAATGGTCATGGTTGGGAGGCCAAACTTATATGGGAGGTGCATATACTAGGTTGTGTAATTGAAAGGTTAAGGTTGATTATACGCATACTAAGTATGATGATTCAGGATTGTTCCTGACGGATGTATCGAATGTCTTGGTGAAAGTACCACCTCTGAAGAGTGTCAAACTATTCGAATAGCCGCGTCCGCAGTTATGGACAGTTGGATGGCCATACTGTTCCATTGTCAGATGTTTTCCCAAATGACCCATGACTTGAAAGATGACCTTGAATTGACCCCACAAGTTCTGGAAAAAAAGTTAGGTTCCCGTCTAAGTAACCTAGACAACTAAAGTTAGACTTTTACTACTAGACACTGGTTGAAATAAAATTAGCTTATGGCAAACAAACCTAGAGCTTAATAATTCCATAGAATAGCCTTACTGCCTTAGTGAAAGTTTGCGAGTACTTCGAAGTACTCATGGCTTTGTCCCTGGCTATTCCCATGGCCAGGCTATGAAGGAGACTACGAGAAAGAAGGACAGTAGGACGCTTATGATAACTAGGATCATCTCCCATCGTCAGCATTGCCTGTGAACCTGAAGATGGAGCCTTGACCACGCTACCCTTATTATTATTCCGTTGCTTTGATTGTAATCAGACTTGATCATGAGATCAACTATTTGTAAGACTATTATGGTTTGTAATGGATGATGAACTATGGTACGTCTGTTATGTCTCGCAAAAAATGTAATCATGAGATTGCGATGTATGGCATAACAGGCATCTGGGATTAAAAATCCAGGTGTTTACAATATACAACATAGGAAAGCCATAGGTGTTGAATACACAAAGATTTGAAACTAGATTATTGTATCTAGTGCAAGTGGGAGACTATTGGAGATATGCCCAGGAGGCAATAATAAAGTGGTTATTATCATATCTTCATGCTTATGATAAATGTTTACATACCATGCTATAATTTTATTAACCGGAAACATTAATACATGTGTGATTTGTAAACATAAAAGAGTCCCTAGTAAAGCCTCTTGTTAAACTAGCTTGTTGGTTAATATATGATCATGGTTTCCTGATCATGAACATTGAGATGTTATTAACAACAAGGTCATATCATTAGAAGAATGATGTGATGGACATACTCCTATAGTTAAGCGTAGCATAAGATCAAGTCATTCAAATAGTCCACTTGCTATAAGCTTTCAAATACATAGTAACCTAAATCCTTCAACCATGAGATCATGTTAATCGCCATCACCGGATGGATGCTTTGATGACATCAAACACCACTTCGTAACTGGGTGGCTACAATGGTGGCATTGAGTGTTTGGAAAGTATGTGTTGAGGCACATGGATCAAGAATGGGATTTCTCCATCCATATAATGGATAGATATACTCTGGGCCCTCTTTGTGGAATGTCATCCAGTTAGCTTGCAAGCATGTGCCTGGCTCACAAGGGATCACATATCATGGGAATGAGAAAAGAGTACTTATCGATAACAAGGTTGAACTAGGTATGCAGAGATACCGACAATCAAACCTCGGATAAGTAAAGTATCACGAGACAAAGGGAAATTGGTATTGTATGTAAATGGTTCATTCGATCACGAAGTAATCGTAGAAATATGTGGTAGACATATGAATTTCCAGATTTCTCTATTGGTTATTGATCGGAGAAGAGTCTCGGTCATGTCTGCATAATTCTCGAATCGTATGGAGACACACTTAAGGATTCGATGTTGTTTAGTACATATGGAAAATGAGTTAAGAGACCGAATGTAGTTCGGAGTCTCGGATGGGATCCGGGATATCACGAGGAGATCCGGAATGGTCCGGATAATAATATTCATAAAAGGAAAGTTCAATTCCGGAGTTCGAGAATGATTCCGGTGTTTTCACCGGAATAATCTAGAAGGGTCTAGAAGGTTCACCGAACTGGAAGGGGATGGGTACATGAATGAGTCATGACAAAGTGGAATTGTTCCATAATGTCCTAGGTTAAAGGGTTGTGCAAATAAAAGTGAGAAATCAAACTCCAAAATTGAAAGTCAAAAGGCAAGTTTGAAAAGTCAAACTAGGACAATGTATCCTGGTGGAGGGAGGAGAGGAAACCTTCTCTCCCTCCACCACCTGCCAAGGAGGAGAGGGAGTTGGAGGAGGATTAAACCTCCCCTCCCTAGCTGCCCCTACGTCTCATAAATAGAGGGGAGGGGGCTGCCCCAAAACACAACACCTCCACAACCCTTCCCCACGAAGACGCTGCGCCGCCGCCCGCTGCCGCCGCGCCGTCGCCGCCTCGCGCCACTGCCATGCCGCCGCCACCTTCCACGCCTCCTCCTCTCTGGCTTCTAAACCCTAGATCGCCTGGGAAACCCTATTTCTCCACCATAACCCGCTCCGGCTTAGGCGAAGCCCTGTGGGATCTCCCCTCTACTTCCGACACCACGCCGTCGCGCTGCCGGAATCGCGAGGAGAGAGCTACAACCTCCGCTGCCTGTTGGAACAAGGGATAGGAAGGTCTTCATCGAGTATCGTATGTGTGACCGACTACGGGAGCGCTGGGGGAACGCGGCGCCGGAAGGAATATCTACGCGATCTTGAGATCGGCAAGTGAACGAATACATCACCCACGAGAATCCGCTCTCGTTAACCACTTTGGATCTTCGAGGTTTTATACTCTATAGACTCGTTGCTACAATCTAGAAGATAGATCTTGGCTTTTCTGTGTTCATGTGATAGAATTTTTTTGTTTTCCATGCTACGAACCCCTACATATTGCACTATTACTAGTCAAGTTTTAGTCAATTTAAAAGCGGCACTTTAGTTATGCTTGTATATGATCAAGAAACTATGCTCTGAGTCATCCATAACCGTGGACACAACTTTCAGAAAGATTTATCCTGCAGGGGTGCACAAATAGCAACATACGCACGATCAAGCTCGGAAAAACCAAATGAAAACCCAACGAGGCATCACGATAAAGCATTCGCAAGATTCATAGTTGATTTTAGGGGGCCACCCCGCTAAGCTACCCGCTACGAAGTTGGCCGCCTCCGCGACGGACCCAGAGGTTTGTGTCGATGGCTTTAAATGACTGGGAACCCGAAAGTGTGACTGGGCTTGTCAATACTGACGAGGTTTAATCTCGTCAATGCCCATTGTTATGGACTTGGGTTTTGGAGAAGATGGGGATGCTGGAGATCATGGAACGGTTAGCAAACAAGCAACACGGGACATGAGGTTTACCCAGGTTCAGGCCCCCAGAGGGAAAACCCTACTCCTTCTTGTTTGCTCTTGATTACGGCGGAACCGAAGATTATAGGGGTGCGCAGATGCAATCTGGCGTGGAGGTGTCTATGCGAAAGTATGAGGTCAGAGATCTAGGTCGTGCCCTCCTAGCCTTTATATAGAGTTAGACAGGTCCTAGGCACAGACCGAGTCGGTTACAGGTTTTAGGGTTTACCCCTTTGAATTTTCTATCTACTCTAGTCTTGCTCTCCAAGGATCCGAAGGTGTCATGGGCCTTGGCCACCCAAAAGTCTTCATGGGCCGGCGTATACTTGCCGTGGGCCTTCCTTGGACTGGACCAGGTATGCTGATATCGTGTACCCGCGGGGTATAACCATGTCAGTAGCCCCCGAGTGTTCAGTCGAATCGTAGATTCGGCTGAGGACTCTTCAATCCTTCGGGTGCAACTCTGTCTTTCAAGAGAAAGTGTAGGGATTGTTGATGCGTGTGCCTGACTCTCCGGACGGATCAGGATTAGTTAACTGTCTTAGGACAAAACAACACGATCTTCTTCAGGTTCGAGTCCCTCGACTCGAACCCGGAACATATGCTGGCATAATTCGACTCAGGCCACGGAGGACTTACAGGAGTGGAATTCCAATGAATTTAAATGATATACCCAACGTGTCCGTCGGGATTTTTCATCGCGCCTGTTGGCACGGATTCTCACTAGCAGAGCGTAGTCATGTGCGTTACCAGGCCATCCGATGATATTTGTAGGTCTTATCTTTGTGTCGCAGACACAGCATCCGAATGTTTATCACCGCGGAGGTGTTTCGGGTGGCCAAGGAGGACGTTGCTCACTTAGCGTTAAATGGGGCAGAGTTGCCGAAATTTTTTGCACGCTGATTTGAAGGATCGCAGTCGAAGAATTCATAGGGTGCGCGACCAGCGCTCCCTATGGGAGTAGCCCCCGAGTGTCTGTTCGAGTCGTATACTTGAGCGGAGACTTTAATTCAGACGTTGTCCAGCTTCAGGTCCGTAGGACACAATTTTTTCGGATGCTTGAATCCATGCTCCCTATGGGCGTAGCCCCCGAGTCCGTAGTGGAGTCGTAGACTCGATGTAGGAATCAAAGAAGTGGTTCAGTGCTGTAGTTTTTGTTCATTTTCGGGTGCGCGGCCAGCGCTCCTGATAGGAGTAGCCCCCGAGTAGCTAGTCGAATCGTAGATTCGAGTGAGTACTCTTAGATTTGCATCTGAAGAATTGTGGCTTTTGCTAGTATAGCTTTTGATGACGTCAATGCTGACGATCGGTGACCTCAAGCGCCTGCTGCGCCAGAGATGACGTGACTGGACGAACATGGGTCCCACCTTCTAACCTTGAATTGACCGGTCACGCGCGGCGTGGAGATAATTACGGCGTCTCCTCGATTTCCACGCGTAGTGGACGGCGTGTTAGTGACGGTTCGCTGCTATGCTGACATGTGTATGGTCAGATCTTGCCATTGGCGTTAGGTCTTCTTGATGGACGGTTGTCGTGCGTCGTCTTCATCCTTATAATCATCGGGGAAAAATTAGTCTGTTTTCACTGCATCTATTCTTGCTTCACTGCTCCAATATTCTCTGAGATTTCTTGCTGCTTGCTGAATATCCTCGGACATTTCCTTCTTCGATCCAACGTTCTCGCTGCCGGCGCCGCCGCACCGCAATGGGGAAGCCTGAAAAGTCTTCTTCTACAGTAGATACCAGCGCTGTTGGAGGCAAGAAGAGTGATGCCGCTACTCGTGTCACCGACGGTGGCTGGCGGCGATCGGAGACGCGGGAGAGCAATCTCCGCAAGCTTCGTGAGCGGGGATTAATCCCGCAAGATAGGGAGGCCGTCAAACTCCCTGGCAATGAGGTAATTCCCCGTCCCCCCGCTGGGTTTCGGGTTATGTTCCTCGCATTTGTCCTTCGGGGCTTTTCCTTCCCAGTCCGCAATTTCCTTCGTGGACTGCTTTTTCTTTATGGCATCCAGTTGCATCATCTTTTCCCCAACTCTCTTCTTCACATTGCTTGTTTTATTACTTTCTGCGAGTGCTGGCTCGGTATCGAGCCACACTTTGGCCTCTTCCGGAAACTCTATTCCGTGAAGAGGCAATCTAGTTCTGATGGTGTTTATCCCATTGGGGGTTGCATCATCTCCCTTCGATCCAATCTTCTTGTCTTCTCCTTTTCCATGTGCGAATCTTTCCAGTACTGGCGGAGGCGATGGTTTTACATCCGCGACTCCACGGTAGCTGGGCAGGATTTTGGTCTTGCTCCTTTCGACCCCTCCCAGAAAATCGAGCCGAAAAGGTCTTGGAAAAACCAGATCTTGGATGGCGAGGTAGCGGAGATAGAGGGGCTCTATCGTCGGGTGGAGGATCTCCAGTTGACTCCGGAGAAGGAGGTGAATGGTGTGGATATCATCCGCACCTTTCTCAAACGTCGGGTGCAACCACTCCAGGCTAGGGCGCACCCGATGTTCCTTTACGCTGGTCGTCGTGATGCGACTAGGGTTTCGGCCGAAGAATTATCCAAGAGAGATCTCGACGGGGTCCTTCGTCCGCTGCTGAAGTTCAAGGCTAGGGAGGATATACCGGGGAAGTCGCTGACTTCTCCGTTCTCTGCTTCACATCCTGTTCCACAGGTGTAGATCCGGGACGTGCGCGTAGCGCTATTTTCGACTGCATTGTACTTGCATTTGTTTGCTAACAAATTTTCTTATTTTGTGCAGGAGTTCAAGGTGCCGGGCATGTCGCCACCGCTTCCCGAAATGTTTCCGGCTGCACCAGACAATGAAGTGGTGGATTCCATGTCCGAGCTGCCATCGGCGCGATCTTCGGCTGAAGAGGCCAACGAGTTGAGCGAGGACCACACTCGCAAGCGGACACGGAGCTCCAGCGAGTCTTCGTATGCCTCGACTCCGCCGACTCCTAGGAACCCGATGTGGCTTAAACGTCATAGTGATGGGCATGGGGGCTCTTCCTCTCCGATCCCGCCGTTCCCGTGCGGGTTGTGGCACCGCACCCGCCAGTGAAGCGGAAGATGTTGAAGATATGCCCTAGAGGCAATAATAAATGTAGTTATTATTATATCTTTGTGTTTATGATAAATGTTTACATTCATGCTATAATAGTATTAACAAGGAAACATTAATACTTGTGTGATTTGTAAACTAAAAATAGAGTCCCTAGTAAAGCCTCTTTATAATACTAGCTTGTTGGTTAATAAATGATTGTGGTTTCCCTATCATGAACATTGAGATGTTATTAACAACAAGATCATATCGTTAGGAGAATGATATGGTGGACATACTCCTATAGATAAGCGTAGCATAAAGATCAAGTCATTTTAATAGTTCAATTGCTATATGCTTTCTGATACATAGTAACCTAATTCCTTCGACCATGAGATCATGCATATCACCTTTACCGGATGGATACTTTGATGACATCAAACACCACACCGTAACTGGGTGGCTATAAAGGTGGCAATGACTGTTCGGAAAGTATTGGTTGAGACACATGGATCAAGAGTGGGATTTGTCCATCCATATGACGGATAGATATACTCTGGGCCCTCTCGGTGAAATGTCATCCAATTAGCTTGCAAGCATGTGACTGGCTCACAAGGGATCACATATCACGGGAACGAGAAAAGAGTACTTATCAGTAACGAGGTTGAACTAGGTATGCAGAGATACCGACGATCATAACCTCGGATAAGTAAACTATCGTGAGACAAAAGGGAAATTGGTATCGTATGTAAGTGGTTCATTCGATCGCAAAGTAATCGTAGAAATATGTGGGAGCCATATGAATTTCCAGATTCCTCTATTGGTTATTGTTTGGAGAAGTGTCTCGATCATGTCCGCATAATTCACGAACCGTAGGGAGACACACTTAAGGATTCGACGTTGTTTGAGTAGTTATGGAATGATGAGAAAGAGACCAAATGTTGTTCGGAGTCTCGGATGGGATCCGGGATATCATGAGGAGATCCGGAATGGTCCGGAGAATAAGATTCATATAAGGAAAGTCTTGTTTCAGAGTTGGGGAATGGTTCCGGTGTTTTCATTGGGAATGTTCTAGAAGGTTCCGGAATGTCCGGCACTCTGGAGGGGAAGGGTACATGAATGTGTTATATCAAGTTGGTATGATTGCATCATGTACTAGGTGTCATCGCTGAACAAAATAAAGGGTTTACTCAAATCCTAGTTTGAAAAAGTCAAACGCCAATTTGAAAGTCAAACGGCTATTTTTGGGAAGTGGAGAGGGAGGTGGAAACCGAGTTGGGGAGGAGTCCCTCCTCCACCGCCGGCCCACTTGGGATCCGAGTTGGGGAGGGATTCCCCTCCCCTTGACCGGCACCTCCCTCCTATAAGAGGAGGGGCAGGGCTCCCCTCCTAGCACACAAGATTGCCCCCTCTAAACCTAACCCTAGCCGCCACCGCCCACCATAGCCGCCGCCTAGGGTTTTTCCCCTAGCCACCGACTTGGGCACCTCCAAGCCCTAGCCGCCGGCCCTAGCAACCCCTCCTTGGTGTGTCTAAACCCTAGAACACCGAGGGCTCTCGCATAGTCCACCATACTCGCTCCGGCTTAAGGCGAAGCCCTGCGAGATCTCCCCTCTACTTCCGGTACCACGCCGTTGTGCTGCCAGAATCACGAGGAGAGTGCTACAACCTCCGCTGCCTGCTGGAACAAGGGAGAGGAAGGTCTTCGTCGAGTACCGAACGTGTGACCGACTGCAGGAGCGCTGCCTACGCCGGAAGGATCGTCTACGCGATCTTGAGATCGGGAAGAGTACGACTACATCACCCATGAGAATCCGCTCTCGTTAAACACTTTGGAATCTTCGAGGGTGAGTTATTCCATCAACTCTTTGCTACAATCCAGTAGATAGGTCTTGGCTTGTTTGTTTGTACGCGGTAGAAATTTTTTGTTTTCCATGCTACGAAACCCTACAGTGGTATCAGAGCCGTGTCTATATGTAGATCTGTTGCACAAGTAGAACACAATGGTCATTGTGGGCGTTGATGCTTTTATTGTCGATTGCTTCTTGTGTACTTTGCAACTTGCGGGATGTTGGGATGAAGCGGCCCGGGCTAACCTTACATGACATCGTTCATGAGACTTGCTCCACGCTTGACATGCAACTTGTATTGCATAAGTGGCTTTGCGGGTGCCTGTTTCTCCTAGCATAGTTAAGATCCAATTTACAACGGGTGATTAACAATACTAGTATCAATGTTGTGGTTCATGTTCGTAAGTTAGAACGACACTTATTGAAAGCCCCAAACCACGTAGAACATGCATAGAAAGTAGAGGCGTCTAACTTTGTTTTGCAGGGGTGTGCAGTGATGTGATATGGCCATGATTGTGATTATATTTGATGTATGCAATGATCCTTATTGTAAGTTGGCAACCGGCAGGAGCCATATGGTTGTCTTTAATTTATGTTAAGACCCGCATGTCTATTCAAAGTAGTTGTAATAGTTGAAGCCGGTGGACGACAACCATGGAGAAGCGTCATTGACCTTGATGCAATGCGGTGATGATGGAGATCATGTTATGCTTGAAGATGGAGATCGGAAGCACAAAGAAGAAAGGCCATATCATATCACATATTATGAATTGCATGTGATGTTAATCCTTTATGCATCTTGTATTGCTTAGTAGACGACGGTAGCATTATAAGATGATCCCTCATGCACATAAATTTCAAGTCAAAAGTGTTCACCCTTAGTTAGCACCATTGCTAAAGCTTGTTGTTTCCAAGCACCACGTGATGATCGGGTGTGTTAGATTCCGCAAGTGTATACAACATGAGCAAGCCAGATTTGCTCATGCGGAAACTAAGGTTTGATCTTGACGAGCCTAGCATGTACAGACATGGTCTCGGAACACGGATCACCGAAAGGTAAAGCTTGAATCATATAGTAGATATGATGAACATGTCGATTGTTCGCCATTGAAACTATATCAACTCTCGTGATGATCGGTGTTGATATGGTGGATTTGGTTCGTGTGATCACTAAAACAATGTGAGGGACATTGTTTTGAGTGGGAGTTCACCTAGATTAATTTTATTATTAATTTGAACTCAATTTGTCATAAACTTAGTCTAAACTATTGCAAATATGTTGTAGATCAATGGCAGCCCCTACCATCATATTTAATGCGTTCCTAGAGAAAGAAAAGTTGAAAAACAATGGAAGCAACTTCGCGGATTGGTTCCGCAATTTGATGATTGTCCTCACAGATGGTAATTTGACCTATGTGTTGGATGCACCGCTGGGTGACCCACCTGCAGCTACTTCTACCGATGAAGTAAAGAATGTTTACCTCACTCGGAAGACTCAGTACTCCACAGTTCAGTGTGCTATATTGTATGGTTTAGAATTGGAGCTTCAGAAAAGGTTTGAGAATTCAGACCCACATGATATTGTCCGTGATCTCAAATTGATCTTTGAGACTCATGCGGCAATTGAGAGCTATGAGGCTTCTGAAAAGTTCTTTAACTGCAAGATGGAAGAGGGCAGCTCCATCAGTGAGCATGTGCTTAAGATGTCTGGGCACGCAAACAAACTTCAAAGCTTGGGTATAGTGATTCCTAATGATTTGGGGATTTACCGTGTCCTCCAATCACTACCACCAAGTTACAATAACTTTGTGATGAACTACAACATGCAGAACATGAACAAGACGTTGCCAGAACTCTTTGCTATGTTGAAATCTGCAGAAGTGGAGATCAAGAAAGAGCACCAAGTGTTGATGGTCAATAAGACCACCAAATTCAAGAAAGGCAAGTCTAAGCAAAAGGGACACTTCAAGAAGGGTGGTAAGAAAGTTACCGCGCCAACGAAGAAGACCAAGGCTGGACCCAAGCCCGTCTGAGTACTTTTACCGCAAGGGAGAAGGTCCTTTGGGCGGAATTGCCCAAAGTACTTGGCGGATTTGAAGAACGACAACATCAAGAATAAAGGTATATCCGATATACATGTTATTGATGTGTATCTCACTAGTACTCGTAGTAGTGCCTGGGTATTTGATACTGGTTCGGTTGCTCATATTTGTAACTCGAAACAGGTGCTGCAGAATAAACGGAAGCTAGCGAAGAACGATGTGACGATGCGCGTGGGAAACGGATCAAAGGTTGATGTGATCACGGTCGGCACGCTACCCCTTCATCTACCATCGGGATTAGTTTTATACTTAAATAATTGTTATTTGGTGCCTGTGTTAAGCATGAACATTATATCGGGATCTTGTTTATTGCGAGGCGGTTACTTGTTTAAGTCCGAGAATAATGGTTGTTCGATTTATATGAGTAATATGTTTCATGCACATGCACCTTTGATAGATGGTCTATTATTGTTGAATCTTGATAGTGGAAATACACATATTAATAACATTGAGGCTAAACGTTTGAAATCGAGCGATAACTCGACCTATATGTAATCGCTGCCTTGGTCACATTGGAGTGAAGCGTATGAAGAAACTCCATACCGATGGACTTCTTGAATCACTTGATTTTGAATCACTTGAAAGATGCGAAGCATGTCTGATGGGTAAAATGACTAAGACTCCATTTTCTGGTATGATGGAGCGAGCTACGGACTTGTTGGAAATCATACATACTGATGTGTGTGGTCCAATGAGTGTAGCATTGCGCGGTGGTTATCGTTATGTTCTTACCTTCACGGATGACTTGAGTAGATATGGGTATATCTATTTCATGAAACATAAGTCCGAAACTTTCGAGAAGTTTAAGGAATTTCAAAGTGAGGTAGAGAATCAACATAACAAGAAGATTAAATTTCTACGTTCTGATCGTGGAGGTGAATATCTAAGTTACGAGTTTGGCGAGCATTTGAAGAAATGCGGAATACTTTCACAATTGACACCGCCGGGAACACCACAGCGTTTTGGTGTGTCCGAACGTCGTAATCGAACTCTCTTAGATATGGTTCGTTCTATGATGTCACTTATAGATTTACCGCTATCATTTTGGGGTTATGCATTAGAATCAGCCGCATTCACTTTAAATAGGGCACCATCTAAATCCGTTGAAATGACACCGTTTGAATTATGGTTTGGGAAGAAACCTAAATTGTCGTTCCTTAAAGTTTGGGGTTGCGAAGCCTATGTAAAGAAGTTACAGCCAGACAAGCTTGAACCCAAAGCGGAAAAATGCGTCTTCATAGGATACCCGAAGGAAACTATTGGGTATACCTTCTATCATAGATCCGAAGGCAAAATCTTTGTTGCCAAGAATGGATCCTTTCTAGAGAAGGAATTTCTCTCGAAAGAAGTGACTGGAAGGAAAGTAGAACTCGACGAGGTTGTCGAACCTTCTCTCGAAATTGCGAGTAGCGCAGCACCGGAAGAGGTTCCTGTGGTGCCAGCACCAATAAGAGAGGAAGCTAATGATGATGATCATGAAACTTCGGTTGTAGTTGCTACAGAGCCTCGCAGGTCAACGAGAACTCGAACCACTCCTGATTGGTATGATCCCGTTATGAGTGTCATGTTGGTGGACAACACCGATGACCCTGCGACATATGAGGAAGCGATGATGAGCCCAGATTCCAATAAATGGCAAGAAGCCATGAAATCCGAGATTGGATCCATGTACGAAAACCAAGTATGGACTTTGGTAGACTTACCGGATGGTCGGAAGGATGTCGAGAACAAATGGATTTTCAAGAAGAAAACACATGCTGATGGTAATGTTACTGTCTATAAAGCTCGACTTGTCGCAAAGGGGTTTCGACAAATTCAAGGAGTTGACTACGATGAGAATTTCTCACCAGTAGCGAAGCTAAAGTCTGTGAAGATTATGTTAGCAATCGCTGCATATTATGATTATGAGATATGGCAGATGGATGTCAAAACAGTATTCCTCAATGGAGACATTGATGAAGAGTTGTATATGATGCAACCCAAAGGTTTTGTCGGTCCTAAAGATGCTAACAAGGTATGCAAACTTCAACAGTCCATCTATGGATTGAAGCAAGCATCCAGAAGTTGGAATCATCGTTTTGATAAGGTGATCAAAAGTTTTGGTTTTATACAAACTTATGGAGAAGCTTGTATTTACAAGAAAGTGAGTGGGAGATCTATAGCATTCTTAATACTATATGTAGATGACATATTGTTGATTGGGAATGATGTAGACCTTCTTAATAGTGTCAAGGAATATTTGAATAATAGTTTTTCAATGAAGGATCTTGGCGAAGCAGCTTACATTTTAGGCATAAAGATTTATAGAGATAGATCAAGACGCCTAATATCATTGTCACAAAGTACATATTTGGACAAAGTTCTAAAGAGGTTTGGAATGGAAAATAGCATGAAAGGGTTCTTGCCCATGTTGCCCAATACGACCTTGAGTAAAAATCAAAGTCCGACAACGGCAGAAGATAGAGAAAGGATGAGTAAGACTCCCTATGCCTCAGCCATAGGATCTCTAATGTATGCCATGCTATGTACTAGACCCGACATTGCATATGCTGTTAGTTTAACTAGCAGATATCAAAGTGATCCAGGAGTGGATCATTGGACAGCGGTCAAAAACATCCTTAAGTACTTGAGAAGAACTAAGGATATGGTTCTTTCTTATGGAGGTGATGAACATCTCGTTGTTAATGGTTACACAGATGCTATTTGGAACACCGATCCGGATGATTCTAAATCACAATCTGGATACGTATTTACTTTGAATGGTGCAGCAGTTAGCTGGAGGAGTGCAAAGCAAAGCGTTGTGGCGAGATCTTCAACTGAATCGGAATACATGGCTGCTTCGGAGGCTTCACAAGAAGCGATATGGATGAAAGAGTTCATTACAGAGCTGGGTTTGGTTCCTAGTGCGCTGGACCCAATGTCTATCTACTGTGATAACATGGGTGCCATAGCCAATGCGCAAGAACCAAGGTCACACAAGAAGCTGAAACACATCAAGCTACATTTTCACGCTATTCGAGAACATGTCCAAGATGGGGACATAAAGATTTGCAAAGTACACACAGATCTGAATGTAGCGGATCCGTTGACTAAACCTCTCCTGAGGGCAAAACATGACCAGCACCAAACTGCCATGGGTGTTCGGTATATTACCATGTAATCTAGATTAGATGACTCTAGTGCAAGTGGGAGACTGTTGGAGATATGCCCTAGAGGCAATAATAAATGTATTTATTATTATATCTTTGTGTTTATGATAAATGTTTACATTCATGCTATAATAGTATTAACAAGGAAACATTAATACTTGTGTGATTTGTAAACTAAAAATAGAGTCCCTAGTAAAGCCTCTTTATAATACTAGCTTGTTGGTTAATAAATGGTTGTGGTTTCCCTATCATGAACATTGAGATGTTATTAACAACAAGATCATATCGTTAGGAGAATGATATGGTGGACATACTCCTATAGATAAGCATAGCATAAAGATCAAGTCATTTTAATAGTTCAATTGCTATATGCTTTCTGATACATAGTAACCTAATTCCTTCGACCATGAGATCATGCATATCACCTTTACCGGATGGATACTTTGATGACATCAAACACCACACCGTAACTGGGTGGCTATAAAGGTGGCATTGAGTGTTCGGAAAGTATTGGTTGAGACACATGGATCAAGAGTGGGATTTGTCCATCCATATGACGGATAGATATACTCTGGGCCCTCTCGGTGAAATGTCATCCAATTAGCTTGCAAGCATGTGACTGGCTCACAAGGGATCACATATCACGGGAACGAGAAAAGAGTACTTATCAGTAACGAGGTTGAACTAGGTATGCAGAGATACCGACGATCATAACCTCGGATAAGTAAACTATCGTGAGACAAAAGGGAAATTGGTATCGTATTTAAGTGGTTCATTCAATCGCAAAGTAATCGTAGAAATATGTGGGAGACATATGAATTTCCAGATTCCTCTATTGGTTATTGTTCGGAGAAGTGTCTCGATCAAGTCCGCATAATTCACGAACCGTAGGGAGACACACTTAATGATTCGATGTTGTTTGAGTAGTTATGGAATGATGAGAAAGAGACCGAATGTTGTTCGGAGTCTCGGATTGGATCCGGGATATCACGAGGAGATCCGGAATGGTCCGGAGAATAAGATTCATATAAGGAAAGTCTTGTTTCGGAGTTGGGGAATGGTTCCGGTGTTTTCATCGGGAATGTTCTAGAAGGTTCCGGAATGTCCGCACTCGGAGGAAGGGTACATGAATGTGTTATATCAAGTTGGTATGATTGCATCATGTACTAGGTGTCATCGCTGAACAAAATAAAGGGTTTAATCAAATCCTAGTTTGAAAAAGTCAAACGCCAATTTGAAAGTCAAACGGCTATTTTTGGGAAGTGGAGAGGGAGGTGGAAACCGAGTTGGGGAGGAGTCCCTCCTCCATCGCCGGCCCACTTGGGATCCGAGTTGGGGAGGGATTCCCCTCCCCTTGGTCGGCGCCTCCCTCCTATAAGAGGAGGGGCAGGGCTCCCCTCCTAGCACACAAGATTGCCCCCTCTAAACCTAACCCTAGCCGCCGCCCACCATAGCCGCCGCCTAGGGTTTTTCCCCTAGCCGCCGACTTGGGCACCTCCAAGCCCTAGCCGCCGGCCCTAGCAACCCCTCCTTGCTATGTCTAAACCCTAGAACACCGAGGGCTCTCTCATAGTCCACCATACTCGCTCCGGCTTAAGGCGAAGCCCTGCGAGATCTCCCCTCTATTTCCGGTACCACGCCGTTGTGCTGCCAGAATCACGAGGAGAGTGCTACAACCTCCATTTTCTTTGGAACAAGGAGAGGAATGTCTTCGTCAGTAATTTAACGTGACCGATCATGAGCGCTGCCGGAACGCAGCGTCGGAAGGATCGTCTACGCGATCTTGAGATCGGGAAGAGTACGACTACATCACCCACAAGAATCCGCTCTCGTTAAACACTTCGGAATCTTCGAGGGTGAGTTATTCCATCAACTCGTTGCTACAATCTAGTAGATAGATCTTGGCTTGTTTGTTTGTATGCGGTAGAAATTTTTTGTTTTCCATGCTACGAAACCCTACAGAAGAAGGAAGAAAAGAAGGAAGAGAAGAAAGAGGAGAAGAAGGTCCGGAGGACCCCTCCCGTCTTTGAATTGAGCGAGCTTGACTCGTAAGTTTCCTTAGTCTTGTATTGCCTTTTCTTGCCTGTTTACTTTGTGCTTGTGCTAATTTGTCCTTGTGCAGCCACTCCTCCAATGAATCCTCCAGTGACGGTGCTCGGGAGATGATGGGGGAGTCGAAAGTCGTGCTTCCTCCTCCTCAGACGGTGGCCACCTCTGTAGGCGCTGCTCCAGACCCTTCTCCGCAGGAGGTTCAGGTGGTTGCGCCTCAAAAGGCTGCAAGCGGACCTTCGGAGTCGTCGTCGAATCATGTAAGTAATTCTGCTTTTTGCCACGGGGGGAGCCCCAAGCCTTTTTGGATGATCGATGGATTATTTCTTTTCTTCCCACCTCGGGGGGAGCCCCCGGGCATCTGTAGGGTAGTTTGTTGTTTCTTTTTCCTTCGAGTCACGGGGGGAGCACCCATGCATTTTTGTATGTGTGACTTGCTTCTGCTCGTTCTTTTGGGCGTAGCCCCCGAGCCATTCTTTTGACTGGTGGTTCTTGTTTGCAGCCTTTTGTGCAAGGTGCCGCCAAGCAGTGCGCAAGAAGACTGCATTGGAGGCCAGCCTCAAACAACTTCAAGGTATTTTTATGCCTTGGCCTCTGTTTTTTCTTGCATTGTGTCCTTCGATCTAACATTTGTATTGCCTGTTGTAGAGGATCACAACGCCTCTCTTCGTGAGATTGATGCTCTCAAAAAGAGCCTTGGTCAAGCGGAGAAAAAGGCCGAGGTCGCCATTGGTGCAAAGGAGCGCCTCGAGCTGGAGTTGACCAACGCAGCTGAGGCAAAGGAGCACCTGCAGCAGGAGGCTACATGAGGAGCAGCTACATCGCCTTGCGGCCAGCGTGATAAAGAGGTGGCCGTCAAGCTTATGGCGGCTGCCAAATCTGTTTTGAGTGAGTGTCTCTACCTTCTTCTTTTTGATTTCCTGTTCTTTTATTCATTCTGCTTCCTTTGTTGTCTTAGATGCCGCGGGCATCGAATTTGACCGCGGTGCTCTGGAGCATGGGCGCTCTGGATGATGCTACTGCGGCGGTCGAAGACCGCTGCAGTACCATTGTCAACTCGCTTGTCAAGGCCAAAGAGGTCCTTGGGCGCTTCTACAAGGAGCTTATCCCCAAGGGCGTGGCCCTCGACGATGTTGATGCCTTGGCGGAGGCGCTGTCACCGGCACCGGCCTGCGCAAGCAGAAGGGCATCAGCGCATCCGTCGGGCTGGCAATGGCCTTGGCGGCTGGAGCGGAGCTGGACCTTCCCCAGGTCACTTCCCGGATGCCGACGACTGCTGATGGATCCGAGGTAGCCTTCGCTACCTATGATGTTCGCTGTAAGCGTTATGGGCCGAAGCTGATTGATCTGCTGGCCGAGTACGCGCTAAGGCAACAGGGGGAAGCCAAGGCGAGGTAATCCGGCTCCGAGGCTAATCAGGGTGCAGCTTTGTAGGCGCTGTAGTTATAGGATAGTTGTATCTTATTTTGTTGTAATTATTTTGATGAACAATCCTGTTGCCACGTAGTGTCTTTTGCTCCACTTAATGAATTTGTGGAGTTCTGTGATCCTTCATCTGCGTGTTCATGTCTTTGTCTTTCTGTTAATCTAGGGTCCTTCGGGTGATGATCCTGTTGACACTTCGTCCGCAGCGCAACTGCAGCAATCCCTGGATGATGCGTCGCAGCTTGTGTTTCTTCGAGACCATATCCGTAGCATTCGCAAGGTTCTTGGGTGGGACGCGAGGTACGCGGTGGCTGCCATGATCGCAGCTTGCGGCGTTTTTGGGATGACGTTGTCGTCGGTGTCCATCTCCATGAAGGACGCATTGAGGGCTCGGGTCACCTCACGGCGCTCTTTGGGGTCCATGTTCTCCATCCTAGAATGGTGCTTGTTCCCGTTGTTGCCGTGTGAGCTGGAGCCGATGGCCATGGCGGAGAGCGCAGCTTGCCGCGCGCTGGACTCCGAAGCTGCCTGCTTGCGCTTGTCCAGCACTTCTTGCATCTTGATCTTCTTCTTGTGCTCCTCGATGAGGATCATGTTGTATGCCATCAGTAGATCTCGTGAGGCATCAGTGAGCAGGATCTTGTTGCCTGCCACGGCCTCGTGTGCTTGAGTCCATCCCTCCTCGTCGAGGTGGATGACCCGATTGTTGTTTTCCCCATTGGGTGGGGGGACTGGCTTCTTCTGTTTCCACCGTTTCTACCCTAAGGGTTGGGTGGCGGATTGTGTTCTTGATCCTAGATGACCGCGGCGCACTGGTAGCGCTCGTAGATCGGTCTGCTGCTGCCGCAGCTTTCGGATCCGGAACCGTAGGTCCCTTCGTCCGATGGCGGATCGCACAGATCGGAGTTGCAGCTGCTGCTGTCATAGTACTCGTCTGTTGACGATGTGGTGCGTAGCACAGGGTGTGGAGCCCACGAAGCGGGCCTGCGATGGTAGAGGCACCCGCTCTGGGAGGCGGAGAGTGTCGGTCTGCCCTACCTGGAAGCAGAAGCTCCCGATAGGATCTCGAGCCCGTCGCCAACGGGCTCGAAGTCCTTCATGGTGGTTGGTGAGTGGGCGGTGAAGTCGAAGGCGCCGAAGAGGAGATGACTCTCCGTCGCTGTGGAGTTGTAGATTTCTCGGGTTGGGACCGTCACGATCGCACAATCAGCGTCCCCAGTTTCCACAGACGGCGCCAATTGACGAGGTTTAATCTCGTAAATGCCCATTGTTATGGACTTGGGTTTTGGAGAAGATGGGGATTCTGGAGATCGCGGAACGGTTAGCAAACAAGCAACACGGGACACGAGGTTTACCCAGGTTCAGGCCCCCGGAGGTAAAATCCTACTCCTGCTTGTCTGCTCTTGATTACGGCGGAACCAAAGATTACAGGGGTGCGCAGATGCAATCTGGCGTGGAGGTGTCTATGCAAAAGTATGAGGTCAGAGATCTAGGTTGTGCCCTCCTAGCCTTTATATAGAGTTAGGCAGGTCGAGCCAACCGAGTCGGTTACAGGTTTTAGGGTTTACCCCTTTGAATTTTCTATCTACTCTAGTCTTGCTCTCCAAGGATCCGAAGGCGTCATGGGCCTTGGCCACCCGAAAGTATTCATTGGCCGGCGTATACTTGTCGTGGGCCTTCCTTGGACTGGGCCAGGTATGCTGATATCGTGTACCCGCGGGGTATAACCATGTCAGATACCGCATAAATGTATCATAATTCCTAAGCAGTACAATAGTAAACGCTCCTCGAGCAACATTAGTAAATAAGCAGTAGCATGGCATAAGTATAAGATAGTAATAACACCCCAAACTAGTTTGTGGCCCCAAGAAATTAAATATGACTCTAGCTAGGACTAAGGGGATTCATGGTCCCACATTCGGATAGTGCAATAGTCAAGGAACAAGAATCAAGTACTCGGGGTCCTACGGGACACAAGTGAACATAAAGAACAAAATAACTGATATTGCCCATCGATGCCTCTTTCATCAGTTATCCATTACTACTCAATTCAGTTGTTTAGGTACCTCATTATTCAAAGACTCTCACAAACCCTACACATGCAATTCTACGACTCGCATGGCTCAAACAACTCCTGTATAAATGGCTCATTGGATGAAGGGGACAAGCTTCGGTGGAGTTTAAAAGTAAAGGTATGCAATACTTGGGATATAATTTTATTTGGATTTAATTTTATTTGGAACTATATGTAGTGCAAGCATAGGGAAATGCTTGCCTGGAAGTTCAGTTGCAGAATAAGATGGATCCAGGTAGTACTCCTGAGGCTCCAGATATTCTTCTTGTTCGACGTCTATCCGAATAAAAACCAAACACACAGGGGCCAAAATAAATACATTACACAATCATATAAATCATCTGCAACAAGAAAACACGGTATGCCATGATGATATGATGCACAATTTACATGGTATAACATAACATGACAAGGGTGAGGTGTGGGGTACAAGATGAAAGCATTTTATTAAGTTTTTAGTCATGTTTTGATCCCATAAACATTGTTGCCCCATTAATATTTATATGATGCATGTTTCAATTCATGTCATGGAATGCATAGTTAGAACGGGCTCATCTAATCGATTTAGACATATCATTAGTCGAACTTGGATTACGGATTTTAAGTTATGCATTATTTAAGAAAAGGCATTTAAATAATTTCAAAAAAATTAAATTCCTCAAATGATAACATAAATAGCATAAACAAATTCCTCATATTTTTCTGATTCAAAAACATATATTACAAGTATTATTTTGAATTATGAATTTAAAATTATTATTAAATGCAAACAATTCAAATTGAGTCAAAAATCAAACGGTTGACTAGATAGACTCATCTCTTGTCAAATTTGAAACCAGATCTGAAATCACATTTGAAAATTATTTATATTTCATTTTATAAATATTCTAAAATTCAAAACATTTCAAAAGATATGGATTAATTTGATTTTAAACTTTTTGTGGAATTTTTGTTAGTTTAAGAATGTTCTGGGAACTTTTGTTACACATGTCGGTTTTACCCATGGTTAGTGACAGGTGGGGCCCATGTCATGTAAAATAAAAATAAAATTCCCATTTGAAAATGATTTATATTTCATTTTATAAATCTTCTAAAATTCAAAACATTTCAAAACATATGGATTAATTTGTTTTTAAACTATTTCTGGAATTTTTGTTAGTTTAAGAATGTTCTGGGAACTTTTGTTACACTGGTCGGGTTTACCCATAGTCAGTGACAGGTGGCCCCATGTCGTATACACAAAAAATAAAAAGGGGTGGCGAGATGGGGGTTTGAACCGGCCAGCTCAAAGTTTGAAAATGATTTATATTTCATTTTATAATCTTCTCAAATTCAAAACATTTCAAAAGATATGGATTAATTTGTTTTTAAACTATTTCTGGAATTTAAGTTAATTTAAGAATGTTCTGGAAACTTTTGTTACACTGGTCGGGTTTACCCATGGTCAGTGACAGGTGGCCGCATGTCGTATACACAAAAATAAAAAGTGGTGGCGAGATGGGGGTTTGAATCGGCGAGCTCAAAGTTTGCAGCGGCCCAGCTCTAATAAGGCAGGAACAAGTGGACCGGTAGACTGTTTGTTATAAGTTCTGGGTCGGTTTTCTTTTGGGAAAATGATACCCTTCATCCCGGGGATCGCACGCGACGCGTCCCCCGGCTCGCGCGTGTGACGCGTGTCCCCTGTCCCCACCACGTTCTTATCTCCTTCTCTTTCCCGTGTCCTGTGTTCCCACCACGACCGCACTTCCCCTTCTCTTCCTCACAGAGAGAGCCATGGTTGCTCTTCAATACTCCCTCGATTCCCTCGCGGCGACCACTTTCCCGTTCGTCCTAGCGGTGGCAACGCCCCGTCCTTCCCCGCACGCACTATATCTCCACGCTGGCCACTCCCATGGAGATTGAATCCGAGCCTCTCCCTGTCCTTTCCCTGCGCGACCGCGGCGCCGGCACCGCCTTGCTTCGACCACCATGAAATTGCCGCCCACCATCTTTGGTCCTCATCGCTAGAGGATGCCTCCCCTTGTTCCCCATCTTCTCACTTGCGAGGGAATCAGCGACGATGGCATGGCGCTTCTATGATTGCTCCCCGCGGCGATGGCGCTGCTACCTACGGCGGCCGGCGCTGCTACCACCGGTGGACCGCGTTGCTGCGATTGGCCTCGCTGGAGCCGGACGGCTGGGCTGCTACCACGGGTGTGCGCTTTGTTGCTACCGACGGCGGGCAGCCCTGCTACAGGGGTGTGGGGCGCTGCTACCACACATGGACGATATCGCTGGCCCTCATAGGAGCTGGACGGCGGTGCTGCTACCATGGGTATGCGGAGTTGCTACCGACGGCGAGTGGCACTGCTATCATAGGTGTACGGCTTTGCTACTATGGGTGGACGGTGCTGCTACAGGCGTTCTGGTGGTCTGCTACCTTGGGCGGCCAAAGTTACAGCGTTACGGTGATGCTACCTTGGGCCAAAGTTTCTACAGCGTGGTTACGCTACTTTGGGCGGCCAAAGTTGCTACACGCGTTCTGGTGGTCTGCTACCTTGGGCGGCCAAAGTTGCTATAGGCGTTCTAGTGGTCTGCTACCTTGGGATGCCAGAGTTGCTACATGCGTTCCGGCGGTCTGCTAGATTGGGTGTTCGGCGTTGCTATCGGCGGCAAGTGCTCCGCCGACGGGGCACCACCGTGATGCTACAGGCAAGCCGTTGTGGGGGCGCCTGCAAGTTCACCATTGATGGATTTTCACACTGCTACAAACAAAAGCTGCAGACGGGTGTTGCTACTGGTGTGGACGCATCGCGGTGCTTCATGCCGGCCGTCGGGACGCCGTCGCGGTGCTGCAAGTCGGCGGTCTAGGCGCTGCCATGGTGCTGTAAGTTGGCGTTCAGGGCGCTGTCGTGGTGCTACAGTTCGTCCTGCGTCCTGTGGGGTTGGGGCTGGGACTGGGATGGAGAAAGAGGCAAGAGAAAGATCGTACGGTCGTCTTGGACTAATCGTACGGTTGGGGACCCGGGGGATCGGGGGGTTTGATCCCCCGGGGGACGCCTAGCGCTCCCCTTTCTTTTGTGTATAGCTGCTGACGCTGTTACTCTAAAGAAACAAAATTGGCAGTTTAGCTGACGAAAAGAAGGTTGCTCGAGCTCTGAAGCTACCAGCGGCATGATCTTGCAGGGAGAACCACGGCGGTTATAGAAGATGGATTGGGGCGTATAGATACTCGAATCAAAGATCAATCACCGGGCTACGCAGTAGTATGAATATCTCGGGCTAGGACTGGCTGAACGTGAAGCAATCTTGCTCGCAAGTCGCAGAAAAAAAACGACAGCGCATCATGGATCAGCGCCGGTGAAGCCGCCGCCGACGGAGCTTCGGTGAACGGCTGGGTGATAGAGTGGGTGGGGAAGTTAGAGGGAACTACGGAGCATATGCAGGTGCTTTCAGAAGTGGAAGGGGAGGCCGGTGGCGAGGCGTACCATGGCGTGCTGTCGCGACACAATGTGCACGCAGCGACGGTGATCATGAAGGCGGCCGACGGGTTGTTCGACGAAATGAACTCGCAAACCAGGAAGCAAATATGCACATGGCCATGTCTACGAGGTTCGGAGGCTAGATCTCTTATTTGAACATGTCATCCAAGCAAGCAACCAAAATTGTATTATGCTCACAAGAAAATTATCTATGAAAGTTCTCCAAACCCATATGGTCCAAATGAATGATGATCATGCATGGACTAAGGTGGCCTCTACTAGTGTGTGTTTTCCACTAGATATCCCTCATAGCCACAAATATAATCTAATCATGACCATGATTAAAACATACCACATGGATGGATAAAAGATAATATTCCTACTCACATGGATTTCAAAGGTGGCTTCCATAACAAATATTGTGAAAACAATATGTAGCACATATGGGAGCATGTAGAATTATAAGTGGATCCATCCCAACCCATATGATCTAGATATAAATAACAAGGGAAATGCAATGGCTCATATGTGACTAAGATAGTGGAATTGTAGACAATGTTGGAGATATGCCCTAGAGGCAATAATAAATATAGTTATTATTATATTTTTGTGTTTATGATAAATGTTTACATTCATGCTATAACAGTATTAACCAGGAAACATTAATACTTGTGTGATTTGTAAACTAAATTAGAGTCCCTGGTAAAGCCTCTTCATAATACTAGCTTGTTGGTTAATAGATGATCGTGGTTTCCCTATCATGAACATTGAGATGTTGTTAACAACAAGATCATATTATTAGGAGAATGGTATGACAGACATACTCCTATAGATAAGCGTAGCATAAAGATCAAGTCATTTTAATAGTTCAATTGCTATAAGCTTTCTGATACATAGTAACCTAATTCCTTTGACCATGAGATCATGCTTATCACCATCACCGGAAGGATGCTTTGATGACATCAAACACCACACCGTAACTGGGTGGCTATAAAGGTGGCATTGAGTGTTCGGAAAGTATGGGTTGAGACACATGGATCAAGAGTGGGATTTGTCCATCCATATGACGGATAGATATACTCTGGGCCCTCTCGATAGAATGTCATCCAATTAGCTTGCAAGCATGTGACTGGCTCACAAGGGATCACATACCACGGGAACAAGAAAAGAGTACTTATCGGTAACGAGGTTGAACTAGGTATGCAGAGATACCGACGATCAAAACCTCGGATAAGTAAACTATCGTGAGACAAAGGGAAATTGGTATCGTATGTAAGTGGTTCATTCGATCGCAAAGTAATCATAGAAATATGTGGGAGCCATATGAATTTATAGATTCCTCTATTGGTTATTGATCGGAGAAGTGTCTCGATCATGTCTGCATAATTCACGAACCGTATGGAGACACACTTAAGGATTCGATGTTGTTGAGTAGTTATGGAATGATGAGTAAGAGACCAAATGTTGTTCGGAGTCTCGGATGGGATCCAGGATATCACGAGGAGATCTGGAATGGTCCGGAGAATAAGATTCATATAAGGAAAGTCATGTTTCGGAGTTAGGGAATGATTCTGGTGTTTTCACCGGGAATGTTCTAGAAGGGTCCGGAAGGTCCGTCACTCCGGAGGGGAAGGGTACATGAATGTGTCATGAAAATATGGAATGGTTGCATCATGTACTAGGTCACTTGGCTGGGAAAAACAAAGGGAGAAATCAAATCCTAGTTTGAAAGTCAAACGCCAATTTGAAAAAGTCAAATGGCAAGTTTGCTTGGTGGAGGGAGAGTAGGAAACCTACTTGGGGAGGAGTTCCCTCCCTCCACCCGCCGGCCAAGGAGGCCGAGTTGGGGGAGGAATCCCTCCTCCCAACCGGCCACCCTCCACCTATATAAGAAAGGGGTAGGGCTCCCCCTACCCCTCACACCCAAAACCCTAGCCCTCTCCTCCAAGTCGCCGGCGCCACCACCTCCTTGTGCCACCGCCTAGGGCACCTCCAACTCGGCGAGTTGGGGTGTTCCCCAAACCCTAGCCGCCGGCTACACCCTCCTCTTGGTGCCCTCTAAACCCTAGATCACCAAGGCCTCTCTCATACTCCACCATACTCGCTCTGGCTTAAGGCGAAGCCCTGCGAGATCTCCCCTCTACTTCCGGTACCACACTGTCGTGCTGCTGGAATCGCGAGGAGAGTGCTACAACCTCCGCTGCCTGCTGGAACAAGGGAGAGGAAGGTCTTCATAGAGTACCGAACGTGTGATCGACTGCGGAAGCGCTGCCGGAACGCAGTGCCGGAAGGATCTTCTACGCGATCTTGAGATCGGCAAGAGTACGACTACATCACCCACAAGAATCTGCTCTCGTTAACCGCTTTGGAATCTTCGAGGGTGAGTTCCTCTATCGACTCGTTGCTACAATCTAGTAGATAGATCTTGGCTTGTTTGTTTGCATGGGGTAGAATTTTTTGTTTTCCATGCTACGAACCCCTACAGTGGTATCAGAGCCGTGTCTATATGTAGATCTGTTGCACGAGTAGAACACAATGGTCATTGTGGGCGGTGGTACTTTTATTATCAATTGCTTTTTGTGTACTTTGCATCTTGCGGTATGATGGGATGAAGCGGCCCGAGCTAACCTTACATGACATCGTTCATGAGACTTGCTCCACACTCAACATGCAACTTGTATTGCATAAGTTGCTTTGCGGGTGCCTGTCTCTCCCATCATAGTATAGATCCAATTTACAACGGGCACTTGATAGTTCAAACATCAACGTTGTGGTTCTTGTTCGTAAGTTAGAACGACACTTATTGAAAGCCCCAAACCACGTAAAATATGCAAAGAAAATTAGAGGCGTCTAACTTTGTTTTGCAGGGGTGTGCTGTGATGTGATATGGCCATGATTGTGATTATATTTGATGTATGCAATGTTCCTTATTGTAAGTTGGCAACCGGCAGGAGCCATATGGTTGTCTTTGAATTCTGTTAAGACTCGTGTGTCTATTCAAAGTAGTTGTAATAGTTGGAGCTGGTGGACGACAACCATGAAACGACGCCATTGACCTTGACGATATGCCGGTGATGATGGAGATCATGTTCGTGCTTAAAGATGGAGATCGGAAGCACAAGAAGAAAGGCCATATCATATCACATATTATGAATTGCTAAGGTTTGATCTTGACGAGCCTAGCATGTACAGACATGGTCTCGGAACACGGATCATCGAAAGGTAAAGCATGAGTCATATAGTAGATATGATGAACACGTTGATTGTTCTCCATTGAAGCTACGTCAACTCTCGTGATGATCGGTTTTGATGTGGTGGATTTGGTTTGTGTGATCACTAAAACAATGTGAGGGATATTGTTTTGAGTGGGAGTTCACCTAGATTAATTTAACTATTAATTAGAACTCAATTTGTCATAAACTTAGTCTAAACTATTGCAAATATGTTGTAGATCAATGGCGCCCCTACCATCAATTTTAATGCGTTCCTAGAGAAATAAAAGTTGAAAAACAATGGAAGCAACTTCACGGATTGGTTCCTTAATTTGAGGATTGTCCTCAATGCTGGTAATTTTCCCTATGTGCTGGATGTACTGCTGGGTGACCCACCTGCAGCTACTGCTACCGTTGAAGTAAAGAATGTTTACCTCACTCGGAAGAATCAGTACTCCACATTTTAGTGTGCTATCTTGTATGGTTTGGAATCGGAGCTTCATCAAAGGTTTGGGAACCATGACCCACATGATATTGTCCGTGAACTCAAAATGATATTTGAGGCTCATGCGGAAGTTAAGAGTTATGAGGCTTCTAAAAAGTTCTTTAACTGCAAGATGGAAGAGGGCAGCTCCGTCAGTGAGCATGTGATTAAGATGTATGGGCACGCAAACAAACTCCAAAGTTTGGGTATAGTGATTCCTAATTCTTTGGGGATTCACCGTGTCCTCCAATCACTACCACCAAGTTACAAGAACTTTGTGATGAACTACAATATGCAAAACATGGACAAGATGTTGCCAGAACTCTTCTCCATGTTGAAATCTGCAGAAGTGGAGATCAAGAAAGAGCACCAAGTGTTGTTGGTCAATGAGACCACCAAATTAAAGAAATGCAAGTCTAAGCAAAAGGGAAACTTCAAGAAGGGCGGTAAGAAAGTTGCCGCACCGGCGAAGAAGACCAAGGCTGGGCCTAAGCCTGATACTGAGTGCTTTTACTGCAAGGGAGAAGGTCACTGGAAGCGGAATTGCCCAAAGTACTTGGCGGATTTGAAGAACGGCAACATCAAGAAGAAAGGTATATCCGATATACATGTTATTGATGTGTATCTCACTAGTACTCGTAGTAGTGCCTGGGTATTTGATACTGGTTCGGTTGCTCATATTTGTAACTCGAAACAGGTGCTGCAGAATAAACGGAAGCTAGCGAAGAACAAGGTGACGATGCGCGTTGGAAATGGATCAAAGGTTGATGTGATCGCGGTCGGCACGCTACCTCTTCATCTACCATCGGGATTAGTTTTATACTTAAATAATTGTTATTTGGTGCCTGCGTTGAGCATGAACATTATATCGGGATCATGTTTATTGCGTGACGGTTACTTGTTTAAGTCTGAGAATAATGGTTGTTCGATTTATATGAGTAATATGTTTTATGCACATGCACCTTTGATAGATGGTCTATTCTTATTGAATCTTGATTGTAGTAATACACACATAAATAACATTGAGGCTAAATGTTTTAAATTGAGCGATAACTTGACCTATATGTGGCACTGTCGTCTTGGTCACATTGGAGTGAAGCGTATGAAGAAACTCCATTCCGATGGACTTCTTGAATCACTTGATTTCGAATCACTTGAGAGATGCGAAGCATGTCTGATGGGTAAAATGACTAAGACTCCATTTTCTGGTATGATGGTGCGAGCTACGGACTTATTGGAAATCATACATACCGATGTGTGTGGACCAATGAGTGTAGCATCGCGTGGTGGTTATCGTTATGTTCTTACCTTCACGGATGACTTGAGTAGATATGGGTATATCTATTTCATGAAACATAAGTCTGAAACTTTCGAGAAGTTTAAGGAATTTCAAAGTGAGGTAGAGAATCAACGGAACAAGAAGAATAAATTTCTACGATCTGATCGTGGAGTAGAATATCTGAGTTACGAGTTTGGCGAGCATTTGAAGAAATGTGGAATACTTTCACAATTGACACCACTGGGAACACCACAGCGTAATGGTGTATCCGAACGTCATAATCAAACTCTCTTAGATATGGTTCGTTCTATGATGTCACTTACAGATTTACCGCTATCGTTTTGGGGTTATGCATTAGAAACAGCCGCATTCACTTTAAATAGGGCACCATCTCAACCCGTTGAAACGACACCGTATGAATTATGGTTTGGGAAGAAACCTAAATTGTCGTTCCTTAAAGTTTGGGGTTGCGAAGCCTATGTAAAGAAGTTACAGCCGGACAAGCTTGAACCCAAAGCGAAAAAATGCGTCTTCATAGGATACCCGAAGGAAACTATTGGGTATACCTTCTATCATAGATCCGAGGGCAAAATCTTCGTTGCTAAGAATGGATCCTTTCTAGAGAAGGAATTTCTCTCGAAAGAAGTGAGTGGAAGGAAAGTAGAACTCGACGAGGTTGTTGAACCTTCTCTCGAACTTGCGAGTAGCACAGCACCGGAATTAGTTCCTGTGGCGCCTACACTAATAAGAGAGGAAGCTAATGATGATGATCATGAAACTTTGGTTGAAGTTGTTATAGAGCCTCGCAGGTCAACGGGAACTCATACCACTCCTGATTGGTATGATCCCGTTATGAGTGTCATGTTGGTGGACAACACCGATGACCCTGCGACATATGAAGAAGCGATGAATGAGCCTAGATTCCAATAAATGGCAAGAAGCCATGAAATCCGAGATTGGACCCATGTACGAAAACCAAGTATGGACTTTGGTGGACTTACCGGATGGCCGGAAGGCTGTCGAGAACAAATGGATTTTTAAGAAGAAAACAGATGCTGATGGTAATGTTACTGTCTATAAAGCTCGACTTGTCGCAAAAGGGTTTCGACAAATTCAAGGAGTTGACTACGATGAGACTTTCTCACCAGTAGCGAAGCTAAAGTCTATGAGGATTATGTTAGCAATCGCTGCATATTATGATTATGAGATATGGCAGATGGATGTCAAAACGGCGTTCCTCAATGGAGACATTGATGAAGAGTTGTATATGATGCAACCCAAAGGTTTTGTCGATCTTAAAGATGCTAACAAGGTGTGAAAACTTCAAAGGTCCATATATGGATTGAAGCAAGCATCCCAAAGTTGGAATCAATGTTTTGATAAGGTAATCAAAAGCTTTGGTTTTATACAAACTTATGGAGAAGCTTGTATTTACAAGAAAGTGAGTGGGAGCTCTGTAGCATTCTTAATACTATATGTGGATGACGTATTGTTGATTGGGAATGATGTAGACCTTCTTAATAGTGTTAAGGAATATTTGAATAATAGTTTTTCAATGAAAGATCTTGGCGAAGCAGCTTACATATTAGGCATAAAGATTTATAGAGATAGATCGAGACGCTTAATATCATTGTCACAAAGTACATATTTGGACAAAGTTCTAAAGAGGTTTGGAATGGAAGATAGCAAGAAAGGGTTCTTGCCCATGTTGCCCAATACGACCTTGAGTAAAACTCAAAGTCCTGCAACGGTAGAAGATAGAGAAAGGATGAGTAAGACTCCCTATGCCTCGGCCATAGGATCTCTCATGTATGCCATGCTATGTACTAGACCCGACATTGCATATGCTGTTAGTTTGACTAGCAGATATCAAAGTGATCCAGGAGTGGATCATTGGACAGCGGTCAAAAACATCCTTAAGTACTTGAGAAGAACTAAGGATATGGTTCTTTCTTATGGAGGTGATGAACATCTCGTTGTTAATGGTTACACCGATGCTAGTTGGAACACCGATTAGGATGATTCTAAATCTCAATCTAGATATGTATTTACTTTGAATGGTGCTTCACAAGAAGCGATATGGATGAAGGAGTTCATTACAGAGCTCGGCGTGGTTCCAAGTGCGCTGGACCCAATGTCTATCTACTATGATAACATGGGCGCCATAGCCAATGCGCAAGATCCAAGGTCACACAAGAAGGTGAAGCACATCAAGCTACGTTTTCACGCTATTCGAGAACATGTCCAAGATGGTGACATAAAGATTTTCAAAGTACACACAGATCTGAATGTGGCGGATCCGTTGACTAAACCTCTCCCGAGGGCAAAACATGACCAACACCAAACTGCCATGGGTGTTCGGTATATTACCAAGTAATCTAGATTAGTTGACTCTAGTGCAAGTGGGAGACTATTGGATATATGCCCTAGAGGCAATAATAAATGTAGTTATTATTATATCTTTGTGTTTATGATAAATGTTTACATTCATGCTATAATAGTATTAACCAGGAAACATTAATACTTGTGTGATTTGTAAACTAAATTAGAGTCCCTGGTAAAGCCTCTTCATAATACTAGCTTGTTGGTTAATATATGATGTGGTTTCCCTATCATGAACATTGAGATGTTGGTAACAAGAAGATCATATCATTAGGAGAATGGTATGATGGACATACTCCTATAGATAAGCGTAGCATAAAGATCAAGTCATTTTAATAGTTCAATTGCTATAAGCTTTCTGATACATAGTAACCTAATTCCTTCGACCATGAGATCATGCTTATCACCATCACCGGAAGGATGCTTTGATGACATCAAACACCACACCGTAACTGGGTGGCTATAAAGGTGGCATTGAGTGTTCGGAAAGTATGGGTTGAGACACATGGATCAAGAGTGGGATTTGACCATCCATATGACGGATAGATATACTCTGGGCCCTCTCGGTAGAATGTCATCCAATTAGCTTGCAAGCATGTGACTGGCTCACAAGGTATCACATACCACGGGAACAAGAAAAGAGTACTTATCGGTATCGAGGTTGAACTAGGTATGCAGAGATACCGACGATCAAAACCTCGGATAAGTAAACTATCGTGAGACAAAGGTAAATTGGTACCGTATGTAAGTGGTTCATTCGATTGCAAATTAATCGTAGAAATATGTGGGAGCCATATGAATTTCCAGATTCCTCTATTGGTTATTGATCGGAGAAGTGTCTTGATCATGTCCGCATAATTCACGAACCGTAGGGAGACACACTTAAGGATTCGATGTTGTTGAGTAGTTATGGAATGATGAGTAAGAGATCGAATGTTCTTCGGAGTCTCGGATGGGATCTGGGATATCACGAGGAGATCCGGAATGGTTCGGAGAATAAGATTCATATAAGGAAAGTCTTGTTTTGGAGTTAGGGAATGATTCCGGTGTTTTCACCGGGAATGTTCTAGAAGGGTCCGGAAGGTCCGGCACTCCGGAGGGGAAGGGTACATGAATGTGTCATGACAATATGGAATGGTTGCATCATGTACTAGGTCACTTGGCTGGGCAAAACAAAGGGAGAAATCAAATCCTAGTTTGAAAGTCAAACGCCAATTTGAAAAAGTCAAACACCAAGTTTGCTTAGTGGAGGGAGAGTAGGAAACCTACTTGGGGAGGAGTTCCCCTCCCTCCACCCGCCGTCCAAGGAGGCCGAGTTGGGGGAGGACTCCCTCCTCCCAACCGTCCACCCTCCACCTATATAAGGAGGGGTAGGGCGCCCCTACCCCTCACACCCAAAACCCTAGCCCTCTCCTCCAAGTCGCCGGCGCCACCACCTCCTTGTGTCGCCGCCTAGGGCACCTCCAACTCGGCGAGTTGGTGTGTTCCCCAAACCCTAGCCGCCGGCTACACCCTCCTCTTGGTGCCCTCTAAACCCTAGATCACCAAGGCCTCTCTCATACTCCACCATACTCGCTCCGGCTTAAGGCGAAGCCCTGCGAGATCTCCCCTCTACTTCCGGTACCACGCCGTCGTGCTGCCGGAATCGCGAGGAGAGTGCTACAACATCCGCTGCCTGCTGGAACAAGGGAGAGGAAGGTCTTCATCGAGTACCGAACTGAGCGATTACTGACTTAGGAGCATGGCCTTGGAAGGATCGTCTACACGATCTTGAGATCGGCAAGAGTATGACTACATCACCCACGAGAATCTACTCTCGATAACCGCTTTGGAATCTCCGAGGGTGAGTTCCTCTATCGACTCATTGCTACAATCTAGTAGATAGATCTTGGCTTGTTTGTTTGCATGCGGTAGAATTTTTTTGTTTTCCATGCTACGAACCCCTACAGACAAAGCCAAAGAAAGGTGATGGAGTTGAAAGAGATATGCCCCAACTCAACTTGGGCATCAAGCAACATATCATGAACCAACTACAATATATCAAAAGGCAAATACAATTAACAAGGATGCAAATGGCATATGGGATAAGAACCAAATGACAATGGTTTTATATGATGCTCGAATGCAAGGTGGCATGGTGACATGAGCATGATATTATGCAATGCAATGAATGACATGTAGGAAGTAGCAAAATATAGACTAGACAAGTAGCATTGCAATTGTTAGACAATTGGGATGCTACAACTCTCCCCCACTAAACAAGAATCTCATCCCGAGATTCCTAGGAAAAGAAAAAGACCAAGGAGAAGCGGGTGTTCGAAACAAAGGTGATCCTCACGTTCCCAAGTTGATTTCTCAACGGAATGGTGCGACAAATACACCTTGAAAACTTGCTAGACTTGTTGTGAGTCTTGCGTTTTGCTTCTAGGAAACAAAGGACTTAAAAAGATTCAAAAGAAGGAAGCTTCTTACTTCAAGATGAAGGGTGAGATACACCGATAGGATTCAAGATCAAAAGCTACAAATGAGGATGATTCTTTCTTGCACCGAAAGAAATAAATGTGTTTGGAGAAGTTATCAACCACTATGAAAATAACATTATATCTTCCCATATATTTAAGGAATGAAATTGAGAATCAATATTCCCCTTAAACAACAGAGTTCCTTGATGACGAGGTTTACTCTCGTCAATGCCCATTGTTATGAGCTTGGGATTTGGAGAAGATGGGGGTGCTGGAGATCACGGAACGGTTAACAGACAAGCAACCAGGGGACACAAGATTTACCCAGGTTCAGTCCCCCGGAGGGAAACCCTACTCCTGCTTGTCTACTCTTGATTACGGCGGAACCAAATGTTATAGGGGTGCGTAGATGAAATCTGGCGTGGAGGTGTGTATGTGATGAAGAAAAGGTGCCCTCCTCGTCGTGCCCTCCTAGCCTTTATATAGAGTTTAGGCAGGTCTCGGGCACAGATCGAGTCGGTTACAAGTTTAGGGTTTGACCCTTTGAATATTCTATCTATTCTAGTCTTGCTCTCCAAGGATCCCAAGATGTCATGGGCTTGGGCCACCCGAAAATCTCCACGGGTCATGTATATTTTTGTGGCCCTTCCTTGGGCTGGACCAGGTATGCTAATGTCTTGTACCCGTAGGGTATAACTATGTCAGTAGCGCCCGAGTGCTCAGTCGAATTGTACTTCAATCTTTCGGGTGCAGCTGTTTCTGTTCATCAGAAAAAAGAATGATTTTAGTTTATAGGGATTGTTGATGCGTGTTCCTGACTCTCCTGACGGGCCAGGGTCAGTTAAATGTCTTAGGAAAAAACAACACGATCTTCTTCAGAGTCGAGTCCCTAGACTTGAATCTGGAACAGATGTTGGCGTAATTCGACTCAGGCCGTTGAGGTCTTATAGGAGTCGAATCCCAGTAGTTTTCGAATGATGTACCCAACGCGTCCGTAGGGAGTTTCATCGCGCCTGTTGGCACGGATTTTTACTAGTAGAGCGCAGTCAGGTGCGTTACCAGGCCATCAGATGGTATCTGTAGGTCTTATCCTTGCGTCACAGACATAGCATCCGAAATTTTATCACCGCGAAGGTGTTTCGGGTGGCCAAGGAGGATGTTACTCACTTAGCGTTGGTTGGGGAAAAGTTGCCAAAAGTTTTTGCATTTTGATCCGAAGGATCACAGTCGAAGATTTCATAGGATGCGTGACCAGCGCTCCCTATGGGAGTAGCTCCCGAGTGTCTGTTCGAGTCGTAGACTCGAGCAAAGACTTTAATTGAGCCGTTGTTAGCTTCAGGTTCGTAGGACAAAAAAATTTCGGGTGCTTGAATCAATACTCCCTATGGGACCCCCGAGTCCATAGTGGAGTCTTAGACTCGACGTAGGACTCGAAGAATCAACATTGGTGTGCTACCTTAATCATGCCACGGGTGCACGGCCAGCGCTCCTGATAGGAGTAGCCCCCGAGTAATTGCTCGAATCGCAGATTCGAGTGATTACTTTTAGCTATCAGCCAAAGATTTCTAACCGTTGCTAGTGTATTTTTGATGACGTCAGTGCTGACAATCAGTGACCTCAACCGTCTGCGGCGCCAGAGGTGACGTGACTGGACTAACATGGGTCCCACTTTCTGACTTGGAGTTGACTGGTCATGCGCGACGTGGCAAGAATTATGGCGTCTCCTCAGTTTCCGTGCGTAGTGGACGGCGTGCGGGCGATAGTTCGCTGCTGTGTTGACACGTGGACGGTTGGATTTGACCCTGGCGTGAGGGCTTCTGGATGAACGGTTCCTGTTCGTCGTCTTCGTCCTTATAAATGTGGGGAAAACTATAGTTTGTTTTCACCCTTCGCCATTTTTTTCACTGCCTCCATTTCTACGATTTCATCTTCACGCGCACTGGACACTCTTCGATATTTCCCTTCTTTGTTCTTGCGCGCACACCGCCGCCGTCGATGCACCATGATGGTGAAGTCGAAGAAAGCCTCCGCCGGAGCAGGCTCAAGTGCTGCTGCCGGCGGCAAGAAAAGCACCACCGTCGTTCGCATCATCGATGGTGGGTGGCGGCCCTTGAAGACGTGCGAGGGTGACCTGCGCAATCTTCATGATGCGGGTTTAATCCCGCAGGATAAGGAGGTCGTCAAGATCCCCGGCGATGAGGTAACTCCCCGTCCACCCGCAGGGTTTTGGGTGATGTTTGTCGCTTTCGTTCTTCGCGGCCTCTCGCTCCTAGTCCATGATTTTATTCATGGACTGTTGTTCTTCTATGGCATCCAACTCCACCATCTTTCGCCCAATTCTCTTCTCCACATCGCTTGCTTCATTACTTTTTGCGAGTGCTTGCTCGGTATCGAGCCGCACTTTGGCCTCTTCCGGGAGCTCTATTCCGTGAAGATGCAATATGGCACCAGAGGGGTTTACCCGCTTGGTGGCTCCATTATTTCCCTCCGATCTACTGTTCTTTTCTTTTCCTTTTCTATGTCTGAGTCCGTCCAATACTGGCGGAAGAAGTGGTTTTACATTCGCGATTCCATAGAGGACAGGCAAAATTTTGGCCTTGCTCCCTTCGACTCCACCCAGGAGATCCTGCCGAAGAGATCCTGGAAGAACCATATCCTGGAGGGAAAGGTGGAGGAGGTATATGTAACAACCCTAGTTTTACTAAATAGTAATTATGAAATGTTTGTGCATTCATGAGCATCATTATCATTGCTAAAGAAAATCTCATTAAATAAAAGGTTCTTAAAATCCTAAACCCTAGCTTCCCCTCTCTATTTGAATCACATTCAAAATGGTTTTAAATGTTTTGAAAGTACAAAGGTATGGAGCCCAAACAGTAACCAGGGACCCTACAATGTTTGAAATGTTTACAAAGTTTTTCTGTTTTCAAAATAACATAAAACAGATTTGTATTTCAAAAATACAAAGAGAAAAGGAAAAAACAGAAAAGGAAAAGCTTTTGGAAAAATAAAACCAGTAGCCAGACCCCAATCAGGCCGGCCCATCTCTCTCCTTTCTCTCCCTGCCGCTCAGCACGCAGCCAGCAGCCGCAGCCAACCCAACACGGCCCAGCCCCGGCCCAATACCGCTTCGCCCTCCCTTTCGTCGTCTTCCTCCTCCCAGGCAAGCTTCTCTGTGTCGCGCCGCCGGACGTCGATCACTCCGCTACGATTGACGCTGCCGCCGAGCTCCAGGGGGATGGATAAGAGTCGCAGCGACCCTCCCTCTCGTTCTCATCCACTTCCCCTCTCTCTCCCGACCTCTCTCATCTCTTACCTGCCAGGCGAACGAACCCTAGCCGTCGGCCGCCACATCGCCCCGCCGTTCCAGGACTCCCCGGTCCCCGTTGATCTCGCAGGGAGCTCCGCCGTGCCGTCCTCTCCCTCTCCGTCAAACCACGCAAGCGAGGATGGCCGCAATCGAGCCAATCGTGGCATCATCTCCGACTCCGGACGTCGCCGTCGCCACTGATTCCGGCCACGTCGCGCCCTTCTAACCTCATCGTCACGCTCCTGGTGAGCTCCTCCACCTCCTAGTCTCCTCCGTTCACCTCCTCTCTGCTTGTATCCCTCCTGCACCCAGCGCCACCCACTGCCACCGTTGGGCATGGTCGCTGCCGCTGCTCCGGCGACCCAAAAGGAGCGGCTTCACCACCCTTTGGCTCGCCTTAGCCTCCTCTACCCAACACGCATGCTCACACGCCCTAGCTCGTGCTCCTCCGCCGTCCCCATCGCCGTCTGGCTCAGTTGCCGGCGAGCCGACGTGGCGCTGAGGTGGCTCTGATGTGGCCTCGGTCCCACCCGTCATCCTCTATGGCTAGCATCTTCTGTGGTGAGAAAAGGTTAGAGTTAGGGTTGAGATGACGTCAGCCTTGCGCAGTAATCAATTTTAATTGGTTTAAGTAATTTCATAAAATAAATAAAACTTGTAAATTCCATAAGTAATTATTTATAAGTCAGAAAAATGTGTATAATATATCAAAATGTTCAGAAAAATAAACTCTATCTAATTACACTTTAATCATGCATTGATAATCAACTTACATGACAAGTTTAATTAGATAAGCAAATGCACCCTCCCATATGCATTCGGGGTTTCTCCGAATTACGGTTTGGACCCCTTGGACCCCGATTAAAATGACCAAGCATGTTTAGGGTTTCAATTTCAACAACTTTTAACTTGTCATATCATCATCCTTGCTTAAGCATTGCATCGATGCCATGTGTTGATTGTTTCCTTCCTTTCCGGTGTTTGGTTCTTCTCCGGTAGAATACGATATCAAAATCGAGATCGAGTCCAAGACCGAAGATCAAGATCAAGACCATCGAAGGTCATCAACAAACAATGCCAACAAGATGAACCCTGGAGAGCTATATCCTTGTGGTTGTCGAACAAGTCAAGATGATGGATACAAAGATCTGTATTGGGTATCAACAGGCAAAGGCAAGCGAAACCCCACACCTGATATAATCCTATGCTTTTAAGCATTCTAAATTCTTGCCATGTGCATATGATTCTAAAGTCTTTTATCGATAGATAGAGTAATCCTATCTGATGCATGTTTCCTTTAAACCTATATTCCCTGATCCACTGCTCCTAGCATAACTAGGGTTTGGCTTTATGATCGCTGCTAAAGCTACTTTATTGTTGTGCTTAGCCGTGCTTTAGTAGTTCCGCTGATTCACCTGGTTGATGGTTCCGAGCTTCAAATGAACCTAGTTGGACAGGAGAACATGGTATGACAGGTGAAGTAAGTTAAACATGCTAAGGCTTGTATGGGAGGCCACGAGGGTTGTGGTTTTTGCAGTCCCATACTTGCCACCCTTAGGACCCGAGGTTCTTGCCTCTTGAACCAAGACGAGCGTACAACCACACGGGGGTCTATGGGGATCCCCTTGACCCAACTTGCCTAGTCTGATCCATGAGTCCGTAGTTTGAAGATTTATTCGACACCCGCATGGAAAAAGGTTTTGGAAAATGGTGCAAGCATATAGGACATGGCCGGGTGAAGGATGCTCGGCATTGAACTGGATCCCGGTACACAGATTCGAGGACCGCCTGGGAGTATGGCAAACTACCGCAGCCGGGAGCCCTTCTGGTGACGCATGGATTAGGCAAAAGTAAGGGAAAGGTTTCCGTCGATCACCCTCTGTTAGCACACGAAGGAAGTGTGTCATGTGACGCTAAGAGTCGGTCGGCGCGTGTGGGTAAAGTTGTACGCCCCTGCAGGGTATTAATATTTTCGAAAAGCCGTGTCCACGGTTATGGACGACCTGGGAATGGACGTGGGATCATAGAGAACTTGAATCTAATCGTAAAACTTGGCAAGATAAAGTGTGCTTAAGGATGCTTCCTCTTGGGTATGAGGGGGTGATCCTCGATGAGGTTCGATGATGATTTGGTGGATATCGAAAGATGATGATCAATATCTTGGAGATGTCGCTTTCTTATCCCCTTTTAAAACACTTTGATTAGACGAGCTTCTTCTCCCTCTTGTTTTACAAAACAAAGACAGCTTTATTTTAAACAATTCCACCAGCCATAAGTCTTGTGCAGTACATCCTGTACTCACCCTTGCTTTGTTGATATTTTTGCAGCAGAGTACGTGTTACCATAGAAGATGAATTCTTTACGGCATCGACATCGACGAGTAGTTTGGAGTTCTCGGTCAGTAGCCTGGAATCTATGGAATGGGACGTTATCGTTATGATTCAGGCCTCTTAGGCCATTTGTTAAGTTTGCTATACTTAATATCATAATTTTCCTTCCGTTGTTTGATGTTTGTGGTCAGTGACCTCTGCTTGTAATATTTGGTTCTTCGCTCAGATATGGGCTTGCTGTAATAATTTTTGTGTCGTAGGGTCACTGATGTGTTACCGATTCTTCACTGGATATTCTCGAGCTCAAGGTTAAGCTTATTTCAGACGGAGGTCTGGGATTTGTTTAGCCTTGATCCCGGGGGTGTCACAAGTTTTGGTATCAGAGTTGTACCGACTATAGGAAACCCTTTCTATTGGTCGATGTTGAGTCTAGTGCTTGTGAAAACTATTTTCAAAAATGAAAATTATGTGCGAAAACTCTGGTATGCTTCTTTTTCTTATTATCCAGTTTCGCTCTAACTCTAGGTTATCTTATCTTGTGTTGATTTGGAAAAGTTTTGCTATCTTGTCTCTTTCTTCAAAGTTAGGTGCATGTTCAGGCATGTCGTCTCTCAACCATTTGACCTAGTATTGTGTTCTCCAGAGTCAAGTTGAGTGTGTGTTTCTTGTTTCCCTTTGTTCTGCTTCTTTTGAGAGAATTCTTTCCATCATAATCTCTCCATTTTTCTGGGTCCACAACATCATGTTGATGCTTCCACAGTGTTCTATTCTAGGCTTCGAGGTATCCTCTCGCTTCGTGTGCCTCCTATTATTGTTTGGGTACTTCAGAAGTTGTTTATTCTCTTGGAAGCTACCCCATGATTACTATCTTGTAGTGTACGCTAAGTCACTAAAGTAGTAGTTACTCTTTTCTCTGGGTTTTAACCCTTGTACTTGAACTTAAGATCCCCGATTGTGCGGGATTCTCGTGTTGTGAATCTTGTACATGACGCTGACCTTTAACCCAAGATCCATTACGTTGACCCCTGGCGTTAATGTTCATACATTACCTCAGGATGGTTAGTACCTTCTAGTATAGCCTTCAAGCTTGTGGATATTGTCGCTATTGAATAAGTGACGATAAAGGACTTCCCCTACCACATGCTATGGCAGATGTTCTTTAATGGAACCAAATAGATCACGATAAGAGTGCTCCTCGTGAGTCCTACTTCTATACTCGTGACTCTGCCACACCTTACCTATTCTATGCATTGGTTTTCGGAAGGTTGATAATCTATGCATCCACATCTCGGGATTTCAATCCTAAGCATGTTCCATTCCTTTGTTGCTTTTCGACCTTTGTCTACCAGTTGGTAGCTAAGTAGTAAATGTGCATCGGTGTCTTCCGATGTAAGATACTCCTGTGGTCCGTCAAGACAAACCATTTCGGGATGTCTAGGAGAAACAAACTGTAGTACCTCGTCATATCTAGGACTAGGTCAAAGTGTTGTAAACCGCAGATCAAGAGGCATTGATTAGCTTCTATCTGTTCCACCTTAAAGTGTCACACTCTTTTATACTAAGAGGTCGTGCTGAGTTTCAGGACCCTTAATGACGTGATGCTTTTACACATATTTACCCACCCTCCCTCGAGCTCTCGTGCTCGTGAATGATGCGTGTGCGCAATAATGTGGTCATATGAGATTATTAGCAATTTCCATTGCTTTAAACTCAAAGGACATTTGTGTCATTCTTAGCGTGATAAGTTAACCCTATCACTAAGCAAAGTTTGATTGTGCTACCAAGTCCGATATTCTGGTACACCCTCTTCAGTCAAAGAGTTAGGCTCATGCCGAAGCTCTAAGACTATATCTTCTTGCCTTACCAAGCAAGTTTCCCTATCAAACTAAGTGACATATTGGTGGTTCGTGATTTTCTAGACGTCTTCCTAGAAGTATCTCCATGTTGCCACATGACCGTGTTGTCAAGTTCTTCAGCAAGCAAGTTCTCTGAACTGCTCTTTCTCCAAGGATCCGTACTGGATACCCCTGAACAAGTTGGTTGAGCTTAAACAACAATTTGGAGAGTTGTAAGACAAAATTTTCATCCAACTCAGTTCCTTCTTAAAGGGATATCTAGTTGTGTTCGTGTTGAAGCAAGATAGTAAATCCTTTGTGGATATGTTATTTTTCCTGCCTTTGATTTGATTTGGGCTATCGTCAAATCAAACTTAGTTCCAATGACTGTCTGATGGTGTATTTAATTGTGATGACTCACCTAAGTGCATCTTCTTGTCCACTGGTTTGACCAATTTATATGTCTTGTTCATACAACATGTGAGTCCGTCTTCTTGGAGTGTATAGATAAGTTTGTTATCGAGCCCATCGATGACATCCTTATCTTCTCCATGTTATATGAGATTCATGTGGAACAATTAGCATTAATGTTGGAAACTTTTGAGAACCATCTTTGTGCCATTTCGAAGTATGTGTTCTGGATGTTAGAAGTAACCTTCTCTAGTTCACGTGCAAATGTTGAAAGATGTTGTCGTGGATTCGAGTAGAGTTGTATTTGTTTCCTCGAAAATATTTTCAAATTAGTCAAGCATGTGCGAAGAATTCTTGATATGGTAGGATGATACCTTCACATCTCGAGAAGATCCTCCAAGCATCTTAAGCCACTGACTGATTTGTCATGGAATAAAAGAAGTACATCAAACTTTGATATCCTCCTAAATGTTTCCCAACAAGGATTCAATTATGTTTCATTGCAATAACTGATGTAGGTGAAATTGTCCTTTGACAACTTGCTAATACATGTGTTTCGCAATCTAGCTCGTGTTTTGGAGCTTGAAACTGTGTCCATGTCTTGAGAATCTAGTGGCTTTACCTCTGTGGTAAATGTTGCAAATATTCTATTCGGACATGCTGAGTCTGAAGTATCTCTCCACTCAACCAAATCTGAATCTCAAGCAGATATGATGGTTGGTGTTCTTCAAGGGTTGACATAGGTCTCTCTGTACATCTGGCAAGATTGATATAATGGTTGACACACTTAGCCGGAAGACCTATTGTCACCCTATCTTGAATCAGCAATAACAAACACTCTTCATAAGGCATCTTCTATGATTTATTGTAGGAGTTGTGCTTATGGTTTCCTTTGGGTCCGAAGTCCGACCTTTACTTGATGACTGGTTAAAGGCTTGTCAGTAGCCTGATATCGGTGTTTCGAACATCATGGAGAACATTTCAAGTCGAGTTGCTAAATGTCTCTCGGTCGATCCTCCAGACCCTTTTATGATGGCAAGTGTCTTGTTATGCCAAGTACTTGGAGTCTGAGAATGAAGTTTCTTTCTTCTCGTGTCATCAGGAATATTCTTCACTACTCATCTTGGTGGTGCAAAGTGATATCAAGATCAGCGGCAAAGGTTTTCATAATCCTAGATGAATAAAAGGTTCCTTCAACCATCTACAGTCATGTTGCAAAAGTGAATATGATTTTGGTAATCAATAGTTCCTTTTGTTACATGTTCCTTGTGACTCTTACGAGTCCTCTCCACTAAAACACCTTTCCGTCCTGGCCTTCTGTTGAACCAAAGAATGACCCTTCTATGTCAAAAGTAGTTCAACAGCTTGGTTTTGTTGGTATCTATCTCTTCCACCTGTAAAGCTCTACTGAAGTTGTTTAGTAGAGGTTATCTATCGAAGTCTGCGGTCATGTTCTTTCTGTTGGAAGTTTCCTTCCTTCAGAAGTCAAACTCTTCTGCAAGTTCCATGGTCTCAATCCTTATGAAGACCAGTTATCTATCACCTTGAAAACCATCTCATTTGGTTTCCTCCTTTACCTTGGCATGTTTCATGTTGTTGGCTTTAGAGATGTTCGAAACATATATCCATGAGTTAATCATGAGATACTCATTTTGTGGTTATGTGTCATTCCCTCTCTTCCTTAGTGTGAGCAGCTACCTCGAAGATTACGAAGCGCTTCGTCCACTCGTCATGGTGGAATCGATCAACCTTTTCGAGAAGATCGTTGAAGTTTAGTGTGACCCTGTTCCTTCTATCTTCCTATCTAGGAATCTCGGGTCGAGATTCTTTTAAGGGGGATAGAATTGTAACAACCCTAGTTTTAGTAAATAGTAATTATGAAATGTTTGTGCATTCATGAGCATCATTATCATTGCTAAAGAAAATCTCATTAAAGAAAATGTTCTTAAAATCCTAAACCCTAGCTTCCCCTCTCTATTTGAAACACATTCAAAATGGTTTTAAATGTTTTCAAAGTACAAAGGTACGGAGCCCAAACAGTAACCAGTGCCCCTACAATGTTTGAAATGTTTACAAAGTTTTGCTGTTTTCAAAATAACATAAAACAGATTTGTATTTGAAAAATACAAAGAGAAAAGGAAAAACAGAAAAATAAAAGATTTTGGAAAAATAAAACCAGTAGCCAGACCCCAATCAGGCCGACCCATCTCTCTCCTTTCTCTCCCTGCCGCTCAGCACGCAGCCAACAGCCGCGGCCAGCCCAACACGGCCCAGCCCCGGCCCAATACCGCTTCGCCCTCCCTTTCGTCGTCTTCCTCCTCCCAGGCAAGCTTCTCTGTGTCGCGTCGCCGGACGTCGATCCCTCCGCTACGATTGACGCCGCCGACGAGCTCCAGGGGGATGGATAAGAGTCGCAGTGACCCTCCCTCTCGTTCTCATCCACTTCCCCTCTCTCTCCCGACCTCTCTCATCTCTTCCCCGCAAGGCGACCGAACCCTAGCCATCGTCCGCCGCCCCCCGCCGTAGGCCTCCCCGGTCCCCGTTGATCTCCCAGGGAGCTCCGCCGTGCCGTCCTCTCCCTATCCATCAAACCACGCAAGCGAGGATGGCCGCAATCGAGCCAATTGTGGCATCATCTCTGACTTCGGTCGTCGCCGTCGCCACTGATTCCGGCCACTCCACGCCCTTATGACCTCACCGTCACGCTCCTGGTGAGCTCCTCCACCTCCTTATCTCCTCCGTTCACCTTCTCTCTGCTTGTATCGCTCCTGCACCCAGCGCCGCCCACTACCGCCGTCGGGCATGGTTGCTGCCGCTGCTCTGGTGACCCAAAATTAGCGGCGCCACCAACCTTTGGCTCGCCTTAGCCTCCTCTACCCAACGCGCATGCTCACACGCCCTAGCTCGCGCTCCTCCGCCGTCCCCATCACTGTCTAGCTCAGTTGCCGGCGAGCCGACGTGGCGCTGAGGTGGCCCTGATGTGGCCTCGGTCCCACCCGTCATCCTCTGTGGCTAGCATCTACTGTGGTGAGAAAAGGTTAGAGTTAGGGTTGAGATTACGTCAGCCTTGAGCAATAATCAATTTTAATTGGTTTAAATAATTTCAGAAAATAAATAAAACTTGTAAATTCAATAAGTAATTATTTATAAGTCAGAAAAATGTGTATAATATATCAAAATGTTTAGAAAAATAAACTCTATCTAATTACACTATAACCATGCATTGATAATCAACTTACATGACAAGTTTAATTAGATAAGCAAATGCACCCTCCCATATGCATTCGGGGTTTCTCCGAATTAGGGTTTGGACCCCTCGGTCCCCGATTAAAATGACCAAGCATGTTTAGGGTTTCAATTTCAACAACTTTTAACTTGTCATATAATCATCCTTGCTTGAGCATTGCATCGATGCCATGTGTTGATTGCTTCCTTCCTTTCCGGTGTTTGGTTCTTCTCCGGTAGAATACGATATCAGAATCGAGATCGAGTCCAAGACAGAAGATCAAGATCAAGACCATCGAAGGTCATCAACAAACAATGCCAACAAGATGAACCCTGGAGAGCTATATCCTTGTGGTTGTCGAACAAGTCAAGATGATGGATACGAAGATCTGTATTGGGTATCAACAGGCAAAGGCAAGCGAAACCCTACACCTGATATAATCCTATGCTTTCAAGCATTCTAAATTCTTGCCATGTGCATATGATTCTAAAGTCTTTTATCGATAGATAGAGTAATCCTATTTGATGCATGTTTCCTTTGAACCTATATTCCCTGATCCACTACTCCTAGCATAACTAGGGTTTGGCTTTATGATTGCTGCTAAAGCTACTTTATCTGTTGTCCTTAGCTGTGCTTTAGTAGTTCCGCTGATTCACCTGGTTGATGGTTCTGAGCTTCGAATGAACCTAGTTGGACAGGAGAACGTGGTATGACAGGTGAAGTAAGTTAAACATGCTAAGGCTTGTATGGGAGGCCACGAGGGTTGTGGTTTTTTGCAGTCCCATACTTGCCACCCTTAGGACCCCAGGTTCTTGCCTCTTGAACCAAGACGAGCGTACAACCACACGGGGGTATATGGGGACCCCCTTGACCCCAACTTGCCTAGTCTGTTCCATGAGTCCGTAGTTTGAAGATTTATTCGGCGCCCGTATTGAAAAAGGTTTTGGAAAATGGTGCAAGCATATAGGACGTGGCCGGGTGAAGGATGCTCGGCATTGAACTGGATCCCAGTACACAGAGTCGAGGACCTCCTGGGAGTATGTCCAACTACCACAGCCGGGAGCCCTTCTGGTGACTCATGGATTAGGCAAAAGTAAGGGAAACGTTTCGGTCGATTACCCTCTGTCAGCACACCAAGGAAGTGTGTCATGTGACGCTAAGAGTCGGTCGGCGCGTGTGGGTATAGTTGTACACCCTGTAGGGTATTAATCTTTTCAAAAAGTCATGTCCACGGTTATGGATGACTTGGGAATGGACGTGGGATCATATAGAACTTGAATCTAATCGTAAAACTGGGCAAGATAAAGTTGCTTAAGGATGCTTCCTCTTGGGTACGAGGGTTGATCCTCGATGAGGTTCGATGATGATTTGGTGGATATCAAAAGATGATGATTAATACCTCGGAGATGTCGCTTTCTTATCCCATATTAAAACACTCTGATTAGACGAGATTCTTCTCCCTCTTGTTTTACAAAACAAAGACGACTTTATGCAAAAGAACCCCACCAGCCATAAATCTTGCGGAGTACACCCTGTACTCACCCTTGATTCGTTGATATTTTTGCAGCAGAGTACGTGTTACCATAGAAGATGAATTATTTACGGCATCGACATCGATGAGTAGTTTGGAGTTCCCGGCCGGCAGCCTGGAATCTATGGAATGGGACATCATCATTATGATTCAGGCCTCTTAGGCCATTTGTTAAGTTTTCTATACTTAATAGCATAATTTGCCTTCCGTTGTTTGATGTTTGTGGTCAGTGACCTCTGCTTGTAATATTTGGTTCTTCGCTCAGATATGGGCTTGCTGTAATAATTTTTGTGTCGTAGGGTCACTGATGTGTTACCGATTCTTCACTGGATATTCTCGAGCTCAAGGTTAAGCTTATTTCAGACGGAGGTCTGGGATTTGTTTAGCCTTGATCCCGGGGGTGTCACAGTATAGGAGCTCTACCGTCGGGTGGAGGCCCTCCAGATGGTTGTGGAGAAGGAGGGGAATGGTGTGGACATCATCTGCACCTTCCTCAAAGGTCGGGTGCAGCCACTCCAGGCGAGGGCGCATCCGATGTTCCTTTACTCTGGCCGCCACGACCCGACAAGAGTTTCGGCTGAAGAGTTCTCCAGGGGGGACTTCGACAGAGTTCTTCGGCCACTGATGAAGTACAAGTCTGATGAGGACCTTCCGGGGAAGTCGTTGATGCCCCCCCTTCAGTGCCGCAAGACCAGTTTCACAAGTGTAGATTTGCGACGTGCGCGCTGCGCCTTTTCAAGTGCTTTTCTTTATGGTTACTGGTACTAATCTTTGATGTCTTCATTGTGCAGGAGCTCACGCTGGCTGGCATGGTGCCTCCACTGCCCGAAAAGTTTCCGTTTGCGCCGGACAACGAGGTTGTGGACTCCGAGTCCGAGCTTCCACCGGTGCAGTCGCCAACTGAGGAAGCCCCCGAGGCGAGCGAGGGGCAGACCCGTAAGCGGGCATGGAGCTCGAGCGAGTCTTCGGATGCCTTGACTCCGCTGATGCCTAGGGACCCGCCTTTCCTTGTCCGCCACAGCGGAGATGTCGGCGCTTCCTCTTCACCGTTTCTGGCCGTGCCTCTGCGGGCTATGGCGCCACAGCCGTGGGCTAAGAAGAAGAAGAAAGAGAAGAAAGAGGGGAGGGCGATGCCCATCTTTGATTTGAGCTACATCGAATCGTAAGTACCTTCGGATGCTTTTCATTCATATTTTTGTGCCTTCTTGTCTTTGATGGATGTTTTTCTTTGTAGCGACTACTCTAAGGGTTCTCTTAGTGAGAGTTCTCAGGAGAACATAGGGGAGTCTAAGGCGATGACCCCTCCCTTTCAAACGGTGGCCACCTCTAGGGGCGCTGCTCCGAATCCCTCTCCACAGGAGGATCGAGTGGTCGTCGCTCAGAAGACTACACCTGGACCTTCGGAGTCCCCGTCTGAGCATGTAAGTTGTTTCTTCCTCTTGTTTCCTGGGGGAGCCCCTGAGCCTGTTTTCGGGTCGTTTTGTTCGACGTTTTTGCTCATTTCGGGGCGTAGCCCCCGAGCCTTATTCTTGGTTCTCTCTTGATTGTTTTCCTTCTGCTCTTTTCCACAGCCCTTTGTGCATAGCGCGAACTTTCTCATCTGGCATTGGAGGCCAGCATGAAGCAGCTACAAGGTGCGTGGCTTGATCTTCCTTTATCGTTTCACCTATTGTCTGTTTGTAGCTTGTGTTGCTTATATATTGTACTTAATGCTATGTAGATGAGAATAATGCGTCTCTTTGTCGGCTGGATGCTCTTGAAAAGAGCCTCGGTCGTGCAGAGAAGCAGGCTGCGGATGTCGTGGAGGCGAAGGCGCCAGCAGAGTCGGCGGCGCTGCGCGGCAAGGTGCGCTGGCGAGATGCTTGGATCGCGAGGCTTCAACTCTCTGCGTCTTGCGCAAGAAGGCGGTGGCCAAGAAGCTGATGGCTGCGGCCAAGGCCTTCTTCGTTATGTTTCTTGCTTGTAATTGGTCTGCTCGATTTTTTGACTGCATTTTTTGCCATGTCCTTATTGGGCTCCTTCTTGTTCTTCTTTTGCGTCAGATGCTTCGGGAATAGCGTTTGACCGCAATGTCTTAGAGCACGGGAGCGCTTTGGATGATGCCAGCGCAACGGTCGAAGATCGCTACAGCACTGCTGCTGGCTCCCTAGCCAAGGCCAAGGAGGTTCTCCAGCGTTTCTGCAAGGACATCATGCCCAAGGGCGCTGCCCTTGAGGATGTTGATTCTCTGGCGGATGCGTTGTTGCAGGATGCCCCTGCGTCCTATAAGCGCAAGCAGAAGGGCGTCGTCGCTTCCATGGGGCTGTCCATGGCATCTGGAGTGGAACTGGATCTTCATCAGGTCACCTCCTAGATGTCGATAGCTCCAGACAGCTCCAAGGTAGCCTTTGCTCTCTTCGCTTCTCATTGTAATCGGTATGGTCTGAAGCTTATCGACCTGCTGGCGAACTATGCGGCGAGGCAGCAGGGAGAAGCCAGGGGCAGGCACTCTGGCTCCAAGGCCACTCCGGATGCAGCTGCTTAGGCTTCATTGTTTGTAGCTCTAGGATAGTGTCTTCCTTTGTAAAGTATGCTTTTGGTGATGAACAATTTCTACTTGTGCCACGCAGTGGCTTTTGATGTATATAAATGATGTTTCGAGCTGTTGCCCAGTCATGTGTTGATCATATTCTTGCATGTTTTCCTTTAGGGACCTTCAGGCGAGGCTCCCGTTGATGCTTCGTCTTCCCCTCAGCCGCGACCATCTTTGGATGATGCGTCACAGCTTGTTTTTCTTTGTGCCTGCGTCCGCAGCCTTGAGAAGGAGACACTTGGCGTCCGAGGCCACGCGGACTTGTGGAATTCGAAAGCGGAGCAAGCTACCGCCAGGGAGGAGTATCTGATGGGGGAGCTGCGGAAGTTGGCCGAGCAGCTACAATGTAAGTTTTCTTGAGTTGCTGCTCGTTTTCGGATGCGCCTTGTTTGCGTGTCATCTTACTCCATATTTTCTGAGGTGCCAACCTTGTTCCCAGGGAGGAGAAGGAGCGTGTTGCAGTTTGTATCAATTGCTTAACCCAACAGGATATGGAAGCCAGAGGATTTTTCTGGATATTCCGCGACCGGGACACTGTCCATGCCACTGTGTAGGATCATGCTCATCATGTGTCACGGGTGCTAAGGCAGGTGAAGACTTCTCCGGCGTTGATTCTGTATGTCATGTTCCCCCTTGATGAGGCTCCTTCGACTCTATGGGGTTTGCTGGCGAAGTTTCAAGATACGGGCCACATCAGGGAGTTGATGCGGCACCAGCTGGTTGCGGGGGTGAAGGCTGCCCTGTCGCTTGTTCGGATGCGCCGCCCATATGTTGATCTTGCAGCGGTGGTGGCTGGGCCGCCCCCTCGGCCATATGGTGGCCTATGGGACATGCGCCCACATTACGCGTCTGTTAGGAAGTATGCCGAAGAGATTGTAGATCTTTTTGAGCATCGGGCGCATGTGATACTTCAGAATAGATAGGCCCTGTAAAAATATATAGATGTAAAACTTGTATATATTTCGAGTGGGATTGTTGTGCTCTTTGTTGTGAAGGTTATTTGTATTAGCACGTGGTGCTCGGTTGTATGCATGCCCTTTTTGTTAGCCTGACATGGTCAGCTACTCAGGTGTACATGCGTTATCCTCAGTCGACGAAGTCGTGAGGTGAGGCGGAGCCCCCGAGTGTGTTGTAACATAAAGTTATGTGAGGAAAAGATAAATTTTCAGGCGAGACACTTAGCTTTATTCATATTGTAATGAGGAGGTACATTGTTCGGCTGAGTATCCTTATTGAAAGTAAAGAGGGATAGCTAGGGGTAGAAGCGTCGCAATTGTGCGACGTTCCATGGGTTGGAGTATGCGACTCCAGACTCCACGTGCTTGAGGCGGTAGGCACCACCTGGGATGACTTCGGTGACGACATAGGGTCCTTCCCAAGGTGACTCGAGCTTCTTCATCCGCTCTTGCTTGAGTCGTAGGACGAGGTCTCCTTCGACGAAGGACCTTGGGCGCAGCCGTCGGCTGTGATAGTTACGGAGGCTCTGCTGGTAGACCGCCGAGCAAGCCACGGCGATGTCGCGTGCCTCGTCGAGTGTGTCGACGGCGTCTTCAAGTGCGGCCATCGATTCGTCTTTGCTATAGGCGACGACCCGTGGGGCCTTATGGCGTACTTCTACAGGTAACACAGCTTCGGCTCCGTGTACCATGAAGAAGGGTGTGTAACCCATTGAGCTGTTTGGTGTTGTGCACAAGCTCCAGAGGACGGAGGGTAGTTCTTCTGCCTAGGCTCCCGCAAGATGTTCGAGTGGGCTGAGTAAGCGTTTCTTGATGCCGCCGCCTACGAGGCCGTTGGCCTTTTCGACCTGCCCGTTGGTTTACGGGTGCGCCACAGAGGCGTATGATATGTTGATCCCAAGGCCTTCGAAGAAGTCCTGGAATTCTTTGAAGATGAAGTTCGACCCATTGTCCGTGATGATGCTGTGCGGCACGCCGAACCTGTAAACTATGGACTCGAATAACTTGATGGTCGTTTTGCCCTTTTGGTTGGTGACAGGCATGGCCTCGATCCACTTGGTGAACTTGTCGATTACGACCAAGATATAGACGTGACCTCCTTTCGAAGATTTGGGCAGTTTGCCGATCATGTCGAGGCCCCATTGGGCGAAGGGCCAGACCAAGGGTATGGGCCTGAGCTTCGACCCTGGTGCATGTGGTTTATCCGCAAACCTCTGGCAGCCGTTGCACCTCGGGACGATGTCCTTGGCATCGTTCATGGCTGTTGGCCAGTAGAATCCAGCTCGTAGAGCTTTGGCGACGAGGGTGCGGCTGCCCGCGTGATGGCCACAGATGCCCTCGTGGATGTCTTGGAGGATGGTTTTGCCTTATGGTGACGCACCTTTGGAGTACACCCAAAATGCTGCGCTTGTACAACTCGCCATGATGGTGAAGGCCTTGGACCGGCGAGATATGTGTCGGGAATCTGTCGGGTCATCAGGCAATTCTCTGTTTATCAGGTACCGAACGTACGGTTGCGTCCATGTTTCTTCGATTGCCATGATCTGCATCAGGTTGACTAACGCTACCTCCGTGTCGAGCTTTTTGGGTCCTTCCTGTCCTTTGGGTAGCGCAACCCCCGAGTGCTCTGCTTCTTCGGGTGATCCCTTGGGTAATTTCCTTTTGATCGAAGGCATGTAGATTTGTTTAAGGAACACACCTGGTGGCACCCGTGCGCAGGTGGAGCCAATGTTGGCGAGTCTATCGGCTTCTTCGTTGCTTTCCCTTCCAATGTGCCATAGCTCGCAGCCGTCGAAGTCTCCTTCGGGTGAGTTGTAGAGCGCACGGTACGAGATCATGTTAGCGGCGTGAGCGTCGCACTCATTCATCGTCTGCTGGACAACGAGGTTCGAGTCACCGTAGATGACTAGGCGTGTTGCGTCGTAGATCTTGTCCATCTTCATGCCGTGGATGAGGGCCTCGTATTCGGCTCCATTATTGGAGGCCCGAAATTTCATCCGAAGGACGTATTTCATCTTGTCGCCTTGCAGGGACGTCAGTATGACGCCGGCTCCTACTCCAGCCTTGCGCTTGGAGCCGTCAAAGTGCATTGTCCATGGCTGCGTCATATCCAGGTGTCCGGCAGCTATAGCTCCATCCAGTGGACGAGGAAGTCCGGGAGGACCTGAGATTTGATCGCATGGCGCTTCTCATAGACTATGTATAGAGGGGATAGCTCGATGCCCCACAGGGCTACGTATCCTGTATCTTCGGGGTTGTTCAGGATGCTGGACAGTGGCGCCTCATTGACGACCATCACCTGATGCTCCTGGAAGTAGTGGCTCAACCGACGAGCCGTCATGAACACGCCGTAGGCAAGTTTCTGGTAGTGAGGGTACCTCTGTTTTGTTGGCGTTAATACCTCGTTGAGGTAGTAGATTGGGCGTTGGACCCCATGGGTCTTGCCATCTTCGGGTCATTCGACCACGAGCACGGTGCTTACCACCTGATGCGTGGCTGCTATGTATAGCAGCTGTGGCTCGCGTTCCTTTGGTGTGACCAGGACGGGCGAGGTGGAGAGCAACCGCTTCAGATCTTCGAATGTGTCGTCTGCTTCATTTGTCCACTCGAATTTTTCTGCTTTGCGTAGTAGCTGGTAGAAAGGCAGGGCCTTATCACCCATGCGGCTGATGAATCTGCTCAACGCCGTGATGTGCCCTGCTAACTGCTGGACACCTTTGAGGTTCTTCGGCTTCTCCATGGCCAGTATGGGCCGGATTTTCTTCGGGTTTGCCTCAATCCCTCACTGAGAGATGAAGTAGCCAAGAAGTTGGCCAGATGGGACGCCAAAGGCGCACTTTTATGGGTTCAGCTTGATCTTGTAGTGATCGAGGTTGTCGAACGTCTCGCGGAGATCGTCGATCAGTGTCTTGGCCTCCCTTGTCTTGACGACTATGTCGTCGACATAGACCTGTATGTTGCGGCCTATCTGGCTATTCAGGAACGCCTGCATGCAGCGCTGTTACGTGGCACCTGTGTTCTTTAGCCCGAAGGGCATTGTGTTGTAGCAGAATACTCTGAACGGCGTGATGAACGCCGTTTTCTCCTGATCTTCGACCTTCAGTCGAATCTGATTGTAGCCTGAGTAGGCGTCGAGGAAGGAGAGTTTCTTGCATCCTGCAGTCGAATCGATGAACTGATCGATCCGAGGGAGAGGGAAGTGATCCTTTGGGCAGTGCTTGTTGAGCGACGTGAAGCCCACGCACATCCACAGGTTGTCTGTGTCCTTTTTAGGGACTAGTACAGTGTTGGCTAGCCACTCGCTCTCCTTGATCTCCCGGATGAAGTCGGCGCCGAGGAGTCTGTTGACTTCGACTCCGACGGCTTCGGCCCGCGGCTCGGACAATCGTCAGATGGACTATTTGATGGGCTTGGCATTTGGAACCACATTGAGTGCGTGCTCGGCGAATTCCCTGGGAACTCCTGGCATGTCCGCAGGACACCAGGCGAAGATTTCCCAGCGCTCACAGAGGAATTCGACGAGCGTGCTTTCCTATGCGGGGCTGAGGTAATTGGCGATCAGCGTCGTCTTGGAGGCGTCCGTCGGGTGGACCTGCACCATTTTCGTGTTGACTGTTGAGTCGAACGACATGTCAGGTGCGTTTTGCCTGGAGACTAGGGGTGCCTTGTTGTCTGTCACCTCCCGAAGCCTTGTGAGCTCCTCCTGCATGCCAAATGACTAGGAGATTCTATTGAAGTCCCTGTCGCAATGGTCGGATCGGGTGAAGCTGCCCTGGACCGTGATGACGCCCCTAGGTCCTGGCATCTTGACTAAGCGTGTATGCAGCCAGAAAGCGTCTGCCAGAACCTTGCGAATGCCACGCGCCCGAGGATGGCATGGTATTGTGATGTCTACTCCACCACTTCGAACTCGAGCCACTCACACCAAAAGTTTTCGGGTTTGCCAAAGATGATGTCGAGCCATATCTTTCCCAGGGGAAATATGCCCTTCCCTGAGACTATGTCGTGGAACGTTGTGTCGGATTGTTCTAGGCTGGACAGCAAGATCCGCATTGTTGCTAGAGTGGTAGCGAACATCAGGTTGATTCTGCTGCCACCGTCCATGAAGATGTGGCTCATCTTGAATCCTCCGATCTGTGCCTCAAGCACCAGGGCAGCATGTCCTGGGCGAGGGATATGGTGGGGGTGATCCGAACGACTGAATGTGATGCAGGACTCCGAGCCACTGAGGTACTCAGGGATGGCGGGTAGACCGGTCACAGCCAGGCTAACTTGGCGAGTGATCTTCTATTGCACCCTGTTTGTTGGGCGCCCTTTTTGGATCATCAAGGACCATTTTGGCGCGGGGTACCCGTTTATGCCGTTGTTTTGCATGGGCACGATTTCTTGATTCGAAGGTCCCACGGGTGGTGGTGGAGGAGCTCCGTGGGCGATGTCGCCTGGTGCAGGTGCAGGTCCGAACCTGGGGTTCAGGATCTGCCATCGCATCTGGGTGAAACCCTTGCTGAGTTTCTAGAACTCGCGGCAGTCCTTGAGCATGTGGCTGGCCTTCTTTTTGCCATCCTGCTTGTCAATGTAGAAGTGGATGGTGCATGGGCCTGACAACTTGTCGTATGCCGAGGGTTCATCGTCGCGGACACGGCGCTGCCATGTTTGCGTTGGGCGTCCTCCATCGCGGAAGGTGCTTCCACTATATCTGCCGCTGCTGCGGTTGTTTTCGTTGCGGCATTTGGCATAGCCAGCCGCAACTATGTCGGGTCCGTCGCGATCGTCGTAGACGCACGATCTTTGCTTGCTACGGCGCTCGCGTCTACGGCCGTAGTCATCTTCCTCATCCGAGTGTGCTCGGTGGACGGAATCCTCGCCATCTGCCCACCTGTTGGCGATGTCCATGAGGTGGTCGAGTGTCTTGGGTTTAACGCGCTCAAGTTCTTCTTTGAAGTCCGGGCGTTTGACATCGTCCTTGAAGGCGTCAATCGTTCTCTCCTCGGAGATGTGTGCCGCGGAGTTCTTGATGTTGGACCAGCATAGTATGTACGAGCGAATGGATTCGCCCGTTTGTTGAGTGTGGGCCCGCAGATCCTCAATCGAGGATGGCCTCTTGCTGGTTCCCTTAAAGTTTTGGATGAAACTGTACGCCAATTCCTCCCAGCTACGGATGGAACCCGAGGACATGCTGCTGAGCCAGATCCGGGCTGTGCCTGTCAGCTGCAGATGAAGGCATTGCAGGGCGGTGTTCTTGTTTCCGTCGTGCAGCTTGACGGACGAAAGGTGGTCGCTGAGCCAGGCTTTCGGGTCCTGCGTCCCATCGAACTTCGGAGTGTCCGAAGGAAGCTTGAAATTTCTCGGCATCCGCGTTCGTCGGACAGATCTGCTAAAGCATCGAAAGCTCCGCAGAGTTCTCCGTCGCCGTCCTCTTCGGATTCGTCTAAGCACGCGCGTTTGGCATGTGCCTTGTCGACCTTGCACTGGGCGAGGTCGTTTCGAGCGTCGTAGTCGCGGATGCGACGTCTTGGCCTCTTGTGTCATCGAGGCAGATCGTGCTCGTCTTCCTCCTCGTCCGATGAGTGTGTGGGGCTATGGTTGAATCTGACCATAGCCTTCTTCTTTGGCTCCGTAGGAGCTTCCTCATGGCGCACAGCTCCAACGAGTCCGAGTCCGGCTAGTGCGGACTTGTGCATAGCTCTCTTCGGGTCCCCCACTGAAGGTAGATGGGACGGGAGATTTGTGGTGGCTGCCATGATCGCAGCTTGAGGCGTCTTCGGGATGACGTTGCCTTTGGCGTCCATGTGCTCTGTGCGAGAGCGATGTTTGTTGGCATTTTTGCCGTGCGACGTGTTGAGGGTTCGGGTGACCTCGCGACGTGCAGCGGGATCCTTGTGCTCTGTGCGAGACCGATGCTTGTTGGCATTGTTGCCATGCGAGCTGGAGCCGCCAGTGACGGAGAGCGCAGCTCGCCGCGCTCTAGACTCCGAGGCTGCTTGCTTACGTTTGTCGAGCTCCTCCTGCAGCTGCACCTGCCTGTTGTGTTCGCCGATGAGCAGAAGGTGGTATGCCATCAATAGGTCACATGAAGAGTTCACGGGTAGGATCTTGTTGCCCGCGATGGCTTCACGTGCCTGGCGCCATCCATCCTCATTGAGGTTGATCCGATTGTAGGCGGCAGCATCGCCCTCGTTGGGCGGGAGGGATGGTTGTCTCCTGTTTCCTCCGTTTTCACCCTCTGGGTTGGGTGGCGGTACATGGGCACCCGAACCTGGTGGTTGTTGTTCCACGTCGCTTTGGATGACCACGGCGCACTGGTAGCGCCCACGGATTGGATCGCTGCTGCCGCAGCTTTCGTATCCGGAACCATAGGTTCCTTCATCCGACGGGGGGGCGCATAGATCTGAGTTGCAGCAGCTACTGTCGTATGACTCGTCTGTCATCGTTGACGTGCGTAGCACGCTGGGATGCGGGGCCCACAAGGAGGGCCTGATTGATGGTAGTGGCACCCGCTCTAGGAGGCGGAGAATGCCGGTTTGTCCCACCTGGAAGCAGAAGCTCCCGAACAGAATCTCGAGCCCGTCGCCTACGGTCTCGAAATCCTTCATGGTGGCTGGCGAGTGGGCGGTGAAGTCGAAAGCGTCGAAGAGGAGATGGCTCTCCGTCGCCGAGGAATTGTAGATCGCTTTGGTCGGGACTATCGCGATCGCACAATTAGCGCCGCTGATTCCCACAGACGGCGCCAATTGACGAGGTTTAATCTCGTCAATGCCCATTGTTATGAGCTTGGGTTTTGGAGAAGAAGGGGGTGCTAGAGATCGCAGAACGGTTAATAAGCAAGCAACCAGGGGACACGAGATTTACCCAGGTTTAGGCCCCCAGAGGGAAAACCCTTCTCCTGCTTGTCTGCTCTTGATTACGGCAGAACCGAAAGTTATAGATGTGCGTAGATGCAATCTGGCGTAGAGGTGTGTATGTGATGAGGAAAAGGTGCCCTCCTCGTCGTGCCCTCCTAGCCTTTATATAGAGTTTAGGCAGGTCTCGGGCACAGATCGAGTCGGTTACAAGTTTAGGGTTTTCCCCTTTGAATATTCTATCTATTCTAGTCTTTCTCTCCAAGGATTTGAAGACGTCATGGGCTTGGGCCACCCGAAAATCTCCACAGGCCACGTATATTTTTGTGGCCTTCCTTGGGCTGCCTTGGGCTGGACCAGGTATGCTAATGTCTTGTACCCGTAGGGTATAACCATGTCACTTGATATTGATGGAATGAGATTTGGGTGAAGAAACTCTCGGATTAGATTCTTCTTGTGCCAGTAAGGACCAAAGGATCACGCAATTGAGGTGTGTAGATTTATCTCCTCGAGAAAGAGTGACACAAGTTTATGGTGGAGTCTTGCGGAAGAAGTTAGATATAGCGGATCTGGAGGTGATTGTAGAGATGCTTATTGCTTTCTGTAACCATGTAGTTATTGCAATCGATTGTGATTGATGGCATCAGCCATAATTGGCTTTGCCAAGAGAGAAATATTTTACAATTGAAGTCAGATATATCTTTCATACATCATGTTTGATGAGATCGCACACCATTAGAATGAAGAGGACAGAGAATATTTTGCATTTGCTTCCACCCGATCGTTGAAGATTTTGCTACCTCTTGCAATAGATGAGATCACCAAGAAGAGATTATTGATTATGTTCTTGAGAGAACACTCTGGAGAAACAAGGACGGAAGTAATAGTCCTGAGGGATAAATGCCACTTCTGACTTCTGTGAAATGAGTAAAATCACATTCATCGACCAATTCAATGTACAAGAGAAAATGATAAGAGTAGTGGTATGGTAGCTACTCCATCCCGCACCCAAAGCATTACTCTGCACATGAATAAGAAAATCATGCAATCTAACTCTCAAATTTCATACTTAAGATCTTGATAAGAACTCATCAAGCTTCATAAGAAAACAAAGATTGATGCAAATGATTCGTCAGATTCAAAATGGATGAAGATGATGATGTTGTCGTCATGTTGGAGTCTCTAGCCATCGGAAGGATAAGAATGAAGATCACGGAAATATATAAAAGGTTCCACAGATAGATTAAGGATAACAGCCAAAACTTTGAATAGAAGAATTGTAGAAGATCTAGGAAGTCTTCGTGGAATCCGGCAGATTGAGGATAGAAGACAAAGAGAGAGGTTTAAAAGGTTTCTTGACAAGTCGGTGATCAAAAGAATTTCTTGTCCTTCCTGAAAATATCTAAGAGAGATTTAGCCGTCTTGAGGGAATCTTCAGCAAAACAACGATGATAACTTGCCAAACAAGGAAAAACTCCGTAGTTGGTTGAAATTGATGATGGGTGACGATTAACAATTCATTTTGATGATTCCCTAATTGTAGCAATGTTTTAGCAGAAGTACGTGGTCGAGATAGGTGAATTTTAAAAAGTCAGGATTTACACTTTGAGAAGTTTGCACATATGCGGTGTTCTTGATACTTGAGAGGCTGACAAGAGGTTGTTCTTCATGTTCTTCCATTGATATAGAGTAGGTGAGAATATCATCAAAATATACCACCACAAAATATCGTCATAAACAACATCATCTAAATCATTTCCAAGCAGAATCAAATCAATACAAATTCAAAAACAAACAATATAAGCAAATGGTCATTTTGCCAATCTTGTTCACTATACCACTTTGAGTGTTTCTAGTCCAAGATTTCTAACAGAAACAAATCCCATTTTTTCACCCCTTGCTAGACCAAGTAAAAGTGAACCCAAGCCCACCTTGCAAACCCACAGAAACATTTGGCAACCCTATCCAGATGACATTTAAAAATTGAATCTAGTTCATATGGTAAGATCACCATTTCTCAAAACCCAACCAAACCAGTTCACCTTGACAAATCCAATCAACCAGATACTCCCTAGTATGTGCCAAGTACACTCATCAAGTTTCATCCAAAAATTCAAATATGAATTTCTTGCGGCCATTTCATCAAACACTTGGAGATACAAACCAAATTCTGCCAAACTTCACTATTTTAAGCAGTAATCTTTCCAGACCTTGTTCCCCATTAATCATCCTTGTCTCCCCCGGTGACAACCAGTGTATTAAACTAGCCTAGACCCCTACCAATGCACCATGTCGTGCATGACTGAGCCACCCTTGCCAGCCGACCATGGCAAGCTAGAACAAGCCATTGCCATGCCTAGACACCATGTCTAGGAGGCACGCCACCGTCCACCGCCACCCTCTGTCCAGCCCTCGAGCCTTGACAAGCAGTGGACCACCAAGAACACACGCGCCCAGTTTGTCTCTGCCATGTCCAGGGCGCGCCAGCTCGACACGCTCGCACAAACCGCGCCTCATGTTCGCCGCCCGTGCCTGCAATCACCACCGTCCCAGGAGACCACCAGACATGCCGTTAACGCCATGCCTTGCATGCGCGCGTAACGTCAAAATGCTGTCGATGTCGCTCAGAGCACCAGCGCATTCCGACCGAACCGCATCGCCCCTTGCCGCGCGATCAAGCTGTTGAGCACCGCCAGGAGACTGTGCATCGCCCCCTAGCCTCAGCCATTCCTGTAGCTCGTTGTAACACCGACCCCGACGAGCACTTCCCATGCCGCTCGGCCTCTCTCTCTCGCCTATAAAAGGAGGCCTTCCCCGCTAGTTTTCTTCACACCAGTTCACTCCCCACCTCTCACTGATCCTTCCCACCTCTTCCCGGAGCAAGGCGAGCTCTCCCTCACCAGAATTTTGCCGAAGCCTGCCGCTGATGGAGGAGAAGGGCGTCGTCGATTGGAGCCACCCCAGGAGGAGCCGCCAGTACCAAGAGAACCGCCGTTGTCAACTTCGTCATTCGCCCCAATCGCCAACCATCGCCTGAGCCTGGTGAGCCGCCCCAGACCCCCACTTGCCGTGCTAGGGTTAGCCCCCGTAGTGTTTTGTTCGATGAGGACGATGGCTGTGAGCCATTGATCCTTAGTATAATCCTACGGTCGTAATCGCCCCGTACCCCTTCGCCACACTCTGTCTCACTGACGAGTGGGGACACCACTTAACCAGCTCGCGCGTGTTGTGCACAGTGGGCCGGCCTAGTTAAATCTCCCGCGCGGCCCAGTAATTTGAATTTAGATTTATCTATTTAGTTTCAAACCTAGTTCTGGCAGTAGATTAAAAATTCAATTCAGAGAGTTTTACTGAACCAAATTGCATGAAACCAATTTTTTCAGAGAGGTATGGAAATTATTAATCCAAGACCATTGGACTCAAACCATTTGGAATTATAGATCACCTATAGTAAAAATAACAAGGCATAGACATTTCTACATTCAAACATTTTTCAAAATTCAACCATAAATGTTTTTAAGTTGATTCCAAGTCGCAAAAATCACATTTAACAAGACCTTTCTGAATATATAAAAATATCTAGGTTTACTTGCAAAAATATTGGACAAGTAATAAAAGAATGCCCCATAGGCATTTCTAGTCACTTTAATTAATTAAAATAATAAGGTTAAACATTATTAAATTGTGACACCACTTTAAATCACATTCCCAAGTATTAAAATATGTGTGATGACATGTGTCAACATAATCCCATATTTTAATTGGAGAATATTAAACCTTAAGTAGTTTTTCAATGAGTAAAAATTACTTTTCTAAAATGAAATAAATAAAACTATTGCCTTAATTCTTGTGATGATTGTGATGAGGCTAGATCATATAGTGTAAACCCTTGTGTGCCAAATAGAAGTAGTTAAGTATTGTTTGGTGATTGTGTACTTCGTATTTATTTATAGACGCTAGTACCTACCAAGGATACGAAGAGGAAGGAGACTACTACGAAGAGGAAGAAGAGGCGAACTTCAACCACTACACTACTCAAGGCAAGCCATCTTAGCAAGCTAGAACTTTGCAAGCTAACACTTGCAATTGTGCAAGCTAGATAACTTATGCAATGCATTAGGCATGCTTTGATTAGACAATATTGATTATCCTAAATCCCAGTTTTACTTGCAAGCTTGATTCTTTTATTTCTTTATCAAATGTTTTAATTATGTTTACTTAGTGACTTGCAAATTTTGGAAAGATCTTAGAGGTAGCATAAAGAGCATAAAACTTGGCCTAAGTTAGTTAGAACTAGATGTCATATTGAGGCATGAGGTTGGACCTAGATAAGTCACACCTGATTATCACACCTCATTAGTGTTTACTCCCAACTTTAGTGGCTAGTGCTAAGCATAAAACTTGATCACCTTAGATGGAAATACTTGGTGAAAATGATAATGAAAACCTTAGAATGATGAGTTATTCTAATGAAATATTTTGACATGTGTTGTTGAACACCAAATGATTTTGATGATGAAAATGTTGAGGCATGAGCCTTAACCCTTTATAAAACTGATGGTTGTGTTCGGATGCGATACCATTCCAATTTTACCATACAACCACAATACCCGAATTTGGGTAGGGCTTGACTAGAAGTTTATATACCTTAGTATGGGTTCCCTCGCAGCTGAGGTTTGAGCTGAGGTACCTCGTGATGATTGACTACCTGTGCAGTTCCCAAGATGACAGATGGTCATGGTTGGGAGGCCAAACTCATAGGAGAGGTGCCTATACTAGGGTGTGTAATTGAAAGGTTAGGATTCATTATCCGCATACTAAGTATGGTGATTCAGGATTGTTCCTGACGGATATATCGAATGTTGTGCTGAAAGTGTATAATATCTATAGAGTGTCAAACTATTCGAATAGCCGCGTTCGCGGTTATGGACAGTTGGAGTGTCCATACTGTTCCGTCGTCAGATGTTTTCAAAATGACTTGTGAAATGAATCATGACTTTGACTTGACCACAATAGGGTTGTGAACATGAAATCTAAGTTCCCGCTTAGGTGTTATAAAACATTAAACTAGTTTTATTTACTTCTGAACTCAGCTAGAGATAAACCTGGCTTTTTGCAAAACAACCTAGAGCTTAGGATTCCTACTTGAAACCTCTTTACTTGTTTCTGATAGTTGCGAGTACTTAAAGAGTACTCATGGTTTTGTCCCTGGCTATTCCCGTGGCCAAACTATGAGGAGGACTACCAGGATGATGGACAACGGGAAGTCTACGACAACTAGGATCATCTCCCATCGTCAGCATTGCTTGTGACCATGAAGATGGAGCCACGTCCACTCTATCGTTATTATATTATTCTGCTGCGTTGATTGTATTAATACTGGATCATGAGATCCTTTATTTTTAAGAACTTTATTATGGTTTGTAATGGATGATGAACTATGGCACCAATCTGTTATGTCTCACAAAAATGGTAATCCTGGGATTGCGATGTATGGCATAACAGGCATCTGGGATTAAAAATCTGGGTGTTGACACTATCATAGATGAAAGGATGATATTTTTTTATCAAGGAGAACCCTGCATATATGGAGTTCAAAGATGTGAAGCATGATAACGGATGATAATCCACCATAGTGCTTGAAGGAACCTCCATATTGCCAAAGATACTTGAATATGATATAAATATGATCACGGTATGACTCAAAACAAGATATAACCGCCATCATTTAGAGGATAAGATTGATAGCACTGACCATATTCCACTCATGATAAGTGTCATATAGCTATACCGAGAACCAAATTACAATCATAAGCATCAGATTGACACACGTTGTGTATTTAGCCCAAAATAATTCGTAGACGAAGAAAACTCAAGATTAAAACGCCGGTAGCAAAAGATCGAGGTAGCATGGACATGTCGACAAACATAAGGTGAAAAGTATATCCCACATGACTGAAAAGGAGTGTGGAATCACAGATGGATCAAAGAAAAAAATTCCACATTTTTGGCATTATAATACCAACTAGATGCGCAAAACCACTTAATGGATAGATATTAGGAACTCCACATTCTATGAAAGTATGCAGGAAGGACGAACACCCTCAACAAGATTACGCCGGTTTACAAAGAGTAAGACAGATCACATCGGTTTGCAAAGAGTCGGATATATCGTGTCGGTTTATAAAAGCCAGTCAGTATGGAATGTACCAACAGTAGATAACCAAAGGAAGATTGTGAAGCCAGGTTGGATGCAATAGATAGGCAAAGGATTTGACACACATATCCTATGGTACTACGAAAACACCGAACACGTGAAACCTAGTTTGAATTTTAGAAGAGGAGTTATAAACATTACACTTCCTTACCAGAAAAGGGTGGGTGGGAGGGTAATAAGAAAAATGGAAGAATTCCTACTCTCACGTTTAGTTTTTTCCTAATATACATAAATACCAAAAATATTTGCGAGACTAACAACGACCATCTTGGTTGAGGCCCTGAAGGATATAATGGCTCTGATACCAGATGTAATACCTCGGACACTATGCTCTAAGAAACAAGCCAGGACGAACCCAAAGTGCATAAGGTGGTACTACTGTGGAGGCCACTGGAGGCCAAAAGGCCCGGAGCGGGCAGAGATAGGACACCACCCAATCCACTTTGCAAGAACATCGTATCAAGTGCGAGCAGCGTAGTCGATAGGCATGTGAACAAAACATACACAAGTGTGCATGTCAGCTACATACAAGAGTACATCAGAGCCAATCCATCTAAAAGAAATAGAAATATTCAACACCATATGGCAAGGTCCAAATTACTAGATAGTTCTAATAGTTTAGGATCCATCCTCATACATCACACATCAAAGTATCAAGTGAAAGCGGAAGACAAAATCCAAGTATGGATATGTAACATCCCAAAAATACTAAACTTGGATCATCAAACTCTAATCATCAAAATAAGGGTTAACAAAAACTTTTCCAATTAAAAATATGAAAGCATTCATATGGGTGTGTATTAAAATTTGGATTCTTTTGAATTGCCATGGTTCTGTGTTTATTTGCTTGTAAAATGATTCTTAGGTGAAATAAACATCATCTAAACAATCCCCAAACTTTTCCCAAAGACAAACAAGTCAAAATAAACAAATTACGTGAATGGTCACTTTGGCCAAATTAACTCCCATGCCTACTTTGGTTATCCCTAACTTTCAGAACTTAACAGAAACATGTATGGATCTTTGCACCCCTTGATAGTACTCATAACAAGGTACCAAGGCCCACTTTGTGATCATCCAAAAACATTCAAATACTTAGTTTAAATGACAGTTTAAAATTGAATCTATTTCATATGGGAAGATCCCACTATTTCAAAAACCACTCAAACAAGCTCAATTTTCAAAACCCAAGCATCCACAGAACCCTTAACACATGCCTAGCACACCCACCAAAAATCTTTTCAAAATTCAAAACTTAAGTTCATGCGGACATTTCATCAAACAGGTTGTAGATTCAAATCAACAAAATCAAAAACACTATGTTGAGCGGTGTTTTGGCCAACCTTGTTCCCTCTCTGGTTACAACTAGCCTTAGTAGATCATCTAGCAACCTTAACTAACCTCTAGCACCACTGTAAGCTGGCCATTGTCATCAATGGTGAGCAGGCCGAGAGCACCCATGTCACCCCAGTGTGGACAACAAGCTAGGAGAAGAACTAGCCGTGACAACCTTTTCTAGCATGCATCCCATGCCTCACCGCCCCCTCTCGACCAGCCCGAGCTCGAAGGCAGCAACCGCCAAGAACATCGCGCTGCCATGTCGACCATCTTGCCGACCGCCCGAAGCAGCGCGCCGTTCCCACGCCACCCGACCACCTCGAGCCCTCGCCGCCCGCCAGCATGCACCCCACCATCCTAGGAGACCACCAGACATGCTCGTTTCACCGCCCGTACCCCGTAGCCACCGCTCGCCGCGGAGTTCGCCTCCTCTGCCTTGCAGAGCACCGCACGTTCCCGACCATTTGCCACCGCCCCAACACGTGCATTTAAGCTCTAGAGCATCGCCAGGATACCACCCGTCAATCGCCAACCTCGGCCATGCCTCTAGCCGCCCGTAGCCGTGTCGCCACCGTCGCATGCCCATCCCTCTCGGTCTTGCCGTCGAGCCTATAAAAGGAGACGGCCCCTGCTCGATTTCTTCACACCATCTCACTCCCCTCATCTCACTGATCATTCCACCCCTTAGCCGGAGCACGAGGAGCAGCAGTTCGCCGGAATTGCGCCGGAGCAGGCCGCCTCTAGAGAAGAAGGGGGCCGTTGATTTCGACCACCCCCGGAGCTGCCGCGACCACCCCTAAGTTCGCCGTCATCGACTTCGTCGTTTGCCCGCCTCGCCGTCATCACTGGAGCCCCGGTATGCCCCCTATGCACCCCCACCGAGCCACTAGGGTTCGAGCTCGTCGGTGACTTGTTCATCGTCGACGACGACCCTTAGCCATCGATCTTCATTCTAATCCAACGCACCACATCGCCGCATCTGCAGCCGGCGTTTATGAGCCGACGGTGGACCTCCCCTGTCGATTCGCCCAGCGCTGAGTGACACTGGGCCGGCCCAAAAACCCTTCCCGCGCAGCCCACTCGTTTGAATTTAGCTTTTTCTATTTATATTCAAACTTAGTTCTGTACCTAGTTTCAAAAATCAATCCAGCTCGATTCAGTGAACAAAATTGCATGAAACCAATTTTGTTAGAAAGGTGTTGAAATGCTTAATCCAAGCCCGTTGGATTTAAATCATTTGGATCTAAAGATCAACCCTGGTAAAAATAACAAGTCAGAAGCTTTTTGGCATTCAAACATTTTTCTAATTTCAACCATAATAGCTTTTGAGTTGATTACAACTCTCAAAATCACATTTAACCATACCTTTCAGAATATATAAAAACATATGGGTTTACTTACAGAAATAATGTTCAAGTAATAAAAGAATGCCACATAGGCATTTCTAGTCATTTTATTTTATTTAAAATAAAAGGGTAAATCTTATTAAATTGTGACACCACTTTAAATCACATTCTCATGTACTGAAATATGTGGTGATGACATGTGTCAACATGATCCCATGTTTGGTTTGGAGAATATTAAATATTAAATAGTTTTTCAATGAGTAGAAATTACTTTTCTAAAAATAAATAAATAATGCAAATGCTTTAATCTTGAATGTTAGTGATGATGCTAGATCATCTATAGAACCCTTTTGTGTGATGATTGAAAGTAGTTAAGTATTGTTTGGTGATTGCGTACCTCGTATTTATTTATAGACGCTAGTACCGACCAAGGATACGAGGAGGAAGGAGGATACAACAAAGAAGAAGCCGAGGAGAACTTTAACCACTGCTCTGCACAAGGCAAGCCTATACTGATACTGATGCAAGCTAATACTTGCTTGTTACCATGACCACTAGTTTGCCTTAAGCATATGTGATCATACCCACTTGATACCCCTCCTAGTTTTACTTGCAAGCTTTATACTTTATTTCTTTATCAAAGCTATTACTTAGAGTCTACTTAAGTAACTTGTAGATTCTAGGAAGATAATTGAAGGTTGCATAAAGAGCATTAAATTTGGCCTAAGCTAGATAATCTTGATGTCATCCTAAGGCATGAGATTGTACTTAGTTAAAAATCCACTTGTTTATCACCCTCATTAGTACTCACCCCCCACTTGTATATGCTAGTGCTAAGCATAGAACTTGACCAACTTTAGATGGGAATACTTGGTGGAAAATGGTTATGAAAACCTTAGAATGATGAGTCATTCTACTGAGATGTTTTGACATGTGTTTCTGAACACCAGATGATTTGGATGATGAAAATGTTAAGGCATGAGCCTTATCCCTTTATAAAACTTATGGTTGTCTGGATGCGATACCATTCCAATTTTACCGTACAACCACAATACCCGAAAATTGGGTAGGGCTTGACTGGAAACTTATATACTTTAGTATGGGTTCCCTCACGGCCAAGGTCTGAGCTGAGGCTACCTTGTGAATATTGTCCACCTGTGCAGTACCCAAGATGACAGTTGGTCATGGTTGGGAGGCCAAACTTACAAGAGAGGTGCCTATACTAGGGCGTGTAATTGAAAGGTTAGGATTGATTATCCGCATACTGAGTATGGTGAATTCAGGATTTGTTCCTGACGGATGTATCAAATGTTTTGGTGAAAGTGTACAATCTCTATAGAGTGTCAAACTATTCGAATATCCACGTCCACGGTTATGGACAGTTGGAGTGGCCATACTGTTCCCCTGTCAAATGTTTTCAAAATGACTTATGAAATGAATTGAGATTTTGTCTTGACCACAACAGAGTTGTGATATGAAATACAAGTTCCCACTTAGGTGTTATAAAATTTCAACTAGATTTTCTTGCTTCTGAACTTAGTAGAGGTAAATCTGGCTTTTTGCAAAACAACCCTAGAGCTTAGTGTCCTACTACAAAAAAACCACTTCACTTGTTAGTATTAGTTTGCGAGTACTTAAAGAGTACTCATGGCTTTTTCCCTGGCTATTCCCATGGCCAGACTATGAAGAGGAGTACCAGGACGAATGACCCCAGGAAGGTTACGACAACTAGTATCATCTCCCATCGTCAACATTGCCTGTGACCCCAAAGATGGAGCTTCGCCTACGCTACTTTTATTATTACGTTATTCCGCTGCCTGAGTTGTATTAAGAACTCGATCATGAGATCCTTATTTGTGTAAGACTTTATGTGTGGTTTGTAATGGATGATGTACTATGGTATCCAAATCTGTTATGTCTCGCAAAAATGGTAATCATGGGATTGTGATGCATGGCATAACAGGCATCTGGGATTAAAAAATCCGGGTGTTGACAAGTTGGTATCAGAGCCATCCTGACCATAGGAGCGCTAGTTAGACTGGTCGTTTGAATCAAAAACTTAGTTTCAAAACCAAAGGAACCAAATATTTACAAAAACTTATTCCCATTCTTATCACCTTGTTTCTTTCATAAAAATTCATGATCCTCAAAAACTCTTGCAAAATACCTAAAATTTGACACACTTGATCACTCTACTAACTTACTCATCATATATTCTTATAGATGGACGTGAAGTACAGCAAGTTTTATCAGTTGGGGAATAGAGGAGACCTTATCTTTGAGTGGGATTTGGACCAGCTTTCGGAACTTATGGAGCGTCCGCACGCCGAGTTCTTCGGAGCTCAGCTCAATGATCAAGGAGGAGAAGATCTGTAGTGGCTAATTGTTTCAAGTCTCCGAGGAAAGATTGAACCTCCCACTGCCGAGGGAATTCAGTTCACCTTAAGAGAGAACAACTGGCTCGATGGACTTGCCAGGGCCATGCAGGAAGCTCTTGCCCGTCTGTGTGGGCAGAGTATCAACCAGATCAAGGGTACCCGCTCTGAGTTTTGTCCAAGGCGTGATGCTATGGGACAGCCATTGGAAGCCCCCTACCACCACGAGCTGAAGACCCAGTTGGACCACCTCAGCTTCATGATGTATGATCGTCAGCAGGAATTGGATAATTGTTGTGACTACTCCAACCACAAGTCCGCCATCATCAAGACGAAGGATCAGACCATCGCCATGCTAGCGGAGGATCGGAAGTCTCGCCACCGTCAGCTCGACAAGAAGGAGCGCATCATTGCCCGTCTTCACCACCGTATCTCGGATTTGGAGGAGACCATCCACGAGAGAGACATGCAGTTGGAGGAAAGAGAGAATGTCGGAGAGGATCTTCATGGAGACCCCTACTCCTATCTCAGCGATGATGATGATTTTCTGGAGGATCAGGCTATGGACTTCTTCACCGATGAGGATGATTTCGCCTTCATCGATGACGATGAGGATGATGAGGATGACGACTACACCGACTCCAAGGAGTAGTAGCACTCGAGCACTAGCGTAGTGAGTTGTATTCGGTCCCACTGTATCGTAGTTTCCAAATTGGTTCTTAAAACCATCTGTTTTTCTTGTTTTGTGGTGTGTGTTTGTATCGGGTGCTATGAATGAATGAATGAAAAGCAAGTTGCAAAAAAATTTGAGTCAAACTTGAAAAACTTTTCAAAGTCCCTGAACCTTAGAAATTTCCCTCTTTTCTCATGATCTATCTCAATCTTCAGATGCCACGCGGAGGAAGTGGTTCATCCCTGGACCCGATGTTGTAGATCCTGCAAATGTTGGTTTCTGACCGCGAAGCTGAAAGATCCGAACGTCAAGCCCACCTAGCCACCCTTCAGCAGATAGCCCAGCTAGCCCACAACAATCAAGGCTAAGGAAATCAGGACAACCATGGATCTAAGCTCAAGAATTTCCAGAACACCAACCCACCCGTTTTCACTAAGTCAGAAGAGCCCTTAGACGCTGATGATTGGCTGCAAACCATAGAAAACAACCTGGAAGTCGCCAGAGTGGAAGCTAACGAGAAAGTTCTGTTCGCCACCCACTATCTAGCCAGAGATGCAAGAGCATGGTGGAACAGCGTTCGTGCAATGACCGGAGGACAGATGATGACCTGGGAGGAATTCAAGGTCAAGTTCAGCCGAACCCATGTGCCCCCGGGTTTGATCAAGAGGATGAGAGATGACTTAGAGAACTGAAGCAAGGAAGGATGACCGTAGTGGAATATTGTGACAAATTCTTGTCATTAGCTAGGTATGCCCCGGATGAGATCGACACCTAAGCCAAGAAGAAAGAGAGATTCTTGAACGGTCTGCACGATGAGATGCAGACAGTATTGGTCAATATCCCCTTTGCTGATATTGAAGCTCTTGTCGACTCTGCCATCCGGATGGAAGGAAAGATCAATCAGGCTAATGAGAACTGCAAGCGTCGCATGATGCATCAGCCAGGAACCCATCAGACCCCAAAGTATCGCCCTAACCCATCTCCAGGATTTGCCCCGAGAACCAACAGACCCCCGATGAACCGTCCGACCTATCCCAACCGTGGAAACCCAAGCCTGGAGGAAATCACAACAACCCTGGCAACTCTAACAATTTCAACTGTGCACCACCCAAGTTCAACAACAACAATGCTGCCGCCAACACCAACACTGCCCCGAGGACTGGAAGCAATGCTTTGCCTATTGCAGCAAAGGACAAGTCGCAAGTGACTTGTTATGACTATGGAAATAAAGGCCACTACTCCAATGAGTGCCCCAAGAAGAATGCCGCAGCCCCCAATGCCAATGCCCCAGCTCAGCAACAGCGTCGTGTTCAGCCCGGAAGAAGTTTTGCCCTAGGGAACTCGCTCAACCGCAACGACCATCTTTTCCTCATGCATGCTGAAGAAGCCCAGGAAGCGCCCGATGTCGTGTTGGGTATGTTTTCTGTTAATTCAGTACTCGCTAGAGTGTTATTTGATTCTGGTGCATCGCACTCATTTGTCACCGAAGAATTTGCATGCACTAGTAAGATTCAAACAACCAAACTGAAGCATGTTATGATTGTTCAAATCCCTGGTTCAACCACCAAAGCTAGGCAAATTTGCAAAACCGTCCCTATCCGAATCCATGCCATAGATTTTTATGCTAATCTGATAGTACTCGGAACTAAAGGTTTGGAAGTAGTACTAGGAATGGATTGGATGTCCAAACATAAAGGATTAATTATCGTGCAAGAAATCCATAACCATGACCAGTACAGCCGGAATATCAGTCGCGCATATATCTGAAACCTTACCTCGTCAATTCAAGTGCAACAAGAGTATAGCCCAACCTACCATTGACCAAGTTCGGATAGTCTGTGAATACCCCGATGTATTTCTAGATGTTTTGCCCAGTATGCCCCCAGATCAGGATATCGAGTTTATCATTGAACTAATCCCTGGAACCGGACCCATAGCCCAGAGACCATATAGTATGAACCCGTCTGAACTAGCAGAACTGAAGATGCAACTAGATGCCATGTTGGAAATTGGATTGATTCAACCAAGTGCGTCACCGTGGAGATCACCTATCTTGTTCATGGACAAGAAGGATGGCGGAAACCGTTTGTGTACGGATTACCGAAAGTTGAATGATGTCACTATGAAGAACAAGTACCCATTGCCCAAGATAGAAGATCTGTTTGATCAGTTGACCGGTGCCAAAGTGTTTTCTAAGATTGATCTTAGAACAGGCTATCATCAACTCAAGATTCGCGCAGAGGATATTCTCAAGACTGCCTTTACCACCATATATGGATTATACGAGTATACTATCATGTCTTTTGGATTAACCAATGCCCCCGCTTATTTCATGAATCTCATGAATAAGATTTTTATGGACTTCCTGGATAAGTTTGTCGTTGTTTTCATTGATGACATTCTGATTTATTCCAAATCAGAAGAAGAACATGAGCTACACCTAAGGACCATTCTTGGAACCCTTAGAGAGCATCAGTTGTATGCCAAGTTTAGCAAATGTGAATTCTAGTTACAGGAAGTAGGATTCCTCGGTCACATTGTATCAGCCGGAGGAATTGCCGTTGGCCCTGCAAAAGTGAAAGATGTCGAAGATTGGCAAGCCCCAACCACTCAAACCCAAGTTCGTGCATTTCTCGGATTAGCGGGATACTACCGCAAGTTCGTAGAAGGATTCTCGAGTATCGCCAGACCCATGACCCAATTGCTAAAGAAGGACAAGAAGTTTGAATGGACGGACAAATCTGAAGTGAGTTTTCAAGAACTCAAGAGGAGATTGATTTCAGCCCCAATCTTAATCATGCCAGATATCACGAAGCCCTTTGACGTGTATTGTGACGCATCCAAGATCGGTCTCGGATGTGTGCTAATGCAAGAAGGCAAAGTTATATCTTATCTATCTCGACAACTGAAACAACATGAGCAAAATTACCCAACCCATGACCTCGAACTCGCAGCTGTAGTTCTATCCCTGAAGACATGGAGTCATTACCTGATGGGAAATCGTTGTGAGATATATTCGGATCACAAGAGCCTGAAGTATATATTCACTCAGAAGGAGCTGAATATGAGACAGAGAAGATGGATTGAGCTAATCAAGGATTACGATCTGGACATTCACTATCACCCCGGTAAAGCCAACGTGGTAGCAGATGCCCTTAGCAGATTGCCGTGCCGCTTGAACTCCATGATTTTGAAGGAGCAATCAAGTTTGCACAAAGCGATGGAAGATTTCCGAATGGAATTAGTGAGTGAAGGATTTTTGGCTAGCATAGAACTTCAACCCACTTTGATCAGCCAGATCAAAGAGGAGCAGAAAGGAAATGCTAGTATCGACGGAATCAAGCGTCGTATCGGTACAGGCAAAGTACCCAGATTTACCAAAGCCGAAGAAGGAGTTCTGTAGTACAAAGGACGCCTTTGTGTACCAGCAGATTCTGAGTTGAAAGAAGTTATTCTCAAGGAAGCTCATGATACTCTTTATTCTATCCACCCCGGAGGAACGAAGATGTATCAAGATTTGGAAGAACAATTTTGGTGGCATAAGATGAAGAGAGAAATCGGAAGCTATATCGCCAAGTGTGATATATGTCAGCGAGTCAAGGCAGGACATCAACGACCCGCAGGATTGTTGCAACCATTGCAGATTCCGGAATGGAAATGGGATTCCGTTGGAATGGACTTTATCACCGGATTGCCTACTTCTAGTAGGGGAAATGACTCTATCTGGGTCATAGTGGACAGATTGTCCAAAGTCGCCCATTTCTTACCAGTCAAGACCACATATCCGAGTTCGAAGCTAGCGGAGTTATACATCGCTAGAATCGTCATTTTGCATGGAGTCCCCAAGAACATCGTATCGGATTGAGGAACTTAGTTTACCTCGAGATTCTGGAAGAAAGTCCAAGAAGGTTTAGGAACCCGACTAGATTTCAGCACCGCGTATCACCCTCAGACCGATGGACAAACAGAGCGAGTAAATCAAATACTCGAAGATATGCTAAGAGCCTGTGTTAGAATATGGATCTAAGTGGGAAGACTGTCTGCCGTTTGCAGAATTTTCATACAACAACAGTTATCAAGCCAGTTTGCAAATGGCCCCATTTGAATTCATGTATGGAAGGAAGTGTCGCACCCCTTTGAATTGGTCGGAAGTAGGAGAGAGTCAGATTTTCGGACCCGACATCCTACGAGAAGCAGAAGAAAAGGTTCACAAGATCCGTGAGCACCTCAAGACCGCCCAGTCTAGACAGAAGAGTTACGCCGACAAGAGATGTCGAGACCTCTCCTTTAACATAGGAGATTTTGTGTATCTGAAAGTGTCGCCATTGAAAGGAATGCAGCGTTTCCAGCCGAAGGGAAAGTTAGCCCCCAGATATATCGGCCCCTTCAAGATTCTGAACCGTCGAGGAGAAGTGTCGTATCAATTGGAACTGCCCGAAGAGATGTCAGCCGTGCACAATGTGTTCCATATCTCATTACTTCGCAAGTACCTTGAAGTCCAGGAGAAGACTGAAGTGTTCAAGAATATTGATCACCAGACCATAGAAATCAATGATGACCTGACCTATCCCGAAGTACCCATCCGTGTTTTGGAAGAAGCCTTCAGAACTACCAGAACCCGAAGCATCAAGTTTCTCAAGATTCAGTGGAGCAACCACACAGAAGAAGAAGCTACCTGGGAGCGCGAAGATCACATCAGGACGGAGTTTCCCGATCTCTTCAAATCCTAGGTAATCTTTTTCGTCCTTTTTCAAATCTCGGGACGAGATTTTTTAAGGGGGGAAGGTTTGTAACATCGCAAAAATACTAAACTTGGATCATCAAACTCTAATCAACAAAATTAGGGTTAACAAAAACTTTTCCAATTAAAAATATGAAAGCATTCATATGGGTGTGTATTAAAATTTGGATTATTTTGAATTGCCATGGTTCTATGTTTATTTGCTTGTAAAATGATTCTTAGGTGAAATAAACATCATCTAAACAATCCCCAAACTTTTCCCAAAGACAAACAAGTCAAAATAAACAAATTAGGTGAATGGTAACTTTGGCCAAATTAACTCCAATGCCTACTTTGGTTATCCCTAACTTTCAGAACTTAACAGAAACATGTATGGATCTTTGCACCCCTTGATAGTACTCATAATAAGGTACCAAGGACCACTTTGTGATCATCCAAAAACATTCAAATGCTTAGTTTAAATGACAGTTTAAAATTGAATCTATTTCATATGGGAAGATCCCACTATTTCAAAAACCACTCAAACAAGCTCAATTTTCAAAACCCAAGCATCCACAGAACCCTCAACACATGCCTAGCACACCCACCAAAAATCTTTTTAAAATTCAAAACTTAAGTTCATGCGGCCATTTCATCAAACAGGTTGTAGATTCAAATCAACAAAATCAAAAACACTATGTTGAGAAGTGTTTTGGCCAACCTTGTTCCCTCTCTGGTTACAACTAGCCTTAGTAGATTATCTATGTCACATCCCAAAATTCTACTAATTTTGGAATGTGAAATAAATAAATAAGTTTGATTGATTGTTTGATTATGTTCAAAATTTTCAAAGATAAGAAACTTTTTGAATAGAAAATCCTCTCGACCTTGAATTCAAAATCTTATACTCTTTTGTTAAGACCTAAGTAGCCATATAGGCAAAAGGGCATGGATTGATTTTGGATTGTGGAATTGGTGCGAAAGATTTCAAAATGAAACTCATGAAGCATTCATAAGCATTTCATCCATGCAAAGTTCTCACAAACTGAATCCAAATCCTGGTATCTAAATCCTATAGTTGATTCGCCCAAATGTTCCTAAGGGTAACTAAATTGACTTTTTAAAACCCACTATTGCTAAAACAGCGATTATTGCTAAATTATAGCCTAAAAGGATCCAATTAATATTACAAAATTTTAGAAACAAAATTGAGCTCATTTGGAGCTAGTATGAAAAAGTTATAGAACAAATACAAACACATAAAGATATAAATAAAATGAAATATATAAGGATTTATAAATCCACTACTTCCAAACTAGTAAAAAGATTACAAATTTGATCCTATAATGATCTATTCGATTTTAGAAAAATTTAGAAACAAGAATCATGTCATTTGGAGTTCGTATGCAAAAGATATGAGGTAAACAAGTATTAAAAAAAAAACAGGCCGGCCCACCCGATCCGACAGGACCGAGCCAGCCGGGCAGGCCACGCGTACGGGATCGATCGATTTGCTCCAAAAAGCGTGCAAAATCTGTTTTGTTAAACCTATCTCTACTCAAACTGCTATAACTTTTTATCTACAACTCCAAATCGACTTTCGTTTGTTTCTACTTGTTTTCTACTCCAAGGCCTATCTCTAAACCATCCTAAACCTCCATATAAACTCGTGGAGCCACAGTTGTACGAGTTTCTATTCTTGAAATTCCGAATCTACATATGCCCGAATCTTATTTCGCTTTTTAACCCATCTAGACTTGGTCGTTTGCCTTCGGTCAAAAAACGAAAGTTGTAGGAATCGTCGAAATCTTTCAATCCCGACAAACCTCGCCTCTTTTCATCCACCACAGCCGGAGAATTTCGTATCGCAATATTTCAGATCTTACGGTGTAAATCCAAGATCTACTCGCGCTCGTTTCTTCAAAACCAAATTCCTTTGGTGATAAGGTAGGAATAATGATTCCCCACAACTTTCATGTTCTGAGTTTTTTAATTTGACCTACGGATTTGTCTCTCTAATACAGATCTATTTCTTGTCTATTCTGAGCCAAAATCGGTTCAATCTCTTCTTCTATCCACCGGATCCTATCCAGACGGTCGAGATCCAATCAAACCGGTGCGTGCCATGTCGTCATTCCGGTCATCTTCATCATCAACACCACATCAACGTAAGGTCAACATCTAATCCCAGTCAACATGCAAAGTCAACCTGTCCAGTCAGCGGAATATTTCCTGAAATATTCCGTTCGAATTTAAAATTGCATATTATAGATCTAACTTGTAAAATTCATTAGAAATTCATACCACGTCCAAAAATTGCATATAATATATCAAATTGAAGATAATTTCACGTAGAATCATCTTATCGGAATAGATCCAACTTTTACTGTACGTGGTTACTGCAGTAATTTAATTAGTTTTAATGGTCTTTTAGGTTAATAAATTCATAAGAAATTATCTGTTACTCCGAAAAATATGAATAATATATCAAATTGAAGCTACTATAATGTACTTTAAGAATATCTGGTTGCATCTAGCCTTTTCAAATTATTTAACCCGTAGCAATTTAATTAGTTTTAATGGCTTTATAAATCATTAAATTCATAGTAAATTAATTGCTTGTCACAAAAATATAAATAATATACCAATAGAAAGCTGGTTCCATGTAGATCATCAATCTGCAAATGGTTCAGTAAATTACTATAAGGTTTCGCAGCAATTAAATAAATGGTTTAATGGCTTATTTAGAGTAATAAATTCATAAGAAAATAAATACTATTCAGAAAATTACAAATAATATGTTCCTGAAATCACAATTCCGTGGAGATTACAGATATAATTTTAGTTTGATTTTTAGGCAAAAGAAACTGTATGAATCATTTAAAACCCATTAAACACTATTTAAATCATATAAAAAGATCTATAACTCCGATTAGGGTGAATCCAACGCCTACTGGTTCGTATTAACGTCCTCTATCCAGTAAACCCAAGAAAAAAATTCAATTCTACAGTTAGAACAGGCGTTACAACAGAACTATTAAAACCCTTATATTGGCAAGTAATCATTAATAACAAGTACCCTATTGCATTAAATGAACTCATACATGCATCATATGATATATTAATGTTCATAAAACTAATTATAACCATTGTGTCATGTTAAATTATCATGCATGTTTTCGATCATCCTTGTTGTGTTTGCTATGTTTGCAATTGTTTTGATTGGAACTACCTTGTCCTCGTATTAGATTGTTCGGAGAGTGCGATTGCTGCGGAGAAATACAATCAACACCCATATTATCAACATAAGGCAAGTTACACCACTTGTTCATAATTTTGTCCCAGTTTTGATTCTATGCATGTGATCTTCAAAATTCTGTAGTATGCATGTGTAGGATGTTCTAGTAGATTTTCCCCTTAGTATTATTGTGCAAGTGCGATGATTTTGTAGTATGCCATGAGTAGCTTTATACTTAGGATTTACCATCCTAATAGGTTACCCCTGTTTTTGCTAAGTATTGCTTGCTATGCTATATATACAAAGTACCGTTGGGGGGTTCGAAAGACAAAGAATTTTTCTAAGTATAAAGGCTCTCTAGAGCAAACTTTTCTTCTCAAATCCACTTCAAAATAAAACTAAGTTTTCTTCTGGGCGGAATGGTTGTCGGGTCAACGAGTGAGATTTTGGTGGAGGACGGCCGAGAATCAAAGAAGTCTGCCATGTTTCGGAATTCAGAAGCTTCCAGTGCAACCACGATACATTATGGGCTCTGTCTTGGCTTAGTACTTAGTGGGAAACCTCACCTGGGTACCAACATTTGGAGGTTCTTGGCACGGTTGGATCCGGAAGGTAGAGGGGCTACTAAGGGAAAGCCTCGCCATGGTCTTGTTTGTAAAAGGACTTGATCATGGATTGTGGGTAAAGTGCACAAACTCTCGAGAGTATTGCAATCTGATCGATCAGCCGTGTTCACGGAAACAGAACAACATTGAGCATCTGAAGGATGGATCCTTTGAAGGATCTTCCTCTCTCTTTTCTAAAAACAAAGTTTTGAAACCCCATGGCGTGCGTAATATCGCTAATGGGTGGGAATTTGGGAACTTGGTGTGTAATATCCAAGTGACGCTTGGTGCGTAATATCCAAGTGTTTGGTTGTTTGGACACTTGGTGCGTAATATCCTCGTGTGCCACTCGACCTTATTTTATCTAAGCAAATGTTTACAAAGTAGGACACTCCTCTCTTCTTCTCTCTACTTAAGAAAACTAGCTTTGAGCAAATGAACTCTACAGCCTATACCAGCCTTGCATGTAGAGATAGTTTTTTCTCTCCTTGGTGTAATTTGCCAATACATTCAAAGTATTGACCCAACTTGTTGGCTGCACGTTTCATGTGCAGAATTTCGGAGATCGTTGAAAGGTGCGCTAGGATCACGGGTCTTCACTCAACCTGCCTGTGGCATTGATGGAACTCCAAGTTGTATTTATATCGCTTCTGTTGTAATAATGTAAACTCTGGATTACTCGATTCATGTAATAAAGACTTGTGTTTTACATGATATTTCATCGATTGAGTGCTAGCTATTGATCCGAGGACTAGCATGTTATTCACAGGACTTAGGATCTTACTTGATCCGAGGTCACTCAGATGGTATCGAGCATAAGTTGGTGTAGATCGTGACCCTAGACATGGAAAAACCTTAGGACAAATATTTTCTAAGTTATTTCAGAAAACTCTCATACTTCTCATCATCTACCTTGGGGTTTTAAAATTTCTTAAGTCTCTTCTTTTCAACATTAGAAAATGACCACTACACACTTCAAGAAGAAACTTTTCTCAAGATTACCTTTTCAAAGAAGATCATCTCAATGTTTCGATTAAGTTCGTACTTGAAGACCTCCATGAAAGATGTTCCAAGACTGAAGCTACGAGATTAAAGACTTCAAAGGCCTTAAGTCAATGTTATTAACTAAAGAACTCAAAAGATTGAAGATTATGAAGAACATGAAGACTATCAAGAGCATGAATACCCTTGGAGACTCGAAGCCTCGAAGATTCCAAGTGACCTATTAGGAACCAAACCCGAATAAGATTTCGCTAAATATAGATACGACAAATTGTTTACTATCTTGTATGGTTTATTACCATAGCTAATGAAAACCTATTTTCTAAACAAGATTTCTTGTATGGGTTATTCTTCTTCTTTCCATACTCCATTCGTTCCTACTCTAAACCTTGGTCAACTCGATGGATGGACCATATTAATAAGGAGTTCAAGGAACTCAACTCCACCAAGCGTAAGAGCCACGCCGATGCAAAGAAGTTGATGCTCCAGATTGAAGAAAGAATGAAGGATGCCAACATTGAAGTCAACAGAATGCTTCATTATGCCACCCAATTCCTAAAGGACGACGCTCCAACATGGTGGGAGATGCAACACACCATTTATGATCATCAAGGGGTGATATCTTAGGAAGAATTTAAAGTGGTTCTACTTCAATCTCGTCTCGTATACCAAAAATCCAAGAAGTTGAAGTCCCGAAACATTTAGCTTGCACGATCTATGGAGAAATAGGGCATATCACCAAGGAGCATCATGATCAGCGCCCCTACTGTGAAGGAAGGCACCCATCAGAAGAATGTCCCACCTCTCAAGTTACATTCTTCCTGTGCGAAGGGACCAATCACAACCCCGCTCAATGCACCTCTACCCGGTGGTACATCAACTGAATCAACAAGTCAGAGACGAAATGCGCCAAGACCTCATGAAGCTCCGCGAGGACACGACAAATACAAGGGATGGATTCAAGACTCTAGACACCGCACCCAAAGTCATCACTTCGCAATACTCGACATATGAAAGGAATGCCCATTTTCCCCAAACTGGCTCAAGGAAACGATCAAGGCTTCCAAATGTTGAGGTAGAGCATGAAGAACCACAAGACGGGATGTCCTTGCCAAAAAGGAGGAAGGATCTAAGCAAAAGTCCTATGCTTCCAGTGTCACAATCCTGGGCATTATGCTGATAATTGTCCAAAACATGTGAATGTAGCTGGAAAGGATAAAAACGACAATGGTAATAGAAATAGAAGACCTCTATTAGGAGAACTATCATATTTTATACTTATTAGATGTTCTTATATTTCTTGTCTATCTTTTCTATAACCTCTTCTTGTTCTAATTTGTGGTTGTCCATTCTTATGATACCTATATGAGAGTTAGCTAAGTAAAAGAACAAATAGTATGACATAAATAAACATCTCATTAAGTTTGGTTAGGTCTGGACCACCATATTTTATCTCTTTAGGAGATCATCGCTATCGTGTTAGCATATTGTTTTTACCAACTTATGTGGTATGACAATATAGGTTACTTGCTTGTTTGTACTGAACCATATCGTGTGATGCCTTGTTTAGGATCTGTTATTTTGAAACTCTAAAGTTGCTGGAGTTTTCGTGTGGTTTTTAAAATTATTTTAATGATGTGAATTGATTGAAATTCGTGGGATTACTGCTGCAGTTTTCTGCCTGAACTGTTGTGCCACGCGATTTTTTGTATTTTATTGATAACTCAGATAAATCTCAAAAAATAGGATCTGGAGCGTAATTACCTGTAGTATATGCACAAAAATTGGCTAAAATTCCTGATGAGTTTAGTTCTGTCAGAAAAAATCGTGAAACCTGTTATACCGTTTTGACAGATTTTGTTTGTTGCTTATATGTTGCTATGTTGTACTCTAGTATTGTTCCCAATGCTTTCAAACTATTTTGTGGTTATATACTGCTATATTTAGACCCCTTTAATGTTATTATACAAGTGTTTGATTGTGTGTTGATCGCTTATAATTGTTTGCTTGTTTGTGGCATTGAATGCTTCATATATTTATGGGTAGGATTATTTTCTTAGTCGTTTCTTTCCTATAGAATCTATTCTTCCCTATCTTGAACCCTGGGAGATATAGTGATGTGTTAAGTGGAAGGTTTGACCACACAATGCATTTAGGAAAGAGAATGCTTCACCTAATGGAAAAAGGATGTGGAAGTATGAAGTGTTGCACATGATGTTATGTAGTAGATTACCCAACCTGAAAGTTGAAGTATCGATAGCTTAGTTTTAGTAGTAACTTTGTTGATTGAATACATGGGAGTATACATAGAGCATTAGTTCGTGCCCATGGAAACATTCTTCAAGGCAAGTAAGAATGCCCGAGTGATAGAAAAACGTGATTCACCTATCCTCATACAGGGTAATGATTTGGGTGCAGGATGGATTGATCACCATTCCTACTACTCTTATTATTCGCTCTTGTACCGTTGGCTTTGCGAATCTTGAGTTCCTTTCAGCCTTAGCAGAGAGCCGGCGTTGAGCCTAAACCTTAGATTGGTAGATTGTTCCACCTCTACAAAAGCATTCATTGCTAAGCGTAGGAATATACGGTAAGGATGAATCCCAACCCTGAATTATGGGAACCATGAAGTAAATGTTCCCTATTTGCCCACCATGAGAGTTTTGCTAGTTTAAGAAGTGCTATCTCGGAAACTATCAATCATGATGTTTAGAATGTGCTAGAGACATTGTGCCAATAAAAGTCTAAAGGAGAACCAATCTGAGCTAAGTGAATCCTCGAGAAGTGACCTAGTCAATTTTCTTTTAAGGGTGGTAGCATCCTAATGGATCCCGAACCTTTCTTTCTTTCTAGTGTTCCCAAATCTCGGGACGAGATTTCTTTTAAGGGTGGTAGTCTGTCACATCCCAAAATTCTCCTAATTTTGGAATGTGAATAAATAAATAAGTTTGATTGATTGTTTGATTATGTTCAAAATTTTCAAAGATAAGAAACTTTTTGAATAGAAAATCCTCTCGACCTTGAATTCAAAATCTTATACTCTTTTGTTAAGACCTAAGTAGCCATATAGGCAAAAGGGCATGGATTGATTTTGAATTGTGGAATTGGTGTGCAAGATTTCAAAATGAAACTCATGAAGCATTCATAAGCATTTCATCCATGCAAAGTTCTCACAAACTGAATCCAAATCCTGGTATCTAAATCCTATAGTTGATTCGCCCAAATGTTCCTAAGGGTAACTAAATTGACTTTTTAAAAACCACTATTGCTAAAACAGCGATTATTGCTAAATTATAGCCTAAAAGGATCCAATTAATATTACAAAATTTTAGAAACAAAATTGAGCTCATTTGGAGCTAGTATGAAAAAGTTATGGAACAAATACAAACACATAAAGATATAAATAAAATGAAATATACAAGGATTTATAAATCCACTACTTCCAAACTAGTAAAAAGATTACAAATTTGATCCTATAATGATCTATTCGATTTTAGAAAAATTTAGAAACAAGAATCATGTCATTTGGAGTTCGTATGCAAAAGATATGAGGGAAACAAGTATTAAAAAAAAACGGGCCGGCCCACCCGGTCCGACCGGACCGAGCCAGCCGGGCAGGCCACGCGTACGGGATCGATCGGTTTGCTCCAAAAAGCGTGCAAAATCTGTTTTGTTAAACCTATCTCTACTCAAACTGCTATAACTTTTTATCTACAACTCCGAATCGACTTTCGTTTGTTTCTACTTGTTCTCTACTCCAAGGCCTATCTCTAAACCATCCTAAACCTTCATATAAACTCGTGGAGCCACGGTTGTACGAGTTTCTATTCTCGAAATCCCGAATCTACATATGCCCGAATTTTATTTCGCTTTTTAACCCATCTAGACTTTGTCGTTTGCCTTCGGTCAAAAAACGAAAGTTGTAGGAATAGTCGAAATCTTTCAATCCCGAAAAACCTCACCTCTTTTCATCCACCACAGCAGGAGAATTTCGTATCGCAATATTTCAGATCTTACGGTGTAAATCCAAGATCTACTCGCGCTCGTTTCTTCAAATCCAAATTCCTTTGGTGAGAAGGTAGGAATAATGATTCCCCACAACTTTCATGTTCTAAGTTTTTCAATTTGACCTACGGATTTATCTCTCTAACACAGATCTATTTCTTGTCTATTCTGAGCCAAAATCGGGTCAAACTCTTCTTCTAGCCACCGGATCCTATCCAGACGGTCGAGATCCAATCAAACCGGTGCGTGCCATGTCGTCATCCCGGTCATCTTCATCATCAACACCACATCAACGTAAGGTCAACATCTAATCCCAGTCAGCATGCAAAGTCAACCTGTCCAGTCAGCGGAATATTCCCTGAAATATTCCGTTCGAATTTAAAATTGCATATTATAGATCTAACTTGTAAAATTCATTAGAAATTCATACCACGTCCAAAAATTGCGTATAATATATCAAATTGAATATAATTTCACGTAGAATCATCTTATCGTAATAGATCCAACTTTTACTGTACGTGGTTACTGCAGTAATTTAATTAGTTTTAATGGTCTTTAAGTTAATAAATTCATAAGAAATTATCCGTAACTCCGAAAAATATGAATAATATATCAAATTGAAGCTACTGTAATGTACTTTAAGAATATCTGGTTGCATCTAGCCTTTTCAGATTATTTAACCCGTAGCAATTTAATTAGTTTTAATGGCTTTATAAATCATTAAATTCATAGTAAATTAATTGCTTGTCACAAAAATATAAATAATATACCAATAGAAAGCTGGTTCCATGTACATCATCAATCTGCAAATGGTTCAGTAAAATACTATAAGGTTTCGCAGCAATTAAATAAATGGTTTAATGGCTTATTTAGAGTAATAAATTCATAAGAAAATAAATACTATTCATAAAATTACAAATAATATGTCTCTGAAATCACAATTCCGTGGAGATTACAGATATAATTTTAGTTTGATTTTTAGGCAACAGAAACTGTATGAATCATTTAAAACCCATTAAACACTATTTAAATCATATAAAAAGATCTATAACTCCGATTAGGGTGAATCCAACACCTACTGGTTCGTATTAACGTCCTCTATCCAGTAAATCCAAGAAACAAATTTAATTATACAGTTAGAACAGGCGTTACAACAGAACTATCAAAACCCTTATATTGGCAAGTAATCATTAATAACAAGTACCCTATTGCATTAAATGAACTCATACATGCATCATATGATATATTAATGTTTATAAAACTAATTATAACCATTGTGTCATGTTAAATCATCATGCATGTTTTCGATCATCCTTGTTGTGTTTGCTATGTTTACAATTGTTTTGATTGGAACTACCTTGTCCTCGTATTAGATTGTTCGGAGAGTGCGATTGCTGCGGGGAAATACAATCAACACCCATATTATCAACATAAGGCAAGTTACACCACTTGTTCATAATTTTGTCTTAGTTTTGATTCTATGCATATGATCTTCAAAATTCTGTAGTATGCATGTGTAGGATGTTCTAGTAGATTTTCCCCTTAGTATTATTTTGCAAGTGCGATGATTTTGTAGTATGCCATGAGTAGCTCTATACTTAGGATTTCCCATCCTAATAGGTTACCCCTGTTTTTGCTAAGTATTGCTTGCTATGCTATATATACAAAGTACCGTTGGGGGGTTCGAAAGACAAAGAATTTTTCTAAGTATAAAGGCTCTCTAGAGCAAACTTTTCTTCTCAAATCCACTTCAAAATAAAACTAAGTTTTCTTCTAGGAGGAATGGTTATTGGGTCAACGAGTGAGATTTTGGTGGAGGACGGCCGCCCAAGAATCAAAGAAGTCTGCCATGTTTCAGAATTCAGAAGCTTCCAGTGCAACCACGATACATTATGGGCTCTGTCTTGGCTTAGTACTTAGTGGGAAACCTCACCTGGGTACCAACATTTGGAGGTTCTTGGCACGGTTGGATCCGGAAGGTAGAGGGGCTACTAAGGGAAAGCCTCGCCATGGTCTTGTTTGTAAAAGGACTTGATCATGGATTGTGGGTAAAGTGCACAAACTCTCGAGAGTATTGCAATCTAATCGATCGGCCGTGTTCATGGAAACAGAACAACATTGAGCATCTGAAGGATGGAGCCTCTGAAGGATCTTCCTCTCTCTTTTCTAAAAACAAAGTTTTGAAACCCCATGGCGTGCATAATATCGCTAATGGGTGGGAATTTGGGAACTTGGTGTGTAATATCCAAGTGACGCTTGGTGCGTAATATCCAAGTGTTTGGTTGTTTGGACACTTGGTGCGTAATATCCTCGTGTGCCACTCGACCTTATTTTATCTAAGCAAATGTTTACAAAGTAGGACAGTCCTCTCTTCTTCTCTCTACTTAAGAAAACTAGCTTTGAGCAAATGAACTCTACAGCCTATACCAGCCTTGCATGTAGAGATAGTTTTTTCTCTCCTTGGTGTAATTTGCCAATACATTCAAAGTATTAACCCAACTTGTTGGCTGCACGTTTCATGTGCTGAATTTTGGAGATCGTTGAAAGGTGCGCTAGGATCACGGGTCTTCACTCAACCTGCCTGTGGCATTGATGGAACTCCAAGTTGTATTTATATCGCTTCTGTTGTAATAATGTAAACTCTGGATTACTCGATTCATGTAATAAAGACTTGTGTTTTACATGATATTTCATCGACTGTGAGTGCTAGCTATTGATCCAGGGACTAGCATGTTATTCAGAGGGACTTAGGATCTTACTTGATCCGAGGTCACTACAATCTAGCAACCTTAACTAACCTCTAGCACCACTGTAAGCTGGCCATTGTCATCAATGGTGAGCAGGCCGAGAGCACCCATGTCACCCCAGTGTGGACAGAAAGCTAGGAGAAGAACTAGCTGTGCCAACCTTGTCTAGCATGCAGCCCATGCCTCACCGCCCCCTCTCGACCAGCCCTGGCTCGAAGGCTGCTACCAGAACTGCCAGGAACGCCGCGCCCGTGCCGCTGTCAACCATGCCGACGCGCACCGCAGAGCACGCGCCGTTCTCACGCCACCCGACCACCTCGAGCCCTCGCCGCCCGCCAGCATGCACCCCACCGTCCCAGGAGACCACCAGACATGCTCGTTTCACCGCCCGTACCCCGTAGCCACCGCTCGCCGCGGAGTTCACCGCCTCTGCCTCGCCGAGCACCGCCCATTCCCGACCATTTGCCACCGCCCCTACACGTGCATTTAAGCTCTAGAGAATTGCCAGGATACCACCCGTCGATCGCCAACCTCGTACATGCCTTTAGCCGCCCGTAGCCGTGTCGCCACCGTCGCCTGCCCATCCCTCTCGGTCTCGCTATTGATCCTATGAAAGGAGACGACCCTTGCTCGATTTTTTCACACCATCTCACTCCCCTCATCTCACTGATCATTCCACCCCTTAGCCGGAGCACGAGGAGCAGAAGTTCGCCGAAATTGCGCCGGAGCAGGACGCCTCTGGAGAAGAAGGGAGCCGTTGATTTCGACCACTCCCGGAGCTGCCGCGACCATCCCTGAGTTCGCCGTCATCGACTTTGTCGTTTTCCCGCCTCGCCATCGTCAATGGAGCCCCGGTATGCCCCCTATGCACCCCCACCGAGTCGCTAGGGTTCAAGCTCGCCGGTGACTTGTTCATCATCGACGACGACCCTCAGCCGTCGATCTTCATTCTAATCCAACGCACCACATCGCCTGCATCGCTTTTATGAGCCACCCACCAAGAGACCTCCTCGTCGCTATGCGCCCACGCCATGGAGTGACACTGGGCCGACCCAATAACCCTTCCCGCGCAGCCCACTCGTTTGAATTTAGCTTTTTCTATTTATATTCAAACTCAGTTCTGTACCTAGTTTCCAAAATCAACCGAGCTCGATTTAGTGAACCAAATTGCATGAAACCAATTTTGTTAGAAAGATGTTGAAATGCTTAATCCAAGCCCGTTGGATTTAAATCATTTGGATTTGTAGATCAACCCTGGTAAAAATAACAAGTCAGAAGCTTTTCTGCATTCAAACATTTTTTAAATTTCAACCATAATAGCTTTTGAGTTGATTCCAATTCTCAAAAATCACATTTAACCATACCTCTCAGAATATATAAAAAGATATGGGTTTAATTACAGAAATAATGTTCAAGTAATAAAAGAATGCCACATAGGCATTTCTAGTCATTTTATTTTATTTAAAATAAAAGGGTAAACCTTATTAAATTGTGACACCACTTTAAATCACATTCTCATGTACTGAAATATGTGGTGATGACATGTGTCAACATGATCCCATGTTTGGTTTGGAGAATATTAAATCTTAAGTAGTTTTTCAATGAGTAGAAATTACTTTTCTAAAAATAAATAAATAATGCAAATGCTTTAATCTTGAATGTTAGTGATGATGCTAGATCATCTATAGAACCCTTTTGTGTGATGATTGAAAGTAGTTAAGTATTGTTTGGTGGTTGTGTACCTCGTATTTATTTATAGACGCTAGTACCGACCAAGGATACGAGGAGGAAGGAGGATACTACGAAGAAGAAGCCGAGGAGAACTTCAACCATTGCTCTGCACAAGGAAAGCCTATACTGATACTGATGCAAGCTAATACTTGCTTGTTACCATGACCACTAGATTGCCTTAAGCATATGTGATCATACCCACTTGATACCCCTCCTAGTTTTACTTGCAAACTTTATACTTTATTTCTTTATCAAAGCTATTACTTAGAGTCTACTTAAGTAACTTGTAGATTCTAGGAAGATAATTGAAGTTTGCATAAATAGCATTAAATTTGGCCTAAGCTAGATAATCTTGATGTCATCCTAAGGCATGAGATTGTACTTAGTTAAAAATCCACTTGTTTATCACCCTCATTAGTACTCACCCCCCACTTGTAGATGCTAGTGCTAAGCATAGAACTTGACCAAATTTAGATGGGAATACTTGGTGGAAAATGGTTATGAAAACCTTAGAATGATGAGTCATTCTACTGAGATGTTTTGACATGTGTTTCCGAAAACCAGGTGATTTGGATGATGAAAATGTTAAGGCATGAGCCTTAGCCCTTTATTAAACTGATGGTTGTCTGGATGCGATACCATTCCAATTTTACCGTAGAACCACAATACCCGAAAATTGGGTAGGGCTTGACTGGAAACTTATATACTTTAGTATGGGTTCCCTCACGGCCAAGGTCTGAGCTGAGGCTACCTTGTGAAGATTGTCCACATGTGCAGTACCCAAGATGACAGTTGGACATGGTTGGGAGGCCAAACTCACATGAGAGGTGCCTATACTAGGGCGTGTAATTGAAAGGTTAGGATTGATTATCCGCATACTGAGTATGGTGAATTCAGGATTTGTTCCTGACGGATGTGTCAAATGTTGTGGTGAAAGTGTACAATCTCTGCAGAGTGTCAAACTATTCGAATAGTCGCTCATGTTATGGACAGTTGGAGTGGCCATACTGTTCCCCCGTCAGATGTTTTCAAAATGACTTATGAAATGAATTGAGATTTTGACTTGACCACAATAGAGTTGTGATATGAAATACAAGTTCCCACTTAGGTGTTATAAAATTTCAACTAGCTTTTCTTGCTTCTGAACTTAGTAGAGGTAAATCTGGCTTTTTGCAAAACAACCCTAGAGCTTAGTGTCCTACTACAAAAACCCCCTTCATTTGTTAGTATTAGTTTGTGAGTACTTAAAGAGTACTCATGGCTTTGTCCCTGGTTATTCCCATGGCCAGACTATGAAGAGGAGTACCAGGACGAATGACCCCAGGAAGGTTACGACAACTAGGATCATCTCCTATCATCAACATTGCATGTGACCCCGAAGATGGAGCTTCGCCTACGCTACTTTTATTATTACGTTATTTCGCTGCCTGAGTTGTATTAAGAACTCGATCATGATATCCTTATTTGTGTAAGACTTTATGTATGGTTTGTAATGGATGATGTACTGTGGTATCCAAATCTGTTATGTCTCGCAAAAATCATAATCCTGGGATTGCGATGTATGGCATAACAGGCATCTGGGATTAAAAAATCCGGGTGTTGACAGGATAAGAATCAAATTGGCATAAGATGCCCTGAAAATAAGCACATCCCGCCCACAGATCTCACGGATCTCCATCCCCAGAATCTCTACACCAGACGGTCGTTGCCACCATCATCGGTCTCCTCGACCCACTAGCCTTCCTATGGATATACTTGTCCATATAAACCAATATTTTATCATGTGAGACCCTAAGGGACTCAGGAAGTATTTATGCATCTAAAGGGAACAACCTGAGGGTGACGCAATTGCAGCGAAAATAAAGCCTAGAAGTTCTATAGAGAAACGCTACAACATCATCCTAACCAATGATAGACGGGCGCTCATTAAAAAAACAATAGTGAATTACCCAACAGATATAGATCAACATAAATAAACATCGCTCGCCCACCTCCCCGTTCCCAAACAAGAAGGCAGAAGAACATCCCCTCTGTTAGCAGTTTTATTAATCATTCCATGATTATTGCACTATTACTAGTCATGTTTTAGTCAATTTAAAAGCGGTACTGTAACACCCTCAGAATCGGCCCTATGAAAGTTTTAGCGATTCCCGCCAAACCCGCATAGAAACGAGTCAAAGGTGCCCACCAGGCACTTTCGTGCGGGTGGAAAACGAAGTAATATCATTACACAATAGTCCACGATGGAACCCACAGAACATATATATACAAGAACGACTCCAAGAGTCAAGAATATAGAAATACAGTACAAAGATCCAAATCACCTTGAAAACGGTACATCGTCCGAGTACAGACAAGATGCAAATTGAGCTAAGAGCCCTGAAGAATAACCAATGGCGTCCATAACCCTGCCCAGGCCAAGCCGGAAGGGTAACCCTGCTAACGACGTCGATCTCAAAACCTGCTTAAACAAAAGGGGCGCCGACAAAGGGCAAAGAAAAAAGAGAGCGGTCGGTACTGAGGCCAGTACATGGTGAGACTAGAATTCGGCGGTCCTCGCCTACATAGGTATGGTGGACTGAAGCAGCAGAGCAGTATGCACTAAAAAACCTATAGAGACTCAATACAACTGGCGGCTATCAGATAGGGATAAGAAAGACCTATTCGGATCCAACCTAAGACTATCACCAAGCACACCCACCCTGGTATTTCCCCCTCGAGACCAAACGAGGAAGTCAACCGAGGAACTCACACAGTTGACACTTTTATTCATTCAGTTATAGTTGCGACAATTACTAGTCAGATATAGATAGCAAGAGTCATCCTGATATAATAAGCAGTGGGCAGTTTTAGTTAACCATTCCGTTGTAGCTGTGGTACTTACTAGTCAGATACATATAGCATGAGGCATCCCAAAACCCAGCAGTTGTTGGTACTTTTATTTAGCCATTCCATTGTAGTTGCAATACTTACTAGTCAGATATAAAGGTAACAGGTGACAACACAAACCAGCAATTGTTGGCACTTTTATTTAGCCATTCCATTATAGTGAAGCTGATTACTAGTCATTATAAAGTCAAATTTATAGCACTACTTTAGTTACAGTTGTCTATGATCGAGATACTGTGCTCCAAGTCGTCCATAACCGCGGACACGGCTTTCATAAAGTTTTACCCTGCAGGGGGGCACAAATAGCAACACACGCACGATCAACCTCGGGAAAAACCAAATGAAAACCCAACGAGGCATCACGACAGAGCAATTGCAATATTCATATAACATTTTAGGGGGCCACCCCACTAAGCTACCCGCAACGAAGTCGGTCGTCTCCGATACGGACCCAGGGTGTGTGGCGACGGCTATAAATGACTGGGAACCCGAAAGTGTGACTGGGCTTGTCGATACAGCGAAAATGTGGCACGGGGTTCCTAAACAGTACAGGTGCTCCACGCGCAATCGTAAATAAATCAGTAAGACATGGCATAAGTACAGGATAGTAATAAAGCCCCTAACTAGTTTGTGGCCCCAAGAAGTAATATATGACTTAAGCTCTGGCTAGGGGGATTCATGGTCCCACATGCGGATAGTGCGAATATTCAAAGAACAGGTATCAAGTACTCGGGGTCCTACGGGACACAAGTGGACGGTTAAAAACCAAATAACATCTATTGCCCACCTGTGCCTCTGCATTATTTACCTACTTCAATTTTAGTTATTAACCGGTAATTAAAGTCATGATCATCTCCAACATAAAGCATAAGGCATTACTCCAACAACTGTGGAACATCGACGACGCGATACAACACTACGCAAGCGACTGCGACTCGCAAGGCCGACTATCTACCAAACAATAGGTAATAGGATGTGTCCAAGGCAATACAAGGCTGCAAGGGATATCACAGGTACGAAAACTAGAGCATCGCAACACAGATAGCAATAGATCAACAGGAGAAAATAAAGACTATAAAGTAAAATAAGTAGAAAAGGGGAGAATGCTCGCCTGAAAACATTGTCGAAGGTTCATCCGAAGATCAGGTCGACACTCGCATCAACTCATCGGCCTAATCCGTGAAGAAGCAAAGCACTAGAAAAAAACACCGGATGCACTATTTAATACTACGGTAAAAGATCGGGCATGATGCATGTATGATGTATGACATGGAAAAGATGCAATGCAATTAGGCCATATTAAGCGGAACCGGGGTCCCGATAATTTATTAGATGGTTTATATTGTTTAGATACCCCGCATTTTAAATGTTGTCTTAACATGGCAAAATATATCACCGGTTCTCTACATAAATTTAAATGGGGCCAATATTAGACTAGATTCGCCCGCATATAGGCTCCATATTTAATTATGAGGTGAATCGGCATAAGACCCCCAAACAACCACAAATATGTATGCAAACCTGACAATTGATATGCAACAAGTATATTTATATATTATAAAAATATAAGGGTCACGAAAAGGGGTCACACTTGAGGAACTCGGTGATTTTGGGGTTCGAGGGTTTGGTCTCGGGGTCTTGGACGCCGGGATCGGTCTTCGGGGGTCGACGAGATCGGCCTTCGAAACTTCAGACTCCAGGGAGGAGCACTTGGCGTTCCGATGGATCGGTCTCCGTGTGGGCGATCTTGGCGTTCCGTGAAGAGGCCCTTGGAATCCATGACGGTGATCTTAGGGTTCGCGGCCATCGACGCACACGACAATTGGCATCAAACGGGTTCATATCTGCGGTGCCAATTCTGCATCATCTTCACCGCGTAAAAAAAACTTCACATTGGCACATCATCCTCATAGCCTCACGCAAGCGCACATACAACAAGTGAGACAGAAGGCCACAGGGTTAAAAAAAGAACACGGCGGCAACCTGAAATGGCTCAAACCACGATGGAGGCTTGGTCCTGCACCATGGGCCAAGAGCAGCAGCCCGTGCTACTGGAAGGACCGATGGTGGCGACACGGCGCTCGGTCGACACACGGAATTGAGGCGCGGGGCAGGGGACGAGGCCGCATGGTCTGGTCGAGGGCCGGAGGAGAGCACCGGGAGGAGGCCGGGCCAGCGAACGCGCTAGCGCAGAGGACTCGGGGCGGTGGTGGCCGACACGCATGCTGATGCTGCAGAGGGTGCCGAAGGGGGCGGCGGCCAGGGTCGCGGGGCTTGCTGCCGAGGAGGCGCTCAGCTCCGGGGCGAGGGGAGGTGGCGGCTGAGTGCTTGCAGAGTCCGGGGCGGACGCGGCTGGCGGCCGGAGAAGCTCCCCGGTGAGGAGGAGACACGGCGATGGTAGGGGAAGCGTCTGCCAGCGAGGAGGGGAGTGGCCACGCACGGCCGGTGGAGTTCTGGGGGCAATGGCGCAGGCGTGCGACCAAGGTGGCGAGCTTGGCAGGGAGGAGAATGGCTCGAGGAGGAGGGAGCGGCCATGGGGCTCGCTGACGGCGGTAGACGCGAGAAGGACGACGGGAGGAGATCGCGTACGGGGTGGGGAAGGTGGGTTCGGGGTGGTTTACAGGATCAGGGAGGCCGGGGTGTGGTGGGGCCTGATCACAGGCGTGCCGAGAACTGTGTGCGTGTACTGCATGGGAAGAGTGCAGGTGTGGCGACGAGATGGATTGAACCGGGGGTGGCGGCGACTAGGACTAGAGGAGGGATTAGGTAGGGTAGTTCTAGGGTTTTGTCTGGGTTGTGTCCAGCCGGCTTGGCCTTTGGGCCTGGCCGGTTTAGGTTTTAGTTTTTTATCATTATTATTTATTTAAATTAGTGTTTGTTTTCCTTTTATATATATATATATATCTAGAAAACATTTTGTAAATAGATTCTCACGATTAAAATATCAAGAAGTATCACTTGAATAAAAGAGAAGATATAATGTAGAAAACAAAATATGGTTTCCGTGAAAATATTTCCAGGCAAGATATGCATGATGATGCCAAGATGATGCACATAATAAAATCAACAGCGATTTTCTAGTAGTGGTTTTACCGGGATGCTACAGGTACTTTAGTTATGCTTGTGTATGATCAAGAAACTGTGCTCCAAGCCGTCCATAACCGCGGACACGGCTTTCAGAAAGATTTATCCTGCAGGGGCGCACAAATAGCAACACACGCACGATCAACCTCGGAAAAACCAAATGAAAACGCAACGAGGCATGAAGACAAAGCATTCGCAAGATTAATAGTTGATTTCAGGGGGCCACCCTGCTAAGCTACCCGCTATGAAGTTGGCCGGCTCTACGACGGACCCAGAGGTTTGTGTTGACGGCTGTAAACGAATAGGAACCTGAAAGTGTGTGTGGTCTTGTAGATACCACATAAATTTATCACAATTCCTAAACAATACAGTAGTAAACGCTCCTCGAACAATAATAGTAAATAAGCAGTAGCATGTCATAAGTACAAGATAGTAATAACGCTCCAAACTAGTTTGTGTCCACAAGAAATTAAATATGGCTCAAGCTAGGACTAAGGGGATTCATGGTCCCACATGCGGATAGTGCGATAGTCAAGGAACAAGAATAAAGTACTCGGGGTGCTATGGCACACAAGTGAGCATAAAGAACCAAATAGCAGATATTGCTCACCGATGCCTCTTTCATTAGTTATCCGATTACAACTCAATTCAGTTGTTTAGATACCTCATTATTCAAAGACTCTCACAAACCCTACACATGCAATTCTACGACTCACATGGCTAAAAAACTCCTATAGTAATGGCTCATACGATGGAGGGACAAGCTTCGGTGGGGTTTAAAAGTAAAGGCTATCCAATACTTGAGATTCAATTTTATTCGGATCGCGACATATGATGCAAGAATAAGATAAATGCAATAGGTACTATATGTAGTGCAAGCATGGGAAATGCTTGCCTGGAAGTTCAGTTGCAGAATAATATGGATCCGGGTAGTACTCCTAAGGCTCCTGATATTCTTCTTGTTGGGCGTCTATTCGGATAGAAACAAACACACAAGGGCCAAAATAAATACATTACACAATCATATAAATCATCTGCAACAAGAAAACATGGTATGCCATGATGATATGATGCACAATTTACATGGTATAACATAACATGGCAAGGTTGGGGTGTGGGGTACAAGATGAAAGCATTTTATTAAGTTTTTAGTAATGTTTTGCTCCCATAAACATTGATTCTCCATTAATATTTATATGATGCATGCTTCAATTCATGTAATGGAATGCATAGTTAGAACGGGCTCATCGAGCTAATCGATTTAGACATATCATTTGTCGAATTTGGATTATGGATTTTAAGTCATGCATTATTTAAGAAAAGGCATTTATTGACATTTAAATAATTTCAAAAAAATTAAATTCCTCAAATGATAATATAAATAGCATAAACAGATTCCTCACATTTTTCTGATTCAAAAACATATATTACAAGTATTATTTGGAATTATGAATTTAAAATTATTATTAAATGCAAACAATTCAAATTGAGTCAAAAGTGAAAGGATTGACTAGATAGAATCATCTCTGGTCAAATTTGAAACCAGATCTGAAATAAAATTTGAAAATGATTTATACTTCATTTTATAAATCTCCTCAAATTCAAAACATTTCAAAAGATATGGATTAATTTGTTTTTAAACTATTTCTGGAATTTTTATTAGTTTGAGAATGTTCTGGGAACTTTTTTTACACAGGTCGGGTTTACCCATGGTGAGTGATAGGTGGGGCCCTTGTCGTGTAAAATAAAAATAGAAAGGGGTGGCACGGTGGGGGTTTGAACCGGCGAGCTCCAAGTGTGCAGTGGCCCAGCTCTGATAAGGCAGGAACAAGTGGGCCTTTTTCTTCTGTGTATAGCTACTGACGCTGTTACTCTGAAGAAACAAAATAGCAGTTTAGCTGACAAAAAGAAGGTTGCTCAAGCTCTGAAGCTACCGGCGGCATGATCTTGAAGAGAGAACCACGGTGGCTACAGAAGGCGGATTGGGGCATATAGATACTCGAATCAAAGAGGAATCAACGGGCTACGCAGTAGTATGAATATCTCGGGCTGGGACCGGCTGCACGTGAAGCAATCTTGCTCGCAAGTCGCGGAAAAAATGGCGGCGCAGCATGGATCAGCGTCGGTGAAGCCGCCACCGACGGAGCTCCGGTGAATGGCTGGGTGATAGAGCGGGCGGGGAAGTTAGAGGGGACTATGGAGCATATGCAGGTGCTTTCGAAAGTGGAAGGGGAGGCCGGTGGAGAGGCGTACCATGGCATGTTGTCGCCACACAGCGTGCACACATGCTGACGGTGACTGCGGCGGCGAGCGCGCACGACTGCTATTCGACAAAATGAACTCGCAAACCAGGAAGCAAATATGCACATGGCCATGTCTAGGAGGTTCGGAGGCTCACCGCGGGGAGAAGGTGTATAAGCTTGAGGACGAGTAGATCGGCGGGGTGTGCTCACGTTCTTGTGCTTCTGGTCACGTCGGGCTTTGGTTGCTATGTCGTCTCCAGCGAGCTCTGGCGTCGATGACGGATGACACGTCGTAAACGTATTTATAATTTTTGATGCTTCATGTTTGTTTTATATTATTTGTCTTAAGTTTTGTCTACATTTTAAAATATTTATATATATTTTTTGGAACTAACCTATTGACAAGATTTCGCAGTGTCAGTTCCCTGTTTTTTGCTACTTTTGATTTCAGAAAAGCTAAAAAATGAATATTTTCGGAATTGGAAGGGACAAAAGCCAAAGTTACTATTTTTTCCGGAGCGAACACGAATCTAGAAGGACAAACGAAGGGGGGGCAGGAGGTGGCCACACCCTAGGGTGGCGCGTGTCCTCCTGGCCACGTCAGCCCTAGGTGTGCGCCCCTCGAGGCTCCACCGACCTTGCCCTTTCGCCTATATATACGTCTCCTCGGGACGTAAACCCGAAAGCAGGCAGAAATCCGCGAAAAGTCCAACAACGCCGCCGCCACCGAAGGAGAGATTCGGGGGACAAAAGACTCTTTTCCGGTACCCTGCCGGGACGGGGAAGTGCCCCCGGAGCCATCTCCATCGATCTCTACCACCATCTCCATCGCCGCTGCTGATTTCCATGACGAGGAGGGAGTAGTTCTTCCTCGAGTCTAAGGGATCTAGCGATAGTTATGTGTTCATCTCTCTCTATGCATGATCATATTATGATCATGAGCTTTGTAATCAAGTAGAACAACTTTGCTACTCAAGTGCTTTAATAGATCTCTGGCTCTCCCCACGTGTGTGAAAGTGACAGCGTGCATACCATGGTGGCACTTAGGCTAGAGTTCACATAAATACTCAAGTGCTTCAATAGATCTCTGCTCTCCCCACGTGTGTGAAAGTGACAGCGTGCACGCCGTGGTGGCACTTAGGCTAGAGTTTATAAATATTTATCATGAGTATATTTGGAGTGGGATGTCTTTATGAAATTGTGGTGTTTGTTGGAACCATCTAGCTCTCAAGATGACAGTGTGGGGTTATCTAGATGGGGAAGACGGACTTTGAGGTGTGCTGTTATAGACCTACCATGGATTAGAGTGTCCAACCGAAGAGTAGTTCGGGGTAGTATCATGAAGAGAATATATTTATTGAGAGTGTTCACTAGTGAAAGTATGATCCCTAGGCCTTATTTCTAAACATTGAAACACCATTTGCATCTAGATCTATTACATGTTTGCTTGCTTTCATATTTTTGCCTTTAGTCTTTTCCTCCCCGCCAGAAGATCTTTTCTGGCACATTTACCACTTGTAATCATCAAAACCACTTGTATTTCACTATCTCTTCGCTGGACTAGTGCACCTATACACCTGACAAGTGTATTGGGTGTGTTGGGGACATAAGAGACTTCTTGTATCTTGATTGCAGGGTTGCTTGGCAGGGATACCTTTGACCACTTCCTCCCTGAGTTCGATAAACATTGGGTAATCCACTTAAGGGAAACTTGCTACTATTCTACAAACCTCTGCACTTGAAGGCCCAACAAATATCTACAAGAATAGAAGTGCGTAGACATCAAGATTTTTTCTGGCGCCATTGTCGGGGAGGTAAGGTAAAAAGTACTCATATCCTCTGGCTACTAAGCTATCTTCTAGTACTGTTGCTAGTGTGTGAGTGCTCAAAGTTATTTCCTTTAGATTCTGCAATTTTGTATTTTTGTTTCTTGTTTTCACTAGTTAGGCTTAATAAAAAACAACAACAAAATTAGAGAGTTTTGTAGTATTTATCTTTAGTTAGGACATGAAGTGTTTGAAGAGAAAATTAAAAAACCTATGAAACTTTATTTGCATGCTAATATTAATGTTACTAGTATGAATTCTTTGAACACCATTATTGCTAATTTTATGGAAACGTCTAAGCTTGGGGAAGCTAGTTTTTATGAAAATGATGTTGTTAGTTCCCCGGCTTTGGAAGATAGCTATTCTATTTCTTATGATGATACCAAACCTCCAATATATGATGATTACAATGATGAATATGATATTTTCAGTCCACCTAATATTGAGGAGAAAATTAATTGTGATTAAATATGCCTCCTATATTTGATGATTATGGTGATGAGAATAATAATGATAGCAATTTTGTTGAATTTGTTCCCACTATGATTAATAAGAATGATTATGCTTATGTGGAGAGTAATAATTATTTTATGCATGTGGCTCATGATAAGAATGTTTTATGTGATAGTTATATTGTTAATTTTATTCATGTTGCTACTGAAAGTTATTATGAGAGAGAGAAATATGGTCGTATGTATCTCAATAATATTAAGTTTCCCCTCTTTATGTTGAAAATCTTGAAGTTGCACTTGCTTTGCTTTCCTATGCTTATTGCTTTGTGCTTTCATGACTTGTTTCTTTATAAGATTCCTATGCATAGGAAGTGGGTTAGACTTAAATGTGTTTGAATTTGCTTCTTGATGCTCTCTTCTACTTCAATTCATATTTCGTATGTGAGCATCTTCTCAAACTATCAAGCCTAACTTAAAGGCGTTAAAGAAAAGTACTTGTTGGGAGATCACCCAATAGTTTTATTGAGTCTTGGAAGTTATTAATTCTGTAATAACCTCTCCTTATCCTTTTTATTTGATTTTTGTGCCAAGAATAACCTCTAATGAGAGGGAAGTAAGATTTGGGGAAGTGCTGTCCCGAAACAGAATTTTGTTCTTGACTGTAAAAATTTGTGAAAAACTTTGTAAGTCGGATTGAGCTGTAATTTTCTGAATAAATCCCCCAGGTTGTTAGCTAACGTTCATTAGTTCAACACTTTTTGATTTGAGCAACAGAAGATCTTCGAAAAAAAATCGGTTTTTACCCGCAGGTCTATTTTGACAGATTTCTGCCATTATTTGCATTTGCCTCTTTATTGATTTCCTTTTGAGTTCTCTTTGGTAAATTGAGCTTTTTGAGGGATTTGCTAAAGTAGCTTGTGTATTTAATGAAAGTTTTGTTGTTTTGAAACTAAACCCAAAGGTTTATTATCTTTTGAATGCACTAATGTTGCTAACGAAGATTGTGTGAAGTTTTGTATGAAGGAAAAAATTCACGTATAAGGGAAGAATGATGTAATGAGATGAAGAATGGACAAAAGCTCAAGCTTGGGGATGCCATCCCGTGTCACCCCAATAAATATTCAAGAGGTACAATCCTCAAAGCTTGGGGATGCCCAAGGCATCCCCTTCTTCATCAATAAAAAATTTAGGTCTTTCTAGACACTTTGCTTTTATGATTTCATGCACTATTGTGTTGTTCTTGGAGCGTCTTTTTTTTCTTTTTTGGTTTCTTTTGCTTAGTTTTCTTGAATAAAGTTGGTTGGATCCCAACACACTTATTTTGGAGAGAGACACTCTGTTTTCATTGCCTAGAACACTCTAGTTTTCATTCTTATTGTCTTGTGAGTGTTCTCTTTTGCTAGCACTATGTTTGGCCTTAGTTTTCGTGTGCTTTCATCTTAGAACTTTTTCGTTCTTCTTTGTGGATTTGTGAGACAAGCTCACGGATCTTTATTGATGATTATCTTTGTGAGTTGTTTCAAATAAGTCGATTGGTGTTGGAAAAGATTAGAAAGTTTCTTGCTTATAGTGGTACAAAGGGAGCTTGTTTTGATTGTGACTTAGACTTTATCATGTCATGCTAGATGTTGTTTCGACCTTATGCTTAGTGATTATCGCGGTAGTATTACTTGTTCCAAACAATTGATATGGCTTAATGTGCCTTGAAAGAAGCATGTGTTGTTTTAGCATACAAAAGTATAATATTATGGTATTCTCCTTTGATGCTTTATTTGGGTTGACTTCGCACATGCTTACACCATGTTATGACTATGAACCAGTCACCTTAGCCTCTATGATCATTTAGTTTTTGACTTGTGATACCACTTTATGCTTTGATTAGTAATGTTTTGTCGCTCTGCATGATTATGACCATTATTGCTCTCTTAGTTGGTCGCTCCCAGTCTTTTGCTAGCCTCCACTTGTACTGAGTAATCTCTACTCATGCATCCAACTCCCAAGAAACTAATTTATTCCAAAGTGTCCACTGTAAATTCCTATGCATGGTGTGTTACACCATTCCAAGTAAACTCTTTTTTATCTATCTTCCAAATTAAACTTGTTATGTGAAACTTAGTGATTAAAGCTCTCACAAACTTGATGGCACACTTTATTTTCTTGCCCCTAGTAAACTTGAACCATTGTGTCATCTATGTTGTATATGATTGCACTTATACATTGGGATGATAAGAACCGTGCTGTCACGGGGAACACTTTCAACACCTGTAAATATCTACCCAGTTGATATCATGCTCTTTTGTTTATGGATGTCGTCGGTGTGAAATAAAAGGGGAGCTTGTAAGTCCATGGAGTTACGTATATGTGTTAGATAAACGCCTGGCCGGTAGCCTAAGCCATGCCTAATCATGGTGGAAACTTGCAGCATCACCATAGTGAGCAATCTATGAAGCATTCTTCTTATAAAAAAAGAGAGATAGAAAAAAGAGATTGAGAAAAAGAAAAATAAAAAAGAGATGAGAAAAGAGGAAAGAGAGAAAAAGGACCATTTTCCCATGGTAAATAAGAAGATTGCTGAGATGCTCATTGTATGATTGCCTTTTCATTTTGATATGGGATAGCTCCTGTATAATGGGGCAAGGAGTACCCCGTTGGCGGTTCTCTATGATACACATGTACTTACTATGACAAGAACTTACCGGTGACTAAAGTTGAGTAGCATGAGGAGCGGCCCTCGTACTCAAGGGACATGAGATTGCCAACTTATATTTTCCAAGCATATACTCCATATTTTGTTCACTTTAACCTTAATCACTTCAAGATGCTTATGATAGGGAAAATGAGAGCTCAAAGTTAACAAGTACCATAATTTTTAGAAGCTCTTTATGAGACTTGAAATCCTTGCTTCCCTTATGAAGGGTCTTTATTCCACTTTTATATTGAGTCTCCACCTTCTATCTTTATGCACCAATTAAGAGAGCATAATTATCATTCTTAGTTTTATGTGCATTGTCCCAAAACTTATTGACGCTTTGTTTGGATGTTTACATTGAGGCCTGATATTGGCATTTCGACTGGTCCCGAATACCTGATTCTAGGCATTTTGATGGTCAAGGTATTCGCGCGAGATATTTGGCCTGAATATTGCGATGGCGATCTAGCAGGCAAAATCCCGTAGGCCCAAAGTCCAGCTCTTTTGCTCGAAATCTCTAGACATTCGGGTGTCGCCTATCATTTCGGCTGGCTCCTCCTCGGCTCTACGGGGCTCTTCCCCGCTCAACCTAAAGAACCAATGTGGCGGCGCAGGTGAACCGCCGAGGCTCCCTTCCCACCTCCTCATGTCTAGCTATGACTGGCATCACGGGTAGCCCATGCTCTCTCTCTTGAGCTCCGTCGTCCTCCCCTCTCCTCTGAACTATCCTCTGTCCTCTGGCTCATCCTCACGGCGTGAGGGTCATGGACAACTGGACGGGGCGTATAGGTTGGCATGCACGGCGCTCAGGACCGGGCGGACTTGGTCGTCCGGCCTCTACGTGTGGCACTGGTGAGCTGCCCGCCAGAGAAGGCCGCTGTTGTGTCCAATGTTAGGTCGATGCTGGTTATTGCGTTCAGCGCGGCTGCACCGGCTTGTAATCACCAACTCATGTCCACATGATTTGGTTCCTCTATTTCAGTTTGGTCTCGCTCTGGACATGAACATGACATCGTCATATGGAGACCATTACACTCTGAACATGATGAGGATGAATCGAGATTTTCTGTTTCCAACCTAGTGCTAGGCGTGGTCCTTGTTATGCTTGCTGTTGTCTACAACAATTAATCCAGAATACCAGGTTGTTCTTTCAATCTGATCTTGTTTTTTCCTCCGTTTAGTTGGATCACGTGTGAGAATGAGACTCCTCATCCTTATTATTATGTGATGTATAATTAATCAACTATATATTTTGAAACATGTAGCATGTATAGTATAATGCTCATAGTTCTATACAAACGGTAATTCCTCACTTTGACCATCCAAACAACATGTTTCATTCAACCTCAGTATCAAGTGTGAGTTCCGAATATCTAAACACCCAAACAAAAATATTGCCATTCAGTCTCAATATCAACTTTCTAGGTATTGGACATTCAGCCCAATACAAGCCAAGCCTTCCAATGCAAACATCCAAACAGAGCGTGATTGATTCATATTGTTGGCATTGCTTGTTCTTGAACTATTTGTATCTAGTCACTCTTATGAACTTTGAAGGTGTCCTATGGATTTATGTTTTGCTACTCCATAAGGGACAAGCTGAATACCACTATGCTATGTTTTCTATATGTGAAACAAACAAACGTCTTTTAATGCATTCTTATTCATGATCTTTGTTTGTATCCTTTCTTGTTGAAACATAGTTACTATGTCCTATTGTTATAACTTCATCTTTCATGCTCATGTTTAGAGTACTTTGATCCCAGCTTTCAATGCTTGCAAATGGTTTGATCTTGATTGTGATGGTGCATGTCATCTCAAAAATTATTCTTTTTATCACTTACCTACTCAAGGACAAGCAGGAGTTAAGCTTGGGGATGCTTGATACGTCGTAAACGTATCTATAATTTTTGATGCTCCATGCTTGTTTTATATTATTTGTCTTATGTTTTGTCTACACTTTGAGGTATTTTTATACACTTTCTGGAACTAGCCTATTGAAAAGATGCCGTAGTGCCAGTTGTCTGTTTTCTGCTGTTTTTGGTTTTAGAAAAGCTAAAAAATGAATATTCTTTAAATTGGACGGGACAAAAGCCAAAGTTACTATTTTTCCGGAGAGAACACGGAGCCATAAGGACAGAAGAAGGGAGGCCAGGAGGTGGCCACACCCTAGGGTGGCGTAGGCCCCCTGGCTGCGCTAGCCCTAGGTGTGGGACCCTCGATGCTCCACCGACCTTGCACTTTCGCCTATATATACGTCTCCTCGGGACGTAAACCCTAACGCAGGAAGAATTCCACGAAAAGTCCCACAGCGCCGCGGCCACCAAAGTGCCCCCGGAGCCATCTCCATCGATCTCTACCACCATCTCCATCGCCGTTGCTGATTCCCATGATGAGGAGGGAGTAGTTCTTCCTCGAGGCTAAGGGATCTAGCGGTAGTTATGTGTTCATCTCTCTCTATGCATGATCATATTATGATCATGAGCTTTGTAATCAAGTAGAACAACTTTGCTACTCAAGTGCTTTAATAGATCTCTGGCTCTCCCCACGTGTGTGAAAGTGACATTGTGCATACCATGGTGGCACTTAGGCTAGAGTTTACTTAAATACTCAGGTGCTTTAATAGATCTCTGCTCTCCCCACGTGCGTGAAAGTGATAGCGTGCATGCCGTGGTGGCACTTAGGCTAGAAATCATAAATATTTATCATGAGTATATTTGGATTTAGATATCTTTATAAAATTGTGGTGTTTGTTGGAACCATCTAGCGCTCAAGATGACAGTGTGGGGTTATCTAGATGGGGAAGGCGGACTTTAAGGTGTGCTGTTATAGCCCTACCATAGATTAGATTGTAGCACCCTAGGTAAAATCACTATTAAAAAATCGCCTGCGGTTACCTTTGTGCATCATCATGACATCATCATGCATACCTGTAAAACCATACGTCGGTTTCTACTTTACATCTTCTCTTTACATTCAAATTTATCTCTTACTATTTCAATCGTGTAAAGATGTTTACCAAAATGATTTTAAAAAAAAACATAATACAAAAAAAATTTAAATATTAAAAAATACTACCTATACCAAACCGGTCGGGCCCATAGGCCCAACCGGTGGAAACCCTAATCTACCAAACCCTAGCATCCCAACTAATCCCTAGCCCCAAACCACCCCTACACCACACCCCGCCGCCGTCACCACTCTGCGCACCCACCCATCCAGCGTGCAGCACACGACACTCTCACACGTAGGGGTGGGCATAAAAAACCGAAACCGAACACCGAAACTGAATTAACCGAAACCGAAACCGAATTAGCCGAAACTAATTTCGGTTAGTAAATATGATTAACCGAATTTATAAATATTAATTCGGTTTTAAATCTCTGTTAACCGAAATAACCATACAAACCGAAAATTAAACGTGACAGAGCTAAATATATTTATGATTCTATCCCAGGCGTTCATTACTGTACGTAGATACTAGCTCATGCCACAAAAATACAAGCATGTAAAAGCTTCCAGGCAGCCCATGCATGTAAGTATGTCTCCAGCCACATGCACGTACATGTCCGTGGTTTAACTGTAAATTGTGTCTATGAATTTTTTAGAAAGCCTTTTAATTATTTTCGTGTTTCGAATATAATCATGTATTTTAGCTAAACTCTCAACACATACAATTTGTTGAATGTATACGGCTTGGAATATAGACATTATTTTTTTAAACAAGCAAGAGAGACATCATGCTTATTATGTTTTTTTTCTACACATGCGTTGAAGACATCAGCTAGCAATGTATTGCTTCAGGTACTCGCCGACCTGGACGTTGCTTTCGGTACGTCGATGAGTGGTTTAGCTCGTATGGATCTGACATAAATTATGGCACAATATTGTTATTTCCAGAAGTTCGGTTAAAAACCAAACACCGAACCGAATTGTCCACTAACCGAACTATTAATTAATTAAAAAATCGAAATTCGAAATAATTTCGATGCCTATTTTACAGAAACCAAATTATAAAAAACCTAAAAAACCGAATCAAATTTACCGAAAAAACTGAACGCCGACCCCTAGTCACACGCACGACACGCCGCACGCACCCATCCACACTTCCCATCTCGCTCCTCTCGTTAACCACTCGGGCCCACCCCCACATGATCATGCGCCACAACTCGCTCCTCGGGATTTCCGCCTGGCCCACCCACGCAAAGACCCTGCTCCCTCCTCTCGTTCCCGTTCCCACCTACGCTCTGCCGCAACCTTCCTCGCTGCAGAGCTCCAACCCACCCCGCTCTCTGCGGCCAGGCGCCCCCTGCCTCGCCGAGGGCCCCGCAGACCGAACCCACGCCCTCTCTCATCCCCACCACGACCAACCCGACGCCCCCGTCTCGCTCGTGAGGCCCCGCTTCTCTCCCTTCCCCTGTCTTCCTCGCCTCTGCCTTGCCGTCTGGCATGCGGCCTCCTCCGCTCGCCGTCGAGCCGCTCGCGCATCCGTGTCGGCCTCCTCGTCGCCAGCGCCTCCTCGCCCGGATCCCGCGGTCCTCTCCTCGCCCAGGCTCAGCCGCATCTGCGTTCCACCATCGCCGCCGCGTGCTCTGTCCCCTCTGCTTCGAGTCGCCACCAAGGCCTCAGCCGCCCTCCCTGCTTGCCGCTTCCCGAGCCCTGCTCGCCTCTAGAGCCCCGCGCTGACACCAAGGTGCAGGCTCTGCTTCGAGTTCCTCCCATGGCCAGGAGGGCCCCACACCTCCGATGCTTTTTGTGCCTCCGCTCACTTCGAGTCTGCTCGAGATCTCGTGCTCGTGTCCCTTGGCCAGCAGTCGTGGCCTCATGCCATGTTGTTGTCTGTCTCCAAGTGATACCTATGTACCGAGCCTCCATTTTGACTGCGAAAAACCGGAGGCTACTCGGTATAACGCGAGAATGTGAAGTTGCTAACAAGATCTCCAGACGGAGAAGATCCACAAGACAAAATCTTCGAACCGTCTATGCGAACGAGATCGACAATGTCCCGCGCGATTTCGAGGAGCCACCAGCGCCGAAGTCCAAGACCGATCCGATGCCGCGCCATGTGGTCTTATACATTGACCGCCAAGATCTCCTTCCTGGACCCGAAGGCCTCGACCCCGAACACCAAGATCATCGAGCCCGACCCAAATCCGAGTCCCTATTTTATTAAATTCTATATATACATGTTGCGTTTAAATTGTTCATGTTTGCACACATATTATGTGGGTTTGGCTCGTTATGCCGATTCAGCTAAATTAAATATGGAGACCATATGTGGGCTAATCTAGTCTTATATTTGCTCAATTTAAACTTGTGTAGCAAACCAATGCCATGTTTTCGTTTTGTTAATACAACATTTAAATTGTGGGGTATTTAAACAACATGGATCACCTAATTAAATTTCGGGACCCTGATTCCGCTTAATATTGCCTAATTACACTGCACCTTTGCCATGTCATACATCATACATGCAGCATGCCGATCTTCTGCCTTAGTATTAAATAGTGCATCCGGTGTTTCTTTTAGTGCTTTGCTTCTTCACGGATTAGGCCGATGAATTGATGCGAGTGTCGACCTGATCTTTGGATGAATCTTTGGCAGTGTTTCTCAGGCGAGCATTATCCCCCGTTCCACCTATTTTACATTTTTGGTATTTACTTCCTCCTATTGATCTATTGCTATCTATGTTGCGATGCTTTAAATTCCGTACCCGTTTATATATCCCTGCAACCTTTATATTGTCTTGGACACCTCCTATTGCATGTTGTTTGGATAGACAGTTGGCATTGCGAGTCGTAGTCGCTTGCTCAGGTGCTGCCTCATGTCGTCGATGTTTCACTGATGTTAGGGGTTGGCATATTCATAAAGATGGAGATGATCGTGGTTTTTAATTACAGATGATTACTTAAATATTAAAATTGATATAACTAATGAAGAGGCATTGGTGGGTAATAGTTGAGATTTGGTTGTTAACCGCCCACTTGTGTCCACCTAGGACCCGAGTTCTTGACACATGTTCCGAGACTGAGCGCGCTAACCACATGTGGGGTGTGTGGACACCCCTATCGGCTTAGTACCTGATTTCAAAGTATTGTACTGGGGGCCACAAACTAGTTTGGGGGTTTTAATGCCATGTTATGCCATGTATGCCATCTTATGCCATGTTTATTATATGTTGCTCGATGAGCGTTTACTACTATACTGTTTAGGATTTGGGTCGTTATGTTGAGGATTATACCTATGGCCTCTAATCTCTTAGCCGATCTCGCAACCTCTGGGTCCGTCTTTGGAGCTTGGCCAACTTAGTTATGGGTAGCTTATTGGGGGTGGCCCCTATGTACTTGCTTTAGGTCTGGGAAAGCGTCGTGTCCTAGGCCCCGCCGACATACCTATGGAAGTATGTTAATTGATCTGGCAACAAGGGTCGAAGTGCGTGTGAAAACTTTGGTGCACCCCTGCAGGGTTAAATCTTTTCGAAAAGCCAGGTCTGTGGTTAAGGACGACTTGGAGCACAGTATCTCGATCATAGACAACTATAACTAAAGTTTGTTGCTATAATTTGACTTATATCTGATATGACTAGTAAGTTGGATAACCACCATGGAAAGAATGAAAAAAATTGCCAACCGTGTGAGTTTCCTCGGTATGACTTTCTCGTTTGGTTTCGAGGGGGAAATATGGTATGTTTGGTGGTAGTATCATGTTGGTTCTGAATAGGTCTTTCTTATCCCTCTCTGATAGCCGACAGTTTTATCGAGTATCTATAGGTTATTTATTGCATGCTGCGCTGCCGCTTCAGTCCACCATAACTATGTAGGCAAGGACCGCCGAATTCTAAGACTCGCCGTGTACTGACCTCAGTTCTGACCACTCTCTTTTTTCCTTTGCCCTTTGCTGGCACCCCTTTTGTTTGAGCAGGTTTGAGATCGACGTCGTTGGCAGGGTAACCCTTCCGTCTTGGCCTAGGCAGGGTTATGGACGCCATTGGTTATTCTTCAAGTGACATGGTTATACCTCGCGGGTACACGATCTCAGCATACAGCCCAAGGAAGGCCCACGGCAAATATACGTCGGCCCATGAAGATTTTCGGGTGGCCAAGGCCCATGACGCCTTCGGATCCTTGGAGAGCAAGACTAGAGTAGATAGGAAATTCAAAGGGGTAAACCCTAGAACCTGTAACCGACTAGATCTATGCCCGGGACCTGCCTAAGTCTATATAAAGGCCAGGAGGGTACGACCTAGATCTCTCTCTCATACTTCCGCATACACACCTCCACGCCAGATTGCATCTGCGCACCCCTGTAATCACCGGTTCCGCCGTAATCAAGAGTAGACAAGCAGGAGTAGGGTTTTCCCTCCGGGGGCCTGAACCTAGGTAAACCTCGTGTCCCCGTGTTGCTTGTTTGCTAACCGTTCCGCGATCTCTAGCATCCCCATCTTCTCCAAAACCCAAGTCCATAACAATGGGAATTGATGAGCCGAAACCTCGTCAATTGGCGCCGTCTGTGGGAACCGGGGACGCTGATTGTGCGATCATGACGGTCCCAACCCGATCGATCTACAACTCTGCGGCGACGGAGAGTCACCTCCTCTTCGGCGCTTTCGACTTCACCGCCCACTCACCGGCCACCATGAAGGACTTCGAGCCCGTAGGCGACGGACTCGAGATCCTGTTTGGGAGCTTCTGCTTCTAGGTGGGGCAAACTGGCACCCTCTGCCTCGAAGGGTGCGGTTTTGCCAGTAGAGCTCAACAGGACTTCGAGCCCGTAGGAGACGGACTCGAGATCCTGTTTGGGAGCTTCTGCTTCTAGGTGGGGCAAACTGGCACCCTCTGCCTCCCTGAGCGGGTGCCTTTACCATCAATCAGGCCTGCTTCATGGGCCCCACACCCTGTGCTACGCACAACATCATCAACAGATGAGTCCTACGACAGCAGCAGCTGCAACTCCGATCTATGCGATCCGCCATCAGATGAAGGGACCTACAGTTCCGGATCCGAAAGCTGCGGCAGCAGCGGACCAATCTACGAGCGCTACCAATGCACCGTAGTCATCCAGGGCGACGTGGAGCATCAAACACCCAACCCGCCGCCCAACCCGACACCTAACCCGCCAGATCGAAACGGCGGGAACAGAAGAAGCCAGTCCCCCCACCCAAAGGGGACAACAACGGCCATGTCATCCGCCTTAGCAAAGAAGGATGGGCACAGCATCGCCGCCGCGTGGCAAAGATAGTCCTGCCTGCAGACTCCTCACGGGATCTGCTGATGGCCTACCATCTGCTCCTGATCGAGAAGCACAAGAAGCAGGTCAAGATGCAAGAGGTTCTCGACAAACGCAAGCAAGCAGCCTCGGAGTCCAGCACGCGACGAGCTGCGCGCTCCGCCATGGGCATCGGATCCAGCTCGAACGGCAACCACATCAATAAGAATCGCTCCCTAACGGAGAACATGGACCCCAAGGAGCGCCGTGAGGTGACCCGAACCCTCAACGCATCCTTCATGGAGATGGACGCCGATGGCAACATCACCCCGAAGACACCGCAAGCTGCGATCATAGCAGCCACTGCGTACCTCGCAGCCCACCCACCTCCGGAGGGGGACCCGAAGAGAGCCATGCACAAGTCCACACTCACCGGACTCGGACTCGTCGGAGCTGCTCTCCATCAAGAAACTCCTACGGAGCCGAAAAAGAAAGCTATGGTCAGGTTCAACCGCAGCCCCACTCCTTCATCCGAAGAAGAGGACCATGACCTTCCTCGAAGGCACAAGAGCTTGCGTCATTGCAGCTGCGATTACGACGCCAGAGAAGCGCTAACACAGCGCAAAATCGACAAAGCGCGAGCCAAGCGCGCATGCTCGTCTGAATCCGAGATGGACGAAGACGAAGGGGAACTCTGCGGAGCCCGGTGCTTCAGCAGATCTGTCCGACTGACACGGATGCCGTGAAATTTCAAGCTTCCTTCGGATACTCCGAAGTTCGACGGCACACAGGACCCCAAGGCATGGCTCAGCGACCACCTGTCATCCGTCAAGCTGCACGGTGGAAACAAGGAAACCGCCATGCAATGCCTTCTGCTGCCGACAGCATGACTGGATCTGGCTTAGCAGCCTATCCTCAGGATCCATCCGAAGCTGGGAGGAACTGGCTTACAGTTTCATCCAAAACTTCAAAGGCACCAGTAAGAGGCCCGCCTCGATCGAGGAGTTGCGAGCCTGCACTCAACGAACGGGCGAATCCATTCGCTCATACATCCTGCGCTGGTCCAACACCAAAAACTCTGCGGCGCACATCTCCGAAGAAAGGGCCATCGACGCCTTCAAGGACGGCGTCAAGCGCCAGGACTTCAAGGAGGAACTCGGGCGCGTCAAGCCCAAGACACTGGACCACCTCATGGACATCGCCAACAGGTGGGCCGACGGTGAAGATTCCGTCCACCGGGCACACTCGGAGGAAGAGGACGATTACGACCGACGACGGGAACGCCGTAACAAGAGGAGACCGCGCGTCTACGACGATCGCGATGGACCTGACATGGTCGCGGCCGGCTACGCCGATCGCCGCAACGATGCTAACCGCAACAGTGGCGGATACCGCGGAGGCAACTTCCGCGATGGAGGACGCCCAGCACATTCGTGGCAACGCCGCGATCGCGATAACGAACCCTCAGCATACGAAAAACTTTCGGGTCCATGCACCATCCACTTCTACATCGACAAGCAGGATGGTAAGAAGAAGGCAAGCCACATGCTCAAGGACGCCATGAAGTTCCGAGCTCAGCGAAAGCATGGCTCAGATGAGGCAGCAAGCTCCACCCCTGGGTTCAGAAACACACCCACACCAGGTGAAATAGCGCATGGAGCTCCTCCACCGCCACCTGCAGGAGGCCCGAACCAACCAGTCGCACCAGGACAGAACAACGCCGGGCACGGGTATCCCCCACCGAAAGGAGCACTGATGATCCAGAAGGGGCGCTCGACGAATATGGTGCAGAAGAAAATCACCCGTAAGATCAACCTGGCCATGACAACTCCACCCGCCATCCCTGAGTACCTCAGCGGATCGGAGTCCTGCATCACGTTCAGTCGTTCGGATCACCCTTGCCAAATCCCTCGCCTAGGTCATGCTGCCCTGGTGCTGGAGGCGCAGATCGGAGGTTTCGAGATGAGCCGTGTCTTCATGGACGGTGGCAGCGACATCAACCTGATGTTCGCAAGCACTCTAGCAGCAATGCGGATCCCTCTGTGCAGCCTAGAACAGTCGGACACAACGTTCCACGGCATCGTCCTAGGAAAGGGCATATTCCCCTGGGAAAAATATGGCTTGACGTCATCTTCGGCAAGCCGGACAACTTCCGATGCGAGCGGCTCGAATTCGAAGTGGTGGACTAGCCATCACAATATCACGCCATCCTCGGGCGTGTAGCATTCGCAAGGTTCTTAGCTGTCCCACATTACGTATACCTGCTACTCAAGATGCCAGGACCCAGGGGCGTCATCACGGTCCACGGGAGCTTCACCCAATCGGACCACTGTGACAGGGACTTCAACAGAATCTCCCAGTCATTCGGCATGCAGGACGAGCTCGTAAGGCTCCGCGAGTTGACGGACAATGGGGCACCCCCAGTCGCACGACAAAACGCACCCGACATGTCCTTCGACTCCACCGTCAACACAAAGAAGGTGCATGTCCACCGGACGGATGCCTCCAAGATGGCACTAATCGCCAACGACCTCAGCCCCGCATAGGAAAGCGCGCTCGTCGAATTCCTCCGTGAGCGCTGGGAAATCTTCGCCTGGTGTCCTGCGGACATGCCAGGAGTTCCCAGGGAATTCGCCGAGCACGCACTCAACGTCTTTCCAGACACCAAGCCTGTCAAGCAGTCCATCCAGAGACTGTCCGAGCCACGGGCCGAAGCCATCGGGATGGAAATTAACAGACTACTCGCTGCAGACTTCATCAGGGAGATCAAAGAAAGCGAGTGGCTCGCAAATACAGTGATGGTCCCCAAGAAGGACACGGACATCCTGCGGATGTGCGTGGACTTCACGTCGCTGAACAAGCACTGCCCAAAGGACCATTTCCCCCTTCCTCGGATCGATCAGATCATTGATTCGACTGCAGGATGCGAGAAACTCTCCTTCCTCGACGCCTACTCCGTCTACAACCAGATTCGACTCAAGGTCGAAGATCAAGAGAAAACGGCATTTGTTACACCGTTCGGAGTGTTCTGCTACAACACAATGCCCTTTGGGCTAAAGAACGCAGGTTCCACATACCAACGATGCATGCAGGCATGCCTCAAGGACCAGATCGGTCGCAACATCCAAGTCTATGTCGACGACATAGTCATCAAAACCAGGGAGGCACAAACGCTCATCGACGATCTCCACAAGACGTTCGATAACCTCGACCGCTACAGGATCAAGCTCAATCCCGAAAAGTGCGCATTCGACGTCCCATCGGGTTAGCTGCTTGGGTACTTCATCTCCCAGCGAGGGATCGAGGCGAACCCGAAGAAAATCCGGGCCATCATGGCCATGGAGAAGCCGAAAAACCTCAAGGGTGTCCAACAGCTCGCAGGACGAATAGCGGCATTGAGCAGGTTCATCAGCCGCATGGGCGAGAAGGCCCTGCCATTCTACCAGCTGCTACGCAAGGAAGATAAATTCGAGTGGACGTCCGAAGCGGACAACGCATTCGAAGATCTGAAGCGACTACTCTCCACCTCGCCCGTCTTGGTTACGCCAAAGGAGCGCGAGCCCCTATTGCTGTACATAGCAGCCACACACCAGGTGGTAAGCACCGTGCTGGTGGTCGAACGACCCGAAGAAGGCAAGACCCATGGGGTCCAACACCCAATCTACTACCTCAGCGAGGTATTGGCGCCAACAAAGCAGAGGTACCCTCACTACGAGAAACTCGCCTACGGCGTGTTCATGACGGCTCGACGGTTGAGCCATTACTTCCAGGAGCACCAGGTGACGGTCGTCAACGAAGCACCCCTGAACAGCATCTTGAACAATCCGGAGGCCACAGGACGCGTGGCCCTGTGGAGCATCGAGCTATCACCCCTAGACATCGTCTACGAGAAGCGACTCGCAATCAAGTCTCAGGTCCTCCTGGACTTGCTTGTACACTGGATGGAGCTGCAGCTGCCAGACACCCCAGACATGTCGTAGTCATGGACGATGCACTTTGACGGCTCCAAGCATGAAGCTGGAGCAGGAGACAGGGTCATACTGACCTCCCCGCAGGGCGACAAGATGAAGTACGTCCTTCGGATGAAATTCCGGGCTTCCAACAACGAGGCCGAATACGAAGCCCTCATCCACGGCATGAGGATGGCAAAGATCTGCGGCGCAACGCGCCTGGTCATCTACGGTGACTCCAATCTCGTCGTCCAACAGACGATGAATGAGTACGACGCACACGTCGAAAATATGACCGCGTACCGCGCACTCTACAACGCACTCGAAGGAGAATTTGACGGCTGCGAGCTTCGGCACGTTGGAAGAGAAAGCAACGAGGAAGTCGACAGACTCGCCAACATCGGCTCCACCTGCGCAAGGGTGCCACCAGGTGTGTTCCTCGAATAGATCTGCGTGCCATCCATCAAGCGGAAATTCCCCAAGGGATCACCCGAAGAAGCAGAACACGCGGGGGCTACGCTACCCGAAGGTCATGAAGGACCCGAAAAACTAGACACAGAGGTCGCCACGATCAACCTGATGCAGGTAATGGCAGTCGAAGAAACCCGGACACGACCGTACCTCCAGTACTTGATAGAAGGAGAACTACCTGATAGCCTGACAGATGCCCGGCGCATATGTCGCCGGTCAAAAGCCTTCACCATCATCAATGGCAAGCTGTACAAGCGCAGCATTTCGGGTATACTACAAAGGTGCGTCACCATCGGTGACGGGAAAACCATCCTCCAAGACATCCATGAGGGCATCTGCGGCCATCACGCAGGCAGTCGCTCCTTTGTCGCCAAAGCTCTACGAGCTGGATTCTACTGGCCAACGGCCATGAACGATGCAAAGGACATCGTCCAAAGATGCAAAGGGTGCCAAAGGTTCGCTGACAAACCACATGCACCCGGGTCAGAGCTCAGGCCCATACCTTTGGCCTGGCCCTTCACCCAATGGGGCCTCGACATGATCGACAAACTGCCAAGGTCCTCGAAAGGAGGGCACGTCTACCTCCTGGTCGCAGTCGACAAATTCACCAAGTGGATCGAAGCCATGCTGGTAACTAACTAAAAGGGCAAGACTGCCGTCAAGTTCTTTGAATCCATCGTCTATAGGTTCGGCGTACAGCATAGCATCATCACCGACAATGGATCGAACTTCATCTCCAAAGAATTCCAAGACTTCTGCGAAGGCCTCGGAATCAACATCACATACGCCTCTGTGGCGCACCCGCAAACGAACGGGCAGGTGGAAAAGGCCAACGGCCTAATCGGCGCTGGCATCAAGAAGCGCCTCATGAGCCCACTCGAGCGACTCGCCGGAGCCTGGATGAAAGAGCTACCCTCCATCCTATGGAGCTTGCGTACCACGCCAAACAGCTCCACCGGCTACACGCCGTTCTTCTTGGTGCACGGAGCCGAAGCCGTGCTACCAGCCGAAGTACGCCACCAGGCCCCCCGGGTCGTCGCTTATAGCGAAGCTGAATCCACGGCTGCACTCGAAGACGCCATCGACACACTCGATGAGGCACGAGACATAGCAGCAGCTCGATCAGCGGTGTACCAGCAGAGTCTCCGCAACTACCACAGCCGACGGCTGCGCCTAAGGTCCTTCGTCGAAGGAGACCTCGTCTTGCGACTCAAGCAAGAGCGACCGAAGAAATTCGAGTCACCATGGGAAGGACCCTACATCATCACCGAAGTCATCCCAGGTGGCGCCTATCGCCTCAAGCACGCGGAGTCTGGAGTCGCATACTCCAACACATGGAACATCGCACACCTGCGATGATTCTACCCCTAGATACCTAACCCTTTACTTTCAATAAGGCTATTCAGCCAAGGCTACTCAGCCGAACAATGTACCTCCTCCATTACGATATAAATAAAGCTAAGTGTCTCGCCCCAAAAATTTCGTTTTCCTATTCGCACTTTTACTTCATGCTACAAACGCACTCGGGGGCTCCCCCCACCTCACGATTTCGTCGACTGAGGATAACACGTGTACACCTAAGTAGCTGACCACGTCAGGCTAACGAAAAGGACACATATGCGAACAAAGCACTACGTGCCCAAACAACAGTCAAACCTTTATAACAAAGGGCAAAACACGCCCAGTCAAATATATACAAATTATACATTTATCTCTTTTACAGGCACTACCTATTCTAAAGAATAACCTGAGCACGCTGCTCAAATAGATCTACAATCTCTTCGGCATACTGCCCTACAGCCGCGTAATGCGGACGCATATCCCACACACCACCATCTGGTCGAGGGGGTGGCCCAGCCGCTACAATAGACAGATCTACATCAGGATGGTGCAGCCTAACAAGGGACATCGCAGCCTTCACCCCTGCGACGAGCTGCTGCCTCACTAATTCCTTGACATGATGCACGTTCCAAAACTTCGACAGAAGACCAGATAGGGTTGAAGGCGCAGCATCCAGCGGAAACATCACATGCAGAACCGACGCGAGTGAAGTCTGCACCTGGCGAAGCACCCACGATACTTGGTGAACGCGATCCTGCATCGTCGCAAGGACCATAGCACGGTCACGATCCATCCAGAAGAACCTGCCGGCTTCCATGTCCTCCTGCGTCAAACAATTGACCCGAACAACAACACGCTCCTTCTCCTCCCTGGGAGCAAGGTTAGCACCTGCAATACTTACACAAAATAAGATGTAATGCCAGCAAGTGCATCTGAAGAAAAGGGCAACAGCTCGAAAAACTTACACTAAAGCTGCTCGGATAATCGAAGCAATTCCGCCATCAAGTACTCCTCTCTGGCAGCACCGCGATCCGCCTTGGCCTTCCAAACGTCGGCAGACCACGCACCCCAAGCAACTCTTTCTTGAGACTACGAACACGGTCTCGAAGAAATGCAAGCTGCGACGAATCATCCAAGGATGGCCGCAGCCGCGCTGCAGGCGAGGTGTCAACGGGATCAACACCCGAAGGACCCTAGATCAACAGAAAGGCAAAGACATGAACACGCAGACGAAGGAGCACATAACTCAATAAATTCATTAAGTGCATCAAAAGCCACTACGTGGCACAAGGATTTGTTCATCGAAATAATTACAACAAAAGAGACTACAACTATCCTACAGCTATAGTGCCTAAGACGCGGCACCCTGAGTAGCCTCGGAGCCAGATTGCCTCGCCTTGGCATCCCCTGCTGCCGTAGCGCGTACTCGGCCAGCAGATCGATCAGCTTCGGCCCATAACGCTTACAGCGAGCAGAATAGGTACCGAAGTCTACCTCGGATCCATCAGCAGTCGTTGGCATCTGGGAAGTGACCTGGGGAAGGTCCAGCTCCGCTCCAGCAGCCAAAGCCATCGCCAGCCCGACGGATGCACCGATGCCCTTACGCTTTGCGTTTATGCGCCGCGCAGTGCTTCGCTGCCTCCGCTAGAGCGTCAACATCATCAAGGGCCGCGCCCTTGGGAACAAGCTCCTTGTAAAAGCGCCCAAGGACCTCCTTGGCCTTGGCAAGCGAGCTGACGACGGTGCTATAGCGATCTTCGACCGCTGCAGTAGCATCATCCAGAGCACTCCTGTGCTCCAGAGCACCGCGGTCAAACTCGATGCCCGCGGCATCTGAGACAATCAAGACGAGGAATGAATAAAAGCACCGCAGAAGAAAGACAGGAAAACCAAAAAAGACGAAGGTGAAGATACTCACCCGAAACAGCCTTGGCAACCGCCATAAGCTTGCCAGCCACTTCTCTTTCATGCGCAGTCGCAGCAGTGGCAAGCTGCTCCTCGCGGTCCGTGGCCTCCCACTGCAGGCGCTCCTTAGCCTCGGCCGCAGTGGCCAGCTCCAGCTCGAGGCGCTCCTTCGCACCAATGGCGACCTCGGCCTTCTTCTCCGCTTGACCGAGGCTCTTTTTGAGGGAGGTGTTGTGCTCCTCTGCATTCAAAAAATACAAGCGTCAGATAACAGGACAAGAATACACGAAGAAGCAAACATCAAGGCATAATAGTACCTTGAAGCTGTTTGAGGCTGGCCTCCAGCACCAGGTGCTGCTGCACCAGTCGTTTGGCATCCTGCACAAAAGGCTGCAGGCAAAAAACCTACTAGTCAAGAGAAGGACTTGGGGGCTACGCCCAAAAGAAAGAGCAGAAATAAATTACACACACGAAAGCGCTCGGGGGCTCCCCCGAGACTCGAAAGAAGAACACGCAACAAAAACTCCATTACAGATGCTCGGGGGCTTTCCCCGCGGTAGGAGGCAGAACTACTCACATGATCCGATGGCGACTTCGAAGGTCCTCTAGCAAAATTCTGAGGCGCAACCACCTGAACCTCCTGCAGAGAAGGGTTCGGAGCAGCGCCCTCAGAGGTAGCCACCATCTGAGGAGGAGGAGACACAAATTTCGACTCCCCCATCATATCCCGAGCACCATCGCTGGAGGAGTCATTGGAAGAGTGCCTGCACAGGGACAAATTAGTACAAGTACAAAGTAAACAAGCAAGGAAAAGCAATGTAGGACAAAGGAAACTTACGAGTCAAGCTCTCTTAGGTTGAAGACAGGAGGGGTCCTCTGGACCTTCTTCTCCTCTTTCTTCTCTTCCTTCTTCTCTTCCTTCTTTTCTTCCTTCTTCCGCTTCGCCGGCGGGTGCGGCGCTACAGCCCGCACGGGAATGGCAGGAATCGGAGTGGAAGAGCCTCCATGCCCATCACTGTGACGTTCAAGACACAGTGGGTTCCTAGGAGTTGGAGGAGTCGAGGCATCTGAAGACTCGCTGGAGCTCCGTGATCGTTTGCGAGTGTGGTCCTCGCTCGACTCGTTGGCCTCTTCAGCCGGAGACCGCACCGATGGCAGCTCGGACATGGAATCCACCACATCATTATCTGGAGCATCCGGAAATACTTCGGGTAATGGAGGCGACATACCCGGCACCTTGAAGCTCTGCACAAGAGAAGAACAATTTGTTAGCAAACAAACGCAAAAACAATGCAGTCGAAAATAGCTCTACGCGCACGGATCTACACCTGTGGAACAGGAAGCGAAGAAGAAAACGGAGGAGTCAACGACTTCCCCGGGATATCCTCTCCAGCTTTGAACTTCAGCAGCGAACGAAGGGCCCTGTCGAGGTCTCCCTGGGAGAATTTCTCAGCTAAAACCCTCGTCGGATCATGGCGGCCAGCATAAAGGAACATCGGGTGCGCCCTAGCCTGGAGTGGCTGCACCCGATGCTTAAGAAAAGTGCGGATGATATCCACACTGTTCAGTTCCTTCTCCGGAATCAACTGGAGATCCTCCACTCGACAATAGAGAGCCTCTATCTCCGCCACCTCGCCATCCAAGATCTGGGTTTTCCAGGACCTTTTCGGCTCGATCTTTTGGGAGGAGTCGAAAGGAACAAGACCAAAATCCTGCCCAGGCACTACGGAGTCGCGGATATAAAACCATCGCCTCCGCTAGTACTGGATAGATTCGGACATGGAAAAAGAAAAGAAAAGCAGATTGGGTTTGAGGGAGATGATGCAACCCCCAATGGGATAAACACCATCCGAACCGGACTGCCACTTCACGGAATAGAGTTTCCAGAAGAGGCCAAAGTGCGACTCGATACCGAGCCAACACTCGCAGAAAGTGATAAAACAAGCAATATGAAGAAGAGAATTGGGGGAAAGATGGTGCAATTGGACACCGTACAGAAAAGGCAGTCCACGAAGGAAGTCGTGGACTGGGAAGGAAAATCCGCGAATGACGAAGGCAAGGAACATAACCCGAAACCCAGCGGGGGGACGGGGGATTACCTTGTTGCCTGGGAGTTTGACGGCCTCCCTATCCTGTGGAATCAAGCCCCGCTCACGAAGCTTGCGGAGATCACTCTCCCGCGTCTCCGATCGCCGCCAGCCACCGTCGGTGACACGGGTAGCGGCGGCACCCTTCTTCCCTCCAGCAGCGCTGGTACCAACCGTAGAAGAAGACTTCTTTGGCTTTCCCATTGCGGTACGGCGGCGCCGGCGGCGAGAACGCAAGATGGAAGAAGGAAATGTGGAAGGATATTCCAGCGCGCAGCAAGAGCTCTCAGAGAACAAGGAAGCAGTGAAACGAGAATAGCTGCGGTGAAAACAAACTAAAGTTTTCCCCAATGATTATAAAGATGAAGACGATGCACGACAACCGTCCATCGAGAAGACCTAACGCCAATGGCAGGATCTGGCCATGCACGTGTCAGCATCGCAACGAACCGTTGCTAACACGCCGTCCACTATGTGCGGAAATCGAGGCGACGCCGTAATTATCTCCACGCCGCGCGTGACTGGTCAATTCAAGGTCAGACAGTGGGACCCATGATCTTCCAGTCAAGTCATCTCTGGCGCAGCAGACGCTTGAGGTCATCAATCGTTAGCACTGACGTCATCAAAAGCTACACTAGTAACAGCTACAATTTCTTCGGCTTCAAAGCTAAGAGTACTCACTCAAATCTACGATTCGACCAATTACTCGGGGGCTACTCCTATCAGGAGCGCTAGCCGCACACCCAAAAAAGAATAACACATTACAAAAACGAATTGTTTCTTCGAGTCCTACGTCGAGTTTACGACTCCACTACGGACTCGGGGGCTACTCCCATAGGGAGGATGGATTTAAGCATCCGAAAAATTTTCTGTCCTATGGACATGACACTGAACAACGGCTGAATTAAAGTCTCCGCTCGAGTCTACGACTCGAACAGACACTCGGGGGCTACTCCCATAGGGAGCGCTGGTCGCGCACCCTATAAATCTTCGACTGCGATCTTTCGGATCAGTACACAAAAAACTTTTTCGGCAACTCTGCCCCAATTAACGCTAAGTGAGTAGCATTCTCCTTAGCCACTCGAAACACCTCCGCGGTGACAAAATTCGGATGTTGTGTCTACGATGCAAAGATAAGACCTACATATATCATCTGATGGCCTGGTAACGCACATGACTGCGCTCTGCTAGTATAAACCCGTGCCAACAGGCGCGACGAAAAAATCCTGACGGACACGTTGGGTGCACCAATTAAATTCACTGGAATTCCACTCCTGTAAGTCCTCTGCGGCCTGAGTCGAATTACGCCAGCATATGTTCCGGGTTCGAGTTGAGGGACTCGAACCTGAAGAAGATCATGTTGTTTTGTCCTAAGACAGTTAACTGACCCTGATCTGTCGGGAGATTCAGGCACATGCATCAACAATCCCTACACATTCTCTTGAAAGACAGAGTTGCACCCAAAGGATTGAAGAGTCCTCAGCCGAATCTACGATTCGACTGAACACTCGGGGCTACTGACATGGTTATACCCCGCGGGTACACGATCTCAGCATACCTGGCCCAGCCCAAGGAAGGCCCACGACAAATATATGCCGGCCCATGAAGATTTTCGGGTGTCCAAGGCCCATGACGCCTTCGGATCCTTGGAGAGCAAGACTAGAGTAGATAGGAAATTCAAAGGGGTAAACCCTAGAATCTGTAACCGACTAGATCTATGCCCGGGACCTGCCTAAGTCTATATAAAGGCCAGGAGGGTACGACCTAGATCTCTCTCTCATACTTCCGCATACACACCTCCACGCCAGATTGCATCTGCGCACGCCTGTAATCACCGGTTTCGCTGTAATCAAGAGCAGACAAGCAGGAGTAGGGTTTTCCCTCCGGGGGCCTGAACCTGGGTAAACCTCGTGTCCCCGTGTTGCTTGTTTGCTAACCGTTCCGCGATCTCCAGCATCCCCATCTTCTCCAAAACCCAAGTCCATAACAATGGGCATTGACGAGTCGAAACCTCGTCATCAGGGCTCTTAGCCCCATTTGCCTCTTGTCTGTACTCGGACGATTGTATCATTTTCAAGGTGATTTGGATCTTTGTATTGTTTATCTGTATTCTTGACTCTTGGAGTCGTGTTGTATATATCTGTTCTGTGGGTTTCATCGAGGACTAATGTGTAATGGTATTACTTCTTTTTCCACCCACACGAAAGTGCTTGGTGGGCACCTTTGAATCTTTTCTATGTGGGTTTGGCGGGAATCGCTAAGACTTGCATAGGGCCGATCAGAGGGTGTTACATAGAGTGTCCAATCGGAGAGTAGTTCAGGGTAGTATCATGAAGAGAATATATTTATTGAGAGTGTTCACTAGTGAAAGTATGATCCCTAGGCCTTGTTTCTAAACATTGAAACAATGTTTGCATCTAGATCTGTTACATGTTTGCTTGCTTCCATATTTTTGTCTTTAGTCTTTTCCTCCCCGTCAGAAGCTCTTTTCTGTCACCTTTACCACTTATAATCATCCATACCACTTGTATTTCACTATCTCTTTGCTGAACTATTGCACCTATACAGCTGACAAGTGTATTGGCTGTGTTGGGGACACAAGAGACTTCTTGTATCTTGATTGCAAGGTTGCTTGAGAGGGACTTTGACCACTTCCTCCCTGAGTTCGATAAACCTTGGGTAATCCACTTAAGGGAAACTTGTTGCTATTCTACAAACCTCTGCACTTGGAGACCCAATAATTGTCTACAAGAATAGAAGTGCGTAGACATCATTGGGTATAGAGGAGTGGGGAGGTCAATAAAGAATCTTTCCCTGCCTACCAGCACCTCTAGGAGATACTACCAATGCCGGCAAGCATAGGAGCCCGAGGCTAGGGTCAGAGGTGGACAAGGAGATTGCCACGAGGAAGGGGAGGAAGATGGGGTACATGGGCTCCTAGATCTCGATCTAGACCTGGGTGGCTAGGTGGAGGAGAGTAAAGGAGAGCACATGGTGGGGGTTTTGCCTTTTGCAAAAGGTGAGGACGAAGGCTTGGGTAGGGCTCTTCCTCTCTCTCTGTCCTATTGTTTGCTTAAAGAGGAAGGGAGGGTGACCAGGAGAGGAGTGGTAGATGTGGTGGGTATATTGGTTGGTTTCATCTTGCAAGACACGAAAACAAAGGGGAGATAAGGAGGAAGGTTGTGGTGGTATTGGTTGACGCACATGCACTCACATGCACTTATGTTACCACGGTTAGGGATGTAGGGTTTTAGCATATTCCACTTAGGCATTAAGTATAAAGCATGCTGGTTGGGATTTAGTTAGTATGTAGTTTAGTTTTTATTTCTTTTATATTATCTATCTTGGATTGATTCAAAACCAAAAAAATCAAGCAAAATCCAATTGAGCTAAATATAAGAAAGGAATATGGCCAAACTTGGATGGGACATGCATGCAAATTAATGCATTATCTTGTTGGTGAAAACAAGCTAGATCTCTTATTTGAACATGTCATCCAAGCAAGCAACCAAAATTAAAATATTCCCACAAGAAAATTATCTATGGAAGTTCTCCAAACCCATATGGTCCAAATGAATGATGATCATGCATGGACTAAGGTGGCCTCTAATAGTGTGTGTTTTCCACTAGATATCCCTTATAGCCACAAATATAATCTAATCATGACCATGATTCAAACAAAACACATGGATGGATAAAAGATAATATTCCTACACACATGGATTGCAAAGGTGGCTTCCATAACAAATATTGTGAAAACAATATGTATCACATAGGGAGCATGTAGAATTAGAAGTGGATCCATCCCAACCCATATGAGCTAGATATAAATAACAAGGGAAATGCAATGGCTCATATGTGACTAAGATGGTGGAATTGTAGACAAAGCCAAAGAAAGGTGATGGAGTTGAAAGAGATATGCGCGTAACTCAACTTGGGAATCAAGCAACATATCAGAACCAACTACAAATAATCAAGAGGCAAATACAATTAACAAGGATGCAAATGACATATGATATAAGAACCAAATGACAAGGGTTTTATATGATGCTCAAATGCAAGGTGGCATGGTGACATGAGCATGATATTATGAAATGAAATGAATGACATGTAGGAAGTAGAAAAATATAGACTAGGCAAGTAGCATTGCCATTGTTAGACAATTGGGATGCTACATCAACCGAATCAGTAAAGGTTCCAAGAGTTTGACCTAATCCGACTGGGCCTAGCTATGGTCTTGGGCCTTCATGTCCAATCGCCGGTCTTCTTTGAAGCCCCCTTTCCAGTCACCATCATTGGTGGCCAAGTCGACATTATCCTTGGCCAGTCGCTTCCTGCCTTCATGGATACCTCGATTGGCATATCCCCATCAGGAGGCATCATTGTGTTACTGGCATTCTTCCTCCTAGACCGAACTAGGTTGGCAGATGGAGAGTTTTCCTCCTCATCTTCTCTAATATCATCGTCACTAGATGACATGTGAGCAATATAGCCATGGGGATCCACTGTAATGGATGGATCCTTGCATTGAAATTGGAGAAGAGCATGCTATACATGAGAAAGACCGACAAGCAAGGAAGGCAAGTCACCCTTCGCAAAGTGGGAGGGAACAAGTCTCATGACATAGGGAGCATAGGTGGGAGTCTTCTTCTTGGCAATATTGATGACCATCTCCATGAAGATAAAGTAGATGACATCAAGTGGAGTGGCAGTAGCTTCGGGACCATCAATATACACAGAGAGATCACGAGCCATGAGAGGGACCAAAGCTCCACGAATAATATCAAGGTTACCAGCTTGAGGATAGATGTTCTCATGGAACATGCGAATCACAATATGAAACGAAGGCCTAAGATTCCTAACTTGACCAAGAACACCATTCTTGGAGTAGAGGGGAGCAAGTGTCTTCTTGCTATACTCAAGACCGTAAGTCTCATGCAGTCAGAGACCAAACAAAGAATTCCCACCTTCGAACAGATATTTCAAGAGCTCGGAAAACTCAATGAAGTTGGACTCACAATGGATCTCACCGGTCATCCATGTCATAGGGAATCTCGTTCCCATCTCCAAACACGAGAGTGGCAAAGAACTAATGCACAATATGAATGTTGTAGTCTTGCTTAAATCTCATAAGGTCATGCAACCTAAGCTTCCCGGTAATCCAAAGAGCATCCTGGAAATAGGACTTTCTTTCCATAAAAGCAAAGTTAAGAGAGCGCTACGGGCACACAGGATTCTTTACGGATAAGTGATCATATACCTTTTTCATGATCAAGTATTGCTCATGTCGTGGTATTGACATGACAGATGCTACATGGGGTAGCTTACGTAGAGGAGGCAAGGTGACATAGGAGAATCCGGGAGCGAGATTGGCACACTATGTACCCAGGTTCACGTCCCCTCGGTGGAGGATCGATACGTCCTGCTATCATAGGTTGGTTTACATGGGAGCCGTCGTAGGCGGAGGAAGAGACTATGTCTAATATGACGTACCACATGGAGGTGCCCCTGATGGCTTTATATATGCAGTCAGACATGGTTTACAAGTGTTTAATGGGCTCTATATTGGAGTCTCTATCTTGGGTCTCTAGTCGACAAGTCGCCTATGTACACTATGCGCCAGTCACTGCATTTGGCGAGTCGATCCTCCCTTGGCTAGGATTCAGTCTGCTCAATCCAGCTAGCGACTCAGCTTCATGGGTATACCCTGATTGGTATTACCCCATAAGTAGTCCCCGAGCGCGTCAGGGACTCGGCGATGGCATCAAGCCGCAGAATCGGCGTAGGCGATTCCAAGGTGGAATCGATGGTGAGTCATTGGCAAGCTCCTAAAACAGAAAAATAGCTCATGAAGTAGTTCATTTGCCAAGACGAGTTGACGTGCTGGGCGAGTCGCCATTGGGTGGAGTCGCCCCTTGGATAAGTTTGACCAGCGCCTTGTGTGACACCCCCGGGATCAGGGCTAAACAAATTCCAGATCTCTGTCTGAAATAAGCTTAACCTTGAGCTCGAGAATATCCAGTGAAGAATCGGTAACACAACAGTGACCCTATGACACAAAATTTATTACAGCAAGCTCATATCTGAGCAGAGAACCAAATTATTACAAGCAGAGGTCACTGACCACAAACACCAAACAATGGAAGGCAAATTATTCTATTAAGTATTGCAAACTTAACAAATGGCCTAAGAGGCCTGAAGCATAACGATGACGTCCCAGCCTATAGATTCCAGGCTGCCGGCCGGGAACCCCAAGCTACCCGTCGATGTCGATGTAGTACAAAACTCATCTTCAGGTGAACACTTACTCTGCCAAATGTTGGAGATATGCCCTAGAGGCAATAATAAATGTAGTTATTATTATATCTTTGTGTTTATGATAAATGTTTACATTCATGCTATAACAGTATTAACCAGGAAACATTAATACTTGTGTTATTTGTAAACTAAATTAGAGTCCCTAGTAAAGGCTCTTCATAATACTAGCTTGTTGGTTAATAGATGATTGTGGTTTCCCTATCATGAACATTGAGATCTTATTAACAACAAGATCATATCATTAGGAGAATGGTATGATGGACATACTCCTATAGATAAGCGTAGCATAAAGATCAAGTCATTTTAATAGTTCAATTGCTATAAGCTCTCTGATACATAGTAACCTAATTGCTTCGACCATGAGATCTTGCTTATCACCATCACCGGAAGGATGCTTTGATGACATCAAACACCACACCGTAACTGGGTGGCTATAAAGGTGGCATTGAGTGTTCGGAAAGTATGGGTTGAGACACATGGATCAAGAGTGGGATTTGTCCATCCATATGATGGATAGATATACTCTGGACCCTCTCGGTGGAATGTCATCCAATTAGCTTGCAAGCATGTGACTGGATCACAAGGGATCACATACCACAGGAACGAGAAAAGAGTACTTATCAGTAACGAGGTTGAACTAGGTATGCAGAGATACCGACGATCAAAACCTCGGATAAGTAAACTATCGTGTGACAAAGGGAAATTGGTATCGTATGTAAGTGGTTCATTCGATCGCAAAGTAATCATAGAAATATGTGGGAGCCATATGAATTTCCAGATTCCTCTATTGGTTATTGATCGGAGAAGTGTCTCGATCATGTCCGCATAATTCACGAACCGTAGGGAGACACACTTAAGGATTCGATGTTGTTGAGTAGTTATGGAATGATGAGTAAGAGACCGAATGTTGTTCGGAGTCTTGGATGGGATCCGGGATATCACGAGGAGATCCAGAATGTTCCAAAGAATAAGATTCATATAAGGAAAGTCCTGTTTCGGAGTTGGGGAATGATTCCGGTGTTTTCATCGGGAATGTTCTAGAAGGTTCCGGAAGGTCCGGCACTCCGGAGGGGAAGGGTACATGAATGTGTCATGACAATGTGGAACGGTTGCATCATGTACTAGGTCACATGGCTAGGCAAAATAAAGGGAGAAATCAAATCCTAGTTTGAAAGTCAAACGCCAATTTGAAAAAGTCAAACGGCAAGTTTGCTTGGTGGAGGGAGAGTAGGTGTCACATCCCAAGATTTTCCAAATCTTGTTATGTTAAAAATAAATGAATAAAATAAAACTTTGTTTATTTTCAGGGTGAGAAGAAACGTTTTGATTCCAATTGGAAACCTTCAAACCAATTTGATCAAATAAAATCCTAAAGGGATTTAAAAAGATAAATAAACAATAAAGTTAAAAATATTTGGAATTACTATTTTTGGATCTTTTAATAAAAAGATTTGGTTTTCAAATGAAAAGGTAAAAATATAAATAAGGATTATTTTATAGAGCCAAATTAAAACCTTGGCCAAGCTTTTGAAATAAAATGTTTTGCTTTGATTAAAAGAGTAAAGATTTATTTAAATAAAATAATGAGGATTTATTAATATCCAAATTTATTAAAATTAAGGCTTTGCCATTTTAATTAAACATCAAGACTTGTTAAATCATTTTAAACAAGTTTTCCAAGTATTTTATATTCTCAAATAAAACCTACTGAAGTGTTTTTGGTTTTATTTTAGATTTCAAAATAAAGTTTTTAATAAAACAAATCCTATTTGATTTAATAACTAAGATCCATTTTATTTAATTATTAATGGACCCTAAAATAAAAATATTATTTTATTTTGGACTTTGGATTCTGTTGTTAAACAGAATTAAAAACTACACAAACTTTGACAAAGGTTTGAATTCATGTGTTGTTTGAATTGTTTGATTGAATTACAAAACAGAAAATCAATTAGAAAAAGAAAAAGACATTCAGAACAAAAAAAAGGATCAGACCAAGCCCAGCCCATCCCAGCCCAGCAGCCCACCTCTCTCCCCAGCGAACTGTTCTTTTCTCACTCAGGAACTTACCCGCACAGAGGATGACGATTAGACCCCACACTCACGCTCTCTCTCTCGCAGACAACCAGGACCCACACACGCTCATCGTCTCCACCTGCGACCACTTCCTCACCCGCTTCTGCATTGATCTCGCGGAGTAATTCTCGCAATGCAGCGAGTAATGTCTCATCAATCACGCCGATAACTCGCATGCGTTCCTCTCTTTCCTCTCTCGACCCTCTCTCGCCTCGTGGCTGTTCCAATTGAGCCACACCACCTCGACTCCGCGAGCTCAAGGAAATTCCGCCACACCGCCCCTCAAATCCCTATGCACGCGAGCTTGTTCTACATCGCCTGGCGTACCTCCCAGCGTCAACTGCTTGGCAGAGACCACTCTAGACGCTCGGCTTCGTCAACATCTGAGCACCACCGACGACGCGTCTACTCCGGCGAAATCTCCCTGGTAAGCCAGACCGCCCCGAGCCCTCTCAATGACACTCCCTTACTCCCCATGCTCGTACGCATCTAATGCTCCCTTCCACTTGCCTCGGCACGACCTGCAACTCCGTCCCCGACAACCTCCAGAGTCACCCGCCGCTCGCAGCAACTCTGGCGAGAGATTAAAGACGAACCCGTGCGCCCCTCGACGAGCTGCCACAACGTTGAGCTTCAGAGTCACTCCGTGAACCCGGTGAGCATCCTATATCTCTTCCTAGCATCCTACATCGCCGGCGAGCTTGAAGTCTGACCGCGCGCCGCCAGTCGCCGCCGCCAGCACCACCAACCTATGGTCAAACGACTGTGGACCGTTAGATCTTCATCTGATGGCTTGATTAGGTTGACTAATCGAAGGGGTAAGGATGAACCTGAGCCGCGCGATTAAATTTAGATCCAACGCACCACACATCACGATCCGCACGAACCGTTTTGGACGAATCAGAACAGCCCACGTGTCCAGTGCTTTGTTTTAAAAACAGAAATGTGTCTATTAGATATTCAAACTTGTAAAATTCATAACTTTCAAACCACACGTCCAAATTTTGCAAACTTTATATCAATGGATTCATAAAAACAAGCCCTAGCCAACCATGACATTTGTTTAGTAAAAAGTTTCTGCTAAATTATTTGTTTTTGCAGAAATATATGTATGCTTGTATATGATGTAAAAATTGTTCAAAATTGATTTTGGGGATAAAATCTTTTGCAAATGGTGTGTTTTGAACCTACTGACCCTAGGAATCACTTTGTGGTTTCAAAAATGTATTTGGAGATGCAAAATAATGATTCTTTGATTTAAACCAATTCTAGTCAAATAAAAATATGGTTTATTTATTAAAAATGGTTTTGAAGGAAAACCTTTGGGAAATGTTTTGTTTTAAACACTCTGACCCTAAACACAAGGTTTTATGGTTTGAAAACATATTTTGTAAATCCTATAGATTAATGCCTTATTAAAAACATTTCTACACCACATAAAATGATACTTTGTTTAGAAAAGGGTTTATAAATTGAAACCTTTTGCAAATGACTTTACCACTTTATAAAATGACCTATAGGTGTTTACAAATGTTGATAACCTATTAGAACCCACTTTTACAAATAAAACAATCTCTTGCATGCTTGCATGCATTGTTATATTTTATTATTTTATGTGATGTTTTGCTTGAATGGTAGATTGAAATATTGTTTGCTTGATTGAATTGTAGTGACTTGAAGTGTGTGAACATTGCAAAGATCAAGGAGTGAACTTGTACCCTCTACCAAAAAGGCAAGTGATGCTTCATACTTTGTCCCATTATTTTCACTATGCATTAGTGATAATTTTCTAAGTATAGGACTTGCATGGAATTTTGCTAAGTGTAAGTTATGCTATGGGAAAACCTAGTAGATGAAAACCTTAGTAGAATTTCCTAAGATAAGATTCCTACTACTATCATTCTTAGCTTAACTAATAGAAAACAAGGGTGGAATATATACATTCATACTATGGAAAAATTTCTAAGTCTGAGGACTTGTGTTTTTGTTTAATAAAACAACTAAGTTAATGAATCACCTAGGTGGAAAGGGACTTGCTTGGTGGATTTTGGTTGAGTGGTTACACAAGGCCCATGGCTATGGTTTACCTTGTGTATCACACTTGTGGATTGCCACCCAGGAACAAAGAGATTTGAGATGTCAAATGTTGAGAAGCTTCAAGTGCAGCCACTTGGCATTATGGGCTCTGCCTGGATCACATAGGTTGCTAGAACTTAGCCATTTGGACAGTTGGTGGTAGTGGGATGATAGGTTGGAACGCGTCCATTTGGTCTAAGGGAAGGCTTCTGAAAGATCTTGTCTTGGGAAACCAAGTCTTGTGGGGAAAGTGCACCACCTCTGCAGAGTGTAAAATCTAAGTACTTAGCCATGTCCCTGGTAAAGGACAATTTGAGCATCAAGGCATGGAAGCTATCAAGAATCTCATCATCCAAATTTCTAAGTTAAAAACTTGTGGTTGAACAAGGGTTAAAGGATCTTCAATCTTTGATTGGTAGATGCCTTGGGTGTTTTTTTTTGCCAAACAAAAACTTAGTGCTTTCAAATGATAAGGAAAATCTATTTTGAGCAAAGCAAGACTAAACTCCACTTAGCCAAAACCATATAGATGATAGACTCCACTATACTACTATAGTATCACTTGCCAATACAATTCAAATGTATTGACCCTTGTGGCTGTAACTTGTTATGTTGCAGGTTTGATTGATATTAGTGAAGTTTAATGATTAGGATTACAAGTCTACAACCAACATGTCTGCCTGTGGCACTTTGAAGATGAAGGACCCCATGCTTATAGATATTCTGCTGCAATGTAATGTAATAGCCAAATGAGCTATGTAAGATGTAATAAATTATGTTATTCCTGGTTATAATGTCGTATTATGACCTTTGTTCTTTGATATTACATCTTAACTGTGGATGCTAGCTATTGATCCAGGGACTAGCATTGCAATCATAGGGATCCTTTTCCTTTACAAAGGAGGGATCTTACAGATGGTATCAGAGCATTGTGTTGCCTGTAGGATTTGTAAACCTAGGATTGGACAAAACCCCTTAGAAAAAGATAGGAGTTGTATTTGTTCCAAAACTTATTTACAAACAATCTTGTAAACTCTTTCCTCAACCATTTTGGTTTTGATTCTACATCTCTTCTATTTCAAACTTGATGGACAAAGCCTACCCCTTGGCCAAAGACTTCACCATGTGCAAAGGACTTCATCAACTCTAATGACTTCAACATCTTCAACTCTAATGACTTCAACATCTTCAACTCTAATGACTTCAACTTCTTCAACTTTAATGACTTCAACATCTTCAGCATTTTCACCAAGGACTCCAACCTTGTATATCACTAAGGACTACAAGTGAGACAAGAAATGTTAATCAAGACTTGAGGACTAAGGAAACACAACTTAGAAAGAACCCTCATCACCTTTGAAGATTTGTGACCAAGAATTTTCCCAAGGAAACCATGATCCCATGCAAGAAGAATCAACCAAAGAAAGATGGAAAGATCTCAAGTGAACCATATAGATGGACCACCATATTTAGTTTAAGCCAAACACACCAACTTATGTGGTGTAACAAAAATATTTTTGGTTGCCTAAAAATATGCTTGAACCTTGTTGTTTGAGTGAAATGTTTGTTTGTGATTGCTTGCACATTGCTTGTGTGAATTGTGATGAGTGTGATTAAAATTATTTCCTTAGAAATATCTTGCCTATTCTAATCTCAATTCAACCCAAATAGATGACTACTCCAAGAGACTCCAACATCAAGGTTGATAACACCAACAACAACCAAGAGGACAACATGATAGAGCTTATAGCAACCAAAAACCAGTTGAGCCAAGTGACAACTCAGCTTTTAGCCGACAACAATGGACTAGACCCAGCCATACAAAGAATTTTGAAACTGCAATCCCAATTGTTGCAAGGATTGGTTACTCAAATGATTAACATGAGAGAAAACTTTTCCTAAGGAGTTTATGACAACAAGGATGAAAAAGATGCTATTCTAGAAGGAACCCAAGCTTGCAATATTTGTGGAGACAAGGATCATACATCCAAGGAGCATGAAGATCAATGCCCCAAGAAGAGAGAAAGATTTCCCACCTTTGAGGTGAGATATGAAGAGCATGAACTAGAAGAACTCCTAGCTTTGGAGAGACCCAAAAATAAGAAGAATGACAAAAGCCAGTTGCAATGTTACAATTGCAAAGAGATGGGACACTATGCCAGTGAATGCCCAGAAAAGAATAAGAGCCAAGAAGACAAACAAAAGCTAGTGAAACCCAAGATGAGGAAGGATATTAGCCAAGTGATGTGCAACCACTGCAAAGAGTTAGGACATTATGCATCATATTGTCCAGAGAAGCCACATCAAGACCTCAACCTTATCACATGTTTCAAATGCAAAGAGCTAGGCCACTATGCAAACTTCTGTCCAGGAAAGTTACACCAAGATCCCAAGTAAGACAAGATGTAATCTAGTTGGAAATTTTTAAGGGTGGTAGTACCCTAGATGCTTTTGAGACAACTTGTAACCCCTAGCCTTCCCAAATCTCGGGACGAGATTTATTTTAAGGGTGGTAGCCTGTCACATCCCAAGATTTTCCAAATCTTGTTATGTGAAAAATAAATGAATAAAATAAAACTTTGTTGATTTTCAGGGTGAGAAGAAACTTTTTGATTCCAATTGGAAACCTTCAAACCTATTTGATCAAATAAAATCCTAAAGGGATTTAAAAAGATAAATAAACAATAAAGTTAAAAATATTTGGAATTACTATTTTTGGATCTTTTAATAAAAAGATTTGGTTTTCAAATGAAAAGGTAAAAATATAAATAAGGATTATTTTATAGAGCCAAATTAAAACCTTGGCCAAGCTTTTGAAATAAAATGTTTTGCTTTGATTAAAAGAGTAAAGATTTATTTAAATAAAATAATGAGGATTTATTAATATCCAAATTTATTAAAATTAAGGCTTTGCCATTTTAATTAAACATCAAGACTTGTTAAATCATTTTAAACAAGTTTTCCAAGTATTTTATATTCTCAAATAAAACCTACTGAAGTGTTTTTGGTTTTATTTTAGATTTCAAAATAAAGTTTTTAATAAAACAAATCCTATTTGATTTAATAACTAAGATCCATTTTATTTAATTATTAATGGACCCTAAAATAAAAATATTATTTTATTTTGGACTTTGGATTCTGTTGTTAAACAGAATTAAAAACTACACAAACTTTGACAAAGGTTTGAATTCATGTGTTGTTTGAATTGTTTGAATGAATTACAAAACAGAAAATCAATTAGAAAAAGAAAAAGACATTCAGAACAAAAAAAAGGATCAGACCAAGCCCAGCCCATCCCAGCCCAGCAGCCCACCTCTCTCCCCAGCGAACTGTTCTTTTCTCACTCAGGAACTTACCCGCACAGAGGATGACGATTAGACCCCACACTCACGCTCTCTCTCTCGCAGACAACCAGGACCCACACACTGTTCATCGTCTCCACCCTGCGACCACTTCCTCACCCGTTTCTGCATTGATCTCGCGGGAGTAATTCTCGTCAATGCAGCGAGTAATGTCTGTCATCAATCATGCTCGATAACTCGCATGCGTTCCCTCTCTCTTTCCCCTCTCTCGCCCGACCCTCTCTGCCTCAGGGCTGTTCCAATTCGGAGCCACACCACCTCTGACTCCGGCGAGCTCCGCGGGAAATTCCGGCCACACCTCGCCGCCCCTCAAATCCCTATGCACGCGAGCTTGTTCTACATCGCCTGGCGTACCTCCCAGCGTCAACTGCTTGGCCGCGACCACTCTAGACGCTCGGCTTCGTCAACATCTGAGCACCACCGACGACGCGTCTACTCCGGCGAAATCTCCCTGGTAAGCCAGACCGCCCCGAGCCCTCTCAATGACACTCCCTTACTCCCCATGCTCGTACGCATCTAATGCTCCCTTCCACTTGCCTCGGCGCGACCTGCAACTCCGTCTCCGACAACCTCCAGAGGCACCCGCCGCTCGCAGCAACTCCGGCGAGAGATTAAAGACGAACCCGTGCGCCCCTCGACGAGCTGCCACAACGTTGAGCTTCAGAGTCACTCCGTGAACCCGGTGAGCATCCTATATCTCTTCCTAGCATCCTACATCGCCGGCGAGCTTGCAGTCTGACCGCGCGCCGCCAGTCGCCGCCGCCAGCACCACCAACCTATGGTCAAACGACTGTGGACCGTTAGATCTTCATCTGATGGCTTGAATAGGTTGACTAATCGAAGGGGTAAGGATGAACCTGAGCCGCGCGATTAAACTTAGATCCAACGCACCACACATCACGATCCGCACGAACCGTTTTGGACGAATCAGAACAGCCCACGTGTCCAGTGCTTTGTTTTAAAAACAGAAATGTGTCTATTAGATATTCAAACTTGTAAAATTCATAACTTTCAAACCACACGTCCAAATTTTGCAAACTTTATATCAATGGATTCATAAAAACAAGCCCTAGCCAACCATGACATTTGTTTAGTAAAAAGTTTCTGCTAAATTATTTGTTTTTGCAGAAATATATGTATGCTTGTATATGATGTAAAAATTGTTCAAAATTGATTTTGGGGATAAAATCTTTTGCAAATGGTGTGTTTTGAACCTACTGACCCTAGGAATCACTTTGTGGTTTCAAAAATGTATTTGGAGATGCAAAATAATGATTCTTTGATTTAAACCAATTCTAGTCAAATAAAAATATGGTTTATTTATTAAAAATGGTTTTGAAGGAAAACCTTTGGGAAATGTTTTGTTTTAAACACTCTGACCCTAAACACAAGGTTTTATGGTTTGAAAACATATTTTGTAAATCCTATAGATTAATGCCTTATTAAAAACATTTCTACACCACATAAAATGATACTTTGTTTAGAAAAGGGTTTATAAATTGAAACCTTTTGCAAATGACTTTACCACTTTATAAAATGACCTATAGGTGTTTCCAAATGTTGATAACCTATTAGAACCCACTTTTACAAATAAAACAATCTCTTGCATGCTTGCATGCATTGTTATATTTTATTATTTTATGTGATGTTTTGCTTGAATGGTAGATTGAAATATTGTTTGCTTGATTGAATTGTAGTGACTTGAAGTGTGTGAACATTGCAAAGATCAAGGAGTGAACTTGTACCCTCTACCAAAAAGGCAAGTGATGCTTCATACTTTGTCCCATTATTTTCACTATGCATTAGTGATAATTTTCTAAGTATAGGACTTGCATGGAATTTTGCTAAGTGTAAGTTATGCTATGGGAAAACCTAGTAGATGAAAACCTTAGTAGAATTTCCTAAGATAAGATTCCTACTACTATCATTCTTAGCTTAACTAATAGAAAACAAGGGTGGAATATATACATTCATACTATGGAAAAATTTCTAAGTCTGAGGACTTGTGTTTTTGTTTAATAAAACAACTAAGTTAATGAATCACCTAGGTGGAAAGGGACTTGCTTGGTGGATTTTGGTTGAGTGGTTACACAAGGCCCATGGCTATGGTTTACCTTGTGTATCACACTTGTGGATTGCCACCCAGGAACAAAGAGATTTGAGATGTCAAATGTTGAGAAGCTTCAAGTGACCACTTGGCATTATGGGCTCACTGGATCACATAGGTTGCTAGAACTTAGCCATTTGGACAGTTGGTGGTAGTGGGATGATAGGTTGAACGCCATTCCATTTGGTCTAAGGGAAGGCTTCGAAAGATCTTGTCTTGGGAAACCAAGTCTTGTGGGGAAAGTGCACCACCTCTGCAGAGTGTAAAATCTAAGTACTTAGCCATGTCCCTGGTAAAGGACAATTTGAGCATCAAGGCATGGAAGCTATCAAGAATCTCATCATCCAAATTTCTAAGTTAAAAACTTGTGGTTGAACAAGGGTTAAAGGATCTTCAATCTTTGATTGGTAGATGCCTTGGGTGTTTTTTTTGCCAAACAAAAACTTAGTGCTTTCAAATGATAAGGAAAATCTATTTTGAGCAAAGCAAGCCTAAACTCCACTTAGCCAAAACCATATAGATGATAGACTCCACTATACTACTATAGTATCACTTGCCAATACAATTCAAATGTATTGACCCTTGTGGCTGTAACTTGTTATGTTGCAGGTTTGATTGATATTAGTGAAGTTTAATGATTAGGATTACAAGTCTACAACCAACATGTCTGCCTGTGGCACTTTGAAGATGAAGGACCCCATGCGTATAGATATTCTGCTGCAATGTAATGTAATAGCCAAATGAGCTATGTAAGATGTAATAAATTATGTTATTCCTGGTTATAAAGTTGTATTATGACCTTTGTTCCTTGATATTACATCTTAACTGTGGATGATAGCTATTGATCTAGGGACTAGCATTGCAATCACAGGGATCCTTTTCCTTTACAAAGGAGGGATCTTACAGTAGGAAACCTACTTGGGGAGGAGTTCCTCTCCCTCCACCCACCGGCCAAGGAGGCCGACTTGGGGGAGGACTCCCTCCTCCCAAGCCGCGCCCTCCCACCTATAAAAGGAGGGGCAGGGCTGCCCCTCTTCCCTACACCCAACACCACCCAAACCCTAACCCTAGCCGCCGGCCTCCTACAAGTCGCCCCCGACCCTAGGGTTTCTCCTAGCCGCCGTGTTGGGGCTTCCCCAAGCCCTAGCCGTCGGCCAAGCTCCGCCCCTTGGTGCATTCTAAACCCTAGATCGCCAAGGCCTCTCTCATAGTCCACCATACTCGCTCTGGCTTAAGGCGAAGCCCTGTGAGATCTCCCCTCTACTTCCGGTACCACGCCGTCGTGCTGCCGGAATCACGAGGAGAGTGCTACAACCTCTGCTGCCTACTGGAAAAAGGGAGAGGAAGGTCTTCATCGAGTACCGACTACGGAAGCGCTGCCGGAACGCAGTGCCGGAAGGATCGTCTACGCGATCTTGAGATCGGCAAGAGTACGACTACATCACCCACGAGAATCTTCTCTCATTAACTGCTTTGGAATCTCCGAGGGTGAGTTCCTCTATTGACTCGTTGCTAGAATCTAGTAGATAGATCTTGGATTGTTTGTTTGCATGCATAGAATTTTTTTGTTTTCCATGCTACTAACCCCTATAGTGGTATCAGAGCCGTGTCTATATGTAGATCTGTTGCACGAGTAGAACACAATGGTCATTGTGGGCGGTGGTGCTTTTATTATCAATTTCTTTTTGTGTACTTTGCATCTTGCGGTATGATGGGATGAAGCGGCCTGGGCTAACCTTACATGACATCATTCATGAGACTTGCTCCACGCTCAACATGCAACTTGTATTTCATAAGTGGCTTTACGGGTGTCTGTCTCTCCCATTATAGTATAGATCCAATTTACAACGGGCACTTGATAGTTCAAACATCAATGTTGTGGTTCTTGTTCGTAAGTTAGATCGACACTTATTGAAAGCCCCAAACCACGTAAAATATGCAAAGAAAATTAGAGGCGTCTAACTTTGTTTTGCAGGGGTGTGCTGTGATGTGATATGGCCATGATTGTGATTATATTTGATGTATGCAATGTTCCTTATTGTAAGTTGGCAACCGGCAGGAGCCATATGGTTGTCTTTAAATTCTGTTAAGACTCGCGTGTCTATTCAAAGTAGTTGTAATAGTTGGAGCTGGTGGACGACAACCATGAAACGGTGCCATTGACCTTGACGCTATACCGGGGATGATGGAGATCATGTTTATGCTTGAAGATGGAGATCGGAAGCACAAGAAGAAAGGCCATATCATATCACATATTATGAATTGCATGTGATGTTAATCCTTTATGCATCTTGTATTGCTTAGTTAACGACGGTAGCATTATAAGATGATCCCTCAAGCACATAAATTTCAAGTTTTAAAGTGTTCATCATTAGTAAGCACCACGTGATGATTCGGTGTGTTAGATTCTGCGAGTGTATACAACGTGAGAAAGCCAGATTTGCTCATGCGGAAGCTAAGGTTTGATCTTGACGAGCCTAGCATGTACAGACATGGTCTCGGAACACGTATCACCGAAAGGTAAAACATGAGTCATATAGTAGATATGATGAACATGTTGATTGTTCGTCATTGAAGCTACATCAACTCTCGTGATGATCGGTTTTGATGTGGTGGATTTGGTTCGTGTGATCACTAAAACAATGTGAGGGATATTGTTTTGAGTGGGAGTTCACCTAGATTAATTTAACTATTAATTAGAACTCAATTTGTCATAAACTTAGTCTAAACTATTGCAAATATGTTGTAGATCAACGGCAGCCCCTACCATCAATTGTAATGTATTCCTAGAGAAAGAAAAGTTGAAAAACAATGGAAGCAACTTAGCGGATTGGTTCCGCAATTTGAGGATTGTCCTCAATGCTGGTAATTTGACATATGTGCTGGATGCACATTTGGGTGACCCTTTGCCTGATGCTACCGATGAAGTAAAGAATGTTTACCTCACTCGGAAGAATCAGTACTCCATAGTTCAGTGTGCTATCTTGTATGGTTCGGAATCGGAGCTTCAGAAAAGGTTTGAGAACCATGACCCACATGATATTGTCCGTGAACTCAAAATGATATTTGAGGCTCACGCGGCAGTTGAGAGTTATGAGGCTTCTGAAAAGTTCTTTAACTGCAAGATGGAAGAGGGCAACTCCATCAGTGAGCACATGCTTAAGATGTCTGGGCACGCAAACAAACTCCAAAGCTTGGGTATAGTGATTCCTAATGCTTTGGGGATTTACCGTGTCGTCCAATCACTACCAAGTTACAAGAACTTTGTGATGAACTACAATATGCAAAACATGAACAAGACGTTGCTAGAACTCTTCTCCATGTTGAAATCTGCAGAAGTGGAGATCAAGAAAGAGCATCATGTGTTGTTGGTAAATAAGACAACCAAATTCAAGAAAGGCAAGCCTAAGCAAAAGGGCAACTTTAAGAAGGGTGGTAAGAAAGTTGCCGCACCAGCGAAGAAAACCACGGCTGGACCTAAGCCTGATACTGAGTGCTTTTACTGCAAGGGAGAGGGTCACTGGAAGCAGAATTGCCCAAAGTACTTGGCGGATTTGAAGAACGGCAACATCAAGAAGAAAGGTATATCCAATATACATGTTATTGATGTGTATCTCACTAGTACTCGTAGTAGTGCATGGGTATTTGATACTGGTTCGGTTGCTCATATTTGTAACTCGAAACAGGTGCTGCAGAATAAGTGGAAGCTAGCGAAGAATGAGGTGACGATGCGCGTTGGAAATGGATCAAAGGTTGATGTGATCGCGGTCGGCACGCTACCTCTTCATCTACCATCGGGATTAGTTTTATACTTAAATAATTGTTATTTGGTGCCTGCGTTGAGCATGAACATTATATCGGGATCATGTTTATTGCGAGACGGTTACTTGTTTAAATACGAGAATAATGGTTGTTCGATTTATATGAGTAATATGTTTTATGCACATGCACCTTTGATAGATGGTCTATTCTTATTGAATCTCGATAGTGGAAATACACATATTAATAACATTGAAGCTAAACGTTTGAAATTGAGCGATAACTCGACCTATATGTGGCACTGTCGTCTTGGTCACATTGGAGTGAAGCGTATGAAGAAACTCCATTCCGATGGACTTCTTGAATCACTTGATTTCAAATCACTTGAAAGATGCGAAGCATGTCTAATGGGTAAAATGACTAAGACTCCATTTTCTGGTATGATGGAGCGAGCTACGGACTTGTTGGAAATCATATATACCGATGTGTGTGGTCCAATGAGTGTAGCATCGCGTGGTGGTTATCGTTATGTTCTTACCTTCACGGATGTCTTGAGTAGATATGGGTATATCTATTTCATGAAACATAAGTCCGAAACTTTCGAGAAGTTTAAGGAATTTCAAAGTGAGGTGGAGAATCAACATAACAAGAAGATTAAATTTCTACATTCTGATCGTGGAGGTGAATATCTAAGTTACGAGTTTGGCGAGCATTTAAAGAAATGCGGAATACTTTCACAATTGACACCGTCGGGAACACCACAGCGTAATGGTGTGTCCGAACATCGTAATCGAACTCTCTTAGATATGGTTCGTTCTATGATGTCACTTATAGATTTACTGCCATCGTTTTGGGGTTATGCATTAGAAACAACAGCATTCACTTTAAATAGGGCACCATCTAAATCCGTTGAAACGACACCGTATGTGTAACATCCCTAAAATCATGTTTCAAAACTCATGCATATCATCCATGCATCCATGATCATTTAGGGTTTCATTTCAAAAACAGGAGCATATATTGCTCATTATTTTATGTATGAATACTCTAGCCTTTGTGCTACTTGCTAATGAGAAAGGTACTAATATTCATTCAGTAATGTTTTGAGTTCAAACTTAAGTGATTTCAAAAGATTGAACAAAGTTTCAAAACAAAGTATGAAATAAAACCAAGTTTATTCCTATTATTATATCTCATAAAGGCTTGGTTTTATTTTATTTTCCAAATGACCCAAGTATGTTTTTGTAAACAGAAGTGTTTGACACATATTTGAGTGCAAAGTACACTATACAAAAAGCTAGAGAAGGTTTGAATTCAAACTGAATTGAAATGGAGTTTGAAAACCAATTCTAGAAAACCAAACAGAAAAAGAAAAGGAATAAAGAGAAAAAATAAGCAGCAAGCCAATCTGGCCCAACCCAGCCCAACTCGACCCAGCTAGCCCAGCGGCCTCTCCCACGAATTGTTTCTCTTTACTCGCACCCGCACCCACTGAGTCGCTGACCGCCTGGACCCATCCCCACTCCTTTACTCTCGCTGACAACCACGACCCACACAACTGTCGTCGTCTCCACCCAGCGACCAGTTCATCCCCAAATTACGCCAGGCGTTTCCTGTTTAAATTCGCGGCGTCAATTCCCGTTCAATGCCTGAGTAAATCTCGCACGTGCCCTTGCTACTTAAACCCCCTCTGCCCCCTCTCCATTTTCCCCAAACCCCAAGCACAGAGCGCCCCCAGGCTGCGAGAATTCCTCGCCGCAAGCTCGCTGCTCCGACGAGTTTGTCGACGAATTCCGGTGAGCACCGCACTCCCCTCTGCCTATGGTTCATGCTGGCTTGTTCTACATCTCCGTGCGCACCTACTGATGCTTTCCGTTTGCTCGCGCATGGTCTGTAGCCTCGGCAACGACAACGACTGAGCTCCGCCGCCCTCTGCTCGAACTTCGACGACCTTTTCCCGTAAGTCCCAGCCTCCCCTCTCCCTCTGTTTGATACGCGTGAGATCCCCAGTGTCCTGCGCATCTAATGGTACCTTTCTCTCGTCTTAGAGCGGCCCAGAGCATCGCCAACATCGACGAACAGAAGCCACCGTAGCCAGGGACTACTCCGACGAGCAATCCGCGATAACTCCGAGCGCCCCTTCGCCAACCGAGCATACGTCAAGCTTCTCCTTGTCACAGCGATTCTGGTGAGCATCCTCCCACCTCCCCGGGCGACCTAGTTCGCCGGTGTAGGGGTTCGTAGCATGGAAAACAAAAAAATTCTACCGCATGAACACACAATCAAGATCTAATCTGTGATCAAGCCAAGATCTATCTACTAGATTGTAGCAACGAGTCGATGGAATACTAACCCTCGAAGATCCAAAGCGGTTAACGAGAGCAGATTCTCGTGGGTGATGTAGTCGTACACTTCCGATCTCAAGATCGCGTAGACGATCCTTCCGACGCTGCGTTCCGGCAGCGCTCCCGCAGTCGGTCACACGTTCGGTACTCGATGAAGACCTTCCTATCCCTTGTTCCAGCAGGCAGCGGAGGTTGTAGCACTCTCCTCGCGATTCCGGTAGCACGACGGCGTGGTACCGGAAGTAGAGGGGAGATCTCGCAGGGCTTCGCCTTAAGCCAGAGCGAGTATGGTGGACTATGAGAGAGCCCTCGGTGTTCTAGGGTTTAGACACACCAAGGAGGGGGTGCTAGGACCGGCGGCTAGGGCTTGGAGGTGCCCAAGTCGGTGGCTAGGGGAGAAACCGTAGGCGGCGGCTATGGTGGGCGGCGGCTAGGGTTAGGTTTAGAGGGGGCAATCTTGTGTGCTAGGAGGGGAGCCCTGCCCCTCCTCTTATAGGAGGGAGGCACCGGCCAAGGGGAGGGGAATCCCTCCCCAACTCGGATCCCAAGTGGGCCGGCGGTGGAGGAGGGACTCCTCCCCAACTCGGTTTCCACCTCCCTCTCCACTTCCCAAAAATAGCCGTTTGACTTTCAAATTGGCGTTTGACTTTTTCAAACTAGGATTTGATTAAACCCTTTATTTTGTTCAGCGATGACACCTAGTACATGATGCAATCATACCAACTTGATATAACACATTCATGTACCCTTCCCCTCCGGAGTGCCGGACATTCCGGAACCTTCTAGAACATTCCCGATGAAAACACCGGAACCATTCTCCAACTCCGAAACAGGACTTTCCTTATATGAATATTATTCTCCGGACCATTCCGGATCTCCTCGTGATATCCCGGATCCCATCCGAGACTCCGATCAACATTCGGTCTCTTTCTCATCATTCCATAACTACTCAAACAACGTCGAATCCTTAAGTGTGTCTTCCTACGGTTCGTGAATTATGCGGACATCATCGAGACACTTCTCCGAACAATAACCAATAGAGGAATCTAGAAATTCATATGGCTCCCCCATATTTCTACGATTACTTTGCGATTGAATGAACCACTTACATACGATACCAATTTCCCTTTGTCTCACGATAGTTTACTTATCCGAGGTTTTGATCGTCGGTATCTCTGCATACCTAGTTCAACCTCGTTACCGATAAGTACTCTTTTCTCGTTCCCGTGGTATGTGATCCCTTGTGAGCCAGTCACATGCTTGCAAGCTAATTGGATGACATTCCACCGAGAGGGCCCAGAGTATATCTATCTGTCATATGGATGGACAAATCCCACTCTTGATCCATGTGTCTCAACCAATACTTTCCGAACACTCAATGCCACCTTTATAGCCACCCAGTTACGGTGTGGTGTTTGATGTCATCAAAGCATCCATCCGGTAAAGGTGATATGCATGATCTCATGGTCGAAGGAATTAGGTTACTATGTATCAGAAAGCATATAGCAATTGAACTATTAAAATGACTTGATCTTTATGCTACGCTTATCTATAGGAGTATGTCCATCACATCATTCTCCTAATGATATGACCCTGTTGTTAATAACATCTCTATGTTCATGATCAGGAAACCATGATCATATATTAACCAACAAGCTAGTTTAACAAGAGGCTTTACTAGGGACTCTTTTATGTTTACAAATCACACAAGTATTAATGTTTCCGGTTAATACAATTATAGCATGGTATGTAAACATTTATCATAAGTATGAAGATATGATAATAATCAATTTATTATTGCCACTTGGGCATATCTCCAACAGTCTCCCACTTGCACTAGAGTCAATAATCTAGTTTCAAACCTTTGTGTATTCAACACCTATGGCTTTATGGTGTCGTATGTACACGATTGCCAGTGGTCAACTGATCTCCGGATCTGACACTTCCAGGTCCGTGTGTAATTGCATGTCTTTGCGTCTCTACGCATCACTCATTCTCTAATGAGATGGCTTTGTATAATTTTGGTCCTTTGGTGAGAACTTTAGTTCTTTGGGGTTTAAAACATGTTGATAATATTGTCATACAATATATCTTCATAGTATTATCCCGCTGTGAACTACACCTAGTTTGATAACAAACTACTTGACACAAATGCCCTCTTTAGCTGCTATTATAGCAGTCATATACTTAGCCTTTTGTTGTAGTATCTGTCACAATGTTTTAACTTTGGAACTCATCCAAATCCATTATGGAACTTACTTTCCATCATATTGTGCCACCCTTAGTTTAGATTGAGATAAACTTAATTTGTACTTTGTGACAAAACTAGTATCAATGTAATTCATTTACAATGAACTAACCATCTATTTGCCACTTCTACAAAATAATATATTCTTATTTCTTTTACAAGATCATAAGAATATCTTTACTATTGTCCAATAATCATCTTATGAATCATTATGGTATACGCTCATAACATTTAGAGCATAGAACATATCTGGATTTGTACACATCACTGCATGATTGATAAAATACTCTTTGTGATTTTATACATCAAGTATCAATCTATAATTGAATCTTTGTTTCACTTACCCAGTGTCAATACACTTGAATATATTATCAATATTGAACTCATTCAATCTTTTCTGTGTGACAAGAACCTTTCTTGTAGTTTCTATATTAAACTCATTCAATACATCATCTATGTATTTTCGGCACAACCATATTAGCGTCTATTGATGCCAAATATTTGGGTTTTGCCTAAGTCTTTCATCGAGATGAAATTCTTATCCTTTGTTTAATAAAAGATACATTATTTCCAATCAACAATATGTCTTCCACATAATGTATTAGAAACATGTCTTAGCGCTCCCACTTAATTTCTTTCAAATGCAAGCATCTTCATCGTCTCCAATGAAATTAAACTCTTTTAACAGTTTCATCATAGTGAAGATTCCAACTCCGCTATGCTTACTTCAACTATTGAAGTTTGCATATTCTTTTAGCATCCTTTGAATTAACAAAACCCTTTGGACCGTGTCATGCACATGTCCTAGGTAACCCTTCTATTAGAAGAACTTGTTTTGTTTATCCAACACATAACAAAATTATATGTCGTGGTTGCTACATTAATCCTTCTAGACTAAATATCGCTATGAAAGATCAAATCTTGTCATAGTCAACCTTTGAACATTGTTGTGAACTCTTTCCCAACATGTCGACCATTTCATAGATGCAAAACATTCATGTCTATTTCTTTATAGATCCAAACACAACTGTAAGGTCTTACACCTTTCTCGAGGGTCCTTCAAGTTCAAAACTTGATTTCTCGTGTATGGAACTATCACGGATTTTATGGCTTCAAGCCATTTGACGGAGTCAGGGCCCATCATCGCTTCTTTGCATGTAGTACGCTCATTATTCTCAAATAATGATTCAACCCTCAAATCTTGGTATTTGATTGTTTATTCGATCTACTTGGTTCAATAGAAACTTTGACCTTCGTAACCACAACCTTTGAGGCACGTGAGACATGAGCATTGTTGCTGCCTCCGGAACACTTTTCGGCGCTGCGCAACTTTGCACATATAGCTAAGGTTCTTTTAACTTTATCAAAGTTCTATTGTCCTCCCACTTATCTTTTCATGAAAAAATCCTTCTCAAAGAAACTTGACGTTCTAAGTGACAAACACTTTTCTCTCTGATGTTATGGAGGATTACTTAACAGTTATTCGAAATAACATACAAAGACAGGTTCATCCGACTTTGGTTGCAAACATCTTTATTATGCATAGCATACCAATGTTTAAGAAAGGACAACTTGGGTTTTATTCCAAACCATAACTTTATATGGTGTCATTTCAACGGATTATGATGGAGCTCTTTTCAGTGGAAAAACGGTAGTCTCTAAAGCTTTTAATCTTTAAAATATAACGACAGTACTATGAATTACACCTTTGATCTTACCATGTCAAACAAGGTTTAATTACATATCTCGAACGCTCCATACTCTTATGGTGTTTCGGAAAAATGCAAATCCACGGAACGATTCCTTAAATCTTAGGTATTATGCTAAATTTGTAACTCAAATATATTCCTTTATGATCTTATCATAAACTATTTATATTTTTGTTACAATGATTTTGCACTTCATCTTGAAAGTCTTTGAACTTTTCAAATGTTTCATACTTCATCCTTATTAAGTAAATATTCATATATTCACTCAAATTTTTGGAGAAAGCATATGAAGTTGAAATCCATCGCTCTTGACTACACATAATGGACTTTGTACAACAATATGTACAAGTTCCAATAAGCTAGTCATTCGTTCCTTTTTGGCCTATGAACGAAGTTTTAATTATCTCTAGGAAAGTTTCACAAGCGTCATGTGATCAAAAATCAAAAGACTCCAAAATTCCATCCACATGGACTTTCTTCATGTTTTCTTTCCAATATAATTTAAACAGCGATGTCACTTCATAAGTGATATTTCAATCAACTTGTCTTTCGACATTTTTAGCACTAGTTTTATGGATGTGATTTCTCCAACGAGATTTGTGAATCATCCATCTTTTATGGATTACGGCAATTAATTGAACAACCCTTTTGTTCTCATAATACCTGATAAAACAAATCTTGAAGGCAAGCTTTGATGTTTAACGAGCAACACAATAACCCTTTATTTGTTCTCGATGAACATCATCACATATTCTTTTGCTAGTTACTTAGGCCATTGTAGTTCATGAATTGTGTTGTTTCGTATGACGATTCACACCAACAAATTCAGTATCAAATACTTAAGAACCACATTGTTTAATAAGCAAAGAATATAGCCATAACATGTATATCATCTATATACTTAAACTGAACAATTCTAGTCTTTTCTTTTCTGCCATATATTTATGAGATTCTCTTTCAGTATTTCCTTTTCTGTTTGAAAGAATCTATCAACATCAATAGTGGAGTCATACATATGACACATAGTCCAAAGCGTGTATAATTAAATACCAATGTCTTTGGACTTGCACTTTGAAGTAGATCACCATCATCAAATGTTTGGTGTGCTTTCAAATTCCATTCTTTAGTAATCTCTTGGTGTGGTAAATATTTTACCTACATCAAATATTCACCCTTATCATGGAATTATTCATGATCAAGCTACTTTTAGCTTATAAAGATGAATCGCGAGTATAATGTTGCTATCCAAAACCTTTTGGTGGATTAGGACAACTAGTGTCTCCAACCCTTTGCAAATTCTCATCAAATATGAGAACATGACTTTTGCCATATTATACTCTGTCATGTTGCAACCAAAACTTCGTTTCAGATATCACAATATCTTCCACACATCATGGTTTCTGAAACAACTCTTTCAAATCCTAGATAACCTTGATATTAATACAATCCTTTGAATATCAAGAATCATGGAGACAAACATGATACTCATACACTAACACTTGGAATTGTCACTCTTGATTTAATACCAATTATTAAACTTCATGGAGTAACCGGAACTTACTGAAAGTTTGCAATAGGACTTTTAAACTTTAGATTAACACTTCAAAACAATACGATACCAGTTCGTAAAGTAACTAATAAGAATTCTATAGTTCTATCATCTCAATTAAAACTAAGTGCAAGGTGGTAAACGGATGCCAATGACTACAACAACTATGCAAATTCACTTTGATTTAATTTATGATAAATAGTGTTCAACTTTTAATCATATTGCCGTTGAACTCCCACTCAAAACAATATCCCTCACATTGTTTTAGTGATCACACGAACCAAATCCACCACATCAAAACCGATCATCACGAGAGTTGATGTAGCTTCAATGGCGAACAATCAACATGTTCATCATATCTACTATATGACTCATGCTTTACCTTTCGGTGATCCGTGTTCCGAGACCATGTCTGTACATGCTAGGCTCGTCAAGATCAAACCTTAGCTTCCGCATGAGCAAATCTGTCTTGCTCACGTTGTATACACTCGCAGAATCTAACACACCCGATCATCACGTGGTGCTTCAAAACAACAAGCTTTAGCAACGATGCTAACTAAGGATGAACACTTTAAAACTTGAAATTTTTGTGCTTGAGGGATCATCTTATAATGCTACCGTCGTTAACTAAGCAATACAAGATGCATAAAGGATTAACATCACATGCAATTCATAATATGTGATATGATATGGCCTTTCTTCTTTGTGCTTCCGATCTCCATCTTCAAGCACGAACATGATCTCCATCATCACCGGCATTGCATCAAGGTCAATCACGCTTCTCCATGGTTGTCGTCCACCAGCTTCAACTATTACAACTACTTTGAATAGACACGCGGGTCTTAACAGAATTTAAAGACAACCATATGGCTCCTGCCGGTTGCCAACTTACAATAAGGAACATTGCATACATCAAATATAATCACAATCATGGCCATATCACATCACAGCACACCCCTGCAAAACAAAGTTAGACGCCTCTAATTTTCTTTGCATGTTTTACGTGGTTTGGGGCTTTCAATAAGTGTCGTTCTAACTTACGAACAAGAACCATAACATTGATACTAGTATTGTCAATCACCCGTTGTAAATTGAATCGTAACTATGTTGGGAGAAACAGGCACCCGCAAAGCCACTTATGCAATACAAGTTGGATGTCAAGCGTGGAGCAAGTCTCATGAACAATGTCATGTAAGGTTAGCCCGGGCCGCTTCATCCCACCATCCCGCAAGATGCAAAGTACACAAGAAGCAATCGACAACAAAAGCATAAACACCCACAATGACCATTGTGTTCTACTCGTGCAACATATCTACATATAGACACGGCTCTGATACCACTGTAGGGGTTCGTAGCATGGAAAACAAAAAATTTCTACCGCATGAACACACAATCAAGATCTAATCTATGATCAAGCCAAGATCTATCTACTAGATTGTAGCAACGAGTCGATGGAATACTAACCCTCGAAGATCCAAAGCGGTTAACGAGGGCAGATTCTCGTGGGTGATGTAGTCGTACACTTCCGATCTCAAGATCGCGTAGACGATCCTTCCGGCGCCGCGTTCCGGCAGCGCTCCCTGATCGGTCACGTTCGTACTCGTGAAGACCTTCCTCTCCCTTGTTCCAGCAGGCAGCGGAGGTTGTAGCACTCTCCTCGCGATTCCGGTAGCATGACAGCATGGTACCAGAAGTAGAGGGGAGATCTCGCAGGGCTTCGCCTTAAGCCGGAGCGAGTATGGTGGGCTATGAGAGAGCCCTCGGTGTTCTAGGGTTTAGACACACCAAGGAGGGGGTGCTAGGGCCGGCGGCTAGGGCTTGGAGGTGCCCAAGTCGGCGGCCAGGGGAGAAACCCTAGGAGGCGGCTATGGTGGGCGGCGACGGCTAGGGTTAGGTTTCGAGGGGGCAATCTTGTGTGCTAGGAGGGGAGCCCTGCCCCTCCTCTTATAGGAGGGAGGCACCGGCCAATGGGAGGGGAATCCCTCCCCAACTCGGATCCCAAGTGGGCCGGCGGTGGAGGAGGGACTCCTCCCCAACTCGGTTTCCACCTCTCTCTCCACTTCCCAAAAATAGCCGTTTGACTTTCAAATTGGCGTTTGACTTTTTCAAACTAGGATTTGATTAAACCCTTTATTTTGTTCAGCGATGACACCTAGTACATGATGCAATCATACCAACTTGATATAACACATTCATGTACCCTTCCCTCCGGAGTCTTGGGACATTCCGGAACCTTCTAGAACATTCCCGATGAAAACACCGGAACCATTCTCCAACTCCAAAACAGGACTTTCCTTATATGAATCTTATTCTCCGGACCATTCCGGATCTCCTCATGATATCCCGGATCCCATCCGAGACTCCGATCAACATTTGGTCTCTTTCTCATCATTCCATAACTACTCAAACAACGTCGAATCCTTAAGTGTGTCTCCCTACGGTTCGTGAATTATGTGGACATGATCGAGACACTTCTCCGAACAATAACCAATAGAGGAATCTGGAAATTCATATGGCTCCCACATATTTCTACGATTACTTTGCGATCGAATGAACCACTTACATATGATACCAATTTCCCTTTGTCTCATGATAGTTTACTTATCCGAGGTCTTGATCGTCGGTATCTCTGCATACCTAGTTCAACCTCGTTACCGATAAGTACTCTTTTCTCGTTCCCGTGGTATGTGATCCCTTGTGAGCCAGTCACATGCTTGCAAGCTAAGTGGATGACATTCCACCGAGAGGGCCCAGAGTATATCTATCTGTCATATGGATGGACAAATCCCACTCTTGATCCATGTGTCTCAACCAATACTTTCCGAACACTCAATGCCACCTTTATAGCCACCCAGTTACGGTGTGGTGTTTGATGTCATCAAAGCATCCATCCGGTAAAGGTGATATGCATGATCTCATGGTCGAAGGAATTAGGTTACTATGTATCAGAAAGCATATAGCAATTGAACTATTAAAATGACTTGATCTTTATGCTACGCTTATCTATAGGAGTATGTCCATCACATCATTCTCCTAATGATATGACCCTGTTGTTAATAACATCTCTATGTTCATGATCAGGAAACCATGATCATATATTAACCAACAAGCTAGTTTAACAAGAGGCTTTACTAGGGACACTTTTATGTTTACAAATCACACAAGTATTAATGTTTCCGGTTAATACAATTATAGCATGGTATGTAAATATTTATCATAAGTATGAAGATATGATAATAACCAATTTATTATTGCCTCTTGGGCATATCTCCAACAGCCGGCCTCTGTATTGCCGCTTTGTCATGGCCCGCTTAGCCCATCTATGGTCAATAGATCTGTGGCCGTTCGATTTAGATCCAGTGGATGCGATAGAACGTAGCCGAAGGGGTAAGATTAGATCTGAGCCGCGCGTTTTAGTTAGATCCAACGGCTCGGAAGCGCGATCCAGCGCGAAGCGGTACCAACCAGTAAGAAAGCGCCGCGTGGCATGTTCTTCGTTTTAAAATTCTGATTTAAATCTATTAGATGTTTAAACTTGTTTAACTCATAACTTTTGATTCCCACGTCCAAATTTGACAAATTTTATATCAATGGAATCAGGAGAGAAAGACCTTTCCATATATGCAATGTGTTTAAAGTTTTGCTTATGTTAAAATGGTTATTTTTATAGAAACATGTGTAGGCCTATTTTGTGTATATTAATTGTTTGAGAAATGTTTTAATGTTCAAATAAAGGTTGTTTGGAAAGTTTTGAACTTGTTTATGAATCAGTACTGTGCACTTGTCTTGTTGAGTATAGAAAATCATCACATATCATATTGCATGCATCCATATATTTTTGCTTGTATTTATTTTGTATGTGATTTGGTGCTATCATTTTATGTGTAGATTTTGGTGCAAATAGTGATTGTGATTGTGAGGATTGTAGCTACTCTCCAAACTACCAAGGCAAGTGGTGCTTCATGATTTTATTCCTATGTTTTCAAATATGCATTAGAAATATTTTGCTATTCTTGCATGGATATTTTTGATCTATATGCTATGCTTGGGAAATCCTAGTAGTTGTAGAATTGCTAGAAATATTTATAAGTCTTAACAATGCCATGCTTAGCCTAGCTAGTAGCAACCAAGGGTGGTTATATATTCATGCTATGAATAAATATTTCTAAGTCTTTGGACTATGTTTTTGTTTAATAAAACAACTAAGTGAATGAAACACCTGGGTGGAATGGAAGGAATGGGTTATGTTGAGTGGTTACACAAGGCCCATTTCTATGGTTTACCTTGTGTATATCACTTGTGGAAAGCCACCCAGGAACAAAGGGATTTGAGAGGCCAAATGTTAAGAAGCTTCTAGTGCAGCCACTTGGCAATATGGGCTCTGCCTGGATCATATAGGTTGCAATAACTTAGCCATTTGGACAGTTGGTGGTAGTGGGATGATAGGTTGGAACGCGTCCATTTGGTATAAGGGAAGGCTTCTAAAAGGTACTGTCTTGGTGAAAATCAAGTCTTGTTGGGAAAGTGCACAACCTCTGCAGATGGAAGAATCTAAGTACTTAGCCATGTCCCTGGTATTGGACAACTTTAGCATCAAGACATGGAAGCTATCAAGAATCTCCTCATCCCAATTTCTAAGTAAAAACTTGTTGTTGAACAAGGGTGAAGGACCCCAATGTATATTGGTGGTTCCTTGGGAAAGATTTTGACAAAGAAAAACTTAGTGTGTCCAACTGATAGGCAAAACCTATTTTGAGCAAAGCAAGCCTAAGCTACACTTAGCCAAAAAGCATATAGTATCTAGTCCACCAATATTCTACTAAGGTATCACTTGCCAATACTATTCCAATGTATTGACCCACTATGGCTGTAACGTGTGATGTTGCAGGTTATTCTGATGATGATTAGGAGTCATGAGTCTACACTCAACATGCTTGCCTGTGGCACATGAAGATGAAGACTTATTTATCTTATTATAAATTTGAACTCTTGTATTAGGCCTGTGGCCATGGAGTTTGTAAAAGACTATGTTTGTCTCTGGAATGATATGTAATAATGACCTTTGTTTCTGCGTACTTCATCTTAATCTATGGATGCTAGCATTGATCCAGGGACTAGCATTGCAATCACAGGGATCCTTTCCTTTACAATGGAGGGATCTTACAGATGGTATCATAGCACTGTGTTGCCTGTAGGATTATGACCCTAGGATTGGAAACCACTAAGGAAAATTTGTCAACAACTTCCACACTTGTCTTTTCTTCTCGTAAACTTTTCTAATCTTCTTTCTCATCTCTATTTGTAGATGAACTCCATCAACAAAGCCGTGAGGAAGGGACCACTCATGACTATGACTTTGGAGTGTGAGACAGAATTCCCCAAGGCTCTCAAGGACCTCATGGTTGCCATGGGAATACATGGTGCAGCTGTGTACATGGGTTTTCCTGTGATGGATGTAGGAGTTGAGTACTGGTGGGTGCAACTTCACTTGTATAAAAATAAGGAAGACAACCACAAGGACTCAGGATTCTGCATGGTCACCAACACAGTGATGCACACTACATTCTTTGATTCAGCAAGGGATGCAGCTTGGAGGGCTATCAAAGAACTTGGTGATAGAATCAAGTGCAGAATGCTTAACACCCAGAATGACCTTAGGGAAGAAAAGAAGCATACCCAAGAGTTAGAGGCTACCAACCAAATCTTAAGGAAGGACATCATAGACTTAGCAATGGAGTCTTGTGATCTAGACAAACAGATTGCCTCTAGGGATGCCCTGTTAGCCAACTTGGCAAGTGAGATGGGATTGTAAACGTACTCCGTTAGTTGGACCACCACACATATCATTTTATTTTGCAAAAATGTTGTCTAAAATAAGTTGAACCTTGGATTCTTGTAATGGATTTTATGTATGCTATGACTTGTGTGTTTGTCAATGTTATGCCTGTGATGCTTGTCTTGTAAATTATTCATCTAACTTTTTCTATCTTATAAATAGATGCCTACTGTTACTATCAGCACGGCTGAAGAGTTCAAGGGAACTCGCTTTGGCCCTCGTATTATTGAGCTCACTAGTTTGCTCAATCTCCCTCTTCCTACCATCATGGTGCTTCCCGTCACCAAGTTTGAGAAGAAGACCTTTGGGGCTTCAAGGTCAATCAGCCCGGACGCCAGACTAAGCCTACCACGGAGGCAATCATCTTCAAGCTCATGCATGATGACAAGGAGAGAGGCCTAGAGGTAGTCATGCAGGACTTGATTGGACGTCTGTTAGGGAGACACTCTCGACAGGTTAGAGGTACTCACTTCCACACCTTCGGTAGACGTGATGAGGATGGTGAGGCCATTGACTTCGAGGATACTTCGAGGGAGACATCAGAGACGATTCGTCTATACCTTCAGGACTTAGAGGTTCTTCTTAGGCACATAGACACTGATAGGACCAACGTCATGCTCAGCAATGACAAACTCTAGGTACAGCTTCGTGAGAAGGACAAGCTCTTCGCAGAGCAAGATGAGATAGTCAAGGAGATGGAGGCCAAGTTTGAGAGTCAGGACAGAAAGTTCAAGAGTCAAGAGAAGCGAGTCCAAGATAGGAACAAGAGGATTCGAGACATGACTGCAGAACTGGAGGCCAAGGACTTCGAGCTCGAGCATCAGCAGACTGTGATTGAGAGGCTTCGTTCGCAGAAGAGGGCTCTCAAAGCCAAAGTAGAGACCTTGACCACCAATGTCGAGGAATACAAGATCGCTATGGAGAATGCAGGTCTTACATTTGTTGAGGAGGAGGTTGATGCCGAGGAGTAGTGATGACTACTCATTTAACTTTATTTATCATGTCTTTGATTATTGAGTGCAATGACCATCCAACATGTGGATGGCTTGCTATTGGTGTGTTTACTTTGCAAACTTGTTGTCTATGTTGTTGAACTTTTATTATTATGATGCATGTTTGGTGATTGTTTATGAGATGTATTGTGCATGTTAGCATCTATGGGTATCTCATTCTTACCTCTATTGAACAACCACAGATGCCTCCCCGACGTGCCAATCCCAACCCCAACAACAACAACATCACCCCTGAGATGCAGCAAATGATGACAGCTCAGACTCAGCTGATGCAAATGATGACTACGTTCATCCAGAATCAGAACAACAACAATACAAACAACAACAACAATAACAACAACAACAATCAGAACAACCCACCGGGTTTTGACATGCTTACCAGGTTCTTGAGACTGAGGCCAGCAAAGTTCTCAGGAATACTGATCCTATGGTGGCCAATGATTGGCTACGCTCTGTGAACAAGGACTTGGTAACAGTTGGCTGTACTGATGAAGAGAAAGTCAGATTTGCAGCTCACTTATTGGAAGGACCAGCAACCACTTGGTGGGATAACTTCCAGATCACCACTCCCATTGAGGATGTGACATGGGCTATCTTTGAAGATGGTTTCCGTACTGCTCACATCTCATCCGGAGTGATGAGTTTGAAGAAGAAGGAGTTTTATAACTTGAAGCAGCACCACCGTAGCGTGGCTGAATATATTGAGGAGTTCAACAATCTCGCGCGATATGCACCGGATGAAGTTGACACTAATGCTAGGAGAAAGGAAAAGTTCCTTGAAGGGTTGAATGATGAAATGAACCTGCAGTTAGCTGTGGCCTATGTTCCCACATACCAGTCTCTTTGTGACAAGGCTGCTATTTTGGAGAGCAAAATGAAACAAGTGGAAAGCAGGAAGAGAAAGCACTCTGACAAGCACAACTCGGGATCGTCTCACAAGCGTTCCCAATATGATGACAGTGGGAGTTCTGGATCCCACAAGCATGGGAAGTTCAACAAGCACCACAACCACAACCGTTATCATGACAACAAAGACTACCGTAGTCATGACAACGATAAGTACAAGAATAACAAAGGTGGATATAAGAGCCACCACAGTAGAAGTGGAAGTGGCAGTGGAAGCCAGCCTGTCAAGAAAGATCTTAGTCAGGTTGAGTGTTTCAAGTGCAAGAAGATGGGGCATTATGCAAATGAATGCCCAGAAAAGAAAGTTGAAGGACCCAACAAGCCCAACCCTTTTCAAAAGGGACAAGTGAACCACATCAATGTGGAGGAAATTTATGAGGAACCTGATGCTGTTGCTAGTAAGTTCAAACTCAATTCTGTTCCAGCATTTGTTCTCTTTGATACTGGTGCATCTCATTCATTCATATGAAGAGCATTTGTTGAAAGAAATGAACTACCGATAGAAACTATTGGGTGTCCTATAAAAGTAAGTTCTCCTGGCGGAGAAATGATAGTGAATTTAGGATGTCATGATCTAGTCATAGAGTTTGGGAAGTATAAGTTTCCCGTTAACTTGATAATCCTAAAATCCCAAGGATTGGATGTTATTTTGGGAATGGACTGGATGACTAAGCACAAGGGAGTGATAGATTGTGCCAATCATACTGTCTCACTCACAACTCCAGAAAATAAGAGGATCAGATTCAAGACCAACTTTGAGGCAAAAAGAAGTAAGCTAAATTCTCTTAAGGGGGTTAGCATGGACAGTGTGCCAATTGTGAGTGAATATCCAGATGTGTTTCCGAAAGAATTACCGGGAATGCCACCTGATAGAGATGTGGAATTTCTTATTGATTTGCTACCAGGATCTGGACCAATAGCAAAGAGACCGTACAAGATGTCAGTTGATGAGTTGAAAGAACTCAAGAAGCAACTTGGAGAACAGTTGCCGAAAGTTTTTATCCAACCAAGTTCTTCATCTTGGGGAGCACCAGTTTTGTTTGTGGAAAAGAAAGATAGAAGTCAAAGGTTATGCATAGATTACCGTTCACTCAATGAGGTGACTATCAAGAACAAATACCCTTTGCCTAGAATCAATGACTTGTTTGATCAGTTGGAAGGAGCTTGTGTGTTCAGAAAGATTGATCTCCGGTCAGGTTATTTCCAGCTCAAGATAAGGGAACAAGACATACCTAAGACAACTTTTACCACAAGGTATGGATTGTATGAGTATACCGTGATGCCATTTGGTTTGACCAATGCACCAGCATACTTCATGAATATGATGAACAAGGTGTTCATGGAATTTCTTGATAAGTTTGTTATCGTTTTCATCGATGAAATTTTGATTTACTCCAAGAGAAAAGAAGAGCATAAAGGACATTTACGTTTGATACTTGAGAAGCTTAGAGAGCATAAGCTGTATGCCAAATTCAGCAAGTGTGAATTTTGGTTAAATGAAGTTGGTTTTCTTGGACACGTTGTGTCAGGAGATGGTGTAGCAGTTTATCCTGCTAAAGTTTCAGCTGTAACTGAATGGGAATCTCCTAAGTCAGTGAAAGAGGTTTGTAGTTTCCTTGGCTTGGCAGGATACTACAGAAGAATTATTGAGAATTTCTCCAAGGTAGCTAAACCTATGACAGAATTGCTAAAGAAAGACAAGAAGTTTGCTTGGTCTGAAGGTTGTGAACTTAGTTTCCAATAATTGAAGAAGAGACTAGTGATAGCACCAGTCTTATGTTTGCCAGATTTGGAGAAAGATTTCCAAGTATATTGTGATGCATCCCATCATGGATTAGGTGCAGTACTTATGCAAGAAGGAAAAGTTGTGACTTATGCCTCGAGACAACTCAAAACTCATGAGGTAAACTATCCTACTCATGATTTAGAGTTAGCCTCTGTTGTCCATGCACTCAAAACATGGAGACATTATCTTTTGGGAAAGCGATGTGAAGTGTTCACATATCACAAGAGTTTGAAATATATCTTCACCCAGAAAGAAATTAACATGAGACAAAGAATATGGCTAGAACTCATCAAGGACTATGACTTGAGTTTGCAATACCACCCCGGTAAAGCAAATGTTGTAGCGGAGGCTCTAAGCCGTAAGGTTTTTGTGAATGGCCTTACTAAGGGAGAATTGCCAGATGATCTGTGTGCCCAATTTAGAGATCTCATATTGGAGATTGTGCCTGAGGGACATCTCATGTCTTTGGATGTTCAACCCACCTTGTTGTACAAGATCAAAGAAGCCCAAAAGGCAGATAAGGAAATTGAAGAGATTAAGGAAAAGATTGGCAAGGGAAAAGCCAAAGGATTCCATGAAGACGAACATGGTACTTTATGGCATGGAAAACGTATCTGTGTTCCACAGGATCCGGAACTTCGGAAACTGATTTTACAAGAAGCACACAACTCACCATATTCCATTCATCCGGGTAACACCAAAATGTACATGAATATAAAGGAAATATTTTGGTGGAATAATCTCAAGAAGGACATCACCGAACATATTGCTTTGTGTGATGTATGTAGTAGAGTGAAAGCAGAACATCAGAAACCAGCAGGATTGTTACAAACACTACCTATTCCTGATTGGAGGTGGGACAAGATTGGTATGGATTTCATCACCGGATTGCCAAGGACTCGGTCAGGATATGATTCTATTTGGGTAGTAGTGGATCGCCTAACTAAAGTGGCTCATTTCATACCCGTGAAGACAACTTACACAAGTGCTAAGTTAGCCAAGATCTATATGAGTAGAATTGTATGTCTACATGGAGTACCCAAGAGTATTGTGTCTGATAGGGGAACTCAGTTCACTTCTCATTTTTGGAGGCAATTACATGAGTCATTGGGAACGAGGTTGGAATTCAGCACTGCTTTTCATCCTCGATCGATGGATGATGTAAAGGACTAATCAGATTCTTGAAGATATGTTGAGAGCATGTGCTCTAGACTATGGAGCCAGTTGGGATGAAAGTCTGCCCTACACAGAATTTTCTTATAATAACAGCTATCAAGCCAGTATTGAGATGGCACCATTTGAGTTTCTCTATGGGAGAAAGTGTACCACCCCATTACTATGGAATGGTGTGGGAGAAAGAAGTTTGTTCGGAGCAGAACTAATCAAAGAGGCTGAAGAGAAAGTCAAGCTAGTCAAAGACAGATTGAAGATAGCACAGTCCCGACAAAAGAGCTACGCAGATCCTAAGCATAGAGAAGTCACCTATGAAGTAGGTGATAGAGCTTATCTTAGAGTGTCACCACTTCGTGGAGTGAAAAGGTTTGGAGTCAAAGGAAAGTTGGCCCCAAGATATGTGGGACCATTCAAGATTCTGAGTCGTAAAGGAGAAGTGGCTTATGAGATTGAATTACCAGAGTCTTTGCCAGCTGTTCATAAAGTGTTTCATGTGAGTCAGCTTAAGAAATATCATCCAGAAATGGAAGAGACTTCTTTGAAGGACACTATACCTTTGGAAGAGGTTCAATTGGAAAGTGATCTCACTTATGAGCCAATCGAGATTCTTGAGACTGCAGAAAGAGTTACTCGGACTAAGACTATCAGATTCTGCAAAGTTCAATGGAACCATCATTCCGAACAATAAGCAACATGGGAAAGAGAAGATGATCTTCGGAAATACCACCCTCAATTATTTGCTAGCCAACCCGAATCTCGAGGGCGAGATTCACCTTAAGGGGGTTAGATTTGTAACATCCCTAAAATCATGTTTCAAAACTCATGCATATCATCCATGCATCCATGATCATTTAAGGTTTTATTTCAAAATCATTTCAAAAACAGGAGCATATATTTCTCATTATTTTATGTATGAATACTCTAGCCTTTGTGCTACTTGCTAATGAGAAAGGTACTAATATTCATTCAGTAATGTTTTGAGTTCAAACTTAAGTGATTTCAAAAGCTTGAACAAAGTTTCAAAACAAAGTATGAAATAAAACCAAGTTTATGCCTATTATTATATCTCATAAAGGCTTGGTTTTATTTTATTTTCCAAATGACCCAAGTATGTTTTTGTAAACAGAAGTGTTTGACACATATTTGAGTGCAAAGTACACTGTACAAAAAGCTAGAGAAGGTTTGAATTCAAACTGAATTGAAATGGAGTTTGAAAACCAATTCTAGAAAACCAAACAGAAAAAGAAAAGGAATAAAGAGAAAAAAATAAGCAGCAAGCCAATCTGGCCCAACCAGAACTCGACCCAGCTATTACGACCTCTCCCGAATTGTTTCTCTTTACTACTTCCCACCGAGTCGCTGACCGCTGGACCCATCCCCACTCCTTTACTCTCGCCGACAACCACGACCCACTGCAATCGTCGTCTCCACCCAGCGACCAGTTCATCCCCAAATTACGCCGGGTGTTTCCTGTTTAAATTCGCGGCGTCAATTCCCGTTCAATGCCTGAGTAAATCTCGCACGCGACGTTGCTACTTAAACCCCCTCTGCCCCCTCTCCATTTCCCCCCAAACCCAAGGCACAGAGCGCCCCCAGGCTGCGAGAATTCCTCGCCGCAACCTTGCTGCTCTGGCGAGTTCGCCGACGAATTCCGGTGAGCACCGCACTCCCCTCTGCCTATGGTTCATGCTGGCTTGTTCTACATCTCCGTGCGCACCTACTAATGCTTTCCGTTTGCTCGCGCATGGTCTGTAGCCTCGGCAACGTCAACGACTGAGCTCCGCCGCCCTCTGCTCGAACTTTGGCGACCTTTTCCCGTAAGTCCCAGCCTCCCCTCTCCCTCTGTTTGATACGCGTGAGATCCCCAGTGTCCTGTGCATCTAACGGTACCTTTCTCTCGTATTAGCGCGGCCCAGAGCATCGCCAACGTCGACGAACAGAAGCCACCGTCGCCAGGGACTACTCCGACGAGCAATCCGCGACAACTCCGAGCGCCCCTTCGCCAACCGAGCATACGTCGAGCTTCTCCTTGTCACGGTGACTCTGGTGAGCATCCTCCCACCTCCCTGGGCGACCTAGTTCACCGGCTCCGCCACTGACTAAGCGCGCCGCCGCCTGTCGCCGCCGCTAGCGCCGCCCATCTATGGTCAATAGATTTGTGGCCGTTCGATTTAGATCCAGTGGATGCGATAGAACATAGCCAAAGGGGTAAGATTAGATCTGAGCCGCGCGTTTTAGTTAGATCCAACGGCTCGGAAGCGCGATCCAGCACGAAGCGGTACCAGCCAGTAAGAAAGCGCCGCGTGGCATGTTCTTCGTTTTAAAATTCTGATTTAAATCTATTAGATGTTTAAACTTGTTTAATTCATAACTTTTGATTCCCACGTCCAAATTTGACAAATTTTGTATCAATGGAATCAGGAGAGAAAGCCCTTTCCATATATGCAATGTGTTTAAAGTTTTGTTTCTGTTAAAATGGTTATTTTTACAGAAACATGTGTAGGCCTATTTTGTGTATATTAATTGTTTGAGAAATGTTTTAATGTTCAAATAAAGGTTGTTTGGCAAGTTTTGAACTTGTTTATGAATCAGTACTGTGCACTTGTCTTGTTGAGTATAGAAAATCATCACATATCATATTGCATGCATCCATATATTTTTGCTTGTATTTATTTTGTATGTGATTTGGTGCTATCATTTTATGTGTAGATTTTGGTGAAAATAGTGATTGCGATTGTGAGGATTGTAGCTACTCTCCAAACTACCAAGGCAAGTGGTGCTTCATGATTTTATTCCTATGTTTTCAAATATGCATTAGAAATATTTTGCTATTCTTGCATGGATATTTTTGATCTATATGCTATGCTTGGGAAATCCTAGTAGTTGTAGAATTGCTAGAAATGTTTATAAGACTTAACAATGCCATGCTTAGCCTAGCTAGTAGCAACCAAGGGTGGTTATATATTCATGCTATGAATAAATATTTCTAAGTCTTTGGACTATGTTTTTGTTTAATAAAACAACTAAGTGAATGAAACACCTGGGTGGAATGGAAGGAATGGGTTATGTTGAGTGGTTACACAAGGACCATTTCTATGGTTTACCTTGTGTATCTCACTTGTGGAAAGCCATCCAGGAACAAAGGGATTTGAGAGGCCAAATGTTAAAAAGCTTCTAGTGCATCCACTTGGCAATATGGGCTCTGCCTGGATCATATAGGTTGCAATAACTTAGCCATTTGGATAGTTGGTGGTAGTGGGATGATAGGTTGGAACGCGTCCATTTGGTCTAAGGGAAGGCTTCTAAAAGGTACTGTCTTGCTGAAAATCAAGTCTTGTGGGGAAAGTGCACAACCTCTACAGATGGAAGAATCTAAGTACTTAGCCATGTCCCTGGTATTGGACAACTTGAGCATCAATACATGGAAGCTATCAAGAATCTCCTCATCCCAATTTCTAAGTAAAAACTTGTGGTTGAACAAGGGTGAAGGACCCCAATGTCTATTGGTGGTTCGTTGGGAAAGATTTTGACGAAGAAAAACTTAGTGTTTCCAACTGATTGGCAAAACCTATTTTGAGCAAAGCAAGCCTAAGCTACACTTGGCCAAAAAGCATATAGTATCTAGTCCACCAATATTCTAATAAGGTATCACTTGCCAATACTATTGCAATGTATTGACCCACTGTGGCTGTAACTTGTGATGTTGCAGGTTATTCTGATGATGATTAGGAGTCATGAGTCTACACTCAACGTGCTTGCCTGTGGCACATGAAGATGAAGACTTATTTATATTATTATAAATTTGAACTCTTGTATTAGTCCTGTGGCCATGGAGTTTGTAAAAGACTATGTTTGTCTCTGGAATGATATGTAATAATGACCTTTGTTTCTGTGTACTTCATCTTAAACTGTGGATGCTAGCATTGATCCAGGGACTAGCATTGCAATCACAGGGATCCTTTCCTTTACAAAGGAGGGATCTTACAGTATGAATTATGGTTTGGGAAGAAACCTAGATTGTCGTTCCTTAAAGTTTGGGGTTGCGAAGCCTATGTAAAGAAGTTACAGCCGGACAAGCTTGAACCCAAAGCGGAAAAATGCGTCTTCATAGGATACCCGAAGGAAACTATTGGGTATACCTTCTATCATAGATCCGAGGGCAAAATCTTCATTGCTAAGAATGGATCCTTTCTGGAGAAAGAATTTCTCTCAAAAGAAGTGACTGGAAGGAAAGTAGAACTCGACGAGGTTGACGAACCTTCTCTCGAACTTGCGAGTAGCGCAGCACCGGAAGTAGTTCCTGTGGCGCCTACACCAATAAGAGAGGAAGCTAATGATGATGATCATGAAACTTCGGTTGAAGTTGCTACAGAACCTCGCAGGTCAACGAGAACTCGTACCACTCCTGATTAGTATGATCCCGTTATGAGTGTCATGTTGGTGGACAACACCGATGACCCTGCGACATATGAGGAAGCGATGATGTGCCCAGATTCCAATAAATGGCAAGACGCCATGAAATCCGAAATTGGATCCATGTACGAAAACCATGTATGGACTTTGGTGGACTTACCGGATGGCCGGAAGGCTGTCGAGAACAAATGGATTTTCATGAAGAAAACAGATGCTGATGGTAATGTTACTGTCTATAAAGCTCGACTTGTCGCAAAAGGGTTTCGAAAAATTCAAGGAGTTGACTATGATGAGACTTTCTCACCAGTAGCGAAGCTAAAGTCTGTGAGGATTATGTTAGCAATCACTGCATATTATGATTATGAGATATGGCAGATGGATGTCAAAACAGCATTCCTCAATGGAGACATTGATGAAGAGTTGTATAGGATGCAACCCAAAGGTTTTGTCGATCCTAAAGATGCTAAAAAGGTATGCAAACTTCAACGGTCCATATATGGATTAAAGCAAGCATCCCGAAGTTGGAATCAACGTTTTGATAAGGTAATCAAAAGTTTTGGTTTTATACAAACTTATGGAGAAGCTTGTATTTACAAGAAAGTGAGTGGGAGCTCTATAGAATTCTTAATACTATATGTAGATGACATATTGTTGATTGGGAATGATGTAGACCTTCTTAATAGTGTCAAGGAATATTTGAATAATAGTTTTTCAATGAAAGATCTTGGCGAAGCAGCTTACATATTAGGCATAAAGATTTATAGAGATAGATCGAGACGCCTAATATCATTGTCACAAAGTACATATTTGGACAAAGTTCTAAAGAGGTTTGGAATGGAAGATAGCAAGAAAGGGTTCTTGCCCATGTTGCTAATCGACCTTGAGTAAAACTCAAAGTCCGACAACGATGAAGATAGAGAAAGGATGAGTAAGACTCCCTATGCCTCAGCCATAGGATCTCTAATGTATGCCATGCTATGTACTAGACCCGACATTGCATATGCTGTTAGTTTAACTAGCAGATATCAAAGTGATCCAGGAGTGGATCATTGGACAGCAGTCAAAAACATCCTTAAGTACTTGAGAAGAACTAAGGATATGGTTATTTCTTATGGAGGTGATGAATAGCTTGTTGTTAATGGTTACACCGATGCTAGTTGGAACACCGATTCGGATGATTCTAAATCTCAATCTGGATACGTATTTACTTTGAATGGTGCAGCAGTTAGCTGGAGGAGTGCAAAGCAAAGCGTTGTGGCGAGATCTTCAACTGAATCGGAATAGATAGCTGCTTCAGAGGCTTCACAAGAAGCGATATGGATGAAGGAGTTCATTACAGAGCTCGGTGTGGTCCCAAGTGCGCTGGACCCAATGTCTATCTACTGTGATAACATGGGCGCCATAGCCAATGCACAAGAACCAAGGTCACACAAGAAGGTGAAGCACATCAAGCTACGTTTTCACGCTATTCGAGAACATGTCCAAGATGGTGACATAAAGATTTGCAAAGTACACACATATCTGAATGTGGCGGATCCATTGACTAAACCTCTCCCGAGGGCAAAACATGACCAACACCAAACCGCCATGGGTGTTTGGTATATTACCATGTAATCTAGATTAGTTGACTCTAGTGCAAGTGGGAGACTGTTGGAGATATGCCCTAGAGGCAATAATAAATGTAGTTATTATTATATCTTTGTGTTTATGATAAATGTTTACATTCATGCTATAATAGTATTAACAAGGAAACATTAATACTTGTGTGATTTGTAAACTAAATTAGAGTCCCTAGTAAAGCCTCTTCATAATACTACCTTGTTGGTTAATAAATGATTGTGGTTTCCCTATCATGAACATTGAGATGTTCTTAACAACAAGATCATATCGTTAGGAGAATGGTATGATGGACATACTCCTATAGATAAGCGTAGTATAAAGATCAAGTCATTTTAATAGTTCAATTGCTATATGCTTTCTGATACATAGTAACCTAATTCCTTCGACCATGAGATCATGCATATCACCATCACCGGAAGGATGCTTTGATGACATCAAACACCACACCGTAACTGGGTGGCTATAAAGGTGGCATTGAGTGTTCGGAAAGTATGGGTTGAGACACATGGATCAAGAGTGGGATTTGTCCACCCATATGACGGATAGATATACTCTGGGCCCTCTCGGTGGAATGTCATCCAATTAGCTTGCAAGCATGTGACTGGATCATAAGGGATCACATACCACAGGAACGAGAAAAGAGTACTTATGAGTAAAGAGGTTGAACTAGGTATGTAGAGATACCGACGATCAAAACCTCGGATAAGTAAACTATCGTGTGACAAAGGGAAATTGGTATCGTATGTAAGTGGTTCATTCGATCGCAAAGTAATCGTAGAAATATGTGGGAGCCATATGAATTTCCAGATTCCTCTATTGGTTATTGATCAGAGAAGTGTCTCGATCATGTCCGCATAATTCACGAACCGTAGGGAGACACACTTAAGGATTCGATGTTGTTGAGTAGTTATGGAATCATGAGTAAGAGACCGAATGTTGTTCGGAGTCTCGGATGGGATCCGGGATATCACGAGGAGATCCGGAATGGTCCGGAGAATAAGATTCATATAAGGAAAGTCCTGTTTCGGAGTTGGGGAATGATTCCGGTGTTTTCATCGGGAATGTTCTAGAAGGTTCCGGAAGGTCCGGCACTCCGGAGGGGAAGGGTACATGAATGTGTCATGACAATGTGGAATGGTTGCATCATGTACTAGGTCACATGGCTGGGCAAAATAAAAGGAGAAATCAAATCCTAGTTTGAAAGTCAAACGCCAATTTGAAAAAGTCAAACGGCAAGTTTGCTTGGTGGAGGGAGAGTAGGAAACCTACTTGCGGAGGAGTTCATATCCCTCCACCCGCCCGCCAAGGAGGCCGACTTGGGGGAGGACTCCCTCCTCCCAAGCCGCGCCCTCCCACCAATAAAAGGAGGGGCAAGGCTGCCCCTCTTCCCTACACCCAACACCACCCAAACCCTAACCCTAGCCGCCGGCCTCCTGCAAGTCGCCGCCGCCCCTTTGGTTTCTCCTAGCCTCCGAGTTGGGGCTTCCCCAAGCCCTAGCCATCAGCCAAGCTCCGCCCCTTGGTGCCTTCTAAACCCTAGATCGCCAAGGCCTCTCTCATAGTCCACCATACTCGCTCCCGCTTAAGGCGAAGCCCTGCAAGATCTCCCCTCTACTTCCGGTACCCTGTCAGTCGTCTTAGGAATCACGAGGAGAGTGCTACAACCTCCGCAGCCTGCTGGAACAAGGGAGAGGAAGGTCTTCATCGAGTACCGAACGTGTGACCGATTGCGGAAGCGCTGCCGGAATGCAATGCCAGAAGGATCGTCTACGCGATCTTGAGATCGGCAAGAGTACGACTACATCACCCACGAGAATCTGCTCTCGTTAACCGCTTTGGAATCTTCGAGGGTGAGTTCCTCTATCGACTTGTTGCTACAATCTAGTATATAGATCTTGGCTTGTTTGTTTGCATGCGGTAGATTTTTTTTGTTTTCCATGCTACGAACCCCTACACCAAAAGTATCAACAAAGCAAGGGTGAGTACAGGGTGTACTCCGCAAGACTTATGGATGGTGGAGTTGTTTTGCATAAAGCCATCTTTGTTTATTAACAAGAGAGAGAAGAAGCTCGTCTAATCAGAATATTTTAAAAGGAGATAAGAGAGCGACATATCCAAAGTATTGATCATCATCTTTTGATATCCACCAAATCATCATCATCTGAACTTGGATCACCCCTCGTACCCATGAGGAAGCATCCTTAAGCACATGTTGATCTGTCAAGTTTTACGGTTAGGTTTATGTTCTCTATGATCTTGAGTCCGGTCGCCAAGTCGTTCATAATTGTGAACACAACTTTTCGAAAAGATTATTACCCTGCAGGGGTGTACAACTTTACCCACACGTACTAACCTTCTCTTAATGCCACATGAATATCCCTCTTCCTTGGAAGGCCGGCAGAGGGTGGTTAGACACGACCTTTACCTTGCTTTCACCGAGACCATGAGTCACGCAATAAGTATGGTTCCGCCGTAATGGGTCAAATCCCGAATCCGGTACTTAAAGATGTGAGGCGAGGTTGGTTTACCAGGGTCGCTATCTACCCCAAGCAACCCGGTCCATGCTTCCCTACCTGTTATGAATGCACCTGCACCCGGCAAATCTTTCAAAAGGTTTTCTATGCATATGTTGAATGGAAAACCCGAACTATGTGACACATGGAATCTAATTGGCAAGTTAGTTGCTCATGAGGTTGTCCATGCTCCGTGTGGTTGCACGCTCGTCTTGGTTCCAAAGGCAAGAACTCAGGTCCTAGTGGTGGCGAGCATGGGACTAGAAAAACCACATCCCACCTTGGCCTCCCATATAAGCCTTAGCATGTTTAATCTCATATCACCTCTGATATCATCTCATATCGTTCTCCTGTCATACTAGATTCTCTGCATCTGATACATCATCTGGATGGACTAGAACTGACAGCTATGCATGGCTAAGCAACACACAGATGATAGCTCTAGCAGTGCACACAAGCCAAACCTAGTTATGCTAGGAGCAGTGGATCAGGTAATATAATCTCAAAGGGAGTATGCAATATATAGGATACTCTATCTATCGATAAAAGACCACAGTAGAATCGTATGCAACATGGAAGAATTGAAATGATTTAGAAATCATAGGATTATATCATGGTGGGGCTATGCTTGCCTTTGCCCGTTGATAACTGATACGCAGATCTTCGTGAACCTTGTATTTGACTTGGTTACAGTTGGTCAAATATTGTTCGTCGATCTTTGGTCTTCGATCTTTGATGGTGTTGTCCTCAGGCTTTGATCTCGATCTTGATATCGTATTCTACCGAAGAAGAACCAAACACCGGAAAGAGAGGGAAACAATTAACACATGGCATCGATGCAATTCTCAAGCAATGATTATGATATGGCAAGTTGAATTGTATTGAATTAGAACCCTAAAGCATGCTCGACAGTTTAAACGGGGTTCCGAGGGGTGCAAAACCTAACTCGGGGAAACTCCATAGTCATATGAGAGGGGTTGGTTACTTCTCTAATTAAACTTGTCTTCAAAGTTTTTGAACAATGCATGATTATAGCTTAGATAGATAGCTCTCATTTTTCTGAACATTTTGATATATTATTTGTATTTTTCTGATTTATAAATAATTACTTATTGAATTTACAAGTTTTATACCAATTTCAGAAATTATTAAACCATTTCTTAATTTAAATAAAACTGGATATACTTTTTACACAGAGGGCTAGGCCAGCCATAGAGATAGACAGGTGGGGCACTAGCCACCTCAGCCTCCACGCATGCAAAGTGGGTCCCTGGCTAGGTTTGACTGGGTTAGACCCGCGTTGGCTGATGTCACGATGACGTCAGCATGACGTCACCGCGGGGATTGCTCCCAGGTTGAGCATGGATCGGGGTATTGGCTGCGCGCCTGGGCTCAAGGTTGGTCTCGTTCGACGCGGCTCAACGTGGTGGACCAAAAACTGGCGGTGACGCTGCTGGATGACCACCGGAACATGGCCGACGACGGCGGACAGCGGCAACGGCGGCAGACGCATGACGCGGGCATGGAAGAAGGCGAGAAGGAGAGGGAAAAGAGCACGGGCATGCTCAGAGGCTCACCAGGAACACGTTGATGGGGTCAGAAAAGCTCGGGGAGGCCGGAAATAGTGGCGTAGGCGGCAGCCGGAGCTCGGGAAGACGAGGTCGTTGTAGTCGATTCCGGTCGCGTGAAGCCGATTCCTTGGACGAGGGAGGGCATGGCGAAGAGACGGAGCTCCTGGGCGTCACGGCATGGCTCGGGGAGGCCAGAGGCGTCGGGGACACCACGGCACCTGCGGGCTAGGGTTCCGGCCGGATAGAAATTGGGGCAAAAGAGGGTATTACGGTTCATCTTGGCGGCGAAGGAGTAGTTGTAGACGTCGTCTAGGACGGTAGCGTGCATCGCGACACCAGCGGGAATTGTGATGCATGCGGGCGACGGCGGCGGCACCACGCAGCTGCTCCGTCGTCGGTGACGAAGATGACATGCGGACAGAAGGATCAAAGGGGTACGCGGCCGGGGTGGTCTGCGTCTGGGCTGGCTTGGGCCCCGGGGTGGGCCGTGGGAAAGGAAAATAGGAGAAGGTTGTTGGGCTGCTCGGCCTGGTTGCTCCGCTCCTCTATTTTTTGTAGCAAAACTTTTTCAATTTCTATTTTTCATTTCCCTTTTGTATTTTCATATACAAAACTATTTTGGGCATTTCAAAATGCCTTAGATTTTGTAAAACATTTAAAATAATGTGAGGCCCTTGTAGCATTTTGGGCTTCATGACTTTTTGACCATTTTCAAACTATTTGAAACCATTTGAAATATTTACAAAGAGGGGGGAATATTAGGGTTTGAGGCTTTGATTTATTTCTCCGATGCATAATTTAAAATATGATGCTCATGCAATGCACAATCAAACCCTAAATAAGAGATTAGCTAGAACTGGGGTGTTACAGCTCTATCCCCCTTACGAGAATCTCGACCCGAGGTTCCAAAGGTAGGAAAGAGGCGGAGAGAGAAAGAAACAGGACCATTCTAAAGATAATAGATAAACACACTAAACAACACATAGAGTATCTCATGGTCAACTCATGATGGAGTGTTTAGAAACAACTTTGAGGTGACGACATGAAACACATCAAGGTAAAAGAGGAAACAAAAGGAGATGGTTTCAAATTGTTAGATAGCTGGTCTTCATAAGGATTGAGACCGTGGAGCTCAGAAGGGTTAAAATTCTAAGAAAGAAGGTTTCAACAGAAAGAACATGACCACAGGCTTCGATAAATTAACCTCTACTAAATGACTTAAGTAGAGATTTTAGGTTGTAGAGATATAGATCAACAAAACCAAGCTGTTGAACTACTTTTGACACCGAAGGGTCACTTTTTCGTTCAACAGAAGTCCAAGACAGAAAAGTGTTTTGTGGAGAGGACTCGTAAGAGTCTCAGGAAACATGTATCAAAAGAAACTATTGATTACTAAAATCATAGTCACTCTTAAAACATTGCTAAGAAAACGAAGGAAACTCGTTATTCATCCAGGTATACCAAAATCCTTGCCAAGATCATGATATTACTTTACACTACTAGGATGAATAGTTAAGAAGATTCCCGATGACACGAGAAGAAAGAAACTTCATTCTCAGAATTCAATTACTTGGCACAACAAGTGTCACATCCCAAGATTCTCCAAATCTAGTAATGTGAAAAATAAATGAATAAAATAAAACTTTGTTGATTTTCAGGGTGAGAAGAAACTTTTTGATTCCAATTGGAAACCTTCAAACCTATTTGATCAAATAAAATCCTAAAGGGATTTAAAAAGATAAATAAACAATAAAGTTAAAAATATTTGGAATTACTATTTTGGATCTTTTAATAAAAAGATTTAGTTTTCAAATGAAAAGGAAGAAATTTAAATAAGGATTATTTTATAAGCCAAATTAAAACTTGGCCAAGCCTTTGAAACAAAGTATTTCTATTTGATAAAAATAGTAAAGGTTTATTTAAATAAAATAATAAGGATTTAATATCCAAGTTTATTAAAAATAAAGATTTTACTATTTTAATTAAACATCAAAACTTATTTATTTATTTTAAACAAGTTTTCCAAGTATTCTTTATTATCAAATAAAACCTACTGTTTTGGTTTTGAAAATATTTAGATTTCAAATGAGATTTTAAATAAATTAAAACCCATTTGGTTTAATAACTAATGTCCATTTTATTTAATTATAAATGGACCCTAAAATAAAAATATTATTTTATTTTTGAGACTTGGTTTTGTGTTGTTAAACAGAACCAAATTCAATTACAAAGTTTGGTGGAAGTTTGTTGATTTGAAAGTTTGATTTGTTTGATTGAATTTCAAAACAGAAAATAGAAATAGAAAAAGATAAAGCAATTAGAAAGAAAAAAAATAGAATCAGACAGCAGTCCAACTCGTCTGGCCCAGCAAGCCCAGTACCAGCCCAGCTACTCCCCACGCGCGAATCGTTTTTCACCAGAAGACCCACCCGCGCAGACACTGACCAGTGGCCCCTCTTCCCCTCTCTCTCCCCAGCGGCAGTGACCCCACACCACTGTTCATCGTCTTCAAACCCGCACTGATTCCTCCTCGCCGTTTCCTGCCGTTGATTGCTCGAATCAATACGCGTAAATGGCACAATGAATCCTCCCTGCGACCACGCACTCTTAATCGCCAGCAACTCCTCTTCCTTTCCCCTCAGAACCCACTCGACCAGAGCCACCAGGCTGCCCTGAATCGAATTTGCACCACCGCTGCTCCGGCGAGTCTCACCGAGCGATTCCGGCCGAACCCTGTTGCCCCTTGCCTCCCTGAGCACACGGCCGTGACCCCCAGCCCCTGGCGCTTCTCCCTGTGTTGTCCGTTCACTCGCGGGTGCCCCAGAACGTCGGCTTCGACAACCTCTGAGCGCCGCCGTGTCTGCTTCCTTCTCCGGCGACCTCCCCTGGTAAGTATCGACCGCCCCAGCACTCCTCGATGATGCTCCCATCTTCTCCAGAACAGCACGCTTCTAACCATACCACCCGTTCATCTTAGGGTGATCTGCAACGTCATGCCCGACGACCACCAGAACCGCCTGACGCTGCCATCGTCTCCGGCGAGCAATTACTTCCACTCCAGTGCGCCCCTTCGCCAGCCAGTACCACCTCGAGCTTCAGCAAGCCTCTACGAGTCTGGTAAGACTCGCCAACCCCTTCCTTGCTTCCTGTAACCACCGCTAGCACATCGTCCGACCGTGCGCCGCCGCCAGCCGCCGTCAGCGCCCCTCGTGTTTGGACAAATCAACCCGCACCGTTAGATTTCCATCTGGCGGCCTCGATAGATTCATTAAACGAAGAGGTACGGGTTAATCTGAACCGCACCGTCTCGCTTAGATCCAACGGCTGTAGTTGCGCGATCCGTGCGAACCGGTATCGACCAGTAGTATTGCGCCGCGTGGCCGGTCTTTGATTTAAAACAGAGTTTGAAATCAGATTGATTTGCAAATTTGTAAACCTTGTAACTTTTGATCCACACGTCTAAAATTTGCAAACTTTATATCAATGGAATCAGCAAGACAAGCCCTAGCCAACCATTTAATTTTTTTAGTAAACAGCTTCTGGTAAAATGTTTGTTTTTGCAGAAACATTTGTATGCTTGTTTAGGTTATAAAAATTATTCCAAAATGATTTTGAGGTTGAAATCTTTGCAAATTGGTTTGTTATGAACCTACTGACCCTAGGAACCAACCCATGGATTTAAAAATGGATTTTGTGAAGTTTAGGAATAAAAACTTGAATTAGCTCATTTCTAGTCAAATAAAAATATTGGTTTTGCTATGGAAATGATTTTTGAACAAAAACCTTTGGAAAATGTTTTGATTCAAAGCTACTGGCCCTAAACACCAAGTTTTGTGAACTAACAACTTATTTGGTGAACAATATAAATTTTTTGCTTTACTAAAAACATTTTCCATCACATGAAATAATGATTTCATTTAAAAATGGTGTTTAGATAAAACCCTTTTGCAGAATGACTTTGCCACTTTAGAAAATGACCACTCTGAACCTTACAATGTGTAGAGTCTAGTAGAAACCACCTTTGCAAATAAAACTACCTTTTGCATGCTTGCATGCATGACTTAGTTCCTATTATTTTATGTGTGTTTGATTGTTTGAATATTGGTTGGAATGCTAGTTGATATTGTGTTTGCTTGATTGATTGTAGTGAAGTTAGAAAAGTGTGAAACTAGCAAGATCAAGGAGTGAACCATCATTACCTACCAAAAAGGCAAGTGACACTATCATCTAAAGTCCTACTATTTTCATTATACTTAGTGGATTTTGAAACATGCATGAAAAGAATTTCTATACTTATGCTATGCTAAATCCTAATAGGATACCCTATATATTACTTAGTGAAAACAATGTAGTTGTAAAATGCTTAGCCATGATACATATTTTGAGAAGAGATACATGTTGAGAATTTATGAAGTTGAGAAAAGACTTATGTTTTATATAATAAAACAAGTACTCAATGAACCACCTGGGTGGACAAGGATACTCAAGTTTTGGACAAGGTGGCAACAAAAGGAACCATGTCTATGGCAATATCTTTGTGTTGTGCATCAAAAGAAAACCACCCAGGGACTTAGAGATTGAACATGTTTCTCCAACTGTGGCTTTCGTGTACAACCACATGCTATATGGCTCTGGCTTAGTCAACTACATTGGGTAGACCCATGCATTGTCTTCAGGTTTACTGGAAATGAGGGAACTAGGAACCCTACATTGGTGCCTGAAGACAAGCTAGCAATGGTGTATGGGAGGACCCTCTGGAAAGACTGCGTCACATTCTCAATCTACCAGTACTCCATCTTGGTGAGTACTTATCCAGCGGCCACTGTTGGCAACGAGATGAGATTGTGTCATGTGGGTAAAGTGTACAACTTCTGCAGAAGATAAAATTCTAAGTACTTAGCCGTGTCCCCGGATATGGACAATACTGAGCAACTAAAGCTTGAAGCTATGGGAAATCTCGACATTCCAATTTCTAAAAGAAAAACTTTAAAGTGACAACAAAAGGCTTGAAGCACTTGGGGTGTACCAAGGAGCTCAAGAGATTTTGATAAAAACTTGAAGCACTTGGGGATTTACCAAGGAGCTCAAGAGAGTTTGACAAAGACTTGAAACACTTGGGGATTTTCCAAGGAGTTCAGAAAGATTTGACAAAAGAACAAAACCCTTTTGAAAAGATAGGATAAATTATTGCTTTCTGCAAATGAGCCTAAAACCCTACTTAGCCAAATATGCATGTAATGATAGGATCCACTTATATTTCTACATAGTAGTGAAACTTGCCAATACAATTCAAAAGTATTGACCCTTGTGGCTGTAACTTGTTATGTTGCAGGTTTGTTTGATATTAGTGAAGTTGATTGATTAGGATTACAAAGTCTACAACCAACATGTTTGCCTATGGCACTTTGTAGATGAAGGACCCCATGCTTATAGATATTCTGCCGCAATGTAGTGTAATAGCCAAATGAGCTATGAAAGATGTAAAAAAAATTATGTTATTCCTGGTTATAAAGTTATATTATGACCTTTGTTTCTGGATATTACATCTTAACTGTGGATGCTAGCTATTGATCCAGGGACTAGCATTATAAACACAGGGATCTCTACCTTATTAAAGGTTGGGAACCTTACAGATGGTATCAGAGCATTGTGTTGCCTGTAGGATTTGTAAACCTAGGATTGGACAAAACCCCTTAGAAAAATAGGAGTTGTATTTGTTCCAAAACCTATTTACAAACAATCTTGTAAACTCTTTTCTCAACCATTTTGGTTTTGATTCTACATCTCTTCTATTTCAAGCTTGATGGAAAAACCTACCCCATGGCCAAATACTTCACCATGAGCAAGGACTTCATCAACTCTAATGACTTCAACATCTTCAACTCTAATGACTTCAACATCTTCAACTCTAATGACTTCAACATCTTCAGCATATTCACCAAGGACATCAATCTTGGAAATCACTAAGGACAAGTGAGACAAGGAAATCTTGCTCAAGATTTGGAGAAAAAGGAAACACAAATTAGAAGGAGCCATCAACACTTTTGAAGTTTATGTAACCAAGAGTTTTCCCAAGGAAACCATGATCTCATGCAAAAGGAATCAACCAAGAAGGATGGAAAAATCACAAGTGAACCATATAGATGGACTACCATATTTTAGTTAAGTCAACCACACCAACTTATATGGTGTAACAAAAATATTTTGTTGCCTAAAGATGTGCTTGAACTTTGTTGTTTGAGTGAAAAGTTGTTTGTGAATACTTGCACATTGCTTGTATGAATTGTGATGTGTGTGATTAGAATTATTTCCTTAGAAACATTTTGCCTATTCTAATCTCAATTCAACCCAAACAGATGACTACTCCAAGAAACTCCAACATCAAGGTTGATGACACCAACACCAACCAAGAGGACAACATGAGAGAACTCATATCAACCCAAAACCAGTTGAACCAAATGACAGCTCAATTTATAGCCAACACCAGTGGAGAAGATCCAACCCTGCAAGGATTTTTGGAAAACCAAGCTCAAATGTTGCACAAGGTGACAGATCAGATGCTCAACATGGAAAGCAACTTTTCCAAAGGAGCCTATGACAACAAAGATGTTATCCTAAAGGGAACCAAAGCTTGCAACATTTGTGGAGACAAGGATCACACTTCCAAGGAACATGGAGATCAATGCCCCAACTGTGAAGAGAAACATCCTGTTGGCCAATGTCCCACCTCTCAAGCTACTTGTTACCTATGTGAAGGAAACAACCATGTCCCTATCCAATGCCCCATCTATTCTATAGTTGAACAAAGGAAACAAGGTGGAGTGCAACAAATGATTGCAAACTACCAAGAGGGATCCAAGTCTACCAAGAAGAATGAGGACAAAGGAAAAGCTCCACTTATCCCTCCATGCAATACAACCCAATTCAAAGGACCAAAGAAGAGGCATATGAATTTTCCAAAGAGCAATAGAAGGTCCAAGAAACATGTAGACATTCCTACTTATAAGATAACTTATGAACAACATGAACTGGATGCACTCCTAGCTTTGGAGAAACCCAAGAAAAAGAAGGACAAAAGCCATGTGCAATGTCATCATTGTAAAGAAATGGGACACTATTCTAGTGAATGTCCAGAGAAACAGAAGTATAAGGAAATTGGTCAAGTATGGTGCAACAACTACAAAGGGCTAGGCCATTATGCAGCAACTTGTCCACAAGAGACACGTGAAGAACTCAAACTTATCACATGTTTCAATTGCAAAGAACCAGGACATTATGCAAGCAATTGTCCAGAAAAGATGAAGAACAAGATAAACAAGCCTATGAAAGATCTCAGCCTTGTCACATGTGTCAAGTGTGGAAACAAATGACACTATGCAAATGTTTGCCCAGAGAAGTTTCCCCAAGATCCCAAGCAAGCCAATATGTAATTTAGTTTGAAAATTTTTAAGGGTGGTAGTACCGTAGATGCTTTGAGCCTACTTGTAACCCTAGCCTTCCCAAATCTCGGGACGAGATTTATTTTAAGGGTGGCAGCCTGTCACATCCCAAGATTTTCCAAATCTTGTAATGTGAAAAATAAATGAATAAAATAAAACTTTGTTGATTTTCAGGGTGAGAAGAAACTTTTTGATTCCAACTGGAAACCTTCAAACCTATTTGATCAAATAAAATCCTAAAGGGATTTAAAAAGATAAATAAACAATAAAGTTAAAAATATTTAGAATTACTATTTTGGATCTTTTAATAAAAAGATTTAGTTTTCAAATGAAAAGGAAGAAATTTAAATAAGGATTATTTTATAAGCCAAATTAAAACTTGGCCAAGCCTTTGAAATAAAATATTTCTATTTGATAAAAATAGTAAAGGTTTATTTAAATAAAATAATAAGGATTTAATATCCAAGTTTATTAAAAATAAAGATTTTACTATTTTAATTAAACATCAAAACTTATTTATTTATTTTAAACAAGTTTTCCAAGTATTCTTTATTATCAAATAAAACCTACTGTTTTGGTTTTGAAAATATTTAGATTTCAAATGAGATTTTAAATAAAGTAAAACCCATTTGGTTTAATAACTAATGTCCATTTTATTTAATTATAAATGGACCCTAAAATAAAAATATTATTTTATTTTTGAGACTTGGTTTTGTGTTGTTAAAAAGAACCAAATTCAATTACAAAGTTTGGTGGAAGTTTGTTGATTTGAATGTTTGATTTGTTTGATTGAATTTCAAAACAGAAAATAGAAATAGAAAAAGATAAAGCAATTAGAAAGAAAAAAAATAGAATCAGACAGCAGCCCAAATCGTCTGGCCTAGCAAGCCCAGTACCAGCCCAGCTACTCCCCACGCGCGAATCGTTTTCACGGAAGACCCACCATGAGACAACGACCAGTGGCCCCTCTTCCCCTCTCTCTCCCCCACTGACGACAGGACCCCACACCACTATTCATCGTCTTCAAACCCGCGCTGATTCCTCCTCGCCGTTTCCCGCCGTTGATTGCTCGAATCAATACGCGTAAATGGCACAATGAATCCTCCCTGCGACCACGCACTCTTAATCGCCAGCAACTCCTCTTCCTTTCCCCTCAGAACCCACTCGGCTAGAGCCACCAGGCTTCCCTGAATCGAATTTGCACCACCGCTGCTCCGGTGAGTCTCACCGAGCGATTCCGGCCGAACCCTGTCGCCCCTTGCCTCCCTGAGCACACGGCCGTGACCCCCAGCCCCTGGCACTTCTCCCTGTGCTGTCCGTTCACTCGCGGGCGCCCCAGAACTTCGGCTTCGATAACCTCTGAGCACCACCGCGTCTGCTTCCTTCTCCGGCGACCTCTTCTGGTAAGTATCGACCGCCCCAGCACACCTCGACGATGCTCCCATGTTCTCCAGAACAGCACGCTTCTAACCGTACCACCCGTTCGTCTTAGCGTGATCTGCAACGTCGTGCCCGACGACCACCAGAACCGCCTGACGCCGCCATCGTCTCCGACAAGCAATTACTTCCACTCCAGTGCGCCCCTTCGCCAGCCAGTACCACCTCGAGCTTCAGCAAGCCTCTACGAGTCTGGTAAGCCTCGCCAACCTCTTCCTTGCTTCCTGTAACCGCCGCTAGCACATCGTCCGACCGTGCGCCGCCGCCAGCCGCCGTCAGCGCCGCTCGTGTTTGGACAAATCAACCCGCACCGTTAGATTTCCATCTGGCGGCCTCGATAGATTCATTAAACAAAGAGGTACGGGTTAATCTGAACCGCACCGTCTCACTTAGATCCAACGGCTGTAGTTGCGCGATCCGTGCGAACCGGTATCGACCAGTAGTATTGCGCCGCGTGGCCAGTCTTTGATTTAAAACAGAGTTTGAAATCAGATTGATTTGCAAATTTGTAAACCTTGTAACTTTTGATCCACACGTCCAAAATTTGCAAACTTTATATCAATGGAATCAGCAAGACAAGCCCTAGCCAACCCTGCATTTTTTTAGTAAACAGCTTCTGGTAAAATGTTTGTTTTTGCAGAAACATTTGTATGCTTATTTAGGTTATAAAAATTATTCCAAAATGATTTTGAGGTTGAAATCTTTGCAAATTGGTTTGTTGTGAACCTACTGACCCTAGGAACCAACCCATGGATTTAACTGGATTTTGTGAAGTGTAGGAATAAAACTTCAATTAGCTCATTTCTAGTCAAATAAAAATATTGGTTTTGCTATGGAAATGATTTTTGAACAAAAACCTTTGGAAAATGTTTTGATTCAAAGCTACTGGCCCTAAACACCAAGTTTTGTGAACCAACAACTTATTTGGTGAACAATATAAAATTGTTGCTTTACTAAAAACATTTTCCATCACATGAAATAATGATTTCATTTAAAAATGGTTTTTAGATAAAACCCTTTTGCAAAATGACTTTGCCACTTTCGAAAATGACCACTCTGAACCTTACAATGTGTAGAGTCTAGTAGAAACCACCTTTGCAAATAAAACTACCTTTTGCATGCTTGCATGCATGACTTAGTTCCTATTATTTTATGTGTGTTTGATTGTTTGAATATTGGTTGGAATGCTAGTTGATATTGTGTTTGCTTGATTGATCGTAGTGAAGTTAGAAAAGTGTGAAACTAGCAAGATCAAGGAGTGAACCATCATTCCCTACCAAAAAGGCAAGTGACACTATCATCTAAAGTCCTACTATTTTCATTATACTTAGTGGATTTTGAAACATGCATGAAAAGAATTTCTATACTTATGCTATGCTAAATCCTAATAGGATACCCTATATATTACTTAGTGAAAACAATGTAGTTGTAAAATGCTTAGCCATGATACATATTTTGAGAAGAGATACGTGTTGAGAATTTATGAAGTTGAGAAAAGACTTATGTTTTATATAATAAAACAAGTACTCAATGAACCACCTGGGTGGACAAGGATACTCAAGTTTTGGACAAGGTGGCAACAAAAGGAACCATGTCTATGGCAATCTCTTTGTGTTGTGCATCAAAAGAAAACCACCCAGGGACTTAGAAATTGAACATGTTTCTCCAACTGTGGCTTTCGTGTACAGCCACATGCTATATGGCTCTGGCTTAGTCAACTACATTGGGTAGACCCATGCATTGTATTCAGGTTTACTGGAAATGAGGGAACTAGGAACCCTACATTGGTGCCTGAAGACAAGCTAGCAATGGTGTATGGGAGGACCCTCTGGAAAGACTTCGTCACATTCTCAATCTGCCAGTACTCCATCTTGGTGAGTACTTATCCAGCGGCCACTGGTGGCAACAAGATGAGATTGTGTCATGTGGGTAAAGTGTACAACTTCTGCATAAGATAAAATTCTAAGTACTTAGCCGTGTCCCCGGATATGGACAATACTGAGCAACTAAAGCTTGAAGCTATGGGAAATCTCGACATTCCAATTTCTAAAAGAAAAACTTTAAAGTGACAACAAAAGGCTTGAAGCACTTGGGGTGTACCAAGGAGCTCAAGAGATTTTGATAAAAACTTGAAGCACTTGGGGATTTACCAAGGAGCTCAAGAGAGTTTGACAAAGACTTGAAACACTTGGGGATTTTCCAAGGAGTTCAGAAAGATTTGACAAAAGAACAAAACCCTTTTGAAAAGATAGGATAAATTATTGCTTTCTGCAAATGAGGCTAAAACCCTACTTAGACAAATATGCATGTAATGATAGGATCCACTTATATTTCTACATAGTAGTGAAACTTGCCAATACAATTCAAAAGTATTGACCCTTGTGGCTGTAACTTGTTATGTTGTAGGTTTGTTTGATATTAGTGAAGTTGATTGATTAGGATTACAAAGTCTACAACCAACATGTTTGCCTGTGGCACTTTGAAGATGAAGGACCCCATGCTTATAGATATTCTGCTGCAATGTAAAGTAATAGCCAAATGAGCTATGAAAGATGTAAAAAAAATTATGTTATTCCTGGTTATAAAGTTATATTATGACCTTTGTTTCTAGATACTACATCTTAACTGTGGATGCTAGCTATTGATCCAGGGACTAGCATTATAAACACAGGGATCTCTACCTTATTAAAGGTTGGGAACCTTACAGATGGTATCAGAGCATTGTGTTGCCTGTAGGATTTGTAAACCTAGGATTGGACAAAACCCCTTAGAAAAATAGGAGTTGTATTTGTTCCAAAACCTATTTACAAACAATCTTGTAAACTCTTTTCTCAACCATTTTGGTTTTGATTCTACATCTATTCTATTTCAAGCTTGATGGAAAAACCTACCCCATGGCCAAAGACTTCACCATGAGCAAGGACTTCATCAACTCTAATGACTTCAACATCTTCAACTCTAATGACTTCAACATCTTCAACTCTAATGACTTCAACATCTTTAGCATATTCACCAAGGACATCAATCTTGGAAATCACTAAGGACAAGTGAGACAAGGAAATCTTGCTCAAGATTTGGAGACAAAGGAAACACAAATTAGAAGGAGCCATCAACACTTTTGAAGTTTATGTAACCAAGAGTTTTCCCAAGGAAACCATGATCTCATGCAAAAGGAATCAACCAAGAAGGATGGAAAAATCACAAGTGAACCATATAGATGGACTACCATATTTTAGTTAAGTCAACCACACCAACTTATATGGTGTAACAAAAATATTTTGTTGCCTAAAGATGTGCTTGAACTTTGTTGTTTGAGTGAAAAGTTGTTTGTGAATACTTGCACATTGCTTGTATGAATTGTTATGTGTGATTAGAATTATTTCCTTAGAAACATTTTGCCTATTCTAATCTCAATTCAACCCAAACAGATGACTACTCCAAGAAACTCCAACATCAAGGTTGATGACACCAACACCAACCAAGAGGACAACATGAGAGAACTCATATCAACCCAAAACCAGTTGAACCAAATGACATCTCAATTTATAGCCAACACCAGTGGAGAAGATCCAACCCTGCAAGGATTTTTTGAATACCAAGCTCAAATGTTGCACAAGTGACAGATCAGATGCTCAACATGGAAAGCAACTTTTCCAAAGGAGCCTATGACAACAAAGATGTTATCCTAAAGGGAACCAAAGCTTGCAACATTTGTGGAGACAAGGATCACACTTCCAAGGAACATGGAGATCAATGCCCCAACTGTGAAGAGAAACATCCTGTTGGCCAATATCCCACCTCTCAAGCTACTTTTTACCTATGTGAAGGAAACAACCATGTCCCTATCCAATGCCCCATCTATTCCATAGTTGAACAAAGGAAACAAGGTGGAGTGCAACAAATTATTGCAAACTACCAAGAGGCATCCAAGTCTACCAAGAAGAATGAGGACAAAGGAAAAGCTCCACTTATACCTCCATGCAATACAACCCAATTCAAATGACCAAAGAAGAGGCATATGAATTTTCCAAAGAGCAATAGAAGGTCCAAGAAACATGTAGACATTCCTACTTATAAGATAACTTATGAACAACATGAACTGGATGCACTCCTAGCTTTGGAGAAACCCAAGAAAAAGAAGGACAAAAGCCATGTGCAATGTCATCATTGTAAAGAAATGGGACACTATTCTAGTGAATGTCTAGAGAAACAGAAGTATAAGGAAATTGGTCAAGTATGGTGCAACAACTGCAAAGGGCTAGGCCATTATGCAGCAACTTGTCCACAAGAGACACGTGAAGAACTCAAACTTATCACATGTTTCAATTGCAAAGAACCAGGACATTATGCAAGCAATTATCCAGAAAAGATGAAGAACAAGATAAACAAGCCTATGAAGGATCTCAGCCTTGTCACATGTGTCAAGTGTGGAAACAAAGGACACTATGCAAATGTTTGCCCAGAGAAGTTTCCCCAAGATCCCAAGCAAGCCAATATGTAATTTAGTTTGAAAAATTTTAAGGGTGGTAGTACTGTAGATGCTTTGAGCCTACTTGTAACCCTAGCCTTCCCAAATCTCGGGACGAGATTTATTTTAAGGGTGGCAGCCTGTCACATCCCAAGATTTTCCAAATCTTGTAATGTGAAAAATAAATGAATAAAATAAAACTTTGTTGATTTTCAGGGTGAGAAGAAACTTTTTGATTCCAACTGGAAACCTTCAAACCTATTTGATCAAATAAAATCCTAAAGGGATTTAAAAAGATAAATAAACAATAAAGTTAAAAATATTTGGAATTACTATTTTGGATCTTTTAATAAAAAGATTTAGTTTTCAAATGAAAAGGAAGAAATTTAAATAAGGATTATTTTATAAGCCAAATTAAAACTTGGCCAAGCCTTTGAAATAAAATATTTCTATTTGATAAAAATAGTAAAGGTTTATTTAAATAAAATAATAAGGATTTAATATCCAAGTTTATTAAAAATAAAGATTTTACTATTTTAATTAAACATCAAAACTTATTTATTTATTTTAAACAAGTTTTCCAAGTATTCTTTATTATCAAATAAAACCTAATGTTTTGGTTTTGAAAATATTTAGATTTCAAATGAGATTTTAAATAAATTAAAACCCATTTGGTTTAATAACTAATGTCCATTTTATTTAATTATAAATGGAACCTAAAATAAAAATATTATTTTATTTTTGAGACTTGGTTTTGTGTTGTTAAACAAAACCAAATTCAATTACAAAGTTTGGTGGAAGTTTGTTGATTTGAAAGTTTGATTTGTTTGATTGAATTTCAAAACAGAAAATAGAAATAGAAAAAGATAAAGCAATTAGAAAGAAAAAAAATAGAATCAGACAGCAGCCCAACTCGTCTGGCCCAGCAAGCCTAGTACCAGCCCAGCTACTCCCCATGCGCGAATCGTTTTTCACCAGAAGACCCACCCGCGCAGACAATGACCAGTGGCCCCTCTTCCCCTCTCTCTCCCCCACTGACGACAGGACCCCACAGCACTGTTCATCGTCTTCAAACCCGCGCTGATTCCTCCTCGCCGTTTCCTGCCGTTGATTGCTCGAATTAATACGCGTAAATGGCACAATGAATCCTCCCTGCGACCACGCACTCTTAATCGCCAGCAACTCCTCTTCCTTTCCCCTCAGAACCCACTCAACCAGAGCCACCAGGCTGCCCTGAATCGAATTTGCACCACCGCTGCTCCGGCAAGTCTCACCGAGCGATTCTGGCTGAACCCTGTCGCCCCTTGCCTCCCTGAGCACACGGCCGTGACCCCCAGCCCCTGGCGCTTCTCCCTGTGCTGTCCGTTCACTCGCGGGCGCCCCAGAACGTCGGCTTCGACAACCTCTGAGCGTCGCCGCGTCTGCTTCCTTCTCCGGCGACCTCCCCTGGTAAGTATCGACTGCCCCAGCACTCCTCGATGATGCTCCCATCTTCTCCAGAACAACACGCTTCTAACCGTACCACCCGTTCGTCTTAGGGTGATCTGCAACGTCGTGCCCGACGACCACCAGAACCGCCTGACACCGCCATCGTCTCCAGCGAGCAATTACTTCCACTCTAGTGCGCCCCTTCGCCAGCCAGTACCACCTCGAGCTTCAGTAAGCCTCTACGAGTCTGGTAAGCCTCGCCAACCTCTTCCTTGCTTCCTGTAACCGCCGCTAGCACATCGGCCGACCGTGCGCCGCCGCCAGCCGCCGTCAGCGCCGCTCGTGTTTGGACAAATCAACCCGCACCGTTAGATTTCCATCTGGCGGCCTCAATAGATTCATTAAACGAAGAGGTACGGGTTAATCTGAACCGCACTGTCTCACTTAGATCCAACGGCTGTAGTTGCGTGATCCGTGTGAACGGTATCGACCAGTAGTATTGCGCCGCGTGGCCAGTCTTTGATTTAAAACAGAGTTTGAAATCAGATTGATTTGCAAATTTGTAAACCTTGTAACTTTTGATCCACACGTCCAAAATTTGCAAACTTTATATCAATGGAATCAGCAAGACAAGCCCTAGCCAACCATGCAATTTGTTTAGTAAAAAGCTTCTGGTAAAATGTTTGTTTTTGCAGAAACATTTGTATGCTTGTTTAGGTTATAAAAATTATTCCAAAATGATTTTGAGGTTGAAATCTTTGCAAATTGGTTTGTTGTGAACCTACTGACCCTAGGAACCAACCCATGGATTTAAAAATGGATTTTGTGAAGTTTAGGAATAAAAACTTGAATTAGCTCATTTCTAGTCAAATAAAAATATTGGTTTTGCTATGGAAATGATTTTTGAACAAAAACCTTTGGAAAATGTTTTGATTCGAAGCTACTAGCCCTAAACACCAAGTTTTGTGAACTAACAACTTATTTTGTGAACAATATAAAATTGTTGCTTTACTAAAAATATTTTCCATCACATGAAATAATGATTTCATTTAAAAATGGTTTTTAGATAAAACCCTTTTGCAGAATGACTTTGACACTTTCGAAAATGACCACTCTGAACCTTACAATGTGTAGAGTCTAGTAGAAACCACCTTTGCAAATAAAACTACCTTTTGCATGCTTGCATGCATGACTTAGTTCCTATTATTTTATGTGTGTTTGATTGTTTGAATATTGGTTGGAATGCTAGTTGATATTGTGTTTGCTTGATTGATTGTAGTGAAGTTAGAAAAGTGTGAAACTAGCAAGATCAAGGAGTGAACCATCATTCCCTACCAAAAAGGCAAGTGACACTATCATCTAAAGTCCTACTATTTTCATTATACTTAGTGGATTTTGAAACATGCATGAAAAGAATTTCTATACTTATGCTATGCTAAATCCTAATAGGATACCCTATATATTACTTAGTGAAAACAATGTAGTTGTAAAATGCTTAGCCATGCTACATATTTTGAGAAGAGATACATGTTGAGAATTTATGAAGTTGAGAAAAGACTTATGTTTTATATAATAAAACAAGTACTCAATGAACCACCTGGGTGGACAAGGATACTCAAGTTTTGGATAAGGTGGCAACAAAAGGAACCATGTCTATGGCAATCTCTTTGTGTTGTGCATCAAAAGAAAACCACCCAGGGACTTAGAGATTGAACATGTTTCTCCAACTGTGGCTTTCGTGTACAGCCACATGCTATATGGCTCTGGCTTAGTCAACTACATTGGGTAAACCCATGCATTGTCTTCAGGTTTACTGGAAATGAGGGAACTAGGAACCCTACATTGGTGCCTGAAGACAAGCTAGCAATGGTGTATGGGAGGACCCTCTAGATAGACTTCGTCACATTCTCAATCTGCCAGTACTCCATCTTGGTGAGTACTTATCCAGCGGCCACTGGTGGCAACAAGATGAGATTGTGTCATGTGGGTAAAGTGTACAACTTCTGCATAAGATAAAATTCTAAGTACTTAGCCGTGTCCCCGGATATGGACAATACTGAGCAACTAAAGCTTGAAGCTATGGGAAATCTCGACATTCCAATTTCTAAAAGAAAAACTTTAAAGCGACAACAAAAGGCTTGAAGCACTTGGGGTGTACCAAGGAGCTCAAGAGATTTTGATAAAAACTTGAAGCACTTGGGGATTTACCAAGGAGCTCAAGAGAGTTTGACAAAGACTTGAAACACTTGGGGATTTTCCAAGGAGTTCAGAAAGATTTGACAAAAGAACAAAACCCTTTTGAAAAGATAGGATAAATTATTGCTTTCTGCAAATGAGCCTAAAACCCTACTTAGCCAAATATGCATGTAATGATAGGATCCACTTATATTTCTACATAGTAGTGAAACTTGCCAATACAATTCAAAAGTATTGACCCTTGTGGCTGTAACTTGTTATGTTGCAGGTTTGTTTGATATTAGTGAAGTTGATTGATTAGGATTACAAAGTCTACAACCAACATGTTTGCCTGTGGCACTTTGAAGATGAAGGACCCCATGCTTATAGATATTCTGCTGCAATGTAATGTAATAGCCAAATGAGCTATGAAAGATGTAAAAAAAATTATGTTATTCCTTGTTATAAAGTTATATTATGACCTTTGTCTCTGGATATTACATCTTAACTGTGGATGCTAGCTATTGATCTAGGGACTAGCATTATAAACACAGGGATCTCTACCTTATTAAAGGTTGCGAACTTCACAACAAGACGCTTGCCAGCATAAAAGGTCTGGAGGATTGATCGATAGACATTTAGCAACACTACTTTAAATGTTCTCCTTGATGTTCGAGAAATAAGACACCAAGTAAAGGTCAGACTTCGGATACGAGGAAACCATAAACACAACTCCTATAATCAATTATAGAAGAAGCTTCATGAAGAGTGGTTGATATTGCTAAATCGAGAGATTATGACGAAGGGTATTTCCGTCTAAGTATGTCAACCATTACATCAATATTGCCGAATTTACAAAGAGACCTATGAAGAAACCTTGAGGAACACCAACCATCATATCTGCTTGAGATTCAGATTTGGTTAGGTGAGATGATACTTCAGACTCAGCATGTCTGAATAGAAAATTTGCAACATTTACCGCGAAGGTAAAGTTACTAGATTCCTAAAACAGCGACTATAGTGTAAAGCTCCAAAAGACTGAGCTAAATTTCTAGACCCATGTATTTACAACTTGTCGAGAGACAACTGCACACACATAAGGTGCTAACAACAAAACACACATGTGTCCTTAGGGAACGGAGCTAACTCTACTCGAATCCACGACGACATCCTTCAACGTTTGCACGTGAACTAGAGAAGGTCACTTCTAACATCCAGAACACATACTTCGAGATGACTCAAAGATGGTTCTCGAATTTTTCCAACATTAATGACAAATGTTCCATATGAATCAAATCTAGCATGGAGAAGATAAGAATGTCATTGATGGGCTCAACAACGAACTTATCAAGATAATCCATTAAGATGGGCTCATATGTTGTGTGAACAAGGCAAGAATATTGGTCGAATCAAAGGATACGAAGATGTCCTCAAGTGAAATATCACAAGTAGCAAAACCATCAAGATAGTCCTTGGAACTGAGTTTGATTTGACGATAACCCAAATCAAATCAAAAGAGGGGAAGATAACATTTCCAGGGAGGAGATACTATCTTTCTTCAGCGCGAACCAAAACTAGACATCCCTTTTAGAAAGAACTGAGTAGGATAGAACTTTTGTCTTACAACTCTCCAAGTTGTTGTTTAAGCTCAACCAACTAGTTCAGGGGTATCCAGTACGAATCCTTGGAGAAAAGAGCAATTTAGAGAACTTGCTTGCTCAATAACTTGACAACACGGTCATATGGCAACATGGCGATACTTCTAGTAGACATCTAGAATACCACGAACCACCGATATGTCACTTAGTTCGAGAGGAAAAATTGCTTGGTAAGGCAAGAAGACATAGTCTCAGAGTTTCGGCACAAGCCTAACTCTTTGACCAAAGAGAGTGTAGCAGAATAACGGACTTGGTAGCACAATCAAACCTCTCTTAGTGATAGGATTAACCAATCACACTAAGAATGACTCAAATGTCCTTTGAGTTCTAAGCAATAATAGTTGCTAAGAATCTCGTATGGCCACATTATTACACACGCGCATCACTCACGAGCGCGAAAGCTCGAGGAAGGGTGGGTAAATATGTGTAAGAGCATCACTGCATTAAGGGTCATGAAACTCAACATGACCTCTTAGTATGAAAGAGTGTGATACTTCAAGGTAGAACAAATGGAAGACAATCAATGCCTCTTGATCCGCGGATTACAACACTTTGACCTGGTCCTAGAAATGATGAGGTACTGAAGTTTGTTTCTCCTAGACATCCTGAAATGGTTATTCATGACGGACCACAAGAGTATCTTGCATCAGAAGACACCAATGCATATTTACTACTTGGCTACCAACTGGTAGACAAAGGTCAGAAAACGACAAGGGAAGAAGAACATGCTCAGGATAGAATCCCAAGATGTGGATGCATAAGTCAACAATCTTCCGAAAACCAATGCAGATAAGGAAAGGTGTGGCAGAGTCACGAGTATAGATGCGAGACTCACGAGGAGTACTCCTGTCATGATCTATTTGGTTCCATTTAAGAACATCTGCCATAGCTAGTGGTAGGGAAAGTTCTTCATTGTCACAATTCAATCACAACCAAGACCACGAGCTTGAAGGCTAGAATTGTAATACCATCCTTCCTGAGGTAATGTGTGAACATTAACGACAGGGGTCAAAGGATTGGATCTTGGGTTAAAGGTCAGCTTCATGTACAAGTTCACAACACTAGAATCCAGCACAATCAGGGACCTTAAGTTCAAGTCCAAGGGTTAAAACCCGAGAAATGAGTAACTACTGCTTGAGTGACGTAGCGTACACTTCAAGGTAGTAACCACAAGGTAGCTTCCAAAAGAAGATAAGACTTCTGAAGTACCCAACAAACAAAAAGGAGGCACACGAGGCGAAAGGAAACCTCGAAGCCTAGAACAGAACACTGAAGATCCAACAATATAATATTGTGGGTCCAAAAGATAGAGAGATCATGATGGAAAGGAATATCTCAGATAAACAAGAGCAAAGGGGGAACAAGGAATTCACAACACACACAACTCTAGAGAACTCAACACTAGGTCAACTGGTTGAGAAACGACATGCCAAGAAGGCACCTAAGTTTTGAAAGACTAGAAAAGGTATCAAAACTTTTCCAAAATCAACACCAGATAAGATAACCCAGAGTTAGAGCGAAACTGGATAAGGAGAAAAATAAGCATACTAGAGTTTTTCGCAAATACTTTTCATCTTTAAAATAGTTTTTTTACAAACACTAGACTCAACATCGACCAATAGCAAGGTTTTCCCACGGTCGGTACTGCTCTGATACCAAGAACTGTGACACCCTCGGGACCAGGGCTAAACAAATTCCAGATCTCTGTCTTAAATAAGCTTAACCTTGAGCTCGAGAATATCCAGTGAAGAATCGGTAACACAGCAGTGACCCTACGACACAAAATTTATTACACCAAGCTCATATCTGAGCAGAGAACCAAATTATTACAAGCAGAGGTCACTGACCACAAACACCAAACAATGGAAGGAAAATTATGCTATTAAGTATAGCAAACTTAACAAATGGCCTAAGAGGCCTGAAGCATAACGATGACGTCCTAGCCCATAGATTCCAGGCTGCCGGCCGGGATCCCCAAGCTACCCGTCGATGTCGATGTAGTACAGAACTCATCTTCAGGTGAACACTTACTCTGCCAAAAGTATCAACAAAGCAAGGGTGAGTACAGGGTGTACTCCGCAAGACTTATGGATGGTGGAGTTGTTTTGCATAAAGCCATCTTTGTTTATAAACAAGAGAGAGAAGAAGCTCGTCTAATCAGAATATTTTAAAAGGGGATAAGAGAGCGACATCTCCAAAGTATTGATCATCATATTTTGATATCCACCAAATCATCATCATCTGAACTTGGATCACCCCCTCGTACCCATGAGGAAGCATCCTTAAGCACACGTTGATCTGTCAAGTTTTACGATTAGGTTCATGTTCTCTATGATCTTGAGTCCGGTCGCCAAGTCGTTCATAACCGTGAACACGGCTTTTCGAAAAAACTATTACCCTGTAGGGGTGTACAACTTTACCCACATGTACTAAACTTCTCTTAATGCCACATGATTATCCCTCTTACTTGGAAGGCCGGCGGAGGGTGGTTAGACACGACCTTTACCTTGCTTTCGCCGAGACCATGATTCACGCAATAAGTATGGTTCTGCCGTAATGGTCAAATCCCGAAGCCGGTACTTAAAGATGTGAGTCAAGGATGGTTTACCAGGGGCTATCTACCCCAAGCAACCCGGTCCATGCTTCCCTACCTGTTATGAATGCACCTGCACCCGGCAAATCTTTCAAAAGGTTTTCTATGCATATGTCGAATGGAACACCCAAACTATGTGACTCATGGAATCTACTAGGCAAGTTAGTTGCTCGTGAGGTTGTCCATGCCCCGTGTGGTTGCATGCTCGTCTTGGTTCCAAAGGCAAGAACTCAGGTCCTAGTGGTGGCGAGCATGGGACTAGAAAAACCACATCCCACTATGGCCTCCCATACAAGCCTTAGCATGTTTAATCTCATATCACCTCTGATATCATCTCATCTTGTTCTCCTGTCATACTAGATTCTCTGCATCTGATACATCATCTGGATGGACCCGAACTGACAGCTATGCATGGCTAAGCAGAACACAGATGATAGCTCTAGCAGTGCACACGAGCCAAACCTAGTTATGTTAGGAGCAGTGGATCAGGTAATATAAGCTCAAAGGGAGTATGCAATAGATAGGATACTCTATATATCGATTAAAGACCACAATAGAATCGTATGCAACATGGCAGAATTGAAATGCTTTAGAAATCATAGGATTATATCATGGTGGGGCTATGCTTGCCTTTGCCCATTGATAACCGAAACACAGATATTTGGGAACCTTGTACTTGACTTGGTTATAGTTGGTCAAATATTGTTCGTCGATATTTGGTCTTTGATCTTTGATGGTGTTGTCCTCGGGCTTCGATCTTGATCTTGATATCATATTCTACCGAAGAAGAACCAAACATCGGAAAGAGAGGGAAACAATCAAAACATGGCATCGATGCAATGCTCAAGCAATGATGATGATATGGCAGGTTGAATTGTATTGAATTAAAACCCTAAAGCATGCTCGACTGTTTAAACGGGGTTCCGAGGGGTGCAAACCCTAACTCGGGGAAACTCCGGAGTCATATGAGAGGGGTTGGTTAGTTCTCTAATTAAACTTGTATTCAAAGTTGTTGAACAATGCATGGGTATAGCTTAAAGATATAGCTCTCATTTTTCTGAACATTTTGATATATTATTTGTATTTTTCTGATTTATAAATAATTACTTATTGAATTTACAAGTTTTATACCAATTTCAGAAATTATTAAACCATTTCTTAATTTAAATAAAACTGGATATACTTTTTACACAGAGGGCTGGGCTAGCCATAGAGACAGACAGGTGGGGGCACTAGCAACCTCAGCCTCCACGCAGGCAAAGTGGGTCCCTGACTAGGTTTGACTGGGTCAGACCTGCGTTGGCTGTGTCACGATGACGTCAGAATGACATCACTACGGGGATTGCTCCCAGGTTGAGCATGGATCGGGGGATTGGCTGCGCGCCTAGGCTCGAGGTTTTTCTCATTCGACGCGGCTCAACGAGGTGGACCAAAAACTAGCGGCGACGCTACGGGATGACCACCGGAACATGGCCGACGACGGCGGACAGCGACAGCGGCAGCAGACGCACGGCACGGGCATGGAAGAAGGCAAGAGGGAGAGGGAGAAGAGCACGGGCGTCCTTAGAGGCTCACCAGGAACACGTTGATGGGGTCAGAAAAGCTCGGGGTGGCCGGAAATAGTGGCATAGGCGACGGCCGGAGCTCGGGAAGATGAGGTCGTTGCAGTCGATTCCGGTCGCGTGAGGCCGATTTCTTGGACGAGGGAGGGCATGGCGACGAGACGGAGCTCCTAGGCTTCACGGCATGGCTCGGGGAGGCCGGAGGCGTCGGGAACACCATGACACCTGCGGGCAAGGGTTCCGGCCGGATAGAAATTGGGGCAAAAGAGGGGATTAGGGTTCATCTTGGCGGAAAAGGAGTATTTGTCACTACTAGGAAAATGGCTATAGGTAATTATCACATCCGTGGCTCACATGGTTGAAGTGCCCCACGGCTAAAACAGGCGTGGCTCACCTATGGGCAGTTCCCTACTAGTAACTAGAACAACCGTGGCGCACATGACCATAGTGCACCACAGATATGTGTGGGCCAGGGCCCTGTTGGCCGCACGCCAAACATCTGTAGCGCACATAGGGTAGGTGCGCTACGGTTGTTAGTGTCAACCGTGGCTCACATGGAGGGGGTGCGCTACGCCTAAGCGCATGCCCCCCTCTGCTGTGAAACGGCCAGACACATCCGTGGCGCACTACGGATGTTACTCCTCCCTGTGGCGCACTAGGGCAGAGTGCGCCACGGATGTGTCGATTTTTTTTGACAGCACTTTATGTGCACATGTGTGACCACATCCACCACCCCACACTTCACTTTCCCCTTCTTCTTCCTCCTTAGATCTAGTCGGGATCTTCTCCTTCCCACCTCAATTTCTCCACCCATTCACCATTTTTTAGCATGTAGAACTTGCCTTGATGTTACATAAGTAATAGAGGAAGGTCTCTGGTCTCTCATCTCCTTCTCCGGTCTCGCGCGCACCTCTCCTTTCCATCTTTCTCGCGATTGGTCTCTCATCTCGGTAAGTTGTCCATGTAAGGATGTGTTCATGTGTATATGGTATGCTCATATGTATGTAGATGATCGATGCTCATGATGTGTGTATGGAGAGGATCGATGGTCATATGTGTGTGTATATGGAGAGTATCGATGATGCTCATGCATGTGTGTATGGAGAGGATAATGATATGTTCATGTGTGTAAGGATCGGTCTCTCTCTTGTGTTTGTATGTGAACAAGTTGCCATTTGTTTTGCCAAAATATTGATTCATTTCCATTTTGGCAAGACTTTGGCATTTCGCAAAGGTCCTAATTTTAGGATAGGTCATGCCGAAATTTTCAATCGACCATTTGATGGATGCATTCATATATGTGGTTCTAATAGACTTCTAATTGTACCGTGTACACCGTGCAGACAAAAATGGTCCGCATAATGAGCGAAGGCATTGTGGCTAGATTTTTGAAATGTGCGACGGCCGACATGATACGAAATAACAAGACGGATATAAGATGTCCGTGCAGAAGATGCAAACTCAACTGGGTGATCGACCCAGATTCGGGAATCAGAGCGCACTGCCCGCCATGGTTTCATGGATGGATACACTCGTTGGATAAGCGATGACGAAGACGATGGAGACGGTGAAGGTGGCCAACATGACGATGATCATCATCATGGCGAGAACGGGCGAGATGATGAAGAGTCTCCTGGAGATGGTGAAGGTGCGGAAGCAGACCGGGATGATGATGATCTAGATGCCGGAGGAGAAGACAACGATGGAACAACGTCAGGCTGGGTGCGGGACCCTTATATGCAAGAGCTGCTTCTCAAGCAGACGAGTAACGCCAGGGCTGCCGCTAGAGAGAAAGCCAAGCTTGCGCAACTTGAGAAAGACGCGATTACTCCATTGTATGAAGGATGTAGGCCCGATGATACCCGGTTGAATGTAACGCTCAAGGCTATGGATATGAAGGCAAAACACAAATTGAGCGGCGCAAGCTTCGACGATATGATGGCATTCTGGCACGATCGTCTCCTGGAGGGGAACACATGTCCAACTAGTATCGAGGACACCAAGAAAATCGTCTGTCCTCTCGATCTACCGCATGTTAGATATCACGTATGCATCAATGATTGCATCATTTATTGGGGCGAGGACGCGGAGAAAACCACATGTCCGGTGTGCGGCGTGAGTCGATACAAGAAAGCACCTCAAAAAGTGGTATGGTACTTTCCTATCACTCCTCGTCTGCAGCGATATTTCGTGGACCCTAAGGAAGCAAAGCTCATGTGATGGCATGCGGAAAGGAAGAAGCCAGGAGATGATGATGATGACCCCGAAAAGGATGAGCTGCTGACGCACCCTTCAGATGCTAGCCAGTGGAAAGCATTGGACCTCGAATTCCCAGAATTCGGTGGAGATTCGAGGAACATCAGGCTTGGTGCGAGCACCGATGGACTCAATCCGTTCGGTAGCCAGAGTAGCACGCACAGCACTTGGCCCCTGTTTGTATGGATGTACAACCTCCCTCCATGGTTGTGCATGAAGAAGAAGTACATACAAATGAGTATGCTAATTCAAGGGCCGAAACAACCTGGTACCGACATCATTCTGTATCTCGGGCTGTTGAAAGAGGAGCTAGCCACGTTATGGGAATCTGGAGCCAATACTTACGACGCCGTCGCACAAGATTATTTCACTATGAGAGCCGCGTTGGTCACTACGGTGCAAGACTATCCAGGTTGCGGGTATATCTCGGGCCAGGTTATCCAAGGATTCTGCGCATGCGTTAGGTGCATGGATAACACAAGCTATCTCCAACTAGAGAAAGATCCAGGGTCATCGAAAACCGTGTTCATGGCGCATCGGAGGTGGATCGGCAAGAATAATCCATGGAGAAAACATGGAGACCTGTTCGATGGCAAATCCGAGACCCGAGGAATCCCAGAGCGTAGGAGCAACAAAGAAGTGGAAGAGTTGCTGAAAAACTAGAAAGATTGTCCTAAGCCTGGAAAGAAGCGAAACAGGCAGCAACAAGACAAGCCGCTGATGAAGGTATGGAAAACAAGGTCTGTTTTCTGGGAGTTGCCATACTGGAAGTTTCTCTGCACGCCTCATAGCCTCGACATCATGCATATCACAAAAAACGTGTGCGAGAGTCTGGTCGCCACCATAATCAACATGCCAGATAGGACGAAAGATGGTCCGAAAGCAAGGCACGACCTGATATGCTTGGGTATCCGGAAGGAGCTTCACGGAGGACGCACTACTCCTGATGATCAGGAAGATGACGATGATCATGAGTCGGAGATGACACAAGGTCGTCGGAAGGGTAAAAAGTTCAAGAAGAACGAATATTACTGCCCTCCTTCTTGCTTCACTCTAAGCCAGGATGAGATCAAACAATTTTTCAAGTGCCTTCTAGGAGTCAAATTTCCTTACGGATACGCGGGCAAGATAAGCAGATACCTAGACGAGGCGAAGCAGAGGTTCAGTGGCATGAAGTCTCACGACTGTGCCGTGCTAATGACGCAGGTACTTCCGGTTGCACTAAGAGGGATAATGGACGAGCACGTCCGTGAAACGTTATTTGGCCTCTGCAAGTTTTTCGACGTCATCTCTTGGAAGTCGATTGGCGTGAATCAGCTGGGAGGCTACAGGAGGAGATCGTGGTGATACTATGTGAGCTTGAGGTCTACTTCCCACCCGCATTCTTCGACATTATGGTGCATCTGCTGTTCCATGTCATGGAGGACATCGTACAACTCGGGCTGATGTTCCTCCGCAGCATGATGGCGTTCGAAAGGATGAACGGACACATCAAAGGATATGTTCGCCACAGGTCCCGTCCAGATGGAAGCATAGCCAAGGGCTTTCTGGCCGAAGAGTGCATCTCTTTCTGCACTAAGTATCTAGACATCGAGAACCCTGTCGGTCTTCCCGTCAACAGGCACCTTGGCAAGCTCGACGGATCTGGTCACTGAGAGGGTCGTCGCATACTGCATGCAGACTTCGATTTTCGACGCGCAGACTTTGATCGAGCAAACCTCGTCGCGCTACAGAAGCATAAAAGCACAACAAAAGGTTAATCGAGAAGAAGTAAAGTGACCGGGGCATACAGAGGACGCAGGGAGAAATAATCAAAGAGCACAACTCAGATTTCACGCGTTGGTTTAGGTAGACGCTCCTTGATAATCCCCCACGATCGCATTCTTCTGACACGGGAAAGATCATATTCACCTTGTCGCGGGGACCGATGCAAAACCTGGTGACCTATCAGGCGTATGATATCAACGGATACACATTCTACACGGAGGAAAAGGACAACAAGTGTGATTATCAGAACTCAGGCGTAACGTCGGAATTCTACACCGATGACAATGTGAAGGAAAGATTCTACGGAAGAATTGAGGAGATCTGGGAGCTCGACTACTATGGAGAAAAGGTGCCGATGTTCCGTGTCAGATGGGAAAAGAGCATCAAAAGAGAAGACCGGTATTTCACAACCATGGTTATACCCGAAGCAGCCAAATCCAAGGGCGCCGGTGCAAACGTGGGCGCGAAAAATGAACCTTGGGTACTGGCTACCAAAGTGGACCAATGTTTTTTCATTACCGACCCGACAAAGCCTAGCCGTGTTGTCGTGAGGAGAGGAAAAAGAAACATCATCGGAATGGATGGAGTCTCCAACGAGCAAGACTTCGACCAGTACGGCGATCCAAAGATTGAAGATGACGATGACTACGATGCAGCAACATACATTACCAGAAGAAAAAGGACAACCCTACCCAAAAAAGGTAGCCCGTTCGAAAGAACAACATTAAAGTGCCGGGGCTAAATTATTCAACCGCGACAAAGAAGGGAAAAAAGATTGTAAAACGCTAGCTCAAAAAATATTGTAAAACGCGTGGTCGAAAAAGATTGTAATATTCATGGACAAATTATTATGACATATTTGTATCATGGACAAATTATTATGACATATTTGAATCATATTTAATTTGTACCACTTTTATGACATATATTATCACTTTCGGGCATTTTTTGGAATATTTAAAAGTATTTTAACAACAAAACAAAACTTTTATGGAATATATCACCACTTTTGGGCATTTTTTGGAATATTTTAAAATATTTTTAAAATAAAAATAAAAAAGGTGGGCACCAGGATTCAAACCTGGGTGCTCACAGGTTTAGATTAGAGTAGTGGGTGGAACCAGTGGGATAGGCTAGTGTAGTTGTACACAATGGAGCTACAGCCACCTTTGTACAGTCGATAAATGCCGATAGGCGTAGCGCACTATGCCCAAGTGCGCTACAGATATCCGTAGCGCACTAGGCCCAAGTGCGCTACGCCTATCTGGGAACGGCATGGTCAACGACGCCACGTCCTCCTCCATCTCAGACGCCATCGATCTCAATCAACAGCCTCGCTCTCTCACCGCGCTCTCGATCCGTCGTCCCCGCTCTCTCGATCCGCCGCCTCGCCATCCGCCGTCGCTCGAGGAGGAGGCCGTGGAGCAGGAGCAGGAGGAGGCCCGCCGCCGCTCGAGGAGGAGGCCCGTGCGCCAGCGCCATCGTCGTCCACCCGCCCGCCATCGTTGTCTGCCCGCCCGCCCGCCATCGTTGTCCTCATCTCAGAGGTGAACGTCGGCCCTCGCTCCCCTCTCTCCCTCTCTCTCCCTCTCTCCCTCTCTCCCTCTCTCTCCCTCTCTCCCTCTCCCCCTCTCTCCCTCTCTCTCCCTCTCTCAGAGGTGAGCGTCGGCCGCTGTCGGGCAAGCCAGAGCAGAAGCTGAAGCACATCTTCTAAGCACTTTCTTCCAAGCGTCCTGATTACCCTGTTCCCTCATTCAAAACCCTCAAGAACATCAGCTACTGGGCCTATGTTTTAATCCCATACATCTGTGATGGCTCCAGATGAATGCTCTAGTTGCTGTACATCAATAACACTAGACTACATCAATAACACTAGACTGCTGGGCAAGTAGGGATGTTGATGATCTGTAATGTGCACCGCACCTATTTGGCCATATAGTTCATTGTTTGCCTCTAGTGTATACAACTTTACATCTGCTATTTGATCAGAACTATATATAGTTCAAAAAACAAATGTTGATTCCCAAGTTCATTTGCCATAGGAAATTCAGTTAGATGCCTTCATGCTTCATGCTTTAGCCAGTACACAATGTACCATGTTTTAGCCAGTACAACAGAATAATGGACCATGTTTTAATCCTAAAGATGAAAGTGATCATCATTACAAGCTTTCTCTTTTCTCATTATCAGATTAGAATTAATCCTAAAGAAAATTTCTGAAGTGAGCCCATCAGGGGTTCCTTTGGAGCCCGTCCTTGTCGTCAAAGGGTACGGTGGGCAAGTGGCGGCGATCACCCGGATAACCATCTCGTTCAACACCAAGAATCTCCGGCATAAAGATAATGGCCACTTGCGCACACTCCTCTTCGAGAAGCTGCACGCAAGATATAAGTTCCCCGCTAAGTATCAGAACACAAATTATCATGGGAACGAAGTAAACAAATCCGCCCTCACAAAGATGAGCACCGCCTGCCAGTGGAGAACCCGGATAAAGAAGAAGATCTATAAAGAAGGCAAAAGTCTCGAGGAGATCCAGAAGATTGACCCGCAGATCACCGAAGATCAGTTCCGGGAGTTCAAGGAGAGGTGTGAATCCGAAAGAGCCCTGGCCAATAGTAATCGGGGAAAGGTGCTGCAGGCGATGAATATAGGTCATCACCATCTCGGATCTGGTAACAGAACCGCGGAGGCCAAATGGAATAAGGAGGACAAAGAGTATAGATCCAAGGGGAAAGAAAACCCCTTTGCTAAATTCGAACCCGGGCAGGTTCGAAACTTCATCAGGGCCCGTTACCATGTGGACCCAAAAACCAAACAACTCACCGCGGATCCTACGGTGAAGGAATTCGAGGAAATTGTGGTAAGTATAATCTAATTACCACGGATCAACTCGATTGCAATCTAATCGATGATATAAACGATTCACTGTTACTTCTTCTGCAGGAGGAGGAAACTGTTGCTAGTCATGGATCCCAGGGTTCCTCATCCCAGGGGTCGACGGCGGCCACCCGGTGGGATAACCCTTTTAACAGGGCGATGAACCGAGCCAAGAAAATAGAGCCGGTTACGAATAAGCCATCGTCGGCTGGCCGTCTGGCCGGCCTCGGGGGTAAGAATTGGGTGGATCATTTTGGTCCACCGCCGAGGACGCATGTGGCGCCGCGGGAAGGAGCGAGGAGGAAAACCGATAGGTTCAAGATCTTAAGGCACAAGTGGCGCGGATCCCGCAGATCATCCAAGACAACCTGGCAATCACCCTGATGCAGCCCGTCCTACGGACGCACCTCCATCTACAACACCTAGCCCTCCCAGTGGACCAATGACTCGCGCCCGAGCTAAGCTCCTCCAAGCCAAGGTTAACTCGCTCCTTTCCTTGTGTGACTTCGACACACCCTTGGATGGCTTGCTACTTCATACGCATGCCCTTTGCATCATCAGGTACGAAGAGAATGAACCAAGGGACGGAGGAACCAGAGCGGAAGCAACCAGTCGCTGCCAGACTCCAGCGGTACTACCGGATCAGGCGACCGGTACTACTGGATCAAGCGGTACTACCGGCCCCAGCTACCGGATGCTCCAGAAGGAACCCAACCAAGGGCCAGACGACTACGGTACTACCGGCCCAGGAACCGGTACTACCGGTGGGCGGTACTACCACCCCCTCCTACCGCTCGCTACAGGAGATTCCGACGGAAGCTCCAGGTCCGCCAACGGTACTACCGCCCCCGGAGCGGTACTACCGGTTGCGACCGGTACTACCGGTTGCCCGACCGGTACTACCGGTCCTGACTGAACCTGAACGCATCAGTTTGGCCCAGCGCCCTGTACCCCTTCCTATATTTTACCTTTTCATTCCGAAACTACCCCTGTTTATGTGGCTGGCCTATATATAGCCCCCACCCTTTATTGTAAACCCTAGACTTGGATAATAATAGATTAAGGACACCCCTTTGAGGATCTTTCAATCTATTGGTCTCATGCTCCTACCAAGGGGCACCCTATTATCCACCCTCCTCTTGGATCTTGCCTAGTGCGTTCAAGTTGTACAAGGCCTTGGGTTCTCGGTTTCTCGCCCCCAAGTCGTCAAGGTCTCACCAAGCACCTCGTCCCCTGTTGTTGGCATGGACAGAGAGCTTCGCCCAACACCGATCCTAGAGATTATGTTGGACCGGTTGCCACCGGCGTGAGAGATTGGTGTGTATCGTGATTTGTGTGTGTGTGTTCGTGGTTTTCATCCCCTTCTTCCCCCGACCACCGCTTTCCCCTCGTTTCTCGTGGAAATTCGTGAAAGATCGGGCCACCCCAAGGGGTTACCCCATAACATATTGGTATCAAGAGCACGGTTGATCACGAATTTCCCCCCAATTTTTCTTCTATCCCCTTAAAATCGAAAATCCCACCAAAAAGATCCCCAATTTGCCTTCGGATCGATCTTTGGATTTGGTGCGTTTTTCGTGGTTTTGGTCCATAGATCTGTTGCTTTTGGAGTCGATCTATAGCCCCTGTTGTTCCTAGCCCAGCCTTTCGGTCAGATCACCACGAATTTGAGGATTTTTTCAAGTTGATCTCGTTCCAGTTCCGTGCATGGCGGTATTATTGGTCGTCGAAAGCGTACTACATAACTCACCGGTACTACCGGCCGCACAAGCGGTACTACCGCTCGCCGGTACTACTGGTCGTTCCTAGCGGTACTACCGCCCGCCTCTGATCGTGTTTTCTTTTCTTCTTTGACGCCTCAACTTCTTTTGCTGACTTTTCCACTTCACTTGTTCGTGTTTCGCGTGTTTGTCGCCATTTTAACAACAGCTTCCGCATCAAAGTCACCACGCGCTCAATGACACCGCGACACTCGAACATCACCCCCCACCAACGGTCGCAAGTCATCAACAATACCGAAGGTATAACTTGCACCACTTTGACAACCCCATATCTTCCTTTGTGTGTATCTATCCTATGAGAGCAACTCATTTTGTGTTTGTCTAATAATTGTGCACTTGCCTTTGGAAAGTGAGAGTGTGAGGCCAAATACAAAAGTTAACATAGTAGCATAGAAAGGGAGAAAAAGAAAAAGAATAAAAAAAATAGAGAGATACATAGTCTCCCAATACAAAGATAATACCAAGCTTGTAAGCCAAAAAGAGAGAGGAAAGAGCGCACCAAGGCAAGTGCACAAATCTGTTGCTTATCCTCTTTCGGCAAACGAGTTGTGGTCTCTCCTTGAGTTGGCACGACAACCGAGCATAGTATTCGTTAGGACCTTTTGTGCTCATTTTCATAGTCGTGCTAACCCCGTTTTTCTCCACGTGTGCGTTCTTCCGTGTTTTTGTAGATCGTATCCTTTTGCTTTTGATCTTTGGTTCTTTACCACTTAGAACAATAACCTTTTGCTTGGATCGTTTCGTTTGGTTTTCCACAATCCTAACCTTCCACCAAAAGCTTTTGAGAGTTCTAACATATTTGTGTGAGTTTCTTTACCATTTCACTTTGCACGTTGTTCGATCCTTTGTGTGGCAATTGGTTTGATATAATCTCCAAGCTGAGGTAAAAGGCTAACTCTACGCACCTTTCCTCTCCATATACAACCCTTGTCGGCTTTGCATCATGGACAGGAATGGCGAACCATCCCAACCACCACCTCCGGAGGACGACACACAATACATGACAAGATGGGACCATTGGAAGGTCCGAGGAGAATTCAACTACCGTTGTGAAGCTCTTGAGAGGCGCCAAGATGAAAAATTTAGCGAAGCCCGAGTGGAGTTCAAGAACATCGACAACCGCTTCGAAGAAGTCCGTGGCCAAATGCATGCCATGCAACACAACCTCGGTCATCAAAATGAAGCTCTTGGTCGCGCCCTCGCCTCAACAGATGAGAAGCTTCAACGCCTCATTGATGGGCTAGCAAGGCCACGCTCGCGCGACTCAAGCTCATCTCGGCACTCCTCAAGTGAATCAAGTGCACCTCGCCGTCACGCTTTAAGGCACCAGGATGGACCCGTCCTTCAATCCATGAGCTCTTCTCAAGCGGTACCATCTCCGCGACACGCCGCAACGTCAAGCTATGAAGGTGACCTCTCCACAAGACCTCCAAGACGTGAAGCGAACCGGCCACAACCAAGGGCACTTGTGATTCAACAAGAACAACCTCACATGGACCACCAAGCCCATCGCCGTCAACATGTTCTTTCAACAACAAGTGAAGCATCCGAAGCGGACGAACAAGATCACCGTCGGCGTGAAGCACTTGAAGATCCACCAAGGCGTCATCGTCGACATGAACGTCCACGTCGACAACATGATCACCATGACGAGCCTCCCCCACATCAAGAAGAAGAAGAACAGCCCATTGCGCATGCGGCTCGATGTCCTCCTCGCCACAGGGCGCAAGACAATGCTCCTTGGCAGCACCCACGACAAGAACAAGAGCAAGCTCCCCAAGCTCGTCGTGAGGATCAACAACCTCCTCCTCCTCCTCAACCGTGACATTAACATGAGCAAGCTCCCCAAGCTCATCGTCAAAACCAAGTTCCACCACCAAACGCGGTACCTCAACAACCGTAAGAGCAACGCAACCATCACCAAGCTAGACATGAGAGCTCGGATGATGATGATGATGACCGCCAAAATCATGGCAACCGCCACAACCGGAACCGCAATGGAGAAGAAACTTTCGGCAAGCTCAAATTCACCATGCCCAAGTTCACCGGTTCCAATGAACCCGAAGAATATCTCTCGTGGGAACTCAAGGTCGACAAGATCTTCCGCATGCACAACTATAGCAATGAGAAGATGATGGCCATGGCATCCCTCGAGTTCGATGAGTATGCCAACCTTTGGTGGGAACAAGTCCAACTCGCTCGAGAAGCAAAAGAAGAGCCTCCAATCTCAACTTGGCAAGACATGAAGGCCCATATGAGATCCCGCTTTGTTCCTTCGCACTACACGTGTGACCTCTTCAACAAGCTTCAAATGCTTAGTCAAGGGACAAAGACCATGGAAGAGTACTTCAAACAAATGGAGCTCAACATGATCCGTGCCAACATTGAAGAGCGAGATGAATAAACAATGGCACGCTTCCTCAATGGCTTGAACCATCCCATCAAGCGCATCACCGAGTTCCAAAAGTACAACAACATGGTTGAGCTTGTGCACATCGCATCAAAGGCCGAGCGTCAAGTGCAAGAGGACATCAAGTACAACAAGCCAAAGACGTACTTCACCTACAATCAAGCACCAACCACTACTCCAACAACACCAAGTGGAAGCTCCCCAAGTACCACCAAGCTTACCTTCAAACCAACACTCCCTCAAGGAAAACAACCCCCAAGTGGCAAATACACAAGGGATGATCAACCATTCAATGGTGAATGCTACAAGTGTGGAGGCAAAGGACACAAGTCGGCCGCATGTGGAAACAAGAAAGTTTTGTTCATCCATGACAACGGCGATGAAGAATACTTGAGTGAAGAAGAGTTTGATGCAAGGGTCAAGGAAGCCATGACAAGGCAACATTTGGAAGAGGACCAAGAACTTCTTGTGTGTGAGCATGACGCAAGTCCATCGCTTGTGGTCACAAGGGTATTAACTACCCAAGCCAATGAGAATGAAGACCAACGCTCAAACATCTTCCAAACTCGTGCCGGCATCAATGGGAAGTCCATCAAAGTTGTCATTGATGGAGGGAGTTGCCACAATCTTGCAAGCACGGAATTGTGTGAGAAACTCAACCTCACCCTCCATCCGCATAAACACCCCTACCATATACAATGGCTAAGTGACCAAGGGTCCGTCAAGATCAAGCACACCGTCTCGGTAACGTTCTCATTTGGACCCTACAAGGACACGGTGGAATGTGACGTGGTCCCAATGACGGTTTGCCATATGTTGCTCGGAAGGCCATGGCAATATGACAAGCGTGCTTTGCATGATGGTCACTCAAACACTTATACCTTCAAATGGCCTGAAAAAACTTGTGTTTTGCAACCAATGACTCCTAGCCAAATAATTGCGGACAATGCAAAGGCTTTAGCGATGGTGCAATACACAAAAACACCTTGTGAGAAGAGTGGTGAGCGAGAGAACCACACTATAGTGAGTGAGTGCCACAAGCCAAACTCGAGTGGAAAAACTAAGAGTGTTCTTCTTGCCACCAAAAGTGAGATGAGAGAAGTGCGGAACAACCCATCCATCTTGCACTATGTCCTTGTATGCAAGGGACTAGCGCATGGAACTAATGACTTGACAAATGTTCCTCCTTCTTTGATGGCTATTTTGCAGGAATTCCAAGATGTATTTCCCGAAGAGCTTCCTCATGGCCTTCCTCCTCTTCGTGGAATCGAGTACCGCATCGACCTCATACCCGGCGCCACACTCCCAAACAACGTCGCGTATCGCACAAACCCGGAAGAGACGAAGGAGATAGAATGACAAATCAACCAACTCGTCTCCAAAGGTTTGATCCAAGTAAGCACTAGCCCAATCGCGGTCCCTGTTATTCTAGTTCCAAAAACGGATGATACGTTGCGGTTATGCATGGACTACCGTCCAATAAATGCTATCACCGTACGTTATCGACATCCTATACCGCGTCTTGATGACATGCTTGATGAGTTATGTGGAGCCACTATATTTTCAAAAATTGATCTTCATAGTGGTTACCATCAAATTCGCATGGCCGAAGGTGATGAGTGGAAAACCGCCTTCAAGACCAAGCTTGGTCTCTATGAATGGTTGGTTATGCCTTTTGGCTTATCAAATGCCCCATCTACCTTCATGCGCCTCATGAACCATATTTTGAGATCTCTCATTGGAAAGAGTGTCGTTGTTTACTTTGATGACATCCTTGTCTATAACAAGTCACTAGATGAGCATGTTACTCATGTTATGGAGGTCCTTCAAATCCTTCGTCATGAAAAGCTTTATGCTAATCTCCCAAAGTGCACTTTTGTAAAAGACAAGCTGATTTTCCTTGGTTTTGTTGTGTCTTCTAATGGCATTGAAGTTGATGTCTCAAAAGTTAAGGACATATGATATTGGCCCATACCGACCAATGTTAGTGAACTTCGTAGTTTTCATGGGTTGGCTGGCTTTTACCGTCGCTTTGTGAAAGACTTTTCTACCATTGCTTGCCCCCTCAACGAATTGACCAAGAAAAATGTCACGTTCGTTTGGGGAAAAGCACAACAAAAGGCTTTTGATGAGCTCAAAAAGAGGCTCACCGAAGCATCACTTCTTGCATTACCGGATTTCACAAAAACCTTTGAAATTGAATGTCACGCTAGTGGTATTGGCATTGGTGGCGTCCTTATGCAAAATGGGTGTCCTATTGCATACCATAGTGAGAAACTTGATGGCGCACGCCTAAACTACCCCATTTATGACAAAGAGCTTTTTGCCTTGGTTCGTGTCCTTCAAGTGTGGCAACACTATCTTTGGCCCAAAGAATTTATCATCCATTCCGACCATGAGTCGTTGAAGTATCTTAAGGGCCAAGCCAATTTGAGTAAAAGGCACGCCAAATGGGTTGAGTTCATGGAGTCTTTTCCTTACATTGTCAAATACAAGAAGGGCAAAGAAAATGTGGTAGCAGACGCCTTGTCTCGCAAAAACACAAACCTTCTTACGCGGCTCGAAGTAAATGTCTTGGGTCTTGATGACATCAAATCTTTGTACGCGTCCGACCCTTTCTTTGGACCAATTTTTGCAAGATGTTCAATAGACAAAGGGATTGATGATTTCTATTTGCATAAGGGTTTTCTTTTCAAACAAAACAAGCTTTGCATTCCGAAGTCATCTCTCCAAATTTTGCTTCTTCAAGAGTCCCATGGTGGAGGCCTTATGGGTCACTTTGGCCGTGACAATACATATGACATGCTGTCCACTCACTACTTTTGGCCAAAGATGAAGCGCGACATGGAGCGCCATGTCCAACGATGCACTGCATGTATCCAAGCTAAGTCCAAGTCTAACCCCTTTGGTCTTTATATGCCATTGCCTATTCCTCATGCACCTTGGTCGGACATTAGCATGGACTTTGTGTTAGGCTTGCCTAGATCTAATCATGGACATGATTCTATATTTGTGGTAGTGGATCGCTTTTCAAAAATGGCACACTTCATTCCGTGCCATAAGACCGATGATGCTTCACATGTAGCAAATTTGTTTTTCAGGGAAATAATTCGGCTACACGGTGTACCAAGAACAATCGTCTCCGACCGCGACGTCAAATTCATGACCTACTTCTGGAAGACTCTCATGGCCAAGCTCGGCATCAAGCTACTCTTCTCGTCCGCCTCGCATCCTCAAACCGATGGACAAACCGAGGTCGTCAATCGAAGCCTTGGCACCCTCCTCCGGGTGTTGATAAAGAGGAACCTTAAAGACTGGAAGGAATGTATTCCACACGCCGAGTTCGCCTACAACCGCGCCAAGCACTCCACCACCATGAGGAGCCCATTCATGATCGTCTATGGTTTCGAGCCTCTCACCACGCTCGATATCCTTCCACTAACGCTTCATGAACGTGCCAATATGGACGTTGTCAAGCGTGCCCAAACAATGAAGAAACTCCATGAAGACACAAGAGCTACGATCGAGCAACAAGTTCTTCGCCAAGCATCAAGGCTAAACAAGAACAAGAAAGAGATGATCTTTGAAGAGGGCGACCTTGTGTGGATACACTTAAGTAAAGACCGCTTCCCCAAGGAACGCGACTCCAAACTCAAGCCAAGAGGTGATGGACTGTTCAAAGTGCTAAAGAGGATCAACAACAACGCCTACATCATTGATATCCCAACATCCAAGTATCTTGTGAGCTCGACGTTCAATGACAAGGATCTCTCACCCTACCATGGAGAAGATACAGTTGTGAAGGTTGAAGAGTCGAGGACGACTCTTCCCCAAGGGGGGAGCTGATGTAGCCCGTCCTACGGACGCACCTCAATCTACAACACCTAGCCCTCCCAGTGGACCAATGACTCGCGCCCGAGCTAAGCTCCTCCAAGCCAAGGTTAACTCGCTCCTTTCCTTGTGTGACTTCGACACACCCTTGGATGGCTTGCTACTTCATACGCATGCCCTGTGCATCATCAGGTACGAAGAGAATGAACCAAGGGACAGAGGAACCAGAGCGGAAGCAACCAGTCGCTGCCAGACTCCAGCGGTACTACCGGATCAGGCGACCAGTACTATCGGATTAAGCGGTACTACCGCCCCAGCTACCGGACGCTCCAGAAGGAACTCAACCAAGGGCCAGACGACTACGGTACTACTGGCCCAGGAATCGGTACTACCGGTGGGCGGTATTACCGCCCCCTCCTACCGCTCGCTACAGGAGATTCCGACGGAAGCTCCAGGTCCGCCAACGGTACTACCGCCTGACTTCGACCGGTACTACCGAACCTGAACGCATCAGTTTGGCCCAGCCGCCTGCACTCTTCCTATATTTTACCTTTTCATTCCGAAACTACCCCTGTTTATGTGGCTGGCCTATATATAGCCCCCACCCTTTATTGTAAACCCTAGACTTGGATAATAATAGATTAAGGACACCCCTTTGAGGATCTTTCAATCTATTGGTCTAATGCTCCTACCAAGGGGCACCCTATTATCCACCCTCCTCTTGGATCTTGCCTAGTGCGTTCAAGTTGTACAAGGCCTTGGGTTCTCGGTTTCTCGCCCCCAAGTCGTCAAGGTCTCACCAAGCACCTCGTCCCCCGTTGTTGGCATGGAGAGAGAGCTTCGCCCAACACCGATCCTAGAGATTATGTTGGACCGGTTGCCACCGGCGTGAGAGATCGGCGTGTATCGTGATTTGTGTGCGTGTGTTCGTGGTTTTCATCCCCTTCTTCCCCCGACCACCGCTTTCCCCTCGTTTCTCGTGGAAATTCGTGAAAGATCGGGCCACCCCAAGGGGTTACCCCATAACACACCCTCACGTCCTTCCTGCCTACCTTGGTGGAGTCAATAGCAAACTGGAGTGCGGGTGGTCGAGTAGGGCCGTGCCCGATTCCAAGCATGGTCAGCAGCCACTCAAACAACACGGCGCCGAGGAATCAGGCGAACTACGTGTTCATGACTCCGCCCGCTAGCACCGTGGCGCCGCAAGTGTTGGTGACTCTTCGCCATCACCGGCGCCGAGTACATGTTGGTGCCCCTCGCCATCGTCGCGGTGGCACCGGAGCTCCAAGCACCCGTCGGGAGAATACATCGCGCCAGCACCGCGCCATCAAGCAGCCTTCTTCTCTTGCACGCCCGTCGCCGTATGCGGTGCGTCGACATTAGCCAATCTCGATGCCATCACGGTAAACAAATTGCTTTAATTACCGCCTTTCATGCCATCTATTACTCTTATGGCATCTCTGACGACGCCGTACATGTTTTCCGCAGACGGATGTTCCTTGCACTCTCTTATGCTACGTGAACAACGAGCTGAGGGATGTTGCCAAGGGTACCATCATTCAACCCTTGCAGTGCACGTTCCACTCAAGGCCGATGTCAGATAGCGTGCACAGGGTTAAAATTAGTCGGGTGCTAAGGGGCTGCGACGACCTGGACCCTCCCATTCAACCCGTAGGAGCGGATGAAGAAGAGCCGTCATCCTCGTAAATTTCTTCGCTTATTCTTGTATGGCCAAAGAGCATGATCCGTTTGGGGACGGCGGGGCCATCACGCCACGCACAACAGACCACCGTCGTGCCGGCGACAAGCGGTGGCAGGCCTTACCGCCTCGCCGTCACCTCCACGCGGTGGGTCGGATGATCATGTTGATGATATGCACATGGCGCAGATCCGCCGAGGACGATTTAAGACTGGAATGATCACTTCTTCAGCACTCAGTTTAGCAATGAAGACCTAGCTGGTGGCCCCACAGAGAAAGCCACTATCACCAAGCGTCTGTTTGGTTCTCAGGAGATGCCTCCAGCTTGCGCCTTTACAGAGCCAGTTGATACAACCAACCGGCCCTTTATTCTAAGCCCTGACACACTACATAGGGCGGCCGGTGCTTAGATTGCGGTGCCTGCCTGCTCTCCAAAAGGAAAAAAGGGCAGGAAAACAAAATCTAGCAGCTCGAGCTAGCCGGTGGCGTCAACAACTGCGAATCCGATCAGGTTTTAGGACGGGCCACCAAGACTCGAGGGTATTATGTGGAGGATTCATGTGGCGGGTGAGACCATGCTACCTAAGAATTTGCGGAAGCTCGCCAGTTAGGAACTGCAGAGTGTGCATGACGGTGTCCTGACGATAGAGAGACGCCTTCTGGCGTATAAAGATCCTCGCACCCGGTATTCGTGGTTAAGGTGCCACCAGGCTTGGGCTTCGTCTACAATGCCCCTGCGGATCTGTTCTTCCTGCGGTTCGACGACATCTTCAATATGTTCCACCTATACCAGCTGCACTACACCATGGTCCGTCTATTTTCTCTCAGCCTGGCCATGCAGATCATTAGAGAGAACACACCGGGCATCGCTATAGTGGACCCCTACTACATGCGTGACGGCTGCTTGGGTTCCCCATGAACGAAGTATCGTGGGCCTCGCACCTAAAAAAGAATCCTCGTGGCGAACAAGACAAAGGAATACATTCTCGTGCCTTACTTTCCCGAGTAAGTCGTTATTCACTCGCCACCGTCGATTGGCTTTATTAGATCATCATCATTCTTTTTCCAACACATTCCATTTGAATTTTTTGCGCAGAGATGAACACTGCACGCTCATCTCCCTATCGCCGAAGCATTCCCACGCCACGTATTTCGACTCGGGGAGTCTAGAAAAAAAGAAAAAATACGACAAGATCAAGGAAGTTCTGGATGATGCTCTCACTGACTTTGCCTCGACGGAAGGCACCACCTTCGTGTGTACGAAGTTCAAGTTTGGCAGGCACGTCTTCAACCATGTAACGGAGTTCCCCTGCGTGAAGCAGCCGGAAAACAGTAAGAAGGAAGCCTACTACGCACTCCATCACATGAGAGCGTTCCTACTTGACCAGCAGAATTCTACGCTGCCAGATCATCGCAAACAGTGGGCCGAAGAAAAGGCCAAGATCAATGATTCAGATATTAGACAAGAGATGTATCGCATCCAGCAGCAGTTTGGGGCAATCATCTTTCGTGATGTCATGACTTCGGGGGGGATCTTCTACGGAGGAAATATCCCGAATAACCGTGACATAGAAGATCGCCTAGAGATGCAGGGTGACTATAGGAAGTTCATGACGAGACAAGGCGTCCTCCCGTTCCCTAAGCCGAGCCAGAAGGCTTGATGTTGGCCTAGTTGTAGTTACAAACTATAGATGACCTTTGTGTGTGTGTGGACAAGTGTACATGCTACTATACTTATCTTATTAGGTTTATGAATCATCGCTTACTTCTTTTGCTTATTAATATTATATATCAATCAATGCTTGGTTTTTTTGCTTACTCTTTGGTCCTTTGCTCACTTTGGTCCTTCTATTTTCCTTACTCTTTTTTCGAGAATAATGCCGATGATTGAAATGTCGTGGCACACTATATATGTAAATGTGCTACGATGGGATTGTGAGCCTTGTGATATGCACAAGTCCAGGTCTTGTGCATCCTACTTGGCTCACGGTTCCATCGTAGCATATTCCTGTGTCCAACGACCTATGTATATATATGAGGCATTCTTTTCGAGTTATTTCTGTCTTTTTCGAGAATAATGCCGATGATTGAAATGTCGTGGCACAATATATATGTGAATGTGCTATGACGGGATACTTAGCCTTGTGATATGCAAAAGTCCAGGAATTGTGCATCCTACTTGGCTAACCGTTCCGTCATAGCATATTCCTGTGTCCAACGACCTAGCTAGTTATATATGAGGCATTCTTTTCGAGCTACTTTGGTCTTTTTCGAGAATAATGCCGATGATTGAAATGTCTTGGCACAATATGTATGTGAATGTGCTACGACGGGATTGTGAGCCTTATGATATGCACAAGTCTAGGTCTTGTGCATAGCTACTTGGCTCACAGTTCCATCGTAGCATATTCCTGTGTCCAACGACCTATGTATACATATGAGGCATGCTTTTCGAGTTACTTTGGTCTTTTTCGAGAATAATGCCGATGATTGAAATGTCGTGGCACACTATATGTGAATGTGCTGCGATGGGATTGTTCGCCTTGTGCTATGCACAGGTCCAGGTGTTGTGCATCCTACTTGGCGAACAGTTCCATCGTGGCATATTCCTGTGTCGAACAACCTAGTTATATATGAGGCATGCTTTTTGAGTTTGGTCTTTTTGATTTAGGAGTACTTTCTATAAGTGTATCTTCATATGCGACTTTAATTATATATGTTTTTTTTCAATCACCGGTTAATTATTATTGTCAACTTATAGATGACGTGGTACGTCGTGTACAAGGGACGAGTTCCCGGAGCCTACGATGATTGGGAAGACTGCCGGAGACAGGTGCACCGTTTCAGCGGCAATATCTACAAAGGGTACAACACTATGGAGGAGGCGGAAGCTAGATACACGCGCTAACTAGCGGGAGTTAGGACAAGGAACCGGATGAAGTCCTACACCTTCGTCGCGGCGGTGATCATGCTTATCTTCTTTGGTTGTTTATCCCGCGTTTGTGTCTAGCTAGTTTAGATGTCTAGGCGAGCTTCCGAGCTCTAACTTGTTCGATCAACACATGTATTCACATGTCACCAACTACTTTGTAACTTGATCGAAACAATGTAACTTATACTATGTATTCATGTATGAGACTTATCTATATGTATTTGTTTCAATCTTGTTTTTCAAATTGTGTATTTATATATATAATTGTATATATTGTATCTGTGTGTGTATATCTGCTATAATATTATATATAATATGTATTGTATATAATCTGGCTCGAAAATTAAAAAAAACAAAAAACACACTTGTGGCGCACATGATCTAGCTTTTGTAGTACACTACACCTAAAGCGCAATTTAGAAGCTTAGTGGCGCACTGGAAAGTGTGCCACAGAAGACCCTACGCATAGCGCACCTGCCCAGATAGCCGTGGCGCACTAGCAGGTGCACTACGCCTATCTCGACACAACCGTGGCGCACTAGGCAGTGCGCCACGGCTAGGAGATAGCCGTAGCGCAAGGCACGTGGCGCACTGCTAGTGCGCCACAGATGATCTTTTCAGGTGCCACTAACTGCTGTTTTCCTAGTAGTGTGTAGACGTCATCTAGGACGGTAGCGTGCATCATGGCACCGGCGGGAATGGTGATGCAGGCAGGCGACGGCGGCGGCGCCACGCAGCTGCTCCGTCGTCAGTGACGAAGATGACAGGTGGACAGAAGGATCGAAGGGGTATGCATCCGGGGTGGGCTGCGACTGGGCTGGCTTGGGCCCCGGGGTGGGCCGTGGGAAAGGAAAAGAGGAGAAGGTTGTTGGGCTGCTCGGCCTGGTTGCGCTGCTCCTCTCTTTTTTTAGCAAAACTTTTTCAATTTCTGTTTTTCATTTCTCTTTTGTATTTTCATATACAAAACTATTTTGGGCATTTCAAAATGCCTTAGATTTTGTAAAACATTTAAAATAATGTGAGGCCCTTGTAACATTTTGGGCTTCACAACTTTTTGACCATTTTGAAACTATTTGATACCATTTGAAATATTTACAAAGAGGGGGGGGATATTAGGGTTTGAGGCTTTGATTTATTTCTCTAATGCACAATTTAAAATATGATGCTCATGCAATGTACAATCAAACCCTAAATAAGAGATTAGCTAGAACTGGGGTGTTACATCTTGTTAACTTGCTATTGTAGAGGCTTCCTAGTCGCGGTGAAGATTTCTTTGTGTTATTGTAGAAGTAGCGGTTTAACGAGTACTGGACGTGTGTAGGCCACCAAGTTTGTTGATGACGAAGTCGTCGAGTCAGCGTAGGCGACTCCATGATGGGCGAGTCTGCGAGGGGAGAGTTGGGTCCCCGAGTGTGAAGAGTCCATGACAGGCGAGCCCCCGATTGGGAAGTCATCGAACATGGAGAGTCCGCGAGAGAGACACCATGATGGTGAGTCCACGATGGAGAGTCCCCGAGCATGGAGAGTCCACAAGGGGAGAGTCCACGATGGCGAGTCCCCGAGTGTGGTGAGTACACGATGGCGAGTCCATGATAGGGGAGCCCACGAGTGGAGAGTCCCGAGCATGGTAAGTACGTGAGGGCGAGGCCCCGATGGCGAGTCCCTGAGCGTGAGGAGTCCACAATTGAAAGTCCCTGAGTGTGGTGAGTACACAATGGCGAGTCCATGATGGGCGAGTCCGCGAGGGCGAGTCCCCGAGCGTGGAGAGTGTGTGAGAGGAGAGTCCTCGAGCATGGAGAGTCCACGATGTTGGCGATTCGCGGTCGTGGAACCACGCGTGCATGCCGTGAAGATCACATGGGCACAATGACTCGGGAGAGATGTCGCACTCGAGGGGCAATGTTATTGTCGAGCCCCAAGATGAACAAAGAAAAACTTGATGAGTTGTCTGCCGATTGGAGTTGACTTGCTTTATATTAAGCTCGACAATACGCCTAGGAGTAGTCCCCGAGGTTCGAGTTGGCTTGTAGAGTCATCTTGAGGCTCTTTAGAGATGCATACTATGAAAATAGTAATGGTAATTCCCGAGCATGGAGGGTACGCGATGGGTGAGTCCGCAAGGGTAGAGTCCACGAGCATGTCGAGTCCGTGTTGGGCGAGTCCACGAGGGGAGAGTCCCCAAGAGTGGCGAGTCCGTGTTGCGCGAGTCTGCGAGGTTAGAGTCCCCGAGATTGGCGAGTCCAGGAGGGGAGAGTCCCCAGATTGGCGAGCCCGTGTTGGGCGAGTCCACAAGGGAAGATTCCTCGGGAGTGGAGAGTCCATGTTGGGTGAGTCCATGAGGGGAGAGTCCCCGAGAGTAGAGAGTCCATGTTGGGTGAGTCCGCAAGGGGAGAGTCCCCGAGCATGGCGAGTCGCTCATACGTTGTTGGCAAGGATTGATTGCGTTGTTTTTGTTAGCGAGTCTCTCGTATTGGCCCGGGGGACCAATCGCGTGGCGACTCCAAAGATGGCTCTCGGATAGGCGTTCTTCCTGGATAATCAGAGGCTCAGTTTGCGAATCCTCGTCCGCAGTACTTGGCCGCATGAGTCGCACTATCTAAAGTTGAGGAGGACATGGTGCTGGTTGTGTAGCACTGCCATTTGTCTTGACCTAGAAGGTTAATCAAGCAAGATGACTCCAATGATGGCTCTCGGTTAGCATTTTTCATGGATGATCCGAGGCTCGGTTTACGAGTCCTTGTACGCACTACTTAGCCATTGCGAGTCTGTATTTTAAAGGTTGACAAAGGCCTGAAGGAGTTGCCGCGAAGGATGTGGTCTACGCGGCGAACATATAGTCACGCATTGGCGGAATCGAGGCGGAGGACACAGAGTCGACACGGAGGACATATGGTCGCTCTTTGGTGGAGTCGACGCAGCAGACATATGCTCGTGCTTTGGCGGAGTCAACGTGGCAGACATATGGTCGTGCTTTGGCGGAGTCGACGCGGCAGACACAGAGTTGACGCAGCAAACGTATGGTCATGCTTTGGCGGAGTCAAAGCGACCGACAAGGAGTCGACACAACGGATGTATGGTCGCGCTTTGTCGGAGTCGACATGGAGGATGTATGATCGCGTGGCAAAGCCGTGCGGAGTCTAGCCGGTAGCTTGGAGAGTTCGAGGCAGGCGATTCATCGAGCGTGGCGAGTCCACGATGGGGACTCCCCGAGCATGGCAAGTCCGTGAGGGGCGGGTCCTCGATGGTGAGTCCGCGATGGCGAGTCCCGGTGCATGGTGAGTATGCAAGGGGCGAGTCCACGCTGGCGAGTCTCCATGTGTGGCGAGTACGCGATGGCAAGTCCCCATGCAGGGCGCGATGGCGAGTCCCCGTGCATGGAGAGCATGCGAGGGGCGAGTCCGTGATGGAGAGTCCGCATGCGTGGACAGTATGCCATGGGAGAGTGCGCGATGGCGAGTCCTGTGCGTGGCGAGTCTGTGATGGCGACTCCCCGTGCATGGAGATTATGCGAGGGGCGAATCCACAATGGAGAGTTCCCGAATGCGACGAGTCCATGATGGACGTGTCCGTATCGGGCGAGTTCCCGAGTGCGGCGAGTCCGCGACAGGGGAGGTGAGTCCGCAAGTGTGGTGCGTCCACAATGACGAGTCCCCAAGTGCGCCGTTTAGCCAGAAGTAGAGGACACGACAGACTGGGTCATGCGGCGGCGTTAGCCGGAATTTTATTAGAGTCGATGCGATAGAGTTGTGGAGCGGTGTGAAGGATGAAGCCGATGCAGCAATGGACTCGCGGTGCTGCAGTTGGCTGAGGCTGCGAGAGTGGCGGAGTAGGCGAGCTGGCAACATGGCCAGATGTCGACGTTTGTCATCCCGTGGACCCCAGTGCTTGCTCACAAAAAATCAATTAGTAGATTGGATTGAATATAATCTATCTACTATTTTTGCTTGAGGTAGGTTCATCCCCCAAATTTCTGTCCGACATTATTTGGACGACTTTATCCCTAACTCTTCGGGATATTTACACTCTTTATTTTTTCTCCCTTTCCCTTACCTAGTGGACTCACGCTAGGGGTAGGAAGTAGGGGACAACGGCCGGAGAGACAAGACAGGGGCGGAGAGCTTCTTGATGGGGCGAAACAGGAAATGACAGAGGTCCATGTCGACGAGGTTACAGGCGAGCTCGGCCACGGTGCACGCAGAGGAGATGCTAGCGGTGTGCGGCTCACGGGGAGGAGCTGCACGAGAGCTCGACTGCCGGGAAAGGTCTTCAAACCTTAACATCCCCAGATCTGTCATCTGTCTACCTCCACCGCGCCTTCCCCGTCTCCGCACAAGACCTCCGCCTGCTAAATAGAGTGCGGTGACCCAGCATACCACTGCATGATGTAGTATACTATAGTCATTGACATAACACCAATAAAATACCGTTCACTAGTATTATATCCCTCAGAGTGGTACAACATAAACACAGCAGGTCCAAGACATGACTATAGGTTACAACTCGACTCTTTCCATAAGATCCCGAGAACACTCTAGGTTAAAGAGAGAGAAAGAAACTTCTTACAAAGAAGAATAAGAAATAATTAACTGATAACTATTATGCTAATAAGATTAGTATCTAACTATTTGGCTTGTATTGCTGCTATTGCAATACTCGACAGAAGTAGGTTCTAGGGCTAGAGATTATATTCCTATCTAATCAGCATCTTCGTCTTCATTTTAGTTGATGTATATGTTGACTTCCTGGACTTTATTGAAGAGCTTGAGTTGTTGATGAAGATTCTCTTGAGCATGAGTTGATGTAGATGTCGGCTTAATGGCTTTAGAATCTAGTAAGGGTTAAGAAGATATATGTTGAGTACGAGCGTACTCAGCAAGTTCACTAGAAAAGGAGTGTTTGATGCACTATATCTACAGCCACCGACCATAGGTCGTAGGCAATGCAGGTTTTCGTAAACATTTCTTCAAAGGCTGCTTTTATTTTAAAAAGTTATGTCCGTCAGCCTTGACGGGTTTACCAGAACTTCCATGGAGTTTTTTTCTCGCCGCGTTCGCAGCTCCTTCCCGGAACAGGGAGTAACAAGTTACAGTTTTTAAACTCTGCAGAGGTGCGTTACTTTACCCATGAAAGATCAAATCCTTTTTGCACAACCGGGCGATCTTTCCCGTCCACACTTCCTATGGTGTGGGGCCCAGTAGATGATCCAAGCCAATCACTGTCCTTATCTGCGACCCCGCCTACCCGACGGATTGCACATCAGGCCTAGGATAAAACTTGTTTCCATTATTACCCTAAGGTGTACAACCCTCATAGATATCAGAAGCCGTGGGACGTTGAGGGATCCCACCCATAACCTGCTAACCCTCTACAAGAGGAGTTGCAACAACAGCCCGGTCATTTGTTGGCATGCGAGAGGGAGCCGATCCAGCTGACTTCTCCGTCTCATTCCAAATCTCATGGTTAACGCGTATTATACGACGCAAGAATCACTGGCGACATTGGTTGTTAAGTCCTAGATATTATGTTCCTTTAGCACCAGAACTTTCATAGTAGGTTATTACCTCATGGTAAATAACCTATAATCATATTATTATGAAAATAGTGTTTTCTGACCTTTTTGAAATGCAGGTGATGACAACACTGGATTTGCAAAATACTTTACAGAAAATAATCAAAGGACATGAGCAAGTGTGAACTTGCCTTTTGTGATTGCAAGATTATGCATTCACGAACTTCGGTACAATAGAAGATCCAATGTCTCAAAACAATATCGTTGGTCCGGTAAGGACTAATGTTTAAAGAAGAAATATGCTATTATGCATAAGTAATGCTATGCATTTTATAAAACTCCCAAAGTGGATCCCCGATAGTCTAAGTGAGTTGAACTTAGGTGATTTCCTTAAGAGTTGGTTTATCTTCAATTCTTACTTTACAAATAGATGTATTTATAAGGTACTTGAGTTGTAGCATCCAAGATATAACAATAGAGTATAAAGCAATGTAGGATTGAGGTTGATTGCCCTCTGGTGATTATGATGAAAATCCATGTGTTGGGTTGTTAAGATTTGAAGGAAATTCTTATAGAGTTGTTGTGTGAAGTAGCAAAAAGAATAACTTTTGAGGAATATACTTATTATTCTAAGTTAAGCACTTCTCATTGTTTTCCGAATGCAGTCGATAGGTATGTGAAACGCCCTAACGATCTTGAGTTAGTAGACTTTTAGCTTATTGAGTAAAATACCAAAGTTACTACAAAACAAAATTGGAATGAGCACATATTGTTTTGATAACACAATTAGGTCCAAGAGTTCTCTTAAGCATGATTAAGGATGTAAAATCATTAACTCCCGATGTTTGGATTTTTTGCATTCAAAGTACTCATAAGAGTTTAGTTAACTCCTAAACCCTTCAATAGCTAATAGAATAATATGTTAGACTAATTTATAATTTCGTTGATAGATTTCACTAATTATTGCCTATAAAGAAGTACTTATTAGATTCTAGGATCTAAAAGTAATGGTTCCAAATTTTATTTTAAACTTATAAATCTTGATAAGACATGAATGTACATTTATTTATTTATTTATTTATTTATTTATGAAGTCATGCAATAATTGAGAAAACATTATTTAGTTATTTAGTAATTCTCTCTGGTTTATAATTTATTTTAAATGACTATTTACATAAAGCAAGAAATTAACATGATTTAAAATAAACAGTTTCATGTATCATCAAATATTGATGTAAGACTAGAATTTAATATTTTATATTTTTTTAATATTTAGTTCTGGGGTTTCTTGAGTTTTATACATTTATAATAACTGGGAAAGGTTTTCTAGAACTTAAAGTTTTTTTATATACTTAAGAAATAATTTTCTCAAAATAAAGTGAAATTTATATTATTGTTTCTTAAACATTAAGGTATTTGTAAAATAATTTAGTTATTGGATAAAATTAGGTAGAGTAAAGTATAAATCTCCTAATTCCATTATTTGGTTAAGTGCTCACTCATATATTCTATTATTCTAATGAGTTAACTACTAATAATGCTAACACATATGTAGACACGCACTCACCTACGGTGTTCGATCGGTAGCATATACGCACAGATACGCACGTACACTGCCTAGGTCGTTCAGGACACGCACGCGACCAGAAATTCCCCTCGTTCGTTGACAATGCGCCACCGCCAGCTCGCTACTAGCGCCGGTCTGGGCATCGCCGGTCGACATCCACCGCAGTGGCCTATCGGCGAGTCTCCGCCTTCTTATCCTCCCTCGTTTCCCCACCGCCGCAGTCTGCGCTCGCGCCCCCTTACGTGCATCCATGGCGAGCCCTAGCCATGGTGTTCAGTTTGGTCGCCGGCGCGCGCGCCTCCGGCTGCTCCTCGGACTCCGACTGCTCTCCTCCACTTCCTAGCCTCCGATGTGTCGTCACGACCTGCTGCTACCGCTTTCCCCATGGTGGTGTGGTACCGCGGCTGCTGCTGACTACGCCATGGTTGTCCGCGACCTCCTAGTTCTCTCCGTCGACCTGGACCTCACCTTCCTCAACCTTATGCCGGCGGGAAGGTGCACAGGGCGCAACCCTGGCGTCTCTTACTCCTGATACCCGCGGGACGGCACTGACATCGCAACCCCGACGTCTCTGGTGCTTCCTATGATGCGGTGATGGTGTTGGACAGGAGATTTTCTATGACTCCGTCAAGTCTACGCTCCAGGTGCTCGTCACCCTCGGTGAGCTCCGATTCTTTGTGACCAGCGTTCGTGCTGATGGCTAGGATTCATGGTTCTGTTATCATTGTTTTCTGCTGATCTATTGCTAGCTAAGGTTCCTCATTTTGGATGAGTAGGTGCCCTAGTGGTACTAAGTTGGTTAGTGGTTCTGCCGCTAGTGGTGGTGATTGGGTTGATAGCTCTTGTGGATCCATTTTCTATAGATACTATGACCTTGGGGATATACTACTAGTGTTGCTTGGTTAGATCTGATGTCTCAACTTGGATGATTAAATCATTCTTGGCCCATGTATTAAATCTGTGAAATGAACTTGTGATGTTCTGAACTTGGTGGTTACTGAAATTATACTTTAATGATGATCAATATCATGTATCAGTTCAATTACAGGAAATTACATGATTTCTAGTTGTTTAACTAGAAAGATGATTTTAATTGGTTATCCACTTATTATAGATAGATCAATGGTGTGGAATTGTGTCTTTGAATTCAATTGGGTATAAATATTGGTTATAGAGCCATACCCTACCGTTTATGGTCCTAGTGTGATGCTTATATACTTGTCTGAATCTTTGATTCGGTAAAATGATTATTAAGTATAGATACTGATTCTTAGGAATATGATGTAAATATGTTTGAGATGGTTTTCTCTATTGTTGATTATTGAATAAGGGCTGGCAACTTGACAGTGAAGCATTTGAATAATTTTTTAACCTTTAGTTAGAGAGAAATTATTCAGTGGTTTTAGAGAGTGATTTTTGGTGGCTTCTGTTAGCTGTAGAACTCTACTATGGTGCCTCTAGTGAGTGTGCACAATAGTGATGTACTCCCTTTTGAGTGTAGACAATGGTAGCTATCCCTTATAGTTGGCTGTTGGGTTTGAGTTTAGCTATCTAGGAACCATAATTGGATGCCAATGATGTTAAGGCTGAGGTTTTATCTTGAGTCAAACACATGTTAAGAAAAAGGTTTTATCTTGAGTCAAACACATGCTGATTATAATCTAAGTCAAATGATTTTAGAGCTGAAATGATTCCTAGATTGGTGGCTAGGAAGATGACTAGGTTCATTTAATTGATATTTGGTGCATAATGAAACTGGTACAGTGCCTGGCTCTAGTGACATCTGCTGTCCTGGCTGTTGTTGTGGTGCCTCTACCTAGAGTATGCATAGCAGTAGCTGGGTAGCATGGCTTGCTGCTGTGTTATAGCTGACTGGAAATATTGCCCAGGCTAAGGATGCATAGACTAAAGCTATAAGCACATGTTAGCTTATGTAAATAAGGTGACATTAAAAATGATTCCTTGACAGATGGATAACAAGATGATTTAGTACACCGCTTGCAGATGGAATGATGTGCCATATGTGGATTGCCCATATGGCAATAATTATTATGATTCCTGAATTTATAATCAGGAAGATGATTAGTTGTTGGTTACACTGTTTTAGTGGCTTCTCTTGACTTGATTATTTTTGTGGTGCCTCCATACAGGAGTGTGCACAAAATAACCTCAGGTAGGATGATCTGTTGCTGATACAGCTAAGCAAAAACATTTAAACCTAAATGCTTGTGATGCTGGTATAAAGCATAGTTCATATTTAAAATAAATAGTTCCCTTCATTACTTAACCCTGCCTAGGATGGAAAAGCTGAGGCTTTGATGATGTTTGGATACAACAATTCCTGCTTGCTTATGAAAACTATCAAGTGATGATCTAGTACTCCACTTGAGTACAGATCTGAGGATTTTCTATTGCCCCCATCCATTTTCTAAGATGCAATGGTCAGAACAGATACTTAAGCATGAACTTAGATGGATAACCTGTTGTTGGAGCTGACTTCTAATGCTGATACTTTTGTTGGGATAAGATCTGTTGTTATTGGCCTTGATTACTGATTCTTGTGGTGAGCTGCTCCAACTAGTACCATTGCCTTTCTATTTCTTGATATGCTAGACTTGTTCTTCTTGCTTGGCCTTGTCTTGAATTCAGGTATTGAAATGGTTGGTTGATTGGTTTAGTTGAGAACGAAAGTTGGAGTTATCTTAGATGTGGTCTTGTGTTTTGGGTTGATTTAGCTTGTGCTATCCTGATGTGTGAGAGGCACCTCTCCTAGTGGTGGCTGAAGTTGCCTTTTCTACCTTGGTCACTTCCCTTGATACTCGACAACACATCACATGCAGCTGTGTGTGTAAGCTGCCTGCCTGTTCCAAGTGTTTTGTCTCATTGCAAGATATTTTCCTAGCCTGGAAGCTATTCCATTGTGGATGTGCTCGGCTGGCTTTGGGTATTATCTTGAACTGGCCTTTATTTTTTTGTTACCAAATGCTAATTTGCCTCTCTTGCTAATGATGCACAGGCTGAAGCAACTTTGATAAGAACAAATCTTACACTTGGCCCCTGTTTCTAATACTCAGTGATGAATCTAGCATATCACTTGGATGCACAACCTAAGAGTAATCTAATCCCAAAACTAACCCTCTATTATCTCCTCGGTTTGTCTGTTATTTTTGTTTCCAGGGATTAGGAATATGAAGAAAAGATTTAGAAGATAAAGAAAGTGAATATGAATTTAGTTTAGGATTTTCTTCTCATTTATTAATTCTTTTGTAATTCATCTTTTGTTTAAAAATTGTAAAGGCAATGTAATATTGTGTACTATTAATAGAGTTAAATTTTCTCTCTTTTGAAATTTGAGTATTGTAGTTTCTTGAATTCATATTTCTATGTGATTCTTATTGATGTAATTCTTTCTTTTAAAGTTGGACTTTGTAAATTACATTGTGATTTTGTACTGTATTAATAAAAGTAGAACTTTCTCTTCTATTGGTCAATTGTAAAGACAATGTGATTTATTATATTGTTATAAAGTTAAATTTCTTTCTGTAATCTTTTATTTGATTTGTTGTTACTGAATAGAGAAAAGAATAAGAAGTATCTTTTGTTTATTATATAAAGGACAATATAATATTTATATTTCTTTTGTATTATATTATTGTGATGTCCTTATTATAAGGAATATTGTAATATACATTTATTATGAAAAGGAATACATTTCATTGCCTGATTGCAAGTTTTTTTCCATTATTATTTTAAAGGTCCATCTGTTGTATGATGGAATATTTTTGTATTTCAATTCTCAATTTCAAATATGAATTGAATTGTTTTCCGAATACACAAAAATATAATAGAGGTCATGTCGAAATCCATAACACTTGCCTTGACGTTTTCATCGGAACAAGAGAGATCCCGATCCCTCTACAGCTTCTTTAGTTTTGCGCGAAAATTCCCCGGATTTTATTACGCTTGAATGCAATACACACAAATGTGTCCTGCCTATTCTAAGGTGCAAATCCTGGGATGTTACAGACTCTCCCTTTTAAAATAAACTTCGTCCTCGAAGTTCGTATACTCTCACGTTTCGGAATGAGGATTTGACTTGTATTGGTTACAACATTTCTTAACTCCCTAGTAACCTTAAATGGAAATAACTGTGGTATCCCATATCCAGATCTTTTTCCTTGAATCCTCTTCCTCTTCGACAATCTCCAATTGTCATTTTCAATTTATCACAAAGTTCCTTCTACTTCCATCCCTAAGGAATATGTCCTTATTATAGAATCCTTAAACTGGAATCACTTCTTTAGTTCATTTCCCTGATTGTGTATCCTACTCCAACTCCTTTACTTGCTCATCGAGCTTCCTTATCATACTAAGTAAGGTGTATGAAGTCTCACTAAAACAGGGTTTTGGATTCTATTAGACAATAATTGTGGCCAAAAGACAAATTGTGGGTTTGTTATTGTATGGTTTATCCTAGGAGTCCATCCGGAGATTGTTTTTGAACACATTTAGCCCATACTCATCGGAATTGCTTGTTCCTCTACATATGTCCAATTGGATGTGCTTATTCCCTCTTAAGGATTACTTAAGAGTTGTTTCCTCTAGAATTAGGCTATTAGAATTAATCTATTTTATTTCCTTCAAGATTTTACCTTATCAAGCTTTAAATAATCTTTTATTATCCCTTAAGTACTTCTTCAACTACCATTTATTAATTACCTTAAGGTTTGAGTACTACTACCTTGAAGTAAACTTCTATCTTTCATCTAGGACATACTTCCGAAAGTACTTTTATAATGATGACTTCTTTTGACTTTATGAAAATAAAGCTTAACATTGTCATAAGTTAGTACTTCTTCTCCAACCTTTAATCTGGAATTTAGATAACAGTACTTCCACTTACTGTTTACTCTCCCCCTTAGGGTTTTCTAATAGTCTATAAACTATGTATATAGTAACCATTGGCTTTATAACTAGAATGCTAGTCTTTGTCTAGCTTATATTCTACCTATTTAAGGTTTCACGAAAGAACTTACGGTATATCCACACAATTGTGGATCTCCTAAATGAATCTTCCAACATTATTTGGCTTACTTCCTGTTTGGACATTCTATCTTTGGTAGGTCTGATTTCACGAGGCGTCTCGAAATATAGTCGCTTTAAATTTTATACTCCTTTGTGTCTTACTTAACTTAGGCCAAGTTTTATGCTCTTTATGGAATACTCAGATGATATGGTTAACTAAGTTAACCAAATACCAGCTGCGAACAAGATACCGGCTGTGGACCATCCTAGGGTGTATGTATTACCCTAAGGTTTTTTCGACGTACTACTGGCATTCTCTCTGAATTGTCAGAGCTTGAATACCATTTTGTTCCAAAACCTCTTCTTTTCACTTATTCATGATACTTCCATGAACTTGGTACTACTACTTCATTAACTTCTTTGCAACATTACCTATTTTGGGTTAACTTAATTTTATCACTTCTTGTTGCTTCATACATCTTCTACACTAATCTTCCATCTTATTGATGTTTAATAATGATTTGAACTTGATCCAACCTTCAAATTGTGTTGGTACTCCTTATACTTCTCTTCACTCTTCATGCAAATCTTCATCTTGGTCTTTGGAACTCGTCACTCCCTTACACGAATTCGCTTTATCTACCTAGGTCTATAACATCAAGTAGTAACTGGAGGTTGCAACATGCATTTGCACACCAAGTCAAACTTCATGTACATATCCAGTCAATCAAAAAGATCCAAGAAAAACCAAGAAATCCAAATGTGGTGCATATAACACACAATATTCCAAGCCCGGAATATAGTAATTGAGTATAGTATCTCTAGAATTCAGGCTTAGTTGTGTAGTATATGACTCCTCCTCGTATAGGTTTACATCGTGATACTTAGCACTTAGGGTCAAACTATTCTTTGTCTCAATATTTACCCAAATTGCTCAACTGCAATAGGATGTTTTAAAGCAAAGTGGTCTCAATTTGGTTTCGACTAACCTTTTGTCTCACTTTGGAATGATTAACTATAACCAACCTTACTTATTTAGTAACTAACCTCACATGATCTCTCAAAAAGACTAATCAGATTCTATTACTAACTTAGACCAAAGATTATTAGAATTTTCTAGCACCTATGACTTCTATCATAGTTCTACCATGTTATTTTCTTACTTCACTTGAAGTTAACTTAATAATTACTTGTCCTATTTACACCTACATAATGGATTCGGAGCTAATCTCACCATGATATCGTTATGTCTTACCTATTCATCATATTTAAGAGATAATCTCACCATGATGACTTTATTTCTCATTGTAATATCATTGATTATTAGCATAATTTCACTTCATCACATAGAATTCTCAAGTGAATCCCAAATGATTTACAACCCATTACAACTATACATGCTCTAATGGTCTTTATTATGTTGTCTATGGTTATCAAATAATCAATAAGATTGTACTTTCTTATATGAGTTTTATGGTCAGTCTAGACCATTTAAACTACTTAATACAACATCCTAAACTTAGTCATAATCTACTTTGATGTTTGTAACTTACTTAAGACATCTTAATGGTGTTCTCCCTTCTTAGATCTAGTACCATACCAAGAAAAGATGGATACTACTCCTAAGAAAGATGATTATAGCATCTGGTGATAAAGTTATCCTCAAGTGGATACTTATCACAACTCATATGAATCTTTGGTTTAGATAAGATGGCTTCTATAGTCACTCTCCAACCTACAGATCTCCTAAAAATGTTTTAATCCTAAGGTCAAAGAATATGCTCTGATACCAACTGCGGTGACCCAGCATACCACTGCATGATGTAGTACACTATAGTCATTGACATAACACCAATGAAACACCGTTCACTAGTATTATATCCCTCAGAGTGGTACAACAGAAACACAGCAGGTCCAAGACATGACTATAGGTTACAACTCGACTCTTTACATAAGATCTAGAGAACACTCTAGGTTAAAGAGAGAGAAAGAAACTTCTTACAAAGAAGAATAAGAAATAATTAACTGATAACTATTATGCTAATAAGATTAGTATCTAACTATTTGGCTTGTATTGATGCTATTGCAATACTCGACAGAAGTAGGTTCTAGGGCTAGAGATTATATTCCTATCTAATCAGCATCTTCGTCTTCATTTTAGTTGATGTATATGTTGACTTCCTGGACTTCATTGAAGAGCTTGAGTTGTTGATGAAGATTCTCTTGAGCATGAGTTGATGTAGACGTCGGCTTAATGGCTTCAGAATCTAGCAAGGGTTAAGAAGATACGTTGAGTACGAGCATACTCAGCAAGTTCACTAGAAAAGGAGTGTTTGATGCACTATATCTACAGCCACCGATCATAGGTCGTAGGCAATGCAGGTTTTCGTAAACATTTCTTCAAAGGTTGCTTTTATTCTAAAAAGCTATGTCCGTCAGCCTTCACGGGTTTACCAGAACTTTCATGGAGTTCCTTTCCCGCCGCGTTCGCAGCTCCTTCCCGGAACAGGGAGTAACAAGTTATAGTTTTTACACTCTGCAGAGGTGCATTACTTTACCCATGAGAGATCAAATCCTTTTTGCACAACCGGGCGATCTTTCCCGTCCACACTTCCTATGGTATGGGGACCAGTATATGATCCAAGCCAATCACTGTCCTTCTCCGCGACCCCACATACCCGACGGATTGCACATCAGTCCTAGGATAAAACTTGTTTCCATTATCATCCTAAGGTGTACAACCCTCATAGATACTAGAAGTCATGGGACGTTGAGGGATCCCACCCACAACCTGCTAACCCTCTACAAGAGGAGTTGCAACAACGACCCGGTCATCTGTTGGCATGCGAGAGGGAGCCGATCCAGCTGACTTCTCCGTCCCATTCCAAATCTCATGGTTAACGCGTATTATATGGTGCAAGAATCACTGGCGACATTGGTTGTTAAGTCCTAGATATTATGTTCCTTTACCACCGGAACTTTCATAGTAGGTTATTACCTCATGGTAAATAACCTATAATCATATTATTATGAAAATAGTGTTTTCTGACCTTTTTGAAATGCACGTGATGACAACACTGGATTTGCAAAATTCTTTACAGAAAATAATCAAGGGACATGAGCAAGTGTGAACTTGACTTTTGTGATTGCAAGATTATGCATTCATGATCTTCGAGACAATAGAAGATCCAATATCTGAAAACAGCATCATTGGTCCGCTAAGGACTAATGTTTAAAGAAGCAATATGCTATTATGCATAAGTAATGCTATGCATTTTATAAGACTCCCAAAGTGGATCCCCGATAGTCTAAGTGAGTTGAACTTAGGTGATTTCCTTAAGATTTGGTTTATCTTCAATTCGTACTTTACCAATAGATGTATTTATAAGGTACTTGAGTTGTAGCATCCAAGATATAACAATAGAGTACAAAGCAATGTAGCCTCTGGTGATTATGATGAAAATCCATGTGTTGGGTTGTTAAGATTTGAAGGAAATTCTTATAGAGTTGTTGTGTGAAGTAGCAAAAATAATAACTTTTGAGGAATATACTTATTACTCTAAGTTAAGCACTTCTCATTGTTTTCCAAATGCAGTCGATAGGTATGTGAAAGGCCCTAACGATCTTGAGTTAGTAGACTTTGAGCTTATTGAGTAAAATACCAAAGTTACTACAAAACAAAATTGGAATGAGGACATATTGTTTTGATAACACAATTAGTTCCAAGAGTTCTCTTAAGCATGATTAAGGATGTAAAATCATTAACTCCCGATGTTTGGATTTGTTTTGCATTCAAACTACTCATAAGAGTTTAGTTAACTCCTAAACCCTTCAATAGCTAATAGAATAATATGTTAGACTAATTTATAAGTTCCTTTATAGATTTCACTAATTATTGCCTATAAAGAAGTATTTATTAGATTCTAGGATCTAAAAGTAATGGTTCCAAATTTTATTTTAAACTTATAAATCTTGATAAGACATGAATGTACATTTATTTATTTATGAAGTCATGCAATAATTGAGAAAACATTATTTACTTATTTAGTAATTCTCCATGGTTTATAATTTATTTTAAATGACTATTTATATAAAGCAAGAAATTAACATGATTTAAAATAAACAATTTCATGTATCATCAAATATTGATGTAAGACTAGAATTTAATATTTTATTTATTTTTTATTATTTAGTTCTGGGTTTTTCTTGAGTTTTATACATTTATAATAATTGAGAAAGGTTTTCTAGAACTTAAAGTTTTTTTATATACTTAAGAAATAAGTTTCTCAAAATAAAGTGAAATTTATATTATTGTTTCTTAAACATTAAGGTATTTGTAAAATAATTTAGTTATTGGATAAAATTAGGTAGAGTAAAGTATAGAATACCTAATAAATCTCCTAATTCCATTATTTGGTTAAGTGCTCACTCATATATTCTATTATTCTAATGAGTTAACTACCAATAATGCTCTAATTAGCAATCATGTACGTGTAACGATATGGCCAAGCTCAGGTGGACATGATAATAACACATATGTACACACGCACTCACCTAGGGCGTTCGATCGGAATCACATAAGTATAGCATATACGCACGGATACGCACGTAAAATGCCTAGGTCGTTCAGGACACGCACGCGACCAAAAATTCCCCTCGTTCGTTGTCGATGCGCCGCCGCCTGCTCGCTACTAGCGCCGCTCTGGCCATCGCCGCTCGACATCCACCGCAGTGGCCTGTCGGCGAGTCTCTGCCTTCTTCTCCTTCCTCGTTTCCCCGCCGCCGCAGTCTGCGCTCGCGCCCCCTTACGTGCATCCATGGCGAGCCCGAGCCGTGGTGTTCAGTTTGGTCGCCGGCGCGCGTGCCTCCGGCTGCTCCTCGGACTCCGACTGCTCTCCTCCACTTCCTAGCCTCCGATGTGTCGTCATGACCTGCTGCTACCGCGTTCCCCACGGTGGTGTGGTACCGCGGCTGCTGCTGCCTACGCCATGGTTGTCCGCGACCTCCTGGTGCTCTCCGTCGACCTGGACCTCACCTTCTCAACTCGATGCCGGCGGGAAGGTGCACAGGGCGCAACCCTAGCGTCTCTTACTCCTGATACCCGCGGGACGGTGCTGACATCGCAACCCCGGCATCTCTGGTGCTTCCTCTGATGCGGTGATGGTGTTGGACAGGAGATGTTCTATGACTCCGTCAAGTCTACGCTCCAGGTGCTCTTCACCCTCGGTGAGATCCGATTCTTTGTGACCAGCGTTCGTGCTGATGGCTAGGATCCATGGTTCTGTTATCATTGTTTTCTGCTGATCTATTGCTAGCTAAGGTTCCTCATTTTGGATGAGTAGGTGCCCTAGTGGTACTAAGTTGGTTAGTGGTTCTGCCGCTAGTGGTGGTGATTGGTTTGATAGCTCTTGTGGATCCATTTTCTATAGATACTGTGATCTTGGGGATATACTACTAGTGTTGCTTGGTTAGATCTGATGCCTCGACTTGGATGATTAAATCATTCTTGGCCCATGTATTAAATCTGTGAAATGAAGTTGTGATGTTCTGAACTTGGTGGTTACTGAAATTATACTTTAATGATGATCAATACCATGTATCAGTTCAATTGCAGGAAATTACATGATTTCTAGTTGTTTAACTAGAAAGATGATTTTAATTGGTTATCCACTTATTATAGATAGATCAATGGTGTGCAATTGTGTCTTTGAATTCAATTGGGTATAAATATTGGTTATAGTGCCATACCCTACTGTTTATGGTCCTAGTGTGATGTTTATATACTTGTATGAATCTTTGATTCGGTAAAATGATTATTAAGTATGGATACTGATTCTTAGGAATATGATGTAAATCTGTTTGAGATAATTTTCTCTATTTTTGCTTATTGAATAAGGGCTGGCAACTTGAAAGTGAAGCATTTGAACAATTTTTTAACCTTTGGTTAGAGAGACATTATTCAGTGGTTTTAGAGAGTGATTTTTGGTGGCTTCTGTTAGCTGTAGAACCCTACTGTGGTGCCTCTAGTGAGTGTGCACAGTAGTGATGTACTCCCTTTTGAGTGTACACAATGGTAGCTATCCCTTATAGTTGGTTGTTGGGTTTGGGTTTAGCTATCTGGGAACCATAATTGGATGCCAATGATGTTAAGGCTGAGGTTTTATCTTGAGTCAAACACATAAGATGGTTATCCTTAGCTGATTATAAGATAAGTCAAATGATTTTAGAGATGAAATGATTCCTAGATTGGTGGCTAGGAAGATGATTAGATTCATTTAATTTATCTTTGGTGCATAATGAAACTGGTACAGTGCCTGGCTCTAGTGACATCTGCTGCCCTGGCTGCTGTTGTGGTGCCTCTACCTAGAGTGTGCAGTGGCTGGTAGCATATGGCTTGTCATTGTATAGCATCGAAATATTGCCCAGGCTAAGGATGCATAGACCGAAGCTATAAGCACATGTTAGCTTATGTAAATAAGGTGACATTAAACATGATTCCTTGACAAATGGACAACAAGATGATTTAGTACACTGCTTGGCTTGCAGATGGAATGATGTGTCATATATGGATTGCCCATATGGCAATAATTATTATGATTCCTGAATTTATAATCAAGAAGATGATTAGTTGTTGGTTACACTGTTTTAGTGGCTTCTCTTGACTTGATTATTTTTGTGGTGCCTCTATACAGGAGTGTGCACAAAATAACCTCAGGTAGGATGATCTGCTGCTGATATAGCTAAGCAAAACATTTAAACCTAAATGCTTGTGATGCTGGTCTGAAGCATAGTTCATATTTAAAATAAATGTTTCCCTTCATTACTTAACCCTGCCTAGGATGCAAAAGCTGAGGCTTTGATGATGTTTGGATACAACGATCACTACTTGCTTATAAAAACTATCAAGTGATGATCTAGTACTCCACTTGAGTACATATCTGAAGATTTTCTATTGCCCCCATCCATTTTCTAAGATGCAATGGTAAGAACAGATACTTAAGCATGATCTTAGATGGATAACATGTTGTTGGAGATGACTTCTAATGCTGATACTTTTGTTGGGATAAGATCTGTTGTTATTGGCCTTGATTACTGATTCTTGTGGTGAGCTGCTCCTCCTAGTACCATTGCCTTTCTATTTCTTGATATGCTAGACTTGTTCTTCTTGCTTTGCCTTGTCTTGAATTCAGGTATTGAAATGGTTGGTTGATTGGTTTAGTTGAGAACCAAAGCTGGAGTTATCTCAGATGTGGTCTTGTGTTTTGGGTTGATTTAGCTTGTGCTATCCTGATGTGTGAGAGGCACCTCTCCTAGTGGTGGCTGAAGTTGCCTTTTCTACCTTGGTCACTTCCCTTAATACTCGACAGCACATCACATGCAGCCGTGTGTGTAAGCTGTCTGCTTATTTCAAGTGTTTTGTCTCATTGAAAGATATTTTCCTAGCCTGAAAGCTATTCCATTGTGGATGTGCTCGGCTGGCTTTGGGTATTATCTTGAACTGGCCTTTATTTTTTTGTTACCTAATGCTAATTTGCCTCTCTTGCTAATGATGCACAGGCTGAAGCAACTTTGATAAGAACAGATCTTACACTTGGCCCCTGTTTCTAATACTCAGTGATGAATCTGGCATATCACTTGTATGCACAACCTGAGAGTAATCTAATCCCAAAACTAACTAACCCTCTATTATCTCCTCTATTTGTCTGTTATTTTTGTTTCCAGTGATCAGGAATATGAAGAAAATATTTAGAAGATAAAGAAAGTGAATATGAATTTAGTTTAGGATTTTCTTCTCATTTATTAATTCTTTTGTAATTCATCTTTTGTTTAAAAATTGTAAAAGGCAATGTAATATTGTGTATTATTAATAGAGTTAAATTTTCTCTCTTTTGAAATTTGAGTATTGTAGTTTCTTGAATTCATATTTCTGTGTGATTCTTATTGATGTAATTCTTTATTTTAAGGTTGGACTTTGTAAATTACCTTGTGATTTTGTACTATATTAATAAAAGTAGAACTTTCTCTTCTATTGGTCAATTGTAAAGGCAATGTGATTTATTATATTGTTATAAAGTTAAATTTCTTTCTGTAATCTCTTATTTGATTTGTTGTTACTGAATAGAGAAAAGAATAAGAAGTATCTTTTGTTTATTATATAAAGGACAGTATAATATTTATATTTCTTTTGTATTATATTATTGTGATGTCCTTATTATAAGGAATATTGTAATATACTTTTATTATGAAAAGGAATACATTTCATTGCATGATTGCATGTTTTTTTCCATTATTATTTTAAAGGTCCATCTGTTGTTTGATGGAATATTTTTGTATTTCAATTCTCAATTTTAAATATGAATTGAATTATTTTTCCAAGACATAAAAATATAATAGAGGTCATGTCGAAATCCGTAACACTTGCCTTGACGTTTTCATCGGAACAAGAGAGATCCCGATTCCTCTACAACTTCTTTAGTTTTGCGCGAGAATTCCTCGGATTTTTTTATGCATGAATGCAATGCACACACATGTGTCCTGTCTATTCTGAGGTGCAAATCCTGGGATGTTACATAGAGCCTCTCGCTCGGGAGATCCCAGAAGGCATGCCATGACCTGAAGGAAGCGGCAGTGGTTCCTCCCCTGCCTGCGGAGATGCAGGCCGGACGGGTAGGGCTCGAGGCGACGGCTGGAACCGAAGCCTGTCGATGAGGGCGGGAAAGGGGAGGCGCTGTAGAAGAGGCCGTCGGAGACAACAGGGACGCGCAGCATGGCGTCACCGCTGATGGTCGAGAGGAGAAGGCACGACCATGCGCAGGTGGAGGCAGAGGGAGCCAAGACTAGCCGGGGCTATAGAGGAGAGGCGCAACCGTGGCGCAGGACGGCCGTCTATGTCGGTGTAGTGTCTGCAGCGACCTCCATGATCCACGTCCTGAGTGTCACCCGTCCAGCCATCTTCTATGCAGCGACCTCTACGGCCCCCCTCCTGAGCGCCATGACATGGATGCTCCGGGAAAAACTCCTTGGATATTGTGACGACCACCGACCATGGGCTTCCAAATTTGGATGGAGAATTTTGGGCGAAGAAGACTCATGCAGTGGATTTGGGGGAAAAACTCGGCAGAGAAGTGCGGTCAGGAGAGAAATTGATCCAGATTAATCCAGGGAGGTGGGCCCAACATCGTGGTGGCATCACGTTTTTTAGGAAAACGTAGTGGCTCTCATATTGACGCGTGGTCGGTGAGAAAATTACTTAATTATTTTTTATGTAAGACTAGCAAATAGCTATAGTGCACGTCGGTGTCATCAAATATGGTTAGTTATTACAGATAGATTTGCTTTGTTTGGAAAGTATGCCGCCGGTACATTGTAGTACATCCCCAATTCAGAAAAAGTGTCGTTCAGATTTTAAATGCACCTATATAAATAAATATGTCACATATTTGTTTGCATGTTTACTATCCGCAAATAAATGTACTTTTAGCTTTTTCCTAAGTCAAACTTTACCAAATTTAATCAATTTTATAGATAAATATAGCAACATATATTACATAAAATTGATATATTATAAAACTAAATTTGAAACCATATCTATTGGTATCAATTTGGAGTGGGCAAGAGAATTTTGTTGGTTAGCGCCCGCGCGCCCCGGAAGAATTTGGGTTTGTACTCCCTCCGTCTTAAAATAAATGTCTCAGTTTTTTTAAAATTTGAATGAATTTAGACACTATTTAGTATATAAATTCATTTAATTTTTGATAAATCTAAGACATCTATTTTGAGATGAAAAGAGTATTAAATTTGACTTAGGACAAGGGTAGAAGTTCACTTATTTATGAACGGAGGGATTATACAACATATTTAGATACACATAAATCTATACAAATATACGAAATTCTTTTTTGAAAGAAGTGCATAATCATTCGGTCTTTGTCTACAGACGTGGGTTGGGTCCGAGTTATACAACCTCCACATGCATTCCAATTGAGAGACTAGAGGTTGTCGTTCCTCCGCCGATCTCAAAGTCTATGGAGATCGACTATACTAATTTGTTGTAAGCTTTCTATCTTGCGTGCAAAATGTACACAACCTTTGGTTCTATTTCGATACATCTATTTTCTGTTTACCGCCATATGTTAATGCAACATATTTAAGCCACAAATATTTCTAAAGGTGTTTCTACAATCTAATTCCACGAAAAAGACACTGATTTAGATTTGTCTAAGAACTAAATAAATTTAGCGTGCATCTATCATGCTAGGAGTATATATTCGTAAAATAAAGTGTTTATGATTCTATTTTTTGCGACTTATTTTTAGTATTCTGTAGCAACGCACGGACAATTTGCTAATATACACAGAAACTTTGATCCAAATAAGTTTTTACCTCCCCGCAAAAAAAAAAGTTTTTACCGATCCGTTGTATGTGTCGCATTGCTACACGCTTCTTTGATCCAAATAATAATAGGCTTGTCTTGGGAGTTGATCCGTTGCATCTTGGGGCTTGATCGGCTGATCTCCCATATTTTTTCCGAGGGCCTCATGGATTAACAGCCACCAGCGATCCAATCTTGTATTAATGGATCGGTGCTTCTGACGGTGGGCACAAGTAGCGTACATGCAAGATTAAGTGTGAATAAAATAGTTAATCAGCAGAGCAATAGAAAGGAGATCAAATAGAAAACTCAACAGCCATATGAATCGATTTCAGCTCGTATGTCCCACGCGGGATTTCTCAGGCCGGCGCTTGTAGATGCCTGTTCCAAATCGGGTGGCAGCCGGACTAGATTAATCGGCATCCAATCCTCGAGTTCGTGGATGGCACTTCTCAAACGACGCGAGATCGCAATCTAGCTGCCAGCAACAGTGAGGGATCCAGCTCGAATCATCAAGCATAGTTTACGCACAGTGGATGCCAACCGTCGCAATATTGATATGGCAGATGCTATATGGGTAGAGTCCGTAGAGGAGGCAAGGTGACGTAGGAGAATCTAGGAGCGAGATTGGCACACAATATACTCAGGTTTACGTCCCGTCGATGGAGGATCCCTGCGCCATGCTATCAATCCAGTATACGATTATAGATTGGTTTACATGGAAGCTGTCGTAGGCGGAGGAAGAGACTATGTCTAATATGACGTATCCCGTGGAATGCTCTAGTGGCTTTATATATGTAACCAGTTAGGGTCTACAAATGTTTTAATGTGCTCTATATTGGAGTCGATATCTTGTGCTTCCAGTCGGCAAGTCGCCTAGGTCCAGTATGCGCCAGTCGTCGCATTTGGCAAGTCGATCCTCCCTTGGCTAGGCTTCAGTCTACCCAATCCAGTTGGTGACTCCGCTATGTGGTTATACTCCGATTGGTATTCCCCCATTAGCTCACGCCTCCAAAAACGACTATCTGGGCTGTTGTTTGCCATCTCATAGAACGACTGCCGTCATGATCTGATACTCATCGGTGTTTAGCTTCTTGAGGGTGGTGAGATTATTATACTTCCTCTTCTTGGCTAGTTCCTCATGATGGAGGCGTTCTTTTTTCCTTTGAAGTGATATGGTTTTCTTGTTCTCTTTCCTTGCTACATATTCATCTCTACTTTCAAACTAATGACGAGCAGCAGTCTTGCAAGGGTTTCCCCATAGTTTAGAGTCTTGGACTTGGTATGAGGAGGACGAAAGCTACCGGAACCACATGTGAACACACAAGAGAGTACGAGTGGAAAGCAAGGGGATAAGAATGCTTGTCTAGGAATGTATGGAAGATTGAAGAAAGAAACTCTGATGAGTTGCAGAGGAAAGGGATCAGAGTCTCTAGCACCCCGGGAAATTCCCAACTAGAATATGAGTTGTTGCTTTTATTTTGTGCATCATCATGACATCATCATTATGTTCATCATGCCCCATTGCATGGATCATCCTTTGGTTGCATTGTCCTTTTCATTACATTGGTATTTTGATCTCGTGCTTGATCTTGCTTTGCTCTATCTACTCCCTCTATTTGTTTTCCCTATTTCTATTTTTTTCTACAAAGTGGGTTCCTTCTTGATGTGGGACCAATATTTTCCTAATGGTCTAGTTCTATTTACAAAACCCTAAATCTAGTACAATGCCCAAGTGGACATTATGTGGGCATATCCTTCTCCCTCTATCTCTTGTTCCCTCTTGACCCTCCTCATGGCCAAACCCTCTGTTCAAAATCTCCTGAAAAAGTTCAAAAGGATTTGAATTATACAAGTGAGTGAATTAGAAACAAACAAGTATAAGAAATAAGAGAAAAATAACACAGGAAATATAAAACAAAATGTTTTGGATAAAAAACATAGGGAGGAGACCTCCCAACCATGCATGCCGTCTCTCCAAGCCGAAACATTCCTCCCCGCAACCTTCCTTCCGGCCCAAGGCCATACTGTGGCCCATTACTTCTCTAGCGAGAAGGAGAGGCTCACCATGTTGTCTTCTTCCTCGCACGCAAGGCGCGTGAGCACGAGTCCGATGTCAGCAGCACCCACCGAGCCAACTACCACACGGATCCTTTTGCCCCTCCATAAAACCTCAACGCCTCTTCTCTAGGGACAATAGCTCTCCTTCCTCCCTCACTCCTCCGTGACCTCCCGTTCCCGGCCCCATCCTCTGTTTCCTCACCATGCCACCACTAGTAGCCATCGCTCGCTGATGTTTCGCTTCACACAAATCCCATCCACGACAACCTATTGGGGTTCGGTGCAGAAAATCAAAAAATTTACTACGCGGGAAACCCTGAATGCCCAAGATCTATCTACTAGTAATGCAGTAACGGAGGAAGACATCGATAACATACCCCTAAAGACCGATAGAGCATTACACTCATGTAGAAGCGTGGTTGATGTTGTCGTACCCATCTGACCATAAGGTCACGAAGCTCCTCGCAACTCCACCCGTTGTACTGGTCCTCTAACGATGGACTAGAACCTTCAATAGCCCCACCGAGTTGCCACAGGCATACGGTGCAATACAATGACTCCCAACCTCTTGATCCCTACCGAGGTTGCGGCAGTAGATCTCCTATCTAGAATCCTGATAGCGCAACGGCGTGCCACAGAAGAGAACACCTTGCGTGTGCAGTCCGAACTTGGGACCGTCCACTAGTAGAGGCAACTTTAGAGAGAGAGGGGAGTATTCCAACTAAAGGGAATATCTCAATTTATTGTGTGTTTAATCCCACCCATAGGCAGCTCCTTATATAGGCTAAGGGAGGTGTGCACTCCCTCTTAGGTGCCCCATGTGGGACTAAAGTTAAAGGTAAAAGGGGCAGGAAAATTCCTAGCCAGATGGGATGAAACTGCTCAGCCCAAACAACAATAGGAAGCAAACCCGGGTGGGCCGAGGCGCCACCCGGCAGTCCACCTCGCGGGCGCCAAGCAACAGAACAGCACTAACCCGGGTGGAATGGAGTACCCCGGTGGCACAGGCGCGAGGCGTGGCTAGCGGCCCAAGCACGCAGGCGACCTGGCGACCAGCGGCCCAGGCGCGCAGCCGTGTGGGCCGACGCGGCCCAGCGCGCGTGGAGACCGCCTTCGCCCGGGATGGCTTGGCTGGCCGCGGCCCAGCTTGGCAGCAAGCTAGTCGCTGCACCCTATGCGGCACGAAGCACTGTCCGCCCATGGGCCAGTCAAGCGGCCCATTCTGCCCGTTTTCCTTTTTCCTTTTGCTGTAATTTCTTTTCCAGGTCAAATGCCTCCGGGCTTTGGCCTAATAAGAAAGTTGCATTTATAATATATTAATTCACAATTAACATATAATAAATGTATATTTAATCTCTTATTTATCTGAAACTCCTCTTAGTCCTTTTCCTTCTTCCTCTCTCCGAACAACTTCAGATCTCCCTAGAACAGTTGTGGTTTCTCTATCTTTCTATCTCTTTCTGGATTCCTTCTTACAGGTATATCTCCATGATGGGCTTCGTTACATAGAAAACAAAAACTTTCCTACGGTTGCAACTGCCAAGGTCAAATCTAGGGGATACTTATAACGGTTATAGATGGACTTACCCTCGTAGACCGTAAGCGGGGTAACATTCCCACAAACAAATGTGGTTGATGTAGAGTGTAAACGACAATCCTCAAGGACGTGCAGACGATCAGCGCCACAACAGGCAACACCTCCGTAATCGGTCACACATACGGTGTGTCGACGACTCCCGGACCCTCGCTCCAGCAGGGTAGCGGAGTTAGCGGATCCCCCGGAACTACACCAGCGCTACGTCATGGTAGTGATGGTGGAGGGGAAGGGTTAGAGCAGGGCTTTGCCTAAGCACCTCACTCGTGGCAATGGACAAGCTAGCAAGAGGGTGAAGATGCCAACAAAGGGCATATGAGAGAATGGTGAATGAGTGTGTGTTGAGAGGAGGAGAAGGCTACCTCATTTTATAGGCGCCATGGGGCTGCCCCCTCCCCTCCTCTCATTCGATCTCCATTAAATCAGTTTAATTCCCTTAAAGGTCCATTAAAACACTTTAATTGCCTTAAAGGTCTTTCCATCAAAGGATTTCAATTCCCTTAAAGGTCTATCCATTAAAGCACTTAAATTCCATTTTAATGCAACTCAATTTAATGAACACTTCATTTAATGAGTACTTCATTTAATGAACTCTTAATTTAATGAACACATTAATATTTTGATCCCTTTTCTTTGCTTCGATACCTTGAAACTATTTCGGCAGATTCGATAGAACAATTTTCTACAACAGAACAATTTTATATGATGTCCATTGATTTCTCCTGTGTTCCCTATCCTCTCAAATGCATAGGTTTACCTTAGGTGTGTCTCCTTACTGGTTCGAGAAGTATGTAGACATGATCGACACTTTCTCTGATCAATAATAATTAGCGGGACTTGGAGATCCATAATGACTCCCACTAGTTCCTCAAAGATCTCATAATCATCCGAACCTCTTTCGCTGTAATCAAATTCCTTTTGTCTCGCGATTTTTTACTTGTCTAAGATCCAATCACTTGGTATCAGCCATACCTTGTTTAATCTCGTTCCTGACAAGTACTCCTTTTCTTGTTCCTGGGATATGACATTCTAGTGATCAAATCACTTGCTTGCAAAGCTATGTCTATGAGATATCACCGAGAGGGCCCTAAGTATATCTCTCCAGAATCCCACACTTGATCCACGAGCCTCAACTAAAACTTTCCAAATACCTGACGATACCTTTATAATCACCCTTTTACGGTGTTACGTTTGATGCAATCAAAGTACTCTTCCGGTGAAAGCGATTGGCGTGATCTCATGGTCTAAGGACATTGAGTTACTACGAATGTGATAGCAAGTTAAACTTGATTACATGATCGTATTACTACATCTACTTCGGGTGACTCTTCATCATATCATTCTCCAATGATATGACCATGTTATTAACAACATCTATTGTTATGATCAGGAAACCTTTGATCATTCGATAATCAACATGCTAGTATAAAGAGAGGCTTTACTAGGAACCTTATCTGTTTATAATTCACACATGTATTAATGTTTCCTTATTAATACAATTATAGCATAAAAATAAACATTTATCATAAACATGGAATAGTATAATAACCACTTTATTATTGTCTCTCGGCCATATTCCTTTTAGTCTGCTACTTGCACTAGAGTCAATAATCTAGTTTAAAAAACCTTGCGCATTCAACACGTATGGCACTTTGGTGTTGTATATACACATTTGCTAGTGGTAAACATAATCCCCGGATCTGACATTTTTAGGTTCGTGTGTATTTGCATGTCTTTATGTCTCTACGCATCACTCATTCTCCAATGAGATGATATTGTATAATTTTGGTGAGATCTTTAGTTCCTTGGGGTTTAAAACATGTTGATATAATTGTCATACAATATATCTTCATAGTACTAGCCCATCAAAACACACCTAGTTCTTTTGCTGCTACTATAACAGTCTTATACTTAGCCTTTCGTTGTAGTATCCATCGCAATGTCCATAACTTTGGAACTCATCCAAATCCATCATGGAACTTTCTTCCATTACATTGTGCCACCTTAACCTATAGCCTAAATTGAGATAATCTTAATTTGTATCTTGTGAAAAAACTAGTACCAATGTAACTCTTCACAATGAAATATTTTTATAGTTCCAATGTAACACCTTACAATGAACTATCTGTATAATGTCAATATAACACCTTACAATGAACTATCTGTCAATGTAACATTTTACAATGAACTATTTGTCACTTCTATATACAAAATATATTCTTAGCTCTTCCAAGGATCATAAGAATATCCTCACTGTTGTCCAATGATCATCTTATGAGTCACGCTGGTATATGCTCATTGTTGGGGATATGCTATATGGGTACCCTTATAGCATGTATCTTATCCGGATAACCCGGGTGGCCCATGTAGGGGTTCGTAGCATGGAAAACAAAAAAATTCTACCGCATACAAACAAACAAGCCAAGATCTATCTACTAGACTGTAGCAACGAGTCGATAGAATAACTCACCCTCAAAGATTCCAAAGTGTTTAACGAGAGCGGATTCTCGTGGGTGATGTAGTCGTACTCTTGCCGATCTCAAGATCGTGTAGACGATCCTTCCGGCGTTGCGTTCCGGCAGCGCTTCCGCAGTCGGTCACATGTTCGGTACTCGATGAAGACCTTCCTCTCCCTTGTTCCAGCAGGCAGCGGAGGTTGTAGCACTCTCCTCGCGATTCCGGCAGCACAACGTCGTGGTACCAGAAGTAGAGGGGAGATCTCGAGGCTTCGCCTTAAGCGGGCGCAGTATGGTGGACTATGAGAGAGGCCTTGGCGATCTAGGGTTTAGAGGCACCAAGGAGAGAATAGGCGGCGGCTAGGGCAAGGGAGGCCCCAAGTCGGTGACTGGGGTTTGCCCTAAGCGGCGGCCAAGAGAGGGCCGGCGGCTAGGGCTAGGGTTTTAGTGGGGCAAGGTGTAGGTTAGAGGGGCACCCCTGCCACTCGTTATATAGGTGGAAGGGCGCCGGTTGGGAGGAGGGAGTACTCCCCCAACTCGGCCTCCTTGGCTGGCGGTGGAGGGAGGAGGACTTCCTCCCCAAGTAGGTTTCCTACTCTCCCTCCAACAAGCAAACTTGCCGTTTGACTTTTCAAATTGGCGTTTGACTTTTCAAACTAGGATTTGATTTATCCCTTTATTTTGCTCAGCGATGACACGTAGTACATGATGCAACCATTCCAACTTGTTATGACACATTCATGTACCCTTCCCCTCTGGAGTGCCGGACCTTCCGGAACCTTCTAGAACATTCCCAACGAAAACACCGGAATCATTCTCCAACCCCGAAAACAGGACTTTCCTTATATGAATCTTATTCTCCGGACCATTCCGGATCTCCTCGTGATATCCTGGATCCCATCCAAGACTCCGAACAACATTCGGTCTCTTACTCATCATTCCATAACTACTCTACAACATCGAATCCTCAAGTGTGTCACCCTACGGTTCGTGAATTATGCGGACATGATCGAGACACTTCTCCGAACAATAACCAGTAGAGGAATCTGGAAATTCATACGGCTCCCACATATTTCTACGATTACTTTGTGATCGAATAAACCACTTACATACGATACCAATTTCCCTTTGTCTCATGATAGTTTACTTATCCGAGGTTTTGATCGTCGGTATCTCTGCATACCTAGTTCAACCTCGTTACTGATAAGTACTCTTTTCTCGTTCCCGTGATATGTGATCCATTGTGAGCCAGTCACATGCTTGCAAGCCAATTGGATGACATTCCACCGAGAGGGCCCAGAGTATATATATCCGTCATATGGATGGACAAATCCCACTCTTGATTCATGTGTCTCAACACATACTTTCCGAACACTCAATGCCACCTTTATAACCACCCAGTTACGGTGTGGTGTTTGATGTCATCAAAGCATCCTTCCGGTGATGGTGATATGCATGATCTCATGGTCGAAGGAATTATGTTACTATGTATTAGAAAGCATATAGCAATTGAACTATTAAAATGACTTGATCTTTATGCTACGCTTATCTATAGGCGTATGTCCATCATACCATTCTCCTAACGATATGATCTTGTTGTTAATAACATCTCAATGTTCATGATAGGGAAACCACAATCATTTATTAACCAACAAGCTAGTATTATGAAGAGGCTTTACTAGGGACTCTAATTTAGTTTACAAATCACACAAGTATTAATGTTTCCTTGTTAATACTGTTATAGCATGAATGTAAACATTTATCATAAACACAAAGATATAATAATAACTACATTTATTATTGCCTCTAGGGCATATCTCCAATAGTCTCCCACTTGCACTAGAGTCAACTAATCTAGATTACATGGTAATATAACGAACACCCATGGCAGTTTGGTGTTGGTCATGTTTTGCCCTCGGGAGAGGTTTAGTCAACGGATCCGCCACATTCAGATCTGTGTGTACTTTGCAAATCTTTATGTCACCATCTTGGACATGTTCTCTAATAGCGTGAAAACGTAGCTTGATGTGCTTCAGCTTCTTGTGTGACCTTGGTTCTTGCGCATTGGCTATGGCGTCCATGTTATCACAGTAGATAGACATTGGGTCTAGCACACTTGGAACCAGACCGAGCTCTGTAATGAACTCCTTCATCCATATCGCTTCTTGTGAAGCCTCTGAAGCAGCTATGTATTCCGATTCAGTTGAAGATCTCGCCACAACGCTTTGCTTTGCACTCCTCCAGCTAACTGCTGCACCATTCAAAGTAAATACGTATCCAGATTGAGATTTAGAATCATCCGGATCGGTGTTCCAACTAGCATCGGTGTAACCATTAACAATGAGCTGTTCATCACCTCCATAAGAAAGAACCATATCCTTAGTTCTTCTCAAGTACTTAAGGATGTTTTTGACCGCTGTCCAATGATCCACTCCTGGATCACTTTGATATCTGCTAGTCAAACTAACATCATATGCAATGTCGGGTCTAGTACATAGCATGGCATACATTAGAGATCCTATGGCTGAGGCATAGGGAGTCTTACTCATCCTTTCTCTATCTTCTGCCGTTGCTGGACTTTGAGTTTTACTTAATGTCGTATTGGGCAACATGGGCAAGAACCCTTTCTTGCTATCTTCCATTCCAAACCTCTTTAGAACCTTGTCCAAATATGTACTTTGTGACAATGATATTAGGCGTCTCGATCTATCTCTATAAATCTTTATGCCTAATATGTAAGCTGCTTCACCAAGATCTTTCATTGAAAAACTATTATTCAAATATTCCTTGACACTATTAAGAAGGTCTACATCATTCCCAATCAACAATATGTCATCTACATATAGTATTAAGAATGCTACAGAGCTCCCACTCACTTTCTTGTAAATACAAGCTTCTCCATAAGTTTGTATAAAACCAAAACTTTTGATTACTTTATCAAAACGTTGATTCCAACTTCGGGATGCTTGCTTCAATCCATATATGGACCGTTGAAGTTTGCATACCTTGTTAGCATCTTTAGGATCGATAAAACCTTTGGGTTGCATCGTATACAACTCTTCATCAATGTCTCCATTGAGGAATGCTGTTTTGACATCCATCTATCATATCTCATAATCATAATATGCAGCGATTGCTAACAAAATCCTCACAGACTTTAGCTTCGCTACTGGTGAGAAAGTCTCATCGTAGTCAACTCCTTGAATTTGTCGAAACCCTTTTGCGACAAGTAGAGCTTTATAGACAGTAACATTACCATCAGCATCTGTTTTCTTCTTGAAAATCCATTTGTTCTCGATAGCCTTCCAGCCATCCGGTAAGTCCACCAAAGTCCATACTTGGTTTTCGTACATGGATCCAATCTCGGATTTCATGGCTTCTTGCCATTTATTGGAATCTGGGCTCATCATCGCTTCCTCATACGTCGCAGGGTCATCAGTGTTGTCCACCAACATGACACTCATAACGGGATCATACCAATCAGGAGTGGTACGAGTTCTCGTTGACCTGCGAGGTTCTGTAGCAACTACAACCGAAGTTTCATGATCATCATCATTAGCTTCCTCTCTTATTGGTGCAGGCACCACAGGAACTTCTTCCGGTGTTGTGCTACTCGCAAGTTCAAGAGAAGGTTCGACAACCTCGTCAAGTTCTACTTTCCTTCCAGTCAGTTCTTTCGAGAGAAATTCCTTCTCTAGAAAGGATCCATTCTTGGCAACGAAGATTTTGCCTTCGGATCTATGATAGAAGGTATACCCAATAGTTTCTTTTGGATATCCTATGAAGACGCATTTTTCCGCTTTGGGTTCAAGCTTGTCCGGTTGCAACTTCTTTACATAGGCTTCGCAACCCCAAACTTTAAGGAACTACAATTTAGGTTTCTTCCCAAACCATAATTCATATGGTGTCGTTTCAACGGATTTAGATGGTGCCCTATTTAAAGTGAATGCGGCTGTTTCTAATGCATAACCCCAAAATGATAGCGGTAAATCTGTAAGTGACATCATAGAACGAACCATATCTAAGAGAGTTCGATTATGACGTTCGGACACACCATTACGCTGTGGTGTTCCCAGCGGTGTCAATTGTGAAAGTATTCCGCATTTCTTCAAATGGTCGCCAAACTCGTAACTTAGATATTCACCTCCACCATCAGAACATAGAAATTTAATCTTCTTGTTACGTTGATTCTCCACCTCACTTTGAAATTCCTTAAACTTCTCGAAAGTTTTAGACTTATGTTTCATGAAATAGATATACCCATATCTACTCAAGTCATCCGTGAAGGTAAGAACATAACGATAACCACCGCGCGATGCTACACTCATTGGACCACACACATCGGTATGTATGATTTCCAATAAGTCCGTAGCTCGCTCCATCATACCAGAAAATGGAGTCTTAGTCATTTTAGCCATCAGACATGCTTCGCATCTTTCAAGTGATTCGAAATTAAGTGATTCAAGAAGTCCATCGGAATGGAGTTTCTTCATACGCTTCACTCCAATGTGACCAAGACGACAGTGCCACATATAGGTCGAGTTATCGCTCAATTTCAAACGTTTAGCTTCAATGTTATTAATATGTGTATTTCCACTATCGAGATTCAATAAGAATAGACCATCTATCAAAGGTGCATGTGCATAAAACACATTACTCATATAAATCGAACAACCATTATTCTCAGACTTAAACAAGTAACCGTCTCGCAATAAACAAGATCTTGATATAATGTTCATGCTTAACGCAGGCACCAAATAACAATTATTTAAGTATAAAACTAATCTCGATGGTAGATGAAGAGTTAGCTTGCCGACCGCGATCACATCAACCTTTGATCCATTTCCTACGTGCATCGTCACCTCGTTCTTCGCTAGCTTCCGTTTATTCTACAACACCTGTTTCGAGTTACAAATATGAGCAACCGAACCAGTATCAAATACCCAGGCACTACTACGAGTACTAGTGAGATACACATCAATAACATGTATATCGGATATACCTTTCTTCTTGATGTTGCCGTTCTTCAAATCCGCCAAGTACTTTGGGCAATTCCGCTTCGATGACCTTCTCCCTTGCGAAGAAAGCACTCGATGTCGGGCTTAGGTCCAGCCTTGGTCTTCTTCGTTGGTGGGTGACTTTCTTACCACCCTTCTTGAAGTGTCCCTTTTGTTTAGACTTGCCTTTCTTGAATTTGGTGGTCTTATTGACCATCAACACTTGGTGCTCTTTCTTGATCTCCACTTCTGCAGATTTTAACATGGAGAAGAGTTACGCAACTGCTTGTTCATGCTTTGCATATTGTAGTTCATCACAAAGTTCTTGTAACTTGGTGGTAGTGATTGGAGAACACAGTAAATCCCCAAAGCATTAGGAATCACTATACCCAAGCTTTGGAGTTTGTTTATGCGTCTGACATCTTAAGCACATGCTCAGCGACCAGAGCCCTCTTCCATCTTGTAGTTAAAGAAATTTTCAGAAGCCTCATAGCTCTCAACTGCCGCGTGAGTCTCAAATATCAGTTTGATTTCACGGACAATATCATGTGGGTCTGAATTCTCAAACCTTTTCTGAAGCTCCGATTCCAAACCATACAAGATAGCACACTGAAGTGTGGAGTACTGATTCTTCCGAGTGAGGTAAACATTCTTTACTTCATCGGTAGCAGTAGCTGCAGGCGGATCACCCAGCGGTGCATCCAGCACATTGGTTAAATTACCAGCATTGAGGACAATCCTCAAATTGCGGAACCAATCCGCGAAGTTTATTCCATTGTTTTTCAACTTTTCTTTCTCTAGGAACACATTAAAATTGATGGTAGGGGCCGCCATTGATCTACAACATATTTGCAATAGTTTAGACTAAGTTTATGACAAATTGAGTTCTAATTAATAGTTAAATTAATCTAGGTGAACTCCCACTCAAAACAATATCCCTCAAATTGTTTTAGTGATCACACGAACCAAATCCACCACATCAATACCGATCATCACGAGTTGATGTAGCTTCAATGGCGAACAATCGACATGTTCATCATATCTACTATATGATTCATGCTTTACCTTTCGGTGATCCGTGTTCCGAGACCATGTCTGTATATGCTAGGCTCGTCAAGATCAAACCTTAGCTTCCGCATGAGCAAATCTGGCTTGCTCACGTTGTATACACTTGCAGAATCTAACACACCCGATCATCACGTGGTGCTTCGAAACAACAATCTTTAGCAACGGTTCTTACTAAGGATGAACACTGTAGATCTTGAAATTTATGTGCATGAGGGATCATCTTATAATGCTACCGTCGTTAACTAAGCAATACAAGATGCATAAAGGATTAACATCACATGCAATTCAAAAATATGTGATATGATATGGCCTTTCTTCTTTGTGCTTCCGATCTCCATCTTCAAGCACGAACATGATCTCCATCATCACCGGTATTGCATCAAGGTCAATGACGCTGCTCCATGATTGTTGTCCACCAGCTTCAACTATTACAACTACTTTGAATAGACACGCGGGTCTTAACAGAAATTAAAGACAACCATATGGCTCCTGCCGGTTGCCAACTTACAATAAGGAACATTGCATACATCAAATATAATCACAATCATGGCCATATCACATCACAGCACACCCCTGCAAAACAAAGTTAGACCCCTCTAATTTCTTTGCATATTTTACGTGGTTTGGGGCTTTGAATAAGTGTCAATCTAACTTACGAACAAGAACCACAACATTGATGTTTGAACTATCAAGTGCCTGTTGTAAATTGGATCTATACTATAATGGGAGAGACAAACACCCGCAAAGCCACTTATGCAATACAAGTTGCATGTTGAGCGTGGAGCAAGTCTCATGAACGATGTCATGTAAGGTTAGGCCGGGCCGCTTCATCCCATCATACCGCAAGATGCAAAGTACACAAGAAGCAATTGATAATAAAAGCACCACCGCCCACAATAACCATTGTGTTCTACTCATGCAACAAATCTACATATAGACACGGCTCTGATACCACTGTAGGGGTTCGTAGCATGGAAAACAAAAATTTTCTACCGCATACAAACAAACAAGCCAAGATCTATCTACTAGATTGTAGCAACGAGTCGATAGAATAACTCACCCTCGAAGATTCCAAAGTGTTTAACGAGAGGGGATTCTCGTGGGTGATGTAGTCTTACTCTTGCCGATCTCAAGATCGTAGGCGATCCTTCAAGCCTTCGTTTACAGCGCTTTCATGATCGGTCACACGTTCGGTACTCCATGAAGACCTTCCTCTCCCTTGTTCCAGCAGGCAACGGAGGTTGTAGCACTCTCCTCGCGATTCCGGCAGCACAACGGCGTGGTACCGGAAGTAGAGGGGAGATCTTGCAGGGCTTCGCCTTAAGCCTGAGCGAGTATGGTTGACTATGAGAGAGGCCTTGGCGATCTAGGGTTTAGAGGCACCAAGGAGAGAGGGCTAGACCGGCAGATAGGGCAAGGGGAGGGCCCCAAGTCGGTGGCTAGGGTTTGCCCTAGGGCGGCGGCGGCTGCAAGAGGGCTGGCGGCTAGGGCTAGGGTTTTAGTGGGACAAGGTGTAGGTTAGAGGGGCACCCCTACCCCTCCTTATATAGGTGGGAGGGCACCGGTTGGGAGGAGGGAGTCCTCCCCCAACTCGGCCTCCTTGGCCGACGGTGGAGGGAGGATGACTTCCTCCCCAAGTAGGTTTCCTACTCTCCCTCCAACAAGCAAACTTGCCGTTTGACTTTTCAAATTGGCGTTTGACTTTTCAAACTAGGATTTGATTTATCCCTTTATTTTGCTCAGCGATGACACCTAGTACATGATGCAACCATTCCAACTTGTTATGACACATTCATGTACCCTTCCCCTCCAGAGTGCCGGACCTTCCGGAACCTTCTATAACATTCCTGACGAAAACATCGGAATCATTCTCCAACCCCGAAACAGGACTTTCGTTATATGAAACTGATTCTCCGGACCATTCCGGATCTCCTCGTGATATCCCGGATCCCATCCAAGACTCCGAACAACATTCAGTCTCTTACTCATCATTCCATAACTACTCAACAACATCGAATCCTTAAGTGTGTCTCCCTACGGTTCATGAATTATGCGGACATGATCGAGACACTTCTCTGAACAATAACCAATAGAGGAATCTGGAAATTCATATGGCTCCCACATATTTCTACGATTACTTTGCTATCGAATGAACCACTTACATACGATACCAATTTCCCTTTGTCTCACGATAGTTTACTTATCCGAGGTTTTGATCGTCGGTATCTCTGCATACCTAGTTCAACCTCGTTACTGATAAGTACTCTTTTCTCGTTCCCGTGATATGTGATCCCTTGTGAGCCAGTCACATGCTTGCAAGCCAATTGGATGAAATTCCACCGAGAGGGCCCAGAGTATATCTATCTGTCATATGGATGGACAAATCCCACTCTTGATTCATGTGTCTCAACACATACTTTCCGAACACTCAATGCCACCTTTATAACCACCCAGTTACGGTGTGGTGTTTGATGTCATCAAAGCATCCTTCCGGTGATGGTGATATGCATGATCTCATGGTCGAAGGAATTATGTTACTATGTATCAGAAAGCATATAGCAATTGAACTATTAAAATGACTTGATCTTTATGCTACGCTTATCTATAGGAGTATGTCCATCATACCATTCTCCTAACGATATGATCTTGTTGTTAATAACATCTCAATGTTCATGATAGGGAAACCACAATCATTTATTAACCAACAAGGTAGTATTATGAAGAGGCTTTACTAGGGACTCTAATTTAGTTTACAAATCACACAAGTATTAATGTTTCCTTGTTAATACTATTATAGCATGAATGTAAACATTTATCATAAACACAAAGATATAATAATAACTACATTTATTATTGCCTCTAGGGCATATCTCCAACATCCCATAGTCGGTAGCATGGCCTATGGCCTGCTGGATGGCCCAGTTAGATGGATCCATAAGGGAGGCCCATGCCGGATAAAGGAAGGCTACGGTGGAGTCACCAGCGTACCTAGAGCCTTGGAGTGAAAGATACACAAGACTAGTAATAGACGGTGTAGGACTCTGTAACCTGTCCGGCTAGGACTTTTCCCTGTAACCCTAGGACCTGGCGACTATATAAGTCGGGCCTATGGGAGCCTTTAGGGCATGATAACTTAGACTCTCTAGTCACCTCGCACAGCAAACCAATCCCTGTAACTCGGCGTATTGCCCTTATAGTGATTTATAGCAGGAGTAGGATTCTGCCACCGTTGTGGGATCTGAACCTGGGTAAGCTGTGTTACATCTTACCCGTCAACCGTCCGCCTTACCCCACGTCTCTAAACACGCACTGTGAGGACCCCTCCATGGCGTACTCGTCGGCAATACCACGACAGTTGGCGCCCACCGTGGGCCAAGAGGCGCTTCAGGATCTTCAGCGGGCGAGGACCAAGATCTTCGCGGGAATTGGCGAAACCGTAGCCATCAGTCGCGTTCTCTTCTCCGGGAACGTTCCGATCGTCCCTCCTGATGAGTTCTGGATCCCAGCGAAGACGAACCCTATGCGGTGTTCGATCGTTCCTATCAGAGACATCCACCTCTTCATCGGAGAAACCGACTCGGGCACTAGTTCCCTGGGATTCGGAGGAGCATCAAGACCCACACGGACCGCCTACGGGCAGGACACGTTCACGGAAGGATCGATGTCGGATCTCTCTTTGGAGTTTGCCGGCAAAGATCGGAAAGCACCAAGGCCTGCACGAACCACCTACGGGCAGGATACGTTCGTGGAAGGATTAGTGTCGGATCTCTCCTCGGAGTTTTCCGGCAAAGATCGGAAAAATTTAAGGCCCACCCAAACCGCCCCTGTGCAGGATATAAAGGTGGAAGATCACTACAAATCCGCCGGCTTCGCCCGTGCGTCTGGACAACAGAGATCCAAGTTTGTCGGCGTGGTTACCATCTTTGATCTGGCGCGTTGCGTTCAGAGAGAAGGCGAAAACCCCCGCGATTACCTGGCCAGGTGGCTCCCACTACCCCGATGATAACGCTTTGTATCACTTCGTGGAAGGACTGGACTGTGGCACGCTTCTCCGACATTCTTTAAGACGGCAGCAGGTAACGAGACGCCTTACCCTCGAGGAGATGGTGAGCACCGTCAACAGCTACGCAGAAGCTGACGCAGCAGCCCAGATGGAGCTTGCGCTTAGAGACGGAGAACCTCCGATTCAGCAACCACCGCCACCACCTCCCGCCGCCATCGTCGCAGCAGCACCACCACCTCCAGTCATCGTCGAGGCCGTTGCACCTCCACCGCCCATCATCGAGGAAGTCCTGGCACCCTCCGACTCTGTCATTGACGCGCTTTATGCTGATTTCAGTGCAGATTTAGAGGAGATAGACTTCAGTCCAGAAGAGCTAGACTCCGCTATGCAGGAGATGGAGGAGGATTAATCGCGCGACGAGCAATCCAACAACGACGTCACGTCCCGAGGGGTGTGCGTCACCATTGGGACGACGATGGATGAAGATCAACCCGGACGAGCTCCGCCTGCAGCACCGGAAAAGGGGAAGGGGCCACTTATTGCTGCTGACGATGATCGCGCAAAGGTCATGCCTCCTCCGCCTAACCTAGTGTAGCAGCCGCAGGAACTCGGTACCGGCCCGAGCAACAACAACACCTCAAACTTGCCTCCTCCAGCATCTACGGCTGCAACAGCCCAAGTTACTCCAGCTGATAGAGTGATGTATGTCAATCTCCTCGTCGAGCCACTAACCGTTGCTCATATCCGGAACGTGACCCAGCTTGACAAGAAGCACCAGCAGCTGCTGGAGGAAGCACAAGCCATCGCGGAGCAAGGCGCTAAACTAGATCGAGATCTGGTCAACGCGCATAAGTCCATAGAGAAAGCTAGAGCAATGGAGGCCGAGTACAAGACTTTGCTACAGCAGCAGAAGGCTAAGAAAGCTCCGACTCGCGTCATCAACGATCCTGGTGTACGGCACAACCTAGGATGGGCTCCCTCGAAGCCGGCACATGCCAAGCCATACATTGACAGTGAAGGCAAGCAGGCGATGCCCACCCCACTCCTTAACCTTGCCGTCGCCAAGACCCTTCTGGAGCAGGATAGATCGCCTGAGGCAGTGGAACAGGTCTATGACCTAATGGCCAAGGCGGTGAAGCAGCAGGAAAAGGCCACCTCTCAGAGGCTTGAGTCTGACCCAGCGCTCTGCCAATCTAGCCAGTACAAGACGCCAAGGGACAAATCTCCTCTTGATGTCGGGTCCCAGACGGGTTCATCAGAACAAAGACGGAGGGATGCGCGCAACAGGAAGGATGCCATCCCCATATCCTCCGACCACGGAGAAATGGCCCGACCTCGTCGCCCATCACCACCGCCCCGATCTCCCCGACATCGCAAAAATTACAAGGCTCACCATCGTGCGGATATGCCCCCACCAAAGCAGTGCGGCATCGTCATCTGCAACAAGGCGGAGCAGACCCGTCATGACGAAGAGCACAACCAAGGACACAAGAGCAGGTCACGCCATGACCCTCCATGTCAGACAAGCAACCGTGACAGGCGTGAGGCATCGCAGGAGGGTACCAACAAGAAGGCTAACCCACCGCCACCTCCGCCACCGTCACCACCAAGCAGTCACCATGGCGGAGGAGGCCCGCGTCATTCACGCAGCCCATCCCCTGTTGACAAAAAGAAGAAGAACCCGGAGCCGTACGATGCACGTTCGCGGATCGATAAGATCCACGAGGCCCGGGAAGGACCATACCTGGGACCACGCTGCTTTGGACCTGCAATACGATCCGCAACTTACCCCAAAGGTTTCCGGATTGACAAGACCATCAAACCCTATGACGGCACCGCCAAGCCAGCAACATGGTTGCAGGACTACGACAATGCGGTGGAGATTGCCGGAGGCAACCCCAACGTCGCCGTCAAGTACCTCCCGTTAATGTTGGCGGGCACGGCCCGTCAATGGATCGACGACTTACCGGAGAAATCTATCTACAAGTGGCTGGACATGCAAGAAGTGTTCACCAAGAACTTTGAGGGTACATACAAGCGTCCCTGCACGTGGGCGATCTACAGTGGTGCGTGCAAGAGAAAGACGAGACATCTCGCGCCTACCTCTCCTGCTGGCTGGATATGAAGAATTCCTACGCAGGAGTGCACGCTCAGACCGCCATGGCCACCTTCATCGATGGGTTGGAAAGGGGCACGCTGCTCCGGCATAAGATGAAGCGCTTGCAGGACAATCACCAGCTTGACTTGAACCAGATGATTCAGTTGGCTAGTGAGTTCGCAGCTGCCGACGACGATGCTCGTGGCTCCTTGCCGGCAACGGCCGTTCCAACTCAAGCTCGGAGGAACAACAGTACAAAGCGAAAAACCGCTCCAGAAGAAAAGCAATCTACCGACATGGTTGCTATGACTTTTGCAGGACGAGGAGAAGGCGGACATCGTGGCCGAGGAAGGGGAGCTGGTCGTGGGCAACAACGAGGAATTGAAACCACCTCGGCGCCGCTCTGCGTTCCCCAAACCTACAAGGAGTACCGCGATATTCCGTGCCTCGTACACCTCGACGCCAATGGCAAGGCCACCCATACCAATCGACACTGCAAGTTCGTCACCAACCTCAAGGAAGACCCGGAGTCCGGCTACAAGCAAAGTCGGAAGAACAGACCGCGAGGCAAGGACAAGGGTAAGAAGAAGGAGGAGGAGTCCAAGGATTCAAGTGACATGGATGAAGACGTTGACCCTAAGCATGCCTCCAAGAGCGATGACAAGGGCAAGAACCCCTTCGCAAAGAAGGCTCCAGTCTACCACACTTTCCTTGGCACCCCCACCTTCCGACAACAGAAGACCTCTCTGAGGATCCCGATGGCTACTCTCCCCCAGTTCCCCAGTACCTTCGCTGGTTGGAGGTTCCAATAACTTGGGACAGGACGGACCACCCAGACCTTATACCCACGGAGAACCAGTACGCCATGGTCATCAACCCCTTGATTGACGGCGTGGAGTTCACCAAGTGTATGGTGGATAGTGGAAGCAACATCAACATCATGTACCTGGATACACTGCAAAAGATGAACTTGACGGAGGCAAACCTAAGGAGGACCAACACCATCTTCCACGGCGTAGTTCCTGGTCGGGAGGCTCGGTCCCTTGGGTGCATTACACTTCAGGTTGCCTTTGGCGATGTTAATAATTACCGCCAAGAGCACATGACATTCGAGGTGGTCCCCTTCAAGAGCGTGTACCACGTTATATTCGGCCGTGACATATTCCACATGTTCATGGCCAAGCCATGCTTCGTCTACAACAAACTCAAGATACCCGGACCAAACGGTATCATTACCATATCCGGAAGCTTTACCAAGGCAAGGGACTGCGAGATCAATGAAGCAGCCATTGTAGAAGCTGTCCTCTACAACGAAGAATTCAAAGAGATCTAGAGCAAGGTCGATGACTCAGAGATGCCCGCGTCGAAGAAGCAAATCTCCGACTCATCTCCTGCGTTCAAGGCTGCCATCGAGACCAAGCCGGTGGAACTTGTGGTAGGTGATGCCTCCAAGACCGTTGCCATTGGGACGAACCTGGATCCCAAATAGGAAAGCGCGCTTGTCGAGTTCCTCCGTGAGAACAGGGACATCTTTGCCTAGCAACCTGCCAACATGAAAGGTGTACCTAGGGAACTTGCCGAGCACAGCTTAAACATTGATCCAAAATGCAAACCAGTGAAACAACCTCTACGACGCTTTGGAGATGAGAAGAGACGCGCCATTGGCAAAGAGATAGCTAGGTTACTTAAGGCTAGATTTATCCGAGAAGTCCTTCACACCCAATGGGTGGCCAATCCTGTACTTTTCCCCAAAAAGGGAACCAATGAATTAAGAATGTGCGTTGATTACACCAGCTTGAACAAAGCATGTCCCAAGGATCCGTTTGCTTTGCCTCGCATTGACCAAGTCATTGACTCGACGGCTGGCTCAGAACTTTTGTGTTTTCTCGATGCATACTCAGGATACCACCAGATCAAGATGAGGAAGTCGGACCAATTGGACACTTCGTTCACTACCCCATACGACACGTTTTGCTATGTCACGATGCCCTTTGGGCTGAAAAACGCAGGTGCTACCTACCAGCGGACAATGCAACATTGCCTTCACGACCAAACTGGTCGGAACGTTCACGCCTATGTGGACGATATCACGGTGATGTCTAAAAAGTCAAATGACTTAATCTCCGACTTAAAAGAAACCTTTGATAATATCCGGAAATACAACATGATGCTTAACCCTAAGAAGTGCATCTTCGGGGTTCCAGCCGGCAAATTGTTGGGCTTCATCGTTTCCCAACGTGGAATCGAGGTCAACCCGGAGAAAATCAAGGCGATCTTAAACAAAAACCGTCCGACATGCCTAAAGGACATTCAATGACTAACGGGTTGTGTTGCAGTAGTTAGTCGGTTCGTCAGCCGACTTGGAGAGAAGGCCCTGCTGCTGTACAAGTTGCTGAAGAAAGTGGACAAATTCACGTGGATGGACGAAACAGATGCAGCATTGAAGCAGCTCAAGGAGATTCTTTCCTCTGCGCCCATCCTTGCAGCACCCGAGCCTGGAGAGCCCCTGTTAATTTACATGGCGACAACCAACCGGGTTATCAGCATCGTCGTCGTGGTAGAGCGGAAGGAACCAGGCTATGAACACGGAGTTCAACGACCAGTTTACTATGTGAGCGACGTCTTGACGGAGTCCAAGCAACGTTACCCGCACTACCAAAAGATAGATTATGGAGTATTCCTTGCTTCTCGGAAGCTGAGGCATTACTTTCAGGAGCACCCAATTACAGTGGTGAGCAAGACTCCACTGTCCGACATTATCAATAACAGCGACGCTACAGGAAGGTTCGCGAAGTGGGGCATTGAACTTGCCGCCTTCGAGATCACCTACAAGAGACGCAATGCTATCAAGTCACAAGCCTTGGCGGATTTTGTTGCAGATTGGATGGAGATGCCAGATGTTACTCTGTTGCCGGAACCAGAGTACTGGGTGATGCACTTTGACGGATCAAAGCTGCTCAATGGCTCGGGGGATGGTGTATTGCTATAGTCACCAACAGGAGACAAGCTACACTACGTTCTGCAAATCCACTTCGAGGCTACAAACAACATGGCGGAGTATGAAGCACTCATTCACGGACTACGTGTAGCCAAGGATATTGGCATCAAACGCATAGTTTGCTGTGGAGATTCAGACTTGGTTGCCCAGCAGGTGGCTGGCACCTGGAATGCGTGGAACCCTATGATGGCGGCATATCGAGACGAAGTGGACGAGATAGCCAAGATCTTCTTGGGCTATGAAGTCAAGTATGTACCTAGGGAACAAAACGAGGCGGCTGATTTGCTGTCTAAGCTTGGATCAGGGCGCAAGCGAATTGCGCTAGGAGTTTTCCTAGAGCACCTGCGCACACCATCCGTGAAGGGGCAGACATCGATAACCCGGATAGAGCTGACTCTTTCGTCAACATGGTGACTAAGATCCCTCCGGCTTGGACAAAACCGTTCATGGAATACCTCAAACACGGAACTTTGCCCGACAACAAAGTCGAAAGATGGCAAATAGTACGACGAGCAAAGGGTTATACCATAATCAATGGGCAACTCTACAAAATCAGAACTACTGGTGTATACCTAAAGTGTGTTTCCCAGCTAGAAGGTATGGAAATCCTACATGAAATCCATCTCGGAGATTGCGGGCATCACGCCGCTCCTCGATCGTTGGTCGCGAAAGCCTTCCGGCAAGGATTCTACTGGCTGACCGTGAAGGCGGACGCCGACAAGCTGGTTGAGACATGCATGGGATGCCAGTATTATGCCCGACAACCACATGTTCCTGCTGAAGAACTGCGAACAATACCAATAACTTGGCAGTTTTCAGTCTGGGGGCTGGACATGGTGGGACCGTTACAGACGGCACCTTGTGGGTTTACGCATCTGCTTGTAGCAGTTGACAAATTCACTAAATGGATAGAAGCTAAACCCATTAGAAAGCTTGATGGGGCAACTGCCCTCAGGTTCGTCCGAGATCTAGTGGTGAGATTTGGTCTCCCACATAGCATTATCACCGACAACAATTTATCACTCGGAGAAGTGGAGGCTTATTGCTGGGAGAAAGGCATCCGACTTGACCTTGCATCTGTGGCACACCCACAATCCAATGGTCAGGTTGAGCGAGCCAATGGATTAATAGGGAATCAAGCCACGTCTTGAGGGACCACTACATAGAGCAGCTAGAGCCTGGGCGGAAGAATTGCCATCTGTGCTGTGGAGTTTACGGACTACACCCAACAGATCCACCGGCTACACCCCTTATTTCATGGTATATGGAGCAGAAGCCATCCTGCCTTCCGACATTCTTCACGATGCACCAAGAGTTGCCGCCTACGACGAGGATGACGCTGAAGAATCCCGACGCCTAGATGTGGACCTTCTCGAGGAGGATCATATTTTGGCATGCCAAAGATCCGCCATCTACCATCAGAAGCTACGCAGCTACCATAGTCACCGCGTTCGACATCACTCGTTTAAAGAGGGGGATTTGGTGCTCCGACTTAAGTAGAAGAAGTCACACAAACTATCCCCACCATGGGAAGGACCATTCATTATAAGCAAGGCGCTACTCAATGGGTCTTACTACCTTGTTGACAATCGTGAACTAAAGGATAGACCCAACAAGGATCATAAGCGTAAGCGATGTGATCCGGATGATGACTACCCGGATCTTGATCGGCCATGGAACATAGCACAGCTACGTCCTTTTTACACTTAGCATTTTTTATCTAATTGTGTATCTCTTATATGATCAATGAAATAAAGCTCTCTGGTTCACTCATATGTCTGAGCCTTTTACCTCCTTTAGTGTTCATTTTTGGATCATGTAAAACCTTTATGCACAAGTATTGCGTTTGCACTTGTGAAAATTCCGCCTACGGGCGTTAGCTTAAGTTTTCTGGTGTACATGTTCTTTGTTGTTTTTATGTGGATTATGGAGTAGTGACTTTCGGCACTTATTGTCGGCGATTTTGTGCTTAGGTTATTGACGGTGCCATTGGGCATCATCACCTAAGCGCATGGTTCTGACAACGAGTCTTCCAACTCACGAAAAGTCAAGCATAAGAACCAAAGTAATGGATAAGCCAGCACTTGCTAAAAAATAAATACATGCTGGAAATTAGTTCTTAAGTAGCAGGACGTAACAACCATTGTTTTCCGCCTTAAGTTACTTCACCAAGTTTTTTCCGCGTATACACCAAAGGTGAAACAAATATTACAAAGTTGTTTTTCATTCCTTTGGCACAGGAGACTTGGAAGCAGCATCATCACCAGCTGGAGAATCGCCCTCAGCGTCGGCACTGTGGTGGGACTCGGAGGAATCTTGGTTGACGCTGTCGATGGTGTTCATAGGCATGAAGACGTCGATGTCCACCAACTCGGAAAATCTGGTGTCATAACCCGCGAGTGATGACAGGATGGCTTCATGATCAATCTCTTTGCCGTCATCGTCGATGTCGGGGATACCAGAGGTCACCGTGTCGATGTCGGCACCTTCGCAGTGTGCCTTCACCATTGACAGCGCCATCCTTGCGCCAGCCCGTGCACATGAAGCTTTCCAGCTTGTGACACGCTCGAGGGCTCGGCGCAGAATCTCCGAGTACTTCGCCACGTAGTCCGAGGCCTTGATGTGTATTTGAAGGGGCTTGGCAATCTCTTTGGCTTGGGTGATGGCGGTGTTGATGAAATTGCCGGCAAGAACCATGCATTCCTTTTCCGAAGGAGGCGATCGGGTTAAACCCATAGGAGCTGCAATTTCCGACAAGAAGCGCATGAGTTCAATAAATTCTAAGTATACAGACTACAAAAATACAAGGCGGAGGAAACTTACTGAAGATGCTGGCCTTAGCCTGCTAGAGGGTGTCCGCCAAGGATTCTTTCTCTTGTTGGAGGAGCTTAAACGCCTCGCTGTGGCGTTGGTTTTGCTCATCAGCAGCTTGCTTCTGATCTTTTAAGATCGCAAGCTCCTCCTTCAAGCAATTGATTTCCGCGGAGGCGGAATCCTGCAGGGCCTTCATGGAATCCTCATGCATTTTCAGCATTTCTTTCCTCTCCTCCTTAAGGATCTTGTTCTCGCTGTCCAGTTGCTGGATGTGCTTGGACTGCTCGACAATGTCCTTGGCCTTTGCAACATGTTCTGCAAAGTCGGAGAAAGCAAAGTACACAGTGAGTACTCGGAGAATGTAGGCACAAAAACAAGACGGAAAGCGCAAAAAGAAAACAGACTCTTGTTTTTGATGATCTGTTCCTTCAAGAAGGCAGTTTTACCCTTTTCGTCTTCAAGATCTGCACGCATCTCCTGGTACTTATCATTGGCCATGCCCCTCCAAGCATTCTTGTTCTATGGAAAAAAGGACAAAGTTAAACCGTTGTCTAGTCTACTTGGAGCATCTAGTCAGAAATTTTCCACCTAGACGCTCGGGGGCTACAGCAAGATTTTTTAACTTAGCAATATGCTTAGCTTTTCTTTAAGCATCTAGTGGGAACTAATTCAGTTCTCGATTAGAAGCTTGGGGCTACAGTATAAAGTTTTTAACTCGGATATCTTCTTAGCTTTTCTTTAAGCATCTAGTCGGAACTAATTCAGTTACAACTAGAGGCTTGGAGGCTACAGTATTGAAAATTATAAACACTACGTATGCTACTCTTAAAGCATCTAGTCGTAATAGTTCATTCCATATAAATGCTTGGGGGCTACAGTGAGAGTTTTTTCTAACTTAGTCACTCTTAGAGCATATAGATGCAAAACCTATGGTTTTCCTTCTACATCCTCGGGGGCTACAGTGGGATACTCGTATGAAATGCAAAAGGAAAAGTAAAACTTACAAGTGCAATGATCTTGAGGTTTGTAGCGCTCTCGGCTAGCAGCTTGCCAAAGGAGATGCTATTTCCTCGCAAGATGTTCGCTTGTCGGAGGAGCTCCTCAAGACCGCACGTCGGAGATGTCGGTACTCCTCTAGGAACCAGAGCTGTGTTACTCGGCGTGAACGCCGGGTAGACTATCTTTGGGAACTCAAAAGCAATGGCACCGCCTTCGGCAGAAGTAGCAGCTTCCACCACCGCCTTGCCGCCACCGATGGCATCCTTAGACGGAGCTTCAGCCATTTGTTGAGCGGTGCTCTCCAGCGTTGCCTACTCGCCGACAACATCGAGTTCGTTAGAAGCGCCAGAATCCACTTCCATGATGGAAGGGCCTGGTGCGTCCTTAGCTTGTGAGCTTGTCAGAGCAGACGAGGGATTGGCGGCAGGGGTAGCAGGAGCGATGGCGGGGGAGGCATCACGATGCAGCATGTCTTTGATATTTCGTGAAGCCCCCAATGTTTTGGAGGACTTCTTGAGGCTAGTCGTGGATTTCTTCCTGAAACGTGCAAAATGCATAAGTACATGAACAAGACAGATAAATAGACAATGTCGGAGAATGTGAAGCTTACACTAGGGGGGGTGCTTTGGCAAATATCCCGGTGGTTCTTCTGTTTTCCGCCTCCAGGGCGGCGGTAGTATTTTTGGAGGCTCCACTCTTCGTCTTCTTCTTCTTGCCTCCGTCGGCAGCGTCAGAGGTGGAGCTCTTCTGCTTTCGCGCCAACGGGACCTCATTGTCGGACAGGACTGTGACTTCCTTCATCTTTGGATCATAGATTTGGGAAGCCAGGTTGCCCTCATCTAGATTGCTAAGCTATTAAGTAAGAAATCACCGTGTTAGATAAAATGACATCTGCAAGACGGAAGAACTAGAGTATATGTCATACACGGAAAATAAATACCTACCTTTGGGCACTTGCCGTCTACGAACATGCCGTAGGTGATGGTGAAGCCACGCTTCTTATCCTTCACCTTGACGATGTCCTTCAGGCAGAGCTTGACGGAGTCGCTCGAGAAGTTATCCACGGAGATGCGGAGGCTATCCCTTCTGTCACTGGTATACTCGTGCATGTACTTCGCGCGATGCTGCAGAGGTTGGATTCGCCTGATGAACCAGCACATGGCTAGGTCCAAGCCGGTCAAACTCGTCTCTACAAACCATTCGATCTGCCTTGAAGCGTCGAGGTCGGAGGGAAGGGAGGCTTGGGATCTCCATGTGGAAACTTCAGCGGTGGCTCCGTCCACGAAGTCCGGGTACGTTACTTCTCGGCCCGCCAGAGGAATGTCGGGGCCGTAAAAGTATGTCCGTTGCCAATTCTTGCAGGACTCGTGGCCGACGATGTCGGGGAACCGCCGGCCAGGTCGAATCTTGAAGCTTATGGTGCCGCAGTTCCTAATCTCCTCCTTACTATGTACGGCTTCACGTTTGACGGTGAAGGAGTACACAAAAAGGTCTAACCTAGGCCTTATCCCTAGATATCCCTCGCAAAGTGCCGCGAAGTTGCTAAGCACTAGGATACTATTGGGGGAAAGGTTATGGGGCTGGACCCTATAGTGGTTTAAGACGGAGCGGAAGAAGTGGGAGATAGGCAGGGAAACGCCGCGTACCAGCTGAGGTTTGAGGTACACCTTTTCTCCAGCTTGGGGAGAAGGTGTCACCTCGGCCAGCGCCGCTTGGCCAAAGAGCCCCTCCGTCGCGGGGAGGTAGCCTTCGGCGACCATCTCCTGGATATCGCGGTCGGTGATGTCCGAGCCGCGCCAATCGCCCTTGTGCGAGTCTGGCTCCTCCTCCAGTGGCTCTAGCGCTGCCAAATTTGGGTCGCCGCCGGTGGATTCGATCATCGCCGATGCGGGGATGACCAAAACCTCTGGGGGAACGACGATGGAGCTCGCCGGCTTCGCCGCGGCTTCGCTCGACGCCGCCATCGATGGAGAAGTGCTGCTGCTAGCCATGGGGTGAAGATTGTGTTGGGAATATGCCCTAGAGACAATCATGTATGATGAGATTTCCCATTGTATTCATAAAGATATTAAGTAGTCCTTGTATAAACATATGATGTGTATCATTGAATATGTGATTCGGTTGTGGAACTATGCATTCATGTTGTTTGTACTAAATATCCTTGGTCATTGAAGTTGTGCTGGACACAAAACTTAGACCAATGTGAAAGTTGGCTTGATGACTCGGTTCCACTTGTCATGGGCATGGAGATGCTATTCCAACTTACACAGATTCGGCTCAAGAGCTTAGCAAGTCGGATTGACCCATATTGAGGTACAACGAACTAGTTGTCATTTGTATATCTCAATCAATGTAATCCTTAGACCTGAGGTTATTGCATAGTCCGAGTTGAGGATCACAGACTTAGGTTCTTTCAAATGCTGATCCGTAACTGGGCAGTTATAAAGGCAGAGTTCGGGTCGACTGAGAATCAAGCTATGTGATGTGAATAACCAAGATGGGATTTTGCCCCTCCACTTGGAGAGATATTCTCTGGACCCTCTCGTGAGATATGATTCGGAAAGCATGGCCATGCACGACTCGGTTAAGTGTTAACGAGGCGATCGACTAAGAGTTAGTCGGGTGAATCACTTATCTCGGATCGAGAAGAGAGTCGGACTATTTAAGGGATGACAATTATTCGCCTATAGTCTGACAAGGTATATCGTGAGGCAAAAGGGACTCGGACGTAAGTCGCATTGGAAAGGCAAGTCGTCATGACTCTTTGGTACTTGGGAGACGCGTTACGCTAGGAGCCGCTACCGACTGATCGATTGAGAGACGGACTCCAATCGTGTCCAAGTAGCCATGAGCCTGCGGGGTCACACACTTAAGAGCGGGAGCAAGTTCGGATTGGATCTGAACATGTAATCTGGTTGGGTTGGACCTAAACCGGATTAGGACTGAGTTAGTGAGTTGGACTCACGGTGACTAGTGTTATATGGGCTTTAGTGAATGGGCCGCGCGAGCAGAGCCACGTTCACTCCCTATATATAGTAGAGAACCGTAACCCAGAAAGGTTAATCGTTGTTCGATTAGGTCATTCCATGTGTTGGAAACCCTAGCTCCACAGCAGTCCGTTGTAAATTCTGAACCTAGCGTTCACGCCGGTGCTCCTCCTTGTACGTGTGGATACCAGCAGAGGTGCTGTGCGATCACCACCAGGACGATCGGATCGTGAGGACTGCACTGCATCAACTGACGTGCTTTATCAGTAATCCGCAACTGCGCATCTAGTGGTAAACCTCGTGGCCTTCTACCTCAGCTAGATCTTCAGATCACCATGTTGGAGGAATTTTTTTGTTTTATCTCCGCGTGGCCCAACAGTGGTATCAGAGCGATAGCTTCTGGTTTTAGGGTCGAGATCTCGCATATGTGATATGCGGTTGGCTGTAGATGAGATCTATGTGCTGTTTGGTGGTCGATCTATGAGATAGATCAGTTTTGTACGAAGTTGATTGGATCAACTATACTCGTGGAATGGTAGATCTGATTTCCGTGATCATACTGCTGAGGTCGTGGAACGACATACCCCTACCGGTAGGCTTCCGCCATCGGGGTAGACTGTGACACGTAAATCCAGAAGCGATGATCGAAGATCAAAGAGTTTGATCGAATCGGAACGATGGTCAGAATCCATGTTCGGATCGTAGATGAGATCTACGTTTTCGGAACGATGGTCGGAATCCATGTTCGGACCGTCGGCTTCGCCCTGTCGTAGCACCTTAGATGTCGTTGCGAGTTTCACAACGCCGGTAGATATTGTATCTATGCATAACTTGTTTTTGCAGGAAGTTGTGAATGGTATGGTTCATGTGTTGTTAGCACGTAACGGTGAGGGTCCACTACAGGACCCGACTGAACACGGCCCCACTTGTCAGCATGTAACCGCAAGGCTGACGGACATCAAGTTTCAAACCGTGTGAGAGTTTCGTAGAAGGAGATGGTGAAATGTGAGGAAACTTTAAGTGGCTAGGGAAAAGTGAGTACAGCTTTGGAACCAAGGATACAAAAATAGAAATCTATTTTCTTCATGTGTGTGAGGATGAATCGTTTAAAAAAATATATTGGTACTAGTACCAACCCGAGAGGAAAATACTATTAATTAGTATTGTTTGAAAAGGAGGGGTGCGAGAAATTTCGCAGTGTTTGAAATGGAGGGGCGCGAGGGAGTGGGGGTCATGTGATTTTGGCCGTCTAGCAATCTTGTCCACCCATCAAAAATCAACGGTCCAGAGAGAATACCTTCCCTGTGAAGGCTCTTGCGCGGACGCCTATGCAAGAAATCGCTGGGTGTCTCAAAGGAGATAATAGGGGTAGATGTGTAGGCCACAAAATAGTAGTAGCACACAATTAATCGGGCTAGATGGGGGGCTGGTTATTTTGGCGCTCCACGAGTTCAAACTTTTAGTGTAGTCCATTTTTAGGAGTGAATGCATCGAGTTCAAAAAACATACTACATATAGCATGCATCATGATTACATGCAAGATAGTAGTTGGTTACGGAGTTGCATGCATCATGTATTAAGTGGATTCTATTGGGTTGATCATATTACTCGTACTTTCTGTACATTCGTTTATCTTATCATAGTCTACTTACTGATTTGCATGCATGTGCGCACAAGCTTCATTTCTTTTATTGAGTGACAGACCCCTTTTCTATGCGATCAAGGCCCCAGTCCCCTGATGTCTCTCGCTAATCAATACAACTCACACATACTGTACTTTATAGTCATAACCATACTTCTAATAAAATCATACTAGTAACTCATAAGCGTAGTTCCATTATTGTTTTAGAAGTGTATTTTACTTAGTACTAAACAACCCCATAAAAAGGTATAGTAACAACCATGGAGACATAGTTTAGCGTCTAGCAATCTTGTCCGTCCATCCAAAATCGACGGGGCAGAGCGGATACCTTCCCTGCGAAGGCTCTGGCGGGAATGCCTACGCAAGAAATCGTACGGTGTACCTATGTAGACTATAGGGGTAGCTGTGCCCGTGACCCATAATACTCCAGACAAAGCTAGGTCACCCTGATGCTAATGGAGTATTTCTTTTCTAGATAGACACCTCCTCCTAGAGCCTATGTAGCATACTAAAAATATGAGTCGGCCATCCGCAATGTGCAACAAAGCCAATAAAATTTGCCCATAAGGAATAGAAAAATGATTTTTTCTCTCTCCCCTATCTTGCATGAAGCAATATGATAAGATATGTTCACCGTATAGATTGAGCTAAGAAAAAAGTAAAGTTGAGTCAAAACCAAATGAATGCTTCGGATAGATTCAGCATGTGGGACACATTAAATAGAGCATGTAATCTCAAGGAACCATCTCATCCTCCCATGAATAGAACAAGTATGGAAATAATAATTTAGTGAGCTAGTACTATACAACAAGTATATTATTACAAAATCTCCACAGAGCACATTCGATTGTTAATAAGAGTGCAATTATAATTATGCAAACCCGAAAAAAGGCTTCTCCCTGTCTCAGATTCGGAGATTTCAACATTGTCGTCGCCCTATGGAGGCACAACCTGCACAATGGTCACGAGCTCGACGGCCAATGTGAGATGGCTTCTCCCTTCCTACCTAGCGGGGCGTGACCTCGATGACCTACGCAATGGTAGCCACTGGATGTGAAGCTCCGTGACTTCCTTCTTCAAATTTTTTCACTCAGCGCGCAGGGTTGAGGAGTCACGCTTGTAAGATAGTGTAAGCATATTTTGAAAAGGAAAATCGACTCGAAGGCTATCACACTCTAGGTTGAGCTAAAAGTTTTTCTACAAAATGTTGATATTATGGCTGTTGATTTCATCTAATTTGGCGGAGATTCTCGCCATGACTTCCTACATGGGAAATTCATCATTAGTAAGAGAACATAATGCCAGTACATGTATAGTGCCTACCTCTCTTCTTTGACGGAGAGCGGGCATGATGTCATCATACACATGAGAGATATCCGTCATGCTATCGACCTGTGGGGTAGAAAATTTGACGCTCGAGCTGCCTACCCTGGAAGATGTATAAAGACGGTTCAATAGTATGAGCAGACAGCCTAGGAATCAATAGAAGTACAAACACCTACCCGGAATCTTGGTCCTGATGATAGCCACTCTTCGGATACATGCGTGAAGATGAGCCCTCGCCCCATTGCTGGTCCCCTTTCTCGGTCCAAGCCTGCAGGTCCCCCTACCAGCAGGGTTTCTCCACCGCCCTATTATTGTTCTTCCAACGAGATAGGTTATTTTGTGACATCGTTGGATGAAGAAGTAAAGAGGCATGGGAAGAGTAATGGAAGAAAATGGTTTCTCTGAAGGCGAAGCGAGGTAGCACCAGTAGGAAGAGAGTGAATAGTAGAAGCAATATGTCAAGGTCTTGGTCTCGTCGCCATCCTTTGAGCAATCTTGTCGGTCCATCTAAAGACCCAATGGGAAGAAGGATCTGCTATAGTAGGAAGGAAAACCAAGGTGTACCGAAGTAGACTATGGGTAGGCCATCATGCTAGCGATCGAGCTAGTAGCTTTAAATATTTACCACCCACCAATGGTCTGCACTAATGTCTTGTCAAAGCAGTGGACAAGATTTCATGTGAGAGATGTGTTTTTATTTGCTTGTTCACCCAGTACGCGCGACGGAGTAAGCCACGAAAAACTAGAGTGGAATTACGTAACCCAGGGGTTTCTACAATCTCTCGTACTGCCACATGCAAAAGATATTGGTAGTAGTACTATACAGTACTTACGTACTAGTACTCCATATAACTATCCAAAGTAGAGTAGTAGTAGTCGTAGTAGTAGTCACATTAAATATACTTAGGGCTTGATGCCTAATCATCACAAACGGTCACCAAAAGATCGAACGGTAAATTTAAAGAGAACTTATGGATTCTTTAGGTCATAGGATTTCAAAACACATGAATTTAATAGGTTCGAATGTACAAAACAGATGAAATCTGTAGGCTTAGTCATTTGGATGAAACACATAAAACACACAGGAAACTGCCTCAATCCTATGCAAATCATGTAAAAAAAGTGGATGTTGAAATTCCTATGAGATTGGGATGTAGGAAAGCAATCCATATAAATTTTGGAGGTATGATTTCTTTCATCGAAAGGGCATCCTTATGAAAAAATCCTATGGTCGAATTCCTCCAAAATTATTTTGAAAATCCTTCGATCCAAAGAGTCCCTTAATTAAGATGAGCGTTCTCACGATAGACGAACACCTTCGGACAAGAGGTGATGCGGTCGTAGATTTTCATCTTGAAACCGTCTGCGTGACCTTGAACATAAGGTAGTCACCCTCCTTCAACTCATGGAAAGCAGCAAAGATTTCCCACTCTTTGTCCAGGACGATCTGGTCTTTGTTGCAGTTAGCATGGACAATCCACTCGCATTCCTTGCACGCTTGGACCACTACTAGCTACGGGTAGGGGCGTCCCTTCACGTATGTCTTGAAGTAAGTCGGGTTGATAAGCATATACAAATCTAGACCATGCGCGGTGGAATGGTGTCCGACCGACCTAGGGTGTCCTGTTGGATTGGCAGAACTAGCGACCGACCTTGTAGCACTTGCCCTTGTCAATACCTCCACTCTCCTACCTAGTAGCTTCAACTCCCTTGGTATGATGGGGAGAGCATCCTCATAGCCACCTGGAGAAGGAGCAGTCCGGTCAAGAATGAAGTCTAATTTTGACATTACAGTTGGGCCATCCTACATGAAAATTACCATTGCGTCAGACCTTTGGAATTACCAAAACACCACAATTCATCGTATAAACTGACTAAAGATCATAATGCATCATTGCACCATCAAAATTACCTAAACAACACAAGGTATCACGTAAATTAGATTTCCTAGACAACATAATGCATCATCAGAATCACCTAACCCTGTGGGTCCTTAAAATTAGATTGATTAAACAACTAGAAGACATACCATTTAATTAGATTGATTAAACATTACAATGAATAATCTGTATGGATAAAATAGCACAATAAATTATATGGATAGAAAAAACAGCATATATGCAATGCATCATCAAAAATACCAAAATAGTAGAAGGCATCCTTTAATTAAATTTAATAAACAGTGTCATGATAATCAAAATTGCCTAAACTGATGGGTCATTGAAATAATCTGAATAAATAGAAGGCATATCATTTAATCGTAAACATCAGAACACAGATCAAAATGGATGAAACAACACAATGAGGAGACAATGCATAATGCATTATAAAAAATACCAAAACATCACAATGCGTCATGGAGAATTAGTAAATAGCACAAAGCATCATCGAAGTACCAAAACAAAACCCTGCATCATCATCAAGAATATATCATAACTAGGAAGAATAGCACAAAAGACAATTATCAAGAATATGACATATAAAGAACAACAAAAAAACAAATATCAAGATTATGACATATAACTAGGCAGTTCAACAAATGACCTGTAGTAGATGTTGCGAAAATCTGACTAGATACACGTTGGATTTCAGTTAAAGCCCCAATCCTCCAAATCTAACATTGTTATAGTTGGAGGCGCAAACTTGCTGAACAGAGGTTGATGGGTTGAGCAGATGAATATGGCACCACTGATGAAGAACCGACCACATACACCGAAGAAGCATGGACAATCACGGATGAAGGGGGATGTGGGACCCTAGATTTATAGCCCGAGACTTCCCTGTTATGCCTGCAATTCACGTTTCCATGATCAGTAAGCCATGAGCATAACTGACAAGTATCATCACAACATCCATAAATTAACGAGTACAACTTACTGTATGGCCATTATGGAAATACAAACATTAGCAGCGGATCTTCCTCAAACATAGAGTCCATGTCATGCCTTAACCTATAGGAAACTCATTGGGAAGACGACCTAGTTCACATAAAATTCAATCACTCCTTCCTCCTTATAGTATCTAAAAATTTGGCCAAGTAAATAGCCAGGGAAAAAGCCAGTGAGTACTTTTGAATGTACTCACAAACCACTGAGACAAAATAAAAAAGATAATGCAATTTTTATGTGGCATGATAGCTCTATAGTATAGTTGTTTTTGAAAAGCCTAGTTTTCTCTAGTAGATATGGCATATCTATATCTTTGTTGAAAAATAGTTTTTTAAAACATGTCTCCTTTTAAAAGTTGGGATATCTCCATATCCTTGTTGAAAACATATTTAAAACAACCTTTAGAGTAAAACCCTTTTTAAACATCTCAGACCCTTTCTGGTCTAAACAAAACCTTATTCTCATACTTTCTCATGACCAAGTCACATCCTTTTATGTTTCTCAAATACCAACACTTGGACACTCCTAGCAGTCACCTTTCCAACCGTCCTTGACTATGGACACAGCTATTCTAATAGATTACACTCTGTAGAGTTTGTGCACTTACCCCACAAGAATCAATACAGCCACCGGGATAGAACCACTGCCCGATACACTCTTATATGGGGGTCCGAATAATCAAACCTAACCTTTCATTTGTCGTCCCTAGTATGGGAACTTTCCCTATGGTATTATTTCTCCCTAGACGAATACCTACTTCGCAAGTCTGAATCTCCCTACCTTACTCCCTAAATCATTCCTCCATCCCCTTAATCTCTTAAACTGTACCATCCACGGGATCCCAATAGTTGCAGCCAATCTCAAGGGAGTAAGTAGAACCTTCCGGGTACAACGAACCCCTAGGTGGAAAGGAAATGGCTTCGGGGGCCTTGAAACCATTTGTATGCATTGTGTCCTAGACCATATTAAGGAAAACAAACTACAAGTTAAGCCCTAAGTTACACCCAGGGTAATGTGGTTGCATGGGTAAATTGTTCCTGTAAAATACTAGAGTATCCGTTCTCTTTTCTTATACATCTTTCTCACTTCTGCTCATCGCCATTTTCTTTGGTTAAAACATCCACATGGAAATGATGGCTCTGTCCAAGGGTTTTGCAAAACATTTTATAAAACTGAATAGTAGGGTAAACCACAAAATAGTTGTTTACCAAAGCCGCGGTTTCCAATGGGTAGGATGATAACCATCCCAAACTCGGTCTAAAGGGAAAAGGTAGGTGTTAATAAGGGTAGGTGTCCTATTGGACACTCATTCATAACTTGGAGGGGCCAAGTATTAGCATGGTGTTTGTAAAGCAAAACATGCAGGTACAAATTCAGTTTATAAAAGGAGATACAAAACAAGCATGTAAAAGGAGTATGCCATATATTGGAGTTCAAGAATGGTGGCTTGCCTATGATCATAGATATGTCCCTGATCTTGTTCTTTAGATAACCAAGAATACCAAAATAATATAGTGATCCCTTCTTCTCAATGTTAACACAATCGCAACTATCATCGTCGTAGATCATACATGCAAACAAGCAATTATCACAATCAACACAAGGCATACAAGCATTAATACAAAACAATAGGAAATTGAACAATACAAGTATACCATTCAGTAGATTTTAAGTAATTGAGTTCAAAACAAATGGAATTACTTAGATTGCAAGTGTGGATTTTCTTTAAAGGTTAAGAAGCCAAAAACTACTTAATTAAGGGGGTTTTAGACCACGGCCAAGTTCTGTATGACATCATTGTACAAAAATGATATCATCAAAAAGATACTGACAAAACAAAGCCACCAAAAGTGGTATTACTATTTTATCAAAAAGATACTGACAAAACAAAGCCACCGTTAGCTAGGTTATCCAACAGGCTGGACTAGTGGGGTATCGTAACTACTGAGCTCTGATACCACTCTGTAACACCCTCGGATCGGCTCTATGCAAGTTTCAGCGATTCCCGCCAAACCCGCATAGAAACTATTCAAAGGCGCCCACCAGGCACTTTCGTGCGGGTGGAAAACGAAGTAATATCATTACACAATAGTCCACGACGAGACCCACAGAACAGATATATAGAACAACGACTCCATGAGTCAAGAATGCATATATACAATACAAAGATCTAAATCACCTTGAAAACGATACAGTGCCCGAGTACGGATAAGATGCAAATTGAGCTAAGAGCCCTGAAGAATAACCAATGGCGTCCATAACACTACCCAGTACAAGACAGAAGGGTAACCCTGCTAACGACGTCGATCTCAAACCTGCTTCAATAAAAGCGGTGCCGACCAAGGGAAAAGGAAAAATAGAGCGGTCAGTACTGAGGCCAATACATGGCGAGTCTTAGAATTCGGCGGTCCTTGCCTACATAGGTATGGTGGACTGAAGTGGCAGCGCAAGCCGGTACACGGCGAGTCTTAGAATTCGGCGGTCCTCGCCTACATAGGTATGGTGGACTGAAGCGGCAGCGCAACATGCACTAAACAACCTATAGAGACTTGATACAACTATCGGCTGTCAGATAGGGATAAGAAATACCTATTCGAAACCAACCTGATACTAACACCAAGCAAACCCATCCTTACATTTCTCCCTTGAGACCAAGCGAGGAAGTCGGACCGAGGGACTCACACAGTTGGTAGTTTTATTCATTCCATTATAGTTGCGGCAATTACTAGTCAGATATAGATAGCATGAGTCATCCCGATAACATAAGCAGTGGGCAGTTTAGTTAAACATTCTGTTGTAGTTGCAATACTTACTAGTCAAATATATATACCATGAGACATTCAAAAACCCAGCAGTTGTTGGTACTTTTATTTAGCCATTCCGTTATACTAAAGCAGATTACTAGCCATTTTAAAGTCAAATTTATAGCACTACTTTAGTTATAGTTGTCTATGATCGAGATACTGTGCTCCAAGTCGTCCATAACCGCGGACACGGCTTTCAGAAAGTTTTACCCTGCAGGGGGCACAAATAGCAACACATGCACGATCAACCTCGGAAAAACCAAATGAAAACCCAACGAGGCATCACGACAAAGAAATCGCAAGATTCATATAATATTTCAGGGGGCCACCCCACCAAGCTACCAGCTACGAAGTTGGCCGGCTCAGACACGGACCCATAGGTTTGTGACGACGGTTGTAAACGACTGGGAACCCAAAAGTGTGACTAGGCTTGTCGATACCGCGAAAACATGGCACGGGGTTCCAAAATAGTACAGGCGCTCCACGCGCAATATTAAATAAAGCAGTAAGCATGGCATAATCATGGTATAAGTACAAGATAGTAATAAAGCGCCAAACTACTTTGTGGCCCAAGAAATAAGATATGACTCAAGCTCATGCTAAGGGGATTCATGGTCCCACATGCGGATAGTAAGTCAAGGAACAGGTATCAAGTACTCGGGGTCCTACGGGACACAAGTGGACGGTTAAAAACCAAATAACATCTATTGCCCACCTGTGCCTCTGCATTATTTACCTACTTTTAATATTAGTTATTAAGCTGTAATTAAAGTCATGATCATCTCCAAGTATGAGGCATTTCTCCAACATCCGTGAAACATCGACAACGTGAAAAAACACTACACAAGCAACTGCGACTCGCAAGGCCGACTATCTACCAAACAACAGATAATAGGAGGTGTCCATGGCAATATAGTGGCTGCAAGAGATATCACGGGTACGAAAACTAGAGCATCGCAACACAGATAGCAATAGATCAACAGGAGTATATAAAGACTATACAAGTAAGATAGGTAGAAAGGGGGAGAATGCTCGCCTGGAAAACATTGCCAAAGTTTCATAACTGAAGAACTTGTCGAAGCTCACAACATCTCATCGTCCTATCCGGAAATAAGCAAACACTGAAGGGAACAAGCGATGCAATAATTACAACTAATACGGAAGAATCAGCATGATCACGATATGATGCATGACATGGCAAGTTAATGATGCGAACTATGTTGAAAAGGTATTAGGGGCATAGAACATTGATGATATATCATTCGTGAGGCATTATTAATAAGAAACAATTAGTTCCCAATTTTATTTATCATGTTTTCCTTGCATAAACAGTACTGATTATAAGACTACTCTTAATGCACGATGCAAAAGATAACATGGATTTCATGGTTGGAGAGGTCTCGTCGCGCTGATTGATTTGGACATATTATTTTTCAAATTCGGATTTACGGAATTAAAGTTATGAATTTATTAAGAAAAAGTTCAGTTAATAGGCTTAAAACAATTTCAAAATTTAATTGTCCAAAAAATATATTTCAATGGGATATTCATGATCCTTGCATTTGTTTTTTATCTCAAAACATCTATTACTTGAGTAAATTGGGTTTTTCTTTTAAAAGATATTGAAATATGGATTTATATCATTTTATTCCTTTTCTGGAAAACAAACAAAAAAACATTTAGTACTCAGTTTTAGTTAGCCATGGGCATGTACAGGAAAAAAGACAGAGAAGAGAGGATTCGGTTTAGGAAGGACAAGGAGCCAGGGGGATTTTTTGTAAACAGTAAGATCAAGTCGTGTACTGAAGCGAGCACCTAAGTTTGAGCACAAAAATAGCTAGCTCAAGCAAAATTTACCGGACGATTACGAGGGCCCCTGATGATCCGTTTGGCAAACCGTTTGGAGCTGCGCATAGCCAGTACATCAGAGAAGAGGGAAATGTGAGGAACTTTGCTGGACATAGACTATGGAGTTCGTAATCTTGATTGTAACAGAGGCAGAAAACATGGGTTGATCAGACAAAACTGTCGGAATTTCGACTGTGATATTGGTTAATTTTTTTGGAGATGACTCTAAGAGTTTAAAACCACGGTTTTTGGTGAGGTTTGAAGACGTTGGTGATCTGGTTCTATCAAGATTATAGGATAAAGAAGATCTGCACCGATGAAAGGCTGGAGCGGCCAGGAGTTTATTAGGAACAGAGCACTACTAGGAAACTAGCTATAGATAGACAGACCTTATGTGGCGCATGGTTCTGACCATGCGCCACAAAAGTTGTGCAGTGGCGCATTTCATCAAATGCGCCACAGAAGTTTTCCAACTTCTGTGGCGCATATGTCCACATGCGCCACAGAAGTTTCAACTTCTGTGGCGCATATGGACATATGCGCCATAGAAAGCTCGGGTGGACCCTACCATAGAATTCATTGACTGTACTCTGACCAACATTCTATGGCGCATACGACTATATGCGCCATAGAAGTTTATCTTTTATGGTGCATATAGAGGCATGCGCCACAGAAATTTCTGTAGGGAAAACAGATTCTACCCCCCCTTTGGATCGCCTTTTTAGCTTTGTAAAAAATAATAGAAAATGAAAAACACTTCAAAAAATAAAATCCTTTCACATAGTGATAGGTAATATGGTCTAGTTTGTAGGAAAATTAACAAACATGCATTTCAACTTTTTATAAAAAAAAGTTTATGCCACGGTAAAACGGCCGTAACTTTTGCATACGATGTCGAAAAAATACGTATAATATACCAAAATGATGAGAATGAGATTTCGCATCCGCTCACAACAGCCTACGGTCGTTTAGCGATTATTTAGCTTTTCAAAATTCGAAAAGAGTAAAATGTTATGGCCAAAAGATTGTTTTTTCCTGCAAAAAATAAAAAATAAGGACAAACTTCTGTGGCACATTTCTTCCATATGCGCCACATAAGTTTTGGGAGGGATTCGAATTTTGAATCCCTCCCCCCTTCTCCCTCTCTTATACTCTTCCACTCCTCTATCCTTCTTCTCCTCCACTTCCTCTCTCATTCTCCTCACCTTCTCCTCCTCCTCCTCCTCCTCCTTCATCTTTTCCTCCACCCCGGTGAGCTTCTCCTCCTCCTCCTCCTCCACCACCACCCCGGTGAGCTCCTCCCTCCTCCACCCCGGTGAGCTCCTCCTCCTTCCACCTCCCTCCTCCTCCACCCCGGCGAGTTGCTCCTCCTCCCACCTTCCTCCTCCTCCACCCCGGCGAGCTCCTCCTCCTCCCACCTTCCTCCTCCACCCCGGCGAGCTCCTCCTCCGGCGACCTTCTCCTCCTCCTGTGACCTTCTCCTCCTCCTCCTCTTCCTCCTCCTCCTCCGGCAGCCTCCTCCTCCTCCGGTGGCCTCCTCCTCTCCTCCACCGGCGACCTCCACCTCATCCACCAGCGACCTTCTTCTCTCCTCCATCTGCGACCCCCACCTCCGGTGAGCACCACCTCCTGCCAGATCTGGCCGGCGTTTTTTTTCAAATTTGAAAAAAACTTCTGTGGCTCATATTGGCTAAATGCGCCGCAGAAGTTTGAGATCTGGTTCGGGACTTCTGTGGCGCATTTTAGCCATATGCGCCACAGAAGTTTTTCAGACTTCTGTGGCGCATTTCAATATGCGCCACAAAACTGAACTTTAGTGGCGAGATAACAGTGGCGTATCCCATATGCGCCAAAGAAGTCCCAAAATGGTGCGCCACTGATGGGCCTTTTTCCTTGTAGTGGAGGGTGCTACATGTGAGCGGGAAACACTGGCGACTGAAGAAAAGGTGGCTCTGCATTTCTCTTGCGACGCAACTGGATGTATGTGCGTGCGCATGGACGCGCCGGTGACCGCGCGGCTGATGAGGCTTACGTGGATGCAGAGTATGAGCATGGTACACAAGGGCGACGGTGTGCACAAGTGCAACGGGAAGAGCCACGATTTGGCGAGCGAGAGCAAACAAAGATAAGCACACTAGATTGATCGACCGCATCCATAGCTAGCTAGGAAAGCAAGCTGCTGGATCAGAACGCAGCCACCAAAACTAGCTAGATTAAAAGAACATTGCCAGGTGTGTAGCGTATACGAAGAGGTTCTGCGCATGTGTTCAGGTTGATCCTGAAGATTCAGACATAGAACGAGTACAGTGGCAAGACTTCAGGCTAAGGCAGAGGAAGGCTTTGGAGGAGATATCCTGGAGGCGGTGCTACGGATACGGACATGACCGGGAAAAAGATGGGGGAAGGTTGAGCTCACCATAGTCCTTGCAGGTAGGGTTGGCGCACTGGACGTTGACAGGGATGGCGGCGAGAGGAAGTAAACAGCGTCAGTGAGCGTCCGGTGCACAGGGACAACAACGATGCGGGCGAGGTGCTTGGGCCTTCTGCTCCACGCGGGCTGCTCCGTGAGGTAGTGGCAGCCGAGGCGCAGCGGCTCCTTGCTGCGGGGCTTCTCTGGTGGCGCTGATCATCAACACAGCGGCGATGTGCTAGCCACGGCCATGGTAGGGTTTTGGATTCCTTGCTCAGGAAGAGGAAGAGGGGTAGAGTTGGATCGGGATCTGGGGAAGGTGAGGTTGAGCTGTTGCTACTACGGCTTTCTTTGAGGACGGGAGGAGGCTGTGCGACAACGACTCATGGGCCCCACATGGCGACGCTCACGTGAACAACACGGGAGAAGAGGAACAATACCGGGTCGTTTTGGTACAGGCAGAATTGGGCTCAGGTTAGTTTTAGGTCTAGACTTGGAGTTGGCTTGATCAATCAGGTCCAGAGGCAATGTACGTCTAGTAGATGGAATAGATGAGTGGTGCACACGCATGTGTCACATATGATAGGTAGATTATATAGAGTAGAGAATAGGTATGTGGCAAGGATCAATTAGTATTGGAACAAGATCGAGGTTTAAAAGTGATAACAAGCAAAAAGATTGGAATAGAAATATGAGAAATGGAGAATAACATGGGAGACGATAAGTTAGAAGATCATAGGATGCACTGGTGGAAACAAGGCCTCTAACACCGGTTCGTAGAGGCCTCTAACAGCGGTTCCAGGCTTCGGTGTTAGGGCCCCCCTTTTAACATCGGTTCTTATACGAACCGCTGTTAAAGGAGACGTAAATTGTCAGCGCTCAGCCCTCTTTAACACCGGTTAAACACGAACCGTGTTAAAGGTTCTTCGCCATGACAGGAAAAGACATAAATCTCTCGCCGCGACATAAATCTCTACTACCTGCACGGCGGACGGGGAGGGGGGAGAGAGAATCGATTGGGAGAGGTATACACATACATCGTCGTTGGTACATACGAGTACATGAATAATTAAGCAATTATTATTATTATACACAAACATCGTCATTGTGTGGTATTCTCCGTAAACGTTGAAGCATCAAGTACAAGACAAACACGTTCAAGCATATGTACAACGTTAATTTTGGTGGATATCTAAAGAGTTCTCAACCAGGCGTGACGACCTCATCAAGTATGAACCCCGCCAATTCCTCTTGAATGACTCGTATGCGGTCAAATGGTAGGAGTTGGTCCCCATCCGTTCGATCTAAATATATATGAAGAATGGGGTCAATATATATATATATATATAAGAATAAAACTCAACACAACTAATGGTAATCAAATAATGTTGTGTACTTTGTTTACTTACTCTAAGTTGTTCTAGTGCGGCTTGGCCAGTCGCACATATCGTGTTGCGAATGAACTCGCAAACATAGTATCCACATAAGTTATTGCCAGGTCCCTGATGCACGCACTTTACGAGAATAAAGAGTTTAGTCAAAATAATAATCAATAAAGCATGATATAATGGAATTGGAAGCATAATCAAAGAGATACGCAGACCTAGCTAGCTAGTATTACTTACATTTTGGTCTAAAAATTTTAGTTCTTCTGACCATTCACCCACGGCCATGCCCGTGAACCTTTTCCAAACCCTATTCGGCAAAGAAAATGGATAAAGGAGTAATTAATTACTTGTTGTCACGAAAGTTGCCGATCTAGTGCGATAATATGATTGAAATTACCTCTGGAGCATCTCTTTAAAGTCCGCCCATAGCTCTTGGTCTTTTCATAATGAGTCCGTGACAAGGACTTTTCTTGAGTCAGGTTGAATGACTAGCAGAATAAAGTGGAACCTATGCATGCATAACTCATCATCAGTTACACTTAACATCGAGTAAGCTGAAACAAAATGTGTACAAGAGAGGGTAACACTCACGAGAAGTTGTAAGACAATAGTATTTCCCTTTTGGTTTGTTGTCTTAGTAAAGACGTTATTAAGAAATCTTCTGTTTGCCCGGGTTTGAGTTTTACCACTTGTTCATGAACTCTATTTGGGTCAACGAACACAATGTCAAAAGGGCCTCCTTTCATGCATTCCATAACCTTTTTCCTGCATAATAGTATATATATACTTATATCGTGAGCATATATATACATGAAATTAATGAATTGAATGAGATGACATAGAAGTTATAGAAATAGTACTTACACACAATAAAGGCTGATGGCAGCTTTGTCAAGTTCCTTCTGATTGAATAGAAAATGCAAGTCTTGAATGTTGAAGGTGATCTCGTCGTCTCCGCACAAGAAAATCTGATCTCTTATATGCGTCGTGATCCATTCTTCCTTTTCTCGTCTTGCAGAAATCAAGGTACCACTTATGCAATCTTCGCATCTTTGTTGGTAGATTCTTGAGCTCCTCTTTCTTGACGAGATTCTTCCCATACTTCCATGGCTATATGGGGTTGGCATCGCCTTTCGGCAAGTTGTCTCCCATTATGTTCAAATATGCAATGTAAGTCATCCCCATCTCATTGGCCTTTCTTTGTAGCTCTGCCTCATAATCATTTACAGGAGGAGCGTTCCGTGTGTCGAACACTTGGAGCGGGGCGCATGATTGGTTTTCCTACTCTCCGAGCATGGGGTGTCGCATGACTGCTACTTTCAGACTCCCTCCGCCTTGCATCCCCCTTCATAATCTGGCGCTCGTAGTCCGGCACAACTGGGGTTTCAGGTTTTAAAAGATTATTGTAAAACTTCTCCACCTCCGCCGGATCTAGTTTCTCCTTTGGCTCGGCCCGTATAGGTGCAAAGAATTTCTTGACCTCTTCTTCCGAGATCCTATTGGTCTCCTCGTCGCTGCGATTCCACGGTAAAACTGGCAACGGCTTGGCGGAAGGCTGCGGGACGTAGTTTATTGAACTCTTTGGCATACGGTTTCCTGCGGATTTCTTCGTGGCAGTGCTAGTGATGCTCTTCGTGGCAGTGCTCTTCCGCTTACGCTGAGGAGATAGCTGAAGTGCCGGAGATGGCTGATGCGCAGGATATGGCTGGCGTGCCAAAGATGGCTGACGCTTAGGAGATGGCTGGCGCGCCAAAGATGGCTGCCGCGCAGGAGATGGCTGAAGCGCCGGAGACGACAGGAGAGTATTCTGATGACTTGGAGACGGCTGAGGCGGCTCAGAATGCTGACGCTGCGGAGATGGCGGGGGTGCCAGTGGCCTCCAATTTTGAAGTACGATGTGTTACTTCTTCCAAACAATGGTTGTTTTCACTGCAAATTTGAGTTGAGTTTCCCCTTCACCTGTAGCATGGTCAAGCTGCTTCCTCATATTCCTTCACAACCTCATCCACCCCAACAATAGCATAGCCATCTGGAACCGGTCGGCAGTGGTAAGTTCCACCAGCTACAAGAGGTAAGGCATAGCCGACCGCCACCTTCATGGATAAGCTCATTAATCTCACATGCAGCTCAGCGTGTTCGCTCTCCGTGATCTCATCCACGGGGTATCGAGGACCCGCCATTTCAAGCGTGGACTGCATGTTCTCCGTGGAAGCCATGCTGCTTTTCCGCGTAGAGTCTGGGCCGCCGGCAGCTTCCAATGCAGTCTCTTCGTGCTGCTGAGATGGGCCGGTAGCTTGCTGGCTCTTTTGTGCATTCACATGCGCCTACAGCGCAACAAGTGCATGTTCTATCTGTGTCATCCGCTCTGTAAGATCTTTTTCTTTTCTACCACGCCATCTGTAAGAGTCGCCCCACTCAGCAAACCCATCCTTCCACGTCATACCCCCTGTGCCTCGTGCAAGTCTAGGGTGTTCTTTTTTACCGATGGAGCGTGTGAGCTGGTCATTGTCTCTGTCGGGATGGAAGGTCTTGGCGGCTGTTTCCTCGTATGCCGTGATGAGTTCAGTGACGGGTTTGACAAGGAGGGTTGGGAAGATACACAATCCCGTTTCTGTGTCCAACCTTGCCCCAATTCCGTAGAACCAAGTCTTTGCACGTAGGTCCCAGCCATGTGTCTGGGGTGTGATCCCTCTATCGCGCAGGGCCTTCTCAGCTTCCTCGACTTAGGCCTCTGAGATATGTAGCCACCTGACCCCGTTCTCTGCTGATATTCCTTCTTTTGGGCATTTAGCGTATTGGTTTCTGACCTTTTTGTAGCTATAGCACCTTCCTTGTACGCCACAAATTCGGGCCAGTGAGGTCTTATCTTCGCATAATATGCGTCTTCGAAATCTGGAGTCTCGCGAGCTTTGACAAATTTGTTCAATTTTGTCTTCCGATTCTATGAAAGCGTCAGCCATCTTCTTTAGAGTCCACTCTTTGACCTTTTCCTTTATAACCGGTTTATTTTCATCCTCCTCTGGCGGAAGGGTGAAATTTACCAACAACGAATTCCAAAGCGTTTCTTTGGATCTTTTATCGACAAAGGTACCGTCGCCCTTCTTTGGCTTATTCCAATATTCAATTATGATTGGGATTTGGTCCCTAACAAGAACTCCAGCCCGATGTATAAATTTGTCTGCGGACTTCTTGGGTTCCATCGGCCTGCCATCAACACGGACTGGTTCTATCGTGAACTTTGCACGATCTTTCAACCAATGGCTCGCGCCTTGCTTGCTCTATTTCATATAAGAAGATTGTTGCTGGCTGGTCGGTCCGGATGGCTAAAAGAAGAAAGAAGCGTTAATTAATATAGTATATATATACAAATCAATTAGTGCAAGTCAGCAGAGGCTTAATCCATGCATATACCTCGACGGACTTATCACTAAAGTGCGTTCCCGGAGTCGTCATCTTCTCCATGACTACTTGAGCTGTCATCATGTCCCTCCAAGTTCAGATATTGTGAGGTGTCCTCATGGATCATGTTCTCCATTATTTCTTCCTCTTCAAAGTTTCTACAGAGTGGATCCATAGTTTCTGAAACAATAATATTATCACACAAATATCAGTAATACATCCATTGAATTGCTCGAGCAAGGATGATGATATGACAGGTTAAAAGTATTGAAATGTAACCCTAATACATGCTTGGTCATTCCAAACCCTAATTTGGAGAAACCCCGGATTCATATGAGAGGGTACATTATCGCACGGTCGGGCGCTAGGGCCAAACCCTACAACAATATATAACCGAGGATATCTATGACCTGGATTGAACGGAGTCAAATGGACAGGATTTGCAAGTGCGGTTTACCACTGTGTCGCTATTAATATAACACGGACGCGTCGGACCCTAGTGCTTATAGACGCTGAGGCATACTCTTAATCGTCACGCTCGTGAGGAAAAAAACACCATGAGGGATAACCACGTCCGAAATATGTTTCAGCGACTTTTTTTTGGCTCGGCACAACGTCATCTGTCGACTTAGTGCTTTTGCGGCAACAAGGGTTTAATGTCGCAGCCCATTGTAGGCTGGCACTATTCATGTCGTGGCAACTATGAGATGACAACACATAGATATTGTTGGTCCGATATATGCCGGCGAATGCGTTGGTGCACATCAATATAAATAAATTGCTAATTAATCTAGAATGTTTTATATATAATATATACTTTGCTCCCAATTTATATACATATATACACAATATACACAATATATACTTTGCTCTAATATATACACAATATATACTTTGCTCTAATATATACTTTGCTATAAAACTCATAATATATACATATATACACAATATATACTTTAGTTCACATGCATATACACAATACCACACTTTAGTTCACATGCATATACACAATACATACACAATATATACTTTAGTTCACATGCATATACATATATACATATATACACAATATATACACAATACATAATTTAGTTCACAATACACAATACATAATTTAGTTCACAATATATAGACAATACAATACATATATACACAATATATACACAATACATATACCGCGAGGTGGTCGATCGCCGGAGGGCAGTGGCGCGCGGTCGGGGCGGCGCGAGGACGAGGTGGCGAGGACAGTGAGGCGGCGAGGGCGGACGCGGCGGCGGACGGCAGGGCGGCGACGGCGACAGGCGTGGACGGACGCGGCGGCGGACGGCAGGGCGGCGACGGCGACAGGCGTGGACGGCAACGGCGCGATGGAGCTCCTCTGCTTTCCTTCCTCTGTTCGATCGATCTGGCTGGGGGGAAGAGAGGAAGAGGAAGGCGCGCGTTATAACCCCCCCTTTAACACCGGTTCCAGCCACGAACCGGTGTCAAAGGGGGGAATTTGTTTCGCGCCCGCACCCCCCTTTAACACCGGTTCCAGCCACGAACTGGTGTTAAAGGGGGGGTGCGCGCGTGCAAAACGAAATAAATGCCCCCCTTTAACACCGGTTCCCCAGGAACCGGTGTTAAGGGGGGGGCATTTATTTCGTACATTAAAGGGTTGGGGACTTTTTTAATTCAAAAAATAGGATAGAAGTTAGAAAATTCATATCTTTTTCATTTCAACTCAGAAAAATATGAATAATATATCATAATTTTAAGAAAATTAAGATCTATTCATTCATATAAAAACCCTTTATAGTTACTGTAGATGAAAATTTTCAAAATGATTAAAACACTTATATATAAATTTTGATGATTCAATTAAAATAAATAGTCAAACCCTAAAACTTTGAACATAAGAAATATTAAGCATCTAAAAAGGAATCTAACCCTATTTTATTAGAGCAAAACTTATTTTATTTTGTATTAACATTGTTTAATTGTTTGGATATTTAAATGTCGCATCTTTTGTATGCTTTGGAATCTGACAAAACCTCGCTAAACTTGCATTGGATTTTTGATAAAAACCTAAAAATGATTTTTGTAAAAAATCATGAGCATCTTATCATGTACATGTAGTTCATATCTGACCCACTTCCTATCGATTCAGCAGGAATTTGTCTTTTTCACCAGAGGTGAACGAAAAGGTTTCAGATCCCCCTGTTGGTACATTGTCAATATAAGGTGGTCTAAATTTTTTGTAAAATGTGTTGGTAGTTTTTTGAATTAGCCATTTGGTGGTTGCTTCATAAAATCGTCTGTTTTTTATGATCGGAAAATGAAAAATGCCTTTTTGGTGCGACAAAAAGGAAAACTTCCTTTTGCAACATTGTTTGCCATCCCATGATGCACATGTAAGCACAATATGGCCACATTATCACAAACTATGCCTTGATTCTAGCCATAACATTGGTCATTTGACCCGAAAGTCAAGAAACCTCGAATGAGATTGGTCATTTTGTGAAGGTTTTTTTGAGACATAATCAATATACCAAGTTTGATATTTTTGTTATGATAGAACTGGAATTAAAGTACATAATGCAACTAACAGTAAGTTACATAAAGCACGACTGAAAATTAAGATACATAAAAGAACTGAAAATTAAGATACATGGCCAGATTAAGTCACAATCGGCCGAACTTGTTTTGGATTGTTGGAGTGATTCAGTCATGCTCCTGCCTACACCTGTAACACTCGCCACTGTAGTCGTCGTATCGCCACGGTCATCGTCGCTGTCGTCGTCGGGGTCGCCGTAATTGAACCTTGGACGCTGAGTACGCGTGGGCTGGACTTGAGGGTAGCGCAGACGAGGGTTAGAGTCGGCGGCAGTGTCGTAGGCCATGATGCTCTAGAGAGTCCGACCGCGCCACCACAGCCGACGGACGGCCTTGTTGAAGTTCGGAGGAGGTGGGCCGTCCTCCTCGTGCCAGGCGAGCGCCCTCTCACGCCGATCCCCGAAGAAGGCTTCCCAAGTCGGGAAATAGTCAAGATGCCATTTAGGATTCCTCCGCTGCTCTGGCGTGAGCTCGAAGTAGTAGTGGTTCGTGATGGCCATCTGGAGCGCCACACCTAGAGGGACAGGAGGAACCGGCACGCCTCCGGCGCTCAGCATCCAAAGCAGGGACACACGAGTCAAGGCGGGGGGTATTGAGAGAAAGCGCCTCCACCTCCCTAGGGGTTAGTGCTACGGTGGAAGCCATGGGAAAGATTTATGAGGTTGCAGATATGAGTCTAGGGATGTGCAATGACAATGGAGGCCAACCCTACATATATATATATAGTGAGAAATGGCATGAAGATAAATGGAGGGAAGAACCGGCGAGAAAACTGGCGGGAAGAACTAGCGGGAAAAATGGCGGGAAGAAAAATGGCGAGAAGAAATGGCAGGAAGAAAGATGGATCATTTAATACATATACTGTTAACAGAAGAAATATGACATTGATATCCATGTTGAGATACATTTGTGTGCAAAAAATAGCGCAATTAATACATATAGTCAATCTTATGATCGCGTCGGCCGTAACCATGGAGTATCAGCACCGTTTAACATGATGGTTGGGTCCGTCTTCACTCTGAAGGGAGGAATTTCATCAAACTTATTATAATATTCTGACATGTCTATCTTGTCCTCCACTCCCACGATGTTTCTTTTCCCTGAAAGAACTATGTGATGCTTTGGCTCATCGTGTGATGTATCTGTTTGCTTATTTTTTTCTTTTTTCGGTTTGGTAGACATGTCCTTCACATAGAAAACCTGAGCCACATCATTGGCTAAGACGAATGGTTCATCTAAGTTCCTGTCTACCTTCATAAGATTGTTGAGATCCACTGTTGTCATTCCATACTTCTTGTCTACCTCAACCCCTCCTCCTGTTAGCTTCACCCATTTGCACCGAAACAAGGGGACCTTAAAATTAGGTCCATATTCAAGTTCCCATATCTCCTCTATGAACCCATAATACGTGGTCTCTTGCTCATTGTCTTCTGCTGCATCGAAGCGGACACCACTATTTTGGTTGGTGCTCTTTTTATCTTGGCCTATCATGTAAAATGTATTCACATTTATCTCGTACCCTTGGAAAGTACATACAGTCGAAGATGGTGTCCTGGCCAACAAGTACAGCTGATCCCCAACAGTGGTGTTATTCGTGAGAATTCTTTGCAGCCAGCCGCCAAAACTCGCCATGTGTTCACTTATAATCTATTCATCAGACTGTCCCGGGTGTTTGAGGCGTATTAAATTCTTGTGTTCATTGATATACGGGGCAAACAACATAGATCTTTGTAAAACCGTGTAGTGTGCTTGATTGAGAGAATGCCCGTCCCTACATATCATTGCTTTACATCCTAGGGTGCCTTTTCTACGTAGTCTCCCCTCATGTCGTGATTCTGGAACACCAATCACCTTAAGATCAGGAATAAAATCAACACAGAAATCAATGACCTCCTTTGTTACATAGCCCTTGGAGATGCTTCCTTCTGGCCTAGCACGGTTATGAACATATTTCTTTAAGACTCCCATGTACCTCTCAAAGGGGAACATATTATGTAGAAATACAGGACCGAGAATGACAATCTCTTCTACTAGGTGAACCAGGAGATGCATCATAATATTGAAGAAGGATGGTGGGAACACCAACTCAAAGCTGACAAGACATTGGGACACATCTATCTGTAACCCAGGTAGGCTTTCTGGATCGATTACTTTCTGAGATATTGCATTGAGGAATGCACATAGCTTCACAATGGGTACTCGAACATTTTCAGGTAGAAGCCCCCTCAATGCAATCGGAAGCAATTGCGTCATAATCACGTGGCAGTCATGAGACTTCAGGTTTTGGAATTTTTTCTCTACCATATTTATTATTCCCTTTATATTCGACGAGAAGCCAGACGTGACCTTGATACTGCTCAGGCATTCAAAAAAGATTTCCTTCTCTGCTTTGGTAAGAGCGTAGCTGGCAGGAGTTAAGTGGCATAGTTTACCCTTCTCGTTCTCATGATGCATAGGCTCTTCAGGGTCTTTCATACATTGCTGGTCCTGCCGTGCTTCTGGTGTATCTTTTGTCTTCCCATACACTCCTAGGAAGCCTAGCAGGTTCACGCAAACATTCTTCGTCACGTGCATCACGTCGATTGAAGAGCGGACCTCTAAGACTTTCCAATAGGGTAGGTCCCAAAATATAGATTGCTTCTTCCACATGGGCGCGTGTCTGGCATCATCATTCGGAACAGATAGACTGCCAGGACCTTTTCCAAAAATTACTTCTAGGTCCTTGACCATACCAAATACCTTCTCACCGGTATGGTGGACAGGCTTCCTCCGGGGTTCTGCCAGATGTTTGAAATGCTTGCCTTTCTTTCTTACTGGATGGAGGTTTGGAAGAAATCGACGATACCCTAGGTACACAACCTTCTTACATTTATCCAAATATACACTTTCAGTCTCATCTAAACAGTGTGTGCATGCATTGTATCCCTTGTTTGTCTGCCCTGAAATGTTACTAACAGTAGGCCAATCATTGATGGTTACGAAAAACAACGCTCGTAGGTCAAATGGCTCCCCTTTGTGCTCATCCCACATACGTACACCTGGTTTGGCCCACAGCTGTAAAAGTTCTTCAACTAATGGCCTTAGGTACACACCAATGTCGTTTTTCGGGTTGCCTCGGGCCTTGGATGAGAACTGGCATCATAATGAACTTCCTCTTCATGCACAACCAAGGAGGAAAGTTATAGATACATAGAGTCACAGGCCAGGTGCTGTGACTGCAGCTCTGCTCACCAAAAGGATTCATGCCATCTGTACTTAGACCAAAACTTAAGTTCCTTGCATCACGTGCGAAGTCCGGGTACTCTCGTTCAACTTTTCTCCACTATGACCCATCAGCGGGGTGTCTCAACATCGCGTCTTTCTTATGGTCTTCCATGTGCCATCGCAACAACTTGGCATGCTCTTTATTTCTGAAGAGATGTTTTAACCGTGGTATTATAGGAGAATACCACATAACCTTGGCAGGAACCTTCTTCCTAGGGACCTCGCCCTCAACATCGCCAGGATCGTCTCGTCTGATCTTATACGCAAAGGCGGTACATACCAGGCATGCATCCAAATTCTCGTACTTCTCACCGCGCTAGAGGATGCAGTCATTAATGCAGGCATGTATCTTCTGCACGTATAATCTTAGAGGACAGACAACCTTTTTTGCTTGGTATGTACAGTCGGGCAACTCATTATTTCTTGGAAGCAGATTCTTCATTTTTACCAACAACTTTGAAAATGCGCTGTCAGTCACACCGTTCTCTGCCTTCCATTGCAGCAAATCCAGTGTGGTACCTAGCTTTTTGTGGCCATCTTCGCAAGTTGGGTACAACAATGTTTTGTGATCCTTTAACATCTGCTCCAGCTTCTTCTTCTCCTTTTCATTTTCACATTCTTCCTTTGCATCAGTAATGGCCCGACAAAGATCGTCATTAGCGGGCCCATCTGCTGCCTCTTGATCTTCATTATCTACCCCCTTTGCAGTATCATCATATTCAAGATACATATTATGATAGTTGTCATCATCCTCTTCTTCGTTGTCTTCCATCACAACCCCTTTTTCTCCGTGCTTGGTCCAACAATTATAGCTGGGCATGAAACTGGATTGAAGCAGGTGGGCGTGAATGGTTCTGGTATTTGAGTAGTCTTTCTTGTTCTGACAGTCAGCACACGGGCAGCACATAAAACCATTGTGACCATGGTTTGCATTAGACACAATGATGAAATTTTGGAGGCCCATAATGTACTCGGAAGTGCGTCGGTCACCGTACATCCATTGCGGTTCAGCTGCATTAATATATAGTATATCAAAAATTAATAGGGATGTGACCATTTATATAGTACATCAATGACACATGAAATGATAAAGTTGCCGACCTCGACCGAGAAGGAAAGAGCAATGAGAAAACTTATTTCGAGCTCTCGGGCATTTCACCGAACACCTCTTGTGCATAGGAAAAAAACACAAACTAGCACACCTCTCACCCTCTTGCTAGGCTCCAAAATGAGAGAGTGAAAAAATGGAAGAGAGGGGTGTGGGCTGCGGTGTGTTATATAGCCCCCTTTAACACCGGTTCAAGCCACGAACTAGTGATAAAGGGGGGGGGCTGCACGGGCCACTGGTGCAGGGCCTTTAACACCAGTTCGTGGCAATGTAGTGACCTCGGATCGGTGAGGATCCTAAGTCCCTGTGATTAACATGCTAGTCCCTGGATCAATAGCTAGCACTCACAGTCGATGAAGTATCATGTAAAACACAAAGTCTTTATTACACGGAGAATCCAGAGTATAAATTTATTACAAATTTGCTTAGCATAAGGCTAGCTCAAATAACAGCGGAAACATAAAAGCAACTTGAGTCCATTAACGCCCCAGGCTTGTCGAGTGTAGACTCGCGATCCCTACGCACCTTTCAATCTTCGGATTCTGCACATAAAACGTGCAGCCAACAAGTTGGGTCAATACTTTAAATGTATTGGCAAATTACACCAAGGAGAGAAAAGACTATCTCTACATGCAAGGCTAGTTTAGGCCGTAGAGTTCATTTGCTCAAAGCTAGTTTTCTTAAGTAGAGGGAAGAAGAGAGGATTGTCCTAGTTTGTAAACATTTGCTTAGATAAAATAAGGTCGAGTGGCACACGAGGATATTATGCACCAAGTGTCCAAACAACCAAACACTTGGATATTACGCACCAAGCGACACTTGGATATTATACACCAAGTTCCCAAAATCCCACCCATTAGCGATATTACTCATGCCATGGGGTTTCAAAACTTTGTTTAGAAAAGAGAGAGGAAGATCCTTCAGAGGCTCCATCCTTCAGACGCTCATTGTTGTTCTGTTACCGTGAACAAGGCTAATCGATCAGATTGCAATACTCTCGAGAGTTTGTGCACTTTACCCACAATCCACGATCAAGTCCTTTACAGACAAGACCATGGCGAGGCTTTCCCTTAGTAGCCCCTCTAGCCTCCGGATCCAATCATGCCAAGAACCTCCAAATGTTGGTACCCAGGTGAGGTTTCCCACTAAGTACTAGGCCAAGACAGAGCCCATAATGTATTGTGGTTGCACTGGAAGCTTCTGAATTCTGAAACATGGCAGACTTCTTTGATTCCTGGGCGGCCGTCCTCCACCAAAATCTCACTCGTTGACCCGACAACCATTCCGCCCAGAAGAAAACTTAGTTTTATTTTGAAGTGGATTTGAGAAGAAAAGTTTGCTCTAGAGAGCCTTTAAACTTAGAAAAATTCTTTGTCTTTCGAACCCCCCAACGGTACTTTGTATATATATAGCATAGCAAGCAATACTTAGCAAAAACAGGGGTAACCTATTAGGAGGGAAAATCCTAAGTATAGAGCTACTCATGGTGCACTACAAAATCATCGCACTTGCAAAATAATACTAAGGAAAAATTCTACTAGAACATCCTACACATGCATACTATAGAATTTTGAAGATCACATGTATAGAATCAAAACTGGGACAAAATTATGAACAAGTGGTGTAACTTGCCTTGATCCGAGCAGCACTCTACACAATAGCACTCCTTAGCGCACTCCGAACAATCTAACGAATCACAAACATAGATCTGATCACAACTTGCTCAAAACATGTCACAGAGATAATCATGCATGCATGCAACATGGTATTTTATGCAAGATTGGTTCTTGTAAATTGACCAAGGTAGCATAATTGAGTTGCAATAGTGTTAAGGGTGTTACTAGGATTGATTTCCCATAGGTTTAAAACAATTTGAGTCACTAATATAATTCATAGGGTAAAAGGAGATCAACCCATCTAATTAGCCCCAAATAAGATCTAATGATCTTAAGCAAAGTTTTATAATTTTATCCAGTAGGCATTGTGGAAACAAAGTTATTGCAACAAGAATCAGCTAAAACAGAATTTAAATTATTTTTCTATGAATTAAGTACTCCAATCTAGTGATTAAATTCTACACCGAAAACCCTACTGTAAACTTGGAATATTATTGCATATCTGGATTCTACATAAAATTATGAATCCAACGGTATATTATAAGCTAAATTTGGCCAAGTATTTAATTTTATATGATTTTCGCAATATTTAGCTCAAATCTGCAAAATTGACCTAGCCCTAACTCGAAACGCGCCAGGTGGCGGCTTACGATTGGTCCAGCTGGAGGATCGCGGTGCGGTCGCGGGCGCTGACGCATCTTGCCATGCGGCGTGGCGAGGTTGGCTGGTACCCCTTCGCCCGCCCTTCTAATCTGGGCCCTAGAAATCAGATCCAACGGCGGAAGAAGGGTGGTGGCTTACCGCGGCGGCGTTGATGGCGAGGCGGCGGCGGCGCGTCGGGTGGTGAAGCTCGGCGGCGATCTGGTGGCTCCTGGAGGCAGCGGTGTGGTCGCCGAGGTGCGTCAGGTCCTTGCGGTCACGCTCGTGGCTCCGGCTGCTCTTCTCGCTTCCTCTGCTGTTGGCAAGGTCACGCCGATCCTCCTCGTCTCCAGCGACGCGTCGGCGAGAAATTGCCGATGATTTGCTGCAGTGGAGAGAGGGAAAGGTGCACGGGGCGAATCAGCGGTGAACGAGGAAAAGTTCTAGGGGAAGGAAGGAGCGAGAGGGGGTCCCGAACCGTCTCGGTGAGGTCGTCCCGACGGCAGCGGTGCGAATCGTTGATGGGCTAGGGTTCCGTAAGGAAAAAAACCGCACGAGGTGAGCCGAGGGTGGCAGGGTTTATATGGGGGTGGAGACTTGGGCGAGGGGGCTCGAATGGCCGCGAATCCCACCGGATTCGGTTCGAACTCGTGCAGGTGGAGGACTCCTGCTCGAGGTAGAAGACGAGGGTGGGTCCCGCGTGTCAGTGGAGGCGGGCGGTGTGGGCTGGCGCGGGCGCTGGCGGGCTGGCCCGGCCGGCCCAGTTAGGTCGTTGCCCCCCTTTTTTTCTATACTTTTATTAATTTCTGTTTTACTAAAACTTTAATATCTTTTGCATATAAAGTCAAAAAGTGATGAAACCAACTTCTCAATTTTTGTAAAAAGAGGGTGGTCATCTTGGGGCCATAGTTTAATGTTTTACAAAGTTTTTAGAAGGGTCAAACTTGACCACTACCATAATGCTTACATATGGTAATCTCTATTAGGGTTTTGATAGGTTTATGTGTTTAGGATTCTGTTGTAAAAATTCATTTGTAGAATGCAATGATGCAAGGATGATGCATGGTACTAATAACATCCTAATATAAAATCTGGGATGTTACAAACCTACCCCCTTAAGAAGAATCTCGTCCCCGAGATTCGGGTTGGCTAGCAAATAGGTGTGGGTGTTCTGCCTTTAAGTCCTCTTCACGCTCCCACGTAGCTTCTTCCTCGGAGTGGTGGTTCCATTGTACTTTGCAGAACCTTATAGTCTTGGTGCGGGTAATCCTTTCGGCTGTTTCCAGTATTTTGATGGGTTTTTCCTCATAGGTAAGGTCATTTTCCAATTGAACCTCATCTAGGGGAACGGTGTCTCTTAACGGTGTTTCGCCCATCTCCGGGTGACACTTCTTTAGTTGCGACACATGAAACACATCATGAACAGTTAGTCCTTCTGGTAACTCCAACTGATAAGCAACTTCTCCTCTATGGGCCAGAACCTTATATGGTCCTATGAATCGTGGGGCTGACTTGCCCTTGATTCTGAACCTCTTATCTCCTCGTAGGGGTGAAACTCGGAGATAAGCACGGTCCCCTATTTCATAAGCCACATCTCTGCGCTTGGAATCAGCATAACTCTTCTGTCGGGATTGGGCTACCTTTAGCCTTTCCTGAATCTGTCGTACCTTTTCTTCGGCATCCTTTATCAATTCAGGTCCAAAAAGACTGCGTTCACCAACTCCATTCCATAGCAGCGGAGTCCTACACTTCCTGCCATATAGAACTTCAAACGGAGCCATCTTGATACTTGTCTGGTAGCTGTTGTTGTATGAGAACTCAGCATACGGCAGGTTATCGTCCCAACTAGACCCATAGTCTAGTGCGCAAGCTCTCAACATATCTTCCAAAATTTGATTCACCCTTTCTGTTTGGCCATCTGTCTGAGGGTGGAAGGTAGTACCGAATTCTAGTCGGGTTCCAAGAGACTCATGTAGTTATCGCCAAAACTTTGAAGTAAACTAGGTGCCTCTATCTGACACAATTCCCTTGGGAACACCATGCAGACTTACAATTCTTGACATGTATATCTTAGCAAGCTTAGCACTTGTATACGTGGTCTTTGCGGGGATGAAGTGAGCCACCTTGGTGAAGTGGTCCACCACTACCCAGATAGAATCAAATCCAGAACGAGTCCGGGGCAATCCCGTGATGAAATCCATGCCTACCTTGTCCCACTTCCAGTCGGGTATAGGTAGTGGTTGAAGTAGTCCTGCCGGTTTCTGATGCTTGGCTTTAACTCTATTGCATACATCACACAGAGAAATATATTCTGCAATGTCTCTCTTTAGGTTATTCCACCAAAATCTATCCTTCACATCCATGTACATCTTCGTGTTACCTGGATGAATTGAGTATGGCGAATCATGAGCTTCTTGTAAAATCATCTTCCTGATATCGGGGTCATTGGGAACGCACAAACGCTTCCCATACCAGAGGGTTCCTTGTTCGTCCAGACGAAATTCTTTAGTCTTTCCTTCACTTATCCTGATTCCTTTTCTTCCAACTCTTTATCTCCCTTTTGTGCTTCCTTGATTCTCTCTTGGAAGGTGGACACTATTTCCATAGTCGCTACGTGTCCTTTCGGAACTATCTCTAGCCTGAGATCCCTGAATTGCTTGCATAAATCCTCTGGAAGTTCCCCTGCGGTAAGTCCATTCACATACACCTTACGACTTAAGGCATCAGCCACCACATTTGCCTTTCCGGGATGGTACTGTAAATCCAAGTCATAATCCTTAATTAGTTCAAGCCATCTTCTTTGCCTCATATTTAACTCCTTTTGGGTGAAGATATACTTCAAACTCTTATGATCTGTGAACACATCACAATGTTTGCCCATGAGGTAGTGTCTCCATACCTTGAGTGCATGAACCACAGATGCAAGTTCCAAATCATGTGTGGGATAATTGTGTTCGTGGTTCTTAAGTTGTCGGGAGGCATAGGATACCACTTTCCCATCCTGCATCAATACGCTTCCAAGTCCTTGTCGGGAAGCGTCACAATAGACTTGAAAATCCTTTTGGATATCAGGCAAACACAGAACTGGCGCCGTTACAAGGCGTTTCTTCAACTCTTGAAAACTTGCTTCACATGCCTCGGCCCATAGGAACTTCTTTTCCTTCTTTAATAGTTCCGTCATGGGTTTTGCTATTTTGGAAAAGTTTTCAATGAACCTCCGATAATATCCTGCGAGGCCCAAGAAACTCCTAATATCCCCCACATTCTTGGGTGACTCCCATTCTGTCACGGAAGCTACCTTACTAGGATCTACGGCAACTCCTTTTGCCGACACAACATGACCAAGGAATCCCACTTCCTTTAACCAGAATTCGCATTTGCTGAATTTGGCATACAACTTGTGTTCTCTTAGTTTCTCCATAATAAGGCGCAGATGTTTCTCATGTTCCTTCTCATCCTTGGAGTATATCAGTATGTCATCTATGAATACCACGATAAACTTGTCCAAATATTCCATGAAAACTTTGTTCATCATGGTCATGATGTATGCCGGGGCATTGGTTAGACCAAATGACATTACGGTGTACTCATACAATCCGTATCTTGTGGTGAATGTTGTTTTGGGCACATCCTGTTCTCGAATCTTTAGCTGAAAGTAGCCTGATCGCAGATCGATCTTTGATAACACACTTGCTCCCTTTAACTGGTCAAACAAGTCATTGATGTTGGGCAGAGGATACTTATTCTTAATCGTCACTTTGTTCAACGAGCGGTAGTCCACAACCAGCCTCTTGGTTTTATCCTTCTTTTCCACAAATAGGACAGTTGCTCCCCAAGATGATGCGCTAGGTTGGATGAATCCCTTGTCCAATTGTTCCCTAAGCTGTTTCTTGAGTTCCTTTAACTCGTCCACATCGATCTTGTATGGTCTCTTGGCTATTGGCCCCGTGCCTGGCATCAAGGCAATGAGGAACTCGATATCACGGTCGGGTGGCATTCCCGGTAGCTCCTCTGGGAAGACATCTGGATATTCCTTTACAACAGGTACCTCCTCCAAGCTAACCCCCTTAAGAGAGTTCACCATGGCTTCCTTAAGCGCAAAATTTGACTTGATACGAATTCTCTTCCCTTCCGGTGTTGTGAGCATGACAGTTCTTTTGGTACAATCTATGACTCCTTCATATTCGGTCATCCAATTCATGCCCAAGATTATGTCTAATCCTTGTGATTCTAGAACTACTAGACTTGTGGGATAGATGTGTGTCCCAATCCTTAGTTCTAATTCCCGGCAACCGGAGTTTGCCACTATTTCTCCCCCAGGAGAACTTACCCTTATAGGAAAGTTTATAGTCTCCGTTGGTATCTTGCCTCTATCCACAAATACCCTTGATATGAATGAATGCGATGCACCAGTATCAAAAAGAACAACTGCAGGAATAGAATTGAGTTTGAACTTACCAATCACAGAGTCTGGCACATCACAAGCATCCTCCATAGAAACATGATTTACCGTGGCTTTGACAAACGGATTTGGCTTCTTCCTGTTTCCATTGCCATGGTTGTGTCCATTTCCATTCCCATTACCATTGCCATTCTTCTTCTCGGGGCAAGAGGTTGCATAGTGCCCTGTCCTGTTGCACTTAAAACATGTCACCTCACTGAGATCCTTTCCATTGTTGCCATTCCCATTGCGGTTTTTATGCCCATTGTGTTTGTGGCCGCCATGGTTATGACCGTTATGGTTGTGGCCATTATTGTTATAAGGTGGTGGTGAGGAATTGCGCTGCTTCTGGTACGGAACAGAGTGCTTGTGAGGGTTAGACTTCCTCTTGCAGTTTTCTATGCTCTTCCTCTTTGATTCAACCACAATGGCTCTGTCCAGGAGTTCCTGAAAGTTGTCAAATTTCTGAGCCACAAGATGAATGGATATCTCATCATTGAGCCCTCTTAAGAACTCCTCCTGTCTCTTGGCATCAGTGGAAACATCATCGGGTGCATAACGGGCTAGCTTGTTGAAAAGCTCACCATACTCGGTGACAGAACGGTGCAGCTGGTGTAGGTCGCGAAACTCGCGCCTCTTCAGAGTCATGACACCAGCAGCCACATGATGAGTGCGAAAAGCTAACTCAAACTGATCCCAAGTGATAGCATCAATATCCGGGTGGGTGACTTGGTAGTTATCCCACCATTCTGCAGCAGGTCCTTCAAGCTGGTGTGCGGCATAACGTACCCTGTCGGCTCCGACAGCTTGCACGGTGTCTAGCTTCTTGTTGATAGTACGTAGCCAGTCATCAGCGATGATTGGTTCAGTGCTGCTAGTGAAGGTAGGTGGGTTCAACCTCAAAAACCGAGTCAAGCGATCCTGTGGAGGTGGTGGCAGAGGTGGTGGTGGTGGCGGGTTGTTGTTGTTGTTGTTGTTGTTTTGCATGTTCTGAGTGAGCAGTTGGATCAATTGGTTCTGAGTGGCCAAAAGTTGTGGTATTTCTGGAGGGATTTCGGAGTTCGCACGTCTGGGCGGCATCTGTGGGGTTTAAGGGAATAGTTAAGAAATAGACAGAAAGACTAAGTAGTAAACTCCTACCCTTATGAAAACACACCAAGCACACAAGGCACACAAGACATAACAACACAGCATAACACAGAAAACAACCATGTTTAACTAAACCAGATTTGTCTTGGTATTTATTACAATCGCAAATAACGTACTACTATAGAATTAAAGGTGGTCCAACTATTACACATATTCCACGCCTTCCTCTTCCTCGTCCTCGAACGAGTAGCCTTCCTGCTCTAGAGTTGTCTTGTACAACTCCATCTCCTTTGTGGTGGCTTCAAGCTTTTCTTGGAGGTTCTTTATCTCATCCTGCAGCTTCTTGGTGGTGGCTTCTAGCTGCTCCTGAAGTCCCTCCTTCTCGCTTTGTAGCTCCTCCACTAGGCTTCGAGTTGCTTTGCCAAGTCCCTCTTGGAAGCACGCACATCATTGATTATCTTGCAAAGACCTTCAGTTTGCACTTCAGTTCCATCGATCTCCTGCTTGAGTTCCCTAATCCTCTTATTTTTATTTATCACCCTCTTCTCTTGGTTAGCGAACTTCTTCTCTTGGTCCTGGAACTTTATATCTTGGAGCTTCATTGCCTCCTCATGCTGCTTGATCATTTCTTCCTTCTCCTTGATGAGGGCGCATAGCTCGTCGTTTTTTAATATCTCGAGGAAGGTACCCTTTTCAAGGTCATGGATGTGGCACTCCAAATCTTGATATTGGGTCCTTCGGCGCTTGGTAGAAGTCCTTTCCTCAAAGGTTAACTCCATGGGAATTCCTTCCTCATCTCGTCTTCCAAAGAGGCCGCCGCAGTGTCCTTGGAGAGCTTCATGATGACGTCCACATAGGCGACCAATGAGTTGCTGCAAGTTGATGCTAAGGGCCTTCTCCTTGGAATCGCTAACAATGTGGATTGCTATGTCTTCCTCTGGGTTCTTGCCTCGCTCTTTTCCTGGTTGGATGACTTTGACTCCCCAACAGCCGTCCTTGTGGAGTTTCTTCATTGTGCTCCCCTGGATTGTTGGGAGGGGAAGGTCCAAACGTGTGAGTAGGTCCATGAGGCATCCACCAAAGCGAAGGGGCTCGATGTCCGTGACGGTGTCGTAGAGGAAGCTTGTCATCTTTAAGTTAGAAGAATGAAAGTTAGATACTTAACAAGTAGAGGAGAACAGATACTAGAAGTGCGGAAAATAACTTAATAGAAAAGTAAGTAAGGCACATAAGTTAGGGGTGGTTCCAATCCTAGGGTCACGTCCTACAGGCAACGATGTGCTCTGATACCATCTGTAGTGACCTCGGATTGGTGAGGATCCTAATTCCCTGTGATTAACATGCTAGTCCCTGGATCAATAGCTAGCACTCACAGTCGATGAAGTATCATGTAAAACACAAAGTCTTTATTACACGGAGAATCCAGAGTATAAATTTATTACAAATTTGCTTAGCATAAGGGTAGCTCAAATAACATCGGAAACATAAAAGCAGCTTGAGTCCATCAACACCCCAGGCTTGTCGAGTGTAGACTCATGACCCTACGCACCTTTCAATCTTCGGATTCTGCACATAAAACGTGCAGCCAACAAGTTGGGTCAATACTTTGAATGTATTGGCAAATTACACCAAGGAGAGAAAATACTATCTCTACATGCAAGGCTAGTTTAGGCTGTAGAGTTTATTTGCTCAAAGCTAGTTTTCTTAAGTAGAGAGAAGAAGAGAGGATTGTCCTACTTTATAAACATTTGCTTAGATAAAATAAGGTCGAGTGGCACACGAGGATATTATGCACCAAGTGTCCAAACAACCAAACACTTGGATATTACGCACCAAGCGACACTTGGATATTACACACCAAGTTCCCAAAATCCCACCCATTGGTGATATTACTCACGCCATGGGGTTTCAAAACCAAGCGACACTTGGATATTACACACCAAGTTCCCAAAATCCCACCCATTGGCGATATTACTCACGCCATGGGGTTTCAAAACTTTGTTTAGAAAAGAGAGAGGAAGATCCTTCAGAGGCTCCATCCTTCAGACGCTCATTGTTGTTTTGTTACCGTGAACACGGCTGATCGATCAGATTGTAATACTCTCGAGAGTTTGTGCACTTTACCCACAATCCACGATCAAGTCCTTTACAGACAAGACCATGGCGAGGCTTTCCCTTAGTAGCCCCTCTACCCTCCGGATCCAACCGTGCCAAGAACCTCCAAATGTTGGTACCCAGGTGAGGTTTCCCACTAAGTACTAGGCCAAGACAGAGCCCATAATGTCTTGTGGTTGCACTGGAAGCTTCTGAATTCTGAAACATGGCAGACTTCTTTGATTCCTGGGCGGCCGTCCTCCACCAAAATCTCACTCGTTGACCCGACAACCATTCCGCCCAGAAGAAAACTTAGTTTTATTTTGAAGTGGATTTGTGACGAAAAGTTTGCTCTAGAGAGCCTTTAAACTTAGAAAAATTCTTTGTCTTTCGAACCCCCAACGGTACTTTGTATATATATAGCATAGCAAGCAATACTTAGCAAAAACAGGGGTAACCTATTAGGAGGGAAAATCCTAAGTATAGAGCTACTCATGGTGCACTACAAAATCATCGCACTTGCAAAATAATACTAAGGAAAAATTCTACTAGAACATCCTACACATGCATACTACAGAATTTTGAAGATCACATGCATAGAATCAAAACTGGGACAAAATTATGAACAAGTGGTGTAACTTGCCTTGATCCGAGCAGCACTCTACACAATAGCACTCCTTAGCGCACTCCGAACAATCTAACGAATCACAAACATAGATCTGATCACAACTTGCTCAAAACATGTCACAGAGATAATCATGCATGCATGTAACATGGTATTTTATGCAAGATTGGTTCTTCTAAATTGACCAAGGTAGCATAATTGAGTTGCAATAGTGTTAAGGGTGTTACTAGGATTGATTTCCCATAGGTTTAAAACAATTTGGGTCACTAATATAATTCATAGGGTAAAAAGGAGATCAACCCATCTAATTAGCCCCAAATTAGATCTAATGATCTTAAGCAAAGTTTTATAATTTTATCCAGTAGGCATTGCGGAAACAAAGTTATTGCAACAAGAATCAGCTAAAACAGAATTTTAATTATTTTTCTATGAATTAAGTACTCCAATCTAGTGATTACATTCTACACCGAAAACCCTAATGTAAACTTGGAATATTATTGCAGATCTGGATTCTACATAAAATTATGAATCCAACGGTATATTATAAGCTAAATTTGGCCAAGTATTTAATTTTATATGATTTTCGCAATATTTAGCTCAAATCTGCAAAATTGACCTAGCCCTAACTCGAAACGCGCCAGGTGGCGGCTTCCGATTGGTCCAGCTGGAGGATCACGGCGCGGGCGCGGGTGCTGACGCAGCTTGCCACGCGGCGTGGCGAGGTTGGCTGGTACCCCTTCGCCCGCCCTTCTAATCTAGGCCCTACAAATCAGATCCAACGGCGGAAGAAGGGTGGTGGCTTACCGTGGCAGCGTTGATGGCGAGGCGGCGGCGACGCGTCGGGTGGTGAAGCTTGGCGGCGATCTGGTGGCTCCTGGAGGCAGCGGTGTGGTCGCCGAGGTGCGTCAGGTCCTTGCGGTCACGCTCGTGGCTCCGGCTGCTCTTCTCGCTTCCTCTGCTGTTGGCAAGGTCCCGCCGATCCTTCTCGTCTCCGGCGACGCGTCAGCGAAAATTGTCGATGATTTGCTGCAGTGGAGAGAGGGAGAGGTGCACGGGGCGAATCAGCGGTGAACGAGGAACAGTTCTAGGGGAAGGAAGGAGTGAGCGGGGGTCCCGAACCATCTCGGTGAGGTCGTCCTGACGGCGGCGGTGCGAATCGTCGATGGGCTAGGGTTCCGTAAGGAAAAAAATCGCACGAGGTGAGCCGATGGTGGCGGGGTTTATATGGGGGTGGAGACTTGGGCGAGGGGGCTCGAATCGCCGTGAATCCCACCGGATTCGGTTCTAACTCGTGCAGGTGGAGGACTCCTGCTCGAGGTAGAAGATGAGGGTGGGTCCCGCGTGTCAGTGGAGGCGGGCGGTCTGGCGCGGCGTGGCCAAGGCCATGGCCGCCCGATTAGGTCGTTGCCCCCCTTTTTTTCTATACTTTTATTAATTTCTGTTTTACTAAAACTTTAATATCTTTTGCATATAAAGTCAAAAAGTTATGAAACCAACTTCTCAATTTTTGTAAAAAGAGGGTGGTCATCTTGGGGCCATAGTTTAATGGTAATCTCTATTAGGGTTTTGATAGGTTTATGTGTTTAGGATTCTGTTGTAAAAATTCATTTGTAGAATGCAATGATGCAAGGACGATGCATGGTACTAATAACATCCTAATATAAAATCTGGGATGTTACAGGCACGAACCGGTGTTAAAGGGAGTGCTCCTTTTTTCTCTATGGACCACGCTGGTACGGACACCCCCTTTAACACCGGTTCATAGAAGAACCGGTGTTAAAGCCCATTTCCGACCTCAACCAAAGGCCTCGTTTCCACTAGTAATGCAATACGAAGGACATCCATATAATAAGATAAATATAAGGAAGGGATATGAATAGAGATGGATTTGAAATATGGCGGAAAAAGATTCACACATGGTCATATGGAATAACTGAATCCAACAAAATATGAGAAATCCATATGGTAACATGTATCATGGAACCAAAATTTAGAGAGATATCAAATAAGAAGATATCGTAGCCTGTTAGAGGTAGAATGAATCTAAGAGATATGTCACCAACCCAATTTGGGCATTGAACATTACATTAAGAAGCAAACATAATATATCAAGAAGCAAAAATAATAATATGCAAGACAATGCCATATGAGGAGGAGACCCAAATGGAGTAGTTTAATATGATGCTCAAATGCAAGGTGGCATGGTGACATGAGCATGATATAATGATGATGCATAAAACAAAAACACCAAGCGATTGTCTAGTAGTGGTTTTACCCAGGGTGCTACAGTTCGACACCACTAACAATGGATCTCGCCCTCGAGATCCGCCTCATGGTACTGGGAAGAAGACCGACGGTCTGATTCTTCTCGCTTCATGTAGATCCTCGCGACACCACTAACAAATATTCTTTCTCCGTCTTGAAATCGGCGACACCACCAACAAGGGTCGTTCTTCACGTCCATTGAGGAAGCACTTCGGATAAATAAAGCACGAAGGCAGAGGTGTCAAAAATGTAAGGCCTCCTCTAGCTTCGGTGGGCGGAGTAAAATTGCATCGAATCACCATTCAATATACAAAAGCGAATGATAAGAGTAGTGGTATGGTCGCGACTCCATCCCGCACTCAAAGCATTACTCTATATATGAATAGAAGGTTTATGCAACCAACTCTCGGAATTCAGACTGGAGAACTTGACAAACATCATTTAGAAACAAAGGTGTGATGTAGGCCCTTCATCGGATCTGATGAAGATGATGTCGTTCCGCCGGAAAACACAGGGGGATACAAAGAAAAAATTTAGTGAATTTTGGTCCACTGAAAGGTACAACAGATGAAAGTTCCCTCAGATAGCATGGAGACCAGATGTTGAAGCACAGTTACTAGAGGATGGAAGCGAAACCCTGAAGGTGCGACGGAAACCCAACCACGAGAATTCCTGGACTCAAAGAAAAGATACGAGAGCAGATTCAAAACACGTCGAGATAAGAGGAGAAACACAGAGGGGTAAGGAGTAAAAGTAGACCTAATCAGATCTATCCAACCGATTTTGCAAAATAGATTTGACACTCTGCAATGGCCGTTAGCTAGGTTATCCAACAGGCTAGACCAGTGGGGTATCGTAACTGCTGAGTTCTGATACCACTCTGTAACACCCTTGGATCGTCCATATGCAAGTTTCAGCGATTCCCATGAAACCCGCATAGAAATGACTCAAAGGCTCCCACTAGGCACTTTCGTGTGGGTGGAAAACAAAGTAATATCATTACACAATAGTCCACGATGAGACCCACAGAACAGATATATAGAACAACGACTCCATGATTCAAGAATGCATATATACAATACGAAGATCCAAATCACCTTAAAAACGATAAAACGCCTGAGTATGGACAAGATGCAAATTGAGCTAAGAGCCATGAAGAATAACCAATGGCGTCCATAACACTCCCCAGGCCAAGCCAGAAGGGTAACCCTGCTGACGACGTCGATCTCAAACCCACTTCAACAAAAGGGGTGCCAACCAAGGGCAAAGGAAAAAGAGAGCGGTCAGTACTGAGGCCAGTACACGGCGAGTCTTAGAATTCGGCGGTCCTCACCTACATAGGTATGGTGAACTGAAGCAGCAACGCAACATGCACTAAACAACCTATAGAGACTCGATACAACTGTCGGCTATCAGAGAGGGATAAGAAATACCTATTCGAAACCAACCTGATACTAACACCAAGCAAGAACATCCTAGCGTTTCTCCCTCGAGACCAAACGAGGAAGTCGGACCGAGGAACTCATACAGTTGGTAGTTTTATTCATTCCATTATAGTTGCGGCAATTACTAGTCAGATATAGATAGCATGAGTCATCCTGATAACATAAGCAGTGGGCAGTTTTAGTTAACCATTCCGTTGTAGTTGCAATACTTACTAGTCAAATACATATACCATGAGGCATTCAAAAACCCAGCAGTTCTTGGTACTTTTATTTAGCCATTTGTAGCATCCCAATTGTCTAACAATTGCAATGCTACTAGCCTAGTCTATATAGATGCTACCTTCCTATATATAATTGTTGCATCATCATTATATCATGCTCATGTCATCATGCCTCCTTGCATTTGAGCATCATATAAAACCCTTTGTGTTTTGGTTCTTCTCTCATATGCATTATTAATTGTATTTGCCTCTTGATATTGTATTTGGTTCCTGATATATTGTTTAATGCCCAAGTTGAGTTGGGGGCATATCTCTTATTAACTCCACCACCTTTTCCTTCACCACCTTATGATCCCACCATCCAACTAAATATGAGCTTTGCACCTTATTGGTTTTACCTCTAGCCCATGTGGGTTGGGATGGATCCAATTCTTTTCCACATGCTCTCATCTTGGCATCATGTTGTTTTTACCTCATTGATATATGAGAGCCACATGGCCACCTTTGCATGCTTTGTGAGTGGAACCTTTTTCATGGCTTCCATAGGGATTGTTTTGGGGTTATTATCATGTTGGAATATTGTTGGGCTTACTAAATGACTAGTGGCACATACACACTAGCAAGTCCCAAGCTTACTCAAACATGGTCATCTCCATCTATTTTCCACTTGGAACTTTCCTTAAAATTCTTTTGCTGGGGCCTTACTCCACACTTTGGAGTGCATAAGAAAATGCCATGTAAATAATCTTGTTTTCCACAAAGATAAAACATGGTATTAATTAATTATGCATGGCCCATGCAAGTACTCCTTTAGCTTAACATTTGATTTTATTTGTTTTTAAAATGGATCATCTCTCTCTACCCCTTATGCTTGGTCTTGTTTGATCATGCCTAAACCTCATCACCATACCATCCTTACCATCACCCCCTTTTCCCTCTTTTCTTGCCTTGTTCTTGTTGGGGTTTGGTTTGTGCTTGGCTTGATCTTGACAAAAGGACACCCTAGCATCTAACCTTCGCCGTCTCTAAAACTAAACCCTAAGCCACCCCTCTCTCCTTAAATCCCGCCATGACCAAACCCTAGCTAACATGTCCCCTCTCTCGGCCCTACCTCCTCTCTCTCACCTAGTGGCCCCACCGGCCACCCTCTCTCCCTGGCCACCTCTCCCTGCCTAGCTACCAACCCCCAAACCCTAACCTAGCTCCAAACCTAGCTCTACCCGAGCCTAGCTCTAACCTACCGAGGCTCCCCCTCTCTCTCTAGCTCCCTCCCTCTCTGCCTTGTGGCCCTAGCCCGAGCCTGCCCCTGCCTCCCAGACCACCCTATCCCACCTGCCAGCTCCCCATGCGCCTGCCTGCCCCTGCCGACCCCAGCACGTGAGCGAGGAGGAGAAGAAAGGTGGCACCCGAGCCACCTTTTACATCCACCTGCTCCCCACGCTCCTCTCCTCTACCCCTCTGCTTTACCCCCGCCACACGCCTCCTGGTTCCCCAGATCTACCCCGGCGCCGCCTCTCCCCTCTCTCTCCATCGCCAGGCCACGCCATCGCGGCAACCCCCTCGCGGCTACACCGTTCCAGACGACGAGCACGACGGGGAGGTGATCGAGGAGAACGAGGAGACTCCGGGGAGGCCGCCTGTACACGCAGTCGCGGAGGAGAAGCGCCGGAGCCGCCAGAACCAGCGCCGCGCCCACCGGAAACCCTAGATCGCCGGCCTCTGCATCATCGGCGATCGCCAGCGCCTCGGCCCGAACAGACACCGTCAACATCCTCGCGGTGAGCAACCCCACCTTCGACACGGTCCGCCTCTGTACCCCCTAGTCTCGCTGGCATTGCGTCGAACGGCCTCCGCTGCGTCGAGTGCAATCTTCTACTCGCCGCAAGGCGCAGAACCATATCTAGTCCTCGCCATTCCCCTGCCTCGCCAGCCTGGCTGCCAGGTCCCCAGTTCGATTCCCCCCACGCGCCGCGCGTCCGTGTCGAGCACCGTTTTGTCGACAGAGAGAGAAGAAGTACAGTACCGCGGCCGCTCTTTTGCTGAAAACCCCCTGCCTCTCTTTATGCTTAACCCGCGCTCCCTCGTGGCCCACTCGTCAGCCTCGTGGCGCTTTTGTAAAAAGGCTCCTCCAAAACCCTAGGCTCAACCTCAGTCCCCTCAAGGCGTGGCATCCCCTTGGTCGTCCATGTCACGTGGCCCCATGAGCACCCCTGCCTCACCATTATTCGCTTGAGCTAGCGCAGCTCGCGGTGTAAAATGTTTCACAGATGGAATCCTGATCAGCAGAGAGGCCCACCCGTCAGCGTCTGTGTCTGGCTAAACCTGAGTAACAAAAGTATTTCTGGAATCTGTTTTAAGTCAAATCTTTTTCAAATTAATTCAAATTCAAATTAAATTCTGGTTTTAAATAACTATTCAAATATTAATCCAAATAATACAAATAATATATGTTTTCAAATCAGAAAAATGTGAGGAATTCAAATATGACCTTTAAAATATATGCTGGACACTTTATTTTCCAAGTTTATTTAAATTACAATAATATGCCCTTTTATCTTAATTAATTAATAACTTTTGTTTTATAACTCCAAATTTAACAAATAATATGTCTAAAATGATTAGCTCGACGAGACCTTTCGGTTTATGCATTCCATGGTTTGTTTTGCAGCATGCATCATATAAATATAAAGTGAACAGCAACTTAATTGTGAATAAAATGGGGCCAAAACGTAATAAAATGATTTAATCTTGTACTTCACACCTCACCCATGCCATGCTACCTTATTGCCATGCAAATTGTGCATCATTCATCATGGCATGATTGTTTGCTTGTCACATTTATTCATATGCTTGTGCACTTTATTTATGTTGGCCCTTGTTTGTTTGGTTCTTCTTCGAATAGACGCAAGGGATATATCAAGAGAACCAGGAACACTACCCAGATCCATCCTTTGCTTCAACTGAGCTGCCAGGCAAGCACTACCACATGCTTGCATACATATAGTACCTATTGCCTCTATCTTATTCTTGCATCATTGAGTCGCGATTGCATTAAATTGAATCCCAAGTATTGCATAGCCTTTACTTTTAAACCCCACCGAAGCTTGTTCCTCCATCCCATGAGCCACTACTACAGGAGTTGTCTGAGCCATGCGAGTCGTAGAACAGCATGAGTAGGGTATATGAGTGTCCGATGGATAACGAGGTACCTAAACAACTTAACCTGAGTAGTAATGGGATAACTAATGAAAGTGCCATATTCGCTATTTGGTTTTTCAGGCTCACTTGTGTCCCGTAAGACCCCGAGTACTTGATTCCTGTTCCAAGAATATTCGCGCTATCCACATCCGGGAGGCTTATGGACCCCCCTGAGCTAGAGCTTGATTCATTCTTATTTCTTGGGGCCACAAACTAGTTTGAGGATTTATTTACTATCCTGTACTTATGCCATGCTTTACTGCTTTATTTAAATTGTGCGAGGTCTCGCATTAATCATTTAGGAAAGCGGAGTGTTTTCGCGGTGTCGACAAGCCCAGTCACATTTCCGGGTTCCCAGTCGTTCACAGCCATTGGCGCAAACCTTGAGTCCGTCTCGGAGTCAGCTAACTCCGTTGCGGGTAGCTTAATGGGGTGGCCCCCTGAAATATTTCTGAATCCTGCGATCGCTTTGTCATGACTGCCTCGTTGGGTTTTGATTTGGTTTTTCCGAGGCATATCGAGTGTGTGTTGCTATTTGTGCACCCCTGCAGGGTAAAACTTTCTGAAAGCCGTGTCCACGGTTATGGACGACTTGGAGCACAGTTTCTCGATCATAGACAAGCATAACTAAAGTACCGCTTTTAATTGACTAGACTAGGTACCTGACTAGTAAATAGTGCAACACTCATGGAATGGATAATAAAACTGCCAACGGATGGGGGGTTGTTCGTCCGCTTCCTCGTAAGCGATGGCGAGGAGGATGGATCTGTTAAGATTACCGTTATAACTGTTATAACTGTTTTTATTGATTCACGGACATCCGTCTATCTCTGGTTAGGCGGATGGTTAGCGAGTATCAATAGAATTGCTAGGGTTTATCTTCTGCTGCAATTGCGTCACCCCAGGTTGTGTTCCCTTTAGAGGCATAAAGACTTGCTGAGTACCCCTAGGGTCTCACACGATAAATTATTTGGTTTAGATGAACAAGTACACTCGCAAGATGGATACTGGGTGGAAGAGACGGACGATGTGGGCAACGATCATTCGGTGTAGAGATTCCGGAAACGGGGATCCGTGAGATCTGTGGGCGGGATGTGCTTATCTATGGGGCATCTTATGCCGATTTGCTTCTTATCCGTACTCGGATTTTGTCTTCCGCTTCCGCTTGATACTCTGTTGATTGATGTATGAGGAGATATCCTACACTATTATATCTATTTAGGATATTTGGATCTTGCCGTATGGCGTTGCTATATTTCCTTTCTTTTAGATGGAATGGCTCTGATGTACTATTGTATGGTCGCTTGCATACATACTCATTTGTGTATGTAGTTGATCCTTCGCTCATCGATCACGCCCTGCTCTTGTCCCGATGTTTGGAAATGGTTGGGACGGCCGAAAGGTCTACCTGTGAGTGGCATTTGGGCCCCACCGTACTATTTCAACCATTTCTGATCATCCAGGCTTGTACTAGGAGCGTAATTCACCGAGGTAGTTACACCATTCCGTTATACTGAAGATGATTACTAGTCATTTTAAAGTCAAATTTATAGCACTACTTTAGTTATAGTTGTCTATGATCGAGATACTGTGCTCCAAGTCGTCCATAACCGCGCACACGGCTTTCAGAAAGTTTTACCCTGCAGGAGCACAAATAGCAACACACGCACGATTAACCTCGGAAAAACCAAATGAAAACCCAACGAGGCATCACGACAAATAAATCATAAGATTCATATAATATTTCAGGGGGCCACCCCACCAAGCTACCCTCTACGAAGTTGGCTGGCTCCGACACGGACCTAGAGGTTTGTGACGACGGCTATAAACGACTGGGAACCCGAAAGTGTGACTGGGCTTTTCGATACCGCAAAAACGTGGCACGGGGTTCCAAAACAGTACAGGCTCTCCACACGCAATAGTAAATAAAGTAGTAAGCATTGCATAATTATGGTATAAGTACGTGATAGCAATAAAGCCCCAAACTACTTTGTGGTCCCAAGAAATAAGATATGACTCAAGCTCATGCTAAGGGGATTTATGGTCCCACATGCGGATAGTGCGAATAGTCAAGGAATAGGTATCAAGTACTCGGGATCCTACGGGACACAAGTGGACGGTTAAAAACCAAATAACATCTATTGCCCACCTATGCCTCTGCATTATTTACCTACTTTCAATATTAGTTATTAAACTGTAATTAAAGTCATGATCATCTCCAAGTATGAGGCATTTCTCCAACATCCGTGAAACATCGACAATGCGAAACAACACTACGCAAGCAACTACGACTCGCAAGGCCGAATATCTACCAAACAACAGGTAATAGGAGGTTTCCATGGCAATATAGTGGCTGCAAGGGATATCACGGGTACGAAAACTAGAGCATCGCAACACAGATAACAATAGATTAACATGAGGAAATAAAGACTATAAAAGTAAGATAGGTAGAAAGGGGGAGAATGCTCGCCTGGAAAATATTGCCAAAGTTTCATAACTGAAGAACTTGTCGAAGCTCACAACATCTCATCGTCCTATCTGGAAAGAAGCAAACACTAAAAGGAACAAGCGATGCAATAATTACAACTAATACGAAGAATCGGCATGATCACGATATGCTGCATGACATGGCAAGTTAGTGATGCAAACTATGTTGAAAAGGTATTAGGGGCATAGAACATTGATGATATATTATTCGTGAGGCATTATTAATAAGAAACAATTAGTTCCCAATTTTATTTATCATGTTTTCCTTGCATAAACAGTACTGATTATAAAACTGCTCTTAATGCACGATACAAAAGATAACATGGATGTCATGGCTGGAGAGGTCTCATCGCGCTGATCGATTTGGACATATTATTTTTCAAATTCGGAGTTACGGAATTAAAGTTATAAATTTATTAAGAAAAAGTTCAGTTAATAGGCTTAAAACATTCAAAATTTTAATTGTCCAAAAAATATATTTCAATGTGATATTCATGATCCTTGCATTTGTTTTTGATCTCAAAACATCTATTACTTGAGTAAATTGGGTTTCTCATTTAAAATATATTGAAATATGGATTTATATAATTTTTTCCTTTTATGGAAAACAAAAAAAAAATTTAGTACTCAGTTTTAGTTAGCCATGGGCATGTATAGGAAAAAAGACAGACAAGAGAGGTTTCGGTTTAGGAAGGACAAGGAGCCAGGGGGATTTTTTGTAAACAGTAAGATCAAGTCGTGTACCGAAGCGAGCACCTAAGTTTGAGCACCAAAATAGCTAGCTCAAGCAAAATTTGCCGAGCGATCCGTTTGGCAAACCGTTCGGAGCTGTGCATAGCCAGTAGATCGGAGAAGAGGGAAATGCGAGGAACTTCGCTAGATATAGACTGTGGAGTTCGTGATCTTGATTGTAACAGAGGCAGAAAACATGGGTTGATCTGACGAAACTGTCGGAATTTTGACAGTGATATTGGTTAATTTTATTGGAGATGAATCTAAGAGTTTAAGACCACGGTTTTTGGTGAGGTTTGAAGCATTGGTGATCTGGTTCTATCAAGATTATAGGATAAAGAATATCTGCACCGCTGGAAGAATGGAGCGGCCAGGAGTTTATCGGGAACAGAGGGTGCTACACGCGAGCGGGGAACACTGGCGACTGAAGAAAAGGTGGTTGTGAGTTTCTCTTGCGATGCGACTGGATGTATGTGCATGCGCACGGACACGCCGGTAACCCCGCGGCTGATGAGGCTTACATGCATGCAGAGTATGAGTGTGGCACGAAAGGGCGCTGGTGTGCGCAAGTGCGACAGGAACAACCACGATTCGGCGAGCGACATCAAACAAAGATAAGCACACTAGATTGACCGACCGCGTCTATAGCTAGCTAGGAAAGAAAGCTACTGGATCAGAACATAGCCACCAAAACTAGCTAGCTTAAAAGAACATGGCCAGGTGTGTAGCGTATAAGAAGATGTTTTGCGCATGTCTTCAGGTTGAGCCTGAAGATTCAGACATAGAACGAGTACAGCGGCATGACTTCAGTCTAAGGCAAAGGCATGCTTTGGAGGAGAGCTCCTGGAGGCGGTGCTAGGGATACGGACATGACCGGGAAAAAGAGGGGGGAAGGTTGAGCTCACCATAGTCCTTGCAGGCAGGGTTATCGCGCTGGACGTTGACGGGGACGGCAGCGAGAGGAAGTAAACGACGTCGGTGAGCGTCGGTTGCATAGGGACAGCGACGACACGGACGAGATGCTCGGGCCTTCTACTCCATGCGGGCTGCTCCGTGAGGTAGAGGCAGCCGAGGCACAGCGGCTCCTTGCTGCGGGGCTTCTTCGGTGGCGCTGATCAGCAGCACAGCGGCGATGAGCTAGCCACGGCCATGGTAGGGTTTTGGATTCCTTTCTCAGGAAGAGGAAGAGGAGTAGAGTTGGATCGAGATCTGGGGAAGGTGAGGTTGAGCTGTTGCTGCTGCTGCTTTCTTTGAGGATGGGAGGAGGCTGTGCGACAGCGACTCACGGGCCATACGTGGCGACGCTCACGTGAACAACACAGGAGAAGAGGAACAGGACCAGGTCGTTGTGGTACAGGTAGAATTGGGCTCAGGTTAGTTTTAGGTCCAGACTTGGAGTTTGCTTGATCGATCAGGTCCAGAGGCAATGTACGTCTAGTAGATGGAATAGATTAGTGGTGCACATGCATGTGTGACATGTGATAGGTAGATTATAAAGAGTAGAGAATAGGTATGTGGCAAGGATCAATTAGTATTGGAACAAGATCGAGGTTTAAAAGTGATAACAAGCAAAAAGATTGGAATAGAAATATGAGAAATGGAGAATAACATGGGAGACTATAAGTTATAAGATCATAGGATGCAATACGAAGGACATCCATATAATACGATAAATATAAGGAAGGGATATGAATAGAGATGGATTTGAAATATGGCGGAAAAAGATTCACACATGGTCATATGAAATAACTGAATCAAACAAAATAAGAGAAATCCATATGGTAACATGTATCATGGAACCAAAATTTAGAGAGATATCAAATAAGAAGATATGGTAGCCTGTTAGAGTTAGAATGAATCTAAGAGATATGTCACCAACCCAATTTGGGCATTGAACATTACATCAAGAAGAAAACACAATATATCAAAAAGCAAAAATAATAATATGCAAGACAATGCCATATGAGTAGGAGACCCAAATGGAGTAGTTTGATATGATGCTCAAATGCAAGGTGGCATGGTGACATGAGCATGATATAATGATGATCCATAAAACAAAAACACCAAGCGATTTTCTAGTAGTGTTTTTACCCGGGGTGCTAAACCATCCAACTGTCCATAACCATGGACGCGGTTATTCAAATATTTTGACACTCTACAGAGGTTGTACACTTTCACCACAACATTTGATACATATGTCAGGAACAATCCTGAATCATCATACTTAGTATGCGGATAATCAATCTTAACCTTTCAATTACAGACCCTAGTATAGGCACCTCCCCTATGAGTTTGGCCTCCCAACCATGACCATCTATCATCTTGGGCACTGCGTAGGTGGACAGTCACATTCACAAGGTATCCTCAGCTCACCTCGTTCCGCGAGGGAACCCATACTAAGACATATAAACTTCCAGTCAAGCCCTACCCAAATTCGTGTATTATGGTTGTACGATAAACGTTGGAATGGTATCGCATCCGAACCCAACCATCAATTTTTATCAAAGTCAAGTCACAAATTTACTTCACCAGCATCTTTAAGTAATTGTGTCCATAACACATGTCAAAACATTTCAATAGAATGACTCATCATTTTAAGGTTTTCATAATCATTTGTTCCCATCTAGTGATCAAGTTTATTTTAGCACCAACATATATCAAAAAGGCGGTGTGTGTCACTAGTTGTAGGGTACTAAGCTGGTGTATGTACGTTCATCAAGTCCCAAGATCTCGAGGACACTTTCCTAATCTTCTTCTAATCATCAATTAATTAACTATGGAACAACTTTTTGAAATGTAAAGCTTCCAAGTAAAACTGGAATTTGGTATCATAAAAAATGTATCACAAAGGCTTGCAAGTGGGGCTTGCATGGTTTATCTTAGCTTGCCTTGGTTGGTAAGGTGGTCGAAGTTCTCGTCCTCGTCTTCGTAGAATTCCTCCTCGTCGTAGCCCGGATTGATACTAGCGTCTATAAATAAATACGAGGTACACAATCACCAAACAATACTTAACTACTTCTATTTATCACACAAGGGTCACACTAGATGATCTAGCATCATCCCTATCATTGCAAGAAAAGGGGTGATAAGATTTTATTTATCTTATTTTTAGAAAAGTAATTTCCACTCATCGAAAAGTTACTTAATATTTAATATTCTCTAAATTAAAATATGGGATCATATTGACACATGTCATTACCACATATTCTAATACTGGAGAATGTGATTTAAAGTGGTTGGCCTAAATTATATACCTTAACACTAATATTTAATATTATTTAAGTGGCTAAAAATGACTAGAAAGTCATTCTTTTAATTTTGGTCTAGGACTACTGTATGTAAGTATGTAGATTTTTACATAATCAGAAAGGTCTTGTCAAATATGATTTTTGAGAGTTGGAATCAACTCAAAATCACTTAGAGTTGATTTTAGAAAAATGTTTGAAGTTGCAAAAGCTACTGGCTTGTTATTTTTACCAAGGGTGGTCCATAGTTTCAAACTGTTTGAATCCAACGGGAGTGATTAGAGATTTTCATCTACTTTCAAACAAAATTGGATTCATTCAATTTGGTGCAGTGAATATCTCTGAATTGATTTTTAAAATTCACTACATAATGGGATTTTCAAATATAAGATAAAACTAAGTTTGAATTGATGGGTTGTGCGTGGGAACGCTAATGGGCTGGACGAAATACGCAATGCGCACCCAGCGGGATGCTCCGGTGCTGGTCCTACCTGTCAGTGGATAAGCAAACATGAAATGGTATTGGAAATTCTAGGCCTTACGGTTAGAGCGCGATCAACGGTTGAGTGTCATCGTCTCCATCACTGGGCACATGCAGTTCAGAACACTAGCGCTACAGCGGGGGTCATTGGGGGCTTACCAGGGCTCCATCTAGGTGCGGCGATGGGGGCGAACGAACAAGTCAACAATGGCGGTTCGAACGGTGGTCGCGGCAGCTCTTGAGGTGGATCCTAGCTTTGGCTCCTTCCTTCCACTGCCACAGTGCACTCCGGTGAAATTCCGGTGAAGTGGTGCTCACCGTGCTCCAGGGTTGGGTCAGAGAGGTTCCTGGGTCAGAGAGGAGTGGAATGGTGTACGTTTTGGGGTCGGGGGTGGTCGCTATTTATACTACGGAGAAGCGGGAACGGCAGCATGGCTCCGGCTTGCTGGCGACGTAGTTAAAGTGAGCTATAGGCATGGCCACGGGCATAGGTCGACGCGGTGCTTCAGGGCGAACATCATACGCACAGTGGCACGACGAGGCGCGGTCTAAATCGTTGGGGAACCTCCATGCTCTATGACTTTACTGATGACATTCGTCACGACGTACGATGGTCACGGCGATCGCGCGGGCAAACGATCATGACCGGGAGCTTGCTGGAGTCATGTCGGACGTAGTGGCGCAAGGTGAGGGCAAGGCGCGTTGTGAGCGCGCAGGAATGCCCAACGCTCTGGCGCGGCGACCGACAAGGTTCGGTGTTAAATGGGCATGGCTTTGCTAGCATCGTCTCGAGCTGTCTTTGGTCGGGGCATGCACATGCAGAGGCGGAGGTCAGGGCTACCTCCTATACATCGTGGGAGAGGGCAGCGCGGTCTGTGGCATCGTGTCCATGTCGCGGTGGCAAGGTGAGCTCAGGTACCACTTTGCAAGGGTCAAACGGCAAGTGATATGATCTCAATTGCACAGGCTTGTACTGGGTGAGTTAAGTGCATGACGTGTGAGCTCGGTGAGGTCACAATGGTGAGCAAAGGATCGATCAAAACAATATATAGTTGGTAGAGTTGTACTGTGATCACCAAGTGTTCGATCAAATGGACGCATGAACTAAATCATCCTCAAATTCAGTGATTTTTGGTGGGTGTTCTGATACTAATCTTAGTAGTCTCTGGGTGCAATGGTTTGCTAAGTGGTGATGGTTTGAGTGGTTTTACAAAAATGGCTATCTTGGTACATAAGATAGATTCAAATTTGAATTGCCTCTCAAAAGAGTTTGAAAATATTTCTGCCAAGTTGGATAGCTCCCTTGGGTTCAGTGTCACTAGGTCTAGCAAGGGGAGAAAAGAAATGCGAAAGTTTCTGTTGGAGATTAGTTGCTAGAGATTCTCAAAGTGAGCTAGTGGTTAACTTGGGCAGAAATGGCCATTAGGTCTTAGGCTTCTAATTTTAATTTTCTTTTGTTTTGATATGGTTTGATAGTGACCTAGATGATATGGTTTTTATCTTTAAACCATTTCTCATCATTTACAACAATCATACATGGCATTGCAAGAATTCATACACACAAGAATTAATATTTGAATATAATTAATGAAAGCTTTTGTTAACCCTGATCTTGATTAATTAGGGAATGATCCTCATTAATATTTTTGGGGTGTTACAATACCTTTGGGGATTAAATTAACTATGTAAATACTAATAAAGATCTAGGGTCACCTTTTGTTCTGCATGATAGATAATCCATAAGGATATCTGAAAAAATAGATCTAGCTAAAAGGAGGCATTTTTCATTTTCGAAAATATTTAAACGGAACAACTACTTTTTAGATCTGGTAAAAATAGAAAAGTAAAAGAGGGCAGCGGGCTGGTTTAGCGCTGCAATGGGCCACCTCTGGCCAAGAATACCACCCGGAGGACGACGACGTGCGAGAAGAGGAGTTTGAACGGGCCGTGGCGGGACCCGCCCGTCAGCCGCATGTCGGTGCGAATAGGTAGGAGAGAATGGAGGACGTTGGATTAAGTTTCTTCCGTTGGTTGCCTGTCATCGTCCCTGATGGAACATGACAGCGACGTGCAAACCCTAGGATAGGAAAGGGTTAGTCAAGGGCTCACCTAGGGACCTTTCCGGCGATGGAGAGTCGTTGGAGGAGAGGCGGGGCTCCATGACAAGTAGAACGAGGGGCGGCCGAGGGCGTTTCCGCCCTAGTTGCAAGATCGCACGAGAGCGCCGAAATGAGGTCCACCAGAGCTCACTATAAGAGACGATATTCGATAGTCCTATAGAAAGGAGAGTCATGGTTAAGTGTAGAAGGTCGAGGAGAGATCAGTAGTGGGAATAAAGGGGGAGGAGTATAAGGAGGAGCACCACGAGTAGACCTTGGAGGTGAACGAGAGGTTTTCTCTCTCTTCTCCTGGACAAGACAGATCAGGGGAGAAGGTGTGGTGTTCAGGGAGGGTAACTGAGGAGGAGAGGGAGCAAATGAGCCCGAGGGGGAGTGTTGGGTGACCTCTGCCCTTTTATTTCTAGGAGGGCATGTCCATGGTGAACCATGCCTATGGAGAAGGAATGGGGAGATGAAAACTAGGGGCTGGTTGCTGTGGGCAATGGTTAGGTGAGGTGGGTGCCCTGGTGTCGTGCTGAGGGCAGAGAATGAGGGGTGTGGCACACCCGAGAAATTAAATGTACAAGATGTGACCTATCCCTTGTCTCTTCAATAAACAAACACAAAGGACTAAAGGCAAGGTGGGTGCTACAGTGCATGGCTACAGTGTAGCTCAACCAGGGAGGGTGCTAGGGTTCTGTGGTGTCTAGTGTTCAAGGATTAAGGGAGGTTGGAGGGGATTTAAGTTCACGAGTTGAATCAAACTCAAGTTAGCAATAATGATGATCATAAAGAAAAAGATAATAAATTGGCCTTGTAAAGATAAGGCAGTGATGCTTCTAGATGGATGTGGTCAAGACACATCTATCAAAATTATTTGGGAATTTTCTGAATAATTTAGAGGCTCATTATATCAATAATTGGAAAGGTACTAAATTGGTTTTAAGATGTGTATTGAGATTTCTGAATTGGAAAACTTGTGTTTTTGATTTGAGAAGGCCTCAAATATGTATTAATACTTTGGAGAATTTTCCCATAATTTATCGAGAAGAAAAATATTTAAAATAACTATTTTCCATTTTTTGACTTTTTAGAAAAAGGGAAAAAATAAATAATATAGATTTTCAAAAATATTTAATTTTGAGATGGAAATATAGGACATGATATACATTCCTCAAATGTGCCTTAATTTGGCAAAGTATTTTGGAGAAAACTAATATAGGAAGTTTTGAAGATTTTGTAAAAGAAGGGAAATAAGTAGTTTTAGAGCCAAAATAATTATGGAACATATTTGATAAATTTTTATATCCAAGGTGGATGATGTAAACTTAGTGTATATAGCATTTGTAACCTTGGGTTTTTCAAATCAAACTTGATTTTGGAGGAAAACAAGCATTAGATGATCTAGGGCACTAATATTTTTATACCACACAAACTTTGCTATAATTAGGAGCTCAAGGCTCCCCTTGGAACATGGTCTAGATGGATATATAGATCAAGTTATATAGATAACCATGGTACCAAGAGTTGATCATAACCATGTTTGAGGTAGCTTAGAAGTGATGGCAAACTTTGTTGATATTAAGGGTTCCATAACAGATTATCATTTAGACTCAAAAACTAGGTGGGTTTAAGAGGCACAGAGCTTGAATGGAAACAATGGAAGTGTGGATGGGTAGAACATGTTTAGTAGATCCCAAACATGCAAAGAGTTTCTGAAAGGAAGATAACATAGAGATGGTAGCTTCTGCCAAAGTAGGCATGATGATAAGATTTGCAGAAAAGATTATTTTCTTGCCTGCAAAACCATGAAGAACAAGATTTGAAGAGGATGATTTAATAAAGGGCAAGAAAATTATTTTATAGTCCTTAAGATGGTATACAAGATATTTCAAGTGCTTTTCCAAAAATTCACAAGGGTTGAGAAAGGCAGGGACTGAAAGATGTGATATTGATATCATTTCGAGACTTAGTCAAAATAGGGAGATTTGGGGTGTTTGACTAGTATGAAAGAGGAGATGATTTTCAGAGGATGAAAGGTTGCAAACTCTTCATCAAGTGGATCATGTTGAAGTATATATTGGGTAGTTGTCAACACCCGGATTTTTAATCCCAGATGCCTGTTATGCCATACATCGCAATCCCAGGATTACCATTTTTGCGAGACATAACAGAATTGGATACCACAGTACATCATCCATTACAAAACATACATAAGGTCTTACACAAATAAGGATCTCATGATCCAGTTCTTAGTACAACTCAAGCAGCGGAATACATAATAATAATGGTAGCGTAGGCGAAGCTCCATCTTCGGGGTCACAGGCAATGCTGACGATGGGAGATGATCCTAATTGTCGTAACCTTCCTGGGGTCCTTCGTCCTGATACTCCTCTTCATAGTCTGGACACGGGAATAGCCAGGGACAAAGCCATGAGTACTCTTTAAGTACTCGCAAACTAATACTAACAAGTGAAGAGGTTTTTTGTAATAGGACACTAAGCTCTATGGTTGTTTTGCAAAAAGCCAGGTTTACCTCTACTAAGTTCAGAAGCAAGAAAAGCTAGTTGAATTTGTATAATACCTAAGTGGGAACTTGTATTTCATATCACAACTCTGTTGTGGTCAAGTCAAAATCTCAATTTATTTCACAAGTCATTTTGAAAACATCTGACGGGGGAATAGTATGGCCACTCCAACTGTCCATAATCATGACCGCTATTCGAATAGTTTGACACTCTGCAGAGATTGTACACTTTCACCACAACATTCGATACATCCGTAAGGAACAAATCCTAAATTCACCATACTCAGTATGCGGATAATCAATCCTAACCTTTCAATTACACGCCCTAGTATAGGCACCTCTCCTGTGAGTTTGGCCACCCAACCATAACCAACTGTCATCTTGGGTACTGCACAGGTGGACAATCTTCACAAGGTAGCCTCAGCTCAGACCTTGGCTGTGAGGGAACCCATACTAAGGTATATAAGTTTCAAGTCAATCCCTACCCAATTTTCGGGTATTGTGGTTGTACGATAAAATTGGAATGGTATCGCATCTAGACAACCATCAGTTTTATAAAGGGCTAAGGCTCATGCCTCAACATTTTCATCACCAAAATCATCTGGTGTTCGGAAACACATGTCAAAACATCTCAGTAGAATGACTCATCATTCTAAGGTTTTCATGACCATTTTCCACCAAGTATCCCCATCTAAAGTTGATCAAGTTTTATGCTTAGTACTAGCATCTACAAGTGGGGGTGAGTACTAATGAGGGGTGGTAAACAAGTGGAGTTTAACTAAGTTCAATATCATGCCTTAGGATGACATCAAGATTATCTAGCTTAGGCCAAATTTAATGCTCTTTATGCAACCTTGAATTATCTTTCTTGTATATACAATTTACTTAAGTAAACTCCAAGAGAAAGCTTTGATAAAGAAATAAAGTATAAAGCTTGCAAGTAAAACTAGGATGGGGTATCATCAAATGTGTCTAACCAAGCATTCTTAGTGCATTGCATGGGTTATCTAACTTTCATAATTGCAAGTGTTAGCTTGCTCAATCAATTAGTAGTATTAGGCTTGCATCAGCATCAGTATAAGCTTGCCTTATGCAGATCAGTGGTTGAAGTTATCCTCGGCTTCTTCTTCGTAGTATCCTCCTTCCTCCTCGTATCCTTGGTCGGTACTAGCGTCTATGAATAAATACGAGGTACACAATCACCAAACAATACTTAACTACTTTCAATCATCACACAAAGATGCACTATAGATGATCTAGTATCATCACTAACATTACAAGATTAAAGCTTTGGTCTTATTTATTTTATTTTTAGAAAAGTAATTTCTACTCATTGAAAAACTACTTAAGATTTAATATTCTCCAACTCAAACATGGGATCATGTTGACACATGTCATCACCACATATTTCAGTACATGGGAATGTGATTTAAAGTGGTCACAATTTAATAAGGTTTACCCTTTTATTTTAAATAAATAAAGTGACTAGAAATGCCTATGTGGCATTATTTTATTACTTGAACATTCTTTCTATAAGAAAATCAATATATTTTTATATATTATGAAAGGTATGATCAAATATGATTTTTGAGAGTTGGAATCAACTCAAAAGCTATCATGGTTTAAATTTGAAAAATGTTTGAATGCAGAAAAGCTTCTGCCTTGTTATTTTTACCAAGGTTGATCTATAGATCCAAATGATTTGAATCCAACGGGCTTGGATTAAGCATTTCAATATCTTTCTAACAAAATTGGTTTCATGCAATTTGGTTTACTGAATCGAGCTAGGTTGATTTTTGAAACTAGGTACAGAACTGGGTTTGAATATAAATAGAAAAAGGTAAATTCAAATGAGTGGGCTGCGCGAGAAGGGTTATTGGGCCAGCCCAGTGTCACTCCATGGGGCGCAAATCGATGGGGGTCTGCTGGTCGCTGGCTCTTTAAACGCCGTTGCACGGGCGATATGGTGCGTTGGATTAGAATGAAGATCGACGGCTGAGGGTCGTCCTCGACGATGAACAGGTCACCGGCGAGCTCGAACGCTAGCGGCTCAGTGGGGGTGCAAAGGGGGCATACCGGGGCTCCAGTGACGAGGGCGAGGCGGGCAAACAAAAAAGTCGACAACGGCGAACTCAGGGGTGGTCGTGGCACCTCCGGGGGTGGACAAAATCAACGGCTCCTCTTCTCCTCTGCAGCGGCGAGCTCTGGACAAATTCCGGCGATGTGCTGCTCGCCTTGCTCCGGCTAAGGGTTGGAATGATCAGTGAGATGAGGTAAGTGATATGGTGTGAAGAAATCGAGCGGGGGTCATCTCCTTTTATAGGCTCAACGGTGAGACCGAGAGGGATGGGCAGGCGACGGTGGCGACACGACTACGGGCGGCTAGAGGCATGGCCGAGGTTGGCGATTGACGGGCGGTCTCCTGGCGATGCTCTATGGTTTAAATTCGCGTGTAGGGGCTTATGGCAAATGGTCGGGAATGTGCGGTGCTCTGCGCGGTAGAGGCGGCGTCTTCGACGGCGAGCAGTGGCTGTGAGGCATGGGGCGGCGAACGGGGGTGTCTGCGGGGTTGCTGGTGCGGTGGTGATCATGCGTGCACGCGGCGAGGGCGGCGCGCGGTCTGTGGGCGTGTGTCGAGGGTGGCGCTCTGACGCGCTCTCGCATGCTCGCAGCGAATCTTGGCATGGCCTGGGAGTGTGGTCCAGTGGCTGGCAGGGTTCGAGCGCTGGACAGGGGGTGGCGGTGCCCGGTGGCCTGTGTCCTAGACATGGTGTTTAGGATTGGTGCTTGCTCTGGCTAGCTAGCCATGGTCGGCTGGCAAGGGTTCCTTCGGGTTGTCCTGGCATGGTGCAAAGGGTAGGGGATAGGGGTGGTCAAGGCACTGGTTGGCACTAGGGGAGACAAGTGTGATCAATGGTGAACAATGCTTAGCCAAATTACTGCTCAAAACAGTGAAGTTTGGCTAGTTTGATTTGTTGTCTCCAAGTGTTCGATGAAATGGCCGCAAGAACTTGAGTTTTGAATTTTGAAAAGCTTTTTGGTAGGTGTGCTAGGCATGTGTTGAGGATTCTGTGGATGCTTGGGTTTTGAAAATTGAGCTTGTTTGAGTGGTTTTTGAAATAGTGGGATCTTCCCATATGAAATAGATTCAATTTTAAACTATCATTTAAACTATGCATTCAAATGTTTTTGGATGATCACGAGGTGGGCCTTGGTACCTTGTTATGAGTACTATAAAGGGGTGCAAATATCTATACATGTTTCTGTTAAGTTCTGAAAGTTAGAGATAGCCAAAGTAGGCATGGGAGTTAATTTGGCCAAAGTGACCATTCACTTGGTTTGTTTGTTTTGATTGGTTTGTCTTTGGGAAAAGCTTGGGGATTGTTTAGATGATGTTTATTTCACCTAAGAATCATTTTACAAGAAAAGAAACACATAACCATGGTAATTCAAAAGAATCCAAATTTTAATATATACACATATGAATGCTTTCATCTTTTTAATTGGAAAGTTTTTTTTGTTAACCCTAATTTTGATGATTAGAGTTTGATGATTCAAGTTTAATATTTTTGGGATGTTACAGTAGTGCAGATACAGTCTTGTATTTGGTCTCCATTGAGTTGGAAGCTACTAGGAGGGATTAACTCAGAGCTGATCTGGTTTAGGGAACTAGCGGGTCACCTTAGTGACTAGATAAATATCAAGCTTAGGTAACTTTCTTAAGGTTGTTATTATTAACTTAGCTTGATCCTAGAAGATGAGTTGCTAGGGTAGCTCAATGTAGTTCCTAAGTAAGCAACACGATAGCAGATCAAGCCAATTCATCTAATAGAATCCAACCACTATTAAAGTTACCATCAAGCCTAGCTTGAGGAAAGGATGGGTATTTTGAGAGGTTATGTCTTGAAGTAAGATAAGAGTCTCTTGGTACTTATACCATGAGTAGAGTTTAAAAGGTTTTATGAAAGTTTTTGGAAAACCTAGAGCTAAGATTAGTTGGAAGTTCTGTCTTGAAAACATAAGGAGATTATATCATCTAGATCTCCATAATTTTGTTAATATAATCTAGTAAGGATTTTGTTGTGGCAAGGTCATCTTGGCTCAGGTTTTGAAATGTCAGAACATTTGAGAATATGAAAACTAAGCCAAGACATATCTTTTGTTAAATAGATTTTGTTAACTACGGTTGAGGTAAGGAGTATATCATTTATTACATATTAGGTTGCATGAGCACAAACAAATAATCAAACAAACAATGCATCACTTATGAATAAAAAGTTTTTGTTCCTTCTAATTTTTGCATTTGGGACAACTAATTAGGGTTGCTGAAATTGGGATGTTACGGACCTTTCCCCCTTAAAAGAGTCTCGTCCCGATATTCAAGAGAGATAGGGTTAGATATGAACTTCAATTTGGTAGTTATAGTCTCCGGGGGAACTCAGAGGAAGAGGGTTTACAAAAGAATTGCCATGTAAGCAATAGGACGGAGTTTAGTTACTTGGGATTTCTATTTTCGTGCCCCTAGTTCATTAGTTGTACTTAGTTTTCCCCACCCGCTTAACTTTTCCTTATTTTCCTCTTGCTATGTTGTGAAACCCTCGCAGGCTCTCAGACGGATGGATGCCGTTAGGTCAAAGGATTGACCGTTACATGCTGACTGGTGGGACCGCGTTGGGGCGGGTAATGCGTTGAGCATTATGTTACGTGGCCTCGAATATTACATGCTAACGGGTGGGGCCGTGTTGAGACATGTCCTGCATACGTGGTGAAGGGTGGGACCGCGTTGCGACGGGTCTTGCATACATGGTGAAGGGTGGGGCCGTATGGAGACACGTTGGACCAGCCATTCCCGCTCACCCAAAGCATTCGCTTCCCCCGAGAATGGAACAGTTTCCACACCGCCCCTTGGTGTAGGGTTCGTAGCATAGAAAACAAAAAAATTCCTACAATAGGAACAACTAATTACCAAGTTCTATCTACTAGATACAAGCAACAGGTGGATCTACATCCATACAGAACATATCCTTGTAGACCAACAAAGTTTAACGAGGTTGTACTCGTGGATGATGTAGACAAACGCTTGCCGATCTTAAGATCGCCGAAAATCAGCAGCGCATCTGTGCTTGCACACACGTTCAAGCCACCAAGCAACCTTCGCCTCCTCGCTCCAGCGATGCAGCAGAAGCAACAACTCTTTCCAAACGAAGATCCACCGGGAACATGTATCTCAATAGTCCGAGGCCATGGGGGATAAACTAGCAGGATTCTGAAGTCTAAGAATTCTTGAAGTAAATACTAAAAATATAATTGCTAAATAAAGTTCTAAGTGACAAGAAAAAAAGCGAGTAATGTGTAGAAATGTGTTTTTGGGTTTTTGGTATAAGAAAACAATGTGTAAAGTAAATAAAACTGAATATAGAAAATAAGTATCGCGTATGTAAAAGAGATTTGAAACTTCAGTGGGAAAAAGCATTCTCAGGGATTAGCGGATACACCACTAGCATTATAAAGGGCCAAGGTAAAGATTATTATCATGAACATTCTCAACTTTGCATGTGTGGGAGGAATTCCATATTTGGACAAAGAGGCAACAACCACTGCTCAAATCATCCTCATAACGACAGCATATAGCAATCAACATCAATTGAATTACCGTGATATTAAGGGACGTAATCCCGCAGGACGTATCCCATGGCATGGATAGTGATTTGTGAGTTTCCTCGATTCCCAAGTTGATACGTAAGGGGTGCCAACAGCTTTAAGGTCACTATAAGTTCTAACGTCCCTCTGTCTACCAACAAGTAGTTTCCTACATCAAGTCCCCACAAGAGACAAATATTGGAGAAGTCGACTTCTCCCAACATCAATATATAGACAATCTAACACATGGTCACAGCGATGAATATCATAATAAACTTTATCTTATTCCAATCTCATACTTGGGTTTCTCTATCTCCCTAAGAACTAATGATCTACTCAGTCATGGAGGCAAACAACATCATACCAATGGTAATGGAAACGATCATTAATGAATAGTACTTGTATAAATCCACAACTAGTGCAAAAATTACAACAATATATATATGGGATGGATGGAGATGATGGTGGTGATCAAGATGCAGTGGTTGATGAAGATGTAGATCGATGCCTTGGCCTCCCAGATCTACGTAGGGTGAAGATGGATCCCTATGGCAAGTTTCCCCTCCAGATGCCTCCTGGAGGTTAGGTTTCGGTGAATTTTGGGTGTTCTATATGTCGTCTCTCCGAACCAGTTGCACGGGGTGAAACTATTTGAGGAGGTGGAGGCAACGCCAACTATATGGCGGGAACTATATGGCGGCCCGCCATATAGTTGGTCGTCAACTCTTCTGTCTCCGCTTATCGCTTCGGGTTTTCTTCCGGTATTATTAGTATTTCCCAAATAAGCGATTTACGTAGTTTTTGGCTCCTTTTTTCTCCAGTAAAACTGCTCCAAGAATTGTGTCCTTTCGATCCATCATGTGATCTAATTCTGGTGAAAATAAACATAAAAAGTGCATGTGAACGCCATAAAATAACAAAATCCTACATCTACAATGCAAAATAATAATGTAAAACATGATGCAAATATGCACTCATCAACTTCCTCAAGCTTAGACTCTTGCTCGTCCCAAGCAAGTTTAGCTTAATGGATGTGATCCTCATATTCATGAAGCTGAGTCGATCAAATAAATGAGGCAATTTCAGCATGTGTTTATCATAAAGGATATATATAAATAAGTTCATGAATAGTACCTTACTCGAACCATCCGAATAATATTATCAGGCTTCCACACCTTAGCAATTAATAGTTCACAAAGGATTATTGTCAACGTTATGTAAAACTATTCGATTCAACCAAATGAGTTAGTGAGGTAGTCCCAAGTATTTTTAGGATTAAGATATTTACTTAGGGTTCAAAATCTCAAACTTCTCTTTGTCTTACTACAATATGGTGGTATATGCCTACTTGCTCTTTGCACATTCGCTCTTTTTCTTCATCTTTATTTTTCTTCTTTTTCTAAATATATTTTTGCTCATGCTTTTGTTTAAGTGTCGTCCAAAGAATCTAGCCATATAATCTACTTCATGTAAGAATTTCAAAGTTTAACGATCTCAATTATCAAATTCCAAACATATATGAAGCATCTTTATAACTTGAGTATGCTATCTCAAACTTGTTCTCACTCTTTTTGATAGCACTTATATTTTATCCTTTGTTCAAGATTTTTCTTTTTATCTTAATTAATTAGATAGGTTCTCCTTTTGTAAATCAAACCAATTACCTACAACATATTGATCAAACTATCTTTATATCACTACTGCAGAAAGGCTTATAGACGCCAGGTGGTTAGTGACAGTCAAAATTGTGCATGTCACAAGAAAGTATTATCAGTGACAAACAATGATAAGCCTGTCACTAGTACAAAACAATAGTGACAGACTTATAAGAGTGACTGTCACTAGTATTTTTCATCGAGACCGGCTGAAAAAACAATTAGTTAGTGACAAGCATCAATAGATGCATGTCACTGATAACGCTATGAGTAGTGACAGTTTCAAAATGTGCCTGTCACTGGTAATAGTGGACTTTTTTCTCACCCCATGTTAATCAAACCGGTGCCACCGTGCCTTCTCCACTAGGGCAGTCCACCCGGTCGCGCACTCCCCGTTGCACGCCTCATTCGCAGGGCCGACCCACATGCTCGGTCGCTCTTGATCTGTAGCGGTTAAGAAAATATTTGAACTTAGTTTTAGCCTTTTTTTTTGTTTTTTACATCATCATGCTTATTTTGTCTCAAAAATATTTTATTAAAATCCTATTTTATTTACTAAATTCATTCCCTCTTTTATTTGAAAAGGTGAATCTTTAATTTTATATTTACCTCGAAAAATACTACAACCCCCAGCCGGGCCCAACAAACCGTAACCTGACAAACACACACGACAACGCACCAACCCCGCCGCCGGAACACAATACACGCGGGACACAGCGCACACCATGCGCACGTTCTATCCACCCACATCTTCTTCTTCTTCTTCTTCTTCTCTGTTTGCTACGTATCACCGCACCAGCCCCCGACCCATCTCCTCCCGGCCGCAAGTGCCCACCTCTCGCTCTCTCACGTCGAGCCCAGGCTCCACCAGTGGCGGAGTTGCATGTTGATTATGTGGTCAAACGACCACAGAAAAAATTGGCCTGCACTAATACTTCAGCTATGAATACACCATTATTGACCCCATAAATTTTAATATTTGACATCATTGTAATTTCTTTTAATCTTTGACATCACTCGCTACTATTCCTGGCTCCGCCACTGGGCTCCACCCGGGTGGCCTTGCTGCAACGCCATTGCGGGCCTTCCCTCCCTGCTTGGAGGTCTTCATCCTCCTGCCGACCTTGATCCCGTGGCTCTGCTCCGTCTCACCATGTTCCAGCACTAAGGCCGCGCCTACGCCGGTCTGTACTTCTACCTCAACGACCACCGCGCCTGCACCCCGTCTCCATCTCCTCCAACCTCGTGCTTGCCGGTCTTCCTGATCTCCTGCACGTAGCAACACGGATGTCCCTAACAACCCCGACCTGGAATTCGTCGCCTACAGCTCCAAGCCGAGAAGCGCGAGTCCAGCGCGCTCGTTCCTGCCGGCCATGGCCGCCTCTCGCCGCGACTCCGAGCGCGTCGCCACTCCCAGTCGCACATCCAAAGCCCTGCAGCTTCATTTTCCCCCATCGTTCCGTTCTTCAAGGAGAGATCTTCAGGTTACTTGGCTGGAAGCTGCTAGGCGGCCGACACGGTGTCCAACACGTCCATCGACGCCCACCCTCATTCGTTTTCGATGTGGTTGCTGCACGACACATGGATAGATTGATGGGTAGATGCAAAAATTCTGACGGCTGTTATGTTTTCTCCCCGTATGGGACTGCAGTTCTGGATACCAAGCCTGAATCGGTCCAAGTGCTATGACAAGGGGATTTGCACCAGGGAATTGAGAATTTTGAGATGGGAGTTGAGTGTAGAGTGTCTCATTTAGATGAAGTCGTCCATCTCTTGCTGGCCGACGCTGTATCCTACACCGCTGCTTCGACCGAAGCAGTAACAACTACACAAGTTGAATTCTATGGTACCGGTGGAACATCCACTCCAGGTGTATTGATTGCTCTACATTTCTATTTTTTTATGTGTGTGTAGTTGCTGACTGGTAATATATGTTCTTTTGGTAGCTGTTAGCAGTGTGCAAAGCAATGAGGGCATGTACTTCATCGAGCCGCTCATCCTCCTGGTACTAGCACTACAAAGCAGGCTTCCAACCTCACTCGTTTGTTTGCAGGTTAGCCTATTAGAATTCGTCTGTTTGCAGGTTAGCCTATTAGTGGATTTGATCGTTGTTTGCATTTACGGGCACTAGAAGGTACTCATTTGGGACCTTTTAACGTTAGTAGATTGTATGACCACTAGGAGAAAAAATAATGAGGTTCAGATGGATTGATTTTTCTATTAACTTCCGGACGGAATTTTATGTTCTGCAGCTGTCGTGGTGCTCAACCCCAAGGCCTTGGCTTCCTTCAAGCAAACACAAGTCTTCTCCTCTGTCATGTATAGTTTCCCTGTCCTTATGGATTCACACAGATACCATAGTTTTTGGTTATTATCCTGTGATATTTTACTTAGAATATAAAGCAATCGTTACATTGCTCATTGAAGCACTTAAAGCACTGACATTGTGAAGGTTCTTTTGTTCAACTTTAGTGCAGCAAAGTCGGTATTCCTTCTCAAGGTTGTCTTGCATTAGGACCTTGTTGTTGACTTCTCTACCAATTTGATTATGTTGAAGCTTATATTTTATCAGGTATAATGGATGATCTCTAGTCTTATTTATTATGGATTAGAATTGGTGTATTTAACAATTGTTCTGTGAGCATTACTGGTATGTTTACCTGGTAGCAAGTGCATCTTTTTCTGTTAGTCTGTTTGCATTTTTTTGGACTTAATTGATTGTTGCATTCCCTGTAATAGTCACTACTTCCTAGTACAACTTTTAGTTGATGTAACTGATGCATCTATGCTAGTAATCTAAGCATTCGTTGTTCTTTCAATTAGGGGAATCATGTAGATAGTACTCTCTCCGATTAGAAATATAAGATGTTTTAGGTTAGTGAAGCTAATGTATCTAGACACTTTTTAGTGTGTAGGTTCAAAATGAATCTACACACTAAAAGGTATATGGATACATTAGCTTCACTAAAACATCTTATATTTCCAAACTGAGGGAGTAGTTACATAAAGATGGAAAATTATATGAAAAAAAGAGAACACTCGGTGAATGAGAAACATGAGCTACAAGCTAGCCTCCCGTTGAGAAACATGAGCTACAAGCTAGCCTCCCGTTGAAACCAATTGTAGGTAGCTAGGTGAATGTGCAGGCACGCGAGGCAGGGAATTGATTTGCTAGCTTGGTGCCAATTTTACAATTTATATCTTATTTTTACCCTTTGAGCATGCTTTCAGGTTTGCAGTTGGGAGAGGTCCAGTTGACAGAGATCTTCTATTTTTTGAGGGAAGTTGGCGGAGATCTAAAGCACCAGCTTCGTATGATTCAGCTATAGAGCCAGAAACGCTACGAATAAATTCGTTCAGATTTTTTTATGAATTATGTTGACTAAGTTGTTAGGGAACTGTTTTTATGCCAATTTTTTTGTCAATGATAGATTGCAAGGTTGTTATCCGTGAAAATATTACGCCATATCGGTTATGTGAACTTATTATTGGTACATCATCTTATTGTGATATCTGAAATATTCATGAAAATGTATTAAACTTTATTATAACATTTTATTGTTCTATCTTGAATATTCATTGAAAAAACATTAAATTTTTTTATCACCAAAATTCAAACCAGTGACAGGCATGATAATGGGTCTGTCACAACAAAACCCCGCAAGATTGCTGCTTTTAATCACAAATAGTGACATGTATTTCTGCCTGTCACTAGTAATCTCATACCAGTGACTAGTTATTAGTGACGGGCGTTTTGCCTCTCACTAATGGATCTTTTGTGCCTGTCACTGATACCCTATTCTGTAGTAGTGTATGTTTCATTAATACCAATGATGTGGAAGACTCCTACTGCTATCATCAAGAGCAAGTAAAATCATACTCAAGTCATTAATATCCAATAAGACAAACTCAAACTCAATAATGTACTATATATCATAATAAACTCAGAATTTCATAATAGGGATCAACTATTCCTGAAGGGAATCTAATGATGCAAACTTTATTCATGAGCTCGAACTAATGCAAAACTAGAATAAAAATAAAAACTTGTAAGGTAGATTACAAGGTCTTAAAGATCTCCCCATGCTTGGAATTAAGCCAGGCAGGATCAAATAATCCCTTGCAATTATTTGATATCGTTCTTTATTCAAGGTCACTATGGTGCCATAGCATGCAGAACCGCGGTGCTTAGCTTCTTGTTGGTGTCCTCCAGAGTGATGATGCGGCTGTAGCACCTGTGCAAATCAGATTGCAGTGTATCAATCCTATCAACGAGCTTGGTCATCATTGGGATAAGATCACCGTTCTCCTCTATCTCCTTGAGGCGATGACGGACTTCCACGCGATGGAGTAGCTCCTTCTTATGATATACTTCTAGTGCCCGCACGCGACCCTTTTTCCTGCGGATAACTTCTTCTTCCTCATCCATTATTGATGGATCGGGGAAGTAGAAGTTCCTCCTCCACTCCTCTTCAGGGTTCACCCTCATGCGAGCGCCTGTGGTAGGCCTCGAGCGGGGCAATGTGTAACATCCCAAATTTAATAAAATTCAAAACCATGTTGTTGCATTCATATCATCATGGCATGTTTACTTGGCATACAAATTTTCAAAGCTAAAACCCTAATAAAACCATATTTAAACCCCTTTTTATATTGTATGTATGGGCATGGTTTTATTTTATTTTGTGACCCAAAAATGTTTTGGAGTGTATGGATGTGTTTGACACACTTTTTAACACTAGGCTCAGCTCACAAAAGTTTGGTGAAGATTTGAATTGATTTGGATTTGAAATGTCTATTCAAATCTCATTTGAAAAATCAAAACAGAAAAATAAGGCAAAGAGAGAAAAAAATAAGAGCCAGCAACCAATCTGGCCCAGGCCCAAAAGCAGCCCACAGCCCACCCGGGAACCTTGCCCCTCTCCCCTCTGTTTCTCACCCGCACGCGCAGCCCTCTCACTGACAGCTGTGCCTCGCTGCCACCTCACCTCGTTGTCTCCAATCACGCGCCAGACCCGCGTTCACCTGCCGTTTCTCCCCTCTTCACTGCCGAAATTAAAATCTGTTAATTGCCATTGATTTAGCGCGATATTTCCTCCCCCGCTCTGGCTACATAATCCCCTACCCCTCCGCAGCATTTCCCCTCACACAGCAAGCACTAAGCGCCGCCAGGCTCCCCTAATTTTGCTTTGCACCACCGCGGTACCGACGAACTCAGGCGACACATTCTGGTGAGCTCCATGTTCACCTCTGCCTCTAATTCAAACGAGCGTGTTCGCCTTGTCCTTGAGAATCTACTAATGCCTATAGCTTGTCCAATTTTGCCCTAGGTCGTCGCCCCCGTCGTCATATTCAAGCACTCGAGGCGCAGCCGAACTCCGATGAGCGATATAGCCCGCGTCCGTGCGCCCCAGCCTCCACCACGACCACGTTGAGCATCGCCGCGTCCTCGTGACCTTGGTAAGTGCCAGCACCACCTCCCCTACCCCCTGACCTAGCCGGCGTGTCACCGCTAGAGGCGTCGCCACCGTAGTGTCCATTTCTGCCGCTGCCTTTTGGTTAGTGCAGTGTGGTACACTGGATCTAGATCCAGTGGCTACGATTAGAACTAGTAGCAAAACGGTATGCTTAGATCTGGACCGCACATCGCCACTTAGATCCAGAAGCTAGAGCTCGTGATCCACCCGAAACATTATCGTCCAATAAGACGCTGCAGCGTTGATTTAAAATCCAGGATTTTATCTATTAGTTGTTTAAACTTGTACATTGCATAACTTTTGTCCTATAAATCCAAAAATTACAATTAAGATGTCTATGGATTCAGAAAAATGAGATCTTTGCATCTATGGCCTTGGTTTGGTCATTTTATACGGTGACCCAGCATACCACTACATGATGTAGTACACTATAGTCGTTGACATAACACTAATGAAACACCGTTCACTAGTATTACATCCCTCATAGTGGTACAACAGAAACACAGTAGGTCCAAGACATGACTATAGGTTACAACTCGACTCTTTACAAAAGATCTAGAGAACACTCTAGGTTAAAGAGAGAGAAAGAAACTGCTTACAAAGAATAATCAACTCATAACCAAAATACTAATAGACTAGCATCTGAACTATTGGACTTGCATTGCTGCTATTGCAATACTCTACAGAAATAGGTTCTATGGCTAGATATTATATTCCTATCTAATCAGCAACTTCATCTTCAGTTTAATTGATGTATATGTTGACTTCCTTGACTTTATTGAAGAGCTTGAACTGTTGGTGAAGATTCCTGGAGCATAAGTTGATGTAGACATCGTCAGTATGGGCTTCAGAATCTAGCAAGGGTTAAGAAGATACGTTGAGTATGAGCGTACTCAGCAAGTTCACTAAAAAGGAGTGTTTGTGCACTATATCTACAACCACCGGCCGTAGGTCGTAGGCAATGCAGGTTTTCGTAAACATTTCTTCAAATGTTGATTTTATTCAGAAAAGTTATGTCCATCAGCCTTCATGGGTTTACTAGAACTTTCATGGAGTTCCTTTTCCGCCGCGTTCGTAGCTCGTTCCCGGAACAGGGAGTAACAAGTTATAGTTCTTACACTCTGGAGAGGTGCGTTACTTTACCCATGATAGATATTAGCCTTGTTGCACAACCAAGTCATGAGCTTGTCCATACTTCCTTGGTATGGGGCCCAGTCTAAGATCCAAGCCAATCACTGCCCTTTCTCGCGACCCCACATAGAACACGACCCCGCAAGCAGAACGACCTCTGTTAACCTGCATAGCAGTTAACTATGGTTGACTCCTTGTGGACTCCACTGAGAAGACGGAACCTGGTCGCTCCCATCAATTATGAGGACATACCTACGACAGTCTTATTTAGGGATAGTATAGACATCAATATCGTGGGGAACTAAGGGGTCCCACCCATGTTGAGTCTCTCATTTACATCAGCGTGAAGAGATGGACATCTTGTTCATGTAAAAGGAGGAAGATCCAGCTGACTTCTCCGTCCCATTCCAAATATCATGGTTAACGCGTAATATACGACGCAAGAATCACTTGCGACATTGGTTGTTAAGTCCTAGAGAATATGTTCCTTTACCACCGGAACTTTCATATTAGGTTATTACCTCATGGTAAATAACCTATGATCATTATTATGAAAATAGTGTTTTCTGACTTTTTTGAAATGCATATGATGACAACACTGGATTTGCAAAATACTTTATAGAAAATAATCAAAGGACATGAGCAAGTGTGAACTTGCCTTTTGTGATTGCAAGATTATGCACTCACGGTCATCGAGACAATAGAAGATCCAATATCTAAAATCAATATCATTGTTCCGGTAAGGACTAATGTTTAAAGAAGCAAGATGCCATTATGTATAAATAATGCTATGCAATTTTATAATTCCCAAAGTGAAACCCTCAGCATTATAAATGAGTTGATCTTAGGTATCTTCTTTAAGATTGGGTTTAGATTTAAGTTTATTTCATAAGTAATCTACCTCTATAAGGAACTTAAATCTTGACATACAAGATAATAAAATAGGATATCATTATAATCTATGATTGAGGTTGATTACCAATTGATGGCTATGCTAAAATTTCATGTATTAGATTGTTAAGAGTTAAAGGACTTACTTTAGGGTTGTCGTTTGAAATGGCAAAAATAATAACATTTGAAGAAACTAGTGTTTAGTTAAGGTTAATCAGTCTTGAGGGTTAGTAGGTTTTACATTAGGGTTTGTGATAGTTACGAATAATGTTGAGTTATCATATTTTAATTGATGGTACAAATGACCAAAGTTAACTATAAAAACATGAATAAACTTCAAATGAGATGTTTATGATTGTTTAGACCAAAGTTAACTATAAAAATAGAAGTGAATCTTAAGACATAGTGAGTTTTAGAACATCATCTAGTTTTAGGGTTTAGACAAATATGATTATAGATGATCCCTTGTAATTTAAGTGAAAGATGAGTTTAATAACATGCAACCTGTAAATGGGAGTATAGTTAGATGATCTTATAAATTTGTTAGGGTTTAGAGTCATTCTAAGTGTGGTTAAAAGATGAAGATTATTCACCATTTTATACATGAGTGATATACAATATTTATTTAAAAGGAGTTATATTTGAATTTTAAGATTTAATTAGAATATTTAAAAGTTAATAGTTATACTTAAGTTTTATTATGATTATGGATTTAGACTTAGTAATTAAACTTAAAGGATTTAGTGATTAATTCTTTCTGAGTAAATAAATTTGAAGAATTAACAAAGTGGTTATTTTATTTTATTAAAATAAGTAAATGAGTTTTATTATCTAAGGTTATTAAAATTGTTTTGAATAATATACATAGTATTTTCTAGTAAAATATACTTATTAAAGATCTTAAAAATGATTTTTATTTATTTTTAAGTATTTTCTTTATTTTTATAAAATTCTTCAAAGAATTAAGTGTGTTTAAATATTTGCTTTATGTTTTATTTGTAAAAATCCAAGTTAGTATTTTTATAAAATAGTAGAGTTATTTTATTACACAAGATAGATTTTTTAATTATTTTTATGGATTTTTCTTATTTTATGAAATTTCTCTTAGGATTTAATGGTGTTAATCTTTATTTTCGTTATATTTATCTTATAACAAGTAATGTTATATTCTTATAGGTAGATCTTATTTTTTTGTGATGATTTAAATCTATTATATATTGTTAGGATTTCTATAATTTTCTTGAGCTAAAAATATTTATAGGGTACTTTGAAAATTCATTTGTTTTATTTTGTTTTATTTCTTATCCTATTTAATTTGGGCCATTTGGTTGGGCATATGGGCTGGCCTGGCCTAGCTAGACAATGCTCGGCACTTCATCCCCGGCCCATACCTCTCCACATACACCCGTACATGCACACAGACCCCCACCCTCGCACGCCTCTTCGTTCCTTTGCTTCCTACGCTCGACGCCATGGCTGGCAGCTCAATTCCGGCGAGCACCTATTGTTGTGGCCGCCGCTACCTGCCGCCGAAGCCCTACCACCCGAAGGCCTTCACTTCTGAACAAGTCGATTTGAAAAGGAAGCTCACTTAAGCTCTCCCCCTCTCCTTGATTTCCTAACTAGCCTTCAGGTTTGCCTCCTCATGATTACGCGTCTGCTACTCAGATTATTCATGGCCTCTTGCTTCCTCAATAATGGCCACGCCGCCGCCAATTTGATGCCAGTGGGACGGTGACCACGGTTGCAACCTAGTGTCTTTCGATTATGGACTCTACCATGCTGATGGTGTGCTGGGGGTTGGCTGCCTCGGTTCTAGCACTAGCGGGATGGCGCTGCAGCTGTGCAACCCGCCGAACCTGATGTGTTCCTACTACCTATACCTCTACTCTAATTCAGGTAATCCCTGTGTGACTGGCTCTCTGGCCAATGAATTATCTCAGGTTAGGATTAAGGTTGTATGGTGATTTCCTGGTCCTGTACTAGGTGATTGTGTAACTACAACCCGATTAACATGCGATAGAAACATGCAACCTTATGTCTGATGTGGTCATTCATGGCATATTTGGTTTCTATGATATTATTTTTGATGAAACTGAACTTTTACAGTGTTGTTGACTGAAAGAGTTCAGTTACAGTCATGTTTATCTCATTCTTGAATTAAAACATGGCAGGAAACAAGACTACTATATGTGGATGAATTATTTACTTAATGGATTCCTATTTGGCTTGTAAATGCCTGATTCTTGTGGCTATGCTGTTGTGTCTAGTTGATTATGTATGATCTGTATGTGTTGCTAGTGTTGTAAGGTATCAACATGACAAAACAGATATATGATTCCTACGAGAAAAATATTACGAAAATTATTTGGGAATCACATTTGTTTGAAATGAATGTTGGATATAAAGTAAATAGTGGCTTCTGCTATTTTGTGTTGTTACTATGCTGCCTTATAATATGAGTGTGCACAGTAATAATTAGATAACATGATATGCTGCGATAAAATGCTGCTATGATGTACCCTGAGTGGTAAAGTAGGGAAACAATCTTATAGCTAGTGCTGCAAAATCCTGAAGCTATAGTTGTTTTAAATTGGCTGGCTAGGAATTCAGATATGACTGCCAAGGATGCATATGACGAGTTCATATGTATAATATTGCTATAACATTTCCTGTTAAAAGTTTGGAATTTCCTTGGCTAATGATATCTTAACTTGAGGCTTGAGCTTTGTAAAAGCAGTATTGAATGGATTCTTATTTGAGTCTTCAAGAAAGGATCTGTTTCATTGTACTTTCTTATAGTGAAACAACCTTCATGATTGATTCCTAAATCATCTGTTAGGAAAAAAATGGGAACTACCTATATTAAGTTGGATTTTTATTAAATGGTGTGACCATTTCTAGAGTGGCCTTTGTGATTAAAACTGCCACTATGGTGCCTCCCTTGTGGAGTGTGCATAGTGGTAGTTTGAATACACACTGCTAAAACTACTAGGTTATTTGATTTGCACCTCAGCCTATTATGCAAAGGCTAAGGCACTATTTGATAATAGGAAAAGAAATTTATTTTGGTGGCTTTCATTCTTTGTGATGAGCTTGCATAGCATCCCTATGCAAACTAAGAGAAATCTCTCCTTCTAATCCTCCTAGACAATCTTTAGTTGAAGGGTAGCTGGTGAGATATTGATTTTCAATAACCCCCTTTATTCCCTTGTTTATGATGGTGAAATAAAACAAGAACAAATATTATGCATGATTAGTAGTATAACAGACCTTTTGTTGTTGCTGATTCTATGATGTGACTTGTGGTTCCTAGTGGATCTTGTTCCTGGATGCTTCTTGATCTGCTCCTCCTTGCTGCTCACTTGGCTTGCTCCTTCTAATACTGCTGCCTTGCACTTGATCAGCCTACACATGTGAATCTTGTGCTCCTGAACCTTGTCTTCTTAATCCTATAGAACTGGCTTCTTGTGCTTACTTATTATCCTGTGATACACCTCCTTCCTCCCTCCTTCTACTACTTGATCTTCTCTTGGATGGCTTAAGTAAGCAACCAAATGCTGATTAGGTAGTGGATTTGCTGGTGGTGTGAAGAAATGAATGGGTTTTCATGGGTTTATGACAAGATGGTACAAATGGTAAAATAGAGGATGCACTCTGAAGTGTGGAGGTGGAATGGTAGCTTGATTGCTACGGCTGGTTCACCGCTTTGTGTACATGGATTGCTTTCTTGTCTCCTTCCTAGGATTGCTGCTGTGTTGACAGCAGCTATCTGCATGTTGATGTGCAAGCTGCTTACAAGTGGGACCTAGGGTCCAAGTTTCAATGTGTAGATTTTTTCTAGTGGATATGATCAAGTGAAAGTGTAATTTTTACCTCTTTGCCTCTTACCTTCCCCTGGTAAAACTTGCCCCTACATCAGCCTGTGATGCACTAGTCTGAGGCTACACATCTAATAAGAGCAGAGACTATATATATGGTGAAAATTTTCCCTTTTGATTTAATCTCAATGATGAGTTAGACATAGCAATTCTATGTCAAATCTAAGAGCAAAAATTTAACCACTAACCCCTTTCCTATTTGTCTTTCTACTTGTTTTATTTCTGTTTGTTTGTAGGTATAAGATTAGGAATATAAAGAGAGGATTTAGAAGATGAAGAAAATGAAGATGAATTTAGTTTTAAGTTATACTTTTTTCTTTTGTAATTCACTTTTTCTTTTGTGAAATGTAAAGCATTGTATAATTGTAAATAAAGGAATTCTTTTTTTAATTATTCATTCTTATTTCGAAAGAAATATTGTATTGTTTATTTTATTCAATAAAGTGCACTAGTTTTCTTTTTCTTTTATAATGCATTTGCAAAGACAATGTAATATTTTTATCTGCTTGTAATAAAGAATGCTTTTAGTTATTTATTTATGTAATTCATTTTTATATTTATTTGTTTTATAGTAGTTTTACTTTTATTCTTTTATTTTAACAACAATGAAACATTTTATTCTACTATAAAGTGTTCCATTATTCTTGGAACTAATTAAATATTTATATCTTACTTATAAATAATAATTCCATTCTTATTTATTATTATAATTCATTTCATTCAACTTTGTATATTAATTGAGACTTGTAATTATTGTATCTTTTCATAAATAAGAGTTCACCTCATATTTCTTATTACAATGTAATTTCCAATTATTAATCTATTTCAAACTCTTATAGTATTCGAATCTATCAATTAAATATTCAAATTTGAATTGTCTTCCCCTCAAGCACAAAAGTATAGTAGAGGTCATGTCAAAATCCATCGCACCTGTCCCGATGTTTCCCTCAGAACAAGAGATCTCGAATCTTTTATAGCTTCTTTTGTTTTTCGTGAAAATTCCCCGATTTTTCTGATGCATGAATGCAATGCACACACCTATGTCCTCTGTAATTCTAGGTGCTAATCCTAGGATGTTACATTTGCTTCTGGAAAATTAGGATTTTATGCAGAAGCATTTGTAGGCTTATTTTGAATATATAAATTATTTAGAATAATATTTTTAGGTTGTTTTTGTATTATTTAGACTTTAAATTTTATGCTTTGTCTTCAGTACAGTAGAGTTTGATTTTAAAGTGTGACAAAACATCATATTTCATTTTGCATGCATTCATATTATTTTTATGTGTATATTGATTTGTGAATATTTTGTTGTATAAATTGTTGTGTAGATTTTGTGGAATTTGGAGAGTGTGATTGTGAGGATTGTGTCTATTCCCCTGGCTACCAAGGCAAGTGATACTTCATATTTTTTCCAATTATTTTTCCTAATGCATTAGTGATATTTTGAGTAGGATTTGCATGGTAGTTTTTTTCAAAGTATATGCTATGCTATGGTAGATCCTATAGATGATATCTTGGTAGTAATTTTCCTAAGTTAAGAGACATGTTATACTAGTATGCTTAGCCTAGCTATTAGAATTCAAGGGTGAAAAATTCATGTTATGATCTTATGGAAATATTATGCCTATATGTTTTTGGACTAAGAAAAGAACTTGTTAATGAAACACCTGGGTGGAATGGAAAGATTGGTTTGTATTGAGTGGTTACACAGAGCCGATGTCTATGGTTTACCCTGTGTATCACACTTGTGGATGGCCACCTAGGAACAAACATATTTGAAATATTTAGTGTTGAGAAGCTTCTAGTGCAACCACATGGCATATGGGCTCTGCCTTAACCAACTAGGTTGCAAGAACTCAGCCAGATGAACAGTTGGTGGTAGGTTTGATAGGATGGAACACTTCCATGGTGGTCTGAGGGAATTCTTCTGAAAAGTCTTGTCTCGATGCATGTCGAGTCTTGTGGGGAAAGTGCACCACCTCTCGAGAGGGTAAAACCTAAGTACTTAGTTGTGTCCCCGGTAACAGACATTTTGAGCATCAAAGACATTGAAATGATCAAAAATCTCCTCGTCACAATTTCTCTAAGTTAAAAATGGTGGGCAAACAAGGGTATAGGTTCACCAATGTCTATTGGTGGTTCCTTAGTGTTTTTGTTAAACAAAAACTTTGTGTTTTCAAACTAATAAGATAAACCTTATTTTGAGCAAAGCCAGTCTGGACTACACTCATACAAATTCATATAGTTATTAGATGTTACTATACTACTATGGTATCACTTGCCAATACAATTCCAAATATATTGACTCTCTGTGGCTGTAACTTATTATGTTGCAGGTTACTCTAATGGTGACTAGGGTTATGACTCTACACTCAACATACTTTATTTATATACTTTGTAATAAGAACTCTATGTGTTAGCCTTGGGCTAATGAGTTGTAAGAACTATTGTACTCCTAGAATTACGATGTAATAATGACCTTTCTATATGTGTACTTCATCTTAAATTGTTTGTGCTAGCATTTTGATCCAGGGACATGCACTAAAATCACAGGGGCCTTTACCTTAAAGGTGAGGTATTACACAATGCCAGTTCCTTGCTAGCACCTGCACCGATGTTAGGTATTTCCTTAAACTTATGCGACCTTGGATCTGCAGTGATGAACTTGACCATCTCCACACATACTTTTTATGTGGCTTGTGGCCTTCTCTCTCGTCTTGAGTACTTTTCATCGCCACCCAGTCAATCTCCGGGGGATCGTAGATATCGCAGCAGATGTAAATGTCATCCAGGCCTTCATCGGATCTCTATTGTAGAAGCTTGGCTCGACGTACTCTTTGTACCTCGGGATAAACGTCTCCACCTCCTCATCGCCGTCCTCCATCGACGAGCTGCTAGAAAGGTCCCTGGGAGGAATGATCCCCATAGGTTTTCCACGATCGGGGACAGGATAGAGCATAGCTCTATTTGTTCCTAGTGATTTGTGATTAGAGAGAGACGCAAGGGCAATATATAAGAGCGGTCAGAGGTCGGTAAAACTTGCGAGAAACACCAAATTTTCATCCAAGAAAACAATCCAAACCGACTAGAAAATGAAATCGCGGATTTAGAGGTCTACTGTGCCATAACGACCAACTATATGGTCGTCGCCCGTATAGTTGCAGCCGTATAGTTGGTTCCGGGAAGGTACTTCGAAATATTTCTAGCTCAAGTCGGTTATATTACCGACTAAAAACAGACAAAAACGATTTTTTAATCTAAAAATAACAAAAACAGGTCGAGGTTACTGAATCTTTAACGACCAACTATACAGCGGGAGAATTTTCTCCGGCCGTATAGTTGCAGCCATATAGATATGGTACCTAGAATATTCTTTTTGTAAAAGGATACAGAACGTTTAACAACCAACTATACGGTGGGAGATTTTTCTCTGGCCATATAGTTGCGCCCGTATAGTTATAGCATCCGAAAATTATTTTGTGACGGGGATATAGAACGTTTGACGACCAACTATACGGCGGGAGAGTTTTCTCCGGCCGTATAGTTGCGACAGTATAGTTGCAGAAACCCCTCAAAAACTTAAAAAAACAAGAGTAATTCAAAGGCAACAAATTTAATAGTAGAAACTATTAAAACAAAACACTTATTAGAGTTAGAAAACATACCTTCGACCTACCGTTTATTTAGTCGGGAGTGACAAGATCCTCCAACAACAGGGACTTCTTCTTCTTGGGAGGATTTGACCATAGTTCATATAATAATTCTTGGAAATAGAAATCATCAAGACTAAATCTCCTGTCAATAAGATCGATGTCTTGTTGGGTAAATATAGATGATGCATCTACTACGTTTGCTTCCTATCTCTACATAATCTATAACTCAAATTCTTGAAGTAAAAGGATCCAACAGATCAGTCTTGGCTTATGAAACTTCCCCTCGAGGAGTTCTTTTAAACCATCACGATCCGTATGAACTCTTACTTTTGCATCAACAATATAAGAATGAAAATTTTCACAAGAGAAAAATACAGCAACAAGTTCTCTTTCTTCCTTTGGATAATTCTTTTAAGCACTATTGAGAGTTCTACTAGATGATGTATAATATTATATCTCCGTCCTATGTGTTGTCCCGGAGTTACTCCTACATCATCATCACTAGCTTCACATATTAAATCAAAATTCATATCCCATATAGGTGGTTTAATGATGGGAGCACGAGACAAAGCATATTAAAGCTTATCAAAGGCAATAAGGCGTTTATCATCAAAATTGAATCTTACTCCTTTTTGCAATATATTAGTCAAAGATTTAGAAATTCTAGAACAATTCCTAATAAACCTTCTATAAAAGCCTACATGACCGACAAAACTTCTTATACCTTTTATGTCCCTTGGTTGTGGCATTCTTTCTATTGCTTCAACTTTAGCCCTATCTACTTCAATACCCTTCCCTGATACTTTATGTCCAAGGATTGTGCCTTCTTTGACAATAAAATGGCACTTATCCCAGTTTAAGACAAGATTATTCTCTTCGCAAAGCTGCAAAATTCTATTGAGATTTTCCAAGCAACTAGTAAACGAAGTTTCATAGATAGAAAAGTCATCCATAAATACTTCCATTAAAAGTTCTATAAAATCTCCAAATATAGCAGTCATGTAGAGGTCCCAACCTAATAAGGTAGAGATCCCTGTGTTTAAAATGCTAGTCCCTGGATCAATAGCTAGCATCCACAGTTTAAGATGTAATATCAAGAAACAAAGGTCATATTACAACTTTATAACAAGGAATAAAATAATCCATTACATCTTACATAGCTACTTTGGCTATCTCATTACAATGCAGCAAATATAACTAAGTAGCATGGAGTCCTTCATCTTCAAAGTGCCACAGGCAATCATGTTGGTTGTAGACTTGTAATCCTATTCAACACACTTCACTAACATCAAACAAACCTGCATATAATAAGTTGCAGCCACAAGGGTCAATACATTTGAATTGTATTGGCAAGTGATACTATGGTAGAATAGTGGTATCTATCATCTATATGAAATTTGGCTAAGTGGAGCTTAGGCTTGCTTTGCTCAAAACAAGGTTTTCCTTATAAGTTAAAAAACACTAAGTTTTTGTTTGTCAAAATCACCCAAGGCATCTACCAATAGAAATTGGTGATCCTTTAACCCTTGTTCAACCACAAGCTTTTAACTTAGAAATTCGGATAAGGAGATCCTTGATAGCTTCCATGTCTTGATGCTCAAATCGTCCATTGCTGGGGACACGGCTAATTACTTAGATTTTTCTCCCTCGAGAGGTGGTGCACTTTCCCCACAAGACTCGACATGCATCGAGACAAGATCTTTCAGAAGCATTCCCTTAGACCAAAATGGACGCGCTCCAAACCTATCACCCCTACCACCAACTGTCCATCTGGCTAAGTTATTGCAACCTATATGATCCAGGCAGAGCCCATAATGCCATGTGGTTGCACTTGAAGCTTCTCAACATTTGACACATCAAATCTCTTTGTTCCTAGGTGGCTTTCCACAAGTGAGATACGCTAGGGTAGGCCATAAATGTGGGGTCCTGTGTAACCACTCAACATAACCCATTCTCACTATTCCACCCAAGTGATTCATTCACATAGTTGTTTTATTAAATAAAACATAAGTCATTGACTTAGAATATTTCATAGCATGAATATAATCCACCCTTGTTTTCTACTAGCTAAGCTAGGCATGATAGTAGTAGGGATCTTAACTTAGGAAAATTCTACTAAGGCATCATCTACTAGGATTTCCGAAGGCATAGCTCACTTAGTAAAATTCCATACAAGTCCTACTCAAAATATCACTAATGCATAGTGAAAATATTAGGACAAAATGTATGAAGCACCACTTGCCTTTTTGGTAGATAAACTAGATTCACTCCTTGATCTTGAAATAGTCACACTTTTCAAATTTCACTACAATTCAATCAAGGCACAAATTCAATCTAGCATTGAAACAATTCACCACATAGAATAAAGAAAACAAAACAATGCATGCAAGCATGCAAAAGATTGTTTTATTGAAAAAGTGGTTTCTACTAAGGCTATAAACATTTTAAAACACCTATTGGTCATTTATAAACGTGGAAAAACTATTTAAAAACAAGTTAACGGAAATGGGCCATTTAAATCATTTTTGTTTTGCTAGAAATGATTTTAATCAAAGGAATAATTTCTAATGTTTGCTAAATATATTTTTAAACACAAATGTTAGTGTTTATGGTCAAAGTGTTTAAAACAAATCCATTTACCAAAGGTTTCGTTCAAAAATCATTTTTAAATCGAAGCAACATTTTATTTTGCTAGAAAATGCCTTTAATCAAAGTAATAATTTTCTAGAGTTAATCAAATACATTTTGAAATCCAAAACTTATTGTTTAGGGTTAGAGAGTTTAAATCAAACCATTTGCAAAAGTTTTTACTCAAAAAATATTTTTAAAACATAATCATGAATTTTTTTGTTTTACTAGAAATGTCTTTATTCAAGGAATAATTCCTTGTGTTTAACAAAATACATTTATAAACCAAAAAGTTTGTTCTTATGGTCAGTAGGTTCAAAAAAATTCATTTACAAAATATTTTACCCTAAAATCATTTTTAGAATAAATTTTACACACAAAATAAGCCTAGAAATATTTCTGTAAAACAACCAATTTTACAAAAGAAAAATACTAAAGTAAGGGCATGGTTGCAAAGGTTTATTTTTCCTGATTTCAATGATATAAAATTTGTAAATTTTGGACGTGTGGATCAAAAGTTATGAATTTTTCAATTCTAAACATCTAATAGTTATATTTCTTTTTTTTAAACAGAAGCTGGGCCACGTGTCTTGTTCTTATTGGATAATACCAGTTCGGTTGGATCAACTAACGTGAGCTGTTGGATTAAAAGGGGATCGCATGGCCTAGATCTAGCATACCGATTCGTTTTAAGTGATCTATCGTGAACCACGCGATTAAGATCTAACATGCAGCTTTGCTTTGACCATGAACTGGTGGCGCTGTGCAACGGTGAGCGGCAGCGCGCTCTGCTCGTGGTGGTTCCAGCCAAAACAGGGAGCGAGGGAGATGGTAAAGGGTCTCACTGGGTTCGCCGTTGAACACTGATTCTCGGGGTGGTCACCTTAGACCAAGGGGCACACGAGGATGACCTGAATCACTCACCGGAGTTCTTGCTGCCATCGAGTGTGCACGGTCTTCAACAGAGACAAAGCTACAAGCCACGGGAAAGCCAAATGAGGGCGGTGTTAGACGCGCAAGAGAGATACGAAGGCTCCAGCGTCAAAGAGGGGGGGGGCGCGGTCAGGAATTACCAGGGGAGCTCGACGAAGTTGAAGCTAAAGATGGTGGTGCTCAGTTGATGTCGTTACCGGCCCTCTGGGTCACGAGAATACATGTGGCTGGGGTCAATGGATGCACACAACGATGGTGAGCAAGTGACCATGAACTGGAGAGAATGGGGCAACGCGTACACACCGGAATTTCCGTCGGAGTGCGTCGGAGTAGTGAGTGTTCGGGCGAGCAATTTGCTCAGCCTGGTGGTAGAGAGGGTGTGGCGTCTGAGGGGAAAGATAGAGGGGAGAGGGGCGCTTTATCGTGCATGGTCGCAGGGGCGAATTACTCGCGGCATTTAAGTGGATTCAAGAGGCGAAATCAATGCTGAAACGGGAGAGAGAGGGGGGAACGGGTCAGCGTGGGTGGAGAAGATGATGACGGGACTGCCAGGTTGGCGTGGGTCCGTTTGTCAATGAGCTGAGTGGGTAGGGAAGCGGGTGAGAAAACGCTTCGCGGGGGACGAGAGAGGTGGGCTACGATGCTTGGCCTGATGGGCTGGTTTTCTGGGCTAGATTGTTTTCTCAATTTTTTTCTCTGTTTTCTTTTTATTTTTCTGATTTCATTTTCTGTTTTGATTTGAATCAAATGTTTTAAACTCTCATTTATTTTCAAATCTTTTCCCAAGTTTCAGTAGATTTTTATTTTGTTTAACAATGTATTTTAAAGTCCATTTCAGAATAATTTCTTTTATTCTTTTATGGTTTATTATTTATTTAAAATAGGTACTTATCTTTATTTAAATAAGATTTTAAATATATTTTCAAACTTCTATTTGAATTCCAATTTTTACCAAACCTTTTATAGTAGGTTTTATTTATTCATTAGTGCAAATAATTCACTTTGAATTATTTAAAATATTTTAATATGATTTAATGTTCATTTAAATTGGGCATTTGTATTTATTCAAATAAAATCAAATATGGTTTTAAACCCATATAAATTTTATTCAAATAATTCCTTTTAAGTTAATTATTTAACTTTTTAATCCACTTTGGCAAATTCCAATTTATTATTTTCTCATGATTTAATTAATCATTTACCTTAGGAATTTTGTCTCCATTTAAATATAATTAGAATATGGTTTAATCCCATATACTTTTATTTGAATATTCTTTATGCCTTTATTTTATTTGGATTATCTTTATTCCATTTTCTTATGGATTTAACTCAATATTTAAATTGTCTTCTAAATAATTTTCTTGGAATTTATTATTTGGTTTAGGCAATTGTCTTTATTTAAATAAAATATGGTTCAAGTCCATAAAAGTTTTTATTAAAATAATCTTTATTCCTTTATTTTATTTAATAAAATTTTATTTATTTATGGACTTGGCTAAGATTTAATTTGGCTTTTAAATATTCCTTATTTATTTATTTCTTCCGTTAACTTATAAAATCCATATCTTTTTATCTATAGATCCAAAATTGGTGATTCCAATTGGTATAATTTTATTTAATTTTTGTTTATCTTTTTAAATCCTTTTAGGATTATTTTGTTCACAATTTGGTATGGATTTTAGTTAGGATCTTTATTAGCTTTGGAAATTATTTCCTTTTAACTTATTAAATTCATACGTTTTTCTCCATGGCTTCAAATTGATGAAACCAATTTCTATGGTTTTATAATATTTTTGTTTATCATTTTTGATCATTTATAAACTTTTGTTGATAGATTTTTATATGGTTCAAATCCATAATCTTTGAGAGATCCTGGAAGTGATTTTCTTCCATTAGGGTTTGGGTTTTAGTTTAACTTTTCTAAGTGTTTTAATTTCAAGATACATTCATTGATGAATGCATTTCACTTGATTTGAACTTTTTTGGATTCCCTTTTCATTCAAAGTTTGTTCAAGAAGGGTTTTGATGTTTCCATTTAGAAGCTAAAAGTTTCTTTTCACCCTAAATTTCAACAATTATTTCTTTTGTTTATTTATTTTTCACATTTCAAAATTTGGAAAATTTTGGGATGTGACAGGCTACCACCCTTAAAAGAAATATCGTCCCGATATTTGGGAAGGCTAGAGGTTACAAGTTGGCTTCAAAACAACTAAGGTACTACCACCCTTAAAAGATTTTTTACTAGATTACTTGGCTTACTTGGGATCTTGATGTAGCTTCTCTGGACAATGGTTTGCATAATGTCCTTTGTCTCCAGACTTGAAACATGTGATAAGGTTGAGATCTTCACGCATCTTCTCTGGACAATATGATATATAATGGCCTAGCTCCTTGCCTTTGTTTCACATCACTAGGCTAATATCCTTCTTCTTCTTTGGCATCATTGCCTTTCGTTTGTTTCCTTGATTCTTCTTATTTTCTAGACAATCATTGTCATAGTGTCCCATCTCTTTGCAATTGTAACATTGCACTTGGATTTTGTCCTTCTTGCTGGGGTTGGAACATTTCTTATTTTTGGGTCTCTCCAAAGCTAGGAGTTCTTATAGTTCATGTTCTTCATATTTCAGCACAAAGGTGGGAAATCTTTCCCTCTTCTTGGGGCTCTCACTAGAGATATGAACTTCTTCTCCACATGAGTAACAACACTTTGTGGTCACTTTGGGTATGGCCTTATGAGGCATGGTTCTGAGTTTGCCTTCATCTTTCTTGGTAGAAGTTGTTCCCTTATGGAGTTTTTCCAAACATTTGATGCATTCCATCTTGTTTCATTTGTTGAACTATAGGATAGATGGGGCATTGGATAGGAACATGATCATTTCCTTCACATAGGAAACAAGTAACTTGAGATGTGGGGCATTGTTTAGTTGGATGTTTCTCTTCACAATTAGGGCATTGGTCCACATGCTCTTTATAAGTGTGTTCCATGTCTCCATAAATATTGCAGGCTTGAGTTCCTTCTATAATATCATCCTTGATATCATTGTTGTCACAATCTCCTTGGGAATGGTTGCTTCTCATGTTGATCATTTGATTTGTCATCCTTTGCAACAATTGAGATTGGGTTTCCAAAAACTTTTGTATGGTTGGTCTAACTCATTGTTGTTGGCTAAAAACTGAGTTCTCACTTGATTCAACTGGGCTTGGGTTGCTAGTAGTTGTTATCTCATGTGCATCTCTTGGTTGTTGTTGTCACCATCCTTGATGTCGGAGTCTCTTGGAGAAGTCATCTGTTTGGGTTGGATTGGGATTAGATTAGACAAAAGATTTCTAGAGAAGAAGTATAATCACACACAACAATTCACCCAAGCAATGTGCAAGCAATCAAAATCAAACATTCCACTCAAACAACAAGATTCAAGCACATTTTTAGGCAACAAAATATTTTTCCTACACCATATAAGTTGGGGTGATTGATCTAAACTAGATATGTAGAGGTCCCAACCTGGTAAGGTAGAGATCCCATGTGTTTACAATGCTAGTCCCTGGATCAATAGCTAGCATCCACAGTTTAAGATGTAATATCAAGAAACAAAGGTCATATTACAACTTTATAACCAGGAATAAAAAAATTCATTACATCTTACATAGCTCATTTGGCTATCTCATTACAATGAAGCAGAAATAATTATAGCATGGAGTCCTTCATCTTCAAAGTGCCACGGGCAATCATGTTGGTTGTAGAGTTGTAATCCTATTTAGCACACTTCACTAACATCAAACAAACCTGCAACATAATAAGTTACAGCCACAAGGGTCAATACATTTGAGTAGTATTGTGTAGTGACCTCGGATCGATAAGGATCCTAAGTCCCTGTGATTAACATGCTAGTCCCTGGATCAATAGCTAGCACTCACAGTCGATGGAATATCATGTAAAACACAAGTCTTTATTACATGAATCGAATAATCCAGAGTTTACATTATTACAACTGAAGCGATATAAATACAACTTGGAGTCCCATCAATGCCACAGGTAGGTTGAGTGAAGACCCGCGATCCTAGCGCACCTTTCAACGATCTCTGAAATTCTGCACATGAAACGTGCAGCCAACAAGTTGGGTAAATACTTTGAATGTATTGGCAAATTACACCAAGGAAAGAAAGGACTATCTCTACATGCAAGGCTAGTTTAGGCTGTAGAGTTCATTTAAAGCTAGTTTTCTTAAGTAGTGAGAAGAAGATAAGATTTTTCCCTACTTTGCAAACATTTTCTTAGGATAATTAAGGTCGAGAGGCACACGAGGATATTACGCACCAAGTGTCCAAACAACCAAACACTTGGATATTACGCACCAAGTGACACTTGGATATTACACACCAAGTTCCCAAAATCCCACCCATTAGCGATATTACGCACGCCATGGGGTTTCAAAGTTTTGTTTTAGAAAAGAAAGAGGAAGATCCGTCAGAGGCTCCATCCTTTAGACGCTCATTGTTGTTTTGTTACCGTGAACACGGCTGATCGATCAGATTGCAATACTCTCGAGAGTTTGTGCACTTTACCCACAATCCACGATCAAGTCCTTTTACATACAAGACCATGGCGAGTCTTTCCCTTTGTAGCCCCTCTACCTTCCGGATCCAACCGTACCAAGAACCTCCAAATGTTGGTACCCAGGTGAGGTTTCCCACTAAGTACTAGGCCAAGACAGAGCCCATAATGTATTGTGGTTGCACTGGAAGCTTCTGAATTCTGAAACATGGCAGACTTCTTTGATTCTTGGGCGGCCGTCCTCCACCAAAATCTCACTCGTTGTCCCGACAACCATTCCGCCCAGAAGAAAACTTAGTTTTATTTTGAAGTGGATTTGAGAAGAAAAGTTTGCTCAAGAGAGCCTTTATACTTAGAAAAATTCATTGTCTTCGAACCCCCCAACGGTACTTTATATATATAGCATAGCAAGCATTACTTAGCAAAAACAGGGGAACCTATTAGGAGGTAAATCCTAAGTATAGAGCTACTCATGGCATACTACAAAATCATCGCACTTGCAAAATAATACTAAGGAAAATTCTACTAGAACATCCTACACATGCATACTACAGAATTTTGAAGATCACATGCATAGAATCAAAACTGGGACAAAAGTTATGAACAAGTGGTGTAACTTGCCTTACGTTGATAATATGGGTGTTAATTGTATTTCTCCGCAGCAATCGCACTCTCCGAACAATCTAATACGAGGACAAGGTAGTTCCAATCAAAACAATTGCAACATAGCAAACACAACAAGGATGATCAAAAACATGGATGATGGTTTAATAAGTCATAATGGTTGTAATTAGTTCTCTGAACAATACTACAACACATGATGCATGCAGGAGATCATTTAATGCAATAGGATATCTATTATTAATACTTGATTGCCAATCTAGGGGTTTTAATAGTTCTGTTGAAACTTCTGTACTAATTGCCGTATTAAATTTGTATCTAAAGTGTACTGGATAGAGGGCATTAATACGAACCCGTAGCAATTGGATTCAACTTAATCGGAGTCAAAATCTTTTCTTATGATTTAAATAGTGTTTAATGGAGTTTAAATCATTTAAACAATTTCTGTTGTCTAAAATTCAAACTAAATACAGATCTGTAATCTACATGATAATGGGATTCCAGAGACATATTATTCATATTTTTTTGAGTTATAAATTATTTACTATGAATTTAATACTATAAAAGTCCATTAAAACTATTTGAATCACTACAGCAATTTTACACTGCAAAATTTGGATCTAACAGAATATTAATGTTTTATATGAAATTATGAATCCATAGACACTTTATTTGTATTTTTAGGATCTACAGATAATTTACTATGATTTATTATGTCTAAAAGCTCATTAAACCATTTAATTTATTACAGTAAATATGTACTATAAAAGTTATATCTAATCTCGTATTATTGTTCTACACAATTTTATGAATCCAACCATATATTATTTATAATTTTTGGACATGTATTCAATTTTATATGAATTTTACAAGATTGGACATAATTCTGGCTATTTTAAATATTAAAATCAAATAACTCACGCTGACTAGGCTCTGACCTGTTGACTGTCGCTGACGTGTTCGCTGACTAAGCTTGCCACGCGGTGCTCAGCGATTGGCAGGTACCGGTTCAGGCTGGATCTATTCTCGCGCGTCAGATAAGGATCCAACGGCTGCTGGTGATCTGGGCTTAGGTGGCGGTCAACGGCGACGGGAAAAGTGGCTTCGGCGGCGGTGGCGCTCGGATGCCGGTGGTGGAGGCGGTTCTGGTGGCCTCCGGCGACGGCGGAGTAGGCGACGGGGTGCAGATCGTCTCGGCGAACCCTATGGCACGCTTATGTTCGCTGTTTGCTTCCGGGAATAGCCACGGTGTGCGGATGGAGTGGCAGCGGGTCGGTGGAGCTCCGGCGAGCTTGCGTGCTTGCTGTGCTGCGCCTGCGAGGGGGAACAGGGTGAGGATACGCGGTGAAACAAGGGGAAGACGATGGGGTAAATAATAGGGCTCGGGGTGCTCGAAATCAACAGCAGACTTGACCTCCCGAAGCTCCTGTAATGGCGACGGCGGCTCAAGATCCAATCGGCTTGGTGCTAGGGCTTCCAGGGTTTTTTTGAAAGGGGAAAAAGCTTGCAAGGACGGGGGATTATATGGGGTCCAGCCTTGTACAAGGGGGCAACAAATCGGGCATGAATCGGACGGATTCCTCGCGGAATTTGGTTCGGGAGCAGGTCGTGTTCTTGCCGGTCTCTTGCGCCAGAGGTTGGGGATGAGGGCGGGGTCCACCCGTCAACGAGGCAGAGAGGAGGGAGTCCGAGCGGGCTGGCAGCTGGGCTGCTCTAGGCCGGCCCATTGGCGCTGCGCTACACGACGCGTGCTGGGTAGCGGCAGCAAATAGAGGAGAGGAGGGAGTGGGATGGGCCAGGGTGGTCCGCGGGGTAGGTTAGTTTTTTTTTGTTTATTCTTTTCTATTTTATTCCTTTTTTCTTATTGCCTCTATATCTTTTTCATATGATCACCAAATGAGTTGATTCTTGTCTCCAAAATTTTCTAAAATTATATAGATCATCATAGGATCCTTTGTAGCAATAGTTTTCATATTTAAACAAATGGATTCATAAAACCTTGTTTGTAGTCTTGTAGGAGTATTTTTGGTAATTTCGAAATAGGGTTTGAAAACGGTGATTTAACTTAAGAACTTGTACTAATAGAAGGTTCACGGATGAGAAATCAAACAATTGTCTTGGGTTTATTCAAAACTTGGTAGTCATAGTAATCCTCTTCTTTTACTGTGGCTCTTTTCATTCAAAATTTCAACAAGATTAAGCAATCCAATCAACTTAATAAATTTTATTTTAACATTCCAAATTTAGGAAAAAATTCGGGATGTTACAAACTACCACCCTTAAAAGGAATCTCGTCCCCGAGATTCGAGAAGGCTACAAGGACTTAGGTTCGGGTTACACTAGGGTACTATCACCCTTAAAAGATTGTATTTTTTAGGTTCTTCTGATGGGTCGGTGTGGATTGTTGATTTGTAAGATCCATTCACACTAACATAATTCGTCATAGCTTGATGGACGGATTGGGCTTCTTTCCTTTGGCATTTCCTTTGCCACAACCATTCTTCCTTTTCCGAGGACAATCTAACGCATAATGCACTGTTTCACCATACTTATAGCATGTCACCTGGCTAGAATCTTTCTTGGGATTCTTCATGCTACTGCCTCTATTACTATCACCATCGTCGTTTTTATCCTTTCCAGCTACATTCACATGTTTTGGACAATTATCAGCATTATGCCCAGATTGTGACACTGGAAGCAAAGGACTTTGCTTAGATCCTTCCTCCCTTTTGGATGAAGATGTACTTCAAACTCTTATGATCTGTGAACACATCACAATGTTTGCCCATGAGGTAGTGTCTCCATACCTTGAGTGCATGAACCACAGACGCAAGTTCCAAATCATGTGTGGGGTAGTTGTGTTCGTGGTTCTTAAGTTGTCGGGAGGCATAGGATAACACTTTCCCATCCTGCATAAATACACTTCCAAGTCCTTGTCGAGAAGCATCACAATAGACTTGAAAACCCTTTTGGATATCAGGCAGACATAGAACCGGCGCCGTTACAAGGCGTTTCTTCAACTCTTGAAAACTTGCTTCACATGCCTCGGTCCATAGGATTTTCTTTTCCTTCTTCAATAGTTCCGTCATGGGTTTTGCTATTTTGGATAAGTTTTCAATGAACCTCCGGTAATATCCTGCGAGGCCCAAAAAAAACTCCTAATATCTCTCACATTCTTGGGTGACTCCCATTCCGTCACGGAAGCTACCTTACTAGGATCTACAACAACTCCTTTTGCCGACACAACATGACCAAGGAATCCCACTTCCTTTAACCAGAATTCACATTTGCTGAATTTGGCATTCAACTTGTGTTCTCTTAGTTTCTCCATTATAAGGCGCAGATGTTTCTCATGTTCCTTCTCATCCTTAGAGTATATGAGTATATCATCTATGAATACCACGATAAACTTGTCCAAATATTCCATGAACACTTTGTTCATCATGTCATGAAGTATGTCAGGGCATTGGTTACACCAAAGGACATCACGGTGTACTCATACAATCCATATCTTGTGGTGAAAGCTGTTTTGGGTACATCCTGTTCTCGAATCTTTAGCTGAAAGTAGCCTGATCACAGATCAATTTTTGAGAACACACTTTCTCCCTTTAACTGGTCAAACAAGTCATTGATGTTGGGTAGAGGATACTTATTCTTAATCGTCACTTCGTTCAACGAGCGGTAGTCCACAACCAGCCTCTGGGTTTTATCCTTCTTTTCCACAAATAGGACAGGTGCTCCCCAAGATGATGCGCTGGGTTGGACGAATACCTTGTCCAATTGTTCCCTAAGCTGTTTCTTGAGTTCTTTTAACTTGTCCACATCCATCTTGTATGGTCTCTTAGCTATCGGCCCCGTGCCAGGCATCAAGTCAATGAGGAACTCGATATCATGATCGGAAGGCATTCCGGGTAGCTCCTCTGGGAAGACATCTGGGTATTCCTTTACAATAGGTACCTCCTCCAAGCTAATCCCCTTAAGGGAGTTCACCATGGCTTCCTTAAGTGCAAAATTTGACTTGATACGAATTCTCTTCCCTTCCGGTGTTGTGAGCATGACAATTCTTTTGGCACAATCTATGACTCCTTCATATTCGGTCATCCAATTCATGCCCAAGATTATGTCTAATCCTTGTGATTCTGGAACTACTAGACTTGTGGGAAAGATGTGTGTCCCAATCCTTAGTTCTAATTCCTGGCAACCGGACTTTGCCACTATTTCTCCCCCAGGAGAACTTACCCAGGAAAGTTTATAGTCTCCGTAGGTATCTTTCTTCTATCCACAAATACCCTTGACATGAATGAATGCGATGCACCAGTATCAAAAATAACAACTGCGGGAATAGAATTGAGCTTGATTCACCGTGGCTTTGACAAACGGATTTGGCTTCTTCCCGTTTCCATTGCCATGATTGTGTCCATTTCCATTCCCATTGCGGTTTTTATGCCCATTGTATTTGTGGCCTCCATGGTGTTGACTATTATGGTTGTGGCCATTATTGTTATAAGGTGGTGGTGAGGAATTGCGCTGCTTCTGGTACGAAACAGAGTGCTTGTGAGGGTTAGACTTCCTCTTGCGGTTTTCTATGCTCTTTCTTTTGGATTCAACCACAATGGCTCTATCCAGGAGTTCCTGAAAGTTGTCAAATTTCTGAGCCACAAGCTGAATAGATATTTCATCATTGAGTCCTCTTATGAACTCCTCCTGTCTCTTGGCATCAGTGGAAACATCATCGGGTGCATAACGGGCTAGCTTGTTGAAAAGCTCACCATACTCGGTGACAGAACGGTGCAGCTGGTGTAGGTCGCGAAATTCGCGCCTTTTCAGAGTCATGATACCAGTAGCCAGATGATGAGTGCGAAAGGCTAACTCAAACTGGTCCCAAGTGATAGCATTAATATCCGGGTGGGTGACTTGGTAGTTATCCCACCATTCTGCAGCAGGTCCTTCAAGCTGGTGTGCGGCGTAATGTACCTTGTCGGCTCCGACAGCTTTCACGGTGTCTAGCATCTTGTTGATTGTACGTAGCCAGTCATCTGCGATGATTGGCTCGGCGCTTCTAGTGGAGGTAGGTGGGTTCAACCTCAAAAAACGAGTCAAGCGATCCTGTTGAGGTGGTGGCGGAGGTGGCGGTGGTAGCGGGTTGTTGTTGTTTTGCATGTTCTGAGTGAGCAGTTGGATCAGCTGGTTCTGAGTGGCCAAAAGTTGTGCTATTTCCGAAGGAATTTCGGTGTTCGCACGTCTTGGCGGCATCTATGGGGTTTGAGAGAAAAGTTAAGAAATAGACAGAAAGACTAAGTAGTAAACTCCTACCCTTATGAAAACACACCAAGCACACAAGACACACAAGACACATTAACACAACTTAACACAGAAAACAACCAAGTTTAACTAAACCAGAATTGTCTTGGTATTTATTACAATCGCAAATAACGTTCTACTATAGAATTAAAGGTGGTCCAACTATTACACATCCTCCACGCCTTCCTCTTCCTCGTCCTTGAACGAGTAGCCTTCCTGCTCTAGGGTTGTCTTATACAACTCCATCTCCTTCTTGGTGGCTTCAAGCTTCTCTTGGAGGTTCTTTATCTCATCCTGCAGCTTCTTGAATTTTTGGTATACGAGACGAGATTGAAGTAGAACCACTTTAATTTTTTCCTAAGATATCACCCCTTGACGATCATCAATGGCGTGTTGCATATCCCACCAGGTTCCAGCGTCGTCCTTTAGGAATTGGGTGGCATAATGAAGCATTCTATTGACTTCAATGTTGGCATACTTCATTCTTTCTTCAACCTGGAGCATCCACTTCTTTGCATCGGCGTGGCTCTTACGCTTGGTGGAGTTGAGTTCCTTGTCCTCCTTATTGATATGGTCCATCCGTCGAGTTGACCACGGTTTAGAGTAGGAACGATTGGAGTATGGAAAGAAGAAGAATAACCCATACAAGAAACTTTATTTAGAAAATAGGTTTTCATTAGCTATGGTAATAAACCATACAAGATAGCAAACAATTTGTCGCATCTATATTTAGCAAAATCTTATTCGGGTTTGGTTCCTAATAGGTCACTTGGAATCTTCGAGGCTTCGAGTCTCCAAAAGTCCTCGTGCTCTTGATAGTCTTCATGTTCTTCATAATCTTCAATCTTTTGAGTTCTTTAGTTAATAATATTGACTTAAGGCCTTTGAAGTCTTTAATCTCGTAGCTTCAGTCTTGGAACATCTTTCATGGAGGTCTTCAAGTCCCGACTTAATCGAAACATTGAGATGATCTTCTTTGAAAAGGTAATCTTGAGAAAAGTTTCTTCTTGAAGTGTGTAGTGGTCATTTTCTAATGTTTAAAAGAAGAGACTTAAGAAAATTTAAAACCCCAAGGTAGATGATGAGAAGTATGGGAGTTTTCGAAATAACTTAGAAAATATTTATCCTAAGGTTTTTCCATGTCTAGGGTCCCGATCTACAGTCAACATATGCTCTGATACCATCTGTAGTGACCTCGGATCGGTAAGGATCCTAAGTCCCTATGATTAACATGCTAGTCCCTGGATCAATAGCTAGCACTCACAGTCGATGGAATATCATGTAAAACACAAGTCTTTATTACATGAATCGAATAATCCAGAGTTTACATTATTACAACTGAAGCGATATAAATACAACTTGGAGTCCCATCAATGCCACAGGTAGGTTGAGTGAAGACCCGCGATCCTAGCGCACCTTTCAACGATCTCTGAAATTCTGCACATGAAACGTGCAGCCAACAAGTTGGGTAAATACTTTGAATGTATTGGCAAATTACACCAAGGAAAGAAAGGACTATCTCTACATGCAAGGCTAGTTTAGGCTGTAGAGTTCATTTAAAACTAGTTTTCTTAAGTAGTGAGAAGAAGAGAAGATTTTTCCCTACTTTGCAAACATTTTCTTAGGATAATTAAGGTCGAGAGGCACACGAGGATATTACGCACCAAGTGTCCAAACAACCAAACACTTGGATATTACGCACCAAGTGACACTTGGATATTACACACCAAGTTCCCAAAATCCCACCCATTGGCGATATTACGCACGCCATGGGGTTTCAAAGTTTTGTTTTAGAAAAGAGAGAGGAAGATCCTTCAGAGGCTCCATCCTTTAGACGCTCATTGTTGTTTTGTTACCGTGAACACGGCTGATCGATCAGATTGCAATACTCTCGAGAGTTTGTGCACTTTACCCACAATCCATGATCAAGTTCTTTTACAGACAAGACCATGGCGAGGCTTTCCCTTAGTAGCACCTCTACCTTCCGGATCCAACCGTACCAAGAACCTCCAAATGTTGGTACCCAGGTGAGGTTTCCCACTAAGTACTAGGCCAAGACAGAGCCCATAATGTATTGTGGTTGCACTGGAAGCTTCTGAATTCTGAAACATGGCAGACTTCTTTGATTCCTGGGCGGCCGTCCTCCACCAAAATCTCACTCGTTGTCCCGACAACCATTCCGCCCAGAAGAAAACTTAGTTTTATTTTGAAGTGGATTTGAGAAGAAAAGTTTGCTCAAGAGAGCCTTTATACTTAGAAAAATTCATTGTCTTTCGAACCCCCTAACGGTACTTTATATATATAGCATAGCAAGCATTACTTAGCAAAAACAGGGGAACCTATTAGGAGGTAAATCCTAAGTATAGAGCTACTCATGGCATACTACAAAATCATCGCACTTGCAAAATAATACTAAGGAAAATTCTACTAGAACATCCTACACATGCATACTACAGAATTTTGAAGATCACATGCATAGAATCAAAACTGGGACAAAAGTTATGAACAAGTGGTGTAACTTGCCTTACGTTGATAATATGGGTGTTAATTGTATTTCTCCGCAGCAATCGCACTCTCCGAACAATCTAATACGAGGACAAGGTAGTTCCAATCAAAACAATTGCAACATAGCAAACACAACAAGGATGATCAAAAACATGCATGATGGTTTAATAAGTCATAATGGTTGTAATTAGTTCTCTGAACAATACTACAACACATGATGCATGCAGGAGATCATTTAATGCAATAGGATATCTATTATTAATACTTGATTGCCAATCTAGGGGTTTTAATAGTTCTGTTGAAACTTCTCTACTAATTGCCGTATTAAATTTGTATCTAAAGTGTACTGGATAGAGGGCATTATACGAACCAGTAGCAATTGGATTCAACTTAATCGGAGTTATAAATCTTTTCTTATGATTTAAATAGTGTTTAATGGAGTTTAAATCATTTAAACAATTTCTGTTGTCTAAAATTCAAAATAAATACAGATCTGTAATCTACATGATAATGTGATTCCAGAGACATATTATTCATATTTTTCTGAGTTATAAATTATTTACTATGAATTTAATACTATAAAAGTCCATTAAAACTATTTGAATCACTACAGCAATTTTACACTGCAAAATTTGGATCTAACAGCATATTAATGTTTTATATGAAATTATGAATCCATAGACACTTTATTTGTATTTTTAGGATCTACAGATAATTTACTATGATTTATTATGTCTAAAAAGATCATTAAACCATTTAATTTATTACAGTAAATATGTACTGTAAAATTTATATCTAATCTCGTATTATTGTTCTACACAATTTTATGAATCCAACCATATATTATTTATAATTTTTGGACATGTATTCAATTTTATATGAATTTTACAAGACTAGACATAATTCTGGCTATTTTAAATATTAAAATCAAATAACTCGCGCTGACTGGGCTCTGACCTGTTGACTGTCGCTGACGTGTTCGCTGACTAAGCTTGCCACGTGGTGCTCAGCGATTGGCAGATACCGATTCAGGCTGGATCTATTCTCGCGCGTCAGATAAGGATCCAACGGTTGCTGGTGATCTGGGCTTAGGTGGCGGTCAACGGCAACGGGAAAAGTGGCTTCGGCGGCGGCGGCGCTCGGATGCCGGTGGTGGAGGCGGTTCTGGTGGCCTCCGGTGACGGCGGAGTAGGCGACGAGGTGCAGATCGTCTCGGTGAACCCTATGGCACGCTTATGTTCGCTGTTTGCTTCCGGGAACAGCCACGGTGTGCGGATGGAGTGGCAGCGGGTCGGTGGAGCTCCGGCGAGCTCGCGTGCTCGCTGTGCTGCGCCTGCGAGGGGGAAAACAGGGTGAGGAGACGCGGCGAAATAAGGGGAAGACGATGGGGTAAATAATAGGGCTCGGGGTGCTCGAAATCAACAACAGACTTGACCTCCCGAAGCTCCTGTAATGGCGACGGCGGCTCAAGTTCCAATCGGCTCGGTGCTAGGGCTTCTAGGGTTTTTTTGAAAGGGGAAAAAGCTTGCAAGGACGGGGGATTATATGGGGGTCCAGCCTTGTACAAGGGGGCAACAAATCAGGCATGAATCGGACGGATTCCTCGCGGAATTTGGTTTGGGAGCAGGTCGTGTTCTTGCCGGTCTCTTGCGCCGGAGGTTGGGGATGAGGGCGGGGTCCACCCATCAGCGAGGCAGAGAGGAGGGAGGCCGAGCGGGCTGGCAGCTGGGCTGCTCTAGGCCGGCCTATTGGTGCTGCGCCCAGCAGCTGACCTGTCTTGGGGAAGCAAACATTCTTGTGCCTTGGGTACGTCTTGGGGCGTGTGAGGAGAGGAGGGAGTGGGTTGGGCCAGGGTGGTCCGCGGGGTAGGTTAGTTTTTTTTTTATTCTTTTCTATTTTATTCCTTTTTTCTTATTGCCTCTATATCTTTTTCATATGATCACCAAATGAGTTGATTCTTGTCTCCAAAATTTTCTAAAATTATGTAGATCATCATAGGATCCTTTGTAGCAATAGTTTTCATATTTAAACAAATGGATTCATAAAACCTTGTTTGTAGTCTTGTAGGAGTATTTTTGGTAATTTCGAAATAGGGTTTGCAAACGGTGATTTAACTTAAGAACTTGTACTAATAGAAGGTTCACGGATGAGAAATCAAACAATTGTCTTGGGTTTATTTAAAACTTGGTAGTCATAGTAATCCTCTTCTTTTACTGTGGCTCTTTTCATTCAAAATTTCAACAAGATTAAGCAATCCAATCAACTTAATAAATTTTATTTTAACATTCCAAATTTAGGAAAAAATTCGGGATGTTACATATTGGCAAGTGATACTATGGTAGTATAGTGGAGTCTATCATCTATATGCATTTGGCTAAGTGGAGCTTAGGCTTGCTTTGCTCAAAATAGATTTTCTTATCAGTTGAAAACACTAAGCTTTTGTTTGTCAAATCACCCAAGGCATCTACCAATCAAAGATTGAAGATCCTTTAACCCTTGTTCAACCACAAGCTTTTAACTTAGAAATTGGGATGAGGAGATCCTTGATATCTTCCATGTCTTGATGCTCAAATTGTCCATTGTCGGGGACACGGCTAAGTATTTAGATTTTACCCTCTCGAGAGGTGGTGCACTTTCCCCACAAGACTCGACATGCATCGAGACAAGATCTTTCAGAAGCATTCTCTTAGACCAAAATGGACGCGCTCCAAACCTATCACCCCCTACCACCAACTGTCCATTGGCTAAGTTATTGCAACCTATATGATCCAGGCAGAGCCCATATTGCCATGTGGCTGCAGTTGAAGCTTCTCAACATTTGACATCTCAAATCTCTTTGTTCCCGGGTGGCATTCCACAAGTGATATACACTAGGGTAGGCCATTAATATGGGGCCCTGTCTAACCACTCAACATAATCCATACAACGCCCATTTCACCCAGGTGATTCATTCACATAGTTTTTTTATTAAACAAAACACAACTCATTGACTTGGAAATATTTCATAGTATGAACATAATCCACCCTTGTTTTCTACTAGCTAAGATAAGCATGATAGTAGTAGGGATTTTAACTTAGGAAAATTCTACTAAGGCATCATATACTATGATTTCCCATGGCATAGCATACTTAATAAAAATTCCGTGCAAGTCCTACTCAAAACATCACTAATGCATAGTGAAAATAATGGGACAAAAGTATGAAGCACCACTTGCATTTTTGGTAGAGATTATAAGTTCACTCCTTGATCTTGCAATAGTCACACTCTTCAAATTTCACTACAATTCAACCAAGCAAGCAAATATTCAAACTAGCATTCAAACAATTCATCTCATAAAATAAAGAAAACAAAGTATTGCATCCAAGCATGCAAAATATTTTTTATTTGGAAAGTTGGTTTATAATAGGATATAAACATTTTAAAACACCTATTGGCCATTTATAAAAGTGGCAAATCCATTTGATATTAAGTTAGTGAAAATGGCCACTTTAAATCATTTTGTTTTGCTAGAAATGATTTAAATCAAAGTAATAATTTCTAGTGTTTGCCAAATATATTTTTAAACACAAATGTTAGTGTTTATGGTCAAATTGTTTAAAACAAAATCATTTACAAAAGGTTTTACTCAAAAACTATTTTTATATCAAAGCAACATTTTACTTTTCTAGAAATGCCTTTAATCAAAGTAATAATTTTCTAGGGTTTAATCAAATACATTTTTAAATCCAAAAACTTGGTGTTTTGGGTCAGCGAGTTTAAATCAAACCATTTTCAAAAGGTTTTACTCAAAAAGCATTTTAAACCATAATCAACATTTTTATTTAACTAGAAATGCTTTTATTCAAAGATTTATTCCTTAGCATCAAAAAATATACTTTTAAATCTACAAGTTAGTTTTTATGGTCAGTAGGTTCAAAACAATCCATTTACAAAATATTTTACCCTAAAAACATTTTTAGAATAAATTCTATACTCAAAATATGCCTAAACATGTTTCTGCAAAAACAACCAATTTTACAGAAACAAAATACTAAACAAAGGGCATGGTTGGAAAGTATTCTTTTTGCTAATTCCATTGATATAAAGTTTGCAAAATTTGGACGTGTAGATTTAATGTTATGAATTTTACCAAATCAATCTACTAATAGACAAGTTTCTGTTTTTAAATGAAAAACGGTGCCACGCGTCTTAACCTCATTGGTCTGTACCGGTTCGTCTGGATCGAGCATCGTGGGCTGTTGGATCTAACTTAAATCGCATGGTGCAGATGCCAACTTACCCCTTCGTTTAAGATTCTGTCGTAGAACTTGGATTTAAATCATATGGATCACATCACGATAACCACAGATGTGCGGCACTGGGTCAACGGGGAGCAGCGGCGCGCTCGGGCTACGGTGGTCCGGCTAAAGCAGGAAGCGAGGGAGAGGGATGAGATGCTCACCAGGCCCGTCGTGACATGGGGAAGCTGAAGGGAATATGCCTGAGAGGCAATAATAAAGTGGTTATTATCGTATTCCTTATTTATGATAAATGTTTATTTTACATGCTATAATTGTATTAATACGGAAACGTTAATACATGTGTGTTTAATAAACAAAAAGGAAGTTCCTAGTTATGCCTCTCTTATAAACTAGCTCGTTGATTAACAAGATGATCAAAGGTTTCCTGATCATGGACATTGGATGTTGTTAATAACGAGGTCACAACATTAGTGTAATGGTGTGATGAACATTCATCCGAAGTATAGCATTACGATCAAAGTCATTGAGTTTATATTGCTATAACAACTTACGAAGTGATCCTAATCCTTAGACCATGAGATCATGTCAATCACTAACACCGGAAGAGTTTGTTGATAACATCAAACATCACACCGTAACAGGGTGATTATAAAGATGGATTCAGAACTACTAAAGTGTTATGTTGAGGCCCATGGATCGAGAGTGAAATTTGTTTATCCCGATGACGGATAGATATGCTCTGGGCCCTCTCGGTGATATCACATTGATTAGCTTGCAAGCAAGTGATTTGATCACTAGAATGTTATATCACGGGAACAAGAAAAGAGTGCATGTCAGTAACGAGATCAAACTAGGTATGGAGATACCGATGATCAAATCTCGGACATGTAATATATCGTGAAACAAAGGGATTAAGATACTAGCGTAAAAGGTTCCGACGATCACAAGAAAGTCATCGTTGAATGTGTGGGAGTCAGAATGGGTCTCCAGATCCCGCTTCTGATTATTGACCCGAGAGGGGTCTCGATCATGTCCGCATTATTCACGAACCGTAGGGTGACACACTTAAGAAACACCGACATCCAATTGGAGCAAAAGTTTCATGTCGAAAATAATAACAAGCGCATGAATTTATTTCACTAGATACCGAAACGGGTTTTCGGGTGAAATTGCAGAAAGTGTTTCTGCATGTGAAATGAAATACTACCAAGGGGTTATATGTGAATGTTTGTCATTAAAGTAAATTGACAAAATTCTGAATAAATAAAAGGAGTTTTATTTAATGAGAGTTTGCATTAAATTTGGTGGAAATTTAATGGGAATTTGGGTGGGTTTTTGAGTGGAGGGAATTGAAAGGCATTTGAGTGAGTGGAGTGTCCACCCACATGAATGTGGAAGAGGTGGTGGCAGCCCCATGGCTGGGCGCATGGCCCCTTGGATGCCCCCCCTCTCCCTATAAAAGGAGCCCCTCCCTCTCACTCACTCACACCTCCTCGTGAAGGATCTCTCTCCCCCTCTAGAATTTATCCCCCATGGTCTCGGACTAGCGAGATACATGTTCCCGGTGGCTATTCGGCAAGAAAGAGTTGTGCTTCCGCTGCATTGCTGGAGCGAGGAGGCGGAGGTTGCTCGGTGCCTCGAACGTGTGTGCGAGCACGGATGCGCTGCTGTTTTGCGGCGCTAGGACTTCCTCTCGATCTTGAGATCGGCAAGAGATCGTCTACATCAACCACGAGTTTGGACTCGTTAAGCTTTGTCGGTCTTCAAGGGTATGTTATCTACGGATATACATCCTCCCGTTGGTTGTATCTAGTAGATAGATCTTGGTACATAGTTGTTCCCATCGTAGGAATTTTTTTGTTTTCTATGCTGCGAACCCTACAGTGCTATCAGATCCGGATCTATGCGTAGATACTTTGCACGGGTAGTACACATATGAGTATGTGGGCGATGATGATCATTTTATTGCTTCTTTGTTGTACTTTGGATATTGGTGGCATAGTGGGATGAAGCGGCCCGGACAAACTTTACATGTCCTCGCACATGAGACCTGTTCCACGCTTGACATGCAACTAGTTTTGCATAAGTGGCTAGCGGGTGTCTATCTCTCCTACTATAGTCAATATCTAATTTGCAACGAGTTGTCAACAATTTGGTTATCCTCATTATGGTTCATGTTCGTAGGTAAGAACGGTTCTATCTTTGAAAGCCCTAAGCCACGTAAAACTTGCAATGTATAAATTAGAGGCGTCTAGTTTAGATTGTTGCTGGGCTAGTGTTATGATGTGGTGATGTTGTAAGTAGAAGTATGATATGATACTCTTACAACACACATAGCGTGTAAGTTCCATAGACCTTGGCCTTACACAAAAAGGTATGATAGAGATCATACCACGGTGCACATGATGGAGATCATATGCGGGAACCATATCATTTCACTTATTAACATGTGATGTTTGATTGCATCTTATATTGCTTGTTTGGCATTTTATTATCATAAATAAGATGATCCCTCATTTAGATATAAAGATAAGAATGTGTTCTTCCTTAAGTATGCACTGACAATGTTTCGTCGCTTTAAGACATCACGTGATGATCGGGTGTACTTGAATCCACGAGCATATCTCGGGTGTAAGACAGTTACACACGCGAATACTAAGGTTCTTACTTGACGAGCCTAGCATGTACAGACATGGCCTCGGAACACGGACCAAAAGGTTAAGCATGAGTCATATGTTTTGATATGATGACCATATGGATGCTCTCCTTTGAAGCTACACCGACTCACGTGATGATCGGACTTGGTGTAGTGGATTTGGTTCATGTAATCACCAAAAAGACACGAGGGATGTCGTTTTTGAGTGGGAGTTCATTTCTAATTTGGATTAGTAGAACTCAATTTATCATAAATTAAATCAAAGTTAATTTGCATAATTTGTTGTAGTCATTTGCATTCGTTCACCACCTTATGCATAGTTGTAATTGAGATAATAGAACTATAGAATTCTGGATATATACTTTATGAACTGGTATCGTATTGTGTTTAGTGTCAATCTAAAGTTTAAAGTCCTATTGCAAACTTTCAGCAAACTCTATTTACTCCGTGAAATTTAATAGTTGGTATTAAATCGAGAGTAACAATTCCAGTGTTAGTATCTTAAGTATCATGTTTGCCTCCACGATTCTTGATTGTTTTAATATCAAGTTTATCTAGGAGCTGAAAGAAATGTTTTAGAAACCATCATGTGTGGCAGATATAACGATATCTGAAACAGTGTTTTGGTTGCAATATGATAGAGTATAATATATATTCTCATATTGGATGAGAATTTACGAAGGTTGGAGATGCTAGACATCCTAATCATCCAAAAGGGTTTTGGAAAGTAATGTTATACTCACGATTCTCCTTTATAAGCTACAGTAGCTTGACCATGAAAGTCTTCATGATAAGGACGAATAGAAGATGTATGTAAAGTGTTTACTACACTAAAAGATTACTAAAGAATGGATTTTGAAAGGATACCGATCATTTTGATGATGGTGATCTACTTCAAAGTGCAAGTCCAAAGGTATTATTATTTGAATATACACGCTTTGGACTATGTGTCATGTAGATGGCGCCACTTTTGATGTTGATAGATTCTTTTAAAAAGGAAAAGGAAATGCTGAAAGAGAATCTATAAAATATATTTGGCAGAAAATAAAAGATTGGAAATATCCAATTTAGGTATATAAATGATATATATATATTATGGTTGTATTCTTTGCTTGTTAAACAATGTGGTTCTTGGGTATTGGATACCGAATTGGTTGGTATGAAATTTCATACAGAACGGCGCAATTCATGAACCACAATGGCCTAAGTAACTAGCAACAGAATATGTGATGATGTTCATCGAAAACAAACAAACCGTTGTTTGTATTTCTCGTTGACATCAAAGCTTGACTTCAAGATTTGTTTTAATAATTGTTATTTAAATCAGGTATTATGAGAACAAAGGTTGTTCAAATAATTACCATATTCCATATAAGATGGATGATTTACAAATCTAGTTGGAGAAATCACATCCATAAAACCTAATGCTAAAATGTCGCAAGACAAATGATTGAAAGATCACTTACGAAGTGACATCGCTGTTTAAATTATATTGGAAAGAAAACATGAAGAATCTCCATATTCATGGATTTTGGAGTCTTTGATTTGATCAAGTGACGCTTGTAAGACTTTCCTCGGGATAATTAAAACTTCATTCAAAGGACAAAGAAGAACGATCGACTAAATTATTGGAATTTATACATATCGATTATGTAGTCCATTATGTATAGTTGTAAGCGATGGATTTCAACTTAATATGCTTTCTTCGGAAATTTGAGTGAATATTCACTTAATGAGAAAGAAGTATGAAATATTTGAAAAACGTTTCAAAGACTTTCAAGATGAAGTGGAAAATCATTGTAACAAGAAAAATAAATGAATTATGATTTGATCATAAAGGGATTTATTTGAGTTACAAGTGTAACAAGAAAAATAAATGAATTATGATTTTATCATAAAGGGATTTATTTGAGTTGCAAGTTTAGCAAAACACCTAGATTTACATCTCCCGAAACACCATAGGAGTATGGAGTGTTTAAGATTTGTAATGAAACCTTGTTTGACATGGTTGGATCAAAGGTGTTATTTATAAAACTACCATTATGTTTTAAAAGATTAAAGCTTTAGAGACTTCCGCTTTTACACTGAAAAGAGCTCCATCTTGATCCGTTGAAATGACACCATATGAGTTATGGTTTTGGGTAAAACCCAAGTTGTCATTTCTTAAATTTTGGTATGCTAAACATAAGTAAGATGTTTACAACCAAAGTCGGATGAGCATGTCTTTGTAGGTTATTTCGAATAACAATTGGTTATTCCTCCATAACACCGAGGACAAAAGGGTTTGTCGCTTGAAATGTGAAGTTTCTTGAAAAAGGAATTTTTCGCAAAAGTTAAGTGGGAGGACAATAGAACTTTGATAAGGTTAACGAACCTTAGCTAAATGTGCTGAGTTGCGCAGCGCCGGAAATCGTTCTGGAGGCTGTCATAATGCTCATAGCTTAGGTACCTCAAAGGTTGTGGTCACGGAGATCTAAGTTCTTATTGAACCAAGTCGGTCGAAGAAACAATCAAATACTAAGATTTGAGAGTAAATCATTATTGTTTGACAATGATGAACCGACTATATGCAAAGAAGTGATGATGGGCCCTGACTCCGTCAAATGGCTTGAAGCCATAAAATCCGTGATAGTTCCATACACGAGAAATCAAGTTTTGAACTTGGAAGACCCTCCGGAAAGGTGTAAAAACCTATCGATCGTATTTGGATCTATAAAGAAACAGACATGGATGTTTCACATCTATGAAATAGTCGACATGTCGTAAAGTATTTTACGACAATGTTCATGGAGTTGACTATGACAAGATTTGATCTTTCATAGCGATATTTACTCTGGACGGATTAAAGTAGCAACCACTACATATAATTTGGTATATGGTAGATGAATAAACAAAACAAAGTTCTTCTAATAGAATGGTTACCTAGGACGTGTACAAGACACAGTCCAAAGGGTTTTGTTAATTCAAAGGATGCTAAAAAGGGCATGCAAACTTCAATAGTTGAAGTAAGCATTGCGGAGTTGGAATCTTCACCGTGATGAAAAGGAGTTTTCATCAAGAGACGATGAAGATGCTTGCATTTGCAAGAAATTAAGTGGGAGCGCTGAGACATATTTCTAATACATTATGTGGAAGACATATTGTTGATTAGAAATAATGTATTAGGCAAAACCCGAATATTTAGCGTGAATGTCTATAGTGGATAGACTGTGATGCCAATATGGTTGTGCCAAACGTACATATATGAGATATTGAAGGAGTTCAATATAGAAACGACAAGAAACAGTTCTTGTTGCATGGAAAGGAATTGAATCAAGATTCAAGTGTATCGACACTTGATAAGTGAAACAAGATTCAAGTGCTTTGACACTTGATGAGTAAAATCACAAGAATGATTTGATCAATCATACCATGATATGTACACATCCAGATATGTCCTATGCTCTAAGTGTTATGAGCATATACCAGAATGAATCATAAAATGATCATTGGACAATAGTAAGGAAATTCTTATGATCTTTTGGAAGAACTAAGAATATATTTGTGTAGAGGTGACAAACAATTACAAATAGTTCATTGTAAAGCGTTACATTGATACTAGTTTTGTAACAATATACAAATTAAGTTTATCTCAATTTAAACTATGGTTGTCACAATGTAATGGAAAGAAGATTCCATGATGGATTTGGATGAAATCCATAATTAAGACATTTTGACGAATACTACAACAAAAGGGCTGAGTATATGACTGCTATAGTAGCAGCAAAGGAGGGAATTTGTGTCAAGTAGTTTGTTATCAAACTAAGGTGTGGTTCACAACGGGCTAACACTAAAGATATATTGTATGACAATAGTATCGACATGTTTTAACCCAAGGAACTAAAGGTCTCACCAAAAGACCGAATTTATACAATGCCATCTCATTGGAGAATGAGTGATGCGTGAAGACGCAAAGACATGCAAATACACACGGACCTGAAAGCGTCAGATCCGTAGATTATGTTAACCACTTGCAATTGCGTATATGGAACACCAGAAAGCCATAGATGTTCAATACGCAAAGTTTTCAAACTAGATTATTGTCTCTAGTGCAACTGGGAGACTGAAGGGAATATGCCCGAGAGGCAATAATAAAGTGGTTATTATCGTATTCCTTATTTATGATAAATGTTTATTTTACATGCTATAATTGTATTAATACGGAAACGTTAATACATGTGTGTTTAATAAACAAAAAGGAAGTTCCTAGTTATGCCTCTCTTATAAACTAGCTCGTTGATTAACAAGATGATCAAAGGTTTCCTGATCATGGACATTGGATGTTGTTAATAACGAGGTCACAACATTAGTGTAATGGTGTGATGAACATTCATCCGAAGTATAGCATTACGATCAAAGTCATTGAGTTTATATTGCTATAACAACTTACGAAGTGATCCTAATCCTTAGACCATGAGATCATGTCAATCACTAACACCGGAAGAGTTTCTTGATAACATGAAACGTCACACCCTAACAGGGTGATTATAAAGATGGATTCAGAACTACTAAAGTGTTATGTTGAGGCCCATGGATCGAGAGTGAAATTTGTTCATCCCGATGACGGATAGATATTCTCTGGGCCCTCTCGGTGATATCACATTGATTAGCTTGCAAGCAAGTGATTTGATCACTAGAATGTTATATCACGGGAACGAGAAAAGAGTGCATGTTAGTAACGAGATCAAACTAGGTATGGAGATACCGATGATCGAATCTTGGACATGTAATATATCGTGAAACAAAGGGATTAAGATACTAGTGTAAAAGGTTCCGACGATCACAAGAAAGTCATCGTTGAATGTGTGGGAGTCAGTATGGGTCTCCAGATCCCGCTTCTGATTATTGATCCGAGAGGGGTCTCGATCATGTCCGCATTATTCACGAACCGTAGGGTGACACACTTAAGAAACACCAACATCCAATTGGAGCAAAAGTTTCATGCCGAAAAGAATAACAAGCGTAGGAATTTATTTCACTAGATACCGAAACTGGTTTTCGGGTGAAATTGCAGAAAGTGTTTCTGCATGTGAAATGAAATACTAGCAAGGGGTTATATGTGAATGTTTGTCATTAAAGTAAATTGAAAAAATTCTGAATAAATAAAAGGAGTTTTATTTAATGAGAGTTTGCATTAAATTTGGTGGAAATTTAATGGGAATTTGAGTGGAGGGAATTGAAAGGCATTTGAGTGAGTGGAGTGTCCACCCACATGAATGTGGAAGAGGTGGGGGCAGCCCCATGGCTGGGCGCATGGCCCCTTGGATGCCCCCCCTCTCCCTATAAAAGGAGCCCCCTCCCTCTCACTCACTCACACCTCCTCGTGAAGGATCTCTCTCCCCCTCTAGAATTTATCCCCCATGGTCTCGGACTAGCGAGATACATGTTCCCGGTGGCTATTCGGCAAGAAAGAGTTACCTTCGCTGCATCGCTGGAGCGAGGAGGCGGAGGTTGCTCGGTGCCTCGAACGTGTGTGCGAGCACGGATGCGCTGCTGTTTTGCGGCGCTAGGACTTCCTCTTGATCTTGAGATCGGCAAGAGATCGTCTACATCAACCACGAGTTTGGACTCGTTAAGCTTTGTCGGTCTTCAAGGGTATGTTCTCTACGGATATACATCCGCCCGTTGGTTGTATCTAGTAGATAGATCTTGGTACATAGTTGTTCCCATCGTAGGAAATTTTTTGTTTTCTATGCTGTGAACCTTACAGAAGCTCAACGTACGCGTAGGAGGGAAGGGGCGTATGATGCTGCTGGCGATTCCTCGACGTAGTTGCTGTCGGCATCTGGCGCATCTGCTCGTCATCGGGGGCGAGGCGGGGGAGCTCGACGGAGTTGCTGCAGACGGTGGCGGTGCTCTGTCGAAGTCGATGCCGAGGCTACAGGGCACACACGAGCGAGAGGAAGGCATGGGCAGGTGCGTAGGGTGATGGGGAACAAGCTTGTGGGATATGGGGGCAAGGGGAGGTAGGTACTGGCCAGAATTTGCTGATAAGGTCGTCGGAGCAGAGGGAGTTTGAGGTTGCAATTGCAGCAGCCTGGTGGCCGAGAGGTGTTGGAGACCGAGGGGAAATGGAGAGGGGGACTAGGCGCTTAAATGGGCGTGATCACTGGCAGAGTTACTTGAGGCATCAACGCGAATTAACGCATGGAGTAAATAGCAGAAACGGCAACGAGGTTTGCGGAAGAACAGGTCTGCGGGTGGAAGAGGCGAGTTTTCAAGTGGGGCAACATTGCCAGCGAGAGAGAGGGGAAAACGGTGGGGCCTTGCTGGCAGGGACGGTGCGGGTGCGCGTTTGAGTGAAAGAAAACGTTTCGTGGAGAGTGAGGGAGAGGTGGGCTTCTCCTGGGCTAGATGGGCTGGGCTACTTCTTTTTATTTTGTCTTCTTCTGTTTTCTTTTTCCATTTGATTTTCTGTTTTGAAATTCAAACTACCATTTGAATTCAGATTTATTTTTAAAATCTTTTCCAAATATTCAGTATGTTTCTATACTATTTAAAATATGTATTTAAAGTCCATTTTAGAATAATTATTTTATTCATTTATGGTTTATTATTTATTTATAATAGACATTTGCCTTTATTCAAATAAGATTTTAATTATATTTTCAAACTCTTATTTGAATTCTAATTTTCTCCAAACCTTTTTCAGTAGGTTTTATTTATTCCATAGTGCAAATAATTCACTTCAATTATTATTTAAAATATTTTAATATGATTTAATGTTCATTTAAATTAGGCATTTGTCTTTATTCAAATGAATTCAAATATGGTTTTATACCCTTATAAATTTTATTCAAACAATTCTTTTATTCTTTTAAGTTAATTAAATAACTTTTATTCCACTTGGGCAAATTCCAATTTATTATTTTCTCATGATTTAATTAATCATTTACTTTAGGGATTTGGTCCCTATTTAAATATAATTTAGTATATGGTTTTATCCATATAATTTTATTCGAATAATCTTTATCCCTTTATTTTATTTGGATTATCTTTATTTCATTTGCTTATGGTTTTGATTCAAGATTTAAATTGTCTTCTAAATAATTTTATTTAGGCAATTATCTTTATTTAAATAAAATTGAATATTGTTTAATTCTTATGATTTTATTTAAATAATCTTTTACTCCTTTTATTCAATAAACTTTTATTTGTTAAGGATTTGGCCAAGATTTAATTTGGCTTTTAAATATTCCTTATTTATTTATTTTCTTCCTTTGCCTTATAAAATCCATATCTTTTTATTTATAGATCCAAAATTGATGATTCCAATTTGTATTATTTTATTTAAAATTTGTTTATCTTTTTAAATCCCTTTAGGATTATTTTTCTCACAATTTGGTATGGATTTTAGATAGGATCTTTATTAGCTTTGGAAATTATTTCCTTTTGCCATATTAAACTCATAAGTTTTTATCTATGGCTCCAAATTAAATGAAACCAATTTCTATGGTTTTATAATATTTTTATTTATTATTTTTGATCATTTATAAATGTTTGTGCTGAATTTTTATGTGGATAAAATCCATAGTTTTGGAGATATCTTGGAGATGATTTTCTTCCATTAGGGTTTTAGAGTTTTGGTTTATTTTCCCAAGTTTAAATTTCAAGATACAATCATTGATGAATGCATTTCACTTGATTTGAATTTTGTTGGATTCCCTTTTAATTCCAAGTTTGTTCAAGAAGGGTTTTGATGTTTCCATTTAGAAGCAAAATGTTTCTTTTCACCCTAAATTTCATCAATTATTTATTTTGTTTATTTATTTTTCACATTTCAAAATTTGGAAAATTTTGGGATGTGACACATGCATCTTTGAAAAGTGGCTGGATCATTACATAGACCAAAAGGCCATATAGAGATAATTTTTTTTTCCTCTAATCGTGGTAAAACCAAGATACAGCTGAGGTAGAAGGCCACGAGGTTTACCACTAGACGCGCAGTTGTGGATTACTGATGAAGCGCGTTAGTTGAATGTAGTGCAGCCCTCACGATCCGATCTGATTACGATCGTCCTGGTACTGATCGTACATCACCGCTGCTGGTATCCACACATACAAGGAGGAGCGCCGACGCTGAACTTCTATGTTCATTACGACGGTAGGACTGCTATGGAGCTAGGGTTTCCAACTCATGGAATGACCTAACTGATCAACGATTTTCACTTCTGGGTTACTGTGCTCCACTATATATAGGGAGTGAATGTGGGCTCCACTCTCGTGGCCCATTCACTAAGGACCATATAATATTAGTCACCATGAGTCTGACTCACTCACTTAGTCCAAATCCGGCTCGGGTCCAACCCAACCAGATTTCCGGTTCAGATCCAATCCGAACGTGCTCCCGCTCTTAGCTGTGTGCCCCGCAGGCTCATGGCTACTTGGAAATGATTGGAGTCCGACTCTCGATCGATCAGTCGATAGCAGCTCCTTGCAGATCTGTCACATCCCAAATTTTAGATTTGGTTATGCATATCATTCATGTCATTGCATCATAATCATCCATGCAAAATTTCGATTTGAAATGATTCTAGCATGTCACATCCCAAGATTTTTCAAATCTTGTAATGTGAAAAATAAAATTAAACAAAATAAATTTTTGTTGAAAATCAGGGTGAAAAGAAACTTTTGTTTCTAAAAGGAAACTTAAAACCCCATCTTGAACAAACTTTGGTAAAAGTTTGAATTCAACAAAATCCAAATCTAGGTAAATGCATTCCTCAATGAATGTATCTGGAAATTTAAACACTGGGAAAATAAATCCAAACCCTAAACCCTAATGGAATAAAAATCATTTCCAAAGTATCTCCAAGCCTATGGATTTGATCCATATAAAAGTTTGTCAACAAACATTCACAAATGATCAAGAAAGACAAATAGAAATATTATAACACCATATAAATTGGTTTCACTTAATTAGGAACCATAAATAAAATCTTATGAATTTAATAAGATAAGAAATTGAATTCCCAAAGCTATTGAAGAACCTATCTTTAAATCCATACCAAATGGTGAGCAATTGATCCTAAAAGGATTTAAAAGGATAAACAAATAATAAATAAGATTTCACAAATTGGAATCACCAAGTTTGGATCTCTAAATAAAAAGATATGGATTTTATAAGATAAAGAAAGAAATATTAAATAAATAATATTTAAAGACCAAACCAAATCTTGGCCAAATCCATAAAAAATGGATTGAATTATAATCCTAATCCAAATAAAATATTGGTTAAAGAATTGCCAAAATAAAATAAAATGGCAATAACCATTTTATCCCTATCTTAATAAAGACAAATCTCTAAATAAGAGTACATGAGAAATTGATATTTGAAATTTACCCAAGTGGAATAAAAGTTGTTTAATCAACTTAAATAAAATAAAACCTCCAAATAAAAATTTGGGAATTAAAACTTTATTAAATTCCATTGGAATTAAAACAAATACCCAATCTTAAATGATTATTAAATCATATTAAATACCTTCCAAATAGTTCAAGATGAATTATTTAAACCAACTAAACAAATAAAAACCTACTGAAATGATTTTGGAAGGTTTTGGAAAAATCAAATGGTGTTTAGAAATAATAGTAAATCTATTTGATTTAAAACTAAGCCTTTTTTTGAATAAATAAAAGACCCAAAATGAATAAGGTTTTTATTCAAAAAAATTGACATCAGAATACAATACTAATCAGTGTTTAAACCCACCCAAAATTTGGCAAAGTTTTGAAATCAATTGAGTGCTTGAAATGATTAAAGGAAATCAAAACAGAATAAAGGAAAAGAATAATGGAAAAAGATTCAGAACAGAAAAAAATAAAATAAGAGCAAGGTCGACCCAACCCAACCTGCCCAGTAAACCCAGCCAGCCCACTGCCCTCTCCCGCAGAAAAACGTTTCAGACCAAACACCCTACCCGCTCAGCGACAAACATGTGGACCCCACCTCCTCTCACTCACTTCGCTGACGAAACGGCCCCACCCCCTAGCTTTCTTCCTCACCCACCGCGACTCCTTCTCCCCTTACCTCGCTTGTTTACTGATGAATGCTCGCTTTAATTCGGCATTGATGCTGCCTTTTCCCCTGCGACCACGCGTTAAACGTCTCTCCCTCCTCTCTCGTGTCCCACCTTAGCATGCCCCCAGGCCGCCCTAATTCCTCTCCGAACACCGCTGTCTCCGACGAGCTTCCCCCTTGATTCCGGCCGTACCCTGCCGCCCCTTACCTCCCCAAGCACACGGGCAAATTCCCCAGACCTAGGCGCACCTCCCCGTAGCGCCAGCTCGCTCGCGCGCGCCTCTAAGCCTCGACAACGATGACTCCAAACGCCGCCACCGTCTGTTTCAACTCCGGCGAGTGCCCCAGGTAGCTTCCGTCCGCCCCTTCCCCTCTCGTTGACACACACAGGTTCTACTCTCCCTCGCGCGTCTAACGGACCCCTTATCTCGCTCTCCTGTGCCTTGTAGCCCCGCCCCCAACGTCGACCAGAGCGTGCCCGACGCCGTGCGAACTCCGGTGAGCAATCCACGGCAACCACGAGCGCCCCTCGACCCAAGAAGACTGCGTTGAGCATCCGCACGAACCAGCGAACCCGGTGAGCTTATTCCCCATCCACCTTACTTCCTGTATCGCCGGCAACCTCGCTGCCAGAGCGCCGTCGCCGCACAGCCGCCGCCAGCGCCGCTCATTCTAGGACAAGCTCGCAGCAGCCGTTGAATTTGGATAGCGTGGATAGGATAGAAACTTAAACGAAGGGGTACGAGTGATCCTGTGCTGCTCGATCTATTTTAATCCAACGTCTCACATCGCTTGATCCGCACGAACCGGTATTGCCCAGTAGAATCACGCCACGTGGCCAGCCTTTTGATTTAAAAACAGAAGCAAATCTATTAGATGTTCCAATTTGTAAATTCCATAACTTTTGATCCACACGTCCAAATTTTGCAAATTTCATATCAATGGATTCAGAAAAACAAGACCTAGCCAACCATGCCATTTGTTTAGTAAAAAGCTTCTGGTAAAATGTTTGTTTTTGCAGAAACTTATGTATGCTTGTTTAGGTTATAAAAATTATTCTAAAATGATTTTGGGGATAAAATCTTTGGCAAATGGTGTGTTTTGAACCTACTGACCATAGGAATCACTTTGTGGTTTCAAAAATGTATTTGGTATTGTAAAAGAATGATTCTTTGATTTAAAACCAATTCTAGTCAAATAAAAATATGGATTATTTATTAAAAATGGTTTTGGAAGAAAACCTTTGGGAAATGTTTTGTTTTAAACTCTCTGACCCTCAACACAAAGTTTTATGGTTTGAAAACATATTTTGTGAACCCTATAGATTAATGCCTTATTAAAAACATTTCTACCCCACATAAAATGATACCTTGTTTTAAAAATGGTTTATAAAGTGAAACCTTTTGCAAATGACTTTTCCACTTTATAAAATGACCAATAGGTGTTTACAAATGTTTATGAACCATTAGACACCACTTTTATAAATAAAACAATCCTTAGCATGCTTGTATGCATTGGATTGTTATTATTATTTTATGGGTTGAATTGCTTGAATGGTAGATTGAAATATTGTTTGCTTGATTGAATTGTAGTGATTTGAAGTGAGTGAACATTGCAAAGATCAAGGAGTGAACTTATACCCTCTACCAAAAAGGCAAGTGGTACTTCATGAATATTTCTATCCCTATATTTTATACTAAGCATTAGAAATATTTTGCTAAGTCTTGCATGTTATTATTTTGCCTATATGCCATGTTGGGAAATCCTAAGTAGTTGTAGAATTGCTAGGAAATTTCTAAGTTAAGTTACTATCTATGCCATGCTTAGCCTAGCTAGTAGCAAACAAGGGTTGGTGAAATTTACATGCTATGATGAAAATATTTCTAAGTCTTTGGACTTTTGTTTTGCCTAATAAGACAACTAAGTCAATGAATCACCTGGGTGGAAAGGGACTTGATTGGTGGTTTTGGTTGAGTGGTTACACAAGGCCCATGGCTATGGTTTACCTTGTGTATCTCACTTGTGGTAAGCCACCCAGGAACAAAGGGATTTTAGAGGCCAAGTGTTAAGAAGCTTCTAGTGCAGCCACTTGGCAATATGGGCTCTGTCTGGATCACATAGGTTGCTAGAACTTAGCCATTTGGACAGTTGGTGGTAATGGGATGATAGGTTGGAACGCGTCCATTTGGTCTAAGGGAAGGCTTCTGAAAGGTCCTGTCTTGGTGAAACCAAGTCTGGTGGGGAAAGTGCACAACCTCTGCAGATGGAAAAATCTAAGTACTTAGCCAAGTCCATGATAATGGACAACTTGAGCATCAAGACATGGAAGCTATCAAGAATCTCATCATCCCAATTTCTAAGTAAAAACTTGTGGGTGAACAAGGGTGAAGGACCTCAATGTCTATTGGTGGTTCCTTGGGAAAAGTTTTGACAAAAGAAAAACTTAGTGATTTCAACTAATAGGCAAAACCTATTTTGAGCAAAGCAAGCCAAGCTACACTTAGCCAAAACTGCATATAGTATCTAGTCCACCTAAATAATACTAAGGTATCACTTGCCAATACAATTCAAATGTATTGACCCTTGTGGCTGTAACTTGTTATGTTGCAGGTTTGTTTGATATTAGTGATGTTAAATGATTAGGATTACAAAGTCTACAACCAACATGTCTGCCTGTGGCACTTTGAAGATGAAGGACCCCATGCTTATAGATATTCTGCTGCAAATGTAATGTGATAGCCAAATGAGCTATGTAAGATGTAATGTATTATGTTATTCCTGGTTATAAAGTTGTATTATGACCTTTGTTTCTTGATATTACATCTTAACTGTGGATGATAGCTATTGATCCAGGGACTAGCATTGTAAACACAGGGATCTCTACCTTACCAAAGGTTGGGACCTCTTACATAGCAAAACACTACTTTCAAAGCCCTAGTTTGAATTGCTAAAATGCTTCTACAAGGGATCATGCTAGGTTTGTATTTCCATCCTTTTTGGAAGCTAGTGGTGTTGATACAAATGATCCTATGATGACCCTCTGGTTTTTACAAAAAATTAGGAACAAAAATCACTCAATTCGGAGTTCGTATGAAGAAGATACGATGGTTTTACTAAAACAGAAAAAAAAAGAGAACAACGTCTTGACCAACGACTTCTTTGGTCGCGTCGTCAGCCAAATGAAGCCAGCAACCAGCCCAGCGCTGCCGAGCCGCCACTGCCAGTCGAGCCACGCACCGCCAGCCCGCCAGCCACCGACAGGTGGGGCCCACCTGTCGGCAGCGGCGCCGCCGCCGCCCGCCGTGTCCGGCCAGGACACCACAACCGCCATGGCCGAATCCGCCGACCCGTGGGCCCCTCTTAACCCAGCGCCACCTTGCCCCTCCTGCCACGCCGCCGCCATCGCCGCCGCCGCTCTCCTCCCTCGCGTGTCGCCGTCGCCTACTGACCCTGCCGCACTCTTCTTTCCATCCACAGGAGCCGACGCCGCAGCGAATTGCTCGCCGGAGCCGATGCCGCCGCACGCCTCCGGCCGCCGATCGCCGTCGCCCCGCGCCTCGCCGACCCGCGCCACCACAGCGAGGAGGTCCGCCTCGCCGCCACCGACGCTATCGTGCCACCCGCCGCCGCCGGAGACCCCCTGCCGCCGCCGCCCGACCACACCACTGTCGCCGCCGCCGCTCAGGTGAGCTCCCGCCGCCGCCTCTCCTCGGTCGTTGGATCTGTGATCTGCGGCCCAGATCGCGCGACGATCATGTGGTTGACCGGTTGACCAGTCAACGCACGCTGAGTCAGCCAGGAATATTCCTGGAATATTCCCTTTCGGATTAAAAATTTAATTAGATTTTGCAGAAAATAGTTGAACTTTGTAAAAATCATAGAAATTAATCTACTAGGCCAAAAATTACAAATAAAATATGTGTAGATTCAATAACTCGTGTAGAATCTTGCTGTACCATTGGTTTACACTTTTGCAGCAAGATTTTGTCTAGAATAATTAAATGAGTTAATGGCCTTTTTGGAGTAATTAATTCGTAGAAAAAGATCTGTAACTCCAAAAATTGCAAATAATATGTCCCTCGAATCAGTAGAACAAGGGGAATCTCAAAGTGAATTAAAAGGTTAGGATTACAGTAAAAACTTTTGCAGAAACTATTTAACGGCTTTCTGCAGTATTTTAATTACTCAGTGAGTTGTATAATTCCTTTTTGAGAAATTCCAATTGGTACTGTTCCTATTTAGTAATGCCTACACAGTAGAATTTTCCCAAGATTTTTACAAACAGTATGTTAACAGTAGTGAATTATTTGGGTTCTAGCTCTATTATTGAGCATTATAAATTGCATACTAGTTCTCCTTGCGCTAAAAATATTTTCCGTGCATGCATTCAGTAGCTTTACTGAATGAGATTATGTGATGCTGTTGTAGCATCAATCCACTTGTCATGCATGCATCTTGCATCATCTTTGTTTGCATATGCTTGTGGATGGTTTGTTTATGATTGCAATTGTATCGTGTAGATTGTGACGAGTGCAACGCTTGCTCGTGTGTGGATTGTTCTTCCGACCGCTACAACCAAGGAAAGTAGATGCTACCTTGTTCATGATATTGTCCTACTATTTTCAATGCATTGTCGTTTATTTTGTAGATGCATGTGTAGGAAGATACTATCGCTATGCTATGTCCTATTATGTGGTAGGGCTTTCCTTGTAGATGAACCACCGTTGGTAGATGTGCTTAGCCATGCTTTGATGAACGAGGGCTGGGTTACATCACTGAAAGTTGTTTCTAAATGTGTTGGTTTGCGAAAACTAAAACAACTTAATCAATGAAACTCCTGGGTGTGATGGGATTGATAATTTTTGGTGGTATCATTGCGGAAAGGCACCCAGGTATCAAGAGAAAATGATTGGCTTATTTATGTTGTAGCTTACGTCTACAACCATGTGCCAATAATGGAATGGGCGGTTGGTTGGACTTAGTAGGTTGTGGTAACTCGAACCCGCGTATCCAGAGATGTAGAATTTTGGTAGGTTGGACCGGTGCGCGTCGGGATTGGGGAGCTACTTCCCGAACGGTCTCTTCTTGGACTTCTCCTTGTCATCACCCAAAATAAGAGTGATGGTACGAGCTGGGTTGGCCAAGTCACATGGGTAAACTGTACTAACCCCTGCAGGGTGTATAATCTAATCGATTAGCCATGTCCCCGGTTGTGGACATCTGAGTTGTTTGATATTGATTCCATAACATGTTTCTCGCTCATTCTAATTTCATAATTGCTTTAATGTTGTTGGGTTAACTTAATTGGGATCTTTTCAAAGAAAATCAAAAACTGTTTATGAAAGTAGGACAAAGGTATTTGTAAATGCAAGCTAGCCACAGCTCCACCTGCCAAATATGCATGTAGATGTTAGCACTATTGTCTCCTTTAATAGCTCTACTTGCCATACATTCCATGTATTGACCCTTCGGGGCTGCTACGTTTCATGTTGCAGGATATTCCGATTCTGAGTAATCGATATAGGCCACGGTACTCCACTCGGCACTTGTTCACTTGTGGGCAATTTGAAGAATGGAGGATTTACTTTATTTATGTTGCTACCTGAATAATTTGAGCTAGCCTTGAGCTAAGATTTTATTGTAATAATGGTACTCTGGATCTTCGTTATTTATGATACACGGATATTTTGCTATGTTATTCATCTTATTCTATTGTGGGCCAATGAACCGATCCAGGGATTGGCATGTCACATAGAAGCCACGGTCTTTTTCAGAACCGTGGTGCTACAAGATGGTATCAGATCCAGGTTGTCGACTGTAGGATCGTGACCTAAGTTTGGAATAGGAAGCCATAGAATTATTAAAGCCTATATTAACTCTGTCTTTCATCTTATGTCTTTCACTCTCGTAAATTCTACCATATGCTATTCTCACACTTTCCTCTTTTAATTGATAGATGGGAGAAGTTAGGACTGAGTATGCAACCATGGAGTCACCAAGGCCCTTTGCAAGACAGTTAGCACAGCTCTCGCAGTCATCGGGATTGCCACTGCCCATGTTCAAGGGAAGGAGGCTGTACACTTATGGATATGGCGAGGATGCATGGGAGATCACCACCTTCATATTCAAAGATGTCGCCTTGCCAAACCCTGTGCATCTGATCTACACCAAGACATACTGCAACTGGGGACTTGGAATAAACTTGGCCATGCATGAAGCCCTGTCTCACCAGTGCCATCTTGTCCGACACCTACTGCTAGCAGACTCACCCTACCGTGACTATGGAAGGCGTGATGAAGATGGGAACATTGTGGTTACCCCGGGTGACAGGAACAACATGCCGCCCCGTCGGAGGCACATAGAGGACATGGAAAGGGAGAATGGAGCTCTAGCTGAGAAAGTGATGATGGTAAAGGAGATTGCAGATTTTGCCAGCAATGGTATGGTGGTCCAAGGAGAGGAGATTGACACCTTGCATGAAGCTGTGGTAGTTCTGGAAAATGCCCTGATAGGCAGGGATGCAACCATAGCTCATCTTAATGGAACTGTGCAGGAAAACACCCAGAACATACAACAGCTGCAAGGGACCGTCCAGGAAAGGGATCAAACTATTGAAGTTATGGCAGCCCAGATTGCCGCACTCCAAGCACAGCTGAATCCACCCTCTGATGATGACAATGGAGATGGTGGCAACAATGATGATGAAGATGACAGTGGGAACGATGATGATGATGAGGACGAGGATGATGATGATGGAGACGATGATGGTGGAGGAGATGAAGCTGTTGCAGTTGCAGCAGAGAGTGAAGAAGAAGAGGAGGATCCAGAAGAGGTGGAGTTTGAGATTTCAAGTGATGACTCAGGAGAGGTGTACACTCCGCCGAAATGGTTGGTTCGTGGACAGAAGCGCCAACGGATGAGTGCAAGGACCTACCGCAACCTCTTCAAGAAGTAGATAGAAGTCCACCAAATAGTCCTCGTTAGGAAAAATCGTTAGGATTAGTCTCGATCGATGTAAAACTTAATTATTGTTAGTTTAAGAGTTTTTGGTTGCTTATTTGTGTACTCCAATATCCCAGGATTATTTGTGCGAATTTTATGAAAGAGTTATGGCAAGTTTGGTTAATATCTGTGTTATTCCTGCTGCCATTTTCTGCTGATACAGCAGTACTGTACGATTTTTCATATTTTACTGGAATCTGGGAAAAATCTGAAAAAAATAGGGCTGGTTTGAAACTCTCTGTACTGTATGCACAAAAATCATCTAAAATTCCTGAAGGGTTTAAGTCAGGTAGAAAAATCCGTGAACACTGCTGGACTGTTCTGGCAGATTGTTGTTTTTGATGCTTTGTTGATCAACTCTTTAGATAACCTTTGCGAGCTCTTCTAAAAACTACTCCCTCCGTTTCAAAATATAAGATGTTTTAGCTTTGTGAAGCAAATGTATCTAGACTTGTTTTAGTATGTAGGTTCACTCAACTTTGGGGTGAATCTATACACTAAAAGAAGTCTAGATTCATTTTCTTCACAAACCTAAAACATCTTATATTTTGAAATGGAGGGAGTATTTCAGTAGATGTATACTGCTAGCATAACCCCTGGGATGTTGCTGGATCACTTGTTTGTTGATGTGTTGCTTGCTTGAGATTGTCTGCTATTGTTTATTGTTGTTTGATCATAATGCATGGGTAGAATCCTGTTTTCGTAGTTGATTCTTTCTAAGCTTACCTATGCTGAACCGCATATGCCTCCCCGCCGTCAACCCACTGAGTTGGAGAAGCTCATGGAAGCTCAGGCACAACTGACCCAAGTTATGACCCAGTTCATGGAAGCTCAGAACAACAACAACAATGGGAACAACCAGCCTCAGGGAGATGCTCTCACCAGGTTTCTGAGGCTAAGGACAGCTAAGTTATCTACTGCAACGGAACCAATGGTTGCTCTCGACTGGATGCGTTCAGTCAACAAGGATCTGGTAACTGTTGGATGCACTAATGCTGAGAAGGTGAGGTTTGCCGCTCACCTACTAGAGGGACCAGCCGCTTCTTGGTGGGACACTTTTCAGATGACCCACCCACTGGACACCGTGACTTGGGCAATGTTTGAGGAAGGTTTCAGGACCAAGCACGTGTCTTCAGGAGTTCTGAGCCTGAAGAGGAAGGAGTTCCGCAACTTGTGCCAAACCAACCGCACCGTGGCTGAGTACATTGAGGAATTCAACAACCTGTCTCGTTATGCACCTGAGGATGTTGACACTGATGCAAAAAAGGAGGGAGAGATTCCTAGATGGCCTCAGTGATGAGCTTTCAGTGCAGCTGCTGGTGGTTTATTGTCCCACTTTCCAGGAGCTGATGGACAAGGCCAGGATCCTGGAAGGGAAGCACAAGCAGGTGGAAAACCGCAAGAGAAAGAGCAACAATCATCACTCTGGTTCTCACCACAAGTCTCGCACTTCTTATGATGGATACTCCAAGCATGGAGGGAGTAACCATGGGAGCCATGATCGCCACAACCATGGAGGCGATGGACATCGCCATGATAGCCACAAGAGCAACCGCCACAACCACAAGGGAGGACACACCCACCACTCTGGAGGACACAGTGGACATGACCGCAACCGTGATCGCAGCTTTGTGAAGAAGGATCTAAGTGAGGTGACATGCTTCAAGTGTGGTCAGAAGGGACATTATGCAGATAGCTGTCCGGAGAGGAAGGTACTGAAGCCAACCAACAACCAGAAGGCCACAGTGAACCACATGAATGTGGAGGAGATCCCAGATGAGCCTGATCTTGTGATTGGTAAGTTTCCAATCAACACTCACCCTGCACTTATACTTTTTGATACTGGTGCATCACATTCATTCATATCAAGGGCATTTGTGGATAAGTATAAGTTACCTACGGAGTCTATGAAAGAGTCTATTAGGGTGAGTTCACCTGGAGGGGATATGATAGCTAGCGCGGGATGCCGCGACTTAACTGTGAGGATTGGAGCACACAATTTCATTGCACATCTGGTAGTATTGGAATCACAAGGTCTAGATGTTATACTGGGCATGGATTGGATGTCTATGCATGGGGGACACATAGATTGTGCACAACGAGCTGTTTCACTCAAAAACCCGGATGGTAAGAGAATTAAGTTCAAGTCGGCTGTGCGACCGGGAAGGTGTAAGCTGAATTCTCTTAAGGGGGTTAGCATGGATACTGTGCCTGTGATTAAGGATTACCCCGACGTGTTTCCAGAAGAGCTGCCAGGGATGCCACCTGACAGGGAAGTGGAGTTTCTCATCGATCTGATGCCGGGAACAGGACCTATACAAAGAGACCATATAAGATGGATGTGGATGAGCTGAAGGAATTGAAGAAGCAGCTGAAAGAGAAATTGGACAAGGGATTTATTCAGCCTAGTTCGTCGTCATGGGGTGCACCTGTTCTATTTGTGGAGAAGAAAGACAGCAGCAAGAGATTAGTGGTGGACTATCGCTCGCTGAATGAAGTAACCATCAAGAACAAATACCCTCTGTCGAACATAAATGATTTGTTTGATCAACTGGAAGGAGCAAAGGTGTTTAGCAAAATTGATCTGCGATCAGGCTACTTTCAATTGAAGATCCGGGAAGAGGACATACCAAAAACCGCTTTCACTACTAGGTATGGTTTATATGAGTATACAATTATGTCTTTTGGACTAACGAATGCCCCGGCATATTTCATGACCATGATGAACAAGGTATTCATGGAGTACTTGGACAAGTTCGTGGTGGTGTTTATTGATGACATACTGATATATTCCAAGGATGATGCTGAGCATGAGAAACATCTGCGACTGATTATGGAGAAGCTCAGGGAACACAAGCTGTATGCCAAATTCAGCAAGTGTGAATTCTGGCTTAACACTGTTGGATTTCTTGGACACGTGGTGTCAGGAGAAGGAGTCGCTGTTGATCCAAGCAAAGTGACTGCAGTAACTGAGTGGGAAGCACCCAAGAATGTGGGTGATATTCGTAGCTTTTTGGGACTTGCTGGATATTACAGGAGATTCATTGAAAACTTCTCCAAGATTGCTAAGCCGATGACAGAACTTCTGAAGAAGGAGAGGAAGTTTGTATGGACGGATGCGTGTGAAGCCAGCTTTCAGGAACTGAAGCATCGACTAGTGACTGCACCTGTTCTGTGTTTACCAGATCTTCAGAAGGATTTCCAAGTGTACTGTGATGCTTCTCGACAGGGACTTGGGAGTGTGCTGATGCAAGATGGGAGAGTGGTGTCATATGCCTCGCGTCAACTTAAACACCATGAGAGGAATTATCCCACACACGACTTGGAGTTAGCGTCAGTTGTGCATGCGCTCAACGTATGGAGGCACTACTTAATGGGAAAACACTGTGATGTGTACACCGACCACAAGAGCCTGAAGTACATATTTACACAGAAGGAACTGAACATGAGACAAAGGAGATGGTTGGAACTTATCAAGGACTATGATATGAATCTGCAATACCATCCAGGAAAGGCCAATGTAGTAGCAGATGCTCTGAGCCGGAAGGTTTATGCCAATGGATTGACAATTGGGGAATTGCCCGAGGATTTGTGCAAGCAATTCAAGGACCTTAGACTGGAGGTAGTGTCTGAAGGATACTTGGCAGCAATGGAAGTCCAACCAACTCTACAGGACAGGATCAGGAAGGCTCAGGTAGGAGACAAGGAAATAGAAGAGATAAAGGAAAAGATGAAGGAAAATCGAGAAAAGGATGTTCGCGAGGATGAGCATGGTACCTTGTGGTATGGAGATCGTTTGTGCATGCCCAGCGATACTGCAGGAAGCTCATAACTCGCCATACTCCATACATCCGGGCAATACAAAGATGTATATGGATTTGAAGAGCAGATTTTGGTGGAATAACATGAAGGGAGACATCGCCAAGCATATTGCCCTATGTGATGTGTGTAGCCGAGTGAAGGCGGAGCACCAGAAGCCAGCACGACTATTGCAGCAATTGCTTGTGCCGGATTGGAAGTGGGATAGAGTGAGAATGTATTTTATCACAGGATTGCCCTGGACCAGGTCAGGATATGACTCCATTTGGGTAGTGGTCGACCATTTGACCAAGGTGGCCCACTTTATACTGGTGAAGTCAACCTATACGAGTGCCAAGTTGGCCAAGATCTACATGGACAAAATTGTGTGCCTACATGGAGTTCCCAAGATCATTGTATCAGATAGGGGCACCCAATTTACCTCACACTTTTGGCGCCAGCTACACGAGTCACTCGGGACTAGGTTGGAGTTTAGCACAGCGTTCCACCCCCAGACTGATGGACAGACCGAGAGGGTGAATCAGATTTTGGAAGATATGCTGAGAGCTTGCGCTTTGGCTCATGGTTCTAGTTGGGATGAGAATTTGCCGTATGCTGAGTTTTCCTACAACAATAGCTATCAAACCAGCATCAAGACGTCACTGTTCGATGTGCTATATGGGAAACGGTGCCGGACACCATTGCTATGGGATGGAGTAGGAGAACGTCAATTGTTTGGACCTGATTTGATCAAGGACGCTGAGGAGAAGGTCGCCTTGATTATGGACAGGCTGAAGGTAGCGCAATCAAGGCAGAAGAGCTACGCTGACGCCAAGCGCAAGGAAGTGGTGTACGAGGTAGGTGATAGAGCATATCTCAGAGTGTCGCCACTTCGTGGGATCAAGAGATTTGGAATCAAGGGTAAGCTGGCACCTCAGTTTATTGGACCGTATCGGGTCTTAGCACGCCAAGGAGAAGTTGCTTATCAGTTGGAGTTGCCAGAGGCTCTATCCGCTGTCCACAATGTGTTCCACGTGTCCCAGCTGAAGAAGTGTCATCCGGATATGGTGGATACAACATTGAGAGACACTGTGCCACTAGAGGAGGTTCAGCTTGAGAATGACTTGACCTATGAGGAAAAGCTGGTCAAGATACTGGAAACAGCGGAGAGGATCACCCGTTCCAAGACGATCAGGTTTTGCAAGGTGCAATATAGAGACCACACCGAAGAGGAAGCCACTTGGGAGCGTGAGGATGACATCCGAGAGGACTACCCGCACCTATTTGCTAGCCGCGCCGAATCTCGGGGACGAGATTCATCTTAAGGGGGTTAGTCTTGTCACATCCCAAATTTTAGATTTGGTTATGCATATCATTCATGTAATTTCATCATAATCATCCATGCAAAATTTAGATTTGAAATGATTCTAGCAAAACACTACTTTCAAAGCCCTAGTTTGAATTGCTAAAATGCTCCTACAAGGGATCATGCTAAGTTTGTATTTCCACCCTTTTTGGAATCCAGTTGTGTTGATACAAATGATCCTATGATGATCCTCTGGTTTTTACAAAAATTTAGGAACAAGAATCACTCGATTCGGAGTTCGTATGAAGAAGATACGATGGTTTTACTAAAACAGAAATAAAAAAAGAAAAGAACAAAAAAAAAGAGAACCGCGCAGGCAGCCCGCGCGCGTGCCGCAGCCGCCACCGCCCGCGCGGCAGGCAGCTACGCACCGCCGCCAGCCCGCCAGCCACCGACAGGTGGGGCCCACCTGTCGGCGCCGCCGCCGCCCGCCGTGTCCGGCCAGGACACCGCAACCGCCGCGCGCCGAATCCGCCCCTGACCCCGCGTGGGCCCCCTCTTAACCCCGCGCGCCACCCTGCCCCCTCCCCTGTCGCACGCCGCCTCGCCCCGCACGCGTGCTCGCCTCGCACGCGCGCCGCCATCGCCGCCGCCGCCTCGCTTCTTCCTCGCGTGTCGCCGCCGCCCTCGACCCGCGCTCTTCTTCCCATCTGCGAGGAGCGCGCGCCTTGCGGTGCTCGCCGGAGCCGACGCTGCCGCACGCCTCCGGCCGCCGATCGCTGTCGCCCCACGCCTCGCCGACCCGTGCCACCACTGCGAGGAGGTCCGCCTCGCTGCCACCGACGCCGTCGTGCCACCCGCCGCCACCGGAGACCCCCCTGCCGCCGCCGCCCCACCACGCCACCGTCGCCGCCGCCGCTCAGGTGAGCTCCCGCCGCCGCCTCTCCTCGGCCGTTGGATCTGTGATCTGCGGCCCAGATTGCGCGATGACCGCGTGGTTGACCGGTTGACCAGTCAACGCGCGCTGAGTCAGCTAGGAATATTCCCTTTCGGATTAAAATTTTAACTAGATTTTGCAGAAAATAGTTGAACTTTGTAAAAATCATAGAAATTAATCTACTAGGCCAAAAATTACAAATAAAATATGTGTAGATTCAGTAACTCGTGTAGAATCTTGCTGTACCATTGTTTTACACTTTTGCAGCAAGATTTTGTCTAGAATAATTAAATGATTTAATGGACTTTTGGAGTAATTAATTCGTAGAAAAAGATCTGTAACTCCAAAAATTGCAAATAATATGTCCCTGGAATCAGTAGAACAAGGGAAATCTCAAAGTGAATTAAAAGGTTAGGCTTACAGTAAAAACTTTTGCAGAAACTATTTAACGGCTTTCTGCAGTATTTTAATTACTCAGGGAGTTGTATAATTCCTTTTTGAGAAATTCCAATTGGTACTGTTCCTATTTAGTAATGCCTACACAGTAGAATTTTCCCAACATTTTTACAAACAGTATGTTAACAGTAGTGAATTATTTGGGTTCTAGCTCTATTATTGAGCATTATAAATTGCATACTAGTTCTCCTTGCGCTAAAAATATTTTCCATGCATGCATTCAGTAGCTTTACTGAATGAGATTATGTGATGCTGCTGTAGCATCAATCCACTTGTCATGCATCCATCTTGCATCATCTTTGTTTGCATATGCTTGTGGATGGTTTGTTTATGATTGCAATTGTATCGTGTAGATTGTGACGAGTGCAACGCTTGCTCGTGTGTGGATTATTCTTCCGACCGCTACAACCAAGGCAAGTAGATGCTACCTTGTTCATGATATTGTCCTACTATTTTCAATGCATTGTCGTTTATTTTGTAGATGCATGTGTAGGAAGATACTATCGCTATGCTATGTCCTATTATGTGGTAGGGCTTTCCTTGTAGATGAACCACCGTTGGTAGATGTGCTTAGCCATGCTTTGATGAACGAGGGATGGGTTACATCACTGAAAGTTGTTTCTAAATGTGTTGGTTTGCGAAAACTAAAACAACTTAATCAATGAAACTCCTGGGTGTGATGGGATTGATAATTTTTGGTGGTATCATTGCGAAAAGGCACCCAGGTATCAAGAGAAAATGATTGGCTTATTTATGTTGTAGCTTACGTCTACAACCATGTGCCAATAATGGAATGGGCGGTTGGTTGGACTTAGTAGGTTGTGGTAACTCGAACCCGCGTATCCAGAGATGTAGAATTTTTTTAGGTTGGACCGGTGCGCGTCGGGATTGGGGAGCTACTTCCCGAACGGTCTCTTCTTGGACTTCTCCCTGTCATCACCCAAAATGAGAGCGATGGTACGAGCTGGGCTGACCAAGTCACATGGGTAAAGTGTACTAACCCCTGCAGGGTGTATAATCTAATCGATTAGCCGTGTCCCCGGTTATGGACATCTGAGTTGCTTGATATTGATTCCATGACATGTTTCTCGCTCATTCTAATTTCATAATTGCTTTAATGTTGTTGGGTTAACTTAATTGGGATCTTTTCAAAGAAAATCAAAAACTGTTTATGAAAGTAGGACAAAGGTATTTGTAAATGAAAGCTAGCCACAGCTCCACGTGCCAAATATGCATGTATATGTTAGCACTATTGTCTCCTTTAATAGCTCTACTTGCCATACATTCCATGTATTGACCCTTCGCGGCTGCTACGTTTCATGTTGCAGGATATTCCGATTCTGAGTAATCGATATAGGCCACGGTACTCCACTCGGCACTTGTTCACTTGTGGGCAATTTGAAGAATGGAGGATTTACTTTATTTATGTTGCTACCTGAATAATTTGAGCTAGGCTTGAGCTAAGCTTTTATTGTAATAATGGTACTCTGGATCTTCGTTATTTATGATACACGGATATTTTGCTATGTTATTCATCTTATTCTATTGTGGGCTAATGAACCGATCCAGGGATTGGCATGTCACATAGAAGCCACGGTCTTTTCAGACCCGTGGTGCTACAAGATCGTGCCGACTCCCAAGTACCAAAGAGTCATGACGACTTGCCTTTCTAATGTGACTTATGTTCGAGTCCCTTTTTCCTCACGATATACCTTGTCAGACTATAGGCAAATAATTGTCATCCCTTAAATAGTTCGACTCTCTTCTCGATCCGAGATAAGTGATTCATCTGACTAACTCTTAGTCGATCGCCTCGTTTAACACTTAACCGAGTCGTGCATGGCCATGCTTTCCAAATCATATCATCCGAGAGGGCCCAGAGAATATCTCTCCAAGTGGAGGGGAAAAATCCCATCTTGGTTATTCACATCACGCAGCATGATTCTCAGTCAACCCGAACTCTGCCTTTATAACTGCCTAGTTATGGATCAACGTTTGACAGAACCTAAGTCGGTGATCCTCAACTTGGACTATGCAATAACCTAAGGTCTAAGGATTACATTGATTGATATATACAAATGAAAACTTGTTCGTTGTACCTTAATATGGGTCAATCCAACTAGCTAAACTCTTTAGCCAAACTGTATAAGTCGCAATAGCATCACCATGCCCATGACAAGTGGAATCGAGTCATCAAGCCGACTTTCACATTGGTCTAAGTTCTGTGTCCAGCACAACCTCGATGACCAAGGACATTTAGTACAAACAACATGAATGTATAGTTCCACCACCAAATCACATATTCAATGATACACATCAGATGCTCATACAAGGACAACTTAATAACTTTATGAATACAATGGGAAATATCATCATACATGATTGAATCTAGGGCATATTCCCAATAGTCTCCCACTTGCACTAGATTCAATATTCCGACATCACATGTCTAGGCATCTAATTCCCATAGCTCTTAGGTGCGCCTCATACTTCGGCTGTGGTAACGGCTTTGTCAATGGATCTGCAATATTTGCATCCATTTGTACCTTGAATAACTCGATAACACCATGATCCACGAACTAGCAAATCAGGTGGTATCGCATGAGCATGTGCTTGTTCTTCTGGTGTTTTCTAGGTTCCTTGGCTCATGCAATAGCACCATTGTTGTCACAATACACGTCTAACGGATTGGACGAGCATTGAACCACACCAAGATCCATGAGGAAATTCCTCATCCAAACAACTTCCTATGCTGCCTCCGAGGCGGCAATATACTCAGCCTCTGTTGTAGATGTAGACACAGTCTCTTGCTTGGAACTCTTCCAGCTCACAGCACCTCCATTTATAATAAACACATATCCGGATTGTGAACAAGAATCATCAGAGTCGGTAAGATAACTTGCATCCGTGTAGCCCTTTACACTGAGTTCATCTTCACCACCATAAACCAAAAACATATCCTTAGTCCTTCTCAAGTACTTTAGGATATTTTTAGCCGCTGTCCGGTAGATTTCTCTAGGATCAGCCTGGTATCTTCTCACAACACTTAGAGCATAGGGAACATCCGTCCTAGTACAAATCATGGCATACATGATGGATCCGATTGCAGAAGCATACGAAATCGCACTCATCCGACTTCGCTCATCAGTTGTCGAAGGACACCGAGTCTTGCAAAGTTTTACACCATGCGACATCAGTAAGAACCCCTTCTTAGACGATTCCATGTTGAACTTCTTCAACACTTTGTCCAAATCTGTACTCTTACTCAATCCAATGAGTGGTCTTGATCTATGTCTATAGATCCAGATTTCGAGGATGTATGTTGCCTCACCCAAGTTTTTCATTGACAAACTCCTTTCCAATGATTCCTTGGTTTCTTGCAACATCTGGACATCATTTCCAATCAGTAATATGTCATCCACATATAAGATTAGAAAGTTTACTTTGCTCCCGCTAAACTTCTTGTATAAACAAGAATCATGATCACTCTTGATGAAGACAAACGATTTGACTACCTCATCAAAGCGAATATTCCAACTCCGAGATGCTTGCTTCAACCCATAAATGGATTTCTGAAGTTTGCATACCTTGTCAGCGTTATCCGGATCGACAAAACCATCGGTCTGTATCATATACACGTCCTCGGTCAAATTTCTATTAAGGAAAGCCGTTTTGACATCCATCTGCCATATCTCATAGTCAAAATAGGCTGCTATAGCTAACAAGATCCAAACTAATTTAAGCATTGCTACGGGCAAGAAAGTCTCGTCGTAATCAACTCCTTGAACTTGTCGGAACCCCTTCGTGACAAGACATCCTTTATAGACGGAAAAATTTCCATCCATATTAGTTTTCTTCTTAAATACCCATTTGCTCTCGACAGTTCTTGCACCATCTGGTAGATCAACTAAGTTCCAAACTTGATTTTCATCCATGGACTTTAACTTGGATCTCATGGATCCAAGCCATGACTCGGAATCAGATCCCACCATCGCTTCCGAATAATTTGACGGCTAATCAATGTCTAATAGTAATACATCACATACACTTGGTAATCTTGCCGATCTTCATAGTACAGGTGCTGCTGCCAGCTCAGCTACCACGACTGGTTCAACCTCCAAGGTTTTTGCTGAATCGCTACTAGCCGGTTCCTCTCGAATTTCTTGGAGCTGCATCGTTCTCCCACTGACTCCTTGACTGAGAAACTCTTTCTTTAGGAAGACACTGTTCCGAGCGACAAACACTTTGCCCTCTTCTCGGTTGTAGAAGTAGTAACCCAAGGTTTCCCTCGGATACCCCATGAAAATACACTTATCCGACTTGGCCGTAAGCTTGTCCGACTGAAGTCGCTTGACAAATGCTTTTCAAAACCCCAAATCTTAAGAAAAGACAAACTCGGCCTTTTGCCTGTCCACATCTCTTGCTGTATCTTCTCTACCGACTTTGATGGTCCTTTATTTAGTGTGAACACCACTATTTCTAGACAATAACCCCAAAATGATAACGGCAGATCTGTCCGACTCATCATTGATCGTACCATGTCCAACAAGGTCTGATTCCGCCTTTCCGAAACACCGTTCCTTTGCGGCGTTCCTGGCGGAGTAAGTTGAGGAACTATTCTGCAACTTTTAAGATGGTCATCAGACTCATGGCTCATGTACTCGCCTCCTTGGTCCAACCGAAGAAACTTTATTTTCTTGCCGAGTTGATTTTGTACTTCATTCTAGAATTCTTTGAACTTTTCAAAGGCTTCCGACTTATGTTTCATCAAGTAGATATATCCATACCTACTCCAATCATCCGTGAAGGTAATGAAGTATTCATAACCACCTCTGGCTGTCGTGCTCATTGGTCCACATAAATCACTATGTACTAGTCTCAACAAGTCGGACGCCCTTTCACAACTCTTTGCAAAAGGTGTCTTGGTCATTTTACCGAGTAGTCAAGATTCGCATGTCTCGAACGACTCCAAGTCGAACGAATTTAGGAGTCCATCATCATGGAGCTTATTCATGCATTTCAAACTTATATGACAAAGCCGACAGTACCAAAAGTAAGTCATATTCAGATCATTTGGTTTCAACATTTGAACATTTATGTTATAAACCGACTCACCATCAAGATTCAAAATAAATAACCCGTCCTGGACGGGTGCAAAGCCGTGAAAGATATCATTCAAATACAAAGAACAACCATTATTCTTGATATTCGACTCATAGCCTTGCCTCATCAAACATGAATGTAAGACTCCACCATTTAAGGTAAATGCCCCTATGATTGCAATGCTAGTCCCTGGATCGATTTACTAGGATCCACAGTTTAAGATGAAGTACACAGATACAAAGGTCATTATTACATCGTCATTCTAGAGATAACATAGTCTTTACAACTCAATAGCCCAAGGCTGATACATAGAATTCATAACGTAAAGTAAATAACTAGAAGTCTTCATATTCATGTGCCATAGGCAAACATGTTGAGTGTAGACTCATAACCCTAGTCTCCATCAGAGTAACCTGCAACATCGTAAGTTACAAGCACAAAGGGTCAATACATTTGGAATTGTATTGGCAAGTGATACCATAGTAGAATAGTAGTATCTAACATCTATATGAATTTGGCTAAGTGTATCTTAGGCTTTCTTTACGCAAAATAAGGTTTTTTTATTAGTTGAAAACACTAAGTTTTTGTTTGGTAAAAACACCCAAGGACCACCAATAGACATTGGTGAACCTTTACCCTTATTCAACCACAAGTTTTAACTTAGATAAATTGGGATGACGAGATCCTTGATTGCTTCCATGTCTTTGATGCTCAAATTGTCCGTTGCCGGGGACACGACTAAGTACTTAGGTTTTACCCTCTCGAAGGTGGTGCACTTTCTCCACAAGACTCGACATGCATCGAGACGAGACCTTTCAGAAGCATTCCCTTAGACCACCATGGACGCGTCCCATTCTATCAACCCTACAGCCAACTGTCCATCTGTTCAAATTCTTGCAACCTAGTTGGTCAAGGCAGAGCCCATATGCCATGTGGTTGCACTAGAAGCTTCTCAACACTAAACATCTCAAATCCCTTTGTTCCTAGGTGGAAATCCACAAGTGTGATACACAAGGTAAACCATAGACATGGGCCTTGTGTAACCACTCAACATAAACCAACCATACCATTCCACCCAGGTGATTCATTCACATAGTTGTTTTATTAATCAAAAACACAAGTCATAGACTTAACAATATTTCATAGCATGAATAATCCACCCTTGTATTCTACTAGCTAGGCTAAGCATACTAGTAGCAAGTTTCTTAACTTAGGGAAAAATCTACTAAGACAACATCTACTAGGATTTCCCAACGCATAGCATATACTTAGAAAATTTCCAATGCAAATCCTACTGAAAATATCACTAATGCATAGACAAAATATTAGGACAAAAATATTGAGCATCACTTGCCTGGTAGTTGGAAGAATAGCAATAGTCCTCACAATCAGAGTCACCAAAATCACCAAAATCTACACATAAAATCATAACACCAAATCACATTTCAATATTGAAACAAAAATACATATGAATGCATGCAAATGAAATGCAATGATTTTTCCATACTAAACAAGTCAAACCAAACAGTACTGAACACAAAGTAAACTTTCTAAAGTCTAAACAAACACAAATTTACTTTAAAACAATTTTTCCAAATAATTTTTATATGCAAAATAGGCCTACTAATGGTTCTATAAAAATCCTATTTTGCTAGAATAAAAATACCAATTCAAGGCTATAGGTGTGTAGGGCTTAATTTTCTGAATCCAACGATATATTATATGCAATTTTTGGCCAAACAGATCAAAGGATATAAATTTTACAAGTTAATTCATCTAATAGCTTCAAAAAACAGATTTTTAAACAGATTCAGTGACACGCGACGTGTTCCTATTGGCCCGTACAGCTTCGCGTGGATCGCACGCGTGGGCCGTTAGATATAAGTTAGATCCTGCGGTCTAGATCTGACTATACCGTTTCCCTTAAGTGATCTATCTGCGACTTTGGATCTAGATCCAACTGATCTGGATGATGCGACCATAGCGGGGCCGCGCTGACGAAGCTGGAAGTGGCGCTACTGCCAGTGACTCTCCGGCGAGGCTATAAGGGGTATGAGGTGGTGCTATTCTTACCAGCATCGCGTGGATGCGATGAAGCTCAACCTGTGCTTGGTTTGGATAGGGGCGTACTGACGTGGGCGCGGGAGCTCGTCGAAGTTCTCATTGGCGTCGGGTGCTCATGAACGGCGACAGAGTCAACGAATTAGTACCCAAGAAGGAAAACGGTGGGTGTCATAATCTTTGCAAGGTCAAGGCGAACACCGTAGTGTGGTTTAGAGGTCAAAGGGGTACGGATATTACCGGAATTACTCGCCAGAGTTGATTGGCTCCTCGGGTGCTCGCAGAGGTTGACGGGGACGGCGACCAGGGGCGATATAGGATGAACCAGGGGCATCAGGAGGAGCGCAAGGATAAGAGGAACATTTTCATATGAACGATGGACAGAGGGGCACACATGGCTCATTGTAATGCGTCGCCGGAGTTTGTCGGGCAGAGGCGGTGCAAGCTTGATTACTGGCAGCCTGGGGGCGCTCGAGGGATGTGGTTTGAGCGGAAATTTCCGCAGAGCTGTGGTGCTTAAGTAGCCAGAGAAGGGGCGGAGATGGCACACGGAATCAGCGCAATTTAAGAGAATTCAGTCGCGGCGTCACTACGGGGAAGAAACGGCGGAGTGCCTGGTCGTGGGCAGGATTTGGGGATGACTATGATGACGTGGCGTAGGGCCCAGTGGTAGTGAGAGAGGGGGTGCGCGCGGGTGAGAAAGAGAGAGGGAAGATTGGGAACCCGGGTGGGCTAGATGGGCCACAAGTTGGGCTGGGCTAAATAGGCAACGCCTAGTTTTATTTTTTCTTTCTCTTTTTTCTTTTCTGTTTTTATTTTCAGAAATGGTTTTGAAACCCTAATTCAAATCTGTTTGAATTCAAACCTTCTCCAAACTTTTGTAGGGTGATCCTAGCATTCAAAAGTGTGAAAAACACATCTAACTACTGAAAAACAATTTGTCCTTTGAAAATAAAAATAAAACCATGCCCCATATATAATATATAAAGAGGGGTTTAAATATGGTTTCATCTAGGGTTTTGGTTTGAAAAATTTATGCAAGAACAATATGCTATGATAATATGAATGTAATACATGATTTTATATTTCATGAAATTTGGATGTTACAGATCTAACCCCCTTATGATGAATCTTGCCCTTGAGATTTGGATTGGCTAGCAAATAGGTGTGGGTGATCTTTCCGAAGGTCATCTTCTCTTTCCCAAGTTGCTTCTTCCTCGATATGATGATTCCACTGTACTTTGCAGAATTTGATAGTCTTGGTACGCGTAACTCTTTCTGCTGTCTCAAGAATCTTGATAGGCTTCTCTTCATAAGTGAGATCACTCTCCAACTGAACCTCTTGTAATGGTATAGTGTCCTTCAATGAAGTTTCTTCCATTTCTGGATGACACTTCTTCAACTGAATCACATGAAACATATTGTGAACTACTGAAAGCGATTCAGGCAATTCAATCTCATAAGCCACTTCTCCTTTGTGGCTCAAAATCTTGAATGGTCCAACATAACGAGGTTCCAATTTTCCTTGACTGCAAATCTCTTCACGCCACCAAGTGGTGAGACTCTAAGATAAGCTCTATCACCTACCTCATAGGTGACTTCCCTATGCTTTGGATCTGCGTAACTCTTTTGTCGGGATTGGGCTATCTTTGATCTGTCCCTTACCATTATGAGTTTCTCTTTAGCTTCCTTGATCAATTCTGGTCAGAATAAATTTCTTTCTCCTACCCCATTCCATAGTAATGGTGTAGTACACTTCCTTCCATAAAGGAATTCAAATGGAGCCATCTCAATGCTTGCTTGATAGATGTTATTGTAAGATAATTCTGCATATGACAGACTTTCATCCCAGCTGGATCCATAGTCCAATGCACATGCCCTTAACATATCCTCTAAAATCGGATTGGTCCTTTTTGTCTCTCCATCAGTCTGAGGGTGAATAGTTGTGCTGAATTCTAACCATTTTCCCAAATATTCATTCAGTTGTCGCCAAAAATGCAAAGTGAATTGAGTTCCTCTATCAGACACAATACTCTTAGGTACTCCATGCAGACTTATAATTCTGTTCATATAAATCTTAGACAATTTACACTTGTATAGGTAGTCTTCACGGGTATGAAATGAGCTACTTTAGTTAGACGATCCACAACAACCCAAATAGAATCATATCTGGATTTGGTCCTTGGCAATCCGGTGATAAAATCCATACCAATCTTATCCCACTTCCAATCATGAATAGGTAGTGGTTTCAATAACCCTGACAGTTTCTGATGTTCCGCTTTCACTCGACTACATACATCACACAAGGCAATATGTTCCGGGATATCTTTCTTGAGATTGTTTCACCAAAATCTTTCCTTCACATCCATGTACATTTTGGTGTTACCTGGATGAATGGAATATGGTGAGTTGTGTGCTTCTTGCAGAATCAATTTCTGAAGCTCCGGATCTTGCGGAATGCAGATACGTTTTCCATACCAATAAGTGCCTTGTTCATCTTCGTGGAATCCTTTTGCCTTACCTTTACTAATTTTACTCTTAATCTCCTCTATTTCCTTGTCCAACTTTTGGGATTCTTTGATCTTGTCCAACAATGTTGGTTGAACATCCAATGACATGAGATATCCTTCAGGCACTATCTCCAATATTAGCTCTTTTAATTGTGCACACAAATCATCTGGAAATTCTCCCTTAGTAAGGCCATTCACATAAACCTTACGGCTTAAAGCGTCTGCTACAACATTTGCTTTACCGGGATGGTATTGCAACTCAAGTCATAGTCCTTGATGAGCTCTAGCCAGCTTCTTTGTCTCATATTGAGTTCCTTTTGGGTGAAAATATATTTCAAACTCTTGTGATCCGTGAACACTTCACAACGCTTTCCCAAAAGATAGTGTCTCCATGTTTTGAGTGCATGGACAACAGAGGCTAACTCTAAATCATGAGTAGGATAATTCACTTCATGAGTTTTGGGTTGTCTTGAGGCATAAGCCACAACTTTTCCTTATTGCATCAAAACTCCACCCAATCCTTGGTGAGATGCATCACAATAGACTTGAAAGTCCTTCCCCAAATCTGGCAGACATAAGACTGGTGCTGACACTAGTCTCTTCTTCAATTCTTGGAAACTGGTTTATCAACCATCCGTACAATTGAACTTCTTCTCTTTCTTAAGTAACTCCATCATTGGCTTAGCTACTTTTGAAAAATTGTCAATGAACCTTCTATAGTATCCTTCCAAGCCTAGGAAACTACGAACTTCTTTAAATGACTTGGGAGATTCCCACTCAGTTACATCTGACACCTTTGCGGGATTGGCAACTATACCGTCTCCAGACACAATGTGTCTAAGAAATCCAACTTTGCTCAACCAAAACTCACACTTACTAAACTTGGCATACAACTTGTACTCCCTAAGTTTCTTCAGTATCAAACCCAAATGTTCTTCATGCTCTTCTTTGATCTTGGAATAGATCAATATGTCATCGATGAATACGACAACAAACTTGTCAAGAAACTCCATGAACACCTTGTTTATCATGTTCATGAAATAAGCTGGTGCATTTGTTAGTCCAAATGGCATCACAGTATACTCATACAATCCATACCTACTGGTAAAACATTCTTAGGTATGTCTTGCTCTCTAATATTTAGCTGAAAGTAGCCTGATCGGAGATCAATTTTTTAGAACACTCGGGCTCCTTCTAGCTGATCAAATAGATCATTGATTCTGGGAAAAGGGTACTTGTTATTTATAGTCACCTCATTGAGTGAACTATAATCTATGTATAGTCTTTGACTTCTGTCCTTCTTCTCAACAAACAGAACTAGTGCACCCCAAGAATAAGAACTTTGTTAAATAAATCCTTTCTGCAACTATTCTCCAAGTTGTTTCTTGAGTTATTTCAACTCGTCAACTGACATCTTGTAGGGTCTCTTTCTTATTGGTCCAGATCCTGGTAGCAAGTCAATAAAAAACTCCACATCTCTATCTAGTGGCATTCCTGGTAATTCCTCCAGAAACACATCCGGATACTCCTTCACAACTGCTACACTGTCTATGCTAACCCCCTTAAGAGAATTTATCTTACTCCCTTTAGATTCAAAGTTAGACTTGAACCTAATCCGTTTCTTATCTGTGGTTGTGAGTGTAACAGTACGATTGGCACAATCTATTACTCCTTCATACTTAGTCATCCAATCCATGCCCAACATTACATCAAATCCTTGGGGATCTAGGATTATCAGACTAATTGGAAACATATTATTTCCAAATTCTATTACTAGATCATGACATCTAAAATTTACTATCATCTCTCCACCTGGAGAGCTTACTTTAATAGGACATCCAATAGTTTCAGTTGGAAGTCCATTTTTATCAATAAATGCTCTTGATATGAATGAATGCAATGCGCTGGTATAAAAAAGAACAATTCCTAGAAAAGAATTAAGCTTGAACTTACCAGCCACAGCTTTAGATTCCTCCTAGATTTCCTCCACATTGATGTGGTTCACTTGTCCCTACTAAAATAGGTTTGGCTTGTTGGCTCCATCAGCCTTCTTTTCTGGGCATTCATTTGCATAGTGCCCAGTTTTCTTGCACTTGAAGCACTCTACCTGACTGATGTCTCTCTTAGCAAGCTGACTTCCATTGCCATTCCCACTATGATGGCTTTTTTGTCCACTATTGTGGTTCTTATATCCACCATTTTTATAACTATGGTGGTGCTTGTTATCATGGTGACGGTTACTGTTGTGGTGGCTGTTATACTTCCCATGCTTGTGGGATCAAGAACCTCCACTATCATCACCATGGTAACACTTGTGTGACAATCCAGAACTATGCTTATCAAAGTGATGCTTCCTCTTCCTATTCTCCACCTATTTCATCTTGCTCTCCAAGATGGTGGCTTTGTCACATAGTGATTGATAAGTTGGGACATATGCAACAGATAGCTGCATGCACATCTCATCATTCAGCCGTTCAAGGAATTTTTCCTTCCTCTTAGCATCAGTGTCAACATCATCTGGTGCATAGCGTGCCAGATTGTTGAACTCCTCAATATACTCTGGCACACTAAAGTGACATTTCTTAAGATTGTGGAACTCTTTCTTCTTCAAACTCATCACTCCTGATGAGATATGAGCAGTGCGGAAACCATCCTCAAATATTGCCCAAGTCACATCTTCAATAGGAGTGGTGATTTGGAAATTATCCCACCATGTGGCTGCTGGTCCTTCAAGCAGATGTGCTGCAAATCTGACCTTTTCCTCCTCAGTGCTGCCCACGGTGACCAATTCCTTGTTCACAGAATGTAACCAGACATTGGCTACCATAGGATCAGTGGTTCCTGAAAACTTTGCAGGCCTTAACCTTAGAAACCTTGTAAGCATATCAAAGGCTGGTGGGTTGTTTTGATTGTTGGTGTTGTTGTTGTTATTGTTGTTGTTGTTTTGGTTGGTATTGGCACGATAGGGAGGCATCTGTGGTTTCAATAAGGATAAGTAATGAGATATAACCCATAGATGCGAACATGCTCAATACATCACATAGAAACAATCATAAATAACCAAGAACAAGATAAACTTAGAGCTTAAACAACGTCAACAACAAGTTTTTGAAAAGTAAACACACAAGAAAAGCCATCCACATGTTGGATGATCATTGCGACTCGATAAATGAAAGGATCATAGATAAATAGATAGCTGAGTAGTCAACACTACTCCTCCATGTCGACCTCCTCATCCACTAGAGTAAGTCCTGTTGTCTCCATGGCTATCTTGTACTCCTCCACGTTGGTGGTCAAGGCATCAATATTCGCCCGAAGGGCTCTCTTCTACGAGCGTGGCCTCTCTATCACACCCTGCTGGGTCTCTAGCTCGAGGTCCTTGAGCTCTATCTCGGTCCTCATCTCTTTGATCTTCTTGTTCCTATCCTCCACTCTCTTCTCTTGATTCTTGAACCTCTTATCTTGGCTCTCGAACCTAGCCTCCATCTCCTTGATGATCTCATCCTGCTCCGCGAAGGCCTTGTCCTTCTCCCTCAACTGAACCTGTAGCTCGTCATTGCTAAGCATGACGTTGGTCCTATCAGTGTTGAGGTATCTAACGAGGCTCTCTAGGTCCTGAAGATACATACGCATTGGCTCGATAGTGTCTCTAGTAGCGTCGTCATATGCTACAGCCTCTCCCTCCTTGTCATGAATCCCCAATTGGGTGGAAGTAGAGGCCCCTGAGCTCGGTGGAGTGACGTCCATAAAGTCGTCCATGTAGATCCTGCATGACAACGTCGAGTCCCTTGTCCTTGTAATCATGCATCAACTTGAAGGTAATCTCCTCGGTGTGTGGCTCCGTCTGGCGTCGAGGCTTCGAGACTCTAAATCCCCATAGATCCTTCCTCTCGAACTTCGTAAGCTGAAGTACCTTAATACTAGGGAGTGGGAGATTGAGCACACTAGTGAGCTCCACAAGACGAGAACCAAAACGAGTTCCCTTGAACTCCTCGGAGGTGCTGACAACAAAGCTAGGCATGTATTCCATAGGATAGAGAGAAATTAGAAACAACTCAAGTAGTGAAACAAAAGCCAAAAGCATACATAAAAAACACAAGTCATGGCATACAATATTCCATCACATACATCAAAGTTCAAATGACTTAGACAAAGTTTTGCCATACCACATAGGTTGGTATGAACAAAATTATTAACGCGAGAAAAATGATAAGTGTCGTGGTCCAACTATGGGAGTACGTCACAACTCTCAGTCACTTGTCAAAATATCTATCAGGGCATCCTTGGAGGCAATCTGTATGTCTTGGTCACAGGACTCCATTGCTAAATCTATGATGTCTTCCCTTAGACGTTGGTTGGTAGCCTCTAAGTCCTGGGTATGATTATTTTCCTCTCTAAGGTCATTTTGAGTGTTGAGCATTCTACACTTGAGTCTATCACCAAGATCCTTGATGGAATTCCAAGCTGCATTCCTTGCAGAGTCAAAGAATGACTTGTGCATTTCTGAGTTGGTGACCATGCAGAATCCCGACTCTTTGTGGTTGTCCTCCTTATTTTTATACAAGTGGAGTTGTACCCACCAATACTCTTCTCCTTCATCTATCACGGGGAATCCTTTGTACACTGCTGCACCATGTATCCCCATGGTAACCATAAGGTTCTTGAGTGCTTTGAGAAACTCTGTCTCACACTCCAAAGTCATGGTCATGAGTTGTCCCTTCTTGACGGATTCGTTAATGGAGTTCATCTACAAATGGAGAAGAGAAAGAAGATTAGGAAAAGTTTTACGAGATGAAAAGAGACAATTGTGGAAATTTGTAAAGGAATTTGCATTTCCAAGTGGTTTCCTCAGTCTAATCCATCTTAGGGTCATAATCCTACAGGCAACACAGTGCTCTGATACCATCTGTAAGACCCCACCATTTAAGGTAAAGCCCCCTGTTATTGCAATGCTAGTCCCTGGATCGATTTACTAGCATCCATAGTTTAAGATTAAGTACACATATACAAAGGTCATTATTACATCGTCATTCCAGAGATAACATAGTTTTTACAACTCAATAGCCCAAGGCTAATACATAGAATTCATAACATAAAGTAAATAACAAGAAGTCTTCATCTTCATGTGCCACAGGCAAACATGTTGAGTGTAGACTCATAACCCTAGTCTCCATCAGAGTAACCTGCAACATCATAAGTTATAGCTACAGAGGGTCAATAAATTTGGAATTGTATTGGAAAGTGATGCCATAGTAGAATAGTAGTATCTAACATCTATATGAATTTGGCTAAGTTTAGCTTAGGCTTACTTTGCTCAAAATAAGGTTTTTCTTATTAGTTGAAAGAACTAAGTTTTTGTTTGATAAAAACACCCAAGGAACCACCAATAGACATTGGTGAACCTTTACTCTTGTTCAACCACGAGTTATAACTTAGAGAAATTGGGATGAGGAGATCCTTGATTTCTTCAATGTCTTTGATGCTCAAATTGTCCGTTGCTGGGGACATGGCTAAGTACTTAGGTTTTACCCTCTCAAGAGGTGGTGCACTTTCCCCACAAGACTCGACATTCATCGAGACGAGACCTTTCAGAAGCATTCCCTTAAACCACTATGGAGAAGTTCCATCCTATCAACCCTACCACCAACTGTCCATCTAGCTAAATTCTTGCAACCTAGTTGGTCAAGGAAGAGCCCATATGCCATGTGGTTGCACTAGAAGCTTCTCAACACTAAACATCTCAAATCCCTTTGTTCCTGGGTGGAAATCCACAAGTGTGATACACAAGGTAAACCATAGACATGGGCCTTGTGTAACCACTCAACATAAACCAACCATACCATTCCACCTAGGGGATTCATTCACATAGTTGTTTTATTAATCAAAAACAGAAGTCATAGACTTAGCAATATTTCATAGCATGAATAATCCACCCTTGTATTCTACTATCTAGGCTAAGCATACTAGTATCAAGTGTCTTAACTTAGGGAAAATCTACTAATATAACAACTACTAGGATTTCCCAAGGCATAGCATATACTTATAAAATTTCCAATGCAAATCCTACTCAAAATATCACTAATGCATAGACAAAATAGTAGGACAAAAATATGGATCATCACTTGCCTTGGTAGTTGGGGGAATAGCAACAGTCCTCAAAATCACAATCACAATCACCACAATCACCAAAATCTACACATAAAATCATAACACCAAATCACATTTAAATATTCAAACAAAGATACATATGAATGCATGCAAATCCAATGGAATGACTTTTCCACACTACAAAAGTCAAACGAAACAGTAGTGAACATAAAGTAAACTTTATAAAGTCTAAACAAACTTAAATTTACTTTAAAACAATTTTTCCAAATAATATTTATATGCAAAATAGGCCTACAAATGGTTCTGCAAATAATCCTATTTTTTCAGAAGCAAAAGAACAATTCAATTCCATAGGTGTGTAGGGCTTAATTTTCTGAATCCAATGATATATTATTTGCAATTCTTGGACAAACAGATCAAAAGATATGAATTTTATAAGTTAATTCATCTAATAGATTCAAAAATAGATTTTAAAACAGAGCCAGTGACACGCGGCGTGTTCCTATTGGCCCGTACCGCTTCGCACGGATCACGCTCGTGGGCCGTTAGATCTAAGTTAGATCTTGTGCTCCATATCTAACGATTCCGTTTCATTTAAGTGATCTATTTGCGGCGTTTGATCTAGATCCAACGGATCTGGATGTTGCGACCATAGCGGGGCGGCGCTGACGGCACTGGCGGCGGCGGCGCTACTGTCGGTGACTCGCCGGCTGTCACGACTCGGGATCAGGGCTAGACCAATACCAGATCCTCATCTGATATAAGCCTAACCTAAATTCCGAAATGAGCAGGGAAAGATCGGTAACATTACAGAATATACAAACCATACATAAATAAGGTAAACTCTTAAGAGAGTTACAAACCAGTCATACAAGCTAGGGGTCACAGACCCATCATTACATCAAACAACGGAAGCAAACAAGTTATTCTAAACAACAAACTTAGCAAAGGGCCTAAGAGGCCTTAAACAGAAATAGCGACTCTTCCATAGATCCTAGGCTGCTTCCCAAGAACCCCGACTACTCGTCGACTTCGACATAGAAACCACCTTCAGTTGGAGTGGCATCATCTGTAGAAAAACATCAATGAAGCAAGGATGAGTACAGGGTGTACTCCGCAAGACTTATGGCTAGTGGAGTTATTTTTTTGCGTAAAGCCATCTTTTGTTTTCAAAACAAGAGGGAGAAGAAACTCGTCTAGTCAGATCATTTTCAAAAGGGGATAAGAAGACTTCAACTATAGCTCTTAAATTCATCTTTGATATCCACCAAGCATCATCATCAACTGAACCACTCTTCCCAGACTACCCCCTCAACAACCCCGAGGAAGTATTCCAGATCTCACTTTAGTTGGGAAGTTTTATCATTCGGTTATAGTTCTCTATGATAACAGAATCCATT